>CM057450.1:1697768466-1700168466 GCA_016271365.2 Neoceratodus forsteri
CATAGGCTACGGATCCATGTCTATATGGTGATGGACATGTCCTCTACTGTTCTGGGCTGCTTGCAGTGCAGCAGGGGTCAGGTGCATGCACCGCTTGTGCTGCCAGCACTAATTTCCTGCAGCATCCAGCCTGTACTTCGATTCCAACCAACAGGGGATGCTGTGGGCATGGCTTGGCCTGCAGCGTCCAGCCTGTACTTCCATTCCGACCAATAGGTGGTGCTGTGTGCTCCATGCAGTAGCACTGGGCAAACTGCATGGTAATGTATGCTAAGCAGCAGTTAATGAGATGCAAATGTACCTGTTTGCCCACAGATTACCTAAGTAGGCTCATTTGCATGGGAGCTTTGAATATAGCTTCCGTTTGCCCCAGGCTAATGTGTTAGCACTGTGCAATCAGGTTAGTCTGGGCAAACCTCACTTCAGCATAGCGCAGTTCTGCACTGAGTGGCTTACACTGTTGTTTGCAGTAGATGTGAGCCATCTCTGTGCAATCACACACAATGTTTTCACCTGCAACACTGACTTTCACCAGGGCCTAATGAGCTGCAGTGGCAGTGTGCACTTCCCTATCGCTATATTCAGTGTTGTCTTATTCCTGGGCTATGTTTGCCCTGCTCTCCTGGCCCTGTTTACTCAGCATCCTTTGCTTGCTATATTCAGCTGGATTTGCTCCGGGCTATTCCTTTTGAATATAGCTTGCATTTTGATCTGGGCTATGTTTGCCTGCCGGGCAGTGCTAATTTAGCCCCGGAGCACAGTTTTGAATATCTGGCCCTGAGATTCCAATAGCCCCTGCCAAAGGAAGTCACCGGACTTTGCCCTATCAGCAGCATCAATGCCAGATGATCAGAAGTTTCCAAGGCTAACATCGATACCCTAAGAGGCTGAACTCCAGAAAACAAAAAGAAAAAATATATTCTTGCGGAAAGAGTTCCTTTATAAAATGTATGCTCTGGTGTCTGATGAAGTGTATCATAAACATCTCTCAACGTATAGTTGGTTAAAATCTTTTGTAAAGCATTGGTATCACTGTAAATCTTGCTTGTCTGTCTTCCCCAGTCTCTCTGTGTTAATCCACAATTAACCCCCCACCCATAAGACCAGTTTTTAGTGTGCAAGTATGGGCAATAGTTTGACACAAGGTTGCTCTTTCTGCCTTTGTTTGTGATGCGTATATGTTGATTAGCCGGTATGCTTCATTATGGATAAGAACATCCACTATCATGGCTCTCCCTGGGTATAGGTTTAACACCTTTAAAACCCTTACCAGCAGTCCCCTGAACATAATCCCTAACCCTGAGCATTGATCTTCCCCCAGTGACCACAGTGAAGGTCCCCACCTCCACTCTTTTTGCGCAGCCATCATCTCCTGTGTAGTATGGAGCCTTGTGTCCTGTATATAAAATACATTCCCTTTTCCATCTTTTAAACTAGCAAACGTCAGGTTTCTTTACGCCTGTGATTTAATTCTGTTCACATTTTCAGTTATAATATTAATATTTCCTGCCATAGAAAAAGACCATATTTCAATAAGGAAAACTTAAAGCATGAAAAAAAAAAACTAAAGAAAAAACAGTATTATTTTTGCTTCTTCCGCTTCTTGGGTTTCGGTTTCTCCTTAGGGTGCATATCTTCCGCATCCTGATGCACCGAAGCGATTGAGGACACATCAGTGTCCCCCCCCAGTGTCATCCTCCTCCACATCCATTAGTCAATCAATCAAGTCTTTATTTAACCAGGCGTTCATCGTTGAGCAGAAGCTCATTTGCAAGATGGTCCTGGGTGGAGCATGAACAATTGTATATACAGGTCAACACAGGTATTTACAAGGCAATACAGATAATACTCTTTACAGAGAGGAAGAAAATGAAGTTCATATGTACATAGAATTATACAGATATTGTACAGATTACATGGTATTTACATACATAGAAGTGTCTATAGGAAGATAAAGCAGGTTATCTAAGTTTGCAGGAGGAAGTAACGGAAGAAAAAAAATAAAAATAAAAATATACACCAGGTAGAGGTGAAGGTAGGGGAAGAAAGGCTAGGAGGGCACGGTGCACAGAGAGGAGTTGGTAAAACAGGATGTAGAGAAGGTGGATGGAGAAAAGGAGTATGTGTGAGCCCCGGGACTGAATGCTATAAAGTACGAGGCATGGTAGGATGTCACAACCCAGGGTAGTGAGCTCCTATCCGAGGTTGGGAAAGGAAGAATAAGGGGATGGATGGGCCTAGCGTTGATAAGACAGTGGGATAAGAGAGAGAACAATTAGGCTGGTGAGGAGCAAGCTGGGGGGTCAGTACTTAAAATTGGGTCTAGGCGTGGCTATATACCAGTGCAGACACCGGTACTGGGTCTGAGTGGGTGAAGCAGTTACATACTTCTCTGATTATCTCAGGAAATAAAAGCGTCTTGAAGGCATTTATACTGATTAGAGTGCTTAATTTGAGGGTTTTTTGTAGATCGTTCCATAAGGTAGGTAGCACAAAGCTTATGGCTGCCCTGCCGAAGCGGGATTTTGCTTTGAGTACTTTAAGTGTAATAGCTGAGTAACTTCTTAACGCATATTTCCCAATTATACTCAGGGGAAGACAGCAGGAGATATAGTAAGGCAGCTTATTAGAAATGGCTCTATAGGTCCAGAGAGCGGCGTTTCTGTGGCACCTGAACTTTAGTGATGTCCACCCCACTGCATATAAGGTGCAGTGATGCGTGTCGAAGGAGTCCTGTTATAAACCTCAGTGTTCGATGGTAGAGTGTGTCCAGTTTAGCCATGTAAGAGTTGGGGCATTGGCTGAGAAAATCAGCATAATCAACCAATGATAGGAAAATGGATTGGACCAGTTGTTTCTTGGCATCTCTGGTGAGAAATTGGTTGATTCTAAAAAACAGTCCAAGCCTTTGCCGAAATCGTTTTAGCAAGTCCTCGACATGTTCAAAGAAGGAGAGTCTTTGGTCTATCCAAACTCCCAGATACTTGAATTTTGTAACAAATTCTAGTTTTTCACCTAGAACTGTGGTAATTTGGGGAACTGTCCCACTGGACACAGGGTTAGCTATGCAGATAAAAGGGGAGAGGACCATCACTTTAGTTTTTTTGGCATTAAGGAGTAGCTTTTTTTGGAGGAGTTGGCTTTGCAAAAGTTTGAATTCTGACTGTAGGTCATTGCAGGCAGCTTCAGGTGTTGGGCGACTCACGTACAGAACTGTATCATCTGCAGACAGATGGATGTTGGCTTCTTTTATACAGTAGTCGATGTTATTAATGTAGATTGCTAAAAGTAAGGGCCCTAATATAGAACCTTGAGGTACCCCTCTTTGCAGAGTTTTTAAGGGGGACAGGCCTCCTTGACTTCTAACTTGTTGAAGGCGCCTGTAAGATAGTCAGTAAACCAACGCAGAGAGGAGGGTCCACACCTGTGGTTTGAAGGAGGAGAGGAGCAGACTATGGTTGACGGTGTCAAAAGCCTTGCTTAGATCAAGAAAACAGCACAAATAAAGTTTTGCTCTCAAGATTACTGCCAGTCGTTAGTAACTTTGGCGAGGCTGAGATAGTGCTATGTTTAGCTCTCAATCTGGACTGCATAAGATTTAGCAGTTCCCTAGACTCAAGGTGAGTCCTCAGCTGTGCATTTACAAATTTCTCTAGGAGCTTGGACAGGACGGAAGGAGAAATTGGCCTGTTAGTTATTGAGATCGCCAGGGTCACCTGATTTGAACAGTGGTATGACATGTGCTGTCTTCCATATAGGTGATAAGGTGCCCTGAGACAGGGATAAATTAAAAAGGTGGGTGACGGTATTGCTAGTGCGTGGTAGGCAATTTTTAGGAAGTAAGGGTCAAGGTGTCGGCCCCAGCACTTTTCTAGTATCCAACTGAAGCAAGAGGTCCTCTCACCTCTTTCAGTGGGGCAGGTTAAGCGAGAAAAGTGAAAGCTATTGGAGTTTCAGGCAGTTGGCTGGCAGTCTGGGAGGAAGTATGTTTGCAGGGAGTTATCAAATGCCATGCTTGCAGTAGCAAAGTGGTTATTGAATACGTCAAGTATATCCATCTTTTCGGTTATAGTCAAGTTGCAGAGGTAATCTTGGTGGGAGTAATTTCCTGGGTGGCCTAGCAGATCATTGATTGTGTTCCAGAGCTTGATTGGACTCTTTGTGGCAGAGTCGAGTTCGGATTTGCAGAAAGGTGGCCTTGATTCTCTGATTGTTTTGGTACATAAATTTAGTAGTCTCCTGAACTGGTTCCAATCCTCTGCAGTGTTCAGTCTCCGAGCTTTTTTCCAGAGCTTATCTCTTTTTAGAAGCAAGGACTTGATCTGAGGGGTGAACCATTTACAGGTTTTGGTCCTAGTTCGAACTTTAATCAGGGGAGCATACTTATTAAGGGCCCTTGATAGAATGTTGTGGAAGATATTGTAAGCTGACGTAATTGTTTTGGCCAGATAGAAATCTTGCCACTGAGGGGAGTACTTAAGCACATTTAGGTAGGCATGTTCATTGAAGTTGTGCCTGGATCTCTTCATAGAGAACTTGCTGATGGGTGCTGGGTTGTTGGTGGATCTTACTCCCGCAATAAAACAATGGTCGCTGGCGTCTAAGAAGAAGACATCAGCGTGGGAGAAGAGATGAGGTTTGCTCACCATTAGCACATCCAAAAGTGTACTTTTACTGGGGTTCTTCACGTTTGGGCGTGTTGGTTCAGTAATAAGTTGCGTGTTAGTACTGCATAAGAATTAGTTACTGGGATGCTGTCTGTCTCACCCACCCCAGGAACAGTCTCTAGCATCTGCCTTGCTGCTTTTGATCTTATGACCCTTTGGAAGGAAATGTCATTTCTTGAGTCTAGGGGTAACATGACAGCTTTAATAACCATAACTTCCAGAGTGGGATCCACTGCCTCTGCAGGCCCTGTAGCTCTCACTTCACTGGGAGGAGGGGTGGGTGTGTGTGTGTGTGTGTGCATTCTTTTCTGACTCTACTCACATACCATCCACTTTCTCCTGCGTGTCCACACAACTCCATTTTGTCCTCCCTGTGCCACTGGAGCTAGCTGTGATGATAGCTCTGGGCTGCTCTCTCTAATATTTCCAACTACAGGCCTCACAGTACTTGAGCGCATGCCCCTCTGGGTCTGCAGAGAGTCCACTCTAGGTTGTGTTAGCAGCTCAAGAATCCTTAATCTTTCTGTGCATTTGCCACATAGCCATCTTGCTCCAATTGTAATGTGGTATCCAAACTATTATGTGCTGCCCAGGTGCAAGTTCTGTATGTATACCTGTGTTCTTCACATAAATTACATTTTAGTGGTACTTGACAGTGAGCCGCTATATGCCAGATAGTATCGCACAGATAACATTTCTGTTTTTCACAGATATTGCCAAGGTGGCCCACCTCCCCACATTTATAGCAGGCCCGGGGCTGTCCTGAGTAGAAAATTACCCCTCTATCTCTTCCCAAAAAGAGACAGTTTGGCAGATGTTTGGTAAATACAGGTTACTTACCTGTAACAGGAGTTCTAGGAGTGGTACATGTTGTTCATCCACACTTGTTGGCAGGTACCTTGCCGCTTTAAGATGAGCCGGAAAGTCTTCAAGCTGGCTCCTCCCACCCACTGGGTGGTAACACCTTCGGCCCCACCCCATGACACCAGATCTAGCCTGCTGGAAGTCAGGTTGTGCGTCGAAGCCGTGGAGGTCGGGTGGATCGTGAGGATGAACAACATATACCACTCCTAGAACTCCTGTTACAGGTGAGTAACCTGTATTTCTAGGGACGTGGATATGTTGTTCAATCCACACTTGTTGGCAGACTTCTAGCAGTTCTCCAGGAGGAGGGAGGCAAGGTGCGCACCCCTATACTTACATGGGGAATAAGGACTGGAGAACCGAGGTCCCAAAACCAGCATCCTGGCGTGACTCTAGGTCAATGTGGTAATAGGAAATAAAGGTGTGTGCTGACTTCCAGGTAGCAGCCCTGCAGATTCCTGGATAGGGACGTCCCTAGAAGCAGCCAACAAAGCAGCGGTATGGTGGGTTGAATGAGCTCTTATCCCTTTGGGTGGCTCCATGCCCGCCAACCTATAGCAGAGGTCTATGCAGGAGGTGACTCACCTGCTTATCGTCCGCTTGGCTGCAGGTCTGCCAGGTGCGGCTTCAGCATAGGTGCCAAACAGCTGGAGAACCTCTCCCCGAACTTCAGCCATCTGCTCCTTATAGTAAGTGAGCGCTCTTCTAGGGTCCAGAGTATGAAGCATCTATTCGGCCTCCGAGGTGTGATTGGGGTAGAACAGTGGCAGAGTCAACACCTGATTCAGGTGAAACTCCGACACCACCTTCTAAAGGAATTTCAGGTGGGGGTGAAGGATAACCTTGTCCCTTTGGAAGACCAGATAAGGAGACTCGATGGAAAGTGCCTGGAGCTCTCCCATCCTTCTGGCTGACGTGATAGCCACCAAGAAGGCGGTCTTCCATGACAGGTGGGAGATATCGCACCTGTGCATCGGTTCGAATGGCTTGCCCATGAGCTTAGCCAATACCAGCAGTAGATCCCGTGGAGATTCTTGCACCAGCAGGGATATGTGATCTAAGCCTTTGAAAAAGTGCCAGACCACCTTCTCCTGCGCCACCGACTGCTTGCTGGCCCACGTTCGGTAAGCAGAGATGGCTGCCAGGTGCACCTTAAGGGTCGTCGACCAAAGCCCTAGCTGAGAAAGAGATCACAGGTAGCCCAAAATGCTAGCCAATGGACAGGATGAAGGGTCCAATCCTTTCCCCTGACACCAAATGGAGAATCTCTTCCATTTAAAGGCATAGCATTTTCTGGTCGACTCCTTATGGGACACCTCAATGACGTTGAGGACCTCGTCGGAAAAACCCAAGGTCTGGAACTCTAGCCGCTCAGGAACCAGGCTGTCAGGTGCAGGGATTGAAGGTCTGGATGGAACACCTTCCCCTTGCTGACTGAGATCAGGTCCGGGTGGGCTGGAAGCCGCCTCGAGAGCCTGGAGCTGAGGCTGAGGAGATCTGGATACCAGAACTGGTGAGGCCAGTCTGGAGCTACCAGAATCACCTGTGCCTTGTCCCTCTTCACCTTGAGAAGCACCTTGTGGATCAAGGGAAATGGAGGGAAGGCACAGAAGAGGCCCGGGGTCCACGGCCTCAAGAAGGCATCCCCCTGCAGCAAGCCCTACTGAGGGGGGTGGGCATGAAACAGTCTCAGCTTCACGTTCTCCCTGGAGGTGAACAGGTCCACCTGAGGGGTGCCCCACTGGGAGAACAGGCCTTGAACTACCTCCAGCAGGAGAGACCATTCGTGAGATGCAGTGCCTATCCGGCTGAGGCCATTGGCCAGACTGTTCGAGGCTCCTGCCATATGGATGGCAAGGAGATCTGCCTCCAGGCTGATCACAAGAGACAAAATTCGGAGAGCCTCCTTGCATAGGGGCAACGAGTGTGCATCCCGCCCTGATGGTTGAGGTAGTACATGGTCGTGGTATTGTCCATCTGGACCTGAACCACTTGACCCTGTACAAATGGAGCGAAGGCAGAGAGGGCTAACCGTACTGCTCACAGCTCCAGCAGGTTGATGTGGCATCGGGACTCCAGAGGGGCCCAGAGGCCGTAGCCCTGAGCTCCCTAGATGGGCACCCCAACCCATCAAGGTCATAAGGATGACCGTCGGCTCGGGGCAGACAAACGGGATACTCTCCTGCAGATGAGCTGGGACGAGCCACCACTGCAGGCTGTCCCACATTTTCCGGGTCATGGTTACTGGCTGGTCCAGAGGACCGGAACACTGAGACCACTGGGGGGGCCAGTCCCCATTGCAGGGGAAGCATATGCCAGCGGACCCAACAGACCACGCTGGTGCAAGCCGCCATGAGACCCAGAAGGCGCAGGAAGTCCCGGGCAGGGCGCAATTTCCCAACCTGAAATGATTGGGCTAAGGAGGAAAGGACCTCGGCCCTGTCCACCAGGAGGTGGGCTCTGACTCGAAGAGAGTCAAGCTCCGCCCCGATGAACTGAATCACCTGCAATAGCACAAGTCCCGATTTGGCCTCGTTGATCAGGAGGCCAAGCTGAGAGCAGACCTGGAGGGCCAGATCTCTGGACCGCTCCACCTCCAACCTGGAGGCAGCTGCTATCAGCCAGTCATCCAGGTAAGGGTACACCCGGACCCCTCGGTGCTGCAGAAATGCTGTCACCACTGCCATGCATTTGGTGAAGACCCTGGGAGCTGGAGAAAGGCTGAAGGGCATGGCCTGGAACTCATAATGGGATCCCTCTGCTCTGAAGTGGAGGAATTGCCGATGAGATGGACAGATTGGGATGTGAAAGAATGTGTCCTGGAGATCCAGAGAACAAAACCACATGCCTAGTTCCAAGGATGGTATGATCTGAGCCAGAGTGACCATCCTAAAGGTGTGTGGCCTTAGGAACTTGTTCAGGTTGTGCAGACTGAGAATGGGACATCAGCCCCCGTCCATTTTGGGACCAGGAAGTACCTGGACACAAACCCTGGGCTTGGAGGAGGATCTGCCACCTTGCTGATCACCTCCTTTTGGAGCAGCAGAGCTATGTCGGCTCAACAAGCTGACAGAGAGACTATGGAACCAGTAGCCCCCAAGGGGCGACGGCTTGAAAGGGAAGGGTCTGCTCGAATTCCAGAGGCAGACCCCTGCCGACCACTTCCAACACCCAACGGTCTGTGGTTATAGCGGATCAGGTGGAAAGGAAGTGGCTGAGCCGGCCCCCCTAGGGGGGGACTCAGGGGAGGAGTGACGAGGTTGGGGGCGGCACCCCTCAACCCGTCACTGGGCAGACTCGGAGGAAGAGTCGGCCGAGGAGCCACCTGGACCTTTCCATCCAGGCTTCCTGTTGGAGGAAGGAGCAGGCTTGGCCTTGGGATGCCAAGCGTGTGCCTGATGGCCCTGCTGTTGGTGCTGCTGGGCTGGTCGTGCCGCAGGAGGGGCGGAAGGGCAAAAGGGCTTACGCTGTTGCTGGTGGCCTTTATCCTTCTGGGCAGACATGACCAAGTACAAGGTGGCATTGGACTTCTCGATCCGCTGGACGTGGCCTTCCACCCCAGGCCCGAACAAGTCGGTGCCCAAGAAGGGGACATCTGCCAGCTTGTGCTGGGTATCTGCCGTGAAGGTCAAGATCTGCAGGCAGGCTCTGCAGTGCATGACTACTGCAGCCGCTGCTGACCGGGCACAAGAGTCTCTGATGTCCAGAGCAGCCTGGAGCTGTTGCTTGGCCACAGCCCTTCCCTGATCCCACACCTGCTTGACCGTCATTTGAAGGTCAGCCGGGAGATGAGGAAGCACCTCATCCAGGGAGCCCAAAAGGGTGTGTGAAAAAAGTGTGCCATCAGTAGAGCTGAGCTAGCCTGCCGAAGGCCTAGGGAGGTGGCAGCATAAACTTTGTTCCCGGAGTAGTCCAGCTTATGAACTCCTTGTCCGGGGCTTCTCTCACGTGCCTGGCATTTCTGGAGCGCGAAGCTGGCTGGTCACCAGCCCTTCAGCCGGTGCTCAAGAAAACTGGAGGGAACCGGTCAGGACTGCGTGCTTGCGGGCCATCCTGGCGAGCACAGGACAGGAGGCAGGCGATGCTACAACTCCAATGCCGGACCAACAATGGTCTCGGCCACGGGAAAGGCCTACGTGGGGGAATCCTCTCAGTCCAAAATCTCCATGAGGGGATATCTAGCTCGTTTCTGCACAGGTTCGAACTGCATCCCAGTAGACTCTTAGATGAGCTGAAGAATACCGAGGAACGAGGATGGGCTCTCGTCCACAGACAAACCCCCGGAGGATTCCAGGTTGAGGGCCTGGAATACAGGGAGGAATCGTCGGACTCGAGGTCTGCAAACAGCTGCCCGGCGCCTGAGCCACCCTCCACTCACCGAGGCCGTTCAGGGTGAGGGTGACCGACAACCTGTGGCATAAGCCTGACCTGACCGAGAATCCTTGGCGGGGCCCCAGTCTTCGGTTGCGGAGGCAGTGGTTCCACCACAATGGGTGGAGCAGCTGGTTTCGGCTGAGCAATCGGTGCCGGAGTCGGCTCCTTCACCAAGGAACCGAGGGCGAGAGATTGCTTCGGCCACTCGGGTGACAGCCACTTAATTGCCGGGGAAGGTGATGGAGTTGGCTTGTTGCTGGCCAACAAGAGTTGCTGCCACATCATGTCCTCATAGCGCCGACGCAACTTGCGCAGGAGCCTGTCATCCAAAGAGGCTGATGAGGAAGAGCGGCGACATCACTTTCCGTGATGTCAGGACTGAGACCGCCAGCATTGGCGGGACTTGCCCATCATGGAAGAGGACCGAGACCATTGGAGTCACTGACGATGGGTCGAAGGTGGGGTGAGGCAAACCCACACATCCTCTGGATCAGGGTCCTTGACCGGGGACTTTGGCATGGGAGGCTGAGGCAAGTCCTCGGTAGGCACTGGGGGAACCGGTGAAAAAGGGTTGTCGGCCTCTCCAGTCGACAGCCCGTCTAATGGGTCGAGAAAAATCTTGACCACATTGATGGGTGTCTCGGCCAGCTGACCTGATGGTGACACCAAAAAGCCAGCGGCCTTGGCAGCAACATCGACCGAAGTCGATAGAGGACATTCCAGGGAGCGAGATCTCTCCCGCTCCCATGAACGTCGATGGCGGGACTTGCCTTTCAGGTCCTTCTTCTTTGACTGACTGAAGTGAGTCCTTGAAAGCCCCTCTCCTTTGGTGGAGAGGGACTGACAAAGCTGCTGAAAGGGAGCAGTGTAGGAGGAGCCCAAGGAGAGTGGGATAAACGCAGACGCCAAGGAAGATGAAGACGCCGCCTGGGATGCCTCCTCTTTGAGGGTGATTAACTGCTCCAGCTGCTCCATGAACCTGCAGCCATGGACACCATTCAACGATCCTCCTTTGACTTTGCGGTGTTAACCATTTTTCAGGCGCCCCAGATGGAGTCAGGCAGCACGGTCTTCAGAACCAAAGCGAAAAGGACTTGCCAAAGATCGCCAGGCCTGCGGTCCATGGCCAAGCCAAGGCAGTAGGCGCATGTGGCGTGCGGGTCGATCCAAGACATCTTCTGCTCGCAGGGGGCACGACAGCCGAGAGTAGATTTGGAATCCAATTTTCAGTAAAACCAAAGGTTTAGGATCCAGGCCTAGAGACACAAGAGCACTAAGGAGGGAACCTGAGCTTCCAAGCGGTAAGGAAGATCTGGCATCATGGGGCGGAGCTGAGGGTTTTATCACCCGGGTGGGTGGGAGGAGCCAGCCTGAAGACTTTCTAGCTCATCTTAAAGCAGCAAGGTACCTGCCAACAAGTGTGGATTGAACAACATATCCACGTCCCTAGAATACCCAATTCTTGTTGCAAGGTAACCTTATATCTCCAGACCCCTGTCCAGAAATGCTCCTCATCCAAGATAGGTTCTGGAGCACCATTAACTGTACAATGTAGCTTAAGTCAATGAATGATATCCATGCGTTCACGCCTTCATTTTGAAAAAGGACAGTTATTTTTCTAAATCTAAGTTTCGTCAGTGGTATAGCCAAATGAGGTTTGCAAAGTTCAGTATTTTCAAATCGTATAGTTTTCAAAATCTGTCAGGATTACTGGATGTCTGAAACTAATGTCAAAATAGAATCACCTGGCATATGTATCAGTGTAGCACTTCATACACGTAATATTTCATACTCTCTTTCAGCAATACTCTCCCCACAAAGAGCCTATCAGGAGATTTGCCATGTCCCTTCTGTATTTCAGACATACTGCATTACGTCTTGCCGCAGGTGCTGTCATATGCTGTGCATTCTCTGGAAATTGTCTATTTCTTACATTTGTGTGCCATACATTAGGAGGTGGTCTAGGAGGTAATGCAGATTGCTCCACGGAGCAGAGGTCTCCACCTACATACGAACATACAAATGTGCCCGCAGAAGCAGACCACCTGGTCTATCTATGTCTACTCATGTGTGCAGCTAGCACCCCTAGTTTGCAGCTTCCTCACCCCCCCCTCCCTTTTGTCATCCCACTGCCACCCCCACCTCCCTACCCTCACTCTCCCTGTTCCCTGTCCCATGCCCTTTTGAGCTGTTCACAGATTTACATGATACCACCCATTCTGATAGGGCATTCCATTTTGCTACCACCCTCTCTGAGAAATAGTGTCTCCTCATTTTCTTCCTAAATCTTCCCTCTATTCTTAGCCCATGCCCCTGGTGACCCTCCCCTTAACTTAAAACCCCATCTGCCCATCCCTACTGATTCCCTCAGATACTTGAATGTCTCTATCATGTCCCCCTGTCCCTTCTATCCTCCAGAGTGTACATATTCAAGTCTCCCAGACTGCTGTCATAGTCTCTCCCCTCCATTCCATATATCATCTTTGTTGCTTCCCTTCTGCACCCCCTCCAGTAGCCTGACATCATGCTTTAGGTATGGCCTCCAAAACTGCACACAGTACTCTAAGTGTGGCCTTACCAGCGACCTGTAGAGGGGCAAGATCACCTCTCTTCACCTGGACGAAACCCCCCTCACTGTGCACCCTAGCATTTTGTTCACTTTTGAAGCCACTCTCCTACACTGGGCAGTGTTGTTTATGGTCCCTGTTATCATTGCCCCTAGGTCCTTCTCCTCCTCAGTGATCCCCAGCTTAACCCCTCCCAGCCAGTATCCTCCCCTTGGGCTCTTCACCCCAAAGTGCATAACCTTATACTTCTTTGCACTGAACCCCAGCTGCCACCTCTCTGACCACTCTTCTAGCTTGCTTAGGTCCCCCTGCAGCTGCTTCCATCCCTCCTCTCCATCCACCACTACTCCAATTTTGCTGTCGTCAGCAAACAGACTTATCTTGCTCACCACCCCGTGTGCAATGTCTGATATGAAGAGCCCTAACAATACTGACCCAACACAGAGCCCTGTGGCACCCCACTCATCACTGGCCTTGGAGTTGAGAGCTCCCCTCTCACCACCACCCGTTGCAGCCTCCCAATCAGCCAGCTTGTAATCCAGTTCATCATTTTTGGCCCTACCCCTACACCAGTTAGCTTCCCCCAAGCCACCCATGAGGCACAGAATCAAAGGCCTTGCTGAAGTCCAGTTAGAGAACATCCACTGCATGACCCTTATCCAGCTCACCTGTCACCCAGTCATAATATTGTACCAGGTTGGTTTGACAAGACTTCCCTGAAATGAACCCATGCTGCCTCACATCCTGGAGGCCATTGTCCTCCAGGTATGACACCAGTCTTTTCTTTAGCATTGTTTCCATGAGTTTGCACACTATGGAGGTGAGACTTACTGAGTGATGATTACCTGGTTCATCCTTGGTCCCGCTCTTGTGTAATGGTACTACATGTGCCATCCTCAGTCTAGTGGTACACATCTGACTCCAGTAAGATGCTGTACAGATCAGCCAGCGGCTCGGCCAACCTCCCCATCTCCCTCAGCACCCTGGGGTGGATATCATCTGACCCTGGCGCCTTGTCTACCTTCAGTGCCTGCAGTCCCTCTAGGAATCTACTTGCCTCAATTCTTCCATCTGTTGCCTCCTCTCCCGTCCCCACCTCCCAGCCCATGGTGGTAGCGGTCCCCTTTTCTTCCGTGAACACTGAGCAAAGGTATAAATTCAGTGCTTCTGCCTGCTCCTCACCCTTTTCCGTCCACTCCCACCCTTTTTATCTTACTATCTCCTTGCACTTCCTTTTTCCTGATGTATCTGAAAAGTCCCCCCATTAATTCCCTCGCTAATCTCAGCTCCTCTAAGCCTTGGCTTCTCTCACTTTCTGGTCACCTCCTGGACCATTTGCATACTCCTCCTGTCCACTTCCTTCCCTGTCCTCCTATACCTCTGGTGAGCCTCTCATTTTGCTCTCACCACCTCCACTACCTCGCTGTTCAACCAGAATGGTTTTCTTGCTTTGCTCCTCTCACTCTGTGTCTTGGTGCAGGCATCTGTTGCTTCTGTAATCCCCCGTTTAATAATATCCCATTTCTGCTCTGCTTCCATCTCCTGCCTTATGTCCTCTAGTTTCCCTTTCAGTACTTCCTGCATCCTCCCAAAGTCTGCCCCCCTGAAGTTTACCACCTGAGTAACTGATTTCTCTGGCTCCCCATACATTGTGATATTAAACCACACCATTTGGTGATCGCTGTCGGCTAGTGGGTCCTCCATCTTTATTTCCCTTACTGCCTCCCCATTCGACAACACCAGATCTAAAGTGTTCTTTAGCCTAGTATGTACACTAAACAACTGTGTCAGGAGACCCTCCTGGATCATGTCCAGGAGCACTTGCTCCCTAGCACTGGAGGTGATCGGAATATTCCAGTCAACCCCTGGCAAGTTGAAATCCCCCATGATGACCACCTTTCCTTTTCTACATACCTTTCTGATTTGTTCTGCTAATTCCCTATCAAGCTCCTCAGACTGGGACGGTGGCCGAATACCACCCAAACCTCAGGTTCCTAACCTTTGAGTCTAGGAGCTGTAGCCAGAGTGCCACTGTTCTCCTTTCTTCCCCTCATCTCTTGTGCATTTGATCCCGTCCTTCCCATAGACTGCCACCCCACCACCCCTCCTTTCCTTATGGTCCTTCCTGTATAGTTTGTATCCTGGGATTGCAAGATCCCAGTCCCGGTGCTCAGTTGCCCACGTTTCTGTGACAGCTGCAATATCCACCCTCCACACTGCCAAGAGTGCCTGTAGCTCAGCTGATTTGTTGCCTAAGCTTCTTGCATTCATCAAGACCACACTCTATCCTGCCCCCTTCCCTTCATTGGCCTCCATTTCCTTCCTTCTACTCCCTCCTTTTTCGGCTGCCCCGAGTCCTTCCCTGCTAGCCTGGGGAGTAGGCTGTGACTCCACTCTATCGGATCCCTGCCTACCTGCCATCCACTTGCCACCCCCCCATCTAGTTTAACTCCACCTTTGTCGCAATATACCTCCCCAGTCTTTGCTTTAATACCTTCTTCCACTCCCTACTCAGGTGCAGCCTATCCCTTGCAAACAGATTGCTATTATCCCAGGTACTGCCCCAGTCACCCACGACCCCATACCCCTTGGTTTGACACCATTCTACCAACCATGTGTTCAACTCCCTAATCCTCTCCTTTCTCACTGTGCTTGCGCAGGGTACTGGGAGCACCTCCGAGAATGCCACAGACTCCCCAGTCACCTCGCACAACCTTCCCACTTCTGCAGTCCTCTCCTTTGTTACCGCCACCGTTTCCCCCACTAGGTCATTTGTCCCCACATGTACCACAACGTGGTTTCCTCCTATCCCTCCTTACGCACCTTAGGACTGCCTGTCCTGCCTTGTCTGCCTTTAATCCGGGTATGGACTCCACTCATATCTGACTGTGCCTCTCCCCCTTGCTGCCCCATCTGATCCCCTTGAGTATGGAGTCCCCCAACACCAGTACACCTCCCTCCCTCTCTCCTCTTTCCTTGTGCCAGTCGCCACCCCCCCCCACCCAGGTTCTCATTTCTGGGGCCATTCAAGACGGTGCTTTTACAATGTGTCTCAGTGTCTTCCCCTGCCCTTCTCAATTGAGACTTCTCCACTTCCTCCTGTTTCCTCCTGTTTGACTGCCAACCTTCCGCTCCCTCCTCACCTCTCCGAGTATTATCCCTCCCCTGCCATGCTCAAGCTCTCCACTAGTAATGCCCCTCTCTCCTTTCTCTTTGTGAGTATTATCCCTTGTGCAATCTCTTCCTGCGTCCTCTTTCCCATGTGTTGCTAGTACAGCAAACATGTTCCCTTCCCCTTTGCCTTATTATATGTTTTCTCCTCCCTCCTGCCTACTGCTGCTCCTCTTTTTCTAGGTCCTACTAGAGTCCACCCTTCATCAACTGGCTTCCTGTCTACTGTGCCCCCTTCCCCTGACCTCTCCCTTGCCCCACTGTTCCTCCTCTGTGGTGCCCCCACAATACTCTCAGATGTTAGCCCTCCTACCGACGCAATCCTCCCCATCTCCCTCAAACTCCCCAGCTCCCTGCCAAGCCACTGAACCTCTTCCTCAAGCCTTCTTAGCCTGTGGTATATTGGGCACCCTCCCAGCCTCCACAGTATGTTCATCTGCATTGCTGTCCCACAACCATTGCACCCTACAATCCTACTCGTGGTCCATATTACCTATACAGCCACTCCACACCAACTCTCCCTACAGCAAGTAGAATTAACTAATCCTAGCCCAGCCTCTAACAGAAATTATTATCCTAAAATGCCCTTGCATGCAGCATAAGCCAGCCAACTACAGTACTAAGTGGAAACCACAATCCTACTCCATAAGGACTATAGATCTACTCATAAGTCTTATATATTTATATGTCTTTAAGACTTAGCTAATATTATTTATTTATTTCAAATTTGATTAATACCTTTGAGCCGGGGCTCATTTATAAAAGCTCCAAGTCAACAAGGAATACAAGACATTTACAGGTGATGAAACATTGCAGAACAGAAAGACATCAACTAACAAGTGGTATTAGTGTGCAGTTACAACATTAAGCAGTGTACATACAAAGTAAGGAGAAACAGGACCACACTTCCAGAGAACCATATTAATGCAGCACTAATTAAGTGCAGTACAGTGTTTAACAATCATGTTACAGTTCTGACGGGGTGCTCCCAGTCTGCAGCAATGCATGTTTTAGCAGCCAAGGTGAGGCTTTGTCAAGGGCTATTCCTTGTTTCCTCCTTCCTGACCTGTTCTGAGAGCTCAAATCAGTTTGCGGCTCCCCAAGCTCCTCCCTCACAGCCTTCAAACCCAACCCCCCAGTGGTATTTCAGTATTTAAGAAAGGCTGGTGGAAGGGATGAGTGGGAGGGCCTTTACAGTCACTCCAGCCACTGAAACCTTTAAGCTAAATTCCACTCTAAGCTAAATAAAAAAGAAAATAAAACAATACCAAAACTTACAAAAATCCTCTATACAATAACTCCCTCAACAGCAAATAGAATTAACTAATCCTTCACTCTTGTAGTTTAAAAAACAATAGCAAAACTTACAGAAATCTTCTCCACAGCCAGCAAGCAGACTTAACCAATCAATCTCCCCTGCAGTTTGATGGCTCAGTCAGAATTTAAAGGCTATGTGGGTGGGCAAGTCTGGGCATGTCCTGTGCAGTAACTCCAGCCACGGAACCTTTACAGTCACTCCAGCCACAGAAGCCTTTAAGCTAAATTCCACTTTAAGCTAAATTAAAAGAAAGTAAAACAATATCAAAACTTACAAAATCCTCTATACATTAACTCCTCAACAGCAGGTAGAATTGACTAATCCTTTCTTTGTAGTTTAAAAACAATAGCAAAACTTACAGAAATCTTCTCCACAGCCAGCAAGCAGACTTAACCAATCCTTCTCTCTCGGTTCAGAAGGTAAGTTTACCATTACAGGCTGAACTCTATCCTGTTTAACTTCCTGCTGGATCGGGGGTTCTACCAGCTAACCCTTGGATATTCCTGTTCCAATCGTACTATATTTTCTAGCACAGGATTCACATCATTATTATTATCAGGGGAAGCTCCCATCCTATTTATACCCTTTTGTCCAGGGGTAATTTGAGATACTGTGTCAGCTATATCCCTATCCTCCTGACCATCACTTTCTACTAAGGCCTTCTCAGTAGTACCAATGCCTCCTAATGTCATGGGGAGATTAGCATCCCAGCACATACCTTCTGAAGTTCTTTTCCAACCTGCACCCTGCAAGGCTTCTGCAACCCATGCTTGCTGTACGGGGAGGGGGGGCAGTCAGCTCCTGTTGATTTTCAAGGGATTTTACCTTCCCCTTCCCTCATTTTCCAACACTTTCTTTCCCTGGTAAATTTCTAAGCGATCCCCCTATAGACACTCCAATATTAAATGCAATACATTTCTCTTGTAATACATTGCGTTCCCCAGTAACTAGAGTGACTGTTGGGGCAACAGACCGATTATTATCAAGACTCTTCACTGAAGTTCCCCCCCGCTCTACTAACAGCACACTATTGCCTTCCTGACACATATCTTGGCTCCCATCCGAGACATCGGCCACCGTAAGCTTAGTTACCTGCATGCTCGGAGAGACTTTTGTCTGGGGAAGGTGTATTTCTCCTGATTGCTGTTTGGTATCTTTATCCAGGTGCTGCTCTCCTTCCCGTTGCTGTACACTCATCCTGGCCTCTTTACTCTCAGAAGCAGGCCTCAATTCTTGTTGCAAGCTCTTCCTTAACAATGCCTGTACCAAATGGCCTCGTTTCTCCCAAAAACATTTTTCTTCAGCCCCAATCAAGTTTTTGATTCTGTTGCTGACATCTCTATTTCATCTCCTTTGCCATGCAGCTCCGTACTTGCACTGTAAATTACATTTCCTTTCTAGTGTTGTACTCGCTCTTCCATCGCCAAAACTGAGTCCTCCAAAGTTGTTTGATCAATTTCCATAGGAGCCCCTCGTGGTAGAGAGGTTGAGGATGAGGCCTGCTCCTCTGCGCCTTGGGCATCTTCTTCCATCTCCTGACTGCCAGCAACTGATCGCACAGTTTCCACCACAGTGCCCTCTGGCGAAAGAGTAGGGGAAGTTCCCTGGTGATGTGGCCAAATTTCCCCCCATTCACTTACAATACTACCAACAGCTTAATCTGGTTCAAGCTCAGTTGGCATTTGTCTGTATCCCCCCTTCCCTGGGTCGTGCCTGAAAATAGGCAGAATTTGTCTAGTGCACTTAGCCAGTCAACAAAAACTAAATAAATAAATTGTACTGCTAACCTTACTTTACAGGGGGCCTCCAGGGAAACTGCTGCAGATCTAGCCCTGGTGAAAACTGCGAAGAGTGTGTGCATATTATCACTGTTCCATACTGTCTGTGCATTTATTGCTGCACCAGGTAGCAGGCCACTAGGAGGGTTGGCGGGGGGGGGGATTATGGCTTCCCAGAGGGCTATACCAGAGCAGACGTGCATCCCCAATACCACAACTTTGGGTGGATGCACCTTATTAGTGAACTCAGGCCCCTCAATCTGTGTATAGCCATACAGGCAGGGGTAGTAGCCCCTAGAATAGTGTCACCTAGGTGTTACATGTAGATGAAATCTTGAAATACACTGCAGGTCACCTGAACTAGGGAAACAGAACATACTTGACTTATTGCCTTAGTCTGAGACCCAAGTGCTCACAAATACAGACAGAAAAAGATTAACAATGTTTTTTTTCCAAGCCAAATGGTGCCTGGGGCTGGTAATTACTGACAGTAGTGGGCAAACAACAAACCCTGCCTGTTTACTGTTTTCTGGGGTTATACCCAAGACTGTAAGCAACTGAGTAATGTGTGCCAGTAGTAGGCAAACAAAAACCCTGTTTCTTTTTTTTTCTGGGGCTATGTACCTCAAGATCATGGGCTATCAGGTGTAACCCGTCTTTCGGATGAGACGTTAAACCGAGGTCTCATCTGCCTGGATTGGTGGTAGTTCAGGTGGATGTTAAAGATCCCATGGCACTTATTGAAAAGAGTAGGGGAATTTCCCCGGTGTCCTGGCCAAATTTCCCTCTTTCACTAAAAAAAAATACCACCAACAGCTTAATCTGGTTCAAGGTCAGTTGTCATTCATCTGTATCCCCTCCCGGGTGGTGCCTGAAAATAGGCAGGATATGTCTAGTGCACTTACCGGTCAACAAAAACTAAATAAATAAAAATTAAAAACCCTTGTTAGCCGGGGTTACTAGAATCCCAGTAAAACCTAGTGGTAGGCAGGGAAGGCAGCTTGTGAAACTCCAGTTAAATGGATTTCACACTGTCTCACTTTGTTTTCAGTCTCAGCTGAGACTGAGGGATGACATCACCATAGAACTGTCGCAGCTGCATGAGCCACAATGGAATCTGCAGCAGGGAGTTGGAATAGAATGTTGGGAGGTTTGAACAGCAGTCTGTGGTCAGTTGGAGTTTGGAGCTTGCTGAGAGAGCAGCACAGCAGCTCTGGTTAGGCTCTTGGAGCCTCAGCCCTGACATAGGGCTACATTCAGAAAAAAGGTGCGTTTCCACCAAAAGAGAGACACAGAAGATAGTTTTGAAGTGGTGGAGACTGCTGAATCGGGTCTCAGTGTCCCATCCCTCAGGGGATGGGGCAGGAAATGGTTTCCTGCATATTCCAGGGGCAACCCCCTGGTTTTTCTGCTAGTGGAGAAGCTGCCTTATTTGTTCAAGAGTTTTTGGGAAACAAGAAGATTTGTGAATCGCCTGTGGGGCACCTGCAATCGGAGGGTGAGTTTCTGCTCTTTCTAAAGGGCCCATGTTTTCACCCTGGGACTTGTGTGATAGTGGGGACTGGACTACTGAAGTAGTGGGAGGCCTAGAGTAATAGACTTAGCCAAAATTAAAAGTATGTTCAAGTACAGCACTTATGGGAAGTCAAGACATGTAGAGGAGATGTGACATACGTCTGCCCAGTAATCTACATTGCCAAGCTTTCAGAAAAGAGTTGTTTAGTTTCCAGAGAAATGGCCGGGTATGGACTGTGGGAGCTGGAGGTGGGAGACCCCCCATCTTTAGTGACCAAGTCCACCTCTACGGATTTGCTCTGTGGATTTCTACTTTGCCTCATGCACTTGGCCAGTGATGAGGAAGTACTAAGCGTGGGATTGGAAGGAAAATTCCTCTAGGAGTTGAAGGCTCTAAGGTGGTTTGGGAGCCACAACAGGATAACTGGTTCATTTCCCAAAATGGACAGCGGATAAAGTGGCGGTAGGGGAGCTGGGCCAGTGGGAAAAACAAGTAGTGTACAAGTCGGGCTGTGTGTCCAAAGCTGCGTGCAAGTCAGGCTGTGTGCCTGGTGGGTTCAAGCCTGAGGGCTGGAAATAGTGAAGAAGTGTTCTGTTGTCTCTAATCTGCATTACCAGGAATGTAGCCCGTGAGCCTGTCTGTGCTTTGTTTGTTCAGCTTGGATGTGAATAAAAGCCACACTGTAGAATCCGATTCCTGGTTTTGGACATTACAGTTATTGCTTTCTGTGTTCGGATTTATTTGGGTGCCCTCGCAGAGTAGCCAAACCTAGGCCCCTGTGCCGAGTAACCTCATCCTCCCGAACCCAGTCCCACCAGGTACTGCTGTCAGCTTCAACAGCATGCCACCTGTCATTCTGCAAAAGGCAGGGGTGAGGGGTTACACAGGTAATTACTGACAGTGGTGGCAAACAACAAACTCTGCCTGTTTACTGTCTTCTGGGGCTATATCCTAAGGCTGTAAGCATTAAGCAATCATGTAATTAGTGATGGTAGGCGAGAATTAAGGACAACAAAATACACTACAGCAAGGCAGGCTGCTCAGCTCCTGCTGCTGTTCACTCAGTTCCTGAGTCTATCTTCCCCAAAGCTCCTCCTGCATTATTCAAATTTTTTTATTTGTATTTTTGGGGTTCAGATCTCATCATCTCACTCTTCTTACATACACACTGCAGGGCAGGCTGCCCAACTACCAGTATGTCTCTGTCTGTCTCCTCTTCTCTCTGAGCTCCTTCTCTCCTAGTTATATTCTTTCTTTCTTTTTTGGGAGGGTTGGGGGTATCTCAACTGTGGGCTGCCAGGTAGTGCAGCAGACTACTCAGCTCCTGTTGCTCACTTGCTGCAGGCCTGGCCTCCCCGGCCACTAAAGCAGTTCCTGCTCCTCCCGCTTTATCAAGATTCACCTCAGTGTTTATTTTTTATTTCAGAAGCACAGATCTGCTGAAAACTTTTTTTACTGCAGGCTCCTCAGCAGCTCGGCTCCTGTCCTGCTGCTTTGATTAGAGAATCCCCCTCCTCACCAGCTCTCGAGTCACAACTTTACTATCGTCTCCTAGCCTCTCCCCTCTCCCGCCTCTCTCCTTATTTTATCTAAATATCTATATAATTCTGTGAGAGACAGTATCAGATGTTTTTTTCCTCCGATGGATCGGTAACAAACATGCATGGCTAGTTTATTAGTGCGCTGACTCTCAGAAGATCGAGGTTCATTCAGTCAATACACACTAGCTCCGCTGTTCTCACTTGCTCACTCGATGAAGACAAAATCAAAATGACCATGCTCTACAGCAGAGCATGAAGAAGTTGTCCAGCTCCACGTCCATCCCAACACACCTGCTCCAATCAAAGCCATTGCCCACCCATACCGCACATTATTGGAGCAGGTCAGGATTCATATGTCAGTCACTCCAATCTCCGCCATAGCGATTGACCCCAAGCCCCACATGATGCTTGACTGAAGTCTATGCCCCATACGATGATCAGACTGCATGGCCAGCCCGAGTGAGCGCAGAAACACCGGGGTTGGTCGGATGGCATGGCAGCAATCAGAGGGACTCGGGGATCTGGGGCTCAGGGCTGTCTCCTGCCTTGCCTGCCAGCATATGGACAAGACAGAGAAAAAATCATCAAGAAGACTTGCCGAGGTAGGAGGAGGCAGGGCCGGGTGGGGTGGGGAGGGCAGAGTGGAGGTGGTACACTCTGAACTGAGCTCTTGGCTGGCTCAGTCAGCAGGCGCAGCTGATGATGGGCTGTTCAGCCCTATAATTTAAAAGTTATGGTGGGTAAAAAGAGTGGGGGGCATCAGCATAAACTGGATGGGCTCATGCCCCCATTTTTCAGGCTAATGACGACCCTGATAATAATAGGGCAAATGAACAACTCAGCACAGTGCAGGAAGGCAGCAGCTAAAGCCAACAGGATGCTGGGGTGTACTGTTAGAGGAATAACATCCAGGAGAGGGGAGATGATCCTGCCTCTGTACAGGTCATTGGTGAGGCCACACCTGGAGTACTGCATGCAGTACTGGCACCCATAATTGAATAAGGAATTTTTTTTTTTTTTTTTTAAATTTGCCCTTTTTCCTGGCAGGACCACCGGGGCCATCCGCCCTGGTCACGGCCCCTGGAGACCTCTACCTCCGTCAATTGCTGCTGGGGACCCACAGTCACCCCCGGCTTGCCCCGGTGGGGCAGGCCTGCATTGACCCCGGAACTGTAACTGGTCGGGGTCCCGCAGCGCAGCGGCAATGTGAGGCTCTCAGGAGGGCTTCATAGATCGGTGGTCCTGCCCCTTCTTTTCCACCAGATTTTCTCCCGGAGGAGGCGGGGCGTGCAATAGCCAGCGTCCGCCCAGCCTTCTCCCCCCCCCACACTGAGCGTCGGTTGCGTGGAACTCCCGGTCTCCACCAGGGGTCCCTATCGCACCGAGTGCTGCCCGCGCCCTCCCCCCGGAGTAGGAGAGCTGCCCATTGGACGCTCGATCCTACTCCCCCCGGCCATAATTGAAGAAGGATGTTAGATTACTGGAAGGGGTATAGCACAGAGCGACAAAGATGACCCAGGGATTGGAAGACAAACTCTACGAGGGAAGGCTAAAGGAGCTTAACATGTACTCTCTAGAGGAAAGGAGGGATCACGGTGATATGATTGAGACCTTTAAATACATGAAGGGTATAAACAAGACTGTTATGGAGGGGATATTTAAGCTGAGGGGCTGGAGAGACACGAGGCGGTATGGTCTGCGACTGGAGGAGGGAAGATTCAGGAGAGAAATGAAGAAGCACTTTTTCACAGAAAGGGTGGTGTCTAAGTGGAACACTCTGCCTGAGGAGGTGGTATTTTGTAAGACAGTGGGCAGTTTTAAAAGGGGATGGGACAAGATGAGGGGGAAGGTCACTGTGAGGAGGGAGGGAAGGAAGGGGCACCTGCAGGATCTGCCTGTTCAGTGACCACTTGTGGTGGCTCAGGTTGATTCTGCTGAGGGCATTTGCGAGGACGATGTCCTTCCCTAGGAGGTGAACTGCTGAGAGGGAGATCCCCAGGGAGTCATCCAGGTTCCACACTTTCATGGCTTTTGTGCACAGGGGGGATGACCTTGTGCCCCCTTGCTTGTTTATGTAGTACATTGTTGTAGTATTGTCTGTTCTAACTTGAACCACCTTGCCCTGCAGCATTGAAGCAAAGGACTGAATGCCCAGATAAACTGCCCTGAGCTCCAGCAGGTCTATATGGAGCAGATACTCCTGCTGGAGCCAGGTACCATGTGCAGTGTGCCCCCAGGTGGGCACTCCATCCTAGCAGGGAGGCATCCATTGTTAAGACTGGTGATGGGGGCAGTTGGAGGAAAGGCACACCTTCCCTGAGGTTGTCCTTTTCCTGCCACCACTGTAGTGCCTGGAGAAGGGTTCCTGTGACTGGTACCATTTCTGAGAGGGAGTTTCTTTTCTGAGACTAGTGAGATCTGAGATGGAACTGAATGTCCCTCATCTGGAACCTTGAACCTGACACTGCTACTGTTGATGCAGCCATGTGTCCTGACAGCTGGAGAAAGTGTCTTGCTGGTCTGAGGGTATGCAGCTGGAAGGAGCGTGCAGCTGCACCAGGCTGTCTACCCTTCCCTCAGAGAAGAAGGCTCTTTCCTCAGAGTGTCTAGTTCTGCCCCTATGAACTCCAGGGGTTGAACTGGTGTTAGCACCGACTCTTTCTGGTTTACCAGGAGGCCCAGTGTACGCAGTGTATCCTGAGTGATGGTCAGTGCATCTCTTACTTGCTGGTGGGACTGGCTTACCACTAACCAATCATCCAGGTATGGGAAAACTGCCACCCCTTGCCTCCTAAGGTGTGCTACCATTACTGCTAGACACTTAGTGAACACCCTTGGGGCAGAAGTCAGGCCAGAGGTCATGGCCCTGAACTGGTAGTGGCCTGATGGCAATCTGAACCTAATGTACTTTCTGAGTAATTGTCTTTAAATCCAGAGATGCCAGCCAATCTCCCTTCCTGAGTGTAGGGAGAATGGTAGCCAGAGTGACCAATTTGAACTTTGGCTTTGTCAAATGTCCATTTAAATGTCTGAGATCCAGTACGGGTCACCACTCCTCTGTTTTCTTTGGAGTGAGGAAGTATCTTGAGTAGAGATCCCTTCCCTTTTGGTCCAAGGGAACAGGCTCTACTGCTTTGTCCTGAATGTTTTGCTACTTCCTCCTCCAACAGAGCTGCTTCTGATAGGCTGCAGGTCTGAAGAGTCTTGCCCTCAGCTTGGGCAGAACCTTGAAACTGAGAGCAAGCCCCTGCTCACTACCTCCAGGACCCACTTGTCTGTGGTGATGGATTCCCAAGCCTTGAGATAGTGAGGCAGCCTGCCTCCTACTGGAAGCGGGGAGGCGACCCTGGCACACTCCAAAGGGGGGTTTGCTTTGTTTGTGCTCTTGGCTGAGTGCTGGGGCCAGCACGGCTGCTGTCCCTTCTGCCCCTGCCTCTGAAGTAACCTCTCTGAGGCTGGTAGGCTGGCGATGCCCGAGCCTGGAGGAAGGGCCTATAATGAGATCTACCCTTGCCCCCTTTGCTCTGGTACTTCTGAGGTGTTGCTGCTTTCTCTTTTGCAGCAGCACTCTTATAACAGAGGCCACTGGAAAACTGCACCCGTAATTTTTTGCGAATCCATAATTTTCACCATCTCTGCAAAACTGACATGTTCCACTATTTCTTGCAATTTTTAGTTTTACATTGAACTGTGTAAAAGTATTAACATTTTTAATAAAATGCTCTCAAATATATTGACAATTTTGCAAGCAGACTTGGGTTTGGCTGAAACAATGCTGTGTAGGTAGGGCAACGGTTTTCTGTGACACTGTCTTTTTGAATCCTTGTCTTGTTTGGTTTCAGAATCCACTGGCCAAGCATAAATAGACTTAAATAGTTATCATTTGTTTTGTGTTGAAGCAGTCTATCAGAAAACTTTTGTTGCCACCGAGACTGAAACAAAAGAGGGTAGAAAAGGTACAAATTATTCCATACGTCTAAGTGGGGTGTTAACTACAGTATGAAGCCTTTTGCAAGCGGTAGGACAGGTTTTCCTTGTGAGCATACTTTCATTCAGACTAGTTTGATTCAAACAGCTGAGGATTTTGGATGGCCCTGCTGATTTTAAACTTGAATAAGCTAGTTGCTAACAGTGATCTCGTTCTTAGCAATCTACCACCTAGATGCCCACATGCAAAGACTACAATAAAAACCCAACTAAAGTCTAAAAACAAGCTTATAAAACACATAAAATGTATCGGAACATTTATCTTTAACTAAACAAAATCATTGCAGCCAGATTAAAACATAGAGAATACTGGATGGATAACTATGCAGAACTAGTGTGTTCTGCCACAGAGGGATTCTGATTCCCTCTGACCTCAAGAGCGAAGCTTGAGAGGTCCATGGGAATCAGAATCCTGAGACGGCAAAACACACTGGTTGTGCATAGAGTTGCACATCCTGTATTTTTTATAGTGTATAGTACTGTGTGAAAAATGTGTTTTGTGAGTTCTTTTGCTTTCAAAATGAAACTGACTCATGCAGTCTCTAGAGGTTCTAGAATGCTGTTCTACCACAGTAGGGTAGAACAGCATTCCATGTTTCATGGAACAGTGGTAAAACAGCATTTTGAAAGGGATGGAATTCTATACAGAACAACACTCCACTATACACTATAATGGTACATTACATGGTACCTGGACTACTGTATGATGCAGTAAAAATATATTGGTTTTTTTTTTTGGTAACCGGGTAAGGCCCACTAGGCACAAGTGCCTGTTTTTAGGGGCAACCCAGGAGCACTGAGGAGGTTATGTGACTTGCTCAGAGTCACGCAAGCATAATACCCAACAGTGTGGGCGGTATTGGGCTATACCGGACCACCCAGGAGAAGGTCCGGTATAGCCCAATACTGCCCACCCCGAAGGGTATTATTGTGCTTAGAAAATGGGCCACTGTATTTTGTACAGTATGTTTTAAAAAAATTGTTTACATGTAAAAACTCTTATTTTGTAATAAAATAGTTCCTCCGCCTGAATTACAGTGTTGTTTTTTTATTGTGACAGTCCCTGATGTATTTGTATACCTAATAAAACATTTAAAAAAAATTAATTCATTCTGAGTTGGACAATGGCAATGTTTTAAAAATATTCAGTACCTTCAAATATCTTGATCCTGGGACTATCCCTCCCTCTGACTGCATGGCTGTCACAAGCGGGGGCATGATGAGAATGCGCCTGTTTACCTCACTTTTGTTACTTTTTTTTTTAACCTCTCAGCCCACTACCGGTAAAAGCAGCAGTTTGAGACCGTTGCTGTTTTAGTCACAGAATGGTCAGGCGAGTTGCGCTCTCTGGAGGTGGGAGGGGGAGCTCTCTCTCTCTCTCTCTAATGGAGATGTATGAGCGTTCGGTCAGTGGCAGCGGGATAGGGGTGTTATTATATGTGTAACCCTGGGTAAAAACAGGAAGTACACTGTGGGAGTGACGATTGTTTGTGGGAGATGGCTATTTTGGAGCAAACAATGGTTGCCAGTAGCTTAAGGGTTGAGTGATAGCGTCGTGGTTTCTTATTCGTGATCATGCAGGGAACAGGGAAGTTGTTCGGGAAGCTGACTCATGTTTGAACAGTGGGGAACAAGTAGGCTCTTTCATTTTGTGCAGCAGAATTAACAGTACTGTTGTTGGGACAATTTGTATGTAGCCGGGTAGAAACTGGGAACTGACAGTTTTTTTTTTACATCGCTGAGGTGTTCATGACCGTGGTTGGGAGAAGCGATGAAGGGTCTTGCTGTCCAACAGCAAACTAATAAATATCTGTTTTTAAAAACTTTTGCCAGCTCTGAGAGCATGTAGAACAGTAACATAAGAAGTGGTTTTTTTCCCCTAAATATGGAGCAGCTGGGAGTAAATACTATTTGGGTTTGCTTTCGGTGGGGGAGACAACTACCTCTCGCTAAGCGAGAGGAAAAGATGGCGGCAGTTTCAAATTTTCTTCAGTGCCTACAGCCAATTAAAAAGCAGGCTGGGCACCACTATGGAATGCTACACAGTGAGGTGCCACTTGGATTGGCACTTATTTTTTTACTGGGCATCTATTGAAAAATAGATGCCCAGGTTGAAGGTACTTTCAGTCAATCAGGATCTAGAATCCATTTTGGCCATTTTCTAAACAGTATCAAGTGGAGGTTGTGAGAATCAAAGCCAGATCTGCTAGATGTCCCCAGCTCAGTCATAGTTAATTACTCAGACCTCTAGTTTATACTGCCAGCCACAATAACCTCCAGATTTAATGTTTAAATATGTTATTTCAAAAATAGTGTACAAACCTACAGTGTAAATTATGAACATTAAACACTTCAACAACATTTTACTAATACTCAATTATTCACCACTCTATCTGCTTATTTTTTCTTGTACCAAAGCGGGTGAATAGCTGGCAGAGCACTGTAAACAGCTGTTGATTAGGCTTTATGATTCTACATCGAGAAACAGAAAAATGTATTTCTTCTGGATTTATTTAATATGGATTTGCTGTGGCTAACTCTACAGAATCCATTTAGCACTGTATGAGGCAGAGGTTTGCTAAATTTTGGAAGATAGGCAATGCTTACAATAGCTGATCAGTTTAGGCTTAATTTTAGGAACCTAAACCTTTCTTTATGTTTTAAACATATTCAAGCGGCAGTGTATTCATTTAGCAGTTTATACTAATACATGCTGCAGAAAACATTAAAAGATTGATTGTGAAGAACTCAGGGCCCATAGCAGAGCTCCCATAATTTCCCACAATTTTTGCAAAAAGCTCTGCAATTTTGGGTACTTTTTCTGCAATTTTCCAGTGGCCCTGCTTATAAGCCACCTTGTACTCATCCATCTTCTTCATGTAAACTGGTTTGCTCACCAAAAAGAGATGTGGGCTCACAAGAAAAATCCAGTGCCTTTGTCTGGATCTGCTGGGACATGTCAGTGGCCCTCAGCCAATCAAATCTCCTCAAAGACACAGAGTTTGCCATTTGCCTAGCTGCAATACCGTTGACATCTGCTACCATCTGAAACTGGCACTTGGAAGCCTCTATGCCCCTTTTTGCAGCTTCGAACAAGTCTGATGCCATGGGTTCAGGGTATGCCTTGGCTATCTCTAGAACTGTGTTCCAGAGAGACTTTAGGTATCTGGACACATAAGCCATATAAGTTGCCTGTCTAATGGCTAAGGAGGCCCCCCAAGTACTGTGTGACTCTGAGCAAGTCACTTAACCTCCGGTTGAAATTGTGTGTGTGTATAGATATATATATATATATATATATATATATATTTTTATGCTTGATTTTAATAATTGTATTGCCGTTGTTTTGTACAGTGCCCAGAGTCCCTGGAGATAGGCGCTTTTATAAATAAAATCTATCTATCTGTCTATGTAGGACTTCTTGGCCATAGAGTCCATTTTTCTGGAATCCTTCTCAGGTGGGTGTGATGCCAGGAGAATACCTGCTTTGTCACATACTAACATACTAAAATGCCAGCAGAATAGGCCTAACGGTCTTTCATGTCTGCTCGTTTGGTCAGCCTCCACCCTGGGTGCTGACCGCTGCCCTCGCCTCCTCTGGCTTCTCCTTCCCAGTTCCAGATATTCTTGCTGCATTGGATTTTGCTTCCAGAACCCTTCCCTGTACCTGTCCACCCCTCTTGAACCCCTCCACTGTCTCTGCCTCCACCACCCCCTAGGCAGCACATTCCATGGCTCCACCACCCTCTCAGTGAAGTATGACCTCCTCCTTTCTCCCTGAATCTTCCCCTCCAGCTTCCACCCATGCCCTCTAGTGGCCCCTCTTCCTTCCTTCAAGCACCGACTGTTCCTCCCTATTTACCCTCTTCATGTACCTGAAGACTCTATCATGTCCCCAGTCCCTTCTCTCTTCCAATGTGTACATATTAAGCTCTTGAGCCTCTCCTCATAGGTCCTGTCCCCAAGCCCCAAATCATTTTGGTTGCCCTCCTCTGGACATGCAACAGCCTGCACCACCCTTCATGGCTGGGGTATCTGTTGCCGAGGAACAGGTCAGGAAGCATAGGAAAAACCAGGAGCAGTTGTAAATTCGTAACCAGAGTTTTATTATTACTAGCAGTAACATAAATAAAATTGTTCAGAATAACTATAAAGGCAGAATAACTAGAAGATGCATCTGAATTTTCCTTCAGTCTCTTTGTCCCTCTTGCAAGCAATTGCAGCTCTGTCTTACAAGTCCTTGCAACAACCGCCTTCTTAACAAGCATCCTGTTTTTCCAAAATGTCCTTGTATATTTCAGGCAGGTGCTGGCAGGAACACATTGTCCCAGAACTGAGGCCCATTCTCCACAGCTTTTCTGCAAAAGGCTTAAAACTTGCACTCAGGTAACCTCTTGAGTTTCTAATAGCTTTTTGCAATCATCTCAAACTATAATTATATACATTTCAACAATTAACACTATATAATTTCTAAACAAAGGGATCCCAATATCAGTTACATTTCCACATAATGATTTGCATATATTTTTATAGCAGATGTGCAAGGGAGAAAAGACAGACAGCAAGACGACTGAGACAGTGAGAGGCAAAGAATTGCAAGACTGTCGGGGTGATCAAATCCTAGGTCTCACAGGAAAATGTGGTTGCGTAACCAGACAGACAAGAGACAGGAAAGGAATAGAACAGAACAGATTCCTGCATTCAAACTCTTCCCATAACAATTGGGACTGGGTCCTATTCAACCCTGTCACATACACCCCCCTCCTTAAGAGGGAACCTATTTTATTAAACAGATTTCCAAAACTTTCTATTAATTCTTTAACATTAGCTTCTAGCTTTCAAATTAAGCACATGTGCATTATCCATTTTTTCTATAACAGTACAGCAAACAGTAAAGTTCAAATCCATACATTTGTTTTTCATCCTTCAGAACCCTCTATTCCTGATTCATATCTTGACAAAAAATCAGCATTGCTATTCTCTTTACCAGAGTTGTGTATCGCCTTGAATTTAAATGGCTGTAGTGCCAGGTACCACCTTGTGATTTTGGAAGTTTTATCTTTCATTTGGTTAAGCTAACAGAGAGGATTGTGATCTGTTATAAGTACAAAGTCAGTTCCTAGTAAATAAAACTTAAGGGATTCCATGGCCCACTTTGCTGCTAAACATTCCTTTTCAATGGTGGAGTACCTTTTCTCTCTGTCATGCAACTTCCTACTTATGTACAGAACAGGATGTTCTGGCCCATCTATATTTTGACTCAGGACTGCACCTAGATGTGCCCCTGATGCATCTTTTGTAACAAAAATAGTTTCAAAATCTGGGCTTCTTAAAACAGGGGCTGAACACACTGCAGCCGTAATGGCTTGAAAAGCTTCATCACATTCTGGGGTCCATTTCACATTATTTGGGTACCTTTTTTTTGTGAGTACAGTGAAGGGAGTAGCTAACTCAGCAAAGTTGGGAACAAATCTCCATAATAACCAGCCAGCCCTAAAAATGACCTGATATGTTTCTTTGTTTTAGGGACAGGGCTGTTAGCAACAGCTTCTATTTTAGAAATTTCTGGCTAAACTTCTCCATTTCCCGACACATAGCCACATATCTGGTTTCCTGCATGCCCAATGCACATTTGGTAGGATTAACAGTCACCCTGCATTTTGATAGCTTGGATATCTGCTCATAGGTGTTCCAGGCAGCTTTTCCAGTCTGGACTGTACACCATGACATCATCCAGGTATGCAGCACAATAACCAGTGTGAGGGGATAAAATTACATCCATGTACCGCTGGAATGTAGCTGGTGCACCATGTAAACCAAATGGCATGGTGGTGAACTGATAGAATCCAAAAGAATTGGCAAATGCAGTTTTGTCTCTGGATTCTTTAGCTAAATGTATTTGCCAGTAACCCTTGGTGAGATTGAGGGTACTGATATACTTTGCACTCCCCAGTCTGTCCACCAAATCATCTATTCTGGGCATAGGATAACTGTCAAACTCTGACACTTGATTAAGTTTCCTAAAATCAAGACAGATTCTAACACCCCCTTCTTTTTTGTTTACAATTACCATTGGAGATGACCAAGCACTCCTTGACTCCTCTATGATACACAATTCTTTCATTTTTTGTATTCCCTTAACCACGTTAGCTCTTAACTACTCTGGCAACCTGTATGTCTTTTGCCTAATAGGACGAGCATTCCTTGTCCCTATAACATGCTCAACCCTTTTGCTCGAGGCTGGTACTGTGGTAAAACTACTGTTAAATGTCTTTAGCACTTTACTGAACGTCTGCAGTTTGTTCGAAGTTAAGGAAACATTCATCTTTACAGCATCAGCATTTACAGTTGGTCCCAATCTTTCCTTTGCCCTTTTACAAACCTTTTTAAAATGCGTTTTAGAGTTTGATTAAAACATTCAACAAGACCCTCTCTGAGGGTGATGGGGAGGTTCTTATGGCAATGATACCTAGTAGTCTGTACAGCTTCTTAAGTAATGCAGCACCAAAATTACAACCCTGATCGGTAATAATCTCTTTTGGCATGCCCATCCTGCTGAAAACATTTGCAAGCTCTGCTGCCACTTGAAGCTGTGACAGTACACATTGAAACTGCTTCTGGTGTCAGAGTAGCATAGTCACATACTACCAGAATAAATCTATTCCCTTTTTACTTTTGTCTAAAGGACCAACCACATCCATTGCAATTCTCTCAAAAGGCACATCTATCAAGGGTAGGGACATCATGGACACCTTGTCTTTTCTAGTGACTAGGGCTACTTTTTGACACTCAGCACAGGAATTACAGTAGGTAGCAAAATCTTCATGAATTCCAGGCCAGTAAAATCTATACAGCAATCTGGCAAGGATGCGATCCCTCCATGAGTGACCAGCCACAGGACTATCATGTGCTATCTGTAACAACTCTGTTCTATACTTCTGTGGTATAACCAATTGTTCTGTCTGTTCCTGTATCTGAGGTTTAACCCAAAGTCCATACAATAACCCATTACATTTTTAAACTTTGGTCCCACCATTTTAGTTTCACCCCAGCTGCTTAAAACAACCCTGGAGAAACATCATTAGCTTTCTTTGAAAGAAAATCACCATCAATTTTCAATTTAGTTTCAGCATTTTCATATGTTAACCCCTTATGTCCATCAGTCATTTGTTGCCACAGTTTCTTCAGGCATCGTCTTTCTTTCTTAGATTTCTGGATATTGGAGCTGTGCTCAAACAAGTCCAAATCAAAATTACTGAAAGGAAAAGTGTTCCCACCATCTGAGATTTTCTTTGCCTGAGCTCTTGTTACCACTGCTGCTGAAACTGAAGGGTTAATTTCTTCTGAGATTAACTCAGTAAATCCTGGACAGTCATTTCCAATAATCACGGGTACAAGTAACTAGGTACTACCCCACTTTCATTTGGTGCGACACACACTTAATGGACAGAGTCACTTGGGTGGTGGGATAGTATCAAGTGTCCCCATGGATGCAGATGACACCAGTACCTGGTCCTTTTGCACAGTGTTTTCCCAGCACTCCAACATGCACTAGGGTCTGTCTGCTTCCCGAATCAATGAGTCCCTTTACTGTCTTATCCCCCACCTTCACATCTGTTAAGAACTTGCCCCAATTTGCCAAGGACAAATCTGCTCCAGTGTCACTCTTCTTATGGCAATTTCTTGCAGTATGACCTGGCTTATTACAGTTATAGCAAATAACATCTTTGGGCACAGATTAGTTACCCCCATCAGAGTTCTTATCAGACTTGGAGTTTAAATGGGAAAAAGAGTGTCTTATTGGTGCTTGGCTGTTACCTCACTGCTGTGGCATCTGTCTGGCCATTTGGTAGTCCTCGGCCAAAGAAACAGGCTTTTCCCCACTTTTTGGTCGGTGTTCCTTTACCCAAAGCTGCACATCTGAAGGCAGGATGTTGATGAATTGCTCCATTGCACGTGTCTATGATCTGTGGGACTGTTTTGCCCTCTGGTTAAAGCCATTTTATCAGGAGTTCTCTAAGACGGGTGAAGGCTTATGAAGGATTGTCGACTGAGTTGTACTTCAGAGACTGAAATCTCTGCTTGTACGTCTCTCCTGAGATGTCATACCTTTTCAGAATTTCACTTTTCACCAGGTCATAGTTTTCTGACTGTGCAGTGTTCATATTGCTGTAGGCAAGTTAGGCTTTCCCTGTCAGGTAAGGTAACAGTTTGATTGTCCATTGCTGCGTTGACCATTGGCAGGCTGTGGCAACTCTTTCAGAAGTTGTCAGGTATGCCTCAATATCATCCAAGGGACACAACTTTGTAAGTTTAATGGCTTTTAAGTTGCTTGTGTTTTGTTGCTCATCTGGATCTGTGCCAGATCCTCTGCATTTGATAGCATGCAAGGCATCCAGCCTTTGCTGCTCCTGTCGCAGCATCTCTTCTCTCCTCTGTGCTTCTAAACATTGAATTTCTTGTTCTGTCTGCTGCAGTAAGTTCAGGAGTGAATAATTCTTATAGCATTAGCTATTTCTTCTGTGGTCGGAACTGACGGATTTGTCAGTTGCTGTTCCTTAACCAAGTGTTTTTCCTTCCTTTTCTTCTTAGCAGAACTTGCCGGTTCTGCAGCAGTGTCTGCAGTTCTCTTCTTACCCAAGGAACCATCACCCTGGTCAGAGGGTTGTTCAACCAGTTCCTTGGGTTTCTCCTTTTGAGAAGAGGAAGGTTTATCTGAAGCTGGGTCAGCAACTTTTTCAGATATTTTTTCTTTCAGTTGGTTTAAATGCCTATCAAACGTCGACTGAGGAAAATCTTTACAGATTTCACAATCAGCCTTCAGGTGGTCAAACCCTAGGCAGAAAACACAAATCAAGTGAGGATCAGCTTTAGCAAATGGTTCCCCACACTCTGCACAACGCTGAAAACCCGTTGGGACAGTTCTTTCTTGGGCAGTGACATAACCAGAAGAAAAAACTATCTAATGGTTTTTCTGTGAGTCAGAAACACACACAGATAAACAAAGCTCCTTTGTTTTTTTTTGTTACAGTCAGTTTAGTGACCGACGAAAGAACCGAGAGTTATCCCGGTTTCTCTCTTGAAAGACCAAAATTCAAACAACCGGCCCAGGGAAAGTTTTAATACATAAATTTACCTTTTAAAATACAAATAAATGTTTGGTTCCCTTCCGGTTAAACGAACCAAGAAGAAACAAAAAAACTTACCAGAATAACTCTAAAGCTAGACTATCTACCTGTAACTCAATGAACAGAAATAAAATTTATTTCAAAAAAACTGAGAAAATAAAATCTTGAAGAAAGATGAAGGAAGACTCTCCAAGATGTCTGTACTAGGCAAGCGGAGTAAAGAATCTAATGGCTACAGGATGTATTCCAGGGACAGTGGTTTAAAAACCAAGCTTGAGCCTAACATTCCATGATTAGCATAGGTTCTATTAACCATTTCAGATCCGGGGCAGTCTTATGGTGAGACCATACTGCATTTGTCAGAATACAGTAAGATTTCCTGGGGTTTGAAGCTAACAGAGTCACTGCTGCTAAAGGGAACAATTGTGGAGTATCTTGAATTCAGTGAGTTACAAGACCTGAGGCAATATGGATTCACAAGGGTAGGGGGGAGTCATGTCAGACAAATTTGATAGATTTCTTTAACTGGGTGACTAGGTAAATAGATCAGGTCGGGCAGTGGACATGGCCTACTCAAATTTCACTAAAACTTTCAACACTGTTCCACATAGGTGGCTCATAAGGAAAATGGGAAGCTTAGAGGTGGTTCCAAAGGTTGCAAACTGAGTAACAAATTGGTTAAGAGATAGGCAACAGTGGGTGGTGTCAAACAGACTTCACTCCGGGGAAGAGAGGGTGACCAGCAGGGTGCCACAGGGCTCAGTGCAAGGACCAGTCCTCTTTAATGTCTTTATAAGTGACACTGCAGATGAGCTGGAAGGGAAGGTCTGCCTCATTGCCAATGACAGCAAAATCTGCAATAGGGTGGACACTCCAGAGGGGGTGGAAAGAACGTGCAGAGACCTGAGAAAACTCAAGGTGTAGTCAAGGGTATGGCAGCTAGATTTTAATGTGAAAAAGTGCAAAATCATGTACTTAGGGCACAGAAACCTAGAGGCAGAGTATAATATGGGAGAAGCAGTATTGACGGTTACCAAACAGGAAAAGTAATCATATCTGATTATCTCAAGGTGGCAAGGCAGTGCGACAAGGCAGTGAGTAGGGCCAGTGGGATGTTGGGGTGCATAAGGAAGGGTATTACTAGCAGGAGGAGATGGTGTTGCCATGGCATAGATTACTGGTGAGACACCACCTGGAGTACTGTGTCCACTTCTGCAGACCACATCGCAGGAAGAATACAGACAGAGTGAAGACAGTTCAGAGGACAGCAACTAAAAAGGTACAGGGTCTAGATTTGCAGCTCTACAAGGAGAGGCTGAAGGACCTAAGTATTACACTCTTGAAAAGAGAAGAGTGAGGAGGATATGATAGAGACCTGTACATACCTCACATGGGTAAATAACATACAGGAGGGGATTATTTTTCAGAGGAAAGGATGCACGAGAATAAGGGGACATGCAATGAAGCCAGAAGGGGGTAAATTCGATACAGATATGAGGAAGTACTTCTTCACTGAAAGACTGGTGGATGCCTGGAACAGTTTTCTAGTGGAGGTAGTGGAGGTGAAAACAGTGCTGGGATTCCAGCATCCATAGGATAGGCACAATGGAATCTTAATGGGAAGCAGGGTGGGGCTGAGATCAAGTAAGGTCTGTGGTGAAATCTATGTTTCTGTGTTTCTCCCTAAAGATTATCTAGCTTTGCATCTCTAGAACTCCTAAAGCCCTGACAGCAATTGCACTGCCATCAGCGCCCTTGGGGTCCTGATGATTAATCATCCAGAAAGGATATGCCTCAAATATTAGGATCATTCAAAGGGAGAGGGTGATCTGAATCCTCTGTTTTGGGAACCCACATACTGTTGGGACAGCCCCCTCATTTGATGTCATTATTTCTCCTGCATCCTTTTCTTGACTTACCATGTTGTCAAGGTTGGGGTTCACCTGCAAATTTGGGAGAGCAGGATTTCTTTGCTGTGGTGTACCCAGATGTGGCTGTAGCCCCCCCTCCCCATCACATGGGGCCCTCTTTTGGTTCGGGTGTCTTAGCAGAAAATACCTGTAGGTCATCAGCATGCAGCATCTCATTTTCAGAAAAGCAGAATGGATTTGTGCAACTTAGCTTACCACTGCCTGATGGTACAACAGTCCCCCCCACCCCAGTACAGGGGTTTGGCTATGGAGGAACCGACATTAAACATGTTATATTATGTTACATAAAAAGGACAGCTATGCCACATAGCTGAAGGGTTCATAGTCCTGTGGCAGGACTTACATCTCTTTGCAGTCATTGGTCTATGGTAAGAAAAAATTACTCACCTTAATAATCTTGTTTCTTCCAATGTATTCTTCTATATTCATAACTCTCTGCAGTCTGCCTCCTAAGTAAAACTGCCCAGAGCAAATGGAACTTTATGCAAATGATGGAACTATCATTCGCTTGTGACACATATTCAAACTGCTGCCCTTATCTGCTGCAACGTTCCATCAACATCTCACATTTCTAAGGAGCCTACAAGGCAACCCATACTATACTACCTAACTACACCTATATAGTGTAACTACTAAATCTGTCTAAGACAGAATAAAATCTATATAAAAGTAACAATAATCATAACAATATTAACAAGACCCCTTTCTGAAGTGCCAGAATCACCTGGAAAAGAAAGGAAGAATTAGTTCCACCAGGATTAAAAACATGTATGTCTGTGTTTGGGACTAATAAACCAAAAGATTCAGGTAGGAATGCAGATGCTATGGTTCTGGAAGGGGCGGCAGGGAGGGAGAGTTGTGAATATAGAAGAATACATTGGAAAAAAAGATTACTAAGGTGAGTAATTTTTCTTCTAACCCATGTATTCTTCTATGTTTCTTCTCTCTGCAGACTTCAAAGCAATACCTATTGGAGGTGGGCAGATAACCTATTTAGGAAAGAGGCTCTGCAGGACTGCTGTGTCAAACCTGGGATCACTTCTGGACTGTATGTCCAAACTGTAATGTTTAACAAAAGTGGGTACTGTTCTCCAAGTAGCTGCTTACAGATCTCCATCAAGGAATATCCCTTGAGGCTGCTACAGAAGCAGCTGTGCCCCTAGTTGAATGGGCCCTCTGGCCTGTTGGGGCCTGTTTTCCAACTTCTGAATAGCAAAACTGAATACATTGGACTATCCAGTGAAATATAGATCTCTTGGATGCTGGGGTACCTTTCCCCACCTCCCCATAAGTGATAAAAAGCTGTTGCTTATCACCTCTATGATCCCTGGTGTGGGTCACATAGTAACTTAATGCCCTTTTTACATAGAAACATAGAATTTGACGGCAGATAAGGACCGCTTGGCCCACCCAGTCTGCCCATTTCTACCTACTGGATAAGCTGCAGATCCTAGTTAACCAGCAGCCTACTTCTTCCTACCCCCACCCCCAAATTGCCTTATGACTGTCCCATGCATGCTTGAATTCCCCACTGTTTTTGACTCCGCAACCTCCTCTGGAAGGCCGTTCCATGCATCCACAACCCTCTCTGTGAAAAAATACTTCCTTAAATTACCTCTGAGCCGCCCCCCTCTATCTTCAAATTGTGCCCCCTTGTTCTTGCACACCTCTTTTTTTGAAAGATGCTACCCTCTTGGACTTTGTTGATTCCCTTGAGGTACTTGAAAGTTTCTATCATGTCCCCCCTCTCCCTCCTTTCCTCGAGGCTATACATATTAAGCTCCTTAAGTCTCTCTTCATATGACTTCCGGTGCAGACCCTGTACCATTTAGTTGCCCTCCTCTGGACAGCTTCCATCCTGTCTATGTCTTTGTGGAGATTGGGTCTCAGAACTGCACACAGTACTCAGATGGGGTCTCACCAGCTGTCTGTACAGAGGGATAATAACTTCCTGTTTTCTACTGGTGATGCCTCTCCTATGCATCCCAGTATCCCCCAACCCTCCTTGCTGCCCTCTCACATTGCTTGCCCATCCTTAGGTCATCTGATATGACTACCCCCGGTCCTTTCCATTCTTGTTGTTGTTAGTATCTCACCCCCCATTGTGTACTCTTCCCCTGGGTTTTTGTTTTCCAGGTGCATTACCTTGCACTTCTTAGCATTGAATCTAAGCTGCCATACATTTGACCATTCCTCTAACCTTGCCAAGTCCCTTCTCATCCTTTCTACCCCACCCTGTGCATCAACTCTGTTGCAGATCTTAGTGTCATCTGCAAAGAGACATACTTTTCCTTCCAGTCCTTCTGCAATGTCGCTTATAAAGACATTGAAGAGGACCGGTCCTAATACTGAACCCTGCGGTACCCCACTAGTAACCCTCCTTTCTTCTGAGTGGACTCCATTTACTATAACTCTCTGTGTCCTATTCTCCAGCCAATTCTTTACCCAGGCTGTCATCTTGGGACCCACTCCCAGGCTGGCTAACTTGTATATTAATCTTTTGTGTGGGACTGTGTCAAATGCCTTGCTAAAGTCTAGGTAGGCCATGTCCACAGCCCTCCTGATCTACTACTTTGGTCACCCAGTCAAAGAAATCTATCAGATTGTCTGGCATGACCTTCCCGCTGTGAATCCATGCTGCCTGGGGTCCTGTGCCCCACTGGCCTCTAGATACTCAACAATTCTTTCCTTTAGAAGTGATTCCATCATTTTCCCTATCACTGAGGTTAAACTAACAGGTCTATAGTTTCCTGCTTCTGCCTTGCTCCCACTTTTGTGAAGGGACTCATCTGCCCTCCTCCAGTCCTCGGGTACCACCCCATCCTCCCATGATTTGTTAAAAAGGGTAGTCAGTTGTGTCACTAGTTCTATCCTTAGTTCTTTTAGAATTCTGGGATGAATCCCATCAGGCCCCCTTGCTTTGTCCACCTTCAGTTTTAAGAGTTCTTTCAGAACCCTTTCTTCTGTAAATGGGCCGGTATCAACTTCTGTATCCAGAGTGTTACTACTGTTTGTTTTATGTATCTCCTCCTCTTCCTTCGTAAATACTGAGCAAAAATATTTGTTTAGTATCTCTGCCTTTTCACAGTCTCCCTCTGCCCACACTCCCTCCCCTTTATTAAGCCTCACTATCCCTCCCTTGGTCTTCCTTCGCTCCCTGATGTACCTATAAAAGGTTTTATCCCTCTTAACTGAGTTGGCTATCTTTTCCTCGGTTTGGGCCTTTGCTGTTCTGACTGCCTTCCCAGCCTCCTTTTGCTTTAACTGATACAGTTCTCTGTCCTGCTCCTTCTCGATTCCTTGTACTTCCTGAATGCTTTCTTTTCTCTTGAACCTTCACTGCCACTTCCTTTGAGAACCATAGTGGTTTCTTACTGTCTTGTTTTGTTTATTTGCTTCACACAAAGGCTTTTACCTCTGTGATGGCAGTTTTATTATTCCCCATTGTTCTTCCACCCTCCTTCCTGCCCATTTGCTAGTGCATTCCTTAGGCACTCACCCATTATGGCAAAGTCAGCCCTCCTAAAGTCCAGTACTTTTGTCTTTATGCGACTTGACTCTATTACTGTGTTTATCGTGAACCATACTGTTCGATGGTCGCTAGTTCCCAGATGGCTACCCACTTCTACATCTGTGATCCTCTCCATCTCCATTTGAGAGTATCAAGTCTAATATTGCTCCTCTCGAGTGGGCTCCAGTACTAGTTGTCTAAGGTATGCCCTGTAGGGCATCTAGAATAACTGCACTCTTGAAGTGGCAGCTGCAACTGCACTCAGTTAACATCTGGCATATTCAGATCACCCATCAGCAGTATCTCCCCTTTTTCTGCCATTCTAAGTATACTTTCTATCATTTCCTTGTCCATTTCCTCCCCCTGAGAAGGGGTCTGTAAACAACCCCTGTGCGGATTGTGGTGCCATTGCCTGTCTCCAAATTTACCCACAGTGCTTCTTCTCCTCCTTGTTTACCCTTTTGTTCTGTTGCTTTTATTCCTTCCTTTATGTAAAGAACTACTCCTCCTCTCTTTTACCCTCCCTGTCCCTCCTGTAGATAGTGTATCCTGGTATGTTTCGTCCCAGTCATGGTTTTGTGTGTACCATGTTTCTGTGACTGCCACGATATCCAGATGTTCCTCCTCCATCAAGGCCACTAATTCAGGAAGCTTGTTACCTAGACTACGGGCATTGGTACTCATTGCTCTCCATTTTTTGATGGCTTTACCTTCTGTTGCAGCATCCCCCACTGACTGTTCTACCTCGGTCTTTTTCTCATTTAGTACCTTGTTTTGTAGGGAGAGGCTGGGATTTTTCTGCTGCTTGTCAGTGCCTCCCCCTTTGACTAGTTTAAAAGCTTGCCAATGAAGCATTTAAACCGATTGCTCAAAGACTTGTTCCCTTCCTGGACAGATGCAGACCATCCTGCCAGTATAGGCTGTTGTCCTCAGGTGGAACCCCAGTCCCCAATGAAGCCAAACCCCTGTGCTCCACACCATTTTTCAACCATTCATTAAACTGCATGGTGCCAATTACCTCGCCTCACCCATGCCTTTGACAGGCAGCACCTCTGAGAAGGATACTGTGTGTGCTACTTGTCTTAGGCCCCTCCCCAACTCCATAATGTCCTCCTGCACTGCTCTAACCTCATGATGAGCCCGTCATTTGTCCCTAGGTGGACAATTCGTCCAACTCAGAATCCTTGCAGCTGTTGTCGTGATCCTGAGGATCGCTTCCTATCCCTCAAGCCATGGCACCAGGCAGGCACCTTACTTCAGTTTTCCCAGCTCCTCCCAGTTCTATCCCTTAATAATTGAGTCCCCACCAGGAGCTGCTTCCTTTCCTTGTGGTGTCCTCTGCCTCCTTCCTGTGGGCCTCCTTGTGACAGCTGTCCTCAGCCTCCTTAGTCTCCTCTGTGGGTGCATCCATAGGGGAGCTATGCTCCCCAGAATGGTGTATGGATTGTGAGTGGAACAACTGACTGGGTGTGCCTCCGTCCACCATCCTCACCCTTCCTGAGCCCACTGTGGTCCAACTGCTGTGTTTTCTTCGCAATCTCTGAGGTAGTGGTGGTGGCTGTGGTGCTCCCTGGATGGGGGAGGTTTCCTTCCTACTGTCCAGTGTGGCCTGGGGGAAGGTCCCGTACTACTGTCCAGTGTGGCCTGAAGACGGCAACTTCCTCCTCAGGGCAGAGAGTTGCCTACAAATAGGGCAGCATCTCAGCCTCCAGAAAGACCCCGGAAGACTGCTGCCCCACAGCCATTACATTGCACTCACCCACATTTTTTTTTTTTTTTTTGTGTGTGTGTGATTGGTTTGTAATATTTACATCCAGACTATGGAGTCTGCACTCACCCGAGCTGACATGTTCAGTAAAGAAGACTGGCAGTGTTATGGATTGATTTAGGTGGAAATCAGAAACCACCTTAGGAAGAAATCTCCTGTTAGTTTGAAGCATTACTTTATCATTGTGAAATGAGAGGTAGTCCTTCTCCACACATAGTGCTTGTAGTTCACTTATCCTTCTGGCAGAAGTGATGGCAACCAGAAACACAGTTTTCCATGTGACATATTGAAGATGAGCCGAAGACATGGGCTCAAAAGGAGGTTTCATGAGCTGAGCAATGCATATGTTCAGGTCCCACACTGGCACTGGTTCCTTAACAGAAGGATGCATATGGCACAAACCTTTGAAGAACTTTTTGAAAATGGGATTAGCTGCTATGGAAACACTTTTCCCAGCAGAAATGTAGCTGAAATTGATGCCAGTTGTACTTTTAGGGATGCATATTTTAACCCCTGAGAATGCAAGTATGTGAGGTATTCCAGTAACACTGGTATTTCTGCCAGGACAGGAGAAATCTCCTTGGAATCACACCAAATAGAGAACCTTTTCCATTTTGCAGAATAGGTTTTCTTAGTGAAAGGCTTCATGCATTCTTTCAGGATCTCCAGGACAGCTTGAGAGAGATCTGAATTTGAATATTCTAAGTCCTCAAGAACCAAGCCTTGAGTCTAAGAGACTTGAGGTTTGGGTACAAGATTTTCCCTTGGTGGGAGGTCAAGAGATTGTGCCTCCTGGGAAGATGTACTGGTTTGGACACCGACATGGACAGTAATAAGGGGTACCATGGCTGTCTGGCCCAGTCTGGTGCTATTAGGATCATAAATACCGGTTTTGACCTGATCTTGATCAGGACCCTGAAGATGAGAGGAAAAGAAGGGAAGGTGTACAGGCGTCTTTCTGACCAGTCTAGAGCCAGGGCATCCAGTGGAATTGTGCCCTTGGCTGGAGGTTTGCAAGAGAATGGGGCAGTAAGTGGTTCTCTTGGGAGGTAAAGAGATCCACTTCTGGACTGCCACACCTTCTGAACACTGAGTACAGTACCTGTCTGTTTATAGACCCATTTGTGATGTGCCTGGTTGATTCTGCTAGAGCATCTGTCAGGGTATTGTCTTTTGCCTGGTACATGAATGGCCTCGAGGGAGGCCTTTAGTGAGTAGGCCAAATCCCATATTTTCATGGCCTCTGTGCACAGAGGGTCGGACCTTGTTCCCCCTTGTTTGTTTATGCAGTACATTGTGGTGGTGTTGTCTGTTCCAACCTGCACCACTTTGCCCTGTACCAGATGAGAGAAGACTTTTAAAACCAGAAATACTGCTCAGAACTCCAACAAGTTTATGTGGAGGAGTGACTCTGCACTTGACCAGGTGCCATGGGTTGTGCACTTCCCCAAGTGAGCACCCCATCCTAACAGAGAGGTGTCTGTTGTAAGGATAACTGATGGGTTTTCCCTCTGAAAGGGAACCCCTTCTCTTAGATTGTGTGCTTCCTGCCACCACTGTAGAGACTGAAGCACAGTTTTTGTTACTGGAATTCGTTTGACATTTGTCTTTTCTTTGTCACTAGTGTGCTCTGAGATAAAACTGAATATCCCTCATTTGGTATCTTGCTCCCAAGACAGCTCCTGTTGCTGCTGCCATATGTCCCAAGATCTGCAAGTATTGCCTTGCTTGACATGGCTTGCCCAACCTGAATGGGGTAATCAGTTGCAGGATGCTCTGGACCCTGTCCTTGGGAAGAGGCTCTTCCTTGCAAAGTGTCAGTTCTGCTCCAATGACGTACAGGACCTGTACTGGATTGAGAATGGATTTTCCTGATTCATCAGGAACCTAGAGACTGTAATAGAGTTTGTATTGTTACCAGGTATTCTTTCACCTGTTGTGATGACTTTCCCATAACTAGTCAGTCGTTGAGGTAGGAAAAACTGAGATTCTCAGTCTTCTTAGATATGCCACTACCACTGCCAGCCATTCTGTGAATACCCTGGCTGCTCAGGTGAGGCCGAAGGGAAGGGCTGAAAATTGGTAGTGACCTGAAGGAAGCCTGAACCTGTGATACTTCCGGTGAGACTCTCTTATTGGGATGTGAAAATAGGCATCCTTCAAGTCCAAAAATGCCAGCCAATCTCCCCTTTGAATGACTGGCATGATCAGGGACAAAGTGACCATTTTGAACCTTGGTCTTACTAGATACTTGCTCAGAAGTCTGAGGTCTAGAATAGGCCGCCACTCCCCATTTTTCTTTTTGGTGAGGAAATACAGAGAGTAAAAACCTCTTCCTTTCTGAGGTCTTGGTACAGGCTCCACTGCTTTTATGTGGAGAAAGGTTCGAACCTCCTTTTCCAAAAGCTTTCTTTCCTGAAGAGAAGCTGGTTTGAACACCTTTGATTTGGAGGAGGAAGAGACTTGAAACTCAGGGACAAACTCACTAATTCCAAAACCCACTTGTATGTGGTGACTTGCCAGGCCTGGAAAAGTGAGTTAGTCTGCCCCTACTGATGCTAGGAGGCGGCCTTGACAACTGAGTCAGGAATTTTGTTTGGTTGTGACTGAACCTGGGTAGAGTGGGAGCCTCTTCTGAAGCCCTCCTACCTCTGGCCCTACAGTACCCAGTCTGCTGTGAGAAAGGCTGCATCTAAGGGACAGCCTGTGCCTGATAAAAGGACCTACCATAGGGTGTCCTTCCTCTGCCTCCCCTCCCATAAAGCCTATAGGAAGGAGAAGGCCTTTCCTTGGAGGAGTTACTTTTATAGGTGGCCTTGTACTTGTCCACCTTTTTCATATAATCTTCAGTGTGTTTACCGAAGAGAGAGTGATCCTCAACAGGAAAATCCATGGCCTTAGCCTGCATCAAATTAGTAGCCCTCAGCCATGTCAGCCTTCTCAGGGCTACAGTCAGAGCCATCCACCTAGCAGTGTTGTCACTGGCATCTGCTGTCATTTGGAACTGGTACCTAGATGCTTCCAATCCAAACCTTGCTGTTTCTGCTAGGTCTTCAGAGAGAGAGGAGAGAGCCTTCTCTGACATTGCCAAAACTGACTACCACAGTGTTTTTTGGTATTGTGCAGCATGGGCCTGATAATTAGCCTGTCTTACCCCCAGAGAGGCAGCTAAATACCCTTTCTTAGACATGATGTCTATCTTCCTAGAATCCTTCTCAGGTGGATGAGAAGATAGAGGAACCCTCATCTTCTCACAGGCTGCCTACTGGACTATACCCTGATGATCAGGGTGAGGTAGAAAATTTAGCCCTTGTCTTTCCAGCTGGTATTTCTTATCTGCCTTTTATCCAGCGGCAGGACAGAATTTGGGTTCTGCAAGATCTTAAATAAACCTTTTTAAAGAATGTATTTATTGGCAGGAGAATTGTCTTTGTGGGTGTTAGCCCCATCATCTCCAGGTATTCAGCCTCCTCCTCTTCATCTTCTATGACCTCTGTAGTAGCTAGGTCAAGAGCATCCACTATTTTCCTTACACAGGAAAAATGAGAAGGAAAATCTGGCCTGGGAGGAGAGCCAAATTCTTGCTATGGTGAGATCTCCGGTTCAATGGGCTCACCATCATCAATTTCTGGTTCATCATAATCCCCATACTCCATCTCCTGGGAGGGTAGTTCAGAGGAAGGAGTTGGTTCTTGACCCCTTGGAGGAGGAAAGGCCGGGGCAGGTATAAAGCCCTGTATAGCCTGAATGACTTTCATGGTCTGGGCAATCTCCTCCGCAGTTGGCAGGCTGTGAGCCACAGAACAAACCCTTCTAGGTTTATCCTGGGGTTTGACGTGCTTTGTCTTTTTGGTTTTCTTGGAGGGGCCGGAGAGTCAGCCAGATCACCCATCCTTTTTATGGTACCTGTATCACCCTTTTCAGGGGTGTGTAAAGAAGAGGCAGCGGTTTCACCCACAGATTTGGAGGGTGTTGGCTGGTCAGAGCCTGAAGCACCCTTGTCAAGTCTCTTTTGCAACCTTTCCAATCTTTTTTCCACTGTTTTCTGTAGAGAAGATTTACAAATTTCACAGTTTGTAGAAAGATGTTCAGCTCCCAGGCAGAATACACAGCGTTCATGCCTGTCTGCTCTGGCAAAAACATCCCCACACTTCAGACAATTTTTAAAACCTGGGGGACCAGTCTTTTTCTTTGTTTTTTCAGATAGCTCCATTTCCAGGAGAAAAACCACAACCGCAAAAGAGATTAACTTAAATTTTTTTTTATTTTTTTTTTGCGGTCGGTTCGGGAATCGATCAGGTTCCAAAAATGAACCGAGAGTTTTAAACTCGGAACCGGGTTAGTGGTTCACAGCAACCAGGTTAGCGGTTGAAAGAAACTGGATCACGGTTTCAAAACAATTTTTAAATAAATTTTAGCAACAAATAATAATCTAAATAACGGAAAAAGTTCCGCAAAGGCTAAGAAACTCCCCAGTTCCTCAGTGGTTATTGCAAACCGTGAGGAATTGAGAAAAATAACACAATTAACTCTAAAAACTAAACTAAACGTATGAAAGAATTTAACAATAAACAAAGGTAGCAGTAAGAATAATACAGTATAAGATACTTACACTTCGCAAAGAGCCACAAAACGACCTAAGGGGAAGTCTCCTGGGCGTCTTGACTGGTAAGGCAGAGTAAGAAATCTGAAACGTTGATGGAACATTGCAGCAGATAAGGGCAGCAGTTTGAATATGTGTCATGAGCCAATGATAGTTCCATCACTTGCATAAAGTTCCATTTACTCCAGGCAGTTCTACTTAGGAGGCAGACTGCAGAAAGTTAGGAATATAGAAGAATAAATGGGGTTAGAAGTCATGGTACCTCTGTACCCTAGTTCTGTAACCCAATCAGACCTATATCTAGATGAACAAGCATTTGTCAATGTCGAATGTTGGCTTGCTGGCACTGGCATTGGTAGTGCAGGAGTTAGAGAGATGCATAATAGGAATGGCAGTGAAGTATTGAACAGATGCCAACCCCACCCCCCACCCTGCAGAGACTGACAGGCATTGGGGGTGTGCCTTTGGGTCATTGGCCATAACGCTCATGCCGTTTCACCTCACCCTACCCTGCAGACAGGTGTCGCGTTGTGCCTTAGGGTCTTCCGGCCTTACGCTTACCCCATTCCATAAGGAAATGTGCTGAAATGGGTGCAGTATAGGAGAATCACGGTGAACTTTGGGGCTGAAGATTCCAGGCACACCTCAATGCGTGTCACTGGCTGCAGGGTGTGAAGGTAAGGGGTGGAATACAGTGAGCATTACAGATGATGATCCCAAGTCACCTCTTACGTCTGTCAGTCTTTACAGGGTGAGGTGTTACGGTTGGAAACGCTAACACCCCGGGCGTTTCTTGGTATTTTCACTCCAAATTTTCAACACAGGCTTTTTGGGACCCCACCTCATGAACAGTGGCACTATCTGTTCATTACCGGAAAGGTTATTTTGCACAGCGACTGCGCCATTTGGTGCCAAAACACATTTCAAGCAGGATGTGAAAAATGACAGCTATGCTGTTCATGAGGTGAAGTGAAAATATGGCAATGTTGAAAATCTGGAGTGAAAATCTGAAACATTGGCGATGTTACGAGCGTGCATAGAAACTGCACAACGTAGGCCTGTAACGCAATAATTTCTTTGAATTTTTTTACCAAATTTTCAACATGGGCATTTCTGGATCCCTCCTCATGAACAGTGGCACTGTGATTTTGTTAATCTGTCCCAGCAGTTGATTTCGCACAGCGACTGAGCCATTCTGTGCAACAGGTGTAAAAACATGTTTCAGGCAGGATGTGAAAATGACAGCTGTACTGTTCATAAGGAGGTGTGAAAAAATGGCAATGTTGAAAAGCTGCAGTGAAAATATAAAAATTAGCAGCGTTACGGCGTGCATAGAAACCGCGCAAAGGCACGTAAATAGCATGATCATTGTTTGGAATTTTTCATCAAATTTGCAACATGGGCTTTTGGGACCTCCCTCATGAACAGTGTCACTGTCATTTCATTAATTGGTCCCGAAAGGTGACTCCACACAGCGACTGCGAAATCACCTTTCAGGACAGAGTAACGAAATGACAGTGACGTGTTCATGAGGTGGGGTTCCAAGAACCCCATGTTGAAAGTTTAGGGCCAAAATTCCAAAAAATGGCTGAGATATGAACTTAAGTTGATGCCCCACAGTACAAAGCTTACCGTCATTTCTTCAGTTGCGGTTGGCCTTTGAAAAGTGCAGGCGTGTCCCATGCACGCAGAAGATCGCTGCTCCGACCTCCAGAGGTAAGTATGGTGTGAGGAGGTGCAGAAGAAAAAATTACTCACCTTAGTAATGTTGTTTCTTCTAATGGAGTCTTGCTATATTATAGACATTAGCAGTTTGTTCCAGCTCTAGAACTGCCCGAGTGAAATGGTTAAAACCATTCCAAAATAGAATTTTGGCACGAGTAGCTCTATCTGTGTCATTTCAAACTTGAACTGTCAGATCTTCTGAGCCAAACTCACTAAGGTCTGTGTGGAAGCTGTAACCTACACTAGCCAAATGGCTACCTAAATAATAACAACCATTGATGGTCCCAACACCCAAGACTCAAGTCAGGGGACCAGAAATACTAACACCATTCTAATAATATGAAAATGGAACATAAGTATAATAAAACACACACCACGCGTACACATACACACCCCAAAGTCCCAAAGGGGACAAAATGCTAACAGGACATAAGTAGTGCCCACACTAAGTTGCCGCACCCACCAAGTAGAGGTTCTGAGAGGGGCAGGTTGGGGGAGGTCTATAATATAGCAAGACTCCATTAGAAGAAACAACATTACTAAGGTGAGTAATTTTTCTTCAAACAACATGAAGTCTTGCTATATTATAGACATTAACAGAATACATAGCAGTACCTCCATGGAGGGGCAGAACCTACTTAGGAATAGGCTCTGAAGAACAGCTGTGCCAAACCGAGCATCTCTCCTGGCCTGGACATCCAGGGAGTAATGCTTGGTAAAAGTGTTACCGTTTTCCAAGTAGCAGCCTGGCAAATCTCTAATAAAGGGATATCTCTGGCAGCAGCTAGAGCAGCTATTACCCCTGGTAGAATGAGCCCTCAAACCGGGGGCTCTGCCACTTTCTGATAACAAATTGGATACAAGAGACAATCCACCTGGCTATTGATCTCTTAGTGGCAGGTTTGCCTTTCCCAACTTCACCATAGGTAAGGAAAAGTTAGAGGATTCGAACCTGTGACCTTTAGTGCGCTCTATATAATAACTAAGAGCTCTCTTAACATCCAGGCTGTGCAACCTTCTCTCACCCGAAGAGGAGTGATCAGTGAAAAATACTGGAAGGGAGATAGATTGATAAGATGGAAATCTGAAACCATCTTAGGCAAAAACTTCCTATTAGTCCTAAGGACTACCTTATCCCTGTGGAAAGAAATAAAGTCAGTCTCCACTGACAAGGCTTGCAATTCACTTATGCGTCTGGCAGAAGTGATAGCCACTAGAAAAACAGTTTTCCAAGTTAGGTACTTAAGCTCTGCAGAAGACAGAGGTTCAAAAGGGGGTTGCATTAACTGGGCAATGCAAACATTAAGGTCCCAATAAGGGCGGTTCCAAAGGAGGATTAGTATGGAGTAATCCTTAAAAAACTTGGAAAACCCAGGAAGAGAGGAAAGAGGGATGACTTTCCTGCTGACACAAAAGCAGACACAGCTGCCAAATGAACTCTCAGGGTAGCTGGTCTGAGACCAAGGAATTAAGATGTACCATGTAATCTAACAAAATGGGCAATTCAGCAGATTCTGGGAAATATTTTCCCACACACCAAATGGAAAACCTTTTCCATTTAGAACTATAAGTAGCCTAGTGGAAGGCTTTCTGGAAGCCTTTAGGATCTCAAGAACACCCTGAGAGAGGTGTAAATCAGCAAACTCTAACTCCTCAAGAGCCAGGCCTTGAGGTTGAGGGATTGAGGTCGGATACCAAACCCTTCCTGGGCACAAGTCAACAGATTGTGATTCCTGGGGAGGCACAGGGACAATGGACTGTCAGAGGCAGAAGGAGTGGGTACCAGGGCTGCCTGGCCCAATCCGGGGCAATCAGAATCACCCTGCAAGGCTGAGATCTGATTTTGACTAGTACTTTGAATAGGAGAGAAAGGGAAGCATAGAGAACTTCCTCCCAATCCAGAAGAAGGGCATCCAGGGAACTGAGCCCAGCACTGGAGGCCTGCAACAGAACAGAGGAAGTTTGTGATTGTCTGGGGCTGCAAAAGATCTATCTGAGGATGCCCACCTGGCAAAACTATCCCAACACTTGAGGATCCAGGGACCATTCAGTGATGGCCCTGGGAAATCCTGATGAGGGCATCCGCTAGGACATTGTCCTTCCCTGGAAGATGAACTGCTATGAGGGAAGTGTTCAGGGAATAGGCCAGAGACCACAACTTCATTGCCTCGGTGCACAAGGCCAAAGACAGAGTGCCCCCGTTTGTTGATGTACCACATTGTTGTGGTGTTGTCTGTTCTGACTTGTATCACCTTGTCGTGGACAGATGCAGAAAAAGCTTGAAGAGCTAAAAAGACAGCTCTGAGTTCCAGCAAATTGATGTGGAGCAGAGATTCCTGGGGACCAAACTCCCTGAGTGGAAAGGTCGCCCATGTGGGCTCCCAACCCAGAGGGAAGCATCTGTAGTGAGAGTCAAGTCGTGAGAAGGGAGATGAAGGGACCCCACTCTTAATTGCTCTGATCCTGCCACCACTGGAGAGCTAGGATCAAGGTTCGAGTCACTGGGACCAACTTGGAAAGGGTCTCTTCTCTGAGACCAAAAGGTTCTCAAGTGAAACTGAATGTCTCTCATCTGAAATCTGGCTCCCTGCACAACAGCTGTGGATGCAGCCATGTGCCCCAGGAGCTGCAGAAAGTGTCTTGCTGGTCGAGAGACCTGCAGAGTGAAGGAAGAGGCCAGAGCCACTAAATTCCTTACCCTTTCTGGGGAAGAAAGGCTCTGGCTAGCTTTGTGTCCAATTCTGCCCCTATAAAGGTGAGTACCTGGACTGGTTCCAGAACCGACTTTGGTAGGTTTAGCAGAAAACCCAGGAGGTGAGAAGCTGCTGGGTGACCTGCAGGTGAGATTTTACCTGTTCTGGGGACTGGCCTACAATGAGCCAGTCGTCTAGATAGGAAAACAGCAATCCTCTGCCTCCTTAAGTGGGCCACTGCCACTGCTAGACACTTGGAATACCCTTGGAGCAGAGGTAAGGCCGAAGGGCATTGCTCTGAACTGGTAATGACCTGAGGGCAGTTCAATCTGAGGTACTTTCAATGGGATCTTCTGATTAGGACATGGAAATAGGCATCCTTGAGGTCCAGGGAGGCTAGCCAGTCCCTGGCCTTAGGGAAAATAAAATCATTGCCAGAGTTACCATTTTGAACTTTGGTTTCAAAAGATGCTTGTTCAGATATCTGAGATCTAAAATGGGCCGCCATTCTCCTGTCTTTTTGGGGTAAGAAGTATCTGGAATACAGACCCCTGCCCTGATGCAGGAGGAACCCTTTCTACTGCTCTGAGAGCTAACAGGGATGAGACCTCTGTTTCCAGCGAGGGTCTCTGGAAGCACTTGCAGGTAGAAAAAGTCTGCTTCTCAACTTGGGAAACTTTTTGAGCTGAGAACCAGACCCTGGCTTACTACTTCCAGAACCCACTTGTCTGAGGTTAAAGAAGCCCAATTCTGACTGAAGTAAGCCAGCCTGCCTCCACTGCTTTATCACAGGCAGCAGCCTGAACTACTAACATGACTGCATTGCTGAGAAGGAATTCTGTATCAGGGCCTGACAATGTATACCTTCTGTCCATCTTTTTATCTATAGGAGGCACAGAATTAGGAGCTTTTAAAATTTTAATTGTTTGTTTCCTAAAAGACTTATGTAAAGGAATAGACAATCTCTAGACTCTGGAATATCCATCATTTCTACAAAATCAGGCTCCTCTTGCTCATCCACAGCCTCTTCTAAAGGAACTGGAGGTTTCAGCAACTTTTTATAAAACATAAAATGAGATGGGGACTCAGACAGCATAGGGGAGATTCTAAAGGTCTGTCTGGGAGATGTCCGGTTCAATGGCACACCCAGACCTTCCCAGCCACATTCATACTGTTCATAATCCTCCTCCCCTCCTCTGGTTCATAAAAATTCCTCAATACCATAATCCTGAACCACTGGGACCGACGAACCGACCTTTTACCAGATAGTGGTGGTTGAGACGGACCCTGAGACAGTGACTGGACAATTTGTATGGCTTTTGCTATCTCTGCAGCAGTTGGAGAAGGAATTTTGGACTCCAGACCTGCTGATTTTCTTGTTTTCTTTACTGGAATTGGTTCCTCAGAACCAGCTTTTCTTTGCCGAGAAGTCTGGCCCTGGTCAGAGGCACTCCCTCTGGTTCGGTTGGCACCGAACCGGGCTGGCCATCCGGGTCAGCGGACTTTTAGCCTCTCGTTCCCTGAGCCTGCCCAATCTTTTTCCAGGGTGGCTGCAGGAAATTCTTATACCTGGCAGTCTGACTGGAGGTGGTCAAACCCCAGACAATAAACACATGTGGTGTGTGGGTCAGCCTTGGCAAAGACTTCCCCACAAACATCACAGTGTTGAAACCAGTGGGCCTGTTTTCTTTTGGGGTTTCTCAGACATAATGCCAGCCTAACCAAAAACTTGACCTTTTAACGTGGCAGTGCCAGGCAAGACACTCTTATCGGTTCCTAACCGTGTCGCGAATCATGGAAAAAAGCGTAATAAATCCGTTTTTAGAACCGATAAGAACCGAGAACACCTACTAAAATAGTAACTTTTAGTTTTAAATGGGTTTTAAACCCACTGATCAGTTCAAAACCGAACCGATAACCTACAAGTTCCACACAGACAAACCTTCATTTGCCACAGTTACCACAGATAGAGCTTGAACCCGAATGGTTTTGCGGTTAAAATAAAACTATTCTTGGTTAAATCCAACCGAGAAAACACTTTTAAACCGAGAAATGAACCGAGCAGAAGGAGAAATCTCGGAGTGACTGTTCACTGAGGCGGAGTAAAGAATCTGACAGTTCAAGTTTGAAATGACACAGATAGAGCTGCTCGTGCCAAAATTCTATTTTGGAATGGTTTAACCATTTCACTCCGGAGCAGTTCTACAGCTGGATCAAACTGCTAATGTCTATAATATAGCAAGACTTCATGTTGTTTGAATCACCCTGCAAGGCTGAGATCTGATTTTGACTAGTACTTTGAATAGGAGAGGAAGGGGAAGCATAGAGAACTTCCTCCCAATCCAGAAGAAGGGCATCCAGGGAACTGAGCCCAGCACTGGAGGCCTGCAACAGAACAGAGGAAGTTTGTGATTGTCTGGGGCTGCAAAAGATCTATCTGAGGATCCCCACCTGGCAAAAACTATCCCCAGCACTTGAGGATCCAGGGACCATTCGTGATGGCCCTGGGAAATCCTGATGAGGGCATCCGCTAGGACATTGTCCTTCCTGGAAGATGAACTGCTATGAGGGAGTGTTCAGGAGATAGGCCAGAGACCACAACTTCATTGCCTCGGTGCACAAGGCCGAAGACAGAGTGCCCCCTGTTTGTTGATGTACCACATTGTTGTGGTGTTGTCTGTTCTGACTTGTATCACCTTGTCGTGGACAGATGCAGAAAAGCTGAAGAGCTAAAAGACAGCTCTGAGTTCCAGCAAATTGATGTGGAGCAGAGATTCCTGGGGACCAAACTCCCTGAGTGGAAAGGTCGCCCATGTGGGCTCCCAACCCAGAGGAAGCATCTGTAGTGAAGTCAAGTCGTGAGAAGGGGAGATGAAGGGGACCCCGCTCTTAATTGCTCTGATCCTGCCACCACTGGAGAGCTAGGATCAAGGTTGAGTCACTGGGACCAACTTGGAAAGGGTCTCTTCTCTGAGACCAAAAGGTTCTCAAGTGAAACTGAATGTCTCTCATCTGAAATCTGGCTCCCTGCACAACAGCTGTGGATGCAGCCATGTGCCCCAGGAGCTGCAGAAAGTGTCTTGCTGGTCGAGAGACCTGCAGAGTGAAGGAAGAGGCCAGAGCCACTAAATTCCTTACCCTTTCTGGGAAGAAAGGCTCTGGCTAGCTTTGTGTCCAATTCTGCCCCTATAAAGGTGAGTACCTGGACTGGTTCCAGAACCGACTTTAGTAGGTTGTAGAAAACCCAGGGAGGTGAGAAGCTGCTGGGTGACCTGCAGGTAGGATTTTACCTGTTCTGGGGACTGGCCTACAATGAGCCAGTCGTCTAGATAGGGAAAACAGCAATCCTCTGCCTCCTTAAGTGGGCCACTGCCACTGCTAGACACTTTGTGAATACCCTTGGAGCAGAGGTGGCCGAAGGCATTGCTCTGAACTGGTAATGACCTGAGGGCAGTTCGAATCTGAGGTACTTGATGGGATCTTCTGATTAGGACATGGAAATAGGCATCCTTGAGGTCCAGGGAGGCTAGCCAGTCCTGGCCTTAGGGAAGAGAAAAATCATTGCCAGAGTTACCATTTTGAACTTTGGTTTCAGAAGATGCTTGTTCAGATATCTGAGATCTAAAATGGGCCGCCATTCTCCTGTCTTTTTGGGGTAAGAAGTATCTGGAATACAGACCCCTGCCCTGATGCAGGAGGAACCCTTTCTACTGCTCTGAGAGCTAACAGGGATGAGACCTCTGTTTCCAGGAGCGAGGTCTCTGAAGCACTTGCAGGTAGAAAAAGTCTGCTTCTCAACTTGGGAAACTTTTGAAGCTGAGAACCAGACCCTGGCTTTACTTCCAGAACCCACTTGTCTGAGGTTAAAGAAGCCCAATTCTGACTGAAGTAAGCCAGCCTGCCCCCCACTGGTACAGGAGAATCGGCCCTGGGCACCCCATCAGGGTGTCTGTTTCGCAGGAGCTTTAGGCTGGGGGGTGGGAGCAGGTCTGCCCACCCCTCGTCTGCCCCTGCCTCTGAAGAAGCCCCTCTGAGCATAGGCAGAGGAGGCCTGATTCTGGTAGAAAGGCCTGTGAAAAGGCCTACTCCTACCCCTGGGGGCATGCCTTTGAGGAGTGGCTTGCCGCTCCTTAGCCTGGGCACTCTTGTAAGTAGTCCTATATTCATCCATCTTCTTCATGTAATTCTCTGTCTGCTCTCCAAACAGAGAATTTCCCCTCACAGGAAAATCCATAGCCTTAGTCTGGGTATCCTGTGACAAACTAGTACACCTGAGCCAGGCCAACCTATGAAAAGCTACAGATGTGGCCATGACCCTAGAGAAACATCATTAACATCCACAGCAGCATGAAACTGAACCTTAGAGGCTTCAATGCCATCAGCAGCCACCTGTTCTAGTTCACTAGCCAGCTGGCCATGGGCCTGCTTGGCCAGTGCATAACAGTATCCCATCTAGATTTCTGATACCTAGCTACATAAGCCATATAATTTGCTTGCCTGAGTCCCAGAGAGGCTGCCACATACTGTTTTTTTGCCATGGCATCAATCTTCCTGGAATCCTTGTCAGAAGGATATGAAGCCAAGGGAATATTAGCTTTCACACAGGCAGCAGCCTGAACTACCCCAACATGACTGCATTGCTGAGAAAGGAATTCTGTATCAGGGCCTGACAATGTATACCTTCTGTCCATCTTTTTATCTACAGGAGGCACAGAATTAGGAGCTTTTAAAATTTTAATTGTTTGTTTCCTAAAAGACTTATGTAAAGGAATAGACAATCTCCTAGACTCTGGAATATCCATCATTTCTACAAAATCAGGCTCCTCTTGCTCATCCACAGCCTCTTCTAAAGGAAGCTGGAGGGTTTCAGCAACTTTTTTATAAAACATAAAATGAGATGGGGACTCGGACAGCATAGGGGGAGATTCTAAAGGTCTGTCTGGGGAGATGTCCGGTTCAATGGGCACACCCAGACCTTCCCAGCCACATTCATACTGTTCATAATCCTCCTCCCCCTCCTCTGGTTCATAAAATTCCTCAATATCATAATCTTGAACCACTGGGATCGGACAAACTGACCTTTTACCAGATAGTGGTGGTTCGGACGGACCCTGAGACAGTGACTGGACAATTTGTATGGCTTTTGCTATCTCTGCAGCAGTTGGAGAAGGAATTTTGGACTCAGACCTGCTGATTTTCTTGTTTTCTTTACTGGAATTGGTTCCTCAGAACCAGCTTTTCTTTGCCGAGGAAGTCTGGCCCTGGTCAGATGGCACTCCCTCTGGTTCGGTTGGCACCGAACCGGGCTGGCCATCCGGGTCAGCGGACTTTGGCCTCTCGCCCTGAGCCTGCCCAATCTTTTTCCAGGGTGGCTGCAGGAAATTCTTATACCTGGCAGTCTGACTGGAGGTGGTCAAACCCCAGACAATAAACACATGTGGTGTGTGGGTCAGCCTTGGCAAAGACTTCCCCACAAACATCACAGTGTTGAAACCCAGTGGGCCCGGTTTTTCTTTTGGGTTTCTCAGACATAATGCCAGCCTAACCAAAAACTTGCCCTTTTAACGGCAGTGCCAGGCAAGACACCCTTATCGGTTCCTAACCGTGTCACGGGTATTGGAAAAAAACGTAATAAATCCGTTTTTTTTAGAACCGATAAGAACCGGGAACTGCACTCTAAAATAGTAACTTTCAGTTTTAAATGAGTTTTAAACCCACTGATCGGTTCAAAACCGAACCGATAACTTACAAGTTCCACACAGACAAAACCTTCATTTACTTACGGTTACCACAGATAGAGCTTGAACCAAACGGTTTTGCGGTTAAAATAAAACTATTCTCGTTAAATCCAACCGAGAAAACACTTTAAACCGAGAAATGAACGAGCAGAAGGAGAAATCTCGGAGCGACTGTTCACTGAGTGGAGTAAAGAATCTGACAGTTCAAGTTTGAAATGACACAGATAGAGCTGCTCTCATGCCAAAATTCTATTTTGGAATGGTTTTAACCATTTCACTCCGGGGCAGTTCAAGAGCTGAACAAACTGCTAATGTCTATAATATAGCAAGACTTCATGTTGTTTGAAGGTGGATGTACAGAGGGAGGGAGAGGGTTGGGGAGGGACATGGACACCATGAGGACCGTTTTCTGTTTTACAGGTTAAGAAACATAAAAGACTATGGGGGACTGTATTTCTATTTACAGGGAAAACAATTAAAAAACATTCGAACACACTGGGGTGGGCTCCCAGTGTACCACGATGGGGGGGGATGCCATTGCCGACACGGGGATTGGGCACCCCGCTGTCGGCAAAGAACATAGACGGGTTGGGGGGTGCATCCAACAATGGGAGTGGCCATTGCAGTGTCAGAAACAATTATTTCAGCACACTGGGGTGAGCTCCCAGTGTGCCACATTAATGGGGGTGGGGATACATGCTAAGACAGGGATTGGGCACCCCCGATGTCAGCTTTGCGGGACTGTGTGGTGGGGGCAGGAGCCGCCATGTTTCGGCACACTGGGGTGGGCTCCCAGTGAGCCACATAACTGGGGGGAGGGCATGCCAACACAGGGATTGGGCACCCTGATGTCGACTTTCCGGGGAGTGTGTGCCAGGCGGCGGAGTGAGTCATTGTGGAAAAGCCGCACCATGTTGCTATTTACTTATTGAAATGTTTCACCAGGAAAGGCACACTGAAACTCTGCTGGTAACTTGGCATGTGCATTACTGTGCACTGTAATGCACATGGATCGAGTCTTGTCATCTGCTGACAATAGGAAACTGCACCTCATTGGAGCAACAGATTTCTTTCAACTTCATGGCTCTCCTTGAAACTGCTGTCATCGCCAGCATGCTCACTGATTGGCAGCTGAGGGATGCACCCACTAAAGTGTCCCCTGCATTGGCCACAACACTGACACATCACTGAAAGTGCTACTACCGCAAGGTGTTGCTTGTGTACCTGCAAGCCAACATAAAAAAATTTCTCACTGACCATTTAACTTTGCAGATGAACACAATAAAAGAAAAATACTGTCCCTTGCTTTTTCAAAATCCAGGTGATGTGATTCCTTGCTGGTTGACAAGCTTGACAGTTAGCTTGGTAAAAGACACAAAGAAAATAGGCGTGTTAGTCAAACCCAAGTTGAAGGGGGATCCAGACTTACAGTTCAGCATTCCAGCCTCTAGGCTAACATTTCCCCAGAGTGACTTACTACATCTCCTGCCCGAATTGATCTGGAGGCTGACAGCAGCCTACTCTAGAGAAATGAAAATTATGTACCTACTGTAATTCTTTATCTTTCTGTATCTTCACCATTTATTACTAAATGGGTACTGTCCGGAGGTTAGGACCCTGTGGGAGCATTTTATGGGGTGGAGGTTGCAGCCGGCCTTGGGGCAACACCGCCTAAAGTGCTGTGTTACATGGCGCTCGCTGGTTGGCCATTACCTGTCATTGACGCCACCCTAGCTCCAGCACTGCATGCCAGTGAGAAGGATAGGAAGGGATGGAGAGGTGGGGCAAGGAAGCCCAAGGGATAGAAAAAAGGAAACGATATAAAACTAAAAGGAGAAATAAATGACAGAGAGGACAGGAAAGAGAGAAGCCTAAGGGATTGGGGAAGGGGCCCCAATCTCTGGGTGAAAGGATTGGGTGGAGAAGGGAGGGTAGAAGGAGGAAAGAGGAAAAAGGGGAAGAAGGAGAAGAAGGAGGGAGGACACCCCAATAACGAGCCTTGACCACCTGAGGGGTAAGCCACAGAGTTCTAACTCTAAGGCTGCGAGATGAATTAGACCATACAGGTCTTTAAGGCATCACTACATGTCCATGGTGCAGCAAGGGTAGGCACAGGAGCCAGTGCTAGAGCTTGAAGAACAACCCCCTACTCTGAGGTCGAGTCAGGCCACTGGCGTGGGACAGGCAGTGTCTACCTCTCCTGCCAACTTAACAAAGCAGTAGGTCTGAAAAGGTGCCATAGAAACACCTCAGCGATAAGGGAGATGAGGATTGGAGAATCGGTTACCCCAAAGGGTGTAAAAATAATCTTTGGGGAACAGCTGAGGGGTCCCAAGAGGTCCCCCCTCCACTGGCTTCCCAGAGGGAGCCAGAGTGCCAAACCCTGAAGGAAGGAGAGGGGCGGGGAGAGAGAGAGACCCAGACCCCAACAGCATAACTCTCCCTGTCTGCCTACCTAGAGTATTCCTCCCCTGAACCAGGAGGGAGAGGGGGAGGAGGGGAAGTGCTGAAGACAGACAATTGGAGACAAACAGGGAGGGGATCGCCCAGAGACTGAGGCCCCAGGGGGAAGGAGGGCGGGATTTAGTGATGAATGGTGAAGATACATAGAAAGGTCAAGAATTACAGTAGGTACATAATTTTCATATCTTATCTGTGTCAGTCTTCAACATTCATCACTAGTAGGGTGAGTACCGATCCCCGCGAAAGGGGCCCAGCACCTCCTTAAGGGACAGTGTCCCTTAGCCTCCAGTGGGGAAGACACCAGAGGGGAGAACCCCTACAGGACTGGCTAGGCCTGGGACTGGTTCGGGTGAGGCGGGTATCTCCTCGCAGGAGAAGAAAGGTGCCCCTGAAGCTCCCACCTCACCCTATGGAAGAAAAGGTGGGTTCTCCAGAAAGCTGAGGAAATCACCCTATGCCAGGCCAAGGATGACAACCAGGACAGATGAAGCCATGCCAACTGCCTAAAGCAGATCGCAGTCCCCACCAGCCTGAAAGCCAGCTCACTGGCATTGTACGATGCCCTTGCTTGGTGCCTTGCAAGCTCCAGGCCTTGTGCGGAGAGGGCAATGGCTTGTCTGGTTGCCTCTGTATCAGGCAAAGAGGCTAGAATCTGTCCTAGCTATGACCACAAGTACCTGTTGTAGGTAACATAGTTGGCCTGATGTGTTGCCATGCAGAGCAAGATCCATGCCAAGGAGAATGTCCTCCTGCCCCAGAAATCAAACTCTGAAGAGTCTGAATCTGGGGGACGGTCATGGCTCAGGCTTCTATGACCAGAGGGGGTATCCAGGAGCGTCACGCCTGAAGAGGGGTGTGGCAGAGTTCTGGAGACCCCAGAGGGTGCAATACTGCTGGCGAAGGTCCACTGGGGCTGGAACTGAGGAAAGGGATGTTGCCAGACCGGTGCAATGCCTCCTGGAAAGGAGCAAGCCAGGGAGGGACCAACAGGTCGACCACACTGTACTCGCCTAGGAAGGCATCGCTGACCAGTCAATTTCGTTCTCCAAGGGTGGAAATATGGAGCTCATCTAGCAACCCTGATCTGAAGCACTTACAGCTGGAAAGATCAGCTGCTGTGGATAGGTGGACAGAGGGCTCCTCTCCCTCGGAGGAGGAAGATGAGGAAGCCAATAAGCCCAGAGAGTCAGGGTCAAGCTGCACTGGGTAGTGGTGAAACACCTGCTTGTTCATGGTTCTAAAGTGGGCAGGGTGAAGTGCAGCCATGGCCCTGAACTGCTCCCAGGTAAGGGGACTAGTAGGACTGGAGACACTTGAGAGAAGAGGAGGAGTTGGCAGAGGCACAGGGTTCAGGCACCTCCAAAGAGGAGCACGGCCTCTACATGGGCAGGAGGACTGAGAGGATGACCCCAAAGGAGGGGGAGACCTGCTGGTCCCAGAAGACAAGAGCCATTCAACCAGACTGGAATGGCCAGAGCTGTGCCCGAAGGAAGAAATCTCCCTGCGAGGTGACCGGGGCCGTGTGAGCCCAAAAAGGATGACCCCTGACCTCCTGTGAAGATGTGTCTCTTGGAGAAACATTGGGGGAGAAGTGTGGACCCGAGCTATGACTCCTCCCAGAACCAAGCTGGGTCCCCGGGAAGGGCTGCTGCGCTGAACCCTGGCCACTCAACCCTTCAGACTCTGAAAGAGACCTCTTCCTCATCACTAGCTGAGGCAGCTGACACCCCACATCTGACTCCTGGGAGACAGCCGGAGGTGGAGCACCCTCCGCTGCCTGGGATGAACCAGCCAGCCCAGAAGTCGGGCTAGCCAGGACAACCACAGAAGGGGGTTCGCCCACCGGGGGAGCAGACAGGTCCCCAGTTCTAGGCTGCCCCATGGTGCCCACCTGGGCACCCAAAGGCTGGTCAGTACCTCCATCCCTAGAGCCAGAGGAATCTGCCTGCCCCCCAGGAAGGGTCTGTGGGGGCCAAAGCACTGGAACCTGAGGAATCAGAAGAATCCACGAGCCAATCTGGGTCAGCCTCTGTATCCTCGGAGGAGGAGGAGGACAGCGAGGTCCAGACCCAGACAACCCCCAATCCCTGCCAGTCCCAGGACCATGAGCGAGGCCACTCCCGGCGCCATGAATGGCACCAGAGGCAGCACCGTGAGCAGCACCATCCCCATCCCTGGTGCCACAAATGGCACCAGAATCAGAAGCGGTACTGCCAGTGGCACCGCAGATGGGTCCTGCACTGCCCATGGCGCAGCTCCCGTCCCCAGCACCACGGACGGTGCCAGAGTCAGAAGTGGCACCACAAGCCAGCCCGGCACCGTCTGTGACACCGCCCAGACCCACGATGCCGCAATTGACACCGGCATCAGGGGCAGTATGACAGATGGTGCCAGCTCGGGCCCGCGAGTCCCAGAGCATGAAGTCAGGGGACCCTTCACTTCCAAGGAAGCAACTGCAGAAATGGTGCCTCCCACCTGGCCCCCAATGGGGTCAGACTGGGCCTCCTGTACCGTGGAAGAAGCCCCCGCTCTGGTAAGGCTAGTAGTGGTGGAGGTCCCCTCCTCCATGGGCCATATAGGACTGGGAGGGGATCCAGAAGAAGAGCCGAGGACCCTGACTTTGACGTTCTGAGTGCGACCCTGTCCTCTGAAAGTCAGTGGCACACGTCCGACCTTAAACATGCACATTTCCAACATTCGGCGGTCCACAGAAAAACAGGCATCACAACAATCCATGTCATGGTTGGGGCCTAAGCAGGTTAAACACTGGTCATGCTGCTTCATGGCAGAGAAAAGTGGGCCGCAGGGACACCAATGCTTCGGAGGCCGACTCACCCTAGATGATTTCTTCTTGTCCCTGAACGAGACATGACAGGACGGAACACAAAAAAAATAAACAAAAGCACTCGGCGTTGCCAGGAAACAAAAACGGATGATCTTACTGGTATTCCGGGAGATGGCGCAGAGGACAGAGGCGAGCAGAACTTTTTAAAAGCAGAGCCAATGGACTAGGCTGCACTTGTGACGCAGTCTTCACACTGGAAGCTTCCATGAGATCCTCACTCAACAGCAGAAGAAGCAGAACTGGAGATAAGGTGGAGTCAACGACAGATAACGGCCAACCTGTGAGTGCGACATAATACATCGGCTCGAAGGTGGTGCCACCCCTGCATTAGCTCCACTTCCAAAAAAAAAAAATTGCTCCCGTGGAGTCCTAACCTCCAGCCAGTACCCATTTAGTGATGCATGGTGAAGGTTGACACAGATAAGATAAAGACAATACACCACTCCTTAGGAGGTGCTTTGCCAAAAATAGGCCACAGATACCAAAAGTGACGCTGGTAGGAGAAGAAAACAGACTACATGGCCCACAGGCAGTGTTAGATCTCTGGGATCACTGCAGAAAAACACTACCCCAATGAGAGAGTGAAAGGGAAGGGGGGAGGGGAAAGCACACTAAGCCAGAGCTTGTTTCCAGGTGCGACCTGGGAGCACAAGGCAGTTAAGTGACTTGTTCAGGGTCACACAGTATGCAAGTGGGAGCTGTTGGGAGTCAAATCCAGATGTCCAGGTTTTTAGCTCAGTGCTCTTAACCACTATGCTATACTGCTTCCTAAGTATAGGACATATAGGAAGGAGAGGGTAGCTGATGCAATGATCACACACACCTGTGTGGCGTCAGTGCACAACATGTGCCTACCCATTCTGCAGCACCATAGGGTCTACCATATGGGGCTTGCAGTATAGTCCAGAGGTTAGAGTAATGAGCTGTGAATGAGCTTGGTATATCCAGCAGAGCTGGATTTGATTCCCACAACCTCCACTTGCATACTGTGTTACTACTCCACAGAGCTCCTGGGTCACCCCTGAAAACAGGCCTTGTGGGCCTTACCCAGTTACCAAAGAACAAAAATAAAATACACATCTAACTTGTGGGAGTGCTCTGCATGGAACCCATGCTCAGTGGCCACACCATCAAGTATGTATAACACTGCAGAAAACATGGAGGCTGGCGGGGGCCATGGAGTGCAGAAAAAGGATAAGAACACTGCAAAATATTTGCTCACTTATCCCTCTAAATTACTGCTCTACACAAATGCCAAAATGATCACAGAGATCAGCTGCCACCATATTATGAGTGTGAAGCACTGTAGAAAGCGTGGCGATGGCTGTGGAGCTAGGAAGCACTGTGAAGGAATAAGAAAGGGCACAAAATATCATGTCTAGGTTAATGTCCTTGCACAACAGTAAAAGAAATTCATCACATAAAAAATGGGCCGCCAAATAAATGCCAAAAGGACAGAGAGAACTGACTGACAGGGCCAGACACAAAAATGACTCAGCATAGTAATGATGTTTCTTCTAATGGGTCCAATAGTAAGCCAATGCAAAACAGCATCATCTCCACTCTGAGATGTTGCCTTGGAGCTTAGAATGGTTCTTTGTAATGAGAACTCCATTCAAATACTGCTGTGTGGTAATGCTCCCTCTAGTATTCTAAAGTGAGATTTTTGCTGAAGAGCAGAAGAAAATAGTACTAACTAGCTAAACTGCAATATCTGTAGTGAGCTAAACAGCATAAAATAAGCAGACGTAAGTGTTTTACATTTGTAAGTAACTATACCGTAAATATTTTATAAGACATATTTTAAAGTGCGTAAATATATTCAAATGCTCAGACAGAAAAGAGAATTTAAAACCACATCATAGTTAGGAATCTTTTTTTCTGATTAGGATCTAAAAGGGGAAATATGGATGGGATTGCATTAGTTGACAGTTGGATTACTATTTCTGGTGGCATGAGCCTTCAACCCCTTGAGTGGCTCCATACCAGCCAGCTTACAGAACAGATCAATGCAGGAGGTTATCCATCAGCAAATCATATTTTTAGCTGCTGGTATGTACATAGTGACTTCAGCATAGGTCATCAAGTGAAAATTACTCACTGTAGTAATGTTGTTTCTTCCAAAGGGATCCTTCACTATGCTTGACAACTGCAATCATTCTCCTGGAATGAGCTGCTCGGAGCCTAGAATTTTATGCTAATTAGAGAACTTCTGAATGAAATTCAAAACTCTGCTGTGGTTATGCTCCCCTCTGTCCCCTAATGGCAGTTTTATTTTCTCAAAATGTGGGAGAGCAGTGACCACCAAATCTAAGTGACAACAAAAAAAAAGTTACTCTAAAAACCTTTCGTATTTAAAAAAAAAAAAGAAAGAAAAATGAGGAGGAAACTCACAAGAATTTCAGTTGTGAGTTGAAGCAACAAGAAATGCAAAACTACACTACGAATAGGCTATTGTGAGAACCTTTTCCAGGTTCTGGAAGGGTAGGGTGGGGAAGAAATTGTCAAGCATAGCAAGAGATCCCTTAAAGCAACAATATTCTTCAAACCCCGTGAACCCCTCACTATTGCTAGACAACTGCAGGCTCCATAGCAGTACCTTGGGAGGCTGGGTACAGAACCTATTTAGGGAAAAAGTTCTGCAAGACATCAGTGCCAAAGCTGGCATCCCTTCTGGACTGTATGTCCTGACAGTCGTGCTTTGTGAAGGAGTGTACTGTTTTCCATGTAGCTGCTTTACAAATCTCCTGAATGGAGACACCTCTAGATGCTGCCACAGAGGCAGAGATGCCCCTTGTGGAATGGGCCTACCCTTCACATGGAAGTTTGCCAGCTTTGCCAAAACAGAAGTGTATGCATGCCACTAACCAGCAAGCAATGGTCCCCTTGGATGCTGGCTTTCCTTGGTCTACATCCCCATGGGTAAAAATCAGTTCTGTTGCTGTGGACTCAACATATTTTTTGCGGTCCAAGTAGTAGATTACATTTTATTTAAGTCCTTTGATAACCGGGTGAGTGCACTGATCCAATGAGCCGTTTTCAGGCATGACCCGGGCCACAACAATGGCACAGATCATAAAAGTACAAATACAATTAGATGCAGGTAGAAAGACAGTTAAAATCAGGACTACACAAGTTACAGAGTATGCCAACAGTGAACACAATAATTCTTAGTAAGATAATAACAAGACAATACCTAAATTGGGGATGATTGTAGTGGAGACGGAGAAGTGCTATGAGTTAAGTGCAGGTTGAGGTTTAGTGGCACACATCGTTGTAGTTAGAACACATAGGTAATAGAGGAGCATGCAGAAGCAGGGGCAAAGGGATAGGACACTAGGAAGTAAGCTTGAGGAGGAGGAAGAGGTATCAAGCGGAGAGATTAGCAAAGCAGAAAGTGGGGATAGGAGTAGGAGGAGGAAGGGGAGCAGTGAACTAGCCTAGGTGGGTGAAGCGGAAAGCTGATGAGGAAGGGGGAAGGGATTAGCCAGGAGAGCAGAAGCAGCTGGATTCAGATAATATCCAGGATCTGAACTGGGATTTGAAGGAGTGGTGCGAGGTGGCCGTGTGGGGGGATGCTGGGATTCTGTTCCATAGGGAAGGGGCAGCTACTGACAGAGATTTACTTACCATTACTGTGGAGACTTTGGGGACCTCTGGGGGGTGAGGGAACCAATGTTTCATGAAGACACCTGGGTGCAGCCCAGGACTTGAGGAGGGATGAGTATATGGACTCAACTCCACGTGTGCCATCAATGATGCTTCCAAGTGTATAATCATAGTGGTCCTTGAGTGGAAGCCACTCTAGAGATTGATATAAGTCTCAGTGTGTAGAGTAAGGAGCCAGTAGTGAAGCTGCAAACACTGTTGTAGACAAGAGTTTAGTCTAAGGTGAAGAGAAGAGGACAAAGAGGAGGAGTATTATATAGGGGAGCAGTACTCAAGGATGGGAAGCAGGTTACCTTGGGCAATGGCTAACCAGGCATCCAGGATTAGATAATTCTTTATTCTATAGGCGGCGCCTAGTTTCTGGTTTATTCTGCAAACAACAGTGTTTATATGTTCAGTATAGGAGAGGGATGGGTCTAGGGTTACACCCAAGTATTTGAAATTGGGGACATTCTGTGGGTCAGGCACAGATGGGAGAGCACTTAGAGGAGGAACTGGATTTGCAGTACTTGCCAGGTAGGGCTTAGATCCAAGGAGCACTGCCTTAATTTTCTTCTTGTTTACCAGGAGCATATTTAACAAAAACAATTGTAGGCAGAACCGTAGCTATGAGTAAGCATGGAGAATATGTTCTGTAGTGACTTGTCGCTATGGTAGAGGACTGTCATCAGTGTACAGCAGGGCAGAGCAGTTAAGGCTGTTGGTGGAGAGGGAATTGATAAATATGGAAAATAGTAATGGGCCCAGGATGGAGCCCTGGGGGACACCCGTAGAGACAGGCAATTCAAGGGAGGTGGCGGTTCCTACTGTCACTGATTGGGAACGGCCAGTCAGATAACTCTGAACCACTGCGAGTCTCATTGGAGCAGCCAATCTGGTGGAGTTTAGTAAGCAATAGGGTGGATGACCAGGTCAAAAGCCTGGTCAGGTCCACAAACACCATGCCAGTTGGCTTTACCATGATCCATGTTCCTGAGTACAAGGTCAGTAAGGAGGGCTAGGGCAGAGGTGGTGCTGTGGTTCTTACAGAACTGGTGTTGCTGACTGCATGAAAGGTTGTACTTGTTGATGTGATCTGAAAGCTGGCGGTGGACAATCTTCTCAAGTAGTTTGCTCAGGTGGGAGAGACTGGAGATTGGTCTGTAATTGTCAGAGGAGAGAGGGTTCCCAGCTTTAAATATCTGGATGACTCTGGCAAACTTCAGGGACTTGGCATAGTTGTTGAGTCAATGCAAGGTTAAAATGAAAGTAAGAGGCTTGGAGATGGCAGGGCAACGAGCTTGAGCAGGGAGGGGTAGAGGCCATCGTACCAGGCTGCCGTGGGAAGGAAGCTCTTTAGGAGTTTGGTAGTAAGTTTTTGGGAGATGTCCCTGAAGTAGAAAGGTGAGGGAGGTGGGCAACAGAGGCGGGAAGGGGTGGGTCACTGGCACAGCATCCAGGAGTAGGGGGTTGCTGTGAGGGGAGTTTACAAAGGAGGACAGTGAGGTCAGTGAACTTTATGTTGAAAGCCTAGGCAACCTCTGACGGATCTGTCAGAGGGCCAGTAGGGGAGTTTAATTGGATTCTCACCCCAGGAATTCTCCAATATTCCTAACTCTTGCAGTATCCCTTTAAGACAATACTGCCCTGGAAAGAATGGAACATATGCTAATGAGTGGAATGCCATTACCTTGTGCCATTTTCAAATGCTGTCTTGGTCAACTGCCTGTATTCTAATACCTCAGATTTTTTCTCTCCCCTTGCAAGTCAAGACACCCTGGAGATCTCTCCTTCTCACAGTCATTCCTGATGTGTTTCTTCATTAAATACTTCAGTATTTCTTGATATTTTTTCATTAGCTGCCTTGGCTTATTGTTTATATATTTTAAAACTTTACTTTTGAGTGTATTTATATTTGTTTTCGGTTCCCCTCAGTTCACAGGAACCAGAGGGGAACCGAGATTTGTTTAAACATATCCAGAGTTTTTATGTAGTGCTCTGGTTATTGTTTGGGTTACTATGTTTGCTTGCACGTGCAGCGCACAAGAAACATACTGAGATAGTACAGCATTGCAGAGGTGTGTCTGTGGTGTGGCCAATGCAGCGGATGCTCTAATGGGTGCATCCCTCGGCCACCAATCAACCGGGAAGCTGCCAATGACGGCAGTTTCAGAGCGAAAGCTGCACTTGAAAGAAATCTGCCGCTGCAATCAGGGACAGTTTCATCATTGCAATGGCAGCTCCCCCCTCCCTCCCAACCAGGCACACAGACATCCAGCCGACAAGAATCTGCCATGCGCATTACAGTGCACAGTAATGCACATGGGCAGAGTTTTTGTTCTTGTCGGCTCCTGTTCCTAGTTTGTTCAGTGCGCCTTTCCTGGTGAAATAGTTAAATAAATAAATGAACTGCGGTGTGGCTTACCTCATTGGCGGCTCCTGCTGCCATCACCACACTCTCCAGAAAGCCACATTGGGGTGCTCAATCCTTGTGTTGGCATATCCACCCCAGTGTGCCAAAATACTTATGTTTCTGACATTGGAATGCACCTCTAGTGTCTGATCGCCTGCCCCCAGCCCCTATTTTCTCAGCTGACCTTGGGATGCCCAATCCCGGACGACATTGATCCCCCACCCCACAGTGTGCTGAAATCTGTTTAATAGTATTTCACCTGTAAAAAAAACGTCCCCAAGGTCTTTTTTTAAACCTGAAAAAAGAAAACGGTCCTCGTCATCCCGCCACCCCCTCCCCATCCCGACCCTCCCTCTGCAGACCCTCTTCCCCAACCCCCACCCCATACATACCTGCGGAGGTCAGGAGCAGCGATCTTGGTGGACTGGGAACACGTCCTGCACTCTTCAAAGACAAACAGGGAACTGAAGAAATCATGGTAAGCCCTATAATGGCAGTCAATAGGGTTTTCAACTTAGGTTGATATGTTAGCCAATTTTGGAGTTTAGGTCCCAAATTTTCAACATGGGGTTCTTGGGACCCTCTGTGAACACTGGCACTGTTATTTAGTTCTCGGTCCCGAAGGTGATTTTGCAGGTCACTGCATGGAATCACCTTCAGGACTGATTAATGAAACGACAGTGCCATTGTTCATGAGGTGGGGTCCTAAAAGCCCATGTTGCAAATTTGGTGAAAAACTCAAAAATAACTGTGTTACTTGTGCCATGCTATGCAGTTTCTATGCATGCTCCTAACTTCATTAATTTTAATATTTTCACCCAGTTTTCCAGCATTACCATTTTTCACACCCCTTATGAACAGCATAGCTATCATTTTTGCATTCTGCCAGAAATGTGTTTTTGCATGTGGTGCAGAATGGCGTGTACGCATCAAAATCAACTTTGGGACAGATTAACGAAATCACAGTGCCACTGTTCATGGGGAGGGTCACAAAAGGCCATGTTGAACATTTGGCAAAAACATTCCAAAAAATGACTGTGTTACGAGCATCGTTGCACAGTTTCTACACATGCTCATAACCTACGCAATTTTCATATTTTCACTCCAGATTTTCAGCATTGTCATTTTTCACACCTCCTCATGAACAGTACAGCTGTCATTTTTACATTTTCCCAAAATGTGTTTTGCACCTGTGGCACCAAATGACGCAGTCACTGTGCGAAATCACCTTTCGGGATTGAGTAACGAAATGATCGTGCCACTGTTCATGAGTTTCATTTTATTCACCCTGACCATCAGAGTATAGTTCAGCAGACAGCCTGTGAAAGGGCTAAGGTACCTCTGGCTTCATACCCTCCTGAAAAGGTTTCCAGAAAAACTGACAGCATAGCAAAAAAAAAAAAGGCTACCTATCTGCTTCTTTAGTAATCAGACAAGCCAGCTATCAATCCTATGCAGCCCAGTACCAGAAAGCCTTATGGCACTCAGTACCAGCTACATCAGACAAGGATCGGACAGCATTTCCTCAGACCTAGCTGAAACTGCTAGATTGGAGCCTCTACAGTAAGTATCAGTTTCAAATGGCAGCAGATACTAATGACACTGCTGCCAGGTGGGCTTCGGCACAGTAGCCCTAAGGAGATTTGCCTGGCTTAGGACCACTAACCTGACTCAGGACACCCAGGCTAAGGCCATGGATTTTCCTGTGGAGAACAACTCCTTGTTTGGTGAACAAACAGAAGCTTACAAGAAAAAGTGGATGAATATTAAACCACCTTTAGAAATAATGCAGCAAGGAGAAGCCCTCTCCTCTTCCAGACCCTATGAAAGGAGGTAAGGGTAGATCTTTCTTACCAGGTCCAAGCTGTACATCAGCAACTGAAGTACCACCTCCAGCCGGCTGGCTATTACAGGGGTAGGGGCAGAAGGGGTTACAGGCATGACTCGCATGCTGGTCAAGCCCAGCCATAAAGGAAACAGAACTCCTGACTCCATTTATCAGGCTGCCTCCCAAGTACCTGTAGGGGGCAGACTGACTCATTACTTTCAGGCTTGGAAAACGTCCACCACAGACAAGTGGGTCCTGGAAGTAGTAGGTCAGGGTTTGTCTCTAAGTTTCATATCCTTCCCTCCCATAAGAACAAGAATGTTCACAGCAGTTTCTCTCTCAGAAAGAAAGCTACTAGAAAAGGAGGTACTGGCCCTGCTCTTATCCAGAACAATAGAGCCTATACGCCCCATGCAAAAGGGAAGGGGGTTTTACTCAGGGTACTTCCTTACCGCAAAGGAAAATGGAAGTGGCAGCCTATTCTAGACCTCAGACTGTTAAACAGGGACCTGGTCAAACCCAGGTTCAAGATGGTCACACTGGCAAAGATTCTGCCAGATTTACAAAAAAGGAGACTGGTTAGGCTCCTTGGACCTGAAAGACGCATATTTCCACATTCCCATAAGGGAGTCTCACAGAACATATCTAAGATTCAGACTCCCTTCAGGGCACTACCAGCCTCACATCAGCACCAAGAGTGTTTACAATGTGTTTGGCAGTTGTGGTGGCTCACCTAAGAAAGTTAGGTGTCTCAGTGTTTCCCAATTTGGGCGACTGACTATTAGTGGGAAAGTCTCCCCAGCAGGTAAGGGAGAATTTGCAGGTAATCCAGGACCTTTTTCAGTCCCTGGGATTCCTGATAAATGTGAAAAAGTCAGTCCTGCTCCCTGTGCAAACTCTGCAATTCATAGGGGCAGAACTGAACACCATAGTGGGAAGAGCTTACCTACCTCAGGAAAGGGTAAGCAGCATCCTGCAGCTGGCTAGTTCGTTCAAAATGAACAGGCCAAAAACAGCAAGACAGTTTCTGCAACTCCTGGGCCACATGGCTGCAGCAACAGGCACAGTCCTAGGTTCCAGGTTGCAGATGAGGTACATTCACTTCCACCTCAGAGCACACTGGTGCCAGAGAAGGGACCTACTCTCAAAACCAATTCCAATAACAAAGGAGCTACTGCAGGCACTTTAGTGGTGGATGAAAGGAGACAGCCTCAGAGAAGGTCCCCTTCAAACAAGAGTAAGTAAGCCAGACAATGGATGCATCACTACTGGGGTGGGGTGCCCATCTAGGAGAACACACCACTCATGGTATCTGGTCAAGTAGAGTCACTCCAGCATCAAATCTGCTGGAACTGAGAGCAATGTTTCTTGCCCTCCAAATATTTGCTTCCCTAATTCAGGAAGGGTGGTACAGAACAGAACGGACAATACCACTACAATGTACTACATAAACAAGCAGGGAGGGACAAGATCCACTCCTCTGTGCACAAAGGCAATGAAGATATGGAGTCTGACTTATTCCCTCAGTGCCTCGCCACATACTATTCATCTGCCAGGAAAGGAAAACACACTAGCAAATGCTCTGAACAGGATCAATCAGGACCCTTCACGAGTGGGTCTTAAATAAGCAGATGCTGGAAGTAGTGTTCAGAAGGCAGGGCACCCCAGAGATAGATCTCTTTGCGTCCCACGAGAATCACCACCTGCCACAGTACTGTTGCAGACCACCAGCCAGGGGCACAGTCCCTCTGGATGCTCTGATCCTGGACTGGTCAGGGAGGCATCTGTATGCTTTCCCTCATTTTCCCCTGTTACTCAGAGTACTGATCAAACTCAGATCCCAGCCAGCATCAATAATTTTGATAGCACCAGATTGGGCCAGGCAGCCATAGTACTCTCTGCTGCTCTCCATGTTTGTGGCCAGGCCAATACTCCTCCCCTGGAGGCACAACCTGTTAACCTACAACCAAGGGAGGATGGTGTATCCCAACTTCAGGTCCCTCAGGCTCAAGGCATGGCTCTTGAGGACCTAGAGTATGCAGGCTTGCAACTCTCAGAGGGTGTCCTGGAGTGGCTGAGAGGGTACAGGAAGCCCGCCACAAAGAAAACCTTTGCTTCAAAATGGAAAAGGTTTTTCGCTTTGGTGCTCTGCTAATGGTGTGGTACCAACACAGGCAGGAGTTCCAACCCTGTTGGACTACCTAACACATTTACATTCTCCAGGCTTACAGCATTCAACCCTGAAGGTACACTTAGCATCAGTGTCTGCTTACATTTGAGCTGGAAAGGATGTCTCTCTGACATCCAATCGAATCTTCAGAAGATTTTTCAAAGGATTATCCCACCTGCACCCCCCTCACATGGAACCAATAGCAGCTTGGGACCTAAACATCTGTATTGCTCAGTTCATGCTTCCCCCTTTTGAACCCATGGTCTCAGCAGACCTTAAAAATGTTACTTGGAAAGCAGTTTTCCTGGTGACCATCACTTCTGCCAGAAGGATCAGTGAGCTCCAGGCCTTATGTATTGAAAAGGATTATATTTCTTTTCACAGAGACAAGGTAGTGATGAGAACAAATAGGAAGTTTCTTCCCAAGGTTGTATCCGACTTCCATCTGAACCAATCTATTACCTTGTCAGTCTTTTCCACTGAGCGCCCAGCTCAGTGGAATGCAGACTGCACAATCTGGATGTAGAAGAGCCCTGAGTTATTACATAACTCGCACTAAGGACCATAAGCAGGACAGACAAAAGCTTTTCCTGACCTATGGCGATGTGGCAAAGAAATCCAGCATCTAAAGAACTATCTCTTGCTGGATAATTCAGTGTATCCAGTTTTGCTATTCAAAGGTGGGAAAGGAGACTCCAGCAGGGCTCAGAGGTCATTCCACAAGTGGTACAGCTGCCACTGTGACAGCTGCCAGGAGGTTCCTTTGCTGGAAATCTATAAAGCAGCTACCTGGAGGTCAGTCCACACCTTTACAAAGCATTACAGCCTGGACACCTTATCCAGAAGTGATGCCAGGTTTGGCACAGCAGTCCTGCAGAGTCTGTTTCCAAAGTAGGTTCTGTGCCCACCTCCAAAGGTACTGCTTCATAGTCTGCAACAGTTAATAATATTGGAGAATTCCTTGGGTGAGAAGAAAAAATGACATCATAGCAATCTTGTTTCTTCCAAAGTATTCTCCAATATTCATAACTCCCCCACCCTGCCTCCCCTACTGGAACCAGTGGCCTCTGCACTCCAAGCTGAGCAACTTTGTGTGAGGGTCCCACACACTGGCATATTTTTTATCTATCTCTTTTTAGCCCTGATAGGCCTTGTCCCCACTTCTTCAGATGATTCTGACATGGGGAGGGGGTATTGGTGTTTAAAAAAAGCTTTTCTGACCCTAGTTGGGGCCTACTATGGTTAGTTATTATTATTGTTAAGTAGATTTAAATCTGTTGGGCCTCTATAGCAGGCTCTGTTTTAATCTGAGGTATCAGAATACAGGCAGTTGACCAAGACAGCATTTGAAAATGGCACGAGCTAACAGCATTCCACTCATTAGCATATGTTCCGTTCTCTCTGGGGCAGTATTGTCTTAAAGGGATACTGCAAGAATTATGAATATTGGAGAATACCTTGAAAGAAATGATTACTATGGTAAGTAATTTTTGCTTATAAGGCTATGGGATTGTGGAGTAAGGAGTGAGCCAAGGGAGCTCCAGAAACATCTAGGGTTTGCAAGGTTTTCTGCTTGAAGTCTCTGGCAGAAGTTGCATTTTTGAGACTGGGCAGTTTGCTTGCATTTATTACACAATCTCTTATATTCATTCCAAAGGTCAGGAGTGGGTGCTTGTTTGTAGGTGACCCATTTGGAATCACTTTCTTTCATGAGGACCAGAAGCTCCTTCGTGATCGATCTGGTGCAGCCACCTCTCACTCTTCTAGTAGTAAGTGGGAAATGGCTATCCTGAATCCTAATGAGGGCATCAGGGAGGAAGTTCACTGCTGCTGACATATCAGTCAGGGAGTAAGAGCTGACCAGTTTACAGGATAGACATGCTGTAGGAGGTTGATGGTATTGGGGGTTGTTCAAGTTATGGAAGGACAGGTATTTGGGGAGGAAGCTTCTTGGTTTTGGTGGTCCAAAGAATATATGTAGGGAGTTGTCGCTGGTGGAAGTCGGACAAGGTCCTTGCCTGGAGTACCTTGTCCTCCCTGTTTCATGGCCACCCAATCAAAGCAAGTGATTTTGGGTGTGGGTGTTGTGCCTGGTGAGGAAAGAGATAATTTGCACCAAGTTGTGTTGTTTGACAAGGTTGGCATAGTCAAGTTCCTAGGAGCTTCACCAATTAAGGTTGACATCACCCAGGTGAATGGTATCCTTGGGAGGACAGAGTTGGCCTAGCCCAGACAGATGATTAACTAGGCCAAGTGTGCCCTTGTTTGGGGTATTGTAGCAACAGCCAAGGTACAGCTTTCTGGATGAGCCCAGGGTCAGCTCAGAGACAAGCCACTCACAGAGAGAGTCAAGGTGAGATGAGAGAACAAGGGTGTCTGTTAGGGGTTCTCTGATGTTGAGAGCAACACCACCACCCTTGTTTTTCCCAGCGTGATCACAGCACATTAGGGAGTAGCCCGGCAGTTGGCAAGTATCATCAGAGATTTGTGGTTTAAGCCACATCTCAGTGAGACCCAGGACTTGTGGCTTAGAGAGGATTATCCAGGCTTCGAGGTCAGGGTATTTGGATGGGAGGCTGCATATATTTAGGTGGGCAATCTTAAGCCCTGGGGAGCTGGCAAAGTAGGTAAGTAGAATTACAGCCTGATTAAGATGGAACTTTGACACCACCTTAAGTAGAAATTTGGAGTGTGTACAGAGAACTACCTTAGCTTTACGAAACAGTATAAAGAGGATCTGTGACCAAAGCATGGATTTCAGATACTCTGCATGCTGAGATGATAGCCAGCAAAAATGCTGCTTTTCCAAATAAAACATTTCAAGTCACAAGTCACAATAGGCTCTAAGGGCTTCGAAGTGAGAATATCTAGCACAAGGTTGATATATCAGGGAGCCACCAGCTCTTGATGGGAGGTCTTGTGTGCAGAATGTTTTGCTTGTTAATAATCATGAAATCAGCATGAGTTTTTACTCATCTTTATTGTGCAGCCATCTTAAACACCCGCCTCCGCTTAAGCAAATTTCATATAACACTTCACACTCTAGGGGCTGTCTACAAATCATCAGCTTCTTACATTTACAGTACCTTCAGAAAGTATTCTCCTCCCCCTTGGATTTTGTCACATTTTGTGATGTTGCAAACTTAAATTAAAATACATTTATATGGGATTTTTTTGTCACGTATCTACACAAATTACTCTATAATGTCAAAGTGGAATGAAACTTCTGGAATTTTTTGTACATGTAATTTAAAATAAAAACCTGAAATGTCTTGATTTGATAAGTATTCACCCCCTTTGCTATGACACTCCAAATTGAGCTCAGGTGCATCCAATTTCCTTGTGAGATCACTCTAAAACTTGAATGGAGTCCACCTGTGGTCAGTTCAAATGGTTGACATGATTTCAGAGGAAATACACATGTCTATATAAGGTCCCACTGTTGACAGTGCATGTCAGAGCAGAAACTCTACCATGAAGACCAAGGAGCTGTCCGTAGAACTCCGTGATAGAATTGTGAGGAGGCATAGATCTGGGGAGGGGTATAAAAACATTTCTAGGGTGTTGAAAGTTCCCAGGAGCACAGTCAAGTCCATCATTAGGAAATGGAAAGATTACGGAACCACCCAGACTCTTCCTAGAGCAGGCCGTCCTCCCAAACTGAGCAACCGGGCAAGAAGGACCTTGGTCAGGGAAGTGACCAAGAACCCAATGACCACTCTGACAGAACTACAGAATTCCATGGCTGAGATGGGAGAACCTGTCCAGAGGACAACAATGTCTGCAGCACTTCACAGATGTAGCCTCTATGGGAGAGTGGCTAGACAGAAGCCACTCCTGAGAAGAGGCCACATAATAGCAGGCCTGGAGTTTGCAAGAAGGCACGGGGCAGACTCTGAGACCATGTGGCAAAAGATTCTCTGGTCTGATGAAACAAAACTTGAACTCTTTGGCCTGAATGCAAAGCGCTATGCCTGGCACAAACCGAACACAGCTCATCACCCATGTAACACCATCCCTACCATGAAGCATGGTGGTGGCAGTATCATGTTATGGGGATGCTTTTCAGTGGCAGGGACTGGGGCACTTGTCAGGATAGAGGGAACAATGAATGGAGCCAAATACAGGCACATCCTTGAGGAGAACCTGCATCAGTCTGCAATAGACCTTGGACTGGGGCAAACATTTACGTTCCAACAGGACAATGATTTACCATATACTGATTGCAGCAGAAAAACACTAAGCTTGGAAAACAGAACTACATCCAAAATGGCTCAGAAAAGCACATGGGGACAGTTTTTGTTCCAATTTTCTGTACAACTGACCAGTGTTTAAATCACTGGACCTTCTTAATGGCTGTTTTATTTTCATTTCACTGTTGATAACCACTTTATTATGCCCATTTAGTTCTGGATCACTGAAACAAAGAAATATGTCAAATCCAAAGAGTTACAGAGCCCTGTTAAGGGTGGAGCAGGTAAGGCTGTGACAGGGTCAGTGATGGATTTTAGGTGAGCTGAGCTTTGGATATATTGCAGGCTAGTGCAGGACATAGTAACTAAGATGCTCTCAAAACACAGACTGCCTCTATATAAAAGTAAATTACAAGGAACCAGTAGACGATCTGAGTGTAAAGCATCCATTGAAAACAAAAATCATTACCTATATTTATATATCCAGTAATGCACAGAACTCCCCCCCCCAACCAATGTTCACATCCATCAGAAAAAGAGCAGTACATGGGATTAATTCAAAAAAGGAAGTAGATTTTAATTTTATTTCTGTGTGCTCTGTATGCTGTATAGAGTTCTGAATAAGCAGGGTATGACAAGTAACAAGTGGAGTACACTGCGGCCGGTGCTGGGCCCAGTCCTTTTCAATTTATTCCTCTGTGACACATGGGAAGGCATCAAGGGCAAGATATGAAAATTACGTACCTACCGTAATTATGATCTTTCTGTGTATCTTCACCATTCATCACATTTGGGTATTGGCCGGAGGTCATTACCCCATGGCAGCTTCTTTTTGTTTTTTTTTGATGCAGGATCGACGCAGCATCGGCGCCGCCTCGAGGCCGCCGCACTATGTGGCACTCCGTGGGTTGGCCGTTATGTGCTGTCGACTCCTCCCACCAGTTCTGAGTCGCCAGAGATGTGAGGAAAAGGATGGGAGGGTGGGACAAGGAAGTCCAAGGGACAGACAAAGGAAAAGATATATAAACAAAAGGAGAAATAAACGACTAAGAGGACAGCAGAAGAAGAAGAAGGAAACTAAAGGGATTCGGTAGGGGCCCCACTCTCTGGAAACAGGCAATACAAGAGAGGAGGAATTTAAGGAAAGCTTGAGGGGGGGAAGGTAGCAACCATACCCTGGACCTTGACCTGTCTACAGATTGTAAAGGAACTGCCAGGAGTAGCCAAAGGCTTAATAACAGAATTCAAGGCACAGAATTACTGGCAATACTCAAAAGGCAGAAGCGGTTATTCTGGAAGAAAGACAGGAAACAGGGATTCCCCACCCCCAGGGAAAGGATGTTTGGTGTAAGAAAATATTTTTTTTTTTAAATATGGAAGGATATGTCCAACAGACAAAGAAAATTAAGGATTGATGGGAACAAAGGAGAGCAGAGGATGGAGGGCAACTGCCAACTCCCACCCCACAGGGTGGAGCAAAGCACTGGAGAAAGTGTCACCCATGCTGACCACTCTCCGTAGAAATAACATCCTCCTATGTGCTCCTGTTTATCCCACTCCTGACAAAAAGGAGGGGTCAAGGGAAGGCACAGAGAGGAGGGAGGGGACCCAGAGACTGAGGCCCAGGGGATGGTAGGGATTGTGATGAATGGTGAAGATACAAAAGAAAGATCATAATTACGTAGGTATGTAATTTTCATATCTTATCTGTGTCAGTCTTCACCATTCATCACATTTGGTGATGCTCGAGCCCCCGAAGGGTTAAACCCTAAAGGACAGAGTCCCTTAGCTCTCAGTGGGTGACACACTAAGAGGGAGAAACTCTAGGGCCTGGGGAGGCCCAAGTGGAGAGAGGACGGGACCCCCGGAGGGGAAGGAAATTGCCCGGACAAACACCGCGGTTTCTACGGGAGAAGAGATAGGTTCTCTGGTGAGCGGAGTTAATTACCCACGCCGGGCCAAGGGTGACAGCCAGGAAAGACATAGCCATGCCGTGTCCTAGTTCAGATTGCTGTCCCCACGACCCTGGTAGCTACCTCGTTGGTATCGTACAATGCCCTTGCTTGGTGCCTTGCTAGCTCCAGGCCACATGCAGAGAGTGCGATGGCTTGTCTGGTTTGCTCCATGTCAGGCAAAGAGGCTAGGAGCTGACCTAGCCTGGACCACAAGAACCTGTCATAGGATGCATAGTGGGCCTGATGTGTTGCGATGGAGAGCAGCAACCGTGTCGAGTAGAATGCGTTCCTCCCCCAGAAGTCAAAATCCAAGGAGTCTTGATCTGGGGGCCGGTCATGGTGGAGGTTGTGAAGCCCATCAGGAGTGTCCATCTGCGTCAATCCTGACTGAGGATGAGGCATGGAACCTGGAGATTCCGGGGTGCGCGCAATACCGCTGGCAGAGATCCCTTGGGGTGGGAACTCCGGAGAAAGGTCTCTGCCAGGAACGAAATGACACCTCCCAAAAGGGAGCAGGCCAGGGGGGCACCACAAGGGTGTCCTCGCTGAAGTCGCCTAGAAAGGCATGCGCCAAGTGCTCTGGATTGGTTTTGAGTGGGAGGGGTGATGTGCACCTCCTCCAACATCCTCACGAGATGCTGATACTCCTAAGATCAGCAGCTGGGGAGATATGGACAGAAGGCTCACTCCCCAGAAGAGGTGGATGAGAGTTAGAGGACCTCAACTGTTCAGAGGGTGGCTGCTCGGGGGAGGTTGAAAAACTTGACTGTCCGTTGCCCAGACATAAGCAGGGAATCGAGCAGCCATGGCCCTGAACTGCTCCCAGGAGAGAGGTCTGCTAGGATCAAGGATGCCTAGAAGCGCCAGAGAATATGGCAGAGGAATTGGGGCAGAGCCGAGAAGAGAAATCAGCTGACCTCCGCCTGGGCTAGGGAGCGCACCAGGAGCACCAGCAGAAGAACGTGCTCCGGAAGACCCCACAGCCGACAGCTGAACAACCATTTCGGAACCGCCTTGGCTGCGCCCGGAAGAATCCCCCCTGTGAGGTGGTCAGGGCCGTGTAGGTCCAGAAGGATGGTCCCCTACCTCCAAATAATCGGGTCCTCTCAAAGAAACAGAAGGGGAAGAGTGGAGATCCACACTACAGCTTCTCCCAGAGCCCAGGTGGACTCCAGAAAAAGGCCACCACACAGAGCCCATGCCCCTCGACCCCTCGGAATCCAAGAGCGCCCTTCTCCTCGAGACAGACAACCTAGGCAACTGACAGCTCTGGTCAGCCCCCAAAGGGGCTATACAGGGCGCAGCACCTTCCCCTCCTGTGGATGCTTTGATCGGCCCCAAAGTTGGGCGATCTAAGCACACCACCTGAGGGGGTACCACCGCTGAGGGGTCAGAGAACCCATCGAGGCTGGGCTGCAATGCAATGGTGGCCTGCACCACTGCCTGCTGGTCAGAACCCCTGACCCTAGCCCCGCAGTCTCTGCCCACCCTGAGAGGGGACTGACTCCGTCTGTTGAGGACACTATGAGGGTGCCCGCCAGCAGCCAACTCCAAAGAGCCAGACTGCCAATCTGACTCAGAGTCCGACTCCTCCTCCAAAGAAGTGGAGACTGAAGCCCTGTGCCAAACAGTTGGCGGGTGCCCGCTGCCATCTCGACCAAACAGGGCACCAGAAACAGAGACCATATCTGAGTCGGTACCAGTGCCCTCCACAGCACCGCGAACAGTGGCAGAAGAAAACACGGCTCCAACCAGGGCAGCAGTCTCTGAGCCAGAAGCCGACATGGCGCCGTTCTGCCACACGGCACCGTGAACGGTGCTGAAGACAGAGACGGCACCAACAACGACTCCGACAGTGCTCTTGGCACAACACACATGGCACTGAGGCCCGAAACCACCACGGTGCCATCCCACCCCACGGCGTCGCAAGTGGTGCCAAGAACAGGGACGATGCTGATGATGGCCCCGACAGTGCTCTTGACGCCGAGATCCGAGACCCCCACGGCGCGATGCCCACGCCTGAAACTGCGAACGGTTCTGGAACTGGACATGGCGCCGTGCTCAACCTCGATGCCGCGGATGGTGCTGAGGTGAGAAATGGTCGAAGACGACACCGTAGAAGCTCCCACAGCACTGCTAACACCATTGGCTCCGCGAATGGTGCCGACAGAAGCCACGGTGCCAAGTGACTGACCGGTACTGATGATGACTCCGTCAGGGCCCAAGGCACCGCAAACGGCACCGAGGCCCAAGATGGCGCAAACAGACTGCATCAAGGACGGCGCCGACCCATGCCTTATGAGCCGCGGGTCCGACACCAGGGGAGCCTTCAGCCCCGAAGGGGTGATTGCCAAAATGGTGCCTCCCGTCCGTCTCCCAGAGGAAACAGACTGGGCCTCCTGCACCGCGGGAGAAGCCTTGGCCACGGCTAGGCTACAAGAGGCCGAGGCTCCCTCCTCCTCCTTGGTCCATATAGAACCTGGAGGGGACCCGGAGGAAAGGCTGAGAGAACGCAGCTTGGCCCGATGAGTGCGCACCCGACCCCTGAAAGTCAGCGGAGCTCGCCCCTTTTTTTTTTAATTAAAGTTTTGGAATTACAACCTTTGAGTTAGAGACCTTTGCAAAGGCTCCACGCCAGGACAAACATACATATTTTTCGAATTAACAAACATGCTTCATGGCTTAGGGTTATACATTGGTGCTACATAGTTACATCATACATATACAGAGATTGGTTAGTCTCTTAAGCGTTGCTTATAACCCTGGGTCTGTTGAACATGCCACAAGGATAATACGTTGGTGCTTTACATAACTGCATCGACATTAACAGTACTTGTTAGCATCTAGGGGTTGATTATCAACCCTGCGTCGAAGTGGTGTAGGGTGCTCTTTTGCAGCTACGCGTCTCTGAGTCTATGAGGTGTCTCTTGATTCCAGTTTTAAACTGACCTAGTCTTGGGGCCAGGGAGGAGGAGGAGTTCATTGAGCCAGATGGGTGCCCGATAGCTAAAGGACCTTTGTCCTAGTGCGATTCTTCAGTAGGGACATGGATGGGCATGCTTGCTTGGTGCCTTGGGGTGCTCCTGTGAGTGTTAGGTTGAATGAGGAGTGAAGGCCAGTGGGTGCAAGCTTCAACAGTATTTTTTGGCTTGGAGGCAAGTATGGTATTTTGCCTTCTTTGAAGGTCAGCCAGTCCGCTTTTTTGTAGAGGTCGAGGGTGGGTAAGTCGGTCACTTTCTGTGACCAGTCGGCTGGCTTTATTGAGGGCAAGATTGATTCGTTTCAGGGCCATGAGGTCAGCCGTCCTGTATATTATAATACCATAGTCTACCAATGATATGACAGAGCTGGTTACTGCCAATCGTAGGGGCCTGAGTGGGAGGCATTGTCTGTGCCTAGAGGGATCCATAGTCTGGTGTTTACTGAGGAGGAGGTGGTTGATGTGCATGTGATAGGTAAGTGAAGCGTCCAAGTGTAATGCCAAGGTATTTGAAGTGTGTGACCTGGTCAATTTGGATGCCCTGGTAGTTGGAGATGTTAAGGTGGGAGCTACTGTAGGGGCTTTGTCGGTGCACAAAGATCATGGATTTTGTTTTGGTATCATTTAGAATTAACCGGTGCTCTGTGAACCAGTCTTCTAGTTCATGAAAGTAAATTTGAAGCTTGTGTTGGAGGGAGTTGGGGTGCTTTCTTTCCAGTAAACTACTGCATCGTCTGCATAGAGCAGAAGCTTACCATTGCCTTTTGGGATGGAGTTCAGGATAAAAGGCGTGAATAATAGAGGGACCCACAGATTGACCCTTGTGGTACACCCGCCTGAACTGGATTCTTGGCGGATAGGGTGGCGTTGATTTTGACTTCTTGTGTTCAGTCTTGAGATAGTTCTTAAACTAGTGTATTGTGTCCAGGGCAAGATTGAGGAAGGGGTAGGTGTAAAGTAGGTCATGACTGACGGTGTCGAACGCTTTGGTTAGGTCAATGAAGACTCGCCTGCTATTCCCCTCATCAAGAGCCTGTATATAAGATATGAGTTTGAAGAGTGCAGTGATGGTGCTGTGTCCTGTTCTAAAGCCGTGTTGTTCTTGGCAGAGCAGAGAATGGCTAGTCAAGTACTCAGTGAATTGGTCTGACACTATTCTTCTAGGAGCTTTAGAGTGGGGGAGTATCGTGATTGGCCTGTAGTTGCCGGAGTCGGTTTGGTCACCTTTTATGATTGGTGTGACAATTCCCTTTCCAGAGAGTGAGGAATTGTCCTAGGAGTAGGGAGTGGATGAATATTTTGGTGAGGTGTGGGAGGGTCACGTCTAGCATTAGCCGGAGGATCTTGAGATCTATAGAGTCACTGCTGTACCCTTTGTTTCATAAGGCTTTTGACAGGTATTGTTTGGCCTTACTGCAGGAGATCATTCTGAGCCGGAAGGTGGAGGTGGGCCTAAGGTAGGAGGTAGCAGGGACCCTAGGGGTGGGTCAAAAAGTTTGATGGGAGTATGTGGCTGAGGTCCGTGAAGGAATTGTTCAGGACATTGGCTATTGTGGTGGGGTCCTGTGAGAGGTACCATTATTGAGTATCTGGGATGGCGTTTGGTTAACGGTTTTCCTGCAGAGCTCTTTGCGTTGCTCGAACTTGTTTCCTGAGTCCCAGGTCGAGGTGAGGGCTTGTTTGTAGTGGTTGGCCTTAGCTGGCGAATAGCCCTAGATGCACTTGTTTCTCGCTCTCTATAGAGTCGTCTGTCATGGGGAAGCTGGGAGTTAAGTGCCCTGTACGAGAGATCATCTCTGTGATGCATCTGATCTAGCAGGGTCTGTGAGATCCACGGGTGTCCCTTGTTTTAGAATCCTTTTGAGAATGGGGCATGTTTGTCAGGCTGTGTTAAAGATATTGATAAAGGAGGTAAGGGCCTTGTCAGCGGATTGGGCGGTGTGAACCGATGTCCAGTCACTGGTGGAAAGAGAGTATTATCTTGGTTATGGTGCCTTTTTTGAGGTGCCTTTGGTGGGATATTTTGGGTTGGTTTGGTGGACTCTTGTTTGACCAGTGGCAGAAGAGGGGATAGTGGTCACTGAGGACGTCTGGGAGAACTTTGATATTAGAGAGGTGTTTGGGGAAGTTTGTCAGGATGAGGTCAAGGAGAGTGTGAGTTTCTGTCCTGGGGTCTTGTCTTGTGGGGACCTGGAAAACTCGAGTCAGATTGTGTGTTTTGGCTACGTCTTTGAAGGGGTCTGATGACTTTGTTAACCAGTTCATATTGAAGTCACCCATTATTATGAGCTCACTTCTTGGGGGGAGCAGTGCTATATTGGCTAGTATGGAATCAAAGGCTAATTTTTGGTTGTTGGGTATGTAGACTGACATTACGTATAGTGGTTTCCCTTGGGAGCCAATCGTTTTGATTGTGACAGCTTGTGCCCTGTATTCCGGAGAGGGCAGGGGGACCAGTAGTGGTTGTAAATTCGTTCTGGCGTATATGGTACAGCCACCTCCCCTCTTGCCCTCTCTATCTTCTCTGAAGATTATATAGTCATGTAGGGCAACTGCAGAGTCCGGTACATTCCTAGCTTGCCATGTTTCAGACAGAGCCAGGATGTCCGGTGAATGTTGTGTAACCCATCCTTGTAATAGTATTAGTTTTTCTGGTAGGCTGCGGATATTTAGGGAGGCCAGTAATAGTCCACCATAACCCTGACCTTTAGCCCTGCTAGCAGGAACCAACCCTGGGTTGGGGTGTATGTTACAAGACATGAGTAGTAAGAGGAGGAGAGCATGTCTGAGTGCTGTTGTCTGTAGCCGTTTGGAGATGTTTTTGGTGTGACGTGGGCTAGTGTTATACTTAAGCGGTCTGCTTGGTATGGGGATGGATTGGGTCATTTGGGCTATTTGCGCTTGTTGAAGGAGAGGGTTGGGGCTATTCAAAAGGTGGGTGTTAGGCTGGGGTGATTTCTTAGCCTGTGCAGACCCACTTAAGGTGCAACTTAGGCTCATGGTTAAATTGGAAAAAGGGTGTTGGGAGTTTAGGTAATTAATTGAGTCATTGTTGCTGTGTTTTGTGGAAGGGAGTGAGAAGTGAGAAGTGAGAAGCAAATGCAATGATTAGCATGGAGTATATGATTGTCCTTTGGCTGCTTAACATGCTGCTTACTATGTGAGAAATCAGTTCTTTCATAGTGAGCCCCCTAGTGTTTATTCCGTATAACCAGCTAATGGGAAAGTTAGCTGATAGGTTTTTGCGCTCACGTGGTCTTGCCTATAAAGCTAAGGGACGACCAAGGATGGTGGTGGGGGTGGCGGGGACCAAATCCTGCTGTTTCAAGAGAGAGCCCGAGGTGAGTTACTCTGCCTCCTGCAGTGACTTACTCTGTTTCTGGGGCTGGGAGGGCTGTGCGAGCGGTCCCTCACAATCTTGCTTGGGGAGACGGCTTCAGTGAACTGCCCCTCTCGACCTCCTGGGTCCCGACCTGGTGGTCCATGAAGAAACAGGCATCGCACAAATCCATGTCGTGAAGAGGGCCAAGACACATAAGGCAGCAGTCGAGCTGGTCAGTGATGGAGTATTTTTGGCCTCATGGGCACCGTCGCATGGGGGGCCATCCTGTCTTTGAAGATTTCTTACCCTCCAACCGAGACATGACCTACAAAGAAAAAAACACCAAACAAGACTTGACATCGCAAAATAACAAAGAAATAGAAAGACCTTACGAGCGATGTCAAGTGTGGTGAACAGAACGGCAAAAGGCGCCGACGGACTGCGGCACGGAGAAATATGTCACAGGGTCGAGTAACTGCAAACGAGATAGCCTCAGATTCTTTTCAGCTCTCATAAGGTGACCTCGATGGTGGGAGATGAAGAACTGGTGGGAGGGTGGAGTCACCACCATAACAGCCAACCCAAGGAGCCCGCAGTGCGTCGGCCTCGAGGGCTGCACTGATGCTGCATCGACTCCGCCCAAAAAAAAAAAAAAAAAGAAGCTCTCGCGGGGTAATGACCTCCGGCCAGTACCCAAATGTGATGAATGGTGAAGACTGACACAGATAAGATCTGCCTCTTTGCAGGTGACACAAAGATCTGCACAAGGGTGGACTGGGAAGAAGGTATAAGGAATTCAGGAGGATCTGGGCAGGTTGGAGAGCTGGTCAAAGATTTGGTAGCTGAGCTTCAATGTATAAAAATATGCTGAGGTAAGTCTAGCCCCACGAGCCACTCTTGTGGTGCCATGCATGTGGACGGCTTGCCTTGGCAGACCTCCTGAAAGATTTGGCTCCTGCAGGGTCCTAGTGAATAAATGGTGAAGATACATTCCTGAAGATCTACTACTTGTCAAATTCTGTGCTGAAAACAGCACCAGCAGCACCCTTGACTTCAGTTCTGTAGAACCTTGAAACAGTGAGAACAGAGAACTACAATACTTGTTGCAAAATTCTGCAGCAAGAGCTAGTCCTCTCAAGAGTGCCATGAACACTTTGACAGAAAGGGCTCTGCCCAGAGCAAACCCTTCCTGTTTGCCAAAGACAATTGGTAAAACAGAGCTTTAGCCTCTTGCCAAGCTGAATCCAAAAATCTTTCACCCCTCTTGCTGCTCAGAAAAGGAACAAAAGGCAAGGACCAGTGGAAAAATGGTCCTGCTAATGACTTTCACATTTCTCTGATATGAAGCATACACTATATTGTCCCTATGTAGTAGTAGTAAAAATTTTTATGCAATTCACAAGCAAAAGAATGGGAGATGTGACTGAGATAAGCTCATTTCCAGCGAGATCCTTGCTGTAATTATTCCTAGTTACAATATCTAAAAAGTCCTACAACTTATGTTACATATGTATAATATATATACAGAATAGACACATACATACCAAGAATAACACATCATTATTAGAAAATCACAAATACATAATTACAATTAAACTACTTTAAAGACTATATAGGGTAGATCTACATAGACACAAGTCACATTCATTACCAAAGATGTACAAATCTTCAACTTGTTTATTCTAAAATACATAAAATTCATGGTGGATCAATATTAAACCTCTTATTAGTTTCATTTTTGAACCATCTTTTTATTTCTCCTATACAGGGACTAGTATTAATTGGCCTGAGATAAAGTGTCAATGAATTTCATATATAAGGACCCAAAAAGAAGAAATGCGCTCTACCTAGATCCGACCTTCTTCTAGGGAGTTCATATTCCATTCCCTTGGCTGAGTGCAGTCCTCCTCTTCCTGTCCTAACCTGGAGTTCATCAGTAATATATTCAGGTACTTTGCACCTAACTGAGTTAACCATATACAACAAGGCATAAAAGGACCTTCTATCTTTTGGATACATCCAATTCAAAGACTAATATAGCTCACTTCTGTGAGTTCTCTTTGGAACATTTAAGACAAACCTTGCTGTTTTATTATAAAGAATATCTATCTTAGATAACTGGGTAGAAGTTGCCCCTATATAGACTGTCTCCACAGTCCAGGAGTGGTATCACTATGGTTGTAACTACATGCCTCCTTACCCTCTCATTCATACAGTTCCTAATTCTATATAATGCACCCAAACATCTACCAACTTTCTTTGTTACATGTTCTATATGAGTAACCCACCTAAGTGAGCTAAGTACATTCCTAAATATCTATAATATTGCACTTGTTCAAGAACAGTATTATCTCTAGTTACTATATTCAAACCAAACTCAGAATATGCTACACTCTTCTCCTTGGAGAACAATATAACCTGATTTTTTTTTCGTTCAAAACAAGTTTAGACTCAAAATAAAATGTCTGTAACTCATAAAACGCACCATGCAAAGTAAGTTCTATTTGCTTTACTGTTGTGCCTTCCACATAAATAATGGTGTCAGCATATAAATGACATTGTACATCAGGATAGGTTAAGGCAAGATTGTTCATATACAGATTAAATAATATTGGACCCCAAATGGAACCCTGGGGCACTCCAGAGGTACAGTAATTGCCCCAAGTCCAGATTCCCAACCATCAATTGATGCCATTTGCTTCCCTCCAGATAAATAAGCTTCCAACCACTTGACTACATTTGTGGACATACCCAAAGCAGGTAGTCTGGACAGAAGGATGCTGTGGTTCAAAGTATCAAAGGCCTTTGATAAATCTACAAAAATTGCCCCACTGACATCCCCTGTCCAGAGCACCCGCAATGTCCCCAGTTACTTTCAATAGGGCAGAAGTAGTACCATGCAGAGGTCTAAACCCTGATTTGAATTTATTAATCGTCCCTCTTTTTTCCAAGAATGTCTGAAGTTGTCTGGCTACCAGCTTTTCTAACACCTTAGCCACTATTGGTAGTAATGAAATGGGCATGTAGTTCTCTAATAAAGTTCTAGACCCATTTTTAAAAATAGGAATCACTTTAGCCAATTTCCACATCTCAGGAATTTATCCATATGTTGGTGACATATTAAAAATACTGGCCAAGGGGTACGAAATAACAGGAGCAGCATATTTAAAAAAAAAAAACAATAGGAATCCCATCTAAACCCCCTGATTTCCTAGTATTTATTCTAAATAATGCATCTTGTACATATAAAGGTGACATAAATTCAAAAGTGAACTCCTTACCCATTTCAGTCTCAACTTCTGTATATTTTATGGGGGAATTTATTACACTTTGAGGTGAAGCCATCGTACCCATTGTTGTAAAATAGTTATTAAAACTATCTGCCACCTGTGGACCTAATGGAATTTTCATATCCCCAATCTCAAAATTATCAGGGTAATCCAATGGTTGTTCTCCCTTAACCTTTTTTAACACTTTCCAGAATTCCCTCGGATTATCAGTCAAACTGATTGTTAATTCTCTGGTATAATAATCTTGTTTGATTTTCCTAAGTTTATAGAATATAATGATTTACTTAATTGTTTATACTTTTCCCAATCTGCATTATTTTTGTAGATTTAGTCACCTTCCACACCCTATCATTGTTTCTTTAATTTAAAAGATAAGAGTTATACCAAGAAGCATTTTTAGAATTTATTTTTCTAGTTTTAAGTGGTGCATACTTATTACATAATGTCAAAAAATTCCTCATAAAACAATACCCAAGCATTATTAGCAGTAGGAACCAATTCTAACCTATCACAATTATATTCTAACTCTAACATATATTTTAAGTAATCATGGTTTTTAAATGATCTATACTGAACTATTTTCCCTGGCTTTCTTAATTTCTTTTGATTTCTTATACCATATATCATCTGATGATCCGAAAAAGAGTCTGGGAACACACCACTAGCCACAAACTTCTCTGGGTCCATAGTAAACAATAGGTCCAAAATTGTAGAGGAATTTAGATGCTTAGTATTAATTCTAGTTACATCTGTTGTTAACTGGGTCATACCCAAAAAGGTGCCCATCTCTACAATACTATGGTTAACCTCCACCATTTTCCAATCTACGTTAAGGTCCCTAGTCAAAAGAATTTCGTGGCTATTTAAGTATTCCCCCCAAAATTCATGCAATATATTAAACACATCAAGACTTGCTTTTTGTGGTCCATACATGCCCAATAATAATAAAGGCTTATTAAAAGGGAAGTTAAATAGTAATGGAAGGACTTCAGAGCCACACCAATCCGGTTGACTTGTAAGTGTTGACACATTTAGAAACTAAGGAATAGATAATAACTCCCCCTCTTTGTTCGATCTTTCCTCCACAAATTATAACCACATATATGTACCATAACATCCGTGATCTTATCATTTAACCAAGATTCTGTGACTATAATCACATCCAGACTATATTTAATAGTCTATTCTCTCAGATGTTCAATCTTTTTTTGCAAACTACAGATGTTGATATGAATTACACATAACCCTTCTTCTTTTAAGAAGTTTGCAGTAAGATCAGAATTCAAGATGTCACAAGAGTTTAGGTTTAAATCAGTTTTGGGATCCAAACCAGTATAGGGACCTGAGTTAGGATGAACATCCCCACTCACAATTAAACTAATCACTAGAGCCATTTACAAAATTTATATAATTGTCCTTTCATTGTTACTCTCTTAAAATATTTCATTGTATACTTTTCCAAATAAGTTTTATTCTGCCCCCACACACTACCAATAACCCTTTAAATATCGTTATCCATTTTATTAAACTAATTTCCAAATAATCACTTAATAATCCTGATTCAATTATGTCATTACTTAGCTGACTCACCCCAACACATGTACTTATCGTGTCCCCATGCAACCAGTCGCACCGGTACATTTCCGTGTAAACAGGATTACTCATGATACTTCTGGGTGCAGGGGGAGACATACAGCTGCCCATATAAAGCAAAATTCCCAGTTGAAATATCAGCATTTCTAAATTCAAGCGCAGAAAATTACACTCCAAAACAATAAATATAAAACGCCCCCACTAACAATATTGATCCACCAAGCACTAAAATTAATGTCCTTTCCCACTGTATATAATACAGAAAGCTAACAGCCTAGACATTCTCTAATGGGGAGAAACAAGACACCAACAGAACATACAGACCAAAGTAACTAATAACAATCACTTCTACACTAATATACCTCGTTACAGTGACAAATATCTTCCCTTACTTACTTGAAACTCTTCCCCAAAGCTTTTCTGTGTACAAGTGGCGCTTGGGCCACTCACTATCGCTCGCGCTAGTGAGCAGCGCAGAGATTTAAACACAGAGCTCCCGCCCCCTTTGTGACCTCAGCGGTCGGCTCCTCCGAGCCCCCTGCACACTGAGATCGAAAGTCAATGGCAAAAATGCAGAACAACACTAAAGTATTACACGATAAAAGTTCCCAATGCAGAAAAAGCTGGAATCTGCAGATTCTCCTGGCTGAACCACTCACCATCAAGGGACACCCTACAACATATATTGTCAACTCCTGCCTCCAAAATGAAACAAACAAGCTGTGTAGTACCACAGTTTTGAAGGCCTAACACCCTGATCTTTGACCAAAATGAGAAGTTTCACACTCTGTCTAAAATCGCTATAGAACATGAGGGTATTTCCTCCCTTGTGCAAGATGCCCCACTTCAGGAGTTTCCTCCTGTTCCCTGTGAAATAAGAACTGGAACAGCTCCTGCATTGTTAGATTGATCAGAACTGAAGCTCATGGTCTTCTTGACCACTCTGGTGCTACCAGATTGAAATTTCTTCCTGACCACTGACTCATTAGCGAGCAGCTGGGCAACAGTGGAACAGCTGAACAGATATGCTTTGATGAAGTTCACTGCCAGAAGAGGGCATCCACTGTTTCCACCCACAACCACTGAAACTAGTTGAAGAAATTCGATACCTGAGAGTTCACCTTGACATGCGTAGCTTTTCCTTAGGCTGACTGCAGCTTATGTCCAGCAAATTACACACCTCTGGGATCAGGACAAATCCCAAAGTTTACTTTCTTCTGACTTAGACAGTCTACCTGAACATTCTGTTCCCCAGCTTGGAGAGCTGCTGCCAGAGGCAGTATATTATCCTCCACCTACTGAAGCAGCCTGGTCACTTCCGTGAGTATGCTTGCACTTCTTGTCCCTCCTTGGCCATTTATGAATGCCAAGGAGACAGCACTGCCTGATCTCACCTTCGCCGCCTTAGACCAAGACCAGTCCTTAAAAAAAGGTATCAAGGCTAGGTTGGGCAACACTCTGGACCTCATACTGCCTAATGAGGAGTCTGTAAGAGAGCTGGGTGTGGAGAAGCTGCTGGCAGGGAGTGACCACTACTCAGAGTGGTTCACACTCAGCATGGGCAAGGAAGCACAGAACAGGAACCAGAGTGTTGGACTTCAGGTGGGCTGTCTTTGGGAGGATGGGGGGGATGAGTGGCTGGGCATCTGGCCAAAATCCATCCACACATGGAGGCTAACCAGAAATGGTAAGTCATCAAGCTATGGCTAGTGGAGGCCACAAGAACTTGTACCAAAACACAAAGCAAAAAATGCTAGGGCCAAGAAATCAAGCTAGTTGAGCAGGGAGGTCATGGGAAAGGTGAAAGCAAAAAGGGCAGCCTTCAGGAGATTCAAGAGATCCAGGAAGGAGAAGGAGAGAGAGTACCTGAAGAGTTCAAAGAGGTGACCAGAGCAGACAGGGTTGCCATGGCTTCAAGCTTAGGTCAGCACAGGGCATCAAGGATGGGGACAAATACTTCTTCAAGTACGTGGGGAGAGAAGGATCTGCAAAGATCAAATAGTAAGGATCAGGAAGGATGGGGGTGGGCAGAAGACAGAAGCACAAAATGAATACTTCTGTTATGTATTTACTAAGGAAGGCGGGACACTACCTCAGGAGGTGGGGAGGGGTAACAGATGGGAAAATCACAGCGGGGAGGGTACTACAAGGTTTAAGGGCACTGAAGCTGGATAAAGCACCAGGACCAGACAGCATACACCCACGGTACTGAAAGAATCTGCGGAGGTCCTGGTGGAGCCATTGGCAGACCTGTTCAATACCACCCTGGACACAGGAGTGTACCACAAGACTGGAGGATGGCGCACGTGGTGCCCCTCCACAAAAATGGTCTCAAGGATGCACCAGGCAACTATAGACCAGTAAGCCTCACATCCATTGTGGGAAAGTTAATAGAGACATCCTTAAGGAGAGGTTGGTAACCTCTCTGGAAGATAATGGACTCCAGGATGGAAAGCAACATGGGCTTGTCTCTGGTAGATCCTGCCAGACCAACCTGGTTGAATATTATGCTTGTTTGTTTTTATTTTGTTAATTGGGTAAGACACTGGGACAAGCTCTTTTCATTTCCACTCAAATACATACTACAATACAAAACAAACAGTATAAATACACATACAAAAGCAACACGTAGTTTAAAAACATTTACATTCAGGTAAAGCAAGCAACCATGTTTTCAACTTTCTTTTAAAACTTTCAAGCGTGCAATCAGTTCTCAAATCCTCAGGCAAACTTTTCCAGAGAAGCGGGGCAGACACAGAAAAGGCTCGAGAGCCAGCTTTAGTAGAAAAAGATTTGTTAAGAAAAAGAATTCCCCCACTATACAAAAAAACCCTTACACTTAACCTTAATGTTGGCTTGTGTGCATTCAAGTCCTTGATTGGGCGTATGTTGAAGGATGAATGTAACTGCTATGCTTGAACCTGCTTATTGTAATCATGTTTATTCTCTCCGACTCCTGCCACTTAATCCTTCCCCTACTCCCCCACTTCCCCTCTGGCCCAGTTTGCTTCCAACCCCTCTATTCCCCTCATCCAGCACTAGTACTAAGCACTTGTATATCATCCACCCCCGCGTCTCCCCCTACTTCGATGCTTCTTAGTTTTCTGCATTCATCATCCCTTCCCTTCCCCCACACCTGCTCTCCTCTTACCCTCCTGTTATATTTCTGTAACCTGTATTACTTTTCTGCTTTGACCATCCTCTATTGCTATAAAATCCCTTGACCTTGCACTCTACATCCTCTTCTAGTGTTCCAATTTACTTTTTGCACCTATCATTTTTCATAATTGTTGTACTCAACTAGCTTTACCTGAATAGGCATCTGTATTAGACTTGGAAACATTTTGCTATTCAGTATTGTACCTAGTTAACTTGCTTTTGTGTGCTTTTCTCGTATATGGTATTTCAGCTGTATTTGTATTGTACCACTGTAACTGTTCTGTATTTTGTATTGTACTTATGTCCCCCCAGGACCTCCTCACAAATGAGTTGTCTCAATGGTGTTATCCTGGTAAAATAAACTTTGAACTGAATTGAAATTGAATAAAAAGATCTGCGATTCAATGTAGAACATCTAACACTCAGCAGTTTAGTTAATGGAAACTTCTCTGACTCAAAAAGGGATTTAAAAATTAGACAGCAAACAAAATGCACAGAAAGAGTGGGCATTAGGTGGCAACCAGTCAAAGGAAGAATAAAACAAGCAGTGGTGTGTATGAGGGGGAGCTCCCAACACAAAACGGCAAATGTTGTTAAATGCTACTGATAAAGCCTGGGTTTCTCTCACTGACAGTTTATGGTACAGACTTCCTACATAATCTAGATGAGGTAAAAGCACCCCAATAGCTATGGCATTTCTGGTCGTAGGAGTAAAATATTGTTTCATTCTCCCCATTCTACTTTTTCTCCCTAGCCTTCGCAGTCCCCTTGCAGGGTTCTCAGCATCCTGAAGGGGTCCTACTGGGCCTAGGCTTGTCTCCTCTCCTTCCCCTTCCCCCATCTACCTGTCCCCTAGCCTTTGCAGTCCCCTTGCAGAGTTCTCAGAATCCTGAAGGGGCCTGCTGCGCCTAGGCATGTCTTCTCTCCTTCCCCTCTCCCATTCTACTTTTTCTTCTTAGCCTTCACAGTCCCCTTGCAGGGTTCTCAGCATCCTGAAGGGGTCCCACTGGGCCTAGGCTTGTCTCCTCTCCTTCCCCTCCCCATCTACCTTTCTCCCTTGTCTGCACAGTCCCCCTTGCAGGGTTCTCAGCATCCTGAGGGGGTCCTACTGCACCTAGTCTTGTCTCTCTCCTTCTCCTCCCCATCTACCTTTCTCCCTGACCATCACAGTCCCCTTGCAGGGTTCTCAGCATCCTGAAGGGGTCCAACTGAGCCTAAGCATATCTCCCCTATTCTATCCAGCCACTATCTTGGCTTTCCATGACTACTAGCAGGGTGCAATGCATCCTGATGGACTACTGATTAGGCCCCATCCTCCAAAGATGCAAATTCTCTTCCCTCAAGGATTCAATTCTCATTCCTCCCTCTCCTATCACTCTCTTAATCCCTATCTGAGCCTTCCCCAATCCCCTTGCAGGGTACCCTGCATCCTGAAGGGTCTCTCTTGGGTTAGGGCCTATTCCCTCCTCCTAGCATTGTCACACCTCCTCCTTCTCTCTCTCCTCCCTCTTTAAATCCCTACAGCCTTATTTCCCTTACTATCTAGCCCCACAGCCCTTGCAGGGTTCCCAAATCCTGAAGGGGTCTCTCTGGGACATTGCCTTATCCCTTCTCTCTGGTCCCCCAGTCCCTTGCAGGGTTCCTTGCATCTGAAGGGGTCTCCAGGGACACAACTCTTCCCCCTCCCTCTCCCACCACCTCACCTCACCCCTCCATCTCCTTTCTCCCTTTTCTTTCATGTAAGCACTTAATTTACTTATCAGCCCGGCACTTATTATTGTCCACTCTTTCTACCTATTATGTGCAACACTGTTGTAACACTGTTTGTAACACCTGCCTTACAACTGTATGTTTATGTTGATCTTGCAACTTCAATGTTTACTGTATCATTCCTATTGTACCCCTTCCCCCCAGGTTGCACTGGGAGACGGGCGACTTGTCGCTCAGTGTGCCTTCCTGGTGAAACATTTCAATAAATAATTAAAAATTTAAATGCAAAGTACAAACTGTGGCACTCTAAACCATAATAATGGCACGGAGCTAAGAAAATCACTTTTATTACTGGAAAAATACTGCAAAACCTGACGGGTTTCAAACAAACAGTCCTTTATCATTTGCATTTTAATGTTGTACTGTTGAGCACCACATACCCTGATGCCCACTTTCTTTGGACTAAATAAATAAAAATTTACACCCAACTTTTGATTAATTTTACTGACTAACAGTTCTAACGTTAACTTGAAAGGATAGACTGGGGTCCAACAAGGCCCCTAAATACTTAAATTCATAAACTTTCTCAAGAGGAATCCCATAGACATCATGAACAACTAAATTAGGATTGCTATGCAGTTGAAATGACTGGGTGACTAGGGAACTGGACGGGGCCATGCAGTGGATGCCCTGTATCTGGACTTCAGCAAGGCGTTTGTTTCAGCGCCACATTGGAGGCTGGTTAGTAAGTTGAAATACCTGGGGGCAGGGACAAAGATGGTGAACCGGAATGAAAACTGGCTGTAGGGAGGCATATAGGGTAGTGGTGGAGGGAACTCTCAATTCCAAGGACTGTGACAAGCGGGTACTGCAGGGCTCTGTACTGGGCCTGGTGTTTGGTATCTTCATAGAAGACATCTCGCATGGCATTAAGAACAAGATCAGTCTGTTTGCAGAGACCTCAAGATTGGGGCGGTGGTGGATGACACAGTAGGATGGTCGGGTTTGCAGAATGATCTGGCTAAACTGGAGGACTTTCAGATACTTGGCAGTTAGGGTTCAATGCTAAGAAGTGCAAAGTTATGCACTTTGGAGCAAGGAACCCAAGGAGGTGCTGTCAGTTGAGGGAGATACAGTTTGCCACTACTGAGGAGGGGAAGTATCCTGGGGTGATAAGAAAAAATTACTCACCTTAGTAATTATGTTTCTTCTAGTGGAGTCTTGCTGTATTCTGACAATTGCAGTTAGCCCCAGCCTTTAAACTGCCCCGGAGACAAAGGGTTAACTTTTTTATGCATGGCATAGAATGTTCATCTCGAGCTCGGTTGAAGCCTCTGCCTGTTGTTATTCGAACTGCAACCGTCAGATCTTTACGAGAAAAACTCACTAGGTGTTCTGTGTGGAAACCGTAAAATTTTTAACTAGCCAACTGGCAGAAAAATAATATTTTGGGTCCTCAAAGGAAGACTCAAGTCAGGAAACCCAAAACCAAAAAACAATCAAATGAAATAACATTCCACCCAAAGAAAAAAGAGGGTGTAAAATGTGGGGCACCTCTAGGGTGCCAACACTGCGCCTGCCCACCCACATCCCAAAAATCTAGGTTCTGAGAGGGGAGGCAGGGGGGAGGTCAGAATACAGCAAGACTCCACTAGAAGAAACATAATTACTAAGGTGAGTAATTTTGTCTTCAAACAACATGAAGTCTTGCTGTATTCTGACAATTGCAGACTACCAAGCAGTATCTCCATGGAGGATGGACAGAACCTACTTTGGAAATAGGCTCTAAAGTACTGCTGTGCCAAACCGAGCATCACTCCTAGCCTGGATATCCAGAGAGTAATGCTTGGTAAAAGTATGGACTGTTTTCCAGGTGGCTGCTTGACAAATTTCTAAGAGAGGGATATCCCTGGCAGCAGCCAGGGAAGCAGCTCTACCTCTTGTGGAATGAGCCCTCAGGCCTGAGGGTGGAGTTTTACCCAGTTTTTCATAGCAGAATTGTATACAAGAAACAATCCACCTGGCAATAGATCTCTTGGTGGCAGGTTTGCCCTTCCCAACTTCTCCATAAGTGAGGAACAACTGGAGGGAGTCAAACCTGTGACCCTTGGTATGCTCTATGTAGTAGCTAAGGGCTCTTTTAACATCCAAACTGTGTAGCCTCCTCTCTCCCGAGGAAGAATGACAGTGAAGAAAACAGGGAGAGATATAGACTGATTCAGGTGGAAATCTGAAACCACTTTAGGCAAGAACTTTCTGTTAGTTCTAAGGACCACTTTATCTCAGTGAAAAGAGATGAAATCAGATTCCACTGACAGGGCTTGCAATTCACTGATATGTCTAGCAGAAGTAATTGCTACCAAAAACACAGTTTTCCAAGTCAAGTACTTAAGCTCTGCTGAGGACAAAGGCTCAAAAGGGGGTTGCATAAGCTGAGCAATGCAAACATTAAGATCCCAAGCAGGAGCAGGATCCTTAAAGGGGGATTGGTGTGAAGCAATCCTTGAAACAACAGAATACAGGATGGGATGACAGAGAGGAAGACTTGCCTACTGACAGGAAAGCAGAAACAGCTGCCAAGTGTACCTTGAGAGTAGCTGGTCTGAGACCTAGGCCATTGAGATGGACCATATATAATCCAGAACCGCAGGCAAGTCAGCAGAGTCTGGAGAAATATTCTTCTTAGAACACCAAATGCTGAATCTTTTCCATTTGGAGTTGTAAGTCTTTCTGGTGGAAGGCTTTTGAGAAGCCTTAAGGATATCCAGAACCCCTTGGGAAAGATGCAGATCTGCAAACTCTAACTCTTCAAAAGCCAAGCCTTGAGATTGAGAGACTGAAGATTGGGGTACCAAATCCTCCCCTGAGAGGATGTTAACAGGTTGTAATTCCTGGGAAGAGACAGGGAAAATGGACTGCTAGGGACAGCAACAAGGGATACCATGGCTGCCTGGCCCAGTCTGGAGCAATCAGAATCACTTTGCATGGTTGTGACCTTATCTTGACTAGCACTTTGAACAGGAGAGGGAAGGGGGGAAAAGCATACAGAAATTTCCCTTTACAGTTCAGAATCAGAGCATCCAGGGGGACTGAGCCCAAGACTGGGGGTCTGCAACAAAAAAGAGGAAGTTGGTGATTGCCTGGGGCTGCAAAAAGATCTATCTCTGGAGTGCCCCATCTTGAGAAAATCACCTTCGACACCAGAGGATCTAGGGCCGATTCGTGATGGCCCTGGGATATTCTGCTCAGTGCATCTGCTAGAACATTTCCTTTCCTGGAAGATGAACTGCTGTCAGAGAGGTTTGCAGGGAATAAGCCAGGGACCACAACTTCATTGCTTCTGTGCACAAGGCCATAGACTGAGTGCCTCCTTGCTTGTTGTTGTACCACATGGTGGTGGTGTTGTCTGTTCTGACCTGAACCACCTTGTTCTGTACTGATTTGGAAAAAGCTGTAGTACCAGAAACACTGCCCTGAGTTCCAAGAGAATGATCGTGAAGACATTCCTGAGGCGACTACAGTCCCTGGGTGGTAAGTTCCCCCAAATGAGCTCCCCAGCCCAGCAGGGAAGCATCTGTGGTGAGGACCACTGAATGAGACTGAGTGGCAAATGGAATCCCTTGCCTCAAATTGTCCTGATCCTGCCACCATTGCAGGGCTTGGATCAGAGTTCGAGTCACTGGAATTAGTTTGGTAAGGGAATCCTTTCTTTGGGACCAAAAAGCTCTTAAGTGGAACTGAATGTCCCTCATTTGGAATCTTGCACCTTGGACCACTGCTGTACAAACTGCCATGTGGCCCAATAGCTGAAGGAAGTGCCTTGCTGGTCGAGACACCTGAAGGCTGAATGAAGAGGCCAGCTCCATGACAGCCCTTGCCCTGTCCAGGGGAAGGAAGGCTCTTGCTTTTACCGTATCCAGCTCTGCCCCTATGAAGGTGAGGAGCTGCACTGGTTCGAGAACTGACTTTCGTAGGTTGAGAAGAAATCCTAAAGAAGTGAGCACTTTCTGGGTCACTTGCAGGTGTGACTTGACTTGGTCTGGGGACTGGCCCACTGAGCCAGTCATCCAAATATGGAAAATGAAATCTTTTGTCTTCTTAGGAAGGCAACAACTACTGCCAGGCACTTTGTGAAGACCCTTGGGGCTGATGTTAGGCCAAAGGGCATTGCTCTGAACTGATAGTGGCCTGAGGGCAACTTGAACCTGAGGTACTTTCTGTGGGAGTACCTCATGGAATGAGTAGGCATCTTTGAGGTCCAGGCAGGCTAGCCAGTCCTCTGGCCTTAGAGAGGGAAGGATAATTCCCAGAGTTACCATCTTGAACGTTGGCTTTAGAAGATGTTTGTTCAGGTATCTTAGGTTCAGGATGAGTTGCCACTCTCCTGTCTTTTTGGGGGTTAGGAAGTACCTGGAATACAATCATTTGCCCCTGTGTAGGGTAGGCACTCTCTCTATAGCTCTTAGAGCTAGAAGAGAAGAAACCTCTGCCTCTAGGGCAAGGGTTTCTGAGAGATTTGCAGGTGGAAAAGATCTGGCTCTCATCTTGGGAAATTTTTTGAAGTTGAGAACCAGTCCCTGGCTTACTACTACCAGGACCCACTTGTCTGATGTAACAGACATCCAGTCCTGGACAAAGTAAGCCAGCCTGCCCCCTACTGGAAAAGGAGAATCGACCCAGGCAGACCCATCAGGGTGTCTGCTTGGCAGGGGCTTTAGGCTAAGGGGTGGATGCAGGCCTGCTCATCCCCTTCTGCCTCTCCTCTGAAGAACCCCTCTGTGAAAAGAAAAGGCCTGTGCTTGGTAAAAGGCCTTTGGAAAGGCCTGCCCCTGCCCCTGGACTGCTGCCTTTGAGGAGTTGCTTGCCTTTCCTTGGCCTGAGCACTCCTGTAAGTGGTCTTGTATTCATCCATCTTCTTCATGTAATTCTCTGTCTGCTCCCCAAACAGAGAATTACCGACTACAGGAAAATCCATGGCCTTAGCCTGGGTATCCTGTGAGAGGCTAGTACATCTGAGCCAAGCCATTCTCCGAAGGGCCACAGTTGTAGCCATAACTCTTGATGATACGTCATTGGAGTCTACAGCAGCATGAAACTGAACTTTCGATGCCTCAATCCCATCTGCAGTCACCTCCTCCAGCTCCTTGGCAAGCTAGGGGGAAGCCTGTTTAGCCAGTGCCAGTACAGTGTCCCACCTGGACTTCTGGTACCTGGCTGCATAGGCCATATAATTAGCCTGCCTGAGTCCCAAGGATGATGCCATGTACTGCTTCTTTGCCATGGCATCAATCTTCCTAGAGTCCTTGTCTGGGGGGGTGTGATGCCTGTACAACCCCAACATGGCTGCATTGCTGATAAAGGAACTCCATATCTGAGCCTGAAAGACTATACCTCTTGTCCATTCTTCTGTCCACAGGAGGTATTGAATTGGAAGACTTAAAATTTTTGTGTCTGTTTCCCAAAAGATTTGTGGAGGAATGGACAGTCTCCTGGACTCTGGGATGTCCATCATCTCTACATAGTCAGTCTTCCTGATCCTCCACTGCCTCCTCCACAGGAAGCTGGAGGGTATCAGCCACCTTTCTGTAAAACATGAAGTGTGAAGGGGACTCAGAAAGCCTAGGAGGAGAAACACCTGAAGGTCTGTCTGGGGAGATGTCCGGGGCAATAGGCACATCCAGACTTTCACCATCACCATAATCATCTTCCAACTCTCCTTCCTCCTCAAACTCCGGTTCATAAAATTCTTCCAGGGTATAATCTGGAACCAGGAGAATCGACCGAACCAAGCCCCTGCCAAAAGGTGCCGGATCAGTCGGAACCGATTGAAGCGATTCCACAATACGAATCGCTTTGGCTATTTCATCGGCGGTTGGAGTATGAGATTCTGGATCCGAACCGGTCGACTTGTCTTTTCTTTTCCTTTTTGTCGCAACTGATTCCTCGGAATCGGCTCTCCTTTTGCCCGAAGAAGTATCACCCTGGTCAGAGGCGAATCTTTCTGGTTCGGTCGGAATCGAACCGGGCTGGCCATCCGGGTCAGCAGACTTCTCGGCCTCCCTTTCCCTCAGTCTACCTAATCTCTTTTCAAGGGTAGACTTGGGAAAATTTTTGCAAATTTGGCAGTCTGAATCGAGGTGGTCAAACCCCAGACAATAAACACAGGTGGTGTGGGGATCAGCCTTAGCAAAGACCTCCCCACACACACTGCAGTGTTGAAACCCAGTGGGCCCGGTTTTTTTCTTGGGTTTCTCAGACATGGCCAACCTAACCAAACTTACCCTTTTTTCGGCAACCACCAGGCAAGACTCCCCTATCGGTTCCTGACCGTGTCACGGGTCTTGGAAAAACGTACTAAAACCCGTTTTTAGAACCAATATGAACCGGTAACCACACACTAAAGTAAAGTACAAATTTTACTCAAAATGATCGGTTCAGCCAAACCGATCCACACTTTTTACAAGTTCCACACAGAAAACAGAACAAAACCTATTTAGTACTCACGGTACCACAGACAGAGACTTGAACCAACTATGCGGAAACAACAATTTCGGTGAAAAACGACAAAACCAACACTTCAACCAACTTTGAACCAAGCAGCAGTAGAACTCTCCGGGCGACTGTTCAGTGAAGCGAGTAAAGAATCTGACGGTTGCAGTTCGAATAACAACAGGCAGAGGTTCAATCGAGCTCGAGATGAACATTCTATGCCATGCATAGAAAAGTTAACCCTTTGTCTCCAGGGCAGTTTAAAGGCAGGGGCTAACTGCAATTGTCAGAATACAGCAAGACTTCATGTTGTTTGAATAACCAGTGGCATCAGCAGGATGTCAGAAGTGGGGAGCACAAGCCCCCATCAGTGACTTCAGCCAAAAGAGGTCAGGGTAATTGACCCCCGGAAGAAATTTTGAAGAATTTTGTGCCAAATGGTGCATTTTATAAGAATTTTCTATGAAATCTGCAGCAAGACAAGCATAGGGATATTGTAGCTGAAATCCTGAGAAACACAGCAGGAGACTTGAACCAGGAAAGTGTAACATACCTGGTGTACTGCCTTAGTCTTAGAAACCAAGTGCTCACAAACACAAACAAAGATTAACAAGTTTCCTTTCCCAAAACCAAATGTTGCCTGGGAATGGGGATTTATTACCCTTGGAAGAAAGTTTGAAGAATTTGGTTCCAAAGCCCAATAGTGTATTTTAGAAGCATTTTCACCAGCCCATCAGCACAGCAGTTGGATTTCCACTTGTGACACCAGTGAGCCAGGTTTGGGAATGGACTTGGCGCTGGAGGACCGGCCAGAGGAGAAGGCTTGGCGCCTGATGACTGCTCGCCTTCTCCTGTGGGAAGAGGGTCTGTGGCGGGTGTTTGCTGGCTCTACGGTGGCTGGGGAACAGCAGCAGTGCTGTTGGCCTGCTGAAAGGAAAATACACCTTGACATCAGTGGCATGCCATGCTCCCAAGGAGAAAAATGGAAAATTGGCACCCCAGCTGACCAGATGATGGCCACCAGACCCTCGTCACCACAGAGCCCTGGACAGCCCAGTCCAACCCCAGCAGCTCCTGAGCCAACTGGTTACGCCTACCAGTGCTTCCTCTCCGGAAGGAGAGGACCCACCTGATGAAGTGATAAATCGGGTTACCCGGGGGGGGCTGCCTATACGGGGTGGCAGATGGCGGCAAGGATGGTAGGCGGCGCAGAGGTCCTAGGCGGCCCAAAAGAGTGGCCGACTGGAGTTTAGGGTGGGAGCAAAAAAAAAAAAGCATTTTCTATGAAATCTGCAGCAAGATAAGCATAGTGATTTTGTGTAGATGAAACCCTGAAATACACAGCAGACAGGTCACCTGAAGTAGAGAACCAGAACATACTTGGTTTACTGCCTTTGTCTAAGAACCAAGTGCTCACAAACACAGACAGAAAAAGATTAACATAACAACTTCTTTTTCCCAAGCTAAATAAGACCTGGGCGTGGGGAGGTTTCCCTGCAAAAAAAATTTGAAGAACTACAGTAGGTGCCAAGTGGTGCATTTTAGAAGTGTTTTCTATGAACTCTGCAGTAAGACAAGCATAGAGAATGTGTATATAGTAAAAGAACCCAGGGCACTCTTTGCAAAGAGTAGGGGACATTCCTGGTGTCCTGGCCAACACTCCCCTTTCCATAAATTGGATTATGCAATTGTCCAGGTTGTGTGTGTGTGTGTTGATGTGAGATATGGCCGCCACTACACATTTAGTCACTTTACTACCAGTGTAGCATTGCTTGTAATGCGCTTTGGGATACACTGTGTATGAAAAGCGCTATATACATGCTGATTCTTCTTCTATGCAACCATCCTCCCCTCACAAATTTGGGGGTTTACCTAATGTCTTCCTGGGTTCCTTAAATGCTCACTGTCAGGCTGGTGTCCCATCGTAGTGTGATCCTGTTATACGCATGAGAGTGCCATATTAAACCTCCGTTCCTGTCCCTTTAACAGACTAGCTAATATGTGTGTAGTGAATGGTCTGTGCTGAGTCCAAGTGATTTAGGGCTTGCAACGGCCAGACAGTACTCTGATTTGCTCCAATCTGCAGTCGCTGCTTGCACAGAGGACCTATGAAGGAACATAGAAATTGAAACTGTCAGCAGATAAGGACCGCATAGGCCCATCCAGTCTGCCCATTTCTTTTTCTACCTTATGAATGCGCCATCGGCCTTTGCTATGTCAATGGCCTATCTATTCATACTCATCTATATTGCTCCCTTATGCCTATCCCATGCCTGTTTGAAGCCCTGCACTGTATTCATATCCACCACTTCCTGAGGTAGGCTGTTCCATGCATCCACCACCCTTTCTGTGAAAAAGAACTTCCTCACATTACCCCTTAATCAGCCTCCCTCTAATCTCATGCTGTGTCCTCTTGTCCTGCTATTTTTCTTATATTGAAACATATTAAACTCTTTCAACTTGTTAATGCCCTTAAGGTGTTTGAATGTTTCGATCATATCACCTCTCTCCCTCCTTTGTTCTTGGGTATACATATTGAGCTCCGTTAATCTGTCTTCATATGTTTTCTGATGCAGTCCCTGCACCATTTTGGTTGCCCTTCTCTGGACTGCTCTGGACTGCCTCAATTTGGTTAATGTCCTTGTGAAGGTGTGGCCTCCAGTACTGCATGCAGTACTCCAGATGGGGCCTAACCAGTGTCTTGTAAAGAGGGATTATTACCTCCCTCTTACGACTTGTGATACCCCTACTAATACACCATAACATCCACCTAGCCTTACCTACTGCTTTAGTGGTCTGCTTGGATGATTACAGGCCATCTGTGATGATGACGATGATGCCCAAGTCTCTTTCTTCCCTTGTCACTGCCAGCAACTCCCTTCCCAGCCTATAGGTGGCTTCAGGGTTTCTCTTCCCTATGTGCATGCACTTCTTTGCGTTAAACCCCAGTTGCCACTCTTCCAACCATTTTGCCAGTTTATCCAGATCTCTTTTCGTTCTGCCCACCCCTTCCGGATCATCTATTCTGTTGCAGATCTTGGTGTCATCTACAAACAGACAAACCTTACCCTCTAGTCCATCTGCAATGTCACTGATGAAGATATTGAAGATGACTGGCCACAGGACTGATCCTTGAGGTACCCCACTTGTGAACTGCATCTCTTCTGACTGTATACTGTTTACCACCACTCTCTGTTTTCTGCCCGTCAATCAGTTTGCCACCCAGTTGACCAACTTCTGACCCACCCCAAGCCTACCCAGCTTATTAATCAATCTTCTGTGTGGAACAGTATCGAAAGCTTTGCTGAAGTCAAGGTAGGTGACATCAATTGCTCCCCCTTGGTCCACCACTCAGGTAACCCAGTCAAAGAAATCTATGAGATTAGTTTGACAGGACCCTCCTGTTGTAAACCCATACTGTCTTGGATCCTGTGCACCTATGGATTCCAGGTGTTGCACTATCCTTTTCTTAAGGAGTGCCTCCATAATCTTGCCCACTACTGAGGTAAGACTGACTGGTCTGTATTTCCCTGCTTCCTCACTGCTACCACTTTTGTGGAGCGGGATCACATGAGCTCTTCTCCAGTCTTCTGGGACCTCTCCTGTACTCAGAGACTGACTAAACAGTTCTGATAAAGGCTCTGCTAGTTCCACCCTTAGCTTCTTTAGTACCCCGGGATGTATGCCATCAGGTCCTATTGTCTTGTCCACCCTGAGCTTATCAAGCACTTGTAGGACCCTTTCTTTTGTGAAGGGACTAGTGCACATCTCCCTTCCCCGTGTCCATGGTGCTGAGCTGTGGGCCCTGCCCTACCTTCTCTTCAGTAAATACTGAGCAGAAGTATCTATTTAGGATAGATGCTTTTACATGGTCCTCCTCCTCACACCCCCTTATCCCCTTTGATCTTAAGCATTGTGCTTATCTACTGTTTGTACCTTGTTATATTAGAGATAGAGGAGTTTGTCTAACCTGCTTTATTTGCAGATCGTTCATTTGGATGGGAGCCACCATGTTACGTCCGAGATATCCAGTAATTTGACCAACTAGACTCTAGGGGCCTAAAATGGATCCTGCCCCAGAGGTCTTGTGGGAAGGAAAACTGTAATTTTTGTAGTTTTAATGTTGGCACCAATTTGGCCTGGAGGGGGAGCCCTTATTGTGACTGACAACTCCTTTAACCAACCAACTCCATGGATGGACAAGGGAAATGCCCAGTGTGCCAAGAGACAGTGAATCAGATAGAGTTGGTGGTTGAAGGGTGAACAGCTTGAGCTTTCGAGCAGCTGCTCCCAGAAGGAGTGTAGGGGAATCGGCGGGAAGATGCCCAACTTGCCTCCCTGCCCATACCTCTCAACTGTCCTTGATTTTCAGGGATGTCCCTGATTTTGGCTCTAAATTTTCCTCTGTCCCTCGTAAAATTTGTGCTTTTGTAACAGAACAATGGTGATAAAAAGCACAAAATAATGTCAAACATTAAAGTTACAGACTTTGTTTTCTTCAGAAAATGCATCTTAACACAAATCTTTTCATTATATCAGCTTTCTGAGTGAATAGTACACATTTTTAAGATGTGTCCCTCTTTTGGGGTCTTTGTCCCTGATTTTTTTAAACCTTGTCCCTGATTCATGAGGCAAGAGGTTGAGAGGTATGTCCTCCACCTTTCTCCTGCATCAAGACTGCCAATTCACGGAAGTCAGACTCGTCTGATTCCAGCCTGGAACTCTGACAGAAGAAAACAAAAAGTTTGTTAGTGTTGCAATTTGGACCGAAGACTTGCTCCTGAAGCGATCTGCCCAGCTTGTGTGCGAGACATCCTTGGATCGAAAAGTTTGTTCAGTTAAGCTGCTGAATTGCAACTGGACTATATCTGAACTGATTTCTGAGGTAGCTGCTGATTTTAATGTGCTGAATGAGTTGCGTGGGTCGAGACCTGCTCATTCATGAAAGAACCTGTTACGCCAGCTGGAGGCTTCACCAGCAGAAGATCACAAACTTTGCCAGACTGCTCACCCTGCATGTGCCCTGCCAATTCGGCCTAGCCGCTACTCCTGCACTAGAAAACAGCTTTGGCGAGAGAGACGGTTTGGGTCCAGCCCCTACTCAGCAACAACAGGCAGGTTATGGCCACCTGGAGGAAAGGCCATGAAGAGAGGTGTGTCGTGTCAGCCCTGCTTCCCATGCCCATCAGTCATCACCATGAGGTCTCCATATCACCTGCCTTGCAGCAGATTCTTGGTAGCGTGAGTACAAATCGGGGTAGCTCCCTGCAGTGGGTGTTAAATCATCTGTGGTACCATCTAATTGTTTTAATTTCTTGGGTTTACAAAGGACTGAGCCAACGGCTCGGATTACAAATAATTTGGTTGTTTTGCATGTTAACTGCCTTCTTTACATAAAGGGTCCCAACATCAGCTGCAACACTGGCCACCCTGGCAACGCTCTGGCTAGCCAGACTTATCATCCTGGATACCCAGTGTTGTGTGACTGTCAGACTGGGACAAAAGTGCATGCAATCACAGAACTAAATCAGATAACCAGTCATTTGCCTAGATTCATGCCCATCCCTTGTTCTCTGCCCTACATAAACCTGATTGTCTTTCTTCATGTTTAACCTGGCTAGTGTGCACATTATTAGCTGGATTACTACTGTGTTTATGTGTGCTTTTGCTAGTACAGTGTCAGTGGTTCAGCAAGTGGCACACTTTCCTCTGAGGCTGGGAGATTCAGAAGGCTGTGGGTTCTATCCCCACACCAGGCACTTGGGTTAAATCCCAACTGACATTGTAGTGCAGCATGAGGGGGGTGCTGCTCTCCTGAGGTGCCATCTTTTGGATGAGATGTTAAACTGAGTTCCCATGTGCCTGTTCCGGTGGTAATTCAGGTGGATGTTAAAGATCCCATGGCACTTCTCAAAAAGAGTAAGGGAATTTTTTATTCATGAAACAAAAACAAAATATACAAGTCATATGTTCATCAGATAATTTCACAAAATAGAACAAAACCATACCTCAATATTACCTCAAACTGAAAATAAAATACACGACATAAGAGAATCATATTTGTTCACATACAAATTAAAACTAGTCTACAGAATTGTTATCAACTCCAAAAAAATAAAATCATAAAAGGAAAAACACAGTATTACAGCATACTAGCGGCATCTAAAAGCAAAAAATGTTTTTTCCTTCAAAAACAACCACTCCCCTTCTCACTGTCGAAGTAGGGGAAATCCTCAAATATCTTCTAACATCCTAAGCCGCACCCCTACTCCTCATCCCACCCAAGACACATTCTTCCATAAACAATCACCTGCTTCTTGTCCCATGGTATTACATTCATACTGATACATTTTATCAAGTTCATTCTGGATTTTAAAAAGCACATCCTGTCTCCCTAGTTCTACATTCTGTAGTGCCCTTGAGCATCTAACCTGCCACAAGGACCATTTAACGCAGGTTAAAATAACTATGATCGTGCTTTTCTGCCACTGATTCCATTCCCTTGGGATCTGTCCCAGTACCAGAATGTCATATGTCGTGTCTTGAAAAACCCATTCCCCCCAAAAGGTAGCCAGCTCTTTCCAAACAAATCTAACCAATATACAATCAAAAAATAGATGGGCCATCGTTTCAATCTGTCCAGTACACTGTGCCACACCACACAATCTTATGATTGCCCTTCACATTAAGCCTCTGATGTCCATAAAGCCATGCCACATCCTGCATTTTTAATGGGATACGTGATTCCGTCATACTATTAATTATGTCTTGACAGACTATTCCATCTTGAATGTGAAAAATGGGTTGTTTCCAACAACATTTTTCTACAATAGCTGCATAAAATTTCTTTTTATCCTTGGAGAGAAAATCAGACAATCTAATACCCCACTGTCGAACATACTTCAGGGCGAGCTGTATATAACCTGGCAACAATTTTTTCTGTACAATGCCATTGCCCCCTGCTCCATGCCACAAGGAACTGGCTACCCCAAAGTTCCATACCTTTTTCCCCATATCTTTCATTTCCAATATGACAGTCCTAATAGTAGAATAAAAAAATTCCCAAGCAAAAATACCAGGGGTTATAGCATAGTAAGACCCCCTGTTTTCCATGTCTTGCATGTATGCACTCTTTTTTAATTTTTTTTATTTTTCTCCCTTTGACCGCCTGAGCTGCTCCCCCCTTTGGGGGATTCCGGCCACTGACCGCCTCTATTGTGGACACCCAGACTCCTGCGGCTTGCCCCCCACAGCGGGGCCACGGGGAGCCCCTTAACTCCCTGCGGAGCACGGATCCAGACAGGTGCTGTGGCGAAACTGTGGATGGCCATCAAGCTGCTCGCTTCAGGCACCATTTTTCCTGGTTTTCTGTCCCCCTCAGTACATGCTCAGGCAGTGCCCCCAGTCTCCACTGGGGGCTGCTGCTGAACGATGCGATCCCCAGACCCACCCCCGGAGAGGAGAGCAGTCCTCCGGACGCTCAATCCTCTCAACCCCTGCCAACCCCAGCGCCCCGAGTCCGTTCCCGAACCCGGGTTGCCGGTGTGGGTGGAGGTAAGGCACCAGTGCCTCAATCCTCTATGCCACCGGGCCGGCGTTGTATGCACTCCTTTTACAGGATTCAGACAGCTGCCCCATAGGAGTTAAAAAAAAAAAAAAAGAGTGCCATCATTTTTGCATGCATAGCATAAGGGAGTGGATACACATGCGAAACATGCAAAAACAAAGGAGCTATATAGACTCTTGCCAAATATACTCTTTTTTTTTCCGTCATCTTCCATGATTTCACCTTTGTACTTTAGCTCATGCAGTATTATATATCAGTTCCCAGTTCTAACCCTCTGCTTCCCGTGTGTACAGAAAGTAGGCCCAGAATTCTAATGTGTCCGTTACCTTTGGAATGGGAAATCTACCTGTCCACCTATCTCCCTAATGCCATCAATTTACTTTTTACTGTGTTCAATCTTATCCCAGTTGTATTCTTTACAGCTTCTGGTAGTCTCAGCACCTCTCTCTCCAGATTCCAAATCAGCCACTGCTACTATGCAGTCATCTCGTAAGCAATAACTTTCCAAAAACAATCCCTGTTGTGATACGTATTGGCGTAATCTCTTCCGAGTCTATTAATCGTAATACAGGGTCTAGTCCAAAACATACAAAATGGACTTATGGGACATCCTGCGAACCCCATTTAAAAAAAATAGGTATCCCAAAATGTCCCATTCACTAAAGGGGTCACCTGTGCCTCTCTATATAATGTTTTCAATAACTGACAGAATTGTACCAGAATACCATAGTGTTCTAATGTGGACCACATATGTTCTTGTCTCATGGCATCAAAAGCCATTTCCTGGTCTAATGACATGATGTACCCCACCAGTTGGTTCCCCAAACCCAATTCCATGATTTCCCTATCATAACTCAAGTTTTGTGCAATAATCCTCCCCGGTATTGCATATATTTGTACTTGGTGGATCAATTTTGTGGCAACTTTTGATAATCTAACCGTCAAGAGTTTTGTTAGGATCTTATAATCGGACGTTAGTAAACTTAAAGGTCTCCAGTTTCTTATGTCCTATTTCCTGTTTTATAAATAAAAGTAATCACCCCTTCATTCATACTGGGGGCTAAACGATTTTCCTGTTGAACTGCCGTAAATACTAACAGTAATTGTGGAGCCACTATATCAATAACTGACTTATAAAAAGCATTGGGCAAACCATCTCTACCTGGTGGGGTGTGTGCCAATAGATGTGACACTGCATCCTGAATTTCTGTTAAACTAAAAGGAGACATTAATCCCTGTTCTTCCTGAGGCGTCAATATTGGTGGTTTTATGTTGCAAGAAAGAACGCCCCTCCCTCATTTTTTCCTTCTGATATGTAGTCTTTAAATGTTCCTGAATTATTTGATGCATCCCCCATCTATCTTGAAACAGTTGTCCTGTACCATTCACCAAGGCCGCCATATGTTCCCTAGTGGATGTCTGAGTTTCTGTGCCAAAAGAGTTTACCTGTTCTTTTGTCCCCCTTGTTACAAACTGTTGTTGTTTTGCCATACTTTTTTTCCTTGTCTCTCAAATAACTGCTCATTTGTGTTTTGATCTCAGCAAGTTGTATCTTAAGGTCATTACCCGTCACCTTCATTAGTGTCAAAACTTTCAAGTATTTTGCCCGTAGACTCAAATACTTCAAGCATTTTTTCCGCTCCCTATTACAGGATATGGATATAAACAAAGATTTTAAATCCTGTTTAGTATCTTCACACCACTCAAGATACGAGTCATACATAAATAAGATATCATTCTGGACCTCTAAAAATTCTTGTATTTCCCTTTTGCATTCCTGTTCTTGTAATAAGTCCACATTCAGGCCCAGATATTCAAAGCTTAGTGCTGGGCACAAAGCCGTTGCACTGGACTAGAGCCGACCTTGCGCCTGGCTGCAATATTGAAAGGTACAGTTAGCACCAGCGCTGGGTTTGCGTCAACGCTATATCCATAATGTATGCAGGGGAGGGACGAGGAGGGAGGCCCTGAATGCGGTGCACGGCATATTCCAAAGCACAGCACTGCGCTACAGGCATTAGCGCGACCTGTAACGCAGTGCTAGTTACCGATGAGAAAAAGCTGCTTTTAATGCAGTGCTAATAGCGGCGGTGCTCCAAACTCCCATCACGAATCCCGACCCTCGTGTCTAGTAACAGCAACACTAATCCCTGATGTTCTAGTGGTCCCACCCCCAGCATGATCCCGACCCTCGTTCCTGTCGTATATCTCAATATCCCTGGTAGTCTAGTGGTTCCCCCAACCCCAGCATGTATCCTGACCCCATTCCCCATAGATATTCCTCATTTCCTGGTAGTCTAGTGGTACCCCTCCCAGCACTTATCCGACCCCATTCCCCGTAGAATATCCAAATATCCCTGGTAGTCTAGTGGTTCCCCACCCCCAGCACAGTTCCTGATCCGCTCCCTGCAGCATCACTTTATTTCCCCAGTAGTCTAGTGGTACCTCCCACCCCACGCGGTTCCTGACCCCGTTCCCACAGATTCTCTTTATTTCCCTCGTAGTCAAGTGGTCCCCCTACCTGGCAGCGCTTCGCGCATCCACCCATCTGCCAGGAATGGAGCCAGCGACCAGCTCAGCCCTCCTCCACACCACCATGGCCGGCGCCAGCTGAGGAATGAATGAGCTGTACCGTAATGAATGCAGTACAGCTCATTCATTCTCCTCGGTCGGCGGTCAACGTGGTGGTGTGAGGAGGGCTAAGCCAGTCGCCGCTCCAATCCTGGCAGATGGGTGGATGTGCAGGGCGGCACTGCCGGTGGGGAAACCCACTTGACTACCAGGGAATTAAAAAGATTTAGTGCTGAATGGGGTCGGGAAATGTGTAGGGGGGGCTACTAGATTATCAGGGAAATTAAGAGAATCTGCAGGGTCCGGAAACATGGGGGGATCACTAGACTACCAGGGATATTACAAGTGTGTTTTGCTTTTAACCAGCAGAGACACACAAAGCTGAAAGCTTGTTTACAGTGCGACCTGGGAGCACAAGCAAGTTAGGTGACTTGTTCAGGGTCACATAGTATGCAAGTGGGGGGGCTGTGTGATTCAAACCCAGGTCTCCAGGTTTGCAGCTCAGAGCCTTACACCACTGCACTATACTGCCTCCTTATATTATTAATATTATTAAAATATTCTATGGGGCACGGGGGTCAGGGGTCATGTAGGGGGTTGGGGGTACCACTAGACTGCCAGGGAATACAGTAATTTGATGCGGCTACTGGGTCAGAAATTGTGATGGGGAGGCACTAGACTACCAGGGTGTGTGCACCTATAGGAACAGAGCCTTGCTGGCCCACCCAGCCTTCCTATTCCCCAACAATACTGTGCCATTGTGGATCCTAGTATGCCTACGGCCTACATCCCCCCCCCCCTTGCCTCATGCCCGTTCCATGCAGTTGTGGCACACACCACTGTTATTGCACCCACGACGCTGTGGGGTGCCATTGTTGTGGGGTGATGCTATCTCCCAGAGCACATTTGAGTAAGCAGTAATATATATGATTATATATACACACACACACATATATATATATATATATATATACTATACACACACACATACATATATTTGTATGATATATATGTATATACATATACACACAGGTATATATTTGTATAGATATATATGTATATGTGTATATATATATATATATATATATACATATATATATATATATATATATATACACACACAATGGCTACGGATCCATGTCTATATGGTGATGGACATGTCCCTCTCTACTGTTCTGGGCTGCTTGCAGTGCAGCAGGGGTCAGGTGCATGCACCGCTTGTGCTGCCAGCACTAATTTCCTGCAGCATCCAGCCTGTACTTCGATTCCAACCAACAGGGGATGCTGTGGGCATGGCTTGGCCTGCAGCGTCCAGCCTGTACTTCCATTCCGACCAATAGGTGGTGCTGTGTGCTCCATGCAGTAGCACTGGGCAAACTGCATGGTAATGTATGCTAAGCAGCAGTTAATGAGATACAATGTACCTGTTTGCCCACAGATTACCTAAGTAGGCTCATTTGCATGGGAGCTTTGAATATAGCTTCCGTTTGCCCCAGGCTAATGTGTTAGCACTGTGCAATCAGGTTAGTCTGGGCAAACCTCACTTCAGCATAAGCCAGTTCTGCACTGAGTGGCTTACACTGTTGTTTGCAGTAGATGTGAGCCATCTCTGTGCAATCACACAATGTTTTCACCTGCAACACTGACTTTCACCAGGGCCTAATGAGCTGCAGTGGCAGTGTGCACTTCCCTATCGCTATATTCAGTGTTGTCTTATTCCTGGGCTATGTTTGCCCTGCTCTCCTAGCCCTGTTTACTCAGCATCCTTTGCTTGCTATATTCAGCTGGATTTGCTCCGGGCTATTCCTTTTGAATATAGCTTGCATTTTGATCTGGGCTATGTTTGCCTGCGGGCAGTGCTAATTTAGCCCGGAGCACAGTTTTGAATATCTGGCCCTGAGATTCCAATAGCCCTGCCAAAGGAAGTCACGGACTTTGCCCTATCAGCAGCATCAATGCCAGATGATCAGAAGTTTCCAAGGCTAACATCGATACCCTAAGAGGCTGAACTCCAGAAAACAAAAGAAAAATATATTCTTGCGGAAAGAGTTCCTTTATAAAATGTATGCTCTGGTGTCTGATGAAGTGTATCATAAACATCTCTCAACGTATAGTTGGTTAAATCTTTTGTAAAGCATTGGTATCACTGTAAATCTTGCTTGTCTGTCTTCCCAGTCTCTCTGTGTTAATCCACAATTAACCCCCCCACCCATAAGACCAGTTTTTAGTGTGCAAGTATGGGCAATAGTTTGACACAAGGTTGCTCTTTCTGCCTTTGTTTGTGATGCGTATATGTTGATTAGCGGTATGCTTCATTATGGATAAGAACATCCACTATCATGGCTCTCCCTGGGTATAGGTTTAACACCTTTAAAACCCTTACCAGCAGTCCCTGAACATAATCCTAACCCTGAGCATTGATCTTCCCCAGTGACCACAGTGAAGGTCCCCACCTCCACTCTTTACGAGCCATCATCTCCTGTGTAGTATGGAGCCTTGTGTCCTGTATATAAAATACATTCCTTTTCCATCTTTTAAACTAGCAAGCGTCAGGTTTCTTTCGCCTGTGATTTAATTCTGTTCAATTTTCAGTTATAATATTAATATTTCCTGCCATAGAAAAGACCATATTTCAATAAGGAAAACTTAAAGCATGAAAAAAACTAAAGAAAAAACAGTATTATTTTTGCTTCTTCCGCTTCTTGGGTTCGGTTTCTCCTTAGGGTGCATATCTTCCGCATCCTGATGCACGAGCGATTGAGGACACATCAGTGTCCCCCATATCATCCTCCTCCACATCCATTAGTCAATCAATCAAGTCTTTATTTAACCAGGCGTTCATCGTTGAGCAGAAGCTCATTTGCAAGATGGTCCTGGGTGGAGCATGAACAATTGTATATACAGGTCAACACAGGTATTTACAAGGCAATACAGATAATACTCTTTACAGAGGAAGAAAATGAAGTTCATATGTACATAGAATTATACAGATATTGTACAGATTACATGGTATTTACATACATAGAAGTGTCTATAGGAAGATAAAGCAGGTTATCTAAGTTTGCAGGAGGAATATGGAAGAAAAAATAAAAATAAAATATACACAGGTAGAGGTGAAGGTAGGGAAGAAAGGCTAGGAGGGCACGGTGCACAGAGAGTTGGTAAAACAGGATGTAGAGAAGGTGGATGGAGAAAAGGAGTATGTGTGAGCCGGGACTGAATGCTATAAAGTACGGGCATGGTAGATGTCACAACCCAGGTAGTGAGCTCCTATCCGAGGTTAGGAAAGGAAGAATAAGGATGGATGGGCCTAAGCGTTGATAAGACAGTGGGATAAGAGAGAGAACAATTAGGCTGGTGAGGAGCAAGCTGGGGGTCAGTACTTAAAATTGGGTCTAGGCGTGGCTATATACCAGTGCAGACACGGTACTGGGTCTGAGTGGGTGAAGCAGTTACATACTTCTCTGATTATACGAAATAAAAGCGTCTTGAAGGCATTTATAACTGATTAGAGTGCTTAATTTGAGGGTTTTGTAGATCGCTCCATAAGGTAGGTAGCACAAAGCTTATTGCCCCTGTCAAGCGGATTTTGCTTTGAGTACTTTAAGTGTAATAGCTGAGTAACTTCTTAACGCATATTTCCCAATTATACTCAGGGAAGACAGCAGGAGATATAGTAAGGCAGCTTATTAGAAATGGCTCTATAGGTCCAGAGAGCGGCGTTTCTGTGGCACCTGAACTTTAGTGATGTCCACCCCACTGCCGCATATAGGGTGCAGTGATGCGTGTCGAAGGGGAGTCCTGTTATAAACCTCAGTGTTCGATGGTAGAGTGTGTCCAGTTTAGCCATGTAAGAGTTGGGGCATTGGCTGTAGAGAAAATCAGCATAATCAACCAATGATAGGAAAATGGATTGGACCAGTTGTTTCTTGGCATCTCTGGTGAGAAATTGGTTGATTCTAAAAAACAGTCCAAGCCTTTGCCGAAATCGTTTTAGCAAGTCCTCGACATGTTCAAAGAAGGAGAGTCTTTGGTCTATCCAAACTCCCAGATACTTGAATTTTGTAACAAATTCTAGTTTTTCACCTAGAACTGTGGTAATTTGGGAACTGTCCCACTGGACACAGGGTTAGCTATGCAGATAAAAGGGAGAGGACCATCACTTTAGTTTTTGGCATTAAGGTAGCTTTTTTGGAGGAGTTGGCTTTGCAAAAGTTTGAATTCTGACTGTAGGTCATTGCAGGCAGCTTCAGGTGTTGGGCGACTCACGTACAGAACTGTATCATCTGCAGACAGATGGATGTTGGCTTCTTTTATACAGTAGTCGATGTTATTAATGTAGATTGCTAAAAGTAAGGGCCCTAATATAGAACCTTGAGGTACCCCTCTTTGCAGAGTTTTTAAGGGGGACAGGCCTCCTTCGGCTTTAACTTGTTGAAGGCGCCCTGTAAGATAGTCAGTAAACCAACGCAGAGAGGAGGGGTCCACACCTGTGGTTTGAAGGGAGGAGAGGAGCAGACTATGGTTGACGGTGTCAAAAGCCTTGCTTAGATCAAGGAAAACAGCACAAATAAAGTTTTTGCTCTCAAGATTACGCTGCCAGTCGTTAGTAACTTTGGCGAGGGCTGAGATAGTGCTATGTTTAGCTCTCAATCTGGACTGCATAAGATTTAGCAGTTCCCTAGACTCAAGGTGAGTCCTCAGCTGTGCATTTACAAATTTCTCTAGGAGCTTGGACAGGACCGGAAGGAGAGAAATTGGCCTGTAGTTATTGAGATCGCCAGGGTCACCTGATTTGAACAGTGGTATGACATGTGCTGTCTTCCATATAGGTGATAAGGTGCCCTGAGACAGGGATAAATTAAAAAGGTGGGTGACAGGTATTGCTAGTGCGTGGTAGGCAATTTTTAGGAAGTAAGGTCAAGGTGTCGGCCCCAGCACTTTTCTAGTATCCAACTGAAGCAAGAGGTCCTCTACCTCTTTCAGTGGGGCAGGTTAAGCGAGAAAGAGTGAAGCTATTGGAGTTTCAGGCAGTTGGCTGGCAGTCTGGAGCCAAGTATGTTTGCAGGGAGTTATCAAATGCCATGCTTGCAGTAGCAAAGTGGTTATTGAATCGTCAAGTATATCCATCTTTTCGGTTATAGTCAAGTTGCCAGAGGTAATCTTGGTGGGAGTAATTTCCTGGGAGTGGCCTAGCAGATCATTGATTGTGTTCCAGAGCTTGATTGGACTCTTTGTGGCAGAGTCGAGTTCGGATTTGCAGAAGGTGGCCTTCGATTCTCTGATTGTTTTGGTACATAAATTTCGTAGTCTCCTGAACTGGTTCCAATCCTCTGCAGTGTTCAGTCTCCGCTTTTTCCAGAGCTTATCTCTTTTAGAAGCAAGGACTTGATCTGAGGGTGAACCATTTACAGGTTTTGGTCCTAGTTCGAACTTTAATCAGGGAGCATACTTATTAAGGGCCCTTGATAGAATGTTGTGGAAGATATTGTAAGCTGATAATTGTTTTGGCCAGATAGAATCTTGCCACTGAGGGGAGTACTTAAGCACATTTAGGTAGGCATGTTCATTGAAGTTGTGCCTGGATCTCTTCATAGAGAACTTGCTGATGGGTGCTGGGTTGTTGGTGGATCTTACTCCCGCAATAAAACAATGGTCGCTGGCGTCTAAGAAGAAGACATCAGCGTGGGAGAAGAGATGAGGTTTGCTCACCATTAGCACATCCAAAAGTGTACTTTTACTGGGGTTCTTCACGTTTGGCGTGTTGGTTCAGTAATAAGTTGCGTGTTAGTACTGCATAAGAATTAGTTACTGGGATGCTGTCTGTCTCACCCACCCAGGAACAGTCTCTAGCATCTGCCTTGCTGCTTTTGATCTTAGACCCTTTGGAAGGAAATGTCATTTCTTGAGTCTAGGGGTAACATGACAGCTTTAATAACCATAACTTCCAGAGTGGGATCCACTGCCTCTGCAGGCCCTGTAGCTCTCACTTCACTGGGAGGAGGGGTGGGTGTGTGTGTGTGTGTGTGCATTCTTTTCTGACTCTACTCACATACCATCCACTTTCTCCTGCGTGTCCACACAACTCCATTTTGTCCTCCCTGTGCCACTGGAGCTAGCTGTGATGATAGCTCTAATGCTCTCTCTAATATTTCCAACTACAGGCCTCACAGTACTTGAGCATGCCCTCTGGGTCTGCAGAGAGTCCACTCTAGGTTGTGTTAGCAGCTCAAGAATCCTTAATCTTTCTGTGCATTTGCCACATAGCCATCTTGCTCCAATTGTAATGTGGTATCCAAACTATTATGTGCTGCCCAGGTGCAAGTTCTGTATGTATACCTGTGTTCTTCATACAAATTACATTTTAGTGGTACTTGACAGTGAGCCGCTATATGCCAGATAGTATCGCACAGATAACATTTCTGTTTTTCACAGATATTGCCAAGGTGGCCCACCTCCCCACATTTATAGCAGGCCCGGGGCTGTCCTGAGTAGAAAATTACCCCTCTATCTCTTCCCAAAAAGAGACAGTTTGGCAGATGTTTGGTAAATACAGGTTACTTACCTGTAACAGGAGTTCTAGGAGTGGTACATGTTGTTCATCCACACTTGTTGGCAGGTACCTTGCCGCTTTAAGATGAGCCGGAGAAAGTCTCAAGCTGGCTCCTCCACCCCACTGGGGTAACACCTGTCCCACCCCATGACACCAGATCTAGCCTGCTGGAAGTCAGGCTGCGTCGGCCGGGAGGTCGGTGGATCGTAGGATGAACAACATATACCACTCCTAGAACTCCTGTTACAGGTGAGTAACCTGTATTTCTAGGGACGTGGATATGTTGTTCAATCCACACTTGTTGGCAGACTTCTAGCAGTTCTCAGGAGGAGGGAGGCAGGTGCGCACCCATCTTACATGGGGAATAAGGACTGGAGAACCGAGGTCCCAAAACCAGCATCCTGGCGTGACTCTAGGTCAATGTGGTAATAGAAATAAAGGTGTGTGCTGACTTCCAGGTAGCAGCCCTGCAGATTCCTGGATAGGGACGTCCCTAGAAGCAGCCAACAAAGCAGCGGTATGGTGGGTTGAATGAGCTCTTATCCCTTTGGGTGGCTCCATGCCCGCCAACCTATAGCAGAGGTCTATGCAGGAGGTGACTCACCTGCTTATCGTCCGCTTGGCTGCAGGTCTGCCAGGTGCGGCTTCAGCATAGGTGCCAAACAGCTGGAGAACCTCTCCCCGAACTTCAGCCATCTGCTCCTTATAGTAAGTGAGCGCTCTTCTAGGGTCCAGAGTATGAAGCATCTATTCGGCCTCCGAGGTGTGATTGGGGTAGAACAGTGGCAGAGTCAACACCTGATTCAGGTGAAACTCCGACACCACCTTCTAAAGGAATTTCAGGTGGGGGTGAAGGATAACCTTGTCCCTTTGGAAGACCAGATAAGGAGACTCGATGGAAGTGCCTGGAGCTCTCCCATCCTTCTGGCTGATGATAGCCACCAAGAAGGCGGTCTTCCATGACAGGTGGGAGATATCGCACCTGTGCATCGGGTTCGAATGGCTTGCCCATGAGCTTAGCCAATACCAGCAGTAGATCCTGTGGAGATTCTTGCACCAGCAGGGATATGTGATCTAAGCCTTTGAAAAGTGCCAGACCACCTCCCCCGCGCCACCGACTGCTTGCTGGCCCACGCTCGGTAAGCAGAGATGGCTGCCAGGTGCACCCTAAGGGTCGTCGACCAAAGCCCTAGCTGAGAAAGAGATCACAGGTAGCCCAAAATGCTAGCCAATGGACAGGATGAAGGGTCCAATCCTTTCCCCTGACACCAAATGGAGAATCTCTTCCATTTAAAGGCATAGCATTTTCTGGTCGACTCTTTATGGGACACCTCAATGACGCTTGAGGACCGTCGGAAAACCCAAGGTCTGGAACCTAGCCGCCAGGAACCAGGCTGTCAGGCAGGGATTGAAGGTCTGGATGGAACACCTTCCCTTGCTGACTGAGATCAGGTCCGGTGGGCTGGAAGCCGCCTCGAGAGCCTGGAGCTGAGGCTGAGGAGATCTGGATACCAGAACTGGTGAGGCCAGTCTGGAGCTACAGAATCACCTGTGCCTTGTCCTCTTCACCTTGAGAAGCACCTTGTGGATCAAAGGAAATGGAGGAAAGCACAGAAGAGGCCGGGTCCACGGCCTCAAGAAGGCATCCCCCTGCAGCAAGCCCTACTGAGGGGGTGGGCATGAAACAGTCTCAGCTTCACGCCTCCCTGGAGGTGAACAGGTCCACCTGAGGGGTGCCCCACTGGGAGAACAGGCCTTGAACTACCTCCAGCAGGAGAGACCATTCGTGAGATGCAGTGCCTATCCGGCTGAGGCCATTGGCCAGACTGTTCGAGGCTCCTGCCATATGGATGGCAAGGAGATCTGCCTCCAGGCTGATCACAAGAGACAAAATTCGGAGAGCCTCCTTGCATAGGGGCAACGAGTGTGCATCCCGCCCTGATGGTTGAGGTAGTACATGGTCGTGGTATTGTCCATCTGGACCTGAACCACTTGACCCTGTACAAATGGAGCGAAGGCAGAGAGGGCTAACCGTACTGCTCACAGCTCCAGCAGGTTGATGTGGCATCGGGACTCCAGAGGGGCCCAGAGGCCGTGTGCCCTGAGCTCCCCTAGATGGGCACCCCAACCCATCAAGGTCATAAGGATGACCGTCGGCTCGGGGCAGACAAACGGGATACTCTCCTGCAGATGAGCTGGGACGAGCCACCACTGCAGGCTGTCCCACATTTTCCGGGTCATGGTTACTGGCTGGTCCAGAGGACCGGAACACTGAGACCACTGGGGGGGCCAGTCCCATTGCAGGGGAAGCATATGCCAGCGGACCCAACAGACCACGCTGGTGCAAGCCACATGAGACCCAGAAGGCGCAGGAAGTCCCGGCAGGCGCAATTTCCCAACCTGAAATGATTGGGCTAAGGAGGAAAGGACCTCGGCCCTGTCCACAGGAGGTGGGCTCTGACTGAAGGAGTCAAGCTCCGCCCCGATGAACTGAATCACCTGCAATAGCACAAGTCCGATTTGGCCTCGTTGATCAGGAGGCCAAGCTGAGAGCAGACCTGGAGGGCCAGATCTCTGGACCGCTCCACCTCAACCTGGGCAGCTGCTATCAGCCAGTCATCCAGGTAAGGGTACACCCGGACCCTCGGTGCTGCAGAAATGCTGTCACCACTGCCATGCATTTGGTGAAGACCCTGGGAGCTGGAGAAAGGCTGAAGGGCATGGCCTGGAACTCATAATGGGATCCTCTGCTCTGAAGTGGAGGAATTGCCGATGAGATGGACAGATTGGGATGTGAAAGAATGTGTCCTGGAGATCCAGAGAACAAAACCACATGCCTAGTTCCAAGGATGGTATGATCTGAGCCAGAGTGACCATCCTAAAGGTGTGTGTGCCTAGGAACTTGTTCAGGTTGTGCAGACTGAGAATGGGACATCAGGCCCCCCCCCCGTCCATTTTGGGACCAGGAAGTACCTGGACACAAACCCAGGGCTTGGAGGAGGATCTGCCACCTTGCTGATCACCTCCTTTTGGAGCAGCAGAGCTATGTCGGCTCAACAAGCTGACAGAGAGACTATGGAACCAGTAGCCCCAAGGGCGGCAGCTTGAAAGGAGGGTCTGCTGAATTCCAGAGGCAGACCCCTGCCGACCACTTCAACACCCAGCGGTCTGGGTTATAGCGGATCAGGTGGAAAGAGTGGCTGAGCCGGCCCCTAGGGGGACTCAGGGAGGTAGCGAGGTTGGGGCGGCACCTCAACCCGTCACTGGGCAGACTCGGAGGAAGAGTCGGCCGAGGACCACCTGGACCTTTCCATCCAGGCTTCCTGTTGGAGGAAGGAGCAGGCTTGGCCTTGGGATGATAAGCGTGTGCCTGATGGCCCTGCTGTTGGTGCTGCTGGGCTGGTCGTGCCGCAGGAGGGCGGGAAGGGCAAAAGGGCTTACGCTGTTGCTGGTGGCCTTTATCCTTCTGGGCAGACATGACCAAGTACAAGGTGGCATTGGACTTCTCGATCCGCTGGACGTGGCCTTCCACCCCAGGCCCGAACAAGTCGGTGCCCAAGAAGGGGACATCTGCCAGCTTGTGCTGGGTATCTGCCGTGAAGGTCAAGATCTGCAGGCAGGCTCTGCAGTGCATGACTACTGCAGCCGCTGCTGACCGGGCACAAGAGTCTCTGATGTCCAGAGCAGCCTGGAGCTGTTGCTTGGCCACAGCCCTTCCCTGATCCCACACCTGCTTGACCGTCATTTGAAGGTCAGCCGGGAGATGAGGAAGCACCTCATCCAGGGAGCCCAAAAGGGCGTGTGAAAAGTGTGCCATCAGTAGAGCTGAGCTAGCCTGTCGAAGGCCTAGGGAGGCGGCAGCATAAACTTTGTTCCCGGAGTAGTCCAGCTTTATGAACTCCTTGTCCGGGGGCTTCTCTACGTACCTGGCATTTCTGGAGCACGAGCTGGCTGGTCACCAGCCCTTCAGCCGGTGCTCAAGAAAACTGGAGGGAACCGGTCAGGACTGCGTACTTGCGGGCCATCCTGGCGGAAGGCACAGGACAGGAGGCAGGCCGATGCTACAACTCCAATGCCGGACCAACAATGGTCTCGGCCACGGGAAAGGCCTACGTGGGGGAATCCTCTCAGTCCAAAATCTCCATGAGGGGATATCTAGCTCGTTTCTGCACAGGTTCGAACTGCATCCCAGTAGACTCTTAGATGAGCTGAAGAATACCGAGGAACGAGGATGGGCTCTCGTCCACAGACAAACCCCCGGAGGATTCCAGGTTGAGGGGCCTGGAATACAGGGAGGAATCGTCGGACTCCGAGGAGTCTGCAAACAGCTGCCGAGCGCCTGAGCCACCCTCCACTCACCGAGGCCGTTCAGGGGTGAGGGTGACCGACAACCTGTGGCATAAGCCCTGACCTGACCGAGAATCCTTGGCCGGGGCCCCAGTCTTCGGTTGCGGAGGCAGTGGTTCCACCACAATGGGTGGAGCAGCTGGTTTCGGCTGAGCAATCGGTGCCGGAGTCGGCTCCTTCAGCAAGGAACCGAGGGCGAGAGATTGCTTCGGCCACTCGGGTGACAGCCACTTAATTGCCGGGGAAGGTGATGGAGTTGGCTTGTTGCTGGCCAACAAGAGTTGCTGCCACATCATGTCCTCATAAGCGCCCGACGCAACTAGCGAGGCCTGTCATCAAAGAGGCTGATGAGGAAGAGCGGCGACATCACTTTCCGTGATGTCAGGACTGAGACCGCCAGCATTGGCGGGACTTGCCCATCATGGAAGAGGACCGAGACCATTGGAGTCACTGACGATGGGTCGAAGGTGGGGTGAGGCAAACCCACACATCCTCTGGATCAGGGTCCTTGACCGGGGACTTTGGCATGGGAGGCTGAGGCAAGTCCTCGGTAGGCACTGGGGGAACCGGTGAAAAAGGGTTGTCGGCCTCTCCAGTCGACAGCCCGTCTAATGGGTCGAGAAAAATCTTGACCACATTGATGGGTGTCTCGGCCAGCTGACCTGATGGTGACACCAAAAAGCCAGCGACATAGCAGCAACATCGACCGAAGTCGATGGAGGACATTCAGGGGCGAGATCTCCCGCTCCATGAACGTCCGATGGCGGGACTTGCCTTTCAGGTCCTTCTTCTTTGACTGACTGAAGTGAGTCCTTGAAAGCCCCTCTCCTTTGGTGGAGAGGGACTGACAAAGCTGCTGAAAGGGAGCAGTGTAGGAGGAGCCCAAGGAGAGTGGGATAAACGCAGACGCCAAGGAAGATGAAGACGCGGCCTGGGATGCCTCCTCTTTGAGGGTGATTAACTGCTCCAGCTGCTCCGCAGAGCCTGCAGCCATGGACACCATTCAACGATCCTCCTTTGACTTTGCCGGTGTTAACCATTTTTCAGGGCGCCCCAGATGGAGTCAGGCAGCACGGTCTTCAAGAACCAAAGCCGAAAAGGACTTGCAAAGATCGCAGGCCTGCGGATCATGGCCAAGCCCAAGGCAGTAGACGCATGTGGCGTGCGGGTCGATCCAAGACATCTTCTGCTCGCAGGGGCACCGACGGAAGCCGAGAGTAGATTTGGAATCCAATTTTCAGTAAAACCAAAGGTTTAGGATCCAGGCCTAGAGACACAAGAGCACTAAGGAGGGAACCTGAGCTTCCAAGCGGTAAGGAAGATCTGGCATCATGGGGCGGAGCTGAGGGTTTTATCACCCGGGTGGGTGGGAGGAGCCAGCCTGAAGACTTTCTAGCTCATCTTAAAGCAGCAAGGTACCTGCCAACAAGTGTGGATTGAACAACATATCCACGTCCCTAGAATACCCAATTCTTGTTGCAAGGTAACCTTATATCTCCAGACCCCTGTCCAGAAATGCTCCTCATCCAAGATAGGTTCTGGAGCACCATTAACTGTACAATGTCGCTTAAGTCAATGAATGATATCCGCCACGTTCACGCCTTCATTTTGAAAAAGGACAGTTATTTTTCTAAATCTAAGTTTCGTCAGTGGTATAGCCAAATGAGGTTTGCAAAGTTCAGTATTTTTCAAATCCGTATAGTTTTCAAAATCTGTCCAGGATTACTGGATGTCTGAAACTAATGTCAAAAATAGAATCACCTGGCATATGTATCAGTGCGTACACTTCATACACGTAATATTTCATACTCTCTTTCAGCAATACTCTCCCCACAAAGAGCCTATCAGGGAGATTTGCCATGTCCCTTCTGTATTTCAGACATACTGCATTACGTCTTGCCGCAGGTGCTGTCATATGCTGTGCATTCTCTGGAAATTGTCTATTTCTTACATTTGTGTGCCATACATTAGGAGGTGGTCTAGGAGGTATGCAGATTGCTCCACGGAGCAGAGGTCTCCACCTACATACGAACATACAAATGTGCCGCAGAAGCAGACCACCTGGTCTATCTATGTCTACTCATGTGCAGCTAGCACCCCTAGTTTGCAGCTTCCTCACCCCCTCCTTTTGTCATCCCACTGCCACCCCACCTCCCTACCCTCACTCTCCCTGTTCCCTGTCCCATGCCCTTTTGAAGCTGTTCACAGATTTACATGATACCACCCATTCTGATAGGGCATTCCATTTTGCTACCACCCTCTCTGGAAATAGTGTCTCCTCATTTTCTTCCTAAATCTTCCCCTATTCTTAGCCCATGCCCTGGTGACCCTCCCCTTAACTTAAAACCCCATCTGCCCCATCCCTACTGATTCCCTCAGATACTTGAATGTCTCTATCATGTCCCCTGTCCCTTCTATCCTCCAGAGTGTACATATTCAAGTCTCCCAGACTGCTGTCATAGTCTCTCCCTCCATTCCATATATCATCTTTGTTGCTTCCCTTCTGCACCCCCTCAGTAGCCTGACATCATGCTTTAGGTGGCCTCCAAAACTGCACACAGTACTCTAAGTGTGGCTGCAGCGACCTGTGGGGCAAGATCACCTCTCTTCACCTGGACGAAACCCCCCTCACTGTGCACCCTAGCATTTTGTTCACTTTTGAAGCCACTCTCCTACACTGGGCAGTGTTGTTTATGGTCCCTGTTATCATTGCCCCTAGGTCCTTCTCCTCCTCAGTGATCCCCAGCTTAACCCCTCCCAGCCAGTATCCTCCCCTTGGGCTCTTCACCCCAAAGTGCATAACCTTATACTTCTTTGCACTGAACCCCAGCTGCCACCTCTCTGACCACTCTTCTAGCTTGCTTAGGTCCCCTGCAGCTGCTTCCATCCCTCCTCTCCATCCACCACTACTCCAATTTTGCTGTGCCAGCAAACAGACTTATCTTGCTCACCACCCCGCAGTACAATGTCTGATATGAAGAGCCCCAAATACTGACCCAACACAGAGCCCTGTGGCACCCCACTCATCACTGGCCTTGGAGTTGAGAGCTCCCCTCTCACCACCACCCGTTGCAGCCTCCCAATCAGCCAGCTTGTAATCCAGTTCATCATTTTTGCCCCTACCCCTACACCAGTTAGCTTCCCCCAAGCCACCCATGAGGCACAGAATCAAAGGCCTTGCTGAAGTCCAGTTAGAGAACATCCACTGCATGACCCTTATCCAGCTCACCTGTCACCCAGTCATAATATTGTACCAGGTTGGTTTGACAAGACTTCCCTGAAATGAACCCATGCTGCCTCACATCCTGGAGGCCATTGTCCTCCAGGTATGACACCAGTCTTTTCTTTAGCATTGTTTCCATGAGTTTGCACACTATGGAGGTGAGACTTACTGAGTGATGATTACCTGGTTCATCCCTTGGTCCGCTCTTGTGTAATGGTACTACATGTGCCATCCTCCAGTCTAGTGGTACACATCTGACTCCAGTAAGATGCTGTACAGATCAGCCAGCGGCTCGGCCAACACCTCCACCATCTCCCTCAGCACCCTGGGGTGGATATCATCTGACCCTGGCGCCTTGTCTACCTTCAGTGCCTGCAGTCCCTCTAGGAATCTACTTGCCTCAATTCTTCCATCTGTTGCCTCCTCTCCCGTCCCCACCCTCCCAGCCCATGGTGGTAGCGGTCCCCCTTTTCTTCCGTGAACACTGAGCAAAGGTATAAATTCAGTGCTTCTGCCTGCTCCTCACCCTTTTCCGTCCACTCCCCACCCTTTTTATCTTACTATCTCCTTGCACTTCCTTTTTCCTGATGTATCTGAAAAGTCCCCCCCATTAATTCCCTGCGCTAATCTCAGCTCCCTCTAAGCCTTGGCTTCTCTCACTTTTCTGGTCACCTCCCTGGACCATTTTGCATACTCCTCCCTGTCCACTTCCTTCCCTGTCCTCCTATACCTCTGGTGAGCCTCTCATTTTGCTCTCACCACCTCCACTACCTCGCTGTTCAACCAGAATGGTTTTCTTGCTTTGCTCCTCTCACTCTGTGTCTTGGTGCAGGCATCTGTTGCTTCTGTAATCCCCCGTTTAATAATATCCCATTTCTGCTCTGCTTCCATCTCCTGCCTTATGTCCTCTAGTTTCCCTTTCAGTACTTCCTGCATCCTCCCAAAGTCTGCCCCCCTGAAGTTTACCACCTGAGTAACTGATTTCTCTGGCTCCCCATACATTGTGATATTAAACCACACCATTTGGTGATCGCTGTCGGCTAGTGGGTCCTCCATCTTTATTTCCCTTACTGCCTCCCCATTCGACAACACCAGATCTAAAGTGTTCTTTAGCCTAGTATGTACACTAAACAACTGTGTCAGGAGACCCTCCTGGATCATGTCCAGGAGCACTTGCTCCCTAGCACTGGAGGTGATCGGAATATTCCAGTCAACCCCTGGCAAGTTGAAATCCCCCATGATGACCACCTTTCCTTTTCTACATACCTTTCTGATTTGTTCTGCTAATTCCCTATCAAGCTCCTCAGACTGGGACGGTGGCCCGAATACCACCCCAAACCTCAGGTTCCTAACCTTTGAGTCTAGGAGCTGTAGCCAGAGTGCCACTGTTCTCCTTTCTTCCCCCTCATCTCTTGTGCATTTGATCCCGTCCTTCCCATAGACTGCCACCCCACCACCCCTCCTTTCCTTATGGTCCTTCCTGTATAGTTTGTATCCTGGGATTGCAAGATCCCAGTCCCGGTGCTCAGTTGCCCACGCTTCTGTGACAGCTGCAATATCCACCCTCCACACTGCCAAGAGTGCCTGTAGCTCAGCTGATTTGTTGCCTAAACTTCTTGCATTCATCAAGACCACCTCTATCCTGCCCCTTCCTTCATTGGCCTCCATTTCCTTCCTTCTACTCCTCCTTTTTGACTGCCCGAGTCCTTCCCTGCTAGCCTGGGGAGTAGGCTGTGACTCCACTCTATCGGATCCCTGCCTACCTGCCATCCACTTGCCACCCCCCCATCTAGTTTAACTCCACCTTTGTCGCAATATACCTCCCCAGTCTTTGCTTTAATACCTTCTTCCACTCCCTACTCAGGTGCAGCCTATCCCTTGCAAACAGATTGCTATTATCCCAGGTACTGCCCCAGTCACCCACGACCCCATACCCCTTGGTTTGACACCATTCTACCAACCATGTGTTCAACTCCCTAATCCTCTCCTTTCTCACTGTGCTTGCGCAGGGTACTGGGAGCACCTCCGAGAATGCCACAGACTCCCCAGTCACCTCGCACAACCTTCCCACTTCTGCAGTCCTCTCCTTTGTTACCGCCACCGTTTCCCCCACTAGGTCATTTGTCCCCACATGTACCACAACGTGTGGTTTCCTCCTATCCCTCCTTACGCACCTTAGGACTGCCTGTCCTGCCTTGTCTGCCTTTAATCCGGGTATGGACTCCACTCATATCTGACTGTGCCTCTCCCCCTTGCTGCCCCATCTGATCCCCTTGAGTATGGAGTCCCCCAACACCAGTACACCTCCCTCCCTCTCTCCTCTTTCCTTGTGCCAGTCGCCACCCCCCCCCACCCAGGTTCTCATTTCTGGGGCCATTCAAGACGGTGCTTTTACAATGTGTCTCAGTGTCTTCCCCTGCCCTTCTCAATTGAGACTTCTCCACTTCCTCCTGTTTCCTCCTGTTTGACTGCCAACCTTCGCTCCCTCCTCACCTCTCCGAGTATTATCCCTCCCCTGCCATGCTCAAGCTCTCCACTAGTAATGCCCCTCTCTCCTTTCTCTTTGTGAGTATTATCCCTTGTGCAATCTCTTCCTGCGTCCTCTTTCCCATGTGTTGCTAGTACAGCAAACATGTTCCCTCCCCCTTTGCCTTATTATATGTTTTCTCCTCCCTCCTGCCTACTGCTGCTCCTCTTTTTCTAGGTCCTACTAGAGTCCACCCTTCATCAACTGGCTTCCTGTCTACTGTGCCCCTTCCCCCTGACCTCTCCCTTGCCCCACTGTTCCTCCTCTGTGGTGCCCCACAATACTCTCAGATGTTAGCCCTCCTACCCCACTAATCCTCCCCATCTCCTCAAACTCCCAGCCCTCCTGCCAAGCCACTGAACCTCTTCCTCAAGCCTCTTAGCCTGTGGTATATTGGGCACCCTCCCAGCCTCCACAGTATGTTCATCTGCATTGCTGTCCCACAACCATTGCACCCTACAATCCTACTCGTGGTCCATATTACCTATACAGCCACTCCACACCAACTCTCCCTACAGCAAGTAGAATTAACTAATCCTAGCCCAGCCTCTAACAGAAATTATTATCCTAAAATGCCCTTGCATGCAGCATAAGCCAGCCAACTACAGTACTAAGTGGAAACCACAATCCTACTCATAAGGACTATAGATCTACTCATAAGTCTTATATATTTATATGTCTTTAAGACTTAGCTAATATTATTTATTTATTTCAAATTTGGATTAATACCTTTGAGCCGGGGGCTCATTTATAAAGGCTCCAAGTCAACAAGGAATACAAGACATTTACAGGTGATGAAACATTGCAGAACAGAAAGACATCAACTAACAAGTGGTATTAGTGTGCAGTTACAACATTAAGCAGTGTACATACAAGAAGTAAGGAGAAACAGGACCACACTTCCAGAGAACCATATTAATGCAGCACTAATTAAGTGCAGTACAGTGTTTAACAATCATGTTACAGTTCTGACGGGGTGCTCCCAGTCTGCAGCAATGCATGTTTTAGCAGCCAAGGTGAGGCTTTGTCAAGGGCTATTCCTTGTTTCCTCCTTCCTGACCTGTTCTGAGAGCTCAAATCAGTTTGCGGCTCCCCAAGCTCCTCCCTCACCTTCAAACCCAACCCCCAGTGGTATTTCAGTATTTAAGAAAGGCTGGTGGAAGGGATGAGTGGGAGGCTTTACAGTCCTCCAGCCACTGAAACCTTTAAGCTAAATTCCACTCTAAGCTAAATAAAAAGAAAATAAACAATACCAAAACTTACAAAATCCTCTATACAATAACTCCCTCAACAGCAAATAGAATTAACTAATCCTTCACTCTTGTAGTTTAAAAAACAATAGCAAAACTTACAGAAATCTTCTCCACAGCCAGCAAGCAGACTTAACCAATCAATCTCCCCTGCAGTTTGATGGCTCAGTCAGAATTTAAAGGCTATGTGGGTGGGCAAGTCTGGGCATGTCCTGTGCAGTAACTCCAGCCACGGAACCTTTACAGTCACTCCAGCCACAGAAGCCTTTAAGCTAAATTCCACTTTAAGCTAAATTAAAAAGAAAGTAAAACAATATCAAAACTTACAAAAATCCTCTATACATTAACTCCCTCAACAGCAGGTAGAATTGACTAATCCTTCTCTCTTGTAGTTTAAAAAACAATAGCAAAACTTACAGAAATCTTCTCCACAGCCAGCAAGCAGACTTAACCAATCCTTCTCTCTCCGGTTCAGAAGGTAAGTTTACCATTACAGGCTGAACTCTATCCTGTTTAACTTCCTGCTGGATGGGGGTTCTACCTCAGCTAACCCCTTGGATATTCCCTGTTCCAATCGTACTATATTTTCTAGCACAGGATTCACATCATTATTATTATCAGGGGAAGCTCCCATCCTATTTATACCCTTTTGTCCAGGGGTAATTTGAGATACTGTGTCAGCTATATCCCTATCCTCCTGACCATCACTTTCTACTAAGGCCTTCTCAGTAGTACCAATGCCTCCTAATGTCATGGGGAGATTAGCATCCCAGCACATACCTTCTGAAGTTCTTTTCCAACCTGCACCCTGCAACTCTGCAACCCATGCTTGCTGTACGGGGAGGGGGGGCAGTCAGCTCCTGTTGATTTTCAAGGGATTTTACCTTCCCCTTCCCTCATTTTCCAACACTTTCTTTCCCTGGTAAATTTCTAAGCGATCCCCCTATAGACACTCCAATATTAAATGCAATACATTTCTCTTGTAATACATTGCGTTCCCCAGTAACTAGAGTGACTGTTGGGGCAACAGACCGATTATTATCAAGACTCTTCACTGAAGTTCCCCCCCGCTCTACTAACAGCACACTATTGCCTTCCTGACACATATCTTGGCTCCCATCAGAGACATCGACCACGTAAGCTTAGTTACCTGCATGCTCGGAGAGACTTTTGTCTGGGGAAGGTGTATTTCTCCTGATTGCTGTTTGGTATCTTTATCCAGGTGCTGCTCTCCTTCCCGTTGCTGTACACTCATCCTGGCCTCTTTACTCTCAGAAGCAGGCCTCAATTCTTGTTGCAAGCTCTTCCTTAACAATGCCTGTACCAAATGGCCTCGTTTCTCCCAAAAACATTTTTCTTCAGCCCCAATCAAGTTTTTGATTCTGTTGCTGACATCTCTATTTCATCTCCTTTGCCATGCAGCTCCGTACTTGCACTGTAAATTACATTTCCTTTCTAGTGTTGTACTCGCTCTTCCATCGCCAAAACTGAGTCCTCCAAAGTTGTTTGATCAATTTCCATAGGAGCCCCTCGTGGTAGAGAGGTTGAGGATGAGGCCTGCTCCTCTGCGCCTTGGGCATCTTCTTCCATCTCCTGACTGCCAGCAACTGATCGCACAGTTTCCACCACAGTGCCCTCTGGCGAAAGAGTAGGGGAAGTTCCCTGGTGATGTGGCCAAATTTCCCCATTCACTTACAATACTACCAACAGCTTAATCTGGTTCAAGCTCAGTTGGCATTTGTCTATCCCCCTCCCTGGGTCGTGCCTGAAAATAGGCAGAATTTGTCTAGTGCACTTACCCAGTCAACAAAAACTAAATAAATAAATTGTACTGCTAACCTTACTTTACAGGGGCCTCCAGGAAACTGCTGCAGATCTAGCCCTGGTGAAAACTGCGAAGATGTGTGCATATTATCACTGTTCCATACTGTCTGTGCATTTATTGCTGCACCAGGTAGCAGGCCACTAGGAGGGTTGGCGGGGGATTATGGCTTCCCAGAGGGCTATACCAGAGCAGACGTGCATCCCCAATACCACAACTTTGGGTGGATGCACCTTATTAGTGAACTCAGGCCCCTCAATCTGTGTATAGCCATACAGGCAGGGGTAGTAGCCCCTAGAATAGTGTCACCTAGGTGTTACATGTAGATGAAATCTTGAAATACACTGCAGGTCACCTGAACTAGGGAAACAGAACATACTTGACTTATTGCCTTAGTCTGAGACCCAAGTGCTCACAAATACAGACAGAAAAAGATTAACAATGTTTTTTTTCCAAGCCAAATGGTGCCTGGGGCTGGTAATTACTGACAGTAGTGGGCAAACAACAAACCCTGCCTGTTTACTGTTTTCTGGGGTTATACCCAAGACTGTAAGCAACTGAGTAATGTGTGCCAGTAGTAGGCAAACAAAAACCCTGTTTCTTTTTTTTTCTGGGGCTATGTACCTCAAGATCATGGGCTATCAGGTGTAACCCGTCTTTCGGATGAGACGTTAAACCGAGGTCTCATCTGCCTGGATTGGTGGTAGTTCAGGTGGATGTTAAAGATCCCATGGCACTTATTGAAAAGAGTAGGGGAATTTCCCCGGTGTCCTGGCCAATTCCCTCTTTCACTAAAAAAATACCACCAACAGCTTAATCTGGTTCAAGGTCAGTTGTCATTCATCTGTATCCCCTCCCGGTGGTGCCTGAAAATAGGCAGGATATGTCTAGTGCACTTACCCGGTCAACAAAAACTAAATAAATAAAAATAAGAAACCCTTGTTACACGGGGTTACTAGAATCCCAGTAAGACCTAGTGGTAGGCAGGGAAGGCAGCTTGTGAAACTCCAGTTAAATGGATTTCACACTGTCTCACTTTGTTTTCAGTCTCAGCTGAGACTGAGGGATGACATCACCATAGAACTGTCGCAGCTGCACAGCCACAATGGAATCTGCAGCAGGGAGTTGGAATAGAATGTTGGGAGGTTTGAACAGCAGTCTGTGGTCAGTTGGAGTTTGGAGCTTGCTGAGAGAGCAGCACAGCAGCTCTGGTTAGGCTCTTGGAGCCTCAGCCCTGACATAGGGCTACATTCAGAAAAAAGGTGCGTTTCCACCAAAAGAGAGACACAGAAGATAGTTTTGAAGTGGTGGAGACTGCTGAATCGGGTCTCAGTGTCCCATCCCTCAGGGGATGGGGCAGGAAATGGTTTCCTGCATATTCCAGGGGCAACCCCCTGGTTTTCTGCTAGTGGAGAAGCTGCCTTATTTGTTCAAGAGTTTTTGGGAAACAAGAAGATTTGTGAATCGCCTGTGGGGCACCTGCAACCGGAGGGTGAGTTTCTGCTCTTTCTAAAGGGCCCATGTTTTCACCCTGGGACTTGTGTGATAGTGGGGACTGGACTACTGAAGTAGTGGGAGGCCTAGAGTAATAGGCTTAGCCAAAAGTAAAAGTATGTTCAAGTCCAGCACTTATGGGAAGTCAAGACATGTAGAGGAGATGTGACATCGTCTGCCCAGTAATCTACATTGCCAAGCTTTCAGAAAAGAGTTGTTTAGTTTCCAGAAAATGGCCGGTATGGACTGTGGGAGCTGGAGGTGGGAGACCCCCATCTTTAGTGACCAAGTCCACCTCTCGGATTTGCTCTGTGGTTCTACTTTGCCTCATGCACTTGGCCAGTGATGAGGAAGTACCCAAGCGTGGGATTGGAAGGAAAATTCCTCTAGGAGTTGAAGGCTCTAAGGTGGTTTGGGGAGCCACAACAGGATAACTGGTTCATTTCCCAAAATGGACCGCCGGATAAAGTGGCTGAGGGAGCTGGGCCAGTGGGAAAAACCAAGTAGTGTACAAGTCGGGCTGTGTGTCCAAAGCTGCGTGCAAGTCAGGCTGTGTGCCTGGTGGGTTCAAACCTGAGGCTGGAAATAGTGAAGAAGTGTTCTGTTGTCTCTAATCTGCATTACCAGGAATGTAGCCCCGTGGAGGCCTGTCTATGCTTTGTTTGTTCAGCTTGGATGTGAATAAAAGCCACACTGTAGAATCCGATTCCTGGTTTTGGACATTACAGTTATTGCTTTCTGTGTTCGGATTTATTTGGGTGCCCTTGCGCAGAGTAGCCAAACCTAGGCCCCCTGTGCCGAGTAACCTCATCCTCCCCGAACCCAGTCCCCACCAGGTACTGCTGTCAGCTTCAACAGCATGCCACCTGTCATTCTGCAAAAAGGCAGGGGTGAGGGGTTACACAGGTAATTACTGACAGTGGTGGCAAACAACAAACTCTGCCTGTTTACTGTCTTCTGGGGCTATATCCTAAGGCTGTAAGCATTAAGCAATCATGTAATTAGTGATGGTAGGCGAGGAATTAAAGGACAACAAAATACACTGCAGCAAGGCAGGCTGCTCAGCTCCTGCTGCTGTTTCACTCAGTTCCTGAGTCTATCTTTACCCCCCCCCCCCCAAAGCTCCTCCTGCATTATTCAAATTTTTTTTTATTTGTATTTTTGGGGTTCAGATCTCATCATCTCACTCTTCTTACATACACACTGCAGGGCAGGCTGCCCAACTACCAGTATGTCTCTGTCTGTCTCCTCTTCTCTCTGAGCTCCTTCTCTCCTAGTTATATTCTTTCTTTCTTTTTTGGGAGGGTTGGGGGTATCTCAACTGTGGGCTGCCAGGTAGTGCAGCAGACTACTCAGCTCCTGTTGCTCACTTGCTGCAGGCCTGGCCTCCCCGGCCACTAAAGCAGTTCCTGCTCCTCCCGCTTTATCAAGATTCACCTCAGTGTTTATTTTTATTTCAGAAGCACAGATCTGCTGAAAACTTTTTTTACTGCAGGCTCCTCAGCAGCTCGGCTCCTGTCCTGCTGCTTTGATTAGAGAATCCCCCTCCTCACCAGCTCTCGAGTCACAACTTTACTATCGTCTCCTAGCCTCTCCCCTCTCCCGCCTCTCTCCTTATTTTATCTAAATATCTATATAATTCTGTGAGAGACAGTATCAGATGTTTTTTTCCTCCGATGGATCGGTAACAAACATGCATGGCTAGTTTATTAGTGCGCTGACTCTCAGAAGATCGAGGTTCATTCAGTCAATACACACTAGCTCCGCTGTTCTCACTTGCTCACTCGATGAAGACAAAATCAAAATGACCATGCTCTACAGCAGAGCATGAAGAAGTTGTCCAGCTCCACGTCCATCCCCAACACACCTGCTCCAATCAAAAGCCATTGCCCACCCACATGCCGCACATTATTGGAGCAGGTCAGGATTAAGTATGTCAGTCACTCCAATCTCCGCCATGGCGAATGACCCCCAAAGCCCCCCACATGATGTCGAAGCTGAAGTCTATGCCCCATACGATGATCAGACTGCATGGCCAGCCCCGAGAGTGAGCGCAGAAGCATCGGGGTTGGTCGGATGGCACTTGGCAGCAATCAGAGGGACTCGGGGATCTGGGGCTCAGGGCTGTCTCCTGCCTTGCCTGCCAGCATATGGACAAGACAGAGAAAAAATCATCAAGAAGACTTGCCGAGGTAGGAGGAGGCAGGGCCGGGTGGGGTGGGAGGGCAGAGTGGAGGTGGTACACTCTGAACTGAGCTCTTGGCTGGCTCAGTCAGCAGGCGCAGCTGATGATGGGCTGTTCAGCCTATAATTTAAAAGATATGGTGGGTAAAAAGAGTGGGGGCATCAGCATAAACTGGATGGGCTCATGCCCCATTTTTCAGGCTAATGACGACCCTGATAATAATAGGGCAAATGAACAACTCAGCACAGTGCAGGAAGGCAGCAGCTAAAGCCAACAGGATGCTGGGGTGTACTGTTAGAGGAATAACATCCAGGAGAGGGAGATGATCCTGCCTCTGTACAGGTCATTGGTGAGGCCACACCTGGAGTACTGCATGCAGTACTGGCACCCATAATTGAATAAGGAATTTTTTTTTTTTTTATTTGCCTTTTTCCTGGCAGGACCACGGGGCCATCCGCCCTAGTCCACGGCCCTGGAGACCTCTACCTCCGTCAATTGCTGCTGGGGACCCACAGTCACCCCGGCTTGCCCCGGAGGGGTGGGGCCTGGACCTCGTGACCCCGGAACTGTAACTGGTCGGGGTCCCGCAGCGCGCGGCAATGTGAGGCTCTCCAGGGAGGGCTTCATAGATCGGTGGTCCTGCCCCTTCTTTTTCCACCAGATTTTCTCCCCGGAGGAGGCGGGGCGTGCAATGACGCCAGCGTCCGCCCAGCCTCCTCCCCCCCCCACACTGAGTGTCGGTTGATGGAACTCCCGGGTCTCCACCAGGGGGTCCCTATCGCACCGAAAGTGCTGCCCGCCTCCCCGGAGTAGGAGAGCTGCCATTGACGCTCGATCCTACTCCCCGGCCATAATTGAAGAAGGATGTTAGATTACTGGAAGGGTATAGCACAGGCGACAAAGATGACCCAGGGATTGGAAGACAAACTCTGAGGGAAGGCTAAAGGAGCTTAACATGTACTCTCTAGAGGAAAGGAGGGATCACGGTGATATGATTGAGACCTTTAAATACATGAAGGGTATAAACAAGACTGTTATGGAGGGATATTTAAGCTGAGGGCTGGAGAGACACGGCGGTATGGTCTGCGACTGGAGGAGGGAAGATTCAGGAGAGAAATGAAAAGCACTTTTCACAGAAAGGGTGGTGTCTAAGTGGAACACTCTGCCTGAGGAGGTGGTATTTTGTAAGACAGTGGGCAGTTTTAAAGGGGATGGGACAAGATGAGGGGAGGTCACTGTGAGGAGGGAGGGAAGGAAGGGCACCTGCAGGATCTGCCTGTTCAGTGACCACTTGTGGTGGCTCAGGTTGATTCTGCTGAGGGGCATTGAGGACGATGTCCTTCCCTAGGAGGTGAACTGCTGAGAGATCCCCAGGAGTCATCCAGGTTCCACACTTTCATGGCTTTTGTGCACAGGGGGGATGACCTTGTGCCCCCTTGCTTGTTTATGTAGTACATTGTTGTAGTATTGTCTGTTCTAACTTGAACCACCTTGCCCTGCAGCATTGAAGCAAAGGACTGAATGCCCAGATAAACTGCCCTGAGCTCCAGCAGGTCTATATGGAGCAGATACTCCTGCTGGAGCCAGGTACCATGTGCAGTGTGCCCCCAGGTGGGCACTCCATCCTAGCAGGGAGGCATCCATTGTTAAGACTGGTGATGGGGGCAGTTGGAGGAAAGGCACACCTTCCCTGAGGTTGTCCTTTTCCTGCCACCACTGTAGTGCCTGGAGAAGGGTTCCTGTGACTGGTACCATTTCTGAGAGGGAGTTTCTTTTCTGAGACTAGTGAGATCTGAGATGGAACTGAATGTCCCTCATCTGGAACCTTGAACCTGACACTGCTACTGTTGATGCAGCCATGTGTCCTGACAGCTGGAGAAAGTGTCTTGCTGGTCTGAGGGTATGCAGCTGGAAGGAGCGTGCAGCTGCACCAGGCTGTCTACCCTTCCCTCAGAGAAGAAGGCTCTTTCCTCAGAGTGTCTAGTTCTGCCCCTATGAACTCCAGGGGTTGAACTGGTGTTACTTCCGACTCTTTCTGGTTTACCAGGAGGCCCAGTGTACGCAGTGTATCCTGAGTGATGGTCAGTGCATCTCTTACTTGCTGGTGGGACTGGCTTACCACTAACCAATCATCCAGGTAAGAAAACTGCCACCCTTGCCTCCCTAAGGTGTGCTACCATTACTGCTAGACACTTAGTGAACACCCTTGGGGCAGAAGTCAGGCCAGAGGTCATGGCCCTGAACTGGTAGTGGCCTGATGGCAATCTGAACCTAATGTACTTTCTGAGTAATTGTCTTTAAATCCAGAGATGCCAGCCAATCTCCCTTCCTGAGTGTAGGGAGAATGGTAGCCAGAGTGACCAATTTGAACTTTGGCTTTGTCAAATGTCCATTTAAATGTCTGAGATCCAGTACGGGTCACCACTCCTCTGTTTTCTTTGGAGTGAGGAAGTATCTTGAGTAGAGATCCCTTCCCTTTTGGTCCAAGGGAACAGGCTCTACTGCTTTGTCCTGAATGTTTTGCTACTTCCTCCTCCAACAGAGCTGCTTCTGATAGGCTGCAGGTCTGAAGAGTCTTGCCCTCAGCTTGGGCAGAACCTTGAAACTGAGAGCAAGCCCCTGCTCACTACCTCCAGGACCCACTTGTCTGTGGTGATGGATTCCCAAGCCTTGAGATAGTGAGGCAGCCTGCCTCCTACTGGAAGCGGGAGGCGACCCTGGCACACTCAAGGGGGTTTGCTTTGTTTGTGCTCTTGGCTGAGTGCTGGGGCCAGCACGGCTGCTGTCCCTTCTGCCCCTGCCTCTGAAGTAACCTCTCTGAGGCTGGTAGGCTGGCGATGCCCGAGCCTGGAGGAAGGGCCTATAATGAGATCTACCCTTGCCCCCTTTGCTCTGGTACTTCTGAGGTGTTGCTGCTTTCTCTTTTGCAGCAGCACTCTTATAAGCAGGGCCACTGGAAAACTGCACCCGCAATTTTTTTGCGGAATCCGCAATTTTCACCATTCTCTGCAAAAACTGACATGTTCCACTATTTCTTGCAATTTTTTAGTTTTTACATTGAACTGTGTAAAAAGTATTAACATTTTTAATAAAATGCTCTCAAATATATTGACAATTTTGCAAGCAGACTTGGGTTTGGCTGAAACAATGCTGTGTAAGGTAGGGCAACGGTTTTCTGTGACACTGTCTTTTTTTGAATCCTTGTCTTGTTTGGTTTCAGAATCCACTGGCCAAGCATAAATAGACTTAAATAGTTATCATTTGTTTTGTGTTGAAGCAGTCTATCAGAAAACTTTTTGTTGCCACCGAGACTGAAACAAAAGAGGGTAGAAAAGGTACAAATTATTCCATACGTCTAAGTGGGGTGTTAACTACAGTATGAAGCCTTTTTGCAAGCGGTAGGACAGGTTTTTCCTTGTGAGCATACTTTCATTCAGACTAGTTTTGATTCAAACAGCTGAGGATTTTTGGATGGCCCTGCTGATTTTAAACTTGAATAAGCTAGTTGCTAACAGTGATCTCGTTCTTAGCAATCTACCACCTAGATGCCCACATGCAAAGACTACAATAAAAACCCAACTAAAGTCTAAAAACAAGCTTATAAAACACATAAAATGTATCGGAACATTTATCTTTAACTAAACAAAATCATTGCAGCCAGATTAAAACATAGAGAATACTGGATGGATAACTATGCAGAACTAGTGTGTTCTGCCACAGAGGGATTCTGATTCCCTCTGACCTCAAGAACGAAGCTTGAGAGGTCCATGGGAATCAGAATCCTGAGACGGCAAAACACACTGGTTGTGCATAGAGTTGCACATCCTGTATTTTTTATAGTGTATAGTACTGTGTGAAAAATGTGTTTTGTGAGTTCTTTTGCTTTCAAAATGAAACTGACTCATGCAGTCTCTAGAGGTTCTAGAATGCTGTTCTACCACAGTAGGGTAGAACAGCATTCCATGACATTGGAACAGTGGTAAAACAGCATTTTGAAAGGGATGGAATTCTATACAGAACAACACTCCACTATACACTATAATGGTACATTACATGGTACCTGGACTACTGTATGATGCAGTAAAAATATATTGGTTTTTTTTTTTGGTAACCGGGTAAGGCCCACTAGGCACAAGTGCCTGTTTTTAGGGGCAACCCAGGAGCACTGAGGAGGTTATGTGACTTGCTCAGAGTCACGCAAGCATAATACCCAACAGTGTGGGCGGTATTGGGCTATACCCGACCACCCAGGAGAAGGTCCGTATAGCCCAATGCCCAACCCAAGGGTATTATTGTGCTTAGAAAATGCCACTGTATTTTGTACAGTATGTTTTAAAAAATTGTTTACATGTAAAACTCTTATTTTGTAATAAAATAGTTCCTCCGCCTGAATTACAGTGTTGTTTTTTATTGTGACAGTCCCTGATGTATTTGTATACCTAATAAAACATTTAAAAAAATTAATTCATTCTGAGTTGGACAATGGCAATGTTTTAAAATATTCAGTACCTTCAAATATCTTGATCCTGGGACTATCCCTCCTCTGACTGCATGGCTGTCACAAGCGGGGGCATGATGAGAATGCCGCCTGTTTACCTCACTTTTGTTACTTTTTTTTTTTTTTAACCTCTCCAGCCCACTACCGGTAAAGCAGCAGTTTGAGACCGTTGCTGTTTTAGTCACAGAATGGTCAGGCGGGTTCAGCTCTCTGGAGGTGGGAGGGAGCTCTCTCTCTCTCTCTAATGGAGATGTGTGAGCGTTCGGTCAGTGGCAGCGGGATAGGGGTGTTATATATGTGTAACCCTGGGTAAAACAGGAAGTACACTGTGGGAGTGACGATTGTTTGTGGGAGATGGCTATTTTGAGCAAACAATGGTTGCCAGTAACAAGGGTTGAGTGATAGCGTCGTGGTTTCTTATTCGTGATCATGCAGGGAACAGGGAAGTTGTTCGGGAAGCTGACTCATGTTTGAACAGTGGGGAACAAGTAGGCTCTTTCATTTTGTGCAGCAGAATTAACAGTACTGTTGTTGGGACAATTTGTATGTAGCCGGGTAGAAACTGGGAACTGACAGTTTTTTTTTTACATCGCTGAGGTGTTCATGACCGTGGTTGGGAGAAACGATGAAGGGTCTTGCTGTCCAACAGCAAACTAATAAATATCTGTTTTTAAAAACTTTTGCCAGCTCTGAGAGCATGTAGAACAGTAACATAAGAAGTGGTTTTTTTCCCCTAAATATGGAGCAGCTGGGAGTAAATACTATTTGGGTTTGCTTTCGGTGGGGGAGACAACTACCTCTCGCTAAGCGAGAGGAAAAGATGTGACAGTTTCAAATTTTCTTCAGTGCCTACAATCAATTAAAAAACAGGCTGGGCACCACTATGGAATGCTACACAGTGAGGTGCCACTTGGATTGGCACTTATTTTTACTGGGCATCTATTGAAAATAGATGCCCAGGTTGAAATACTTTCAGTCAATCAGGATCTAGAATCCATTTGGCCATTTTCTAAACAGTATCAAGTGGAGGTTGTGAGAATCAAAGCCAGATCTGCTAGATGTCCCCAGCTCAGTCATAGTTAATTACTCAGACCTCTAGTTTATACTGCCAGCCACAATAACCCCAGATTTAATGTTTAAATATGTTATTTCAAAATAGTGTACAAACCTACAGTGTAAATTATGAACATTAAACACTTCAACAACATTTTACTAATACTCAATTATTCACCACTCTATCTGCTTATTTTTTCTTGTACCAAAGCGGGTGAATAGCTGGCAGAGCACTGTAAACAGCTGTTGATTAGGCTTTATGATTCTACATCGAGAAACAGAAAAATGTATTTCTTCTGGATTTATTTAATATGGATTTGCTGTGGCTAACTCTACAGAATCCATTTAGCACTGTATGAGGCAGAGGTTTGCTAAATTTTGGAAGATAGGCAATGCTTACAATAGCTGATCAGTTTAGGCTTAATTTTAGGAACCTAAACCTTTCTTTATGTTTTAAACATATTCAAGCGGCAGTGTATTCATTTAGCAGTTTATACTAATACATGCTGCAGAAAACATTAAAAGATTGATTGTGAAGAACTCAGGGCCCATAGCAGGCTCCCATAATTTCCCACAATTTTTGCAAAAGCTCTGCAATTTTGGGTACTTTTCTGCAATTTCCAGTGGCCCTGCTTATAAGCCACCTTGTACTCATCCATCTTCTTCATGTAAACTGGTTTGCTCACCAAAAAGAGATGTGGGCTCACAAGAAAAATCCAGTGCCTTTGTCTGGATCTGCTGGGACATGTCAGTGGCCCTCAGCCAATCAAATCTCCTCAAAGACACAGAGTTTGCCATTTGCCTAGCTGCAATACCGTTGACATCTGCTACCATCTGAAACTGGCACTTGGAAGCCTCTATGCCCCTTTTTGCAGCTTCGAACAAGTCTGATGCCATGGGTTCAGGGTATGCCTTGGCTATCTCTAGAACTGTGTTCCAGAGAGACTTTAGGTATCTGGACACATAAGCCATAATGATTGCCTGTCTAATGGCTGAGAGGCCCCCAAGTACTGTGTGACTCTGGGCAAGGTCACTTAACCTCCGGTTGAAATGTGTGTGTGTATAGATATATATATATATATATATATATTTTATGTGATTTTAATAATTGTATTGCCGTTGTTTTGTACAGTGCCCAGAGTCCCTGGAGATAGGCGCTTTTATAAATAAAATCTATCTATCTGTCTATGTAGGACTTCTTGGCCATAGAGTCCATTTTTCTGGAATCCTTCTCAGGTGGGTGTGATGCCAGGAGAATACCTGCTTTGTCACATACTAACATACTAAAATGCCAGCAGAATAGGCCTAACGGTCTTTCATGTCTGCTCGTTTGGTCAGCCTCCACCCTGGGTGCTGACCTTGCTGCCCCCCCTCGCCTCCTCTGGCTTCTCCCTTCCCAGTTCCAGATATTCTTGCTGCATTGGATTTTGCTTCCAGAACCCTTCCCCTGTACCTGTCCCACCCCCTCTTGAACCCCCTCCACTGTCTCTGCCTCCACCAGCCCCCTAGGCAGCACATTCCATGGCTCCACCACCCTCTCAGTGAAGTATGACCTCCTCCTTTCTCCCCTGAATCTTCCCCCCTCCAGCTTCCACCCATGCCCTCTAGTGGCCCCCTCTTCCTTCCTTCGAAGCACCCCGACTGTTCCTCCCCTATTTACCCTCTTCATGTACCTGAAGACCTCTATCATGTCCCCCCAGTCCCTTCTCTCTTCCAATGTGTACATATTAAGCTCTTCGAGCCTCTCCTCATAGGTCCTGTCCCCCAAGCCCCAAATCATTTTGGTTGCCCTCCTCTGGACATGCAACAGCCTGCACCACCCCTTCATGGCTGGGGTATCTGTTGCCGAGGAACAGGTCAGGAAGCATAGGAAAAACCAGGAGCAGTTGTAAAATTCGTAACCAGAGTTTTATTATTACTAGCAGTAACATAAATAAAATTGTTCAGAATAACTATAAAGGCAGAATAACTAGAAGATGCATCTGAATTTTCCTTCAGTCTCTTTGTCCCTCTTGCAAGCAATTGCAGCTCTGTCTTGCAAGTCCTTGCAACAACCCGCCTTCTTAACAAGCATCCTGTTTTTTCCAAAATGTCCTTGTATATTTCAGGCAGGTGCTGGCAGGAACACATTGTCCCAGAACTGAGGCCCATTCTCCACAGCTTTTCTGCAAAAGGCTTAAAACTTGCACTCAGGTAACCTCTTGAGTTTCTAATAGCTTTTTGCAATCATCTCAAACTATAATTATATACATTTCAACAATTAACACTATATAATTTCTAAACAAAGGGATCCCAATATCAGTTACATTTCCACATAATGATTTGCATATATTTTTATAGCAGCAGATGTGCAAGGGAGAAAAAGACAGACAGCAAAGGACGACTGAGACAGTGAGAGGCAAAGAATTGCAAGACTGTCGGGGTGATCAAATCCTAGGTCTCACAGGAAAATGTGGTTACGCAACCAGACAGACAAGAGACAGGAAAGGAATAGAACAGAACAGATTCCTGCATTCAAACTCTTCCCATAACAATTGGGACTGGGTCCTATTCAACCCTGTCACATACACCCCCCCTCCTTAAGAGGGAACCTATTTTATTAAACAGATTTCCAAAACTTTCTATTAATTCTTTAACATTAGCTTCTAGCTTTCAGAAATTAAGCACATGTGCATTATCCATTTTTTCTATAACAGTACAGCAAACAGTAAAGTTCAAATCCATACATTTGTTTTTCATCCTTCAGAACCCTCTATTCCTGATTCATATCTTGACAAAAAATCAGCATTGCTATTCTCTTTACCAAGGTTGTGTATACGCCTTGAATTTAAATGGCTGTAGTGCCAGGTACCACCTTGTGATTTTGGAAGTTTTATCTTTCATTTGGTTAAGCTAACAGAGAGGATTGTGATCTGTTATAAGTACAAAGTCAGTTCCTAGTAAATAAAACTTAAGGGATTCCATGGCCCACTTTGCTGCTAAACATTCCTTTTCAATGGTGGAGTACCTTTTCTCTCTGTCATGCAACTTCCTACTTATGTACAGAACAGGATGTTCTGGCCCATCTATATTTTGACTCAGGACTGCACCTAGATGTGCCCCTGATGCATCTTTTGTAACAAAAATAGTTTCAAAATCTGGGCTTCTTAAAACAGGGGCTGAACACACTGCAGCCGTAATGGCTTGAAAAGCTTCATCACATTCTGGGGTCCATTTCACATTATTTGGGTACCTTTTTTTTGTGAGTACAGTGAAGGGAGTAGCTAACTCAGCAAAGTTGGGAACAAATCTCCATAATAACCAGCCAGCCCTAAAAATGACCTGATATGTTTCTTTGTTTTAGGGACAGGGCTGTTAGCAACAGCTTCTATTTTAGAAATTTCTGGCTAAACTTCTCCATTTCCCGACACATAGCCCACATATCTGGTTTCCTGCATGCCCAATGCACATTTGGTAGGATTAACAGTCACCCCTGCATTTTTGATAGCTTGGATATCTGCTCATAGGTGTTCCAGGCAGCTTTTCCAGTCTGGACTGTACACCATGACATCATCCAGGTATGCAGCACAATAACCAGTGTGAGGGGATAAAATTACATCCATGTACCGCTGGAATGTAGCTGGTGCACCATGTAAACCAAATGGCATGGTGGTGAACTGATAGAATCCAAAAGAATTGGCAAATGCAGTTTTGTCTCTGGATTCTTTAGCTAAATGTATTTGCCAGTAACCCTTGGTGAGATTGAGGGTACTGATATACTTTGCACTCCCCAGTCTGTCCACCAAATCATCTATTCTGGGCATAGGATAACTGTCAAACTCTGACACTTGATTAAGTTTCCTAAAATCAAGACAGATTCTAACACCCCCTTCTTTTTTGTTTACAATTACCATTGGAGATGACCAAGCACTCCTTGACTCCTCTATGATACACAATTCTTTCATTTTTTTGTATTCCCTTAACCACGTTAGCTCTTAACTACTCTGGCAACCTGTATGTCTTTTGCCTAATAGGATGAGCATTTCTTGTCCCTATAATATGCTCAACCCCTTTTGCTCGGGCTGGTACTGTGGTAAAACTACTGTTAAATGTCTTTAGCACTTTACGAACGTCTGCAGTTTGTTCAGAAGTTAAGGAAACATTCATCTTTACAGCATCAGCATTTACAGTTGGTCCCAATCTTTCCTTTGCCCTTTTACAAACCTTTTTAAAATGCGTTTTAGAGTTTGATTAAAACATTCAACAAGACCGTCTCTCTGAGGGTGATGGGGGGAGGTTCTTATGGCAATGATACCTAGTAGTCTGTACAGCTTCTTAAGTAATGCAGCACCAAAATTACAACCCTGATCGGTAATAATCTCTTTTGGCATGCCCATCCTGCTGAAAACATTTGCAAGCTCTGCTGCCACTTTTGAAGCTGTGACAGTACACATTGGAACTGCTTCTGGGTATCGAGTAGCATAGTCACATACTACCAGAATAAATCTATTCCCTTTTTACTTTTGTCTAAAGGACCAACCACATCCATTGCAATTCTCTCAAAAGGCACATCTATCAAGGGTAGGGACATCATGGACACCTTGTCTTTTCTAGTGACTAGGGCTACTTTTTGACACTCAGCACAGGAATTACAGTAGGTAGCAAAATCTTCATGAATTCCAGGCCAGTAAAATCTATACAGCAATCTGGCAAGGATGCGATCCCTCCATGAGTGACCAGCCACAGGACTATCATGTGCTATCTGTAACAACTCTGTTCTATACTTCTGTGGTATAACCAATTGTTCTGTCTGTTCCTGTATCTGAGGTTTAACCCAAAGTCCATACAATAACCCATTACATTTTTTAAACTTTGGTCCCACCATTTTAGTTTCACCCCCAGCTGCTTAAAACAACCCTGGAGAGAAACATCATTAGCTTTCTTTGAAAGAAAATCACCATCAATTTTCAATTTAGTTTCAGCATTTTCATATGTTAACCCCTTATGTCCATCAGTCATTTGTTGCCACAGTTTCTTCAGGCATCGTCTTTCTTTCTTAGATTTCTGGATATTGGAGCTGTGCTCAAACAAGTCCAAATCAAAATTACTGAAAGGAAAAGTGTTCCCACCATCTGAGATTTTCTTTGCCTGAGCTCTTGTTACCACTGCTGCTGAAACTGAAGGGTTAATTTCTTCTGAGATTAACTCAGTAAATCCTGGACAGTCATTTCCAATAATCACGGGTACAAGTAACTTAGGTACTACCCCCACTTTCATTTGGTGCGACACACACTTAATGGACAGAGTCACTTGGGTGGTGGGATAGTATCAAGTGTCCCCATGGATGCAGATGACACCAGTACCTGGTCCTTTTGCACAGTGTTTTCCCAGCACTCCAACATGCACTAGGGTCTGTCTGCTTCCCGAATCAATGAGTCCCTTTACTGTCTTATCCCCCACCTTCACATCTGTTAAGAACTTGCCCCAATTTGCCAAGGACAAATCTGCTCCAGTGTCACTCTTCTTATGGCAATTTCTTGCAGTATGACCTGGCTTATTACAGTTATAGCAAATAACATCTTTGGGCACAGATTAGTTACCCCCATCAGAGTTCTTATCAGACTTGGAGTTTAAATGGGAAAAAGAGTGTCTTATTGGTGCTTGGCTGTTACCTCACTGCTGTGGCATCTGTCTGGCCATTTGGTAGTCCTCGGCCAAAGAAACAGGCTTTTCCCACTTTTGGTCGGTGTTCCTTTACCCAAAGCTGCACATCTGAAGGCAGGATGTTGATGAATTGCTCCATTGCCGTGTCTATGATCTGTGGGACTGTTTTGCCCTCTGGTTAAAGCCATTTTATCAGGAGTTCTCTAAGGCGGGTGAAGGCTTATGAAGGATTGTCGACTGAGTTGTACTTCAGAGACTGAAATCTCTGTATACGTCTCTCCTGAGATGTCATACCTTTTCAGAATTTCACTTTTCACCAGGTCATAGTTTTTCTGACTGTGCAGTGTTCATATTGCTGTAGGCAAGTTAGGCTTTCCCTGTCAGGTAAGGTAACAGTTTGATTGTCCATTGCTGCGTTGACCATTGGCAGGCTGTGGCAACTCTTTCAGAAGTTGTCAGGTATGCCTCAATATCATCAAGGGACACAACTTTGTAAGTTTAATGGCTTTTAAGTTGCTTGTGTTTTGTTGCTCATCTGGATCTGTGCCAGATCCTCTGCATTGATAGCATGCAAGGCATCCAGCCTTTGCTGCTCCTGTCGTAGCATCTCTTCTCTCCTCTGTGCTTCTAAACATTGAATTTCTTGTTCTGTCTGCTGCAGTAAGTTCAGGAGTGAATAATTCTTATAGCATTAGCTATTTCTTCTGTGGTCGGAACTGCGGTTTGTCAGTTGCTGTTCCTTAACCAAGTGTTTTCCTTCCTTTTCTTCTTAGCAGAACTTGCGGTTCTGCAGCAGTGTCTGCAGTTCTCTTCTTACCCAAGGAACCATCACCCTGGTCAGAGGTTGTTCAACCAGTTCCTTGGTTTCTCCTTTGAGAAGAGGAAGGTTTATCTGAAGCTGGGTCAGCAACTTTTCAGATATTTTTCTTTCAGTTGGTTTAAATGCCTATCAAGCGTCGACTGAGGAAAATCTTTACAGATTTCACAATCAGCCTTCAGGTGGTCAAACCCTAGGCAGAAAACACAAATCAAGTGAGGATCAGCTTTTAGCAAATGGTTCCCCACACTCTGCTACGGCTGAAAACCCGTTGGGACAGTTCTTTCTTAGGCAGTGACATAACCAGAAGAAAAACTATCTAATGGTTTTCTGTGAGTCAGAAACACACACAGATAAACAAAGCTCCTTTGTTTTTTGTTACAGTCAGTTTAGTGACCGCTGAAAGAACCGAGAGTTATCCCGGTTTCTCTCTTGAAAGACCAAAATTCAAACAACCGGCCCAGGGAAAGTTTTAATACATAAATTTACCTTTTAAAATACAAATAAATGTTTGGTTCCTTCCCGGTTAAACGAACCAAGAAGAAACAAAAAAACTTACCAGAATAACTCTAAAGCTAGACTATCTACCTGTAACTCAATGAACAGAAATAAAATTTATTTCAAAAAAACTGAGAAAATAAAATCTTGAAGAAAGATGAAGGAAGACTCTCCAAGATGTCTGTACTAGGCAAGCGAGTAAAGAATCTAATGGCTACAGGATGTATTCCAGGGACAGTGGTTTAAAACCAAGCTTGAGCCTAACATTCCATGATTAGCATAGGTTCTATTAACCATTTCAGATCCGGGGCAGTCTTATGGTGAGACCATACTGCATTTGTCAGAATACATAAGATTTCCTGGGGTTTGAAGCTAACAGAGTCACTGCTGCTAAAGGAACAATTGTGGAGTATCTTGAATTCAGTGAGTTACAAGACCTGAGGCAATATGGATTCACAAGGGTAGGGGAGTCATGTCAGACAAATTTGATAGATTTCTTTAACTGGGTGACTAGGTAAATAGATCAGGTCGGGCAGTGGACATGGCCTACTCAAATTTCACTAAAACTTTCAACACTGTTCCACATAGGTGGCTCATAAGGAAAATGGGAAGCTTAGAGGTGGTTCCAAGGTTGCAAACTGAGTAACAAATTGGTTAAGAGATAGGCAACAGTGGGTGGTGTCAAACAGACTTCACTCCGGGAAAGAGGGTGACCAGCAGGGTGCCACAGGGCTCAGTGCAAGGACAGTCCTCTTTAATGTCTTTATAAGTGACACTGCAGATGAGCTGGAAGGAAGGTCTGCCTCATTGCCAATGACAGCAAAATCTGCAATAGGGTGGACACTCAGAGGGTGGAAAGAACGTGCAGAGACCTGAGAAAACTCAAGGTGTAGTCAAGGGTATGGCAGCTAGATTTTAATGTGAAAAAGTGCAAAATCATGTACTTAGGGCACAGAAACCTAGAGGCAGAGTATAATATGGGAGAAGCAGTATTGACGGTTACCAAACAGGAAAAGTAATCATATCTGATTATCTCAAGGTGGCAAGGCAGTGCGACAAGGCAGTGAGTAGGGCCAGTGGGATGTTGGGGTGCATAAGGAAGGGTATTACTAGCAGGAGGAGATGGTGTTGCCATGGCATAGATTACTGGTGAGACACCACCTGAGTACTGTGTCCACTTCTGCAGACCACATACATGGGAAGAATACAGACAGAGTGAAGACAGTTCAGAGGACAGCAACTAAAAGGTACAGGGTCTAGATTTGCAGCTCTACAAGGAGGCTGAAGGACCTAAGTATTACACTCTTGAAAGAGAAGAGTGAGGAGGATATGATAGAGACCTGTACATACCTCACATGGGTAAATAACATACAGGAGGGGATTATTTTTCAGAGGAAAGGATGCACGAGAATAAGGGGACATGCAATGAAGCCAGAAGGGGGTAAATTCGATACAGATATGAGGAAGTACTTCTTCACTGAAAGACTGGTGGATGCCTGGAACAGTTTTCTAGTGGAGGTAGTGGAGGTGAAAACAGTGCTGGGATTCCAGCATCCATAGGATAGGCACAATGGAATCTTAATGGGAAGCAGGGTGGGGGCTGAGATCAAGTAAGGTCTGTGGTGAAATCTATGTTTCTGTGTTTCTCCCTAAAGATTATCTAGCTTTGCATCTCTAGAACTCCTAAAGCCCTGACAGCAATTGCACTGCCATCAGCGCCCTTGGGGTCCTGATGATTAATCATCCAGAAAGGGATATGCCTCAAATATTAGGATCATTCAAAAGGGAGAGGGGTGATCTGAATCCTCTGTTTTGGGGAACCCACATACTGTTCGGGACAGCCCCCCTCATTTGATGTCATTATTTCTCCTGCATCCTTTTCTTGACTTACCATGTTGTCAAGGTTGGGGTTCACCTGCAAATTTGGGAGAGCAGGATTTCTTTGCTGTGGTGTACCCAGATGTGGCTGTAGCCCCCTCCCCATCACATGGGGCCCTCTTTAGTTCGGGTGTCTTAGCAGAAAATACCTGTAGGTCATCAGCATGCAGCATCTCATTTTCAGAAGCAGAATGGTTGTGCAACAGCTTACCACTGCCTGATGGTACAACAGTCCCCCCAACCCCAGTACAGGGGTTTGGCTATGGAGGAACCGACATTAAACATGTTATATTATGTTACATAAAAAGGACAGCTATGCCACATAGCTGAAGGGTTCATAGTCCTGTGGCAGGACTTACATCTCTTTGCAGTCATTGGTCTATGGTAAGAAAAAATTACTCACCTTAATAATCTTGTTTCTTCCAATGTATTCTTCTATATTCATAACTCTCTGCAGTCTGCCTCCTAAGTAAAACTGCCCAGAGCAAATGGAACTTTATGCAAATGATGGAACTATCATTCGCTTGTGACACATATTCAAACTGCTGCCCTTATCTGCTGCAACGTTCCATCAACATCTCACATTTCTAAGGAGCCTACAAGGCAACCCATACTATACTACCTAACTACACCTATATAGTGTAACTACTAAATCTGTCTAAGACAGAATAAAATCTATATAAAAGTAACAATAATCATAACAATATTAACAAGACCCCTTTCTGAAGTGCCAGAATCACCTGGAAAAAGAAAGGAAGAATTAGTTCCCACCAGGATTAAAAACATGTATGTCTGTGTTTGGGACTAATAAACCAAAAAGATTCAGGTAGGAATGCAGATGCTATGGTTCTGGAAGGGGCGGCAGGGAGGGAGAGTTGTGAATATAGAAGAATACATTGGAAAAAAAAAGATTACTAAGGTGAGTAATTTTTTCTTCTAACCCCATGTATTCTTCTATGTTCCTAACTCTCTGCAGACTTCAAAGCAATACCTATTGGAGGTGGGCAGATAACCTATTTAGGAAAGAGGCTCTGCAGGACTGCTGTGTCAAACCTGGGATCACTTCTGGACTGTATGTCCAAACTGTAATGTTTAACAAAAGTGGGTACTGTTCTCCAAGTAGCTGCTTTACAGATCTCCATCAAGGGAATATCCCTTGAGGCTGCTACAGAAGCAGCTGTGCCCCTAGTTGAATGGGCCCTCTGGCCTGTTGGGGCCTGTTTTCCAACTTCTGAATAGCAAAACTGAATACATTGGACTATCCAGTGAAATATAGATCTCTTGGATGCTGGGGTACCTTTCCCCACCTCCCCATAAGTGATAAAAAGCTGTTGCTTATCACCTCTATGATCCCTGGTGTGGGTCACATAGTAACTTAATGCCCTTTTTACATAGAAACATAGAATTTGACGGCAGATAAGGACCGCTTGGCCCACCCAGTCTGCCCATTTCCCTACCTACTGGATAAGCTGCAGATCCTAGTTAACCAGCAGCCTACTTCTTCCTACCCCACCCCCAGAATTGCCTTATGACTATCCCATGCATGCTTGAATTCCCCACTGATTTTGACTCCGCAACCTCCTCTGGAAGGCCGTTCCATGCATCCACAACCCTCTCTGTGAAAAAATACTTCCTAAATTACCTCTGAGCGCCCCCCTCTATCTTCAAATTGTGCCCTCTTGTTCTTGCACACCTCTTTTTTTGAAAGATGCTACCCTCTTGGACTTTGTTGATTCCCTTGAGGTACTTGAAAGTTTCTATCATGTCCCCCCTCTCCCTCCTTTCCTCGAGGCTATACATATTAAGCTCCTTAAGTCTCTCTTCATATGACTTCCGGTGCAGACCCTGTACCATTTTAGTTGCCCTCCTCTGGACAGCTTCCATCCTGTCTATGTCTTTGCGGAGATTGGGTCTCCAGAACTGCACACAGTACTCAGATGGGGTCTCACCAGCTGTCTGTACAGAGGATAATAACTTCCTGTTTTCTACTGGTGATGCCTCTCCTATGCATCCCAGTATCCCCCAGCCCTCCTTGCTGCCCTCTCCATTGCTTGCCCATCCTTAGGTCATCTGATATGACTACCCCGGTCCTTTCCATTCTTGTTGTTGTTAGTATCTCACCCCCATTGTGTACTCTTCCCCTGGGTTTTGTTTTCCAGGTGCATTACCTTGCACTTCTTAGCATTGAATCTAAGCTGCCATACATTTGACCATTCCTCTAACCTTGCCAAGTCCCTTCTCATCCTTTCTACCCCACCCTGTGCATCAACTCTGTTGCAGATCTTAGTGTCATCTGCAAAGACATACTTTCCTTCAGTCCTTCTGCAATGTGCTTATAAAGACATTGAAGAGGACCGTCCTAATACTGAACCCTACGGTACCCCACTAGTAACCCTCCTTTCTTCTGAGTGGACTCCATTTACTATAACTCTCTGTGTCCTATTCTCCAGCCAATTCTTTACCCAGGCTGTCATCTTGGGACCCACCCCAGGCTGGCTAACTTGTATATTAATCTTTTGTGGGACTGTGTCAAATGCCTTGCTAAAGTCTAGGTAGGCCATGTCCACAGCCCTCCCTGATCTACTACTTTGGTCACCCAGTCAAAGAAATCTATCAGATTAGTCTGGCATGACCTTCCGCTGTGAATCCATGCTGCCTGGGTCCTGTGCCCCACTGGCCTCTAGATACTCAACAATTCTTTCCTTTAGAAGTGATTCCATCATTTTCCCTATCACTGAGGTTAAACTAACAGGTCTATAGTTTCCTGCTTCTGCCTTGCTCCCACTTTTGTGAAGGGGACTCACATCTGCCCTCCTCCAGTCCTCGGGTACCACCCCATCCTCCCATGATTTGTTAAAAAGGGTAGTCAGTTGTGTCACTAGTTCTATCCTTAGTTCTTTTAGAATTCTGGGATGAATCCCATCAGGCCCCCTTGCTTTGTCCACCTTCAGTTTTAAGAGTTCTTTCAGAACCCTTTCTTCTGTAAATGGGCCGGTATCAACTTCTGTATCCAGAGTGTTACTACTGTTTGTTTTATGTATCTCCTCCTCTTCCTTCAGAAATACTGAGCAAAATATTTGTTTAGTATCTCTGCCTTTTCACAGTCTCCTCTGCCCACCCTCCCTCCCTTTATTAAGCCTCACTATCCTCCCTTGGTCTTCCTTCGCCCCTGATGTACCTATAAAAGGTTTTATCCCCTTAAACTGAGTTGGCTATCTTTTCCTCGGTTTGGGCCTTTGCTGTTCTGACTGCCTTCCCAGCCTCCTTTGCTTTAACTGATACAGTTCTCTGTCCTGCTCCTTCTCTGCATTCCTTGTACTTCCTGAATGCTTTCTTTCTCTTGAACCTTCACTGCCACTTCCTTTGAGAACCATAGTGGTTTCTTACTGCCTTGTTTTGTTTATTTGCTTCACACAAAGGCTTGTTACCTCTGTGATGGCAGTTTTATTATTCCCCATTGTTCTTCCACCCTCCTTCCTGCCCATTTGCTAGTGCATTCCTTAGGCACTCACCATTATGGCAAAGTCAGCCCTCCTAAAGTCCAGTACTTTTGTCTTTTGACTGTTGACTCTCTATTACTGTGTTTATCGTGAACCATACTGTTCGATGGTCGCTAGTTCCCAGATGGCTACCCACTTCTACATCTGTGATCCTCTCTCCATCTCCATTTGAGAGTATCAAGTCTAATATTGCTCCCTCTCGAGTGGGCTCCAGTACTAGTTGTCTAAGGTATGCCCCCTGTAGGGCATCTAGAATAACTGCACTCTTCGAAGTGGCAGCTGCAACTGCACTCCAGTTAACATCTGGCATATTCAGATCACCCATCAGCAGTATCTCCCCTTTTTCTGCCTTTCTAAGTATACTTTCTATCATTTCCTGTCCATTTCCTCCCCCTGAGAAGGGGGTCTGTAAACAACCCCTGTGCGGATTGTGGTGCCATTGCCTGTCTCCAAATTTACCCACAGTGCTTCTTCTCCTCCTTGTTTACCCTTTTGTTCTGTTGCTTTTATTCCTTCCTTTATGTAAAGAACTACTCCTCCTCCTCTTTTACCCTCCTGTCCCTCCTGTAGATAGTGTATCCTGGTATGTTTACGTCCCAGTCATGGTTTTGTGTGTACCATGTTTCTGTGACTGCCACGATATCCAGATGTTCCTCCTCCATCAAGGCCACTAATTCAGGAAGCTTGTTACCTAGACTACGGGCATTGGTACTCATTGCTCTCCATTTTTTGATGGCTTTACCTTCTGTTGCAGCATCCCCCACTGACTGTTCTACCTCGGTCTTTTTCTCATTTAGTACCTTGTTTTGTAGGGAGAGGCTGGGATTTTCCTGCTGCTTGTCAGTGCCTCCCCCTTTGACTAGTTTAAAAGCTTGCCAATGAAGCATTTAAACCGATTGCTCAAAAGACTTGTTCCTTCCTGGACAGATGCAGACCATCCTGCCAGTATAGGCTGTTGTCCTCCAGGTGGAACCCCAGTCCCCAATGAAGCCAAACCCCTGTGCTCCACACCATTTTTCAACCATTCATTAAACTGCATGGTGCCAATTACCTCGCCTCACCCATGCCTTTGACAGGCAGCACCTCTGAGAAGGATACTGTGTGTGCTACTTGTCTTAGGCCCCTCCCCAACTCCATAATGTCCTCCTGCACTGCTCTAACCTCATGATGAGCCCGTCATTTGTCCCTAGGTGGACAATTCGTCCAACTCAGAATCCTTGCAGCTGTTGTCGTGATCCTGAGGATCGCTTCCTATCCCTCAAGCCATGGCACCAGGCAGGCACCTTACCAGTTTTCCCAGCTCCTCCCAGTTCTATCCCTTAATAATTGAGTCCCCACCAGGAGCTGCTTCCTTTCCTTGTGGTGTCCTCTGCCTCCTTCCTGTGGGCCTCCCTTGTGACAGCTGTCCTCAGCCTCCTTAGTCTCCTCTGTGGGTGCATCCATAGGGGAGCTATGCTCCCCCAGAATGGTGTATGGATTGTGGAGTGGAACAACTGACTGGGTGTGCCTCCGTTCCACCATCCTCACCCTTCCTGAGCCCACTGTGGTCCAACTGCTGTGTTTTCTTCGCAATCTCTGAGGTAGTGGTGGTGGCTGTGGTGCTCCCTGGATGGGGGAGGTTCCCTTCCTACTGTCCAGTGTGGCCTGGGGGAAGGTCCCCGTACTACTGTCCAGTGTGGCCTGAAGACGGGCAACTTCCTCCCTCAGGGCAGAGAGTTGCCTACAAATAGGGCAGCATCTCAGCCTCCAGAAAGACCCCCCGGAAGACTGCTGCCCCACAGCCATTACATTGCACTACTCCCCACATTTTTTTTTTTTTTTTTTTGTGTGTGTGTGATTGGTTTGTAATATTTACATCCAGACTATGGAGTCTGCACTCACCCGAGCTGACATGTTCAGTAAAGAAGACTGGCAGTGTTATGGATTGATTTAGGTGGAAATCAGAAACCACCTTAGGAAGAAATCTCCTGTTAGTTTGAAGCATTACTTTATCATTGTGAAATGAGAGGTAGTCCTTCTCCACACATAGTGCTTGTAGTTCACTTATCCTTCTGGCAGAAGTGATGGCAACCAGAAACACAGTTTTCCATGTGACATATTGAAGATGAGCCGAAGACATGGGCTCAAAAGGAGGTTTCATGAGCTGAGCAATGCATATGTTCAGGTCCCACACTGGCACTGGTTCCTTAACAGAAGGATGCATATGGCACAAACCTTTGAAGAACTTTTTGAAAATGGGATTAGCTGCTATGGAAACACTTTTCCCAGCAGAAATGTAAGCTGAAATTGATGCCAGTTGTACTTTTAGGGATGCATATTTTAACCCCTGAGAATGCAAGTATGTGAGGTATTCCAGTAACACTGGTATTTCTGCCAGGACAGGAGAAATCTCCTTGGAATCACACCAAATAGAGAACCTTTTCCATTTTGCAGAATAGGTTTTCTTAGTGAAAGGCTTCATGCATTCTTTCAGGATCTCCAGGACAGCTTGAGAGAGATCTGAATTTGAATATTCTAAGTCCTCAAGAACCAAGCCTTGAGTCTAAGAGACTTGAGGTTTGGGTACAAGATTTTCCCTTGGTGGGAGGTCAAGAGATTGTGCCTCCTGGGAAGATGTACTGGTTTGGACACCGACATGGACAGTAATAAGGGTACCATGGCTGTCTGGCCCAGTCTGGTGCTATTAGGATCATAAATACCGGTTTTGACCTGATCTTGATCAGGACCCTGAAGATGAGAGGAAAGAGGGAAGGTGTACAGGCGTCTTTCTGACCAGTCTAGAGCCAGGGCATCCAGTGGAATTGTGCCCTTGGCTGGAGGTTTGCAAGAGAATGGGGCAGTAAGTGGTTCTCTTGGGAGGTAAAGAGATCCACTTCTGGACTGCCACACCTTCTGAACACTGAGTACAGTACCTGTCTGTTTATAGACCCATTTGTGATGTGCCTGGTTGATTCTGCTTAGAGCATCTGTCAGGGTATTGTCTTTGCCTGGTACATGAATGGCCTGCGGGGAGGCCTTTAGTGAGTAGGCCAAATCCCATATTTTCATGGCCTCTGTGCACAGAGGGTCGGACCTTGTTCCCCCTTGTTTGTTTATGCAGTACATTGTGGTGGTGTTGTCTGTTCCAACCTGCACCACTTTGCCTGTACCAGATGAGAGAAGACTTTTAAAACCAGAAATACTGCTCAGAACTCCAACAAGTTTATGTGGAGGAGTGACTCTGCACTTGACCAGGTGCCATGGGTTGTGCACTTCCCCAAGTGAGCACCCCATCCTAACAGAGAGGTGTCTGTTGTAAGGATAACTGATGGGTTTTCCCTCTGAAAGGGAACCCCTTCTCTTAGATTGTGTGCTTCCTGCCACCACTGTAGAGACTGAAGCACAGTTTTTGTTACTGGAATTCGTTTTGACATTTTGTCTTTTCTTTGTCACTAGTGTGCTCTGAGATAAAACTGAATATCCCTCATTTGGTATCTTGCTCCCAAGACAGCTCCTGTTGCTGCTGCCATATGTCCCAAGATCTGCAAGTATTGCCTTGCTTGACATGGCTTGCCCAACCTGAATGAGGTAATCAGTTGCAGGATGCTCTGGACCCTGTCCTTGGGAAGGAAGGCTCTTCCTTGCAAAGTGTCCAGTTCTGCTCCAATGACGTACAGGACCTGTACTGGATTGAGAATGGATTTTTCCTGATTCATCAGGAACCCTAGAGACTGTAATAGAGTTTGTATTGTTACCAGGTATTCTTTCACCTGTTGTGATGACTTTCCCATAACTAGTCAGTCGTTGAGGTAGGAAAAAACTGAGATTCTCAGTCTTCTTAGATATGCCACTACCACTGCCAGCCATTCTGTGAATACCCTGGCTGCTCAGGTGAGGCCGAAGGGAAGGGCTGAAAATTGGTAGTGACCTGAAGGAAGCCTGAACCTGTGATACTTCCGGTGAGACTCTCTTATTGGGATGTGAAAATAGGCATCCTTCAAGTCCAAAAATGCCAGCCAATCTCCCTTTGAATGACTGGCATGATCAGGGACAAAGTGACCATTTTGAACCTTGGTCTTACTAGATACTTGCTCAGAAGTCTGAGGTCTAGAATAGGCCGCCACTCCCCATTTTTCTTTTTGGTGAGGAAATACAGAGAGTAAAAACCTCTTCCTTTCTGAGGTCTTGGTACAGGCTCCACTGCTTTTATGTGGAGAAAGGTTCGAACCTCCTTTTCCAAAAGCTTTCTTTCCTGAAGAGAAGCTGGTTTGAACACCTTTGATTTCGGAGGAGGAAGAGACTTGAAACTCAGGGACAAACTCACTAATTCCAAAACCCACTTGTATGTGGTGACGGCTTGCCAGGCCTGGAAAAAGTGAGTTAGTCTGCCCCCTACTGATGCTAGGGAGGCGGCCTTGACAACTGAGTCAGGAATTTTGTTTTGGTTGTGACTGAACCTGGGTAGAGTGGGAGCCTCTTCTGAAGCCCCTCCTACCTCTGGCCCTACAGTACCCAGTCTGCTGTGGATAAGGCTGCATCTAAGGGACAGCCTGTGCCTGATAAAAGGACCTACCATAGGGTGTCCTTCCTCTGCCTCCCCTCCCATAAAGCCTATAGGAAGGAGAAGGCCTTTCCTTGGAGGAGTTACTTTTATAGGTGGCCTTGTACTTGTCCACCTTTTTCATATAATCTTCAGTGTGTTTACCGAAGAGAGAGTGATCCTCAACAGGAAAATCCATGGCCTTAGCCTGCATCAAATTAGTAGCCCTCAGCCATGTCAGCCTTCTCAGGGCTACAGTCAGAGCCATCCACCTAGCAGTGTTGTCACTGGCATCTGCTGTCATTTGGAACTGGTACCTAGATGCTTCCAATCCAAACCTTGCTGTTTCTGCTAGGTCTTCGAGAGAGAGGAGAGAGCCTTCTCTGACATTGCCAAAACTGACTACCACAGTGTTTTTTGGTATTGTGCAGCATGGGCCTGATAATTAGCCTGTCTTACCCCCAGAGAGGCAGCTAAATACCCTTTCTTAGACATGATGTCTATCTTCCTAGAATCCTTCTCAGGTGGATGAGAAGATAGAGGAACCCTCATCTTCTCACAGGCTGCCTACTGGACTATACCCTGATGATCAGGGTGAGAGTAAAGAAATTTAGCCCCTTGTCTTTCCAGCTGGTATTTCTTATCTGCCTTTTTATCCAGCGGCAGGACAGAATTTGGGTTCTGCAAGATCTTAAATAAACCTTTTTTAAAGAATGTATTTATTGGCAGGAGAATTGTCTTTGTGGGTGTTAGCCCCATCATCTCCAGGTATTCAGCCTCCTCCTCTTCATCTTCTATGACCTCTGTAGTAGCTAGGTCAAGAGCATCCACTATTTTCCTTACACAGGAAAAATGAGAAGGAAAATCTGGCCTGGGAGGAGAGCCAAATTCTTGCTATGGTGAGATCTCCGGTTCAATGGGCTCACCATCATCAATTTCTGGTTCATCATAATCCCCATACTCCATCTCCTGGGAGGGTAGTTCAGGAAGGAGTTGGTTCTTGACCCCTTGGAGGAGGAAAGGCCGGGGCAGGTATAAAGCCCTGTATAGCCTGAATGACTTTCATGGTCTGGGCAATCTCCTCCGCAGTTGGCAGGCTGTGAGCCACAGAACAAACCCTTCTAGGTTTATCCTGGGGTTTGACGTGCTTTGTCTTTTTGGTTTTCTTGGAGGGAGCCGGAGAGTCAGCCAGATCACCCATCCTTTTTATGGTACCTGTATCACCCTTTTCAGGGGTGTGTAAAGAAGAGGCAGCGGTTTCACCCACAGATTTGGAGGGTGTTGGCTGGTCAGAGCCTGAAGCACCCTTGTCAAGTCTCTTTTGCAACCTTTCCAATCTTTTTTCCACTGTTTTCTGTAGAGAAGATTTACAAATTTCACAGTTTGTAGAAAGATGTTCAGCTCCCAGGCAGAATACACAGCGTTCATGCCTGTCTGCTCTGGCAAAAACATCCCCACACTTCAGACAATTTTAAAACCTGGGGACCAGTCTTTTCTTTGTTTTTCAGATAGCTCCATTTCCAGGAGAAAAACCACAACCGCAAAAGAGATTAACTTAAATTTTTTTTTATTTTTTTTTTGCGGTCGGTTCGGGAATCGATCAGGTTCCAAAAATGAACCGAGAGTTTTAAACTCGGAACCGGGTTAGTGGTTCACAGCAACCAGGTTAGCGGTTGAAAGAAACTGGATCAGCGGTTTCAAAAACAATTTTTAAATAAATTTTAGCAACCAAATAATAATCTAAATAACGGAAAAAGTTCAGCAAAGGCTAAGAAACTCCCCAGTTCCTCAGTGGTTATTGCAAACCGTGAGGAATTGAGAAAAATAACACAATTAACTCTAAAAACTAAACTAAACGTATGAAAGAATTTAACAATAAACAAAGGTAGCAGTAAGAATAATACAGTATAAGATACTTACACTTACGCAAAGAGCCACAAACGACCTAGGGGAAGTCTCTGGGCGTCTTGACTGGTAAGGCAAGTAAGAAATCTGAAACGTTGATGGAACATTGCAGCAGATAAGGGCAGCAGTTTGAATATGTGTCATGAGCCAATGATAGTTCCATCACTTGCATAAAGTTCCATTTACTCCAGGCAGTTCTACTTAGGAGGCAGACTGCAGAAAGTTAGGAATATAGAAGAATAAATGGGGTTAGAAGTCATGGTACCTCTGTACCCTAGTTCTGTAACCCAATCAGACCTATATCTAGATGAACAAGCATTTGTCAATGTCGAATGTTGGCTTGCTGGCACTGGCATTGGTAGTGCAGGAGTTAGAGAGATGCATAATAGGAATGGCAGTGAAGTATTGAACAGATGCCAACCCCACCCCCCACCCTGCAGAGACTGACAGGCATTGGGGGTGTGCCTTTTGGGTCATTGGCCATGTGCTCATGCGTTTCACCTCACCTACCCTGCAGACAGGTGTCGCGTTGTGCCTTAGGGTCTTCCGGCCTTGCCTTACCCCATTCCATAAGGAAATGTGCTGAAATGGGTGCAGTATAGGAGAATGCGGTGAACTTTGGGGCTGAAGATTCCAAGGCACACCTCAATGCGTGTCACTGGCTGCAGGGTGGGGGTGTGGGGGTGGAATACAGTGAGCATTACAGATGATGATCCCAAGTCACACCTCTTACGTCTGTCAGTCTTTACAGGGTGAGGTGTGTTACGGTTGGAAACGCACACCCTGGCGCTTTTTGGTATTTTTCACCCAAATTTTCAACACAGGCTTTTGGGACCCCACCTCATGAACAGTGGCACTATCTGTTCATTACGGAAAGGTTATTTTACAGCGACTGCGCCATTTGGTGCCAAAACACATTTCAAGCAGGATGTGAAAATGACAGCTATGCTGTTCATGAGATGAAGTGAAAATATGGCAATATTGAAAATCTGGGTGAAAATCTGAAACATTGGCGATATTACGGCGTGCATAGAAACTATAACGTAGGCCTGTAACATAATAATTTCTTTGAATTTTTACCAAATTTTCAACATGGGCATTTCTGGATCCCTCCTCATGAACTGTGGCACTGTGATTTTGTTAATCTGTCCCAGCAGTTGATTTAGCACAGCGACTGAGCCATTCTGTGCAACAGGTGTAAAAACATGTTTCAGGCAGGATGTGAAAATGACAGCTGTACTGTTCATAAGGAGGTGTGAAAAAATGGCAATGTTGAAAAGCTGCAGTGAAAATATAAAAAATTGGCAGCGTTACGGAGTGCATAGAAACCGCACAAGACACCTTTCATGCTTGCAGTCATTGTTGGAATTTTTCATCAAATTTGCAACATGGGCTTTTGGGACCTCCCTCATGAACAGTGTCACTGTCATTTCATTAATTGGTCCCGAAAGGTGACTCCACACAGCGACTGCGAAATCACCTTTCAGGACAGAGTAACGAAATGACAGTGACGTGTTCATGAGGTGGGGTTCCAAGAACCCCATGTTGAAAGTTTAGGGCCAAAATTCCAAAAAATGGCTGAGATATGAACTTAAGTTGATGCCCCACAGTACAAAGCTTACCGTCATTTCTTCAGTTTGCGGTTGGCCTTTGAAGAGTGCAGACGTGTCCCATGCCGCAGAAGATCGCTGCTCCCGACCTCCAGAGGTAAGTATGGTGTGAGGAGGGTGCAGGAAGAAAAAATTACTCACCTTAGTAATGTTGTTTCTTCTAATGGAGTCTTGCTATATTATAGACATTAGCAGTTTGTTCCAGCTCTAGAACTGCCCCGGAGTGAAATGGTTAAAACCATTCCAAAATAGAATTTTGGCACGAGTAGCTCTATCTGTGTCATTTCAAACTTGAACTGTCAGATCTTTACAGAGCCAAACTCACTAAGGTCTGTGTGGAAGCTGTAACCTACACTAGCCAAATGGCTACCTAAATAATAACAACCATTGATGGTCCCAACACCCAAGACTCAAGTCAGGGGACCAGAAATACTAACACCATTCTAATAATATGAAAATGGAACATAAGTATAATAAAACACACACACGCGTACACATACACACCCCAAAGTCCCAAAGGGACAAAATGCTAACAGGACATAAGTAGTGCCACACTAAGTTGCCGCACCCACCAAGTAGAGGTTCTGAGAGGGCAGGTTGGGGGAGGTCTATAATATAGCAAGACTCCATTAGAAGAAACAACATTACTAAGGTGAGTAATTTTTCTTCAAACAACATGAAGTCTTGCTATATTATAGACATTAACGAATACATAGCAGTACCTCCATGGAGGGGCAGAACCTACTTAGGAATAGGCTCTGAAGAACAGCTGTGTCAAACCGAGCATCTCTCCTGGCCTGGACATCCAGGGAGTAATGCTTGGTAAAAGTGTGTACCGTTTTCCAAGTAGCAGCCTGGCAAATCTCTAATAAAGGGATATCTCTGGCAGCAGCTAGAGACGCAGCTGTACCCCTGGTAGAATGAGCCCTCAAACCGGGGGGCTCTGCCACTTTCTGATAACAAAATGGATACAAGAGACAATCCACCTGGCTATTGATCTCTTAGTGGCAGGTTTGCCTTTCCCAACTTCACCATAGGTAAGGAAAAGTTAGAGGATTCGAACCTGTGACCTTTAGTGCGCTCTATATAATAACTAAGAGCTCTCTTAACATCCAGGCTGTGCAACCTTCTCTCACCGAAGAGGAGTGATCAGTGAAAAATACTGGAAGGAGATAGATTGATAAGATGGAAATCTGAAACCATCTTAGGCAAAACTTCCTATTAGTCCTAAGGACTACCTTATCCTGTGGAAAGAAATAAAGTCAGTCTCCACTGACAAGGCTTGCAATTCACTTATGCGTCTGGCAGAAGTGATAGCCACTAGAAAAACAGTTTTCAAGTTAGGTACTTAAGCTCTGCAGAAGACAGAGGTTCAAAAGGGGTTGCATTAACTGGGCAATGCAAACATTAAGGTCCCAATAAGGGCGGTTCAAAAGGAGGATTAGTATGGAGTAATCCTTAAAAAACTTGGAAAACCAGGAAGAGAGGAAAGAGGGATGACTTTCCTGCTGACACAAAAGCAGACACAGCTGCCAAATGAACTCTCAGGGTAGCTGGTCTGAGACCAAGGAATTAAGATGTACCATGTAATCTAACAAAATGGGCAATTCAGCAGATTCTGGGAAATATTTTCCCAGCACACCAAATGGAAAACCTTTTCCATTTAGAACTATAAGTAGCCTAGTGGAAGGCTTTCTGGAAGCCTTTAGGATCTCAAGAACACCCTGAGAGAGGTGTAAATCAGCAAACTCTAACTCCTCAAGAGCCAGGCCTTGAGGTTGAGGATTGAGGTCGGATACCAAACCCTTCCTGGGCACAAGTCAACAGATTGTGATTCCTGGGGAGGCACGGGGACAATGGACTGTCAGAGGCAGAAGGAGTGGTACCAGGGCTGCCTGGCCCAATCCGGGGCAATCAGAATCACCCTGCAAGGCTGAGATCTGATTTTGACTAGTACTTTGAATAGGAGAGGAAAGGGGAAGCATGAGGAACTCCCTCCCAATCCAGAAGAAGGGCATCCAGGGAACTGAGCCCAGCACTGGAGGCCTGCAACAGAACAGAGGAAGTTTGGATTGTCTGGGGCTGCAAAAGATCTATCTGGGGATGCCCCACCTGGCAAAACTATCCCCAGCACTTGAGGATCCAGGGACCATCGTGATGGCCCTGGGAAATCTGATGAGGGCATCCGCTGGGACATTGTCCTTCCTGGAAGATGAACTGCTATGAGGAGTGTTCAGGGAATAGGCCAGAGACCACAACTTCATTGCCTCGGTGCACAAGGCCAAAGACAGAGTGCCCCCGTTTGTTGATGTACCACATTGTTGTGGTGTTGTCTGTTCTGACTTGTATCACCTTGTCGTGGACAGATGCAGAAAAGCTTGAAGAGCTAAAGACAGCTCTGAGTTCCAGCAAATTGATGTGGAGCAGAGATTCCTGGGACCAAACTCCCTGAGTGGAAAGGTCGCCCATGTGGGCTCCCAACCCAGAGGGAAGCATCTGTAGTGAGAGTCAAGTCGTGAGAAGGGAGATGAAGGGACCCACTCTTAAATTGCTCTGATCCTGCCACCACTGGAGAGCTAGGATCAAGGTTCAGTCACTGGGACCAACTTGGAAGGGGTCTCTTCTCTGAGACAAAAGGTTCTCAAGTGAAACTGAATGTCTCTCATCTGAAATCTGGCTCCCTGCACAACAGCTGTGGATGCAGCCATGTGCCCCAGGAGCTGCAGAAAGTGTCTTGCTGGTCGAGAGACCTGCAGAGTGAAGGAAGAGGCCAGAGCCACTAAATTCCTTACCCTTTCTGGGGAAGAAAGGCTCTGGCTAGCTTTATGTCCAATTCTGCCCTATAAAGGTGAGTACCTGGACTGGTTCCAGAACCGACTTTGGTAGGTTTAGCAGAAAACCAGGGAGGTGAGAAGCTGCTGGGTGACCTGCAGGTGAGATTTTACCTGTTCTGGGGACTGGCCTACAATGAGCCAGTCGTCTAGATAGGAAAACAGCAATCCTCTGCCTCCTTAAGTGGGCCACTGCCACTGCTAGACACTTTGTGAATACCCTTGGAGCAGAGGTAAGGCCGAGAGGCATTGCTCTGAACTGGTAATGACCTGAGGGCAGTTCAGATCTGAGGTACTTTCAATGGGATCTTCTGATTAGGACATGGAAATAGGCATCCTTGAGGTCCAGGAGGCTAGCCAGTCCCTGGCCTTAGGGAAAATAAAATCATTGCCAGAGTTACCATTTTGAACTTTGGTTTCAAAGATGCTTGTTCAGATATCTGAGATCTAAAATGGGCCACCATTCTCCTGTCTTTTTGGGGTAAGGAAGTATCTGGAATACAGACCCCTGCCCTGATGCAGGGAGGAACCCTTCTCTGCTCTGAGAGCTAACAGGGATGAGACCTCTGTTTCCAGAGCGAGGGTCTCTGAAGCACTTGCAGGTAGAAAAAGTCTGCTTCTCAACTTGGGAAACTTTTTGAAGCTGAGAACCAGACCCTGGCTTACTACTTCCAGAACCCACTTGTCTGAGGTTAAAGAAGCCCAATTCTGACTGAAGTAAGCCAGCCTGCCTCCCACTGCTTTATCACAGGCAGCAGCCTGAACTACCTCAACATGACTGCATTGCTGAGAAAGGAATTCTGTATCAGGGCCTGACAATGTATACCTTCTGTCCATCTTTTTATCTATAGGAGGCACAGAATTAGGAGCTTTTAAAATTTTAATTGTTTGTTTCCTAAAAGACTTATGTAAAGGAATAGACAATCTCCTAGACTCTGGAATATCCATCATTTCTACAAAATCAGGCTCCTCTTGCTCATCCAGCCTCTTCTAAAGGAAGCTGGAGGTTTCAGCAACTTTTATAAAACATAAAATGAGATGGGGACTCAGACAGCATAGGGGAGATTCTAAAGGTCTGTCTGGGAGATGTCCGGTTCAATGGGCACACCCAGACCTTCCCAGCCACATTCATACTGTTCATAATCCTCCTCCTCCTCTGGTTCATAAAATTCCTCAATACCATAATCCTGAACCACTGGGACGGACGAACCGACCTTTTACCAGATAGTGGTGGTTGGACGGACCCTGAGACAGTGACTGGACAATTTGTATGGCTTTTGCTATCTCTGCAGCAGTTGGAGAAGGAATTTTGGACTCCAGACCTGCTGATTTTCTTGTTTTCTTTACTGGAATTGGTTCCTCAGAACCAGCTTTTCTTTGCCGAGAAGTCTGGCCCTGGTCAGAGGCACTCCCTCTGGTTCAGTTGGCACGAACCGGGCTGGCCATCCGGGTCAGCGGACTTTTTGGCCTCTCGTTCCCTGAGCCTGCCCAATCTTTTTTCCAGGGTGGCTGCAGGGAAATTCTTACATACCTGGCAGTCTGACTGGAGGTGGTCAAACCCCAGACAATAAACACATGTGGTGTGTGGGTCAGCCTTGGCAAAGACTTCCCCACAAACATCACAGTGTTGAAACCCAGTGGGCCTGTTTTTCTTTGGGGTTTCTCAGACATAATGCCAGCCTAACCAAAAACTTGACCTTTTAACGGCAGTGCCAGGCAAGACACTCTTATCGGTTCCTAACCGTGTCACGGGTATTGGAAAAAAACGTAATAAATCCGTTTTTTTTAGAACCGATAAGAACCGGGAACCGCACTCTAAAATAGTAACTTTTAGTTTTAAATGGGTTTTAAACCCACTGATCGGTTCAAAACCGAACCGATAACCTACAAGTTCCACACAGACAAAACCTTCATTTACCTACAGTTACCACAGATAGAGCTTGAACCGAATGGTTTTGCGGTTAAAATAAAACTATTCTTGGTTAAATCCAACCGAGAAAACACTTTTTAAACCGAGAAATGAACCGAGCAGAAGGAGAAATCTCCGGAGTGACTGTTCACTGAGGCGGAGTAAAGAATCTGACAGTTCAAGTTTGAAATGACACAGATAGAGCTGCTCTCGTGCCAAAATTCTATTTTGGAATGGTTTTAACCATTTCACTCCGGGGCAGTTCTACAGCTGGATCAAACTGCTAATGTCTATAATATAGCAAGACTTCATGTTGTTTGAATCACCCTGCAAGGCTGAGATCTGATTTTGACTAGTACTTTGAATAGGAGAGGAAAGGGGGGGAAGCATAGAGGAACTTCCCCTCCCAATCCAGAAGAAGGGCATCCAGGGGAACTGAGCCCAGCACTGGAGGCCTGCAACAGAACAGAGGAAGTTTGTGATTGTCTGGGGCTGCAAAAAGATCTATCTGAGGGATCCCCACCTGGCAAAAACTATCCCCAGCACTTGAGGATCCAGGGACCATTCGTGATGGCCCTGGGAAATCCTGATGAGGGCATCCGCTAGGACATTGTCCTTCCCTGGAAGATGAACTGCTATGAGGGAAGTGTTCAGGGAATAGGCCAGAGACCACAACTTCATTGCCTCGGTGCACAAGGCCGAAGACAGAGTGCCCCTGTTTGTTGATGTACCACATTGTTGTGGTGTTGTCTGTTCTGACTGTATCACCTTGTCGGTGGACAGATGCAGAAAAAGCTTGAAGAGCTAAAAAGCAGCTCTGAGTTCCAGCAAATTGATGTGGAGCAGAGATTCCTGGGGGGACCAAACTCCCTGAGTGGAAAGGTCGCCCATGTGGGCTCCCCAACCCAGAGGGAAGCATCTGTAGTGAGAGTCAAGTCGTGAGAAGGGGAGATGAAGGGACCCCGCTCTTAATTGCTCTGTCCTGCCACCACTGGAGAGCTAGGATCAAGGTTGAGTCACTGGGACCAACTTGGAAGGGGTCTCTTCTCTGAGACCAAAAGGTTCTCAAGTGAAACTGAATGTCTCTCATCTGAAATCTGGCTCCCTGCACAACAGCTGTGGATGCAGCCATGTGCCCCAGGAGCTGCAGAAAGTGTCTTGCTGGTCGAGAGACCTGCAGAGTGAAGGAAGAGGCCAGAGCCACTAAATTCCTTACCCTTTCTGGGGAAGAAAGGCTCTGGCTAGCTTGTGTCCAATTCTGCCCCTATAAAGGTGAGTACCTGGACTGGTTCCAGAACCGACTTTGGTAGGTTGTAGAAAACCCAGGGAGGTGAGAAGCTGCTGGGTGACCTGCAGGTAGGATTTACCTGTTCTGGGGACTGGCCTACAATGAGCCAGTCGTCTAGATAGGAAAAACAGCAATCCTCTGCCTCCTTAAGTGGGCCACTGCCACTGCTAGACACTTTGTGAATACCCTTGGAGCAGAGGTAGGCCGAAGGGCATTGCTCTGAACTGGTAATGACCTGAGGGCAGTTCGAATCTGAGGTACTTCGATGGGATCTTCTGATTAGGACATGGAAATAGGCATCCTTGAGGTCCAGGAGGCTAGCCAGTCCCTGGCCTTAGGGAAGTAAAATCATTGCCAGAGTTACCATTTTGAACTTTGGTTTCAGAAGATGCTTGTTCAGATATCTGAGATCTAAAATGGGCCGCCATTCTCCTGTCTTTTTGGGGTAAGAAGTATCTGGAATACAGACCCCTGCCCTGATGCAGGAGGAACCCTTTCTACTGCTCTGAGAGCTAACAGGATGAGACCTCTGTTTCCAGGCGAGGTCTCTGAAGCACTTGCAGGTAGAAAAGTCTGCTTCTCAACTTGGGAAACTTTTGAAGCTGAGAACCAGACCCTGGCTACTACTTCCAGAACCCACTTGTCTGAGGTTAAAGAAGCCCAATTCTGACTGAAGTAAGCCAGCCTGCCCCCACTGGTACAGGAGAATCGGCCCTGGGCACCCCATCAGGGTGTCTGTTTACTTAGGAGCTTTAGGCTGGGGGTGGAGCAGGTCTGCCCACCCCTCGTCTGCCCTGCCTCTGAAGAAGCCCCTCTGAGGCATAGGCAGAGGAGGCCTGATTCTGGTAGAAAGGCCTGTGAAAAGCCTACTCCCTACCCTGAGGGCATGCCTTTGAGGAGTGGCTTGCGCTCCTTAGCCTGGGCACTCTTGTAAGTAGTCCTATATTCATCCATCTTCTTCATGTAATTCTCTGTCTGCTCTCCAAACAGAGAATTTCCCACAGGAAAATCCATAGCCTTAGTCTGGGTATCCTGTGACAAACTAGTACACCTGAGCCAGGCCAACCTATGAAAAGCTACAGATGTGGCCATGACCCTAGAGGAAACATCATTAACATCCACAGCAGCATGAAACTGAACCTTAGAGGCTTCAATGCCATCAGCAGCCACCTGTTCTAGTTCACTAGCCAGCTGGCCATGGGCCTGCTTGGCCAATTGCATAACAGTATCCCATCTAGATTTCTGATACCTAGCTACATAAGCCATATAATTTGCTTGCCTGAGTCCCAGAGAGGCTGCCACATACTGTTTTTTTGCCATGGCATCAATCTTCCTGGAATCCTTGTCAGAAGGATATGAAGCCAAGGGAATATTAGCTTTCACACAGGCAGCAGCCTGAACTACTCCAACATGACTGCATTGCTGAGAAAGGAATTCTGTATCAGGGCCTGACAATGTATACCTTCTGTCCATCTTTTTATCTACAGGAGGCACAGAATTAGGAGCTTTTAAAATTTTAATTGTTTGTTTCCTAAAAGACTTATGTAAAGGAATAGACAATCTCCTAGACTCTGGAATATCCATCATTTCTACAAAATCAGGCTCCTCTTGCTCATCCACAGCCTCTTCTAAAGGAAGCTGGAGGTTTCAGCAACTTTTATAAAACATAAAATGAGATGGGACTCGGACAGCATAGGGGAGATTCTAAAAGGTCTGTCTGGGGAGATGTCCGGTTCAATGGGCACACCCAGACCTTCCAGCCACATTCATACTGTTCATAATCCTCCTCCCCTCCTCTGGTTCATAAAATTCCTCAATATCATAATCTTGAACCACTGGGATCGGACAAACTGACCTTTTACCAGATAGTGGTGGTTCGGACGGACCCTGAGACAGTGACTGGACAATTTGTATGGCTTTTACTATCTCTGCAGCAGTTGGAGAAGAATTTTGGACTCCAGACCTGCTGATTTTCTTGTTTTCTTTACTGGAATTGGTTCCTCAGAACCAGCTTTTCTTTGCCGAGGAAGTCTGGCCCTGGTCAGATGGCACTCCCTCTGGTTGGTTGGCACCGAACCGGGCTGGCCATCGGGTCAGCGGACTTTGGCCTCTCGCTCCCTGAGCCTGCCCAATCTTTTTCCAGGGTGGCTGCAGGAAATTCTTATACCTGGCAGTCTGACTGGAGGTGGTCAAACCCCAGACAATAAACACATGTGGTGTGTGGGTCAGCCTTGGCAAAGACTTCCCCACAAACATCACAGTGTTGAAACAGTGGGCCGGTTTTTCTTTTGGGTTTCTCAGACATAATGCCAGCCTAACCAAAAACTTGCCCTTTAACGGCAGTACAGGCAAGACACCCTTATCGGTTCCTAACCGTGTCACGGGTATTGGAAAAGCGTAATAAATCCGTTTTTTAGAACCGATAAGAACCGGAACTGCACTCTAAAATAGTAACTTTCAGTTTTAAATGAGTTTTAAACCCACTGATCGGTTCAAAACCGAACCGATAACTTACAAGTTCCACACAGACAAAACCTTCATTTACTTACGGTTACCACAGATAGAGCTTAGACGAACGGTTTTTGGTTAAAATAAAACTATTCTGTTAAATCCAACCGAGAAAACACTTTAAACCGAGAAATGAACCGAGCAGAAGGAGAAATCTCGAGCGACTGTTCACTGAGGCGGAGTAAAGAATCTGACAGTTCAGGTTTGAAATGACACAGATAGAGCTGCTCTCATGCCAAAATTCTATTTTGGAATGGTTTTAACCATTTCACTCCGGGGCAGTTCAAGAGCTGGAACAAACTGCTAATGTCTATAATATAGCAAGACTTCATGTTGTTTGAAGGTGGATGTACAGAGGGAGGGAGAGGGTTGGGGGAGGGGGACATGGACACCATGAGGGACCGTTTTCTGTTTTACAGGTTAAGAAACATAAAAGACTATGGGGACTGTATTTCTATTTACAGGGAAAACAATTAAAAAACATTCAGACACACTGGGGTGGGCTCCCAGTGTACCACGATGGGGGATGCCATTGCCGACACGCAGTTGGCACCCGCTGTCGGCAAAGAACATAGGCAGGTTGGGGTGCATCCAACAATGGGAGTAGCCATTGCAGTGTCAGAAACAATTATTTCAGCACACTGGGGTGAGCTCCCAGTGTGCCACGTAATGGGGTGGGGATACATGCTAAAGACAGAGATTGGGCACCCCGATGTCAGCTCTTGCGGGACTGTGTGGTGAGGGCAGGAGCCGCCATGTTTGACACACTGGTGGGCTCCCAGTGAGCCACATAACTGGGGGGAGGGCATGCCAACACAGGGATTGGGCACCCTGATGTCGACTTTCCGGGGAGTGTGTCTCAGGCGGCAGGAGTCGTCATTGTGGAAAGCCGCACCATGGCTATTTTACTTATTGAAATGTTTCACCAGGAAAGGCACACTGAAACTCTGCTGGTAACTCTGGCCATGTGCATTACTGTGCACTGTAATGCACATGGACGGAGTCTTGTCATCTGCTGCTACAATAAGGAAACTGCACCTCATTGGAGCAACAGATTTCTTTCAACTTCATGGCTCTCCTTGAAACTGCTGTCATCGCCAGCATGCTCACTGATTGGCAGCTGAGGGATGCACCCACTAAAGTGTCCCCTGCATTGGCCACAACACTGACACATCACTGAAAGTGCTACTACCGCAAGGTGTTGCTTGTGTACCTGCAAGCCAACATAAAAATTTCTCACTGACCATTTAACTTGCAGATGAACACAATAAAAGAAAATACTGTCCCTTGCTTTTCAAAATCCAGGTGATGTGATTCCTTGCTGGTTGACAAGCTTGACAGTTAGCTTGGTAAAAGACACAAAGAAAATAGGCGTGTTAGTCAAACCCAAGTTGAAGGGGGATCCAGACTTACAGTTCAGCATTCCAGCCTCTAGGCTAACATTTCCCCAGAGTGACTTACTACATCTCCTGCCCGAATTGATCTGGAGGCTGACAGCAGCCTACTCTAGAGAAATGAAAATTATGTACCTACTGTAATTCTTTATCTTTCTGTGTATCTTCACCATTTATTACTAAATGGGTACTGTCCGGAGGTTAGGACCCTGTGGGAGCATTTTATGGGGTGGAGGTTGCAGCCGGCCTTGGGGCAACACCGCCTAAAGTGCTCGTGTTACATGGCGCTCGCTGGTTGGCCATTACCTGTCATTGACCCACCTAGCTCCAGCACTGCATGCCAGTGAGAAGGATAGGAAGGATGAGAGGTGGGCAAGGAAGCCCAAGGGATAGAAAAAAGGAAGACGATATAAAACTAAAAGGAGAAATAAATGACAGAGAGGACAGGAAGAGAAGCCTAAGGATTAGGGAAGGGCCCCAATCTCTGGGTGAAAAGGATTGGGTGGAAAGGGAGGGTAGGAGGAAAGAGGAAAAAGGGGAAGAAGGAGAAGAAGGAAGAGGAGGAGACCCCAATAACGGCCTTGACCACCTGAGGGGTAAGCCACAGAGTTCTAACTCTAAGGCTGCGAGATGAATTAGACCATACAGGTCTTTAAGGCATCACTACATGTCCATGGTGCAGCAAGGGTAGGCACAGGAGCCAGTGCTAGAGCTTGAAGAACAACCCCCTACTCTGAGGTCGAGTCAGGCCACTGACGTAGGACAGGCAGTGTCTACCTCTCCTGCCAACTTAACAAAGCAGTAGGTCTGAAAAGGGTGCCATAGAAACACCTCAGCGATAAGGGAGATGAGGGATTGGAGAATCGGTTACCCCAAAAGGGGGTGTAAAAATAATCTTTAGGGGAACAGCTGAGGGGGTCCCAAGAGATCCCCCCCCCCTCCACTGGCTTCCCCAGAGAGGGAGCCAGAGTGCCAAACCCTGAAAGGAAGGAGAGGGCGCGGGGGGGAGAGAGAGAGAGACCCCGCGACCCCCAGCAGCATAACTCTCCCTGTCTGCCTACCTAGAGTATTCCTCCCCTGAACCAGGAGGGAGAGGGGGAGGAGGGGAGGTGCTGAAGACAGACAATTGGAGACAAACAGGGAGGGGATCGCCCAGAGACTGAGGCCCCAGGGGGAAGGAGGGGGGATTTAGTGATGAATGGTGAAGATACATAGAAAGGTCAAGAATTACAGTAGGTACATAATTTTCATATCTTATCTGTTCAGTCTTCAACATTCATCACTAGTAGAGGGTGATGCCGAATCCCTTGAAAGGGCCTATACCTCTTAAGGGACAGTGTCCCTAGCCTCCAGTGGGAAGACACCAGAGGGAGAACCCCTACAGGACTGGCTAGGCCTGGGACTGGTTCGGGTGAGGCGGGTATCTCCTGCGGGAGAAGAAAGGTGCCCCTGAAGCTCCCACCTCACCCTATGGAAGAAAAGGTGGGTTCTCCAGAAAGCTGAGGAAATCACCCTATGCCAGGCCAAGGATGACAACCAGGACAGATGAAGCCATGCCAACTGCCTAAAGCAGATCGCAGTCCCACCAGCCTGAAAGCCAGCTCACTGGCATTGTCGATGCCCTTGCTTGGTGCCTTGCAAGCTCCAGGCCTTGTGCGGAGAGGGCAATGGCTTGTCTGGTTGCCTCTGTATCAGGCAAAGAGGCTAGAATCTGTCCTAGCTATGACCACAAGTACCTGTTGTAGGTAACATAGTTGGCCTGATGTGTTGCCATGCAGAGCAAGATCCATGCCAAGGAGAATGTCCTCCTGCCCCAGAAATCAAACTCTGAAGAGTCTGAATCTGGGGGACGGTCATGGCTCAGGCTTCTATGACCAGAGGGGGTATCCAGGAGCGTCACGCCTGAAGAGGGGTGTGGCAGAGTTCCTGGAGACCCCAGAGGGGTGCAATACTGCTGGCGAAGGTCCACTGGGGCTGGAACTGAGGAAAAGGGATGTTGCCAGACCCGGTGCAATGCCTCCTGGAAAGGAGCAAGCCAGGCGGGGACCAACAGGTCGACCACACTGTACTCGCCTAGGAAGGCATGCGCTGACCAGTCCAGACTGCGTTCTCCAAGGGTGGAAATATGGAGCTCATCTAGCAACCCTGATCTGAAGCACTTACAGCTGGAAAGATCAGCTGCTGTGGATAGGTGGACAGAGGGCTCCTCTCCCTCGGAGGAGGAAGATGAGGAAGCCAATAAGCCCAGAGAGTCAGGGTCAAGCTGCACTGGGTAGTGGTGAAACACCTGCTTGTTCATGGTTCTAAAGTGGGCAGGGTGAAGTGCAGCCATGGCCCTGAACTGCTCCCAGGTAAGGGACTAGTAGGACTGGAGACACTTGAGAGAAGAGGAGGTTGGCAGAGGCACAGGGTTCAGGCACCTCAAAGAGAGCACAGCCTCTACATGGGCAGGAGGACTGAGAGGATGACCCCAAAGGAGGAGACCTGCTGGTCCCAGAAGACAGAGCCATTCAACCAGACTGGAATGGCCAGAGCTGTGCCGAAAGGAAGAAATCTCCCTGCGAGGTGACCGGGGCCGTGTGAGCCCAAAAAGGATGACCCCTGACCTCCTGTGAAGATGTGTCTCTTGGAGAAACATTGGGGGAGAAGTGTGGACCCGCCCTATGACTCCTCCCAGAACCAAGCTGGGTCCCCGGGAAGGGCTGCTGCGCTGAACCCTGGCCACTCAACCCTTCAGACTCTGAAAGAGACCTCTTCCTCATCACTAGCTGAGGCAGCTGACACCCCACATCTGACTCCTGGGAGACAGCCGGAGGTGGAGCACCCTCCGCTGCCTGGGATGAACCAGCCAGCCCAGAAGTCGGGCTAGCCAGGACAACCACAGAAGGGGTACACCCACCGGGGGAGCAGACAGGTCCCCAGTTCTAGGCTGCCCCATGGTGCCCACCTGGGCACCCAAAGGCTGGTCAGTACCTCCATCCCTAGAGCCAGAGGAATCTGCCTGCCCCCCAGGAAGGGTCTGAGTGGGGGCCAAAGCACTGGAACCTGAGGAATCAGAAGAATCCACGAGCCAATCTGGGTCAGCCTCTGTATCCTCGGAGGAGGAGGAGGAGGAGGACAGCGAGGTCCAGACCCAGACAACCCCCAATCCCTGCCAGTCCCAGGACCATGAGCGAGGCCACTCCCGGCGCCATGAATGGCACCAGAGGCAGCACCGTGAGCAGCACCATCCCCATCCCTGGTGCCACAAATGGCACCAGAATCAGAAGCGGTACTGCCAGTGGCACCGCAGATGGGTCCTGCACTGCCCATGGCGCAGCTCCCGTCCCCAGCACCACGGACGGTGCCAGAGTCAGAAGTGGCACCACAAGCCAGCCCGGCACCGTCTGTGACACCGCCCAGACCCACGATGCCGCAATTGACACCGGCATCAGGGGCAGTATGACAGATGGTGCCAGCTCGGGCCCGCGAGTCCCAGAGCATGAAGTCAGGGACCCTTCACTTCCAAGGAAGCAACTGCAGGAAGCGTGCCTCCCACCTGGCCCCAATGGGGTCGGAACTGGGCCTCCTGTACCGTGGAAGAAGCCCGCTGTGGTAAGGCTAGTAGTGGTGGAGGTCCCCTCCTCCATGGGCCATATAGGACTGGGAGGATCCAGAAGAAGAGCCGAGACCCTTGACTTTGACGTTCTGAGTGCGACCCTGTCCTCTGAAAGTCAGTGGCACACGTCCGACCTTAAACATGCACATTTCCAACATTGGCGGTCCACAGAAAAACAGGCATCACAACAATCCATGTCATGGTTGGGGCCTAAGCAGGTTAAACACTGGTCATGCTGCTTCATGGCAGAGAAAAGTGGGCCGCAGGGACACCAATGCTTCGGAGGCCGACTCACCCTAGATGATTTCTTCTTGTCCCCTGAACGAGACATGACAGGACGGAACACAAAAAAAATAAACAAAAGCACTCGGCGTTGCCAGGAAACAAAAACGGATGATCTTACTGGTATTCCGGGAGATGGCGCAGAGGACAGAGGCGAGCAGAACTTTTTAAAAGCAGAGCCAATGGACTAGGCTGCACTTGTGACGCAGTCTTCACACTGGAAGCTTCCATGAGATCCTCACTCAACAGCAGAAGAAGCAGAACTGGAGATAAGGTGGAGTCAACGACAGATAACGGCCAACCTGTGAGTGCGACATAATACATCGGCCTCGAGGGCGGTGCCACCCCTGCATTAGCTCCACTTCCAAAAAAAAAAAATTGCTCCCGTGGAGTCCTAACCTCCAGCCAGTACCCATTTAGTGATGCATGGTGAAGGTTGACACAGATAAGATAAAGACAATACACCACTCCTTAGGAGGTGCTTTGCCAAAAATAGGCCACAGATACCAAAAGTGGCGCTGGTAGGAAGAAAACAGACTACATGGCCCACAGGCAGTGTTAGATCTCTGGGATCACTGCAGAAAAACACTACCCCAATGAGAGAGTGAAAGGGAAGGGGGGAGGGGAAAGCACACTAAGCCAGAGCTTGTTTCCAGGTGCGACCTGGGAGCACAAGGCAGTTAAGTGACTTGTTCAGGGTCACACAGTATGCAAGTGGGAGCTGTTGGGAGTCAAATCCAGATGTCCAGGTTTTTAGCTCAGTGCTCTTAACCACTATGCTATACTGCTTCCTAAGTATAGGACATATAGGAAGGAGAGGGTAGCTGATGCAATGATGTCACACACACCTGTGTGACGTCAGTGCACAACATGTGCCTACCCATTCTGCAGCACCATAGGGTCTACCATATGGGGCTTGCAGTATAGTCCAGAGGTTAGAGTAATGAGCTGTGAATGAGCTTGGTATATCCAGCAGAGCTGGATTTGATTCCCACAACCTCCACTTGCATACTGTGTTACTACTCCACAGAGCTCTGGGTCACCCTGAAAACAGGCCTTGTGGGCCTTACCGTTACCAAAGAACAAAAATAAAATACACATCTAACTTGTGGGAATGCTCTGCATGGAACCCATGCTCAGTGGCCACACCATCAAGTATGTATAACACTGCAGAAAACATGGAGGCTGGCGAGGGCCATGGAGTGCAGAAAAAGGATAAGAACACTGCAAAATATTTGCTCACTTATCCCTCTAAATTACTGCTCTACACAAATGCCAAAATGATCACAAGAGATCAGCTGCCACCATATTATGAGTGTGAAGCACTGTGAAAGCGTGGCGATGGCTGTGGAGCTAGGAAGCACTGTGAAGGAATAAGAAAGGGCACAAAATATCATGTCTAGGTTAATGTCCTTGCACAACAGTAAAAGAAATTCATCACATAAAAAATGGGCCGTCAAATAAATGCCAAAAGGACAGAGAGAACTGACTGACAGGGCCAGACACAAAAATGACTCAGCATAGTAATGATGTTTCTTCTAATGGGTCCAATAGTAAGCCAATGCAAAACAGCATCATCTCCACTCTGAGATGTTGCCTTGGAGCTTAGAATGGTTCTTTGTAATGAGAACTCCATTCAAATACTGCTTGTGGTAATGCTCCTCTAGTATTCTAAAGTGAGATTTTGCTGAAGAGCAGAAGAAAATAGTACTAACTAGCTAAACTGCAATATCTGTAGTGAGCTAAACAGCATAAAATAAGCAGGCGTAAGTGTTTTACATTTGTAGTAACTATACGTAAATATTTTATAAGACATATTTTAAAGTGCGTAAATATATTCAAATGCTCAGACAGAAAAGAGAATTTAAAACCACATCATAGTTAGGAATCTTTTTTTCTGATTAGGATCTAAAAGGGGAAATATGGATGGGATTGCATTAGTTGACAGTTGGATTACTATTTCTGGTGGCATGAGCCTTCAACCCCTTGAGTGGCTCCATACCAGCCAGCTTACAGAACAGATCAATGCAGGAGGTTATCCATCAGCAAATCATATTTTTAGCTGCTGGTATGTACATAGTGACTTCAGCATAGGTCATCAAGTGAAAATTACTCACTGTAGTAATGTTGTTTCTTCCAAAGGGATCCTTCACTATGCTTGACAACTGCAATCATTCTCCTGGAATGAGCTGCCGAAGCCTAAATTTTATGCTAATTAGAGAACTTCTGAATGAAATTCAAAACTCTGCTGTGGTTATGCTCCCTCTGTCCCCTAATGGCAGTTTTATTTTCTCAAAATGTGGGAGAGCAGTGACCACCAAATCTAAGTGACAACAAAAAAGTTACTCTAAAACCTTTTATTTAAAAAAAAAAAGAAAGAAAAATGAGGAGGAAACTCACAAGAATTTCAGTTGTGAGTTGAAGCAACAAGAAATGCAAAACTACACTACTGAATAGGCTATTGTGAGAACCTTTTCCAGGTTCTGGAAGGGTAGGGTGGGGAAGAAATTGTCAAGCATAGCAGAGATCCCTTAAAGCAACAATATTCTTCAAACCCGTGAACCCCTCACTATTGCTAGACAACTGCAGGCTCCATAGCAGTACCTTGGGAGGCTGGGTACAGAACCTATTTAGGGAAAAAGTTCTGCAAGACATCAGTGCCAAAGCTGGCATCCCTTCTGGACTGTATGTCCTGACAGTCGTGCTTTGTGAAGGAGTGTACTGTTTTCCATGTAGCTGCTTTACAAATCTCCTGAATGGAGACACCTCTAGATGCTGCCACAGAGGCAGAGATGCCCCTTGTGGAATGGGCCCTTACCCCTTCACATGGAAGTTTGCCAGCTTTGCCAAAACAGAAGTGTATGCATGCCACTAACCAGCAAGCAATGGTCCCCTTGGATGCTGGCTTTCCTTGGTCTACATCCCCATGGGTAAAAATCAGTTCTGTTGCTGTGGACTCAACATATTTTTGCGGTCCAAGTAGTAGATTACATTTTATTTAAGTCCTTTGATAACCGGGTGAGCACTGATCCAATGAGCCGTTTTCAGGCATGACCGGCCACAACAATGGCACAGATCATAAAAGTACAAATACAATTAGATGCAGGTAGAAGACAGTTAAAATCAGGACTACACAAGTTACAGAGTATGCCAACAGTGAACACAATAATTCTTAGTAAGATAATAACAAGACAATACCTAAATTGGGGATGATTGTAGTGGAGACGGAGAAGTGCTATGAGTTAAGTGCAGGTTGAGGTTTAGTGGCACACATCGTTGTAGTTAGAACACATAGGTAATAGAGGAGCATGCAGAAGCAGGGGCAAAGGGATAGGACACTAGGAAGTAAGCTTGAGGAGGAGGAAGAGGTATCAAGCGGAGAGATTAGCAAAGCAGAAAGTGGGGATAGGAGTAGGAGGAGGAAGGGGAGCAGTGAACTAGCCTAGGTGGGTGAAGCGGAAAGCTGATGAGGAAGGGGAAGGGGATTAGCCAGGAGAGCAGAAGCAGCTGGATTCAGATAATATCCAGGATCTGAACTGGGATTTGAAGGAGTGGTGCGAGGTGGCCGTGTGGGGGGATGCTGGGATTCTGTTCCATAGGAAGGGGCAGCTACTGTGAAGTTTACCCACCATTACTGTGGAGACTTTGGGGACCTCTGGGGGTGAGGGAACCAATGTTTCATGAAGACACCTGGGTGCAGCCCAGGACTTGAGGAGGGATGAGTATATGGACTCAACTCCACGTGTGCCATCAATGATGCTTCCAAGTGTATAATCATAGTGGTCCTTGAGTGGAAGCCACTCTAGAGATTGATATAAGTCTCAGTGTGTAGAGTAAGGAGCCAGTAGTGAAGCTGCAAACACTGTTGTAGACAAGAGTTTAGTCTAAGGTGAAGAGAAGAGGACAAAGAGGAGGAGTATTATATAGGGGAGCAGTACTCAAGGATGGGAAGCAGGTTACCTTGGGCAATGGCTAACCAGGCATCCAGGATTAGATAATTCTTTATTCTATAGGCGGCGCCTAGTTTCTGGTTTATTCTGCAAACAACAGTGTTTATATGTTCAGTATAGGAGAGGGATGGGTCTAGGGTTACACCCAAGTATTTGAAATTGGGGACATTCTGTAGGTCAGGCACAGATGGGGAGAGCACTTAGAGGGAGGAACTGGATTTCGCAGTACTTGCCAGGTAGGGCTTAGATCCAAGGAGCACTGCCTTAATTTTCTTCTTGTTTACCAGGAGCATATTTAACAAAAAACAATTGTAGGCAGAACCGTAGCTATGAGTAAGCATGGAGAATATGTTCTGTAGTGACTTGTCGCTATGGTAGAGGACTGTCATCAGTGTACAGCAGGGCAGAGCAGTTAAGGCTGTTGGTGGAGAGGGAGTTGATAAATATGGAAAATAGTAATGGGCCCAGGATGGAGCCCTGGGGGACACCCGTAGAGACAGGCAATTCAAGGGAGGTGGCGGTTCCTACTGTCACTGATTGGGAACGGCCAGTCAGATAACTCTGGAACCACTGCCGAGTCTCATTGGAGCAGCCAATCTGGTGGAGTTTAGTAAGCAATAGAGGGTGGATGACCAGGTCAAAAGCCTTGGTCAGGTCCACAAACACCATGCCAGTTGGCTTTACCATGATCCATGTTCCTGAGTACAAGGTCAGTAAGGAGGGCTAGGGCAGAGGTGGTGCTGTGGTTCTTACAGAACTGGTGTTGCTGACTGCATGAAAGGTTGTACTTGTTGATGTGATCTGAAAGCTGGCGGTGGACAATCTTCTCAAGTAGTTTGCTCAGGTGGGAGAGACTGGAGATTGGTCTGTAATTGTCAGAGGAGAGAGGGTTCCCAGCTTTAAATATCTGGATGACTCTGGCAAACTTCCAGGGACTTGGCATAGTTGTTGAGTCCAATGCAAGGTTAAAAATGAAAGTAAGAGGCTTGGAGATGGCAGGGGCAACGAGCTTGAGCAGGGAGGGGTAGAGGCCATCGGTACCAGGGCTGCCGTGGGAAGGGAAGCTCTTTAGGAGTTTGGTAGTAAGTTTTTGGGAGATGTCCCTGAAGTAGAAAGGTGAGGGAGGTGGGCAACAGAGGCGGGAAGGGGTGGGTCACTGGCACAGCATCCAGGAGTAGGGGGTTGCTGTGAGGGGAGTTTACAAAGGAGGACAGTGAGGTCAGTGAACTTTATGTTGAAAGCCTAGGCAACCTCTGACGGATCTGTCAGAGGGCCAGTAGGGAGTTTAATTGGATTCTCACCCCAGGAATTCTCCAATATTCCTAACTCTTGCAGTATCCCTTTAAGACAATACTGCCCTGGAAAGAATGGAACATATGCTAATGAGTGGAATGCCATTACCTTGTGCCATTTTCAAATGCTGTCTTGGTCAACTGCCTGTATTCTAATACCTCAGATTTTTTCTCTCCCTTGCAAGTCAAGACACCTGGAGATCTCTCCTTCTCACAGTCATTCCTGATGTGTTTCTTCATTAAATACTTCAGTATTTCTTGATATTTTTCATTAGCTGCCTTGGCTTATTGTTTATATATTTTAAAACTTTACTTTTGAGTGTATTTATATTTGTTTCGGTTCCCTCAGTTCACAGGAACCAGAGGGAACGAGATTTGTTTAAACATATCCAGAGTTTTTATGTAGTGCTCTGGTTATTGTTTGCTACTATGTTTGCTTGCACGCAGCCACACAAGAAACATACTGAGATAGTACAGCATTGCAGAGGTGTGTCTGTGGTGTGGCCAATGCAGCGGATGCTCTAATGGGTGCATCCTCGCCACCAATCAACGGAAGCTGCCAATGACGGCAGTTTCAGAGCGAAGCTGCACTTGAAAGAAATCTGCCGCTGCAATCAGGGACAGTTTCATCATTGCAATGGCAGCTCCCTCCCTCCCAACCAGGCACACAGACATCCAGCCGACAAGAATCTGCCATCGCATTACAGTGCACAGTAATGCACATGGGCAGAGTTTTTGTTCTTGTCGGCTCCTGTTCCTAGTTTGTTCAGTGCGCCTTTCCTGGTGAAATAGTTAAATAAATAAATGAACTGCGGTGTGGCTTACCTCATTGGCGGCTCCTGCTGCCATCCACCCACACACTCTCCAGAAAGCCGACATTGGGGTGCTCAATCCTTGTGTTGGCATGTATCCCCCACCCCAGTGTGCCAAAATACTTATGTTTCTGACATTGGAATGCACACTCCTAGTGTTGGATGCGCTGCCCCCCCAGCCCCTATTTTCTCAGCTGACCTTGGGATGCCCAATCCCGGACGACATTGATCCCCCACCCCCAGTGTGCTGAAATCTGTTTTAATAGTATTTCACCTGTAGAAAAACGTCCCCAAGCTTTTTTTAAACCTGAAAAAAAGAAACGGTCCTCGTCATCCCCGCCCACCCTCCCCCATCCCGACCCTCCCTCTGCAGACCCTCTTCCCCAACCCCCACCCCATACATACCTGCGGAGGTCAGAGCAGCGATCTTGGTGGACTGGGAACACGTCTGCACTCTTCAAAGACAAACAGGGAACTGAAGAAATCATGGTAAGCCCTATAATGGCAGTCAATAGGGGTTTTCAACTTAGGTTGATATGTTAGCCAATTTTTGGAGTTTAGGTCCCAAATTTTCAACATGGGGTTCTTGGGACCCCACCTTGTGAACACTGGCACTGTTATTTAGTTTCTCGGTCCCGAAAGGTGATTTTGCGGTCACTGCATGGAATCACCTTTCAGGACTGATTAATGAAACGACAGTGCCACTGTTCATGAGGTGGGGTCCCAAAAAGCCCATGTTGCAAATTTGGTGAAAAAACTCCAAAAAATGACTGTGTTACGAATGCTATGCGCAGTTTCTATGCATGCTCCTAACTTCATTAATTTTTAATATTTTCACTCCAGTTTTCCAGCATTACCATTTTTCCACACCCCCTTATGAACAGCATAGCTATCATTTTTTGCATTCTGCCAGAAATGTGTTTTTGCACGTGTGGTGCAGAATGGCGCGGTCGCTGTGCAAAATCAACTTTTGGGACAGATTAACGAAATCACAGTGCCACTGTTCATGAGGGGAGGTCACAAAAAGGCCATGTTGAACATTTGGCAAAAACATTCCAAAAAATGACTGTGTTACGAGCATGCGTTGCACAGTTTCTACACATGCTCATAACTTCGCCAATTTTTCATATTTTCACTCCAGATTTTCAGCATTGTCATTTTTTCACACCTCCTCATGAACAGTACAGCTGTCATTTTTTACATTTTTCCCAAAATGTGTTTTTGCACCTGTGGCACCAAATGACGCAGTCACTGTGCGAAATCACCTTTCGGGATTGAGTAACGAAATGATCGTGCCACTGTTCATGAGTTTCATTTTATTCACCCTGACCATCAGAGTATAGTTCAGCAGACAGCCTGTGAAAGGGCTAAGGTACCTCTGGCTTCATACCCTCCTGAAAAGGTTTCCAGAAAAACTGACAGCATAGCAAAAAAAAAAAGGCTACCTATCTGCTTCTTTAGTAATCAGACAAGCCAGCTATCAATCCTATGCAGCCCAGTACCAGAAAGCCTTATGGCACTCAGTACCAGCTACATCAGACAAGGATCCGGACAGCATTTCCTCAGACCTAGCTGAAACTGCTAGATTGGAGCCTCTACAGTAAGTATCAGTTTCAAATGGCAGCAGATACTAATGACACTGCTGCCAGGTGGCTGGCTGGCACAGTAGCCCTAAGGAGATTTGCCTGGCTTAGGACCACTAACCTGACTCAGGACACCCAGGCTAAGGCCATGGATTTTCCTGTGGAGAACAACTCCTTGTTTGGTGAACAAACAGAAGCTTACAAGAAAAAAGTGGATGAATATTAAACCACCTTTAGAAATAATGCAGCAAAGGAGAAGCCCTCTCCCTCTTCCAGACCCTATGAAAGGGGAGGTAAGGGTAGATCTTTCTTACCAGGTCCAAGCTGTACATCAGCAACTGAAGTACCACCTCCAGCCGGCTGGCTATTACAGGGGTAGGGGCAGAAGGGGTTACAGGCATGACTCCCATGCTGGTCAAGCCCAGCCATAAAGGAAACAGAACTCCTGACTCCATTTATCAGGCTGCCTCCCAAGTACCTGTAGGGGGCAGACTGACTCATTACTTTCAGGCTTGGAAAAACGTCACCACAGACAAGTGGGTCCTGGAAGTAGTAGGTCAGGGTTTGTCTCTAAGTTTCATATCCTTCCCTCCCATAAGAACAAGAATGTTCACAGCAGTTTCTCTCTCAGAAAGAAAGCTACTAGAAAAGGAGGTACTGGCCCTGCTCTTATCCAGAACAATAGAGCCTATACGCCCCATGCAAAAGGGAAGGGGGTTTTACTCAGGTACTTCCTTACAAGAAGGAAAATGGAAGTGGCAGCCTATTCTAGAACCTCAGACTGTTAAACAGGGACCTGGTCAAACCCAGGTTCAAGATGGTCACACTGGCAAAGATTCTGCCAGATTTACAAAAAGGAGACTGGTTAGGCTCCTTGGACCTGAAAACGCATATTTCCACATTCCCATAAGGGAGTCTCACAGAACATATCTAAGATTCAGACTCCTTCAGGGCACTACCAGCCCTACATCAGCACCAAGAGTGTTTACAATGTGTTTGGCAGTTGTGGTGGCTCACCTAAGAAAGTTAGGTGTCTCAGTGTTTCCCAATTTGGGACTGACTTGTGGGAAAGTCTCCCAGCAGGTAAGGGAGAATTTGCAGGTAATCCAGGACCTTTTCAGTCCCTGGGATTCCTGATAAATGTGAAAAGTCAGTCCTGCTCCTGTGCAAACTCTGCAATTCATAGGGGCAGAACTGAACACCATAGTGGGAAGAGCTTACCTACCTCAGGAAAGGGTAAGCAGCATCCTGCAGCTGGCTAGTTCTAAAATGAACAGGCCAAAACAGCAAGACAGTTTCTGCAACTCCTGGGCCACATGGCTGCAGCAACAGGCACAGTCCTAGGTTCCAGGTTGCAGATGAGGTACATTCACTTCCACCTCAGAGCACACTGGTGCCAGAGAAGGGACCTACTCTCAAAACCAATTCCAATAACAAAGGAGCTACTGCAGGCACTTTAGTGGTGGATGAAAGGAGACAGCCTCAGAGAAGGAGTCCCCTTCAAACAAGAGTAAGTAAGCCAGACAATGGATGCATCACTACTGGGGTGGGGTGCCCATCTAGGAGAACACACCACTCATGGTATCTGGTCAAGTGCAGAGTCACTCCAGCATCAAATCTGCTGGAACTGAGAGCAATGTTTCTTGCCCTCCAAATATTTGCTTCCCTAATTCAGGGAAGGGTGGTACAGAACAGAACGGACAATACCACTACAATGTACTACATAAACAAGCAGGGAGGGACAAGATCCACTCCTCTGTGCACAAAGGCAATGAAGATATGGAGTCTGACTTATTCCCTCAGTGCCTCGCCACATACTATTCATCTGCCAGGAAAGGAAAACACACTAGCAAATGCTCTGAACAGGATCAATCAGGACCCTTCACGAGTGGGTCTTAAATAAGCAGATGCTGGAAGTAGTGTTCAGAAGGCAGGGCACCCAGAGATAGATCTCTTTAGTCCCACGAGAATCACCACCTGCCACAGTACTGTTGCAGACCACCAGCCAGGGCACAGTCCCTCTGGATGCTCTGATCCTGGACTGGTCAGGGAGGCATCTGTATGCTTCCCTCATTTTCCCTGTTACTCAGAGTACTGATCAAACTCAGATCCCAGCCAGCATCAATAATTTTGATAGCACCAGATTGGGCCAGGCAGCCATAGTACTCTCTGCTGCTCTCCATGTTTGTGGCCAGGCCAATACTCCTCCCCTGGAGGCACAACCTGTTAACCTACAACCAAGGGAGGATGGTGTATCCCAACTTCAGGTCCCTCAGGCTCAAGGCATGGCTCTTGAGGACCTAGAGTATGCAGGCTTGCAACTCTCAGAGGGTGTCCTGGAGTGGCTGAGAGGGTACAGGAAGCCCGCAAAGAAAACCTTTGCTTCAAAATGGAAAAGGTTTTTCGCTTTGGTGCTCTGCTAATGGTGTGGTACCAACACAGGCAGGAGTTCCAACCCTGTTGGACTACCTAACACATTTACATTCTCCAGGCTTACAGCATTCAACCCTGAAGGTACACTTAGCATCAGTGTCTGCTTACATTTGAGCTGGAAAGGATGTCTCTCTGACATCCAATCGAATCTTCAGAAGATTTTTCAAAGGATTATCCCACCTGCACCCCCCTCACATGGAACCAATAGCAGCTTGGGACCTAAACATCTGTATTGCTCAGTTCATGCTTCCCCTGACACCCATGGTCTCAGCAGACCTTAAAAATGTTACTTGGAAAGCAGTTTTCCTGGTGACCATCACTTCTGCCAGAAGGATCAGTGAGCTCCAGGCCTTATGTATTGAAAAGGATTATATTTCTTTTCACAGAGACAAGGTAGTGATGAGAACAAATAGGAAGTTTCTTCCCAAGGTTGTATCCGACTTCCATCTGAACCAATCTATTACCTTGCCAGTCTTTTCCACTGAGCGCTCCAGCTCAGTGGAATGCAGACTGCACAATCTGGATGTAGAAAGAGCCCTGAGTTATTACATAACTCGCACTAAGGACCATAAGCAGGACAGACAAAAGCTTTTCCTGACCTATGGCGATGTGGCAAAGGAAATCCAGCATCTAAAAGAACTATCTCTTGCTGGATAATTCAGTGTATCCAGTTTTGCTATTCAAAGGTGGGAAAGGAGACTCCAGCAGGGCTCAGAGGTCATTCCACAAGTGGTACAGCTGCCACTGTGACAGCTGCCAGGGAGGTTCCTTTGCTGGAAATCTATAAAGCAGCTACCTGGAGGTCAGTCCACACCTTTACAAAGCATTACAGCCTGGACACCTTATCCAGAAGTGATGCCAGGTTTGGCACAGCAGTCCTGCAGAGTCTGTTTCCAAAGTAGGTTCTGTGCCCACCTCCAAAGGTACTGCTTCATAGTCTGCAACAGTTAATAATATTGGAGAATTCCTGGGGTGAGAAGAAAAAATGACATCATAGCAATCTTGTTTCTTCCAAAGTATTCTCCAATATTCATAACTCCCCCACCCTGCCTCCCCTACTGGAACCAGTGGCCTCTGCACTCCAAGCTGAGCAACTTTGTGTGAGGGTCCCACACACTGGCATATTTTTTATCTATCTCTTTTTAGCCCTGATAGGCCTTGTCCCCACTTCTTCAGATGATTCTGACATGGGAAGGGGGTATTGGTGTTTAAAAAAAGCTTTTCTGACCCTAGTTGGGGCCTACTATGGTTAGTTATTATTATTGTTAAGTAGATTTAAATCTGTTGGGCCTCTATAGCAGGCTCTGTTTTAATCTGAGGTATCAGAATACAGGCAGTTGACCAAGACAGCATTTGAAAATGGCACGAGCTAACAGCATTCCACTCATTAGCATATGTTCCGTTCTCTCTGGGGCAGTATTGTCTTAAAGGGATACTGCAAGAATTATGAATATTGGAGAATACCTTGAAAGAAATGATTACTATGGTAAGTAATTTTTGCTTATAAGGCTATGGGATTGTGGAGTAAGGAGTGAGCCAAGGGAGCTCCAGAAACATCTAGGGTTTGCAAGGTTTTCTGCTTGAAGTCTCTGGCAGAAGTTGCATTTTTGAGACTGGGCAGTTTGCTTGCATTTATTACACAATCTCTTATATTCATTCCAAAGGTCAGGAGTGGGTGCTTGTTTGTAGGTGACCCATTTGGAATCACTTTCTTTCATGAGGACCAGAAGCTCCTTCGTGATCGATCTGGTGCAGCCACCTCTCACTCTTCTAGTAGTAAGTGGGAAATGGCTATCCTGAATCCTAATGAGGGCATCAGGGAGGAAGTTCACTGCTGCTGACATATCAGTCAGGGAGTAAAGAGCTGACCAGTTTACAGGATAGACATGCTGTAGGAGGTTGATGGTATTGGGGTTGTTCAAGTTATGGAAGGACAGGTATTTGGGGAAGGGAAGCTTCTTGGTTTTGGTGGTCCAAAGAATATATGTAGGGGAGTTGTCGCTGGTGGAGTCGGACAAGGTCCTTGCCTGGAGTACCTTGTCCTCACTGTTTGTGGCCACCCAATCAAGAAGCAAGTGATTTTGGGTGTGGGTGTTGTGCCTGGTGGGGAAAGAGATAATTTGCACCAAGTTGTGTTGTTTGACAAGGTTGGCATAGTCAAGTTCCTAGGAGCTTCACCAATTAAGGTTGACATCACCCAGGTGAATGGTATCCTTGGGAGGACAGAGTTGGCCTAGCCCAGACAGATGATTAACTAGGCCAAGTGTGCCCTTGTTTGGGGTATTGTAGCAACAGCCAAGGTACAGCTTTCTGGATGAGCCCAGGGTCAGCTCAGAGACAAGCCACTCACAGAGAGAGTCAAGGTGAGATGAGAGAACAAGGGTGTCTGTTAGGGGTTCTCTGATGTTGAGAGCAACACCACCACCCTTGTTTTTCCCAGCGTGATCACAGCACATTAGGGAGTAGCCCGGCAGTTGGCAAGTATCATCAGAGATTTGTGGTTTAAGCCACATCTCAGTGAGACCCAGGACTTGTGGCTTAGAGAGGATTATCCAGGCTTCGAGGTCAGGGTATTTGGATGGGAGGCTGCATATATTTAGGTGGGCAATCTTAAGCCCTGGGGAGCTGGCAAAGTAGGTAAGTAGAATTACAGCCTGATTAAGATGGAACTTTGACACCACCTTAAGTAGAAATTTGGAGTGTGTACAGAGAACTACCTTAGCTTTACGGGAAACAGTATAAAGAGGATCTGTGACCAAAGCATGGATTTCAGATACTCTGCATGCTGAGATGATAGCCAGCAAAAATGCTGCTTTTCCAAATAAAACATTTCAAGTCACAAGTCACAATAGGCTCTAAGGGCTTGCGAGTGAGAATATCTAGCACAAGGTTGATATATCAGGGAGCCACCAGCTCTTGATGGGAGGTCTTGTGTGCAGAATGTTTTGCTTGTTAATAATCATGAAATCAGCATGAGTTTTTTACTCATCTTTATTGTGCAGCCATCTTAAACACTCCGCTCCGTCAAGCAAACTTCACATAACACCCCACACTCTAGGGGCTGTCTACAAATCATCAGCTTCTTACATTTTACAGTACCTTCAGAAAGTATTCTCCCTCCCCCTTGGATTTTGTCACATTTTGTGATGTTGCAAACTCAAATTAAAATACATTTATATGGGATTTTTTTGTCACGTATCTACACAAATTACTCTATAATGTCAAAGTGGAATGAAACTTCTGGAATTTTTTGTACATGTAATTTAAAATAAAAACCTGAAATGTCTTGATTTGATAAGTATTCACCCCCTTTGCTATGACACTCCAAATTGAGCTCAGGTGCATCCAATTTCCTTGTGAGATCACTCTAAAACTTGAATGGAGTCCACCTGTGGTCAGTTCAAATGGTTGACATGATTTCAGAGGAAATACACATGTCTATATAAGGTCCACTGTTGACAGTGCATGTCAGAGCAGAAACTCTACCATGAAGACCAGGGCTGTCCGTAGAACTCCTTGATAAATTGTGAGGAGGCATAGATCTGGGGAGGGGTATAAAAACATTTCTAGGGTGTTGAAAGTTCCCAGAGGCACAGTCAAGTCCATCATTAGGAAATGGAAAGATTACGGAACCACCCAGACTCTTCCTAGAGCAGGCCGTCCTCCCAAACTGAGCAACCGGGCAAGAAGGACCTTGGTCAGGAAGTGACCAAGAACCAATGACCACTCTGACAGAACTACAGAATTCCATGGCTGAGATGGGAGAACCTGTCCAGAGGACAACAATGTCTGCAGCACTTCACAGATGTAGCCTCTATGGGAGAGTGGCTAGACAGAAGCCACTCCTGAGAGAGGCCACATAATAGCAGGCCTGGAGTTTGCAAGAAGGCACGGGGCAGACTCTGAGACCATGTGGCAAAAGATTCTCTGGTCTGATGAAACAAAACTTGAACTCTTTGGCCTGAATGCAAAGCGCTATGCCTGGCGCAAACCAAACACAGCTCATCACCCATGTAACACCATCCCTACCATGAAGCATGGTGGTGGCAGTATCATGTTATGGGGATGCTTTTCAGTGGCAGGGACTGGGGCACTTGTCAGGATAGAGGGAACAATGAATGGAGCCAAATACAGGCACATCCTTGAGGAGAACCTGCATCAGTCTGCAATAGACCTTGGACTGGGGCAAACATTTACGTTCCAACAGGACAATGACACCAAGCATACAGCCAAAGCAACACTGGAGTGGCTTCAGAACAAGAAGGTGAATGTTCTTGAGTGGCCCAGCCAAAGCCCAGACTTGAATCCCATTGAGAATCTGTGGAAAGACTTAAAGATTGTGGTTCACCGACGCTCCCCATCCAACTTGACAGAGCTTGAGCAAATCCGCAAGGAAGAATGGGCGAAAATCCCCAAATCCAGATGTGTAAAGCTGATACAGACATACCCAAGAAGACTCAAAGCTGTAATTGCTGCCAAAGGCGCTTCTACAAAGTATTGACTCAGGGGGGTGAATACTTAAGTAAACAAGATATTTCAGTTTTTAATGTTTCATAAATTTTTGTTACACAATATAAATATGTTTGCCCCTTTAAATTGTTGAGTATGCTGTGTAAATCAAGGGGGAAAAAAAAATTTCAATGCATTAAAAATTCTGGTAGTAACACAACAAAATGTGACACAATCCAAGGGGGGTGAATACTTTCTGAAGGCACTGTATCTTAGGGACCGTCTAATAAGTATGTTAAATTCCTGTAACATCACATCTTCCTCACTTGAAGAAAAGTTTTATATTATTTTCAAACTTAAATTATTGGATTACAGTAACTTGGCTGAATTATTATCATTATTATTTGAACTTCTTACAAACTGAGGTTTCAAATTAAGCTAAACCTAATCTTGAGAGGAGAGGTCACTAGTACTTCACTCTCTAGTGAGTCTTTACCACGCACTCCACTGTTCTTATCTAACAAGTTTCAATTAGTCTCTCTGAATGTCAAATTTCTCTTTTGGGTCTTGCTTCCTTCTCTGGTGACTTTTCAGTGGATGCACACTGCTCCGAATTGTCCTTGCTGTCAGTCTCTTTAGTGTTGTCTTGACTGACTGCTGTGAAAGTTGGTAAGTCAACTATAGTCAAATTGGCATCTTCAACCTTTGGCAGAAGACTTAAATCCACACACAATTCCACCTCACCTCCGCTCCTCTTTCTGTTTCAATCTGATATGACCTTGGTGCAATTTGTGCTTGTACAGTGCCCCTTTGCAGCCACATTCCTTTGTCGTAGTCTCTAAGGTGCACTTGATCTCCAGGCCTTAAATCAGATAAGTTTCTTGCTCTCCTGTCATGTAACTGTTTTTGCTTTTCCTTTTGTTTTTCTTTGCTTTGTTTCACCTGCTCTGAGTCATGAGTCTTCAGAAGCTCTTCATGTATTGGCAGATTTGTCTTGATCCTCCTTCCCATAAGCATTTGTGCTGGAGAAAGCCCATTCTGTAATGGTGCACTTCTGTAGATCAGTAGGCTTTTGTAAAAATCTTCTTTTCCATCATGTGTTTTCTTCATGAGACTTTTCACAGTTTTTACAGAGCTCTCTGCCAGTCCATTTGATCTTGGAAAATTGGGACTAGAAGTACTGTGTATGAATTCCCATTCATAGGCAAACTGTTTAAACTCAGTACTGGAAAACTGTGGAACATTATCAGTGAACACTTAGTTTGGAACATCATGTCTTGCAAAGATTCACTTCATGCAGGTGATTACAGCTTTACTGGTAGTTGTAGGCAGTGTTGATACCTCTGGATAACTTGAGTAATAATCTGTTACAACTATATGGGTTTTCCCATTGCAATCAAACAAGTCAGCACCTACTTTCTGATATGGTCTGCCTAGCACTGGATGAGGATATAATGGCTGGCTTGGCTGCTTTGGTCTGTAGGTGAGACAATTCACAGGATGCAGTTACCTGGGCAATATCTTGATTCATTCTCTGTCAATACATTACTTCTCTGGCTCTTCACTTGCATTTTTCTTCTCCTAAGTGCCATTCATGTATTTTGCGTAGCATTTCTTTGCGAAGTTTTCCTGGCATAACAAATTTGTTGCCTTTGAAAATAATGTAATTGACAACGGAAAGGTAACTTCTACATGTCCAAAAATCATGAATAGGCAATGGACAGGCACTTTTCTCCTTCGGCCAACCTTTTAATATGGTATTTCTCAGGATTTTCATTGTTTCATCTGCCTCTGTTTCTCTTCCGATTTGCTCTTGTCTCTCGTTGGACACAGGAAGAGAGGTCATGATCATGTCAACATATGCATTTATTTCTCTGTCTGTTTGACTTTCCGGGCTTTCACTCTTGTCTACAGCGCATGAAAGTGTGTCTGCAGCGTATATGTACTTTCCAGGACTATATGTCAACTGAACATCGTACTTTTGTAATCTAATTAGCATTCTCTGTATTCTCACTGGACAGTCATTTAGAGACTTGACCATTATAGCTACTAGAGGCTTGTTGCCACTATGAAGGCCAGACCATACACATACTGATGAAATCGCTCACAAGCCTAAGTTATTGCTATTAACTCTTTTTCTATTTGGGCATACCTTGTCTCGGCACTTGTCAAGGCCCTGGAAGTGTATGCTACAGGTTGCCAGATTCCTTCATAATTTTGCATAAGTACTGAGCCCAAGCCAAACTGTGAAGCATCAGCTGATACTCTTGTTTCTTTAGCAGGATCATAGAATCTTAACACTGGTTCTTCTGTAATAGCCTTCTTCAGATCTTTACAGCTTTGCTCCTGTTCATGTGACCACATCCATTAATTTTTCTGCTCCACCAGCCATCTGAGTGGGGCTGATCAGGCTGAAAGTTGAGGGATAAACCTTCCTAGGTTATTAATTATCCCTAAGAACCTCCCGACATCATCTTTGCAGCTGGGCTTTTGCATAGTCACTATCGCAGATGTCTTCTTAGGGTCAGGTTTAATGCCCTGATCTGTAACAATATCACCCACAAAAGTCAGTGCTTTTACACAAAACTCACATTTTTCTTTGTTGAGTTTAAGATTTGCTTTTCTTGTCAGGTCCAGCACTTGTCTCAATCTGAAGTCATGTTGATCTTTTGTGGAACCCCACACAATTCATGGTTTCAACACCTGAAATGTGCACAAAAATCATATGAATTATTTTATGGTAAACTTCTGGAGTGGACAGAATCCCATACAGCAGACAAAGAAATCTGTATCTTCCTTCTGGAGTATTAAACGTGCATAACTTTGAACCAGCCTTATCTAGCTTCATTTGCCAAAATCCAGAAGCATCCAGTTTGCTAAACCATTTAGCACAGGCAAACTGTGACATTATCTCTTCTCTGCTAGGTAACTTAAAATGCTCCCTTTTTATAGCTCTATTTAAGTCTCTGGAGTCAAGACATATTCTGAGCTGGTCATTTTTCTTCTCAACTATGACTAAAGAACTCACCCAGTCTGTAGGTTCATCAGTTCTCTTGATTACACCTGTGGATTCCATGCGGTTCAGCTCTTCTTTCAGTTTGTCCCTCAGTGCGAATGGCACTTTGCTGCAGGGGTGTATTACGGATGGCACTTGGTCATCTATGTTTATTTTGTGCTCCCCAGGCAAACATCCTAGACCTTTGAAAACATCATTGTACTCTGTAAATAGCGATTTACATTTAGCTCCAGCTTGTGATGTCACGACAAACACTCTTCTCATTAAATTGAGTTTCTCACAGGTACTTATGCCTAGGATTGGTTGCACATCCTTCTCTACAATTAACAGAGACACCTTGAATTGCTGTCCTTTGTGCTTCAGAGCTACCATGCAGCTCCCTTTTACTGGAATATTCTTTCCTGTATAACCAGTTACTGTTACCTTGGCTGGGTGAATTTTAGATTTTACATGCACAGTTTCATAGTCTTGCAATGAAATCAGGTTCACCTGTGCTCCTGTGTCAAGCTTGAATGATATGATAGTCTCATTCACAGTTAAAGGTACAATCCATTCCTTTTTTTCAGAAACACACATCTCTACAGAATCTACAAAGTACTCTTCCGGCTCATCTTCTTCGACAGTGTGAACTTTAGTTTGTTCACTTTTCGTTTTGCAGCATTTAGCAAAATGGTTATTTTTGCCACACTTACTGCAGGACTTCCCATAGGCAGGACAAGCTTTAGGTTTATGGTTATTTCCACATCTACCACATATTTTCCGATTAGGCTGCTGCTGCTTTGTTTTGGAAAAATATTTCTTGTTTATCTCAAACTTCTTTAGTGTATGCACAGCGCCCTCATTTTCTTTGTTCAGCTCTTTAGCCTACGATTGGGTAGTTTCAGCAGCTCTACACATGTTTATAGCTTTGTCCAAAGTTAAATCTTGCTCTCTAAGCAGTCTTTCTCTGAGCCCATTGTCTGTGATTCCACATATAATTCTGTCCTTAATCAATGATTCTTTCAGATCTCCAAACTCGCACATTTTGCAGATCGAACGTAACTCTGTTAAATACTGTACTGATCAAAGCTATCACCCTTTTTCTTGTTGCATGTGAAAAACATATTTCTCATAGGTTACGTTTTGTTTCGGTACAAAGTACTCTTCAAATGTTTCCATAATTACATCAAGATCCACGTTTTCGCTGTCATTGAACTAGAAACTGTTGTAAATGTCTAACACATCTTCCCCGACTACATGTAGAAAGATCGAGGCCTTTGTTTTGCCATCTTTGCTTTCAGTGCCACGAGCAGTTAAATAAATGTTAAACCTTTGTTTAAATCTCTTCCAATTTTCAGCTACATTTCCAGATAATTGCATACCCGGAGGATTTAGTTTATCCATTTTTATTTTCTCTCTCTCAGTTTTTTCACCAGACTGTCTTCTTCTAGAGTTCTTTTTTATGTTCTTTTCCGTCTTTTCAGGTTTTGATATCCGCTTCTGACACCATGTTTTGCTTGTTAATAATCATGAAACCAGCATGAGTTTTCACTCATCTTTATTGTGCATCCATCTTAAACACACTGCTCCAGCCAGGCAAACTTCCTATTACACCCCACACTCTAGGGGCTGTCTACAAATCATCAGTTTCTTACATTTACCTTAGGGACCATCTAATAAGTATGTTAAACTCCTATAACATCACACAGAATACCCTTTTAGAACCTCTTAAACAGTGGCAGCTGTGCCAGGTAGAGGGTACCTGCAGCCCAGAATTGTGGAATGCTGAGATAGCACATAGGTGGACCTTAATTGTGGAATACTGCAGACCTGTATCAGAAAGGTTCCGTAAGTACTCCAGAAACTTGTCAGGTGGTCAACTACAGGGGTTCAGTGAGGTTTTAGAGCACAAGATGGAAAATCATTTTCACTTGGCTGCGTATGCCTTCCTGGTGGAAGGTATAGCCAAAAGTATTTCAGAGACCCTCTGAGGTATCTTGTAGCTGTTCACTTCCATCTCTTCAGGAGCCAGCCCTGGAGGTGAAGGGAGCACAGTTTGGGAGGGACCAGCTAACCCTGAGTCAGCATGTCCATCCAGAGTGGTAGAACCTTCAGTTTGCTAACTGAAAGTCAATTCAACAGAAGAAACCACATCTGCTAAGGCCAGTAAGGGACAACTAGGATGATATTGCCCCCGTGCACCTCCAATTTGAACAATACTCATTGGATGAGAGGAATTAAAGGGGATGCATAAAGAAATAGATTTTGCCATGGCAATCTAAATGTAACCTGACAGAAAATGCCATGTCCTGGACTTCTGGAGCAGAATTAGGGTAGATTGGTGTTGAGTGGGGTGCAAAAATGTCCACATCTGGGGTTCTCCATTCATCAAACAGGGATCTCACCACATCTGGAGCTAGTGACAACTTCTGAGGATCAGCCACCGTTCGGCTGAGCTTGTCTGCCAGAGCATTCTGAACTCTTGACAGGTAGCTTGCTTGGAGTAGGATCCATCACTCCAGGCACCATCCCCACACTCTTACTGCTTCTCTGCAGAGCAGGTAAGAGTATGCTCCCACTTGCTTGTTGATATAGTACAAGACAGACTTGTCCATCTAAAGGGAGCTATCTTTTGACTGATCGAGTTCGCTAGAGCTTTCATATCATACAGAACTGTTCACATCTCCAGCACATTGACATGATATGTGTTTTTGACAGGTCCCAGAAACTTTGTGTCTGAAGACCCAGACAGTGGGCTCCCTACCCCAGCAGGGAGGCATCCAGGGTGAGAGTAAGAACTAGCTCAGATGGGAGAAGGGGAGACCTGGAGGGGTTGTCCTTTACTGACCAGCACATCAGAAACCTCACCAGTGGCTTGGTCATCTGAATTAGATACCTTTGAGGGTGTGATGTCTGTGATCACTGGACACTGAGAATTCACTAAATTGTCCTCATGTGCAACCTTGCCAGAGGAACTGTGAACACTGAGGAGGCTATTAGGCCCACCATGTATTGTACAGAGTGGACTGGCAAAAATGTTGCATTCCCTGATGTAGCATGCTATCTGCAAGATTGCTCATAGCCTACTGTCTGGGAGGAAGGCCCAAGCCCAGGTCCTGTCCAGAACAGCTCCTATGAACAGCAGCTCCTGGAAGGGTTCCAGCTGAGACTTTCAGAGATTCAGCAGGACTCCCATAGACATTAGGAACTGGGAGGTAGTGGCCATTGCTTGCTCTGCCTCCTGTCTGGATGGGCTTCAGATTAGCCAGTCATCCAGATACATGAAGATGTGGAGTCCTAGCTTTCTGAGGTGCACTGTGAGTACTGCAAAGCACTTTGTAAAGACTTGTGGCACCCAGGAAAGCCCAAAGGGTAGGACTCTGAACTGGTAGTGCTGCCCCTCCATACAGAACCAAAGGTACTTGTGGTGGCTGGCGTGCACCAGTATGTACTGGCATGTAGTTTGCATATCCAGCAATGCTAGTCAATCCTGATGTTTCAGGCAGGGTAGCTAAGATTCCAAAGAAATTATCTTGAATTTTTCTTGATCCATGCACTTGTTCAGATTTCTGAGGTTGAAAATGGGGCACATGCACCCTGATTTCTTTGGTACCAGGAAGTAGTGGGTGTATAATCCTATGTTCTGTTCTGACTCTGGCACTATTTCCACTGCCCTGTTTCTCAGAAGGCCCGCAATCTCCTGTACCAGAAGCTCTGACATGTGAGCTTACAAGGGGAGTTACTGTCTGGGAAGACTGTCCGGGGTCCAACAGTTCCCTAGAGTTCCCCTTTGGGATGACCCTGAGAACCCACTTGTCTGTTGAGATGGATTCCCACTGATGATAAAACTGGATCAGGTACCCCCCTACTGGGGAGGAGAGGTCTGCTTCGGGCAGCTGAAGTGGATCATCAGTGCCGGAGCTTCTGAGAGTTGCACTAAGTGCTTTTGGCACTTGTGTCTTCGGCTACACTTTCTTTGGGGGTGGGAAGGCTAAGCTTTATTATTTTCATCTCCCTTGCCACAAAAGAAAAAAGTACTCACCTTAGTAATGTTGTTTCTTCTAATGGAGTCTTGCTATATTCTGACATATGCAGTAAGTCCCAACCTTCGAACTGCCCCGGAGGTGAAAGAGTTAACTTTCCATGCCAGGCATGGAACGCTGAGCTCGAGCTCGGTTGAGACTCTGTCTGTTGTTCTTCAAACTCAAACCGTCAGATCTTTACGAGCTAAACTCACTAAGGTCCTGTGTGGAAGCTGTAAACCTACACTAGCCAACTGGCTACTAAACATAAAACACATTTTTGGTCCCAAAACAAAGACTCAAGTCAGGAGACCCAAAAATGAAAAACACAACACCAACTCACCCCAAGAAAGAAGGGGTGAAAACAAAAAGGTGGGCACCTACTAAGTGCCAACACTGCACTGCCCACCCACATCCCAAAAACAGAGGTTCTGAGAGGGGCAGGCAGGGAAGGGGTCAGAATATAGCAAGACTCCATTAGAAGAAACATTACTAAGGTGAGTAATTTTTTCTTCAAACAACATGAAGTCTTGCTATATTCTGACATATGCAGACTACAAAGCAGTACCTCCATGGAGGAGGGACAGAACCCACTTAGGAAATTTATTTATTTATTTATTTGTTCTAGGATTACAAATACCTTTGAGCCAAGGCTCTTTTACAAAGGTTCCACGTCATTGGTACAATTGAGACAATCATAGGCAAAGATAACAGTTTATAAAATTAAAAAAAAAAAACGTAGTCTTGTAGATGAAAAAAGAACAATAAGGTGAAACTTTGGGGAAGGGAAAGGAGGAGGGTGAAATCAGGGAGACCAAGTGGATGGGAGAGAAGGGGAGGTAGGTTGGGGGACAGAGAGAGGAGAGGTGGAAGGCAGATAAGAATAGAGGTAGTGCAGCCGGGTGGCATTTGTCATGGGCCAGCAGGGGAGGTGAAGATGGGGGGGGGGGGTGCTGGCAAAGTGCAGGAGTAGGTGTGGGTCCAAAAGGGCATCTTCAGCTATAGAACCAAAAGATATGTTTAGCCACAACAGTCACAGAGGTTGGAGGCAGTCAGTGTTAGGCGGAGACGAGTCTTAAAAGTGCTGAGCGATAGTGAAGATGAGATGTCGCTGGGAAGACCGTTGTACCAACTAGTGGCTGGTAAGCAAAGGATCTTTGGCCTTGTGTTGTGTGACAATCTCGGGACTTGCAGAAGCTGAGGTTTGATCCCTGGTATGTCGGGTGTGGATTCTCGGTTGTATGAGGGCACAGACTCCAGGGGCAAGGCCCAGCAAGATTTTCTTAGTAGTAATACAAGTTTGGTGTTTTATTCGATTGGCAAGATTCAACCATCCAGTTTGAGAATAGAGGTCACAGGTGTGAGTTAGGCGTTGGGAGCCAGTGACAAGTCGATAGGCCTTGTTGAGGGTGGTGGATACACGTTTGAGTGCGGTGGTTGTAGCAGAGCCGTAAATGATAATGCCATAATCAGTGATGGATATGATGGAGCTCTGGACAGCGACAGTGAGGGCTTCAGGTGTCAGGTGTTTCCTATGATGGAATAGCAGGCCTAGCCGGGAGTTAGCAGCTTTGGCGACATGGTCGATGTGGGCAGTGTAGGAGAGGTGAGGGTCAAGGGTGATCCTGAGGTATTTAAAGTTTTTGACCTGTTCCAGTGTGGCACCTTGTCTGGTGATAACGGAGAGTTGGAAATGCTTATGTTTATTATGGGAGCTGCTGAAGATCATGGCCTTTGTTTTTTTTTGATTAAGGATCAGTTTGTGCTTTGTGAGCCAATTCTCAACCGAGGAGAAGCCGAGTTGGAGATTTTCTTGCAATTTCTTTGGGTCCTGGTGTGTGGCAAGAATTGCATCATCGGCATACAGGGTGATATGTTCAGTGCAAGAGTCCAGTAGGGTGTTAAGGAACAGGCTGAATAGTAGGGGGCCCAGTATTGAACCCTGGGGGACTCCAGAGAGGACAGGTCTGGAATCAGAGTGCACATCTCCAATTTTTACATGCTGGGTGCGGTTTTCAAGATAGCTTTTGAACCAATAGATTGAATCATTGGAGAGACCAGCATTTTTTAGCTGGCTCAGCAGGAGGGAGTGGTGGACAGTATCGAAGGCTTTGGTCAGGTCGATGAAAATAGCACCAGTTAGTTGTCCATTGTCGAGGGAGCTGTGAATGGAGCTGGTGAATTCGAGTAAGGCAGAGGTTGTACTATGACCTTTTCTAAAGCCATGTTGCGGTTTATAGAGAATATTATAATTGTCCAGATGCTCGGTAAGTTGGTCCGCTACTATACGTTCCAGTGCCTTCGATAGGGGAGGCAGAATGGAGATAGGGCGGAAGTTCGCATGGTCAGCCTTATCACCACTTTTGTGAATTGGGGTAACAGTGGCCATTTTCCATTTGTCTGGGAATTGGCTAGAGGAAAGAGAGTAAAGATCTTGGTGAGGGGCCCAAGTACCTCGTCAAGCGTTAGGAGCCAGTAGCTTGAGGTCAAGTGTGTCATTGCTTGTTCTAGATTTGCTGATGGCTTTGGCAATGTAGTTTCAGACTTGATGTTTCTTTAGTGCTTTAAAGTAGAAAGGTGGGTGACAGGCGTGGGTGGAGGAGTTGGGGGGGATGGGAGTTGACACATCTTGAAAGAAGTCAGAGGGGAGAGCACTGCTAAGGTCAGTGAAAGCGATGTTAAAAGTGTTCGCAATAGTTTTAGAGTCAAGTGTAGTGTGCCCATTTATGTTGAGTGTGTTTGGCGAAGATTTTGACTGCTTCCCAGTGACATCTTTAATGTTTTTCCAGAAATCTCTCCCATTTCCCCAGGAGTTAGTGAGGGCATTTTTATAGTAGTCAGATTTCTGTTGCCGAATGGATTTGGTGCAGTCGTTCCGTGCCTGTTTATAATTCTGGATGTCGAGTTGCTTACAGGAGTTTCTAGCCAGTTCCCAGAGGTGGTCCCTGGATTTAAGTTTTTTTAGGAGGTCTTCTGACAGCCAAGGGTTATGGAGCGATTTAACTCTACGCTTTTTGAGGGGGGCAAATTTATTACAGGCTTCATTGAAAATGTGAATAAATTGCTCCAGTGCAGTATTAGTATCTGTTGCCTTGAAGATGGGGGACCAGTCCTGCAGACTGAGGTGTGATTTGAGGTGGGGTAGCTGACCACGGGGTAGGACTCTGCTGGTGATAATTTTTGGAGGGGGCTTATAGAATTTGTTTGACCAGGTACAGCTGATGGGAGAGTGGTCACTGAGTGAGTCAGGGAGGACTGAGGTTTTCGTGATCCGAGAGGGGTGGTTGGTTAGGATCCAGTCAAGTTGGGTCCCAGTTTTGTAGTTCTTTCTGGTTGCATAGTCAACCATTTGAGTCAGGTTAGCTGATATAACGGAGTCCTTAAATGACCCACATTCAGCTGAGAGCCAATTAATGTTATATAGGCTCTGAAGCACAGCTGTGCCAAACCGAGCATCACTCCTAGCCTGGATGTCCAGGGAGTAATGCTTGGTAAAAGTGTGAACTGTTTTCCAGGTAGCTGCTTGACATATCTCTAGAATAGGGATGTCCCTGGCAGCAGCCAGGGAAGCAGCTGTACCTCTGGTAGAGTGAGCCCTCAGGCCTGAGGGGGAACCTACCCAGTTTTCATAGCAAAATTGGATACAAGAGACAATCCACCTGGCAATGGATCTTTTAGTGGCAGGTTTCCCTTTACCAACCTCACCATAAGTGAGGAACAGCTGGAGAGAGTCAAACCTGTGACCCTTGGTATGCTCTATGTAGTAACTAAGGGCTCTTCTCACATCTAAACTGTGCAGCCTCCTCTCGCCAGAGGAGGAATGGTCAGTGAAGTACACTGGAAGAGACATAGATTGATTAAGGTGGAAATCTGAAAACCACCTTAGGCAAGAACTTCCTGTTAGTCCTGAGGACCACATTATCTCTATGAAAGGAGATAAAATCTGGCTCCACTGACAAAGCTTGTAATTCACTTATGCGCCTCGCAGAAGTGATGGCTACCAGAAACACAGTCTTCCAAGTCAAGTACTTAAGCTCTGCTGAAGATAAAGGCTCAAAAGGGGGTTGCATAAGCTGAGCAATGCAAACATTGAGGTCCCAGGCAGCGGCAGGGTCCCTGAATGGAGGGTTGGTGTGACGCAATCCCTTGAAAAACTTGGAGAATACAGGGTGAGCTGAAAGAGAAGAGGGCTTACCTGCTGAGATAAAAGCAGACACAGCTGCCAGATGCACTTTCAGTGTAGCTGGTCTCAGCCCCAAGCTATTTAAGTGGACCATATAATCAAGGACTGTGGGCAAATCAGCAGATTCTGGGGAAATATGCTTCCCAGAGCACCATATGGAAAATCTTTTCCATTTTGAATTATAAGTAGCCCTGGTGGAAGGTTTTCTAGAAGCCTTCAGGATATCCATTACACCTTGGGAGAGGTGTAAATAGCAAACTCTAACTCTTCAAGAGCCAGGCCTTGAGATTGAGAGATTTGAGGTTCGGGTACCAAACCCTCCCCTGAGCACAGGTTAACAGGCTGTAATTCCTGGGAAGACACAGGGGAAGATGGACTGCTAAGGACAGTAGGAGTGGATACCAGGGCTGTCTGGCCCAGTCTGGAGCAATCAGGATCATCTTGCAAGGTTGAGATCTGATTTTGACTAGCACTTTGAACAGGAGAGGGAAGGGGGAAGCATAGAGAAACTTCCCTTCCTAATTGAGAACTAAGGCATCCAGGGAACTGAGCCCAACACTGGGGGCCTGCAGCAAAAAAGGGGAAGTTGGTGATTGTCTGGGGCTGCAAAAAGATCTATCTGCGGGGTGCCCCATCTGGAAAATATCACCTCCAAGACCAGGGGATCCAGTGACCATTCGTGATGGCCCTGGGAAATCCTGCTGAGAGCATCTGCCAGGACATTGTCCTTGCCTGGGAGGTGAACTGCCTTGAGGGAGGAGTTCAGGGAGTAAGCCAGAGACCACAACTTCATTGCTTCGGTGCACAAGGCCGTAGACCGAGTGCCTCCTTGCTTGTTGATATACCACATTGTGGTGGTGTTGTCTGTTCTGACATGTACAACTTTGTTCTGAACAGATTTGGAAAAAGCTTGAAGTGCTAGAAATACTGCTCTGAATTCCAACAGATTGATATGGGGCAGAGATTCCTGAGGGGACCACAACTTCTGGGTGGTGAGGTCGCCCATGTGAGCCCCCCACCCCAAGAGGGAGGCATCTGTAGTAAGGATTAAAGAGTGAGACTGAGTGACAAAGGGGACCCCTTGTCTCAGATTGTTTTGATCCTGCCACCACTGTAGGGTCTGGATCAGGGTTCGAGTTACTGGGATCAATTTGGTCAGAGGGTCCTTCCTTGGAGACCAAAAGGCTCTCAAATGGAACTGAATGTCCCTCATCTGAAATCTTGCTCCCTGCACTACTGCTGTAGAAACAGCCATGTGCCCCAGGAGCTGTAGAAAATGCCTTGCTGGTCGAGACACCTGGAGGGCGAATGAGGAGGCCAGAGAGACCAGGGTCCTTGCCCTGTCCAGGGGAAGGAAGGCTCTGGCCTTTACTGTGTCTAGCTCTGCACCTATGACGGTGAGGAGCTGGACAGGCTCAAGAACTGACTTTGGAAGATTTAGAAGGAAACCCAAAGAAGTGAGCAGTTGCTGAGTTATCTGTAAGTGTAACTTGACTTGGTCTGGGGACTGGCCTACTATGAGCCAGTCGTCCAGGTAAGGGAAGATGGCAATCTTCTGCCTTCTTAGAAAAGCAACTACTACTGCCAGGCATTTTGTGAATACCCTTGAAGCAGAAGTGAGGCCAAAGGGCATTGCTCTGAACTAATAATGGCCTGAGGGCAGCTCGAACCTGAGGTACTTTCAATGGGAGCGTCTGACGAGAATATGGAAGTAGGCATCCTTGAGGTCCAGGGACACTAGCCAGTCCCCTAGCCTTAGAGAGGGTAGAATAGTTCCCAGAGTCACCATTTTGAATTTTGGTTTTAAAAGGTACTTGTTTAAGTATCTGAGATCCAGGATGGGCCGCCATTCTCCTGTCTTTTTTTGGGGTAAGGAAGTACCTGGAGTACAACCCTTTGCCCTGGTGTAGGGGTGGAACCCTTTCCACAGCTCTGAGAGCTAGGAGGGAGGAGACCTCTGCCTCTAAGGCAAGTGCCTCTGATGGATTTGCAGGTGGAAAGGATCTGGTTCTCAACTTTGGAAACTTTTTGAAGCTGAGAACCAGTCCCTGGCTTACTACTTCCAGGACTCATTTGTCTGATGTCAGAGACTCCCATTCCTGGACAAAGTAAGCCAGCCTGCCCCCTACAGGTAGCTGAGAATCGGCCCTGGCAACCCCATCAGGGTGCCTGTTTGGCAGGGGCTTTGGGATGAGAGGTGGAAGCAGGTCTGCTTGTACCCCGTCTGCCTCTCCCTCTAAAGAACCCCCTCTGGACATAAGCAGAAGAGGAGGCCTGGGCTTGGTAAAAAAGGCCTATGAAAAGGCCTGCCCCTGGGAAGCTGCCTTTGAGGAGTGGCCTGCTTTTCCTTGGCCTGTGCACTCCTATAGGTGGTCCTATACTCATCCATTTTCTTCATGTAATTCTCTGTTTGCTCCCCGAACAGAAAATTACTCACAACAGGAAAATCCATGGCCTTAGTCTAGGTATCCTGTGACAGGCTAGTACATCTGAGCCAAGCCATTCTTCGAAGTGCCACAGATGTAGCCATGACTCTAGATGACATATCATTGGAGTCACTGCAGCATGGAATTGCACCTTGGATGCCTCAATACCATCAGCAGCCACCTGCTCCAGCTCCTTGGCAAGCTGGCCAGGGACCTGTTTTGATAGGGCCATAACAGTGTCCCATCTGGATTTTTGATACCTAGCAATATAGGCCATATAATTAGCCTGTCTGAGTCCCAAGGATGCTGCCATGTACTGTTTCTTTGTCATGGCATCAATCCTCCTGGAGTCCTTGTCCAGGGGGTGTGAAGCCAAGGGAATGTTTGCCTTATCACAGGCTGCAGCTTGCACTACCCCAACATGGCTGCATTGTTGTGTAAGGAACTCCATGTCAGAGCCTGACAATGTATACCTCTTGTCCATTCTCTTATCCACAGGAGGTATAGTGTTAGGAGTCTTTAAAATCTTAAATGTCTGTTTCCCAAAAGATTTGTGCAAGTGAATAGACAGCCTCCTAGACTCTGGGATATCCATTATTTCCACATAGTCAGGCTCCTCCTGGTCATCCACAGCTTCTTCCATAGGAAGCTGGAGGGTTTCAGCCACTTTTTTATAAAACATGAAATGGGAGTGGGACTCAGAAAGCCTAGGAGGAGAAACCCCCTTAAGGTCTGTCTGGGGAGATGTCCGGGTCAATGGGCATATCCAGACTTTCAAATCCACATTCACTTTCCTCATACTCCTCTTCCTCCTCTTCCGGTTCATAAAATTCCTCTAACTCATACTCTTGAACTGGTGGAACTGGCCGAACCGAGCGCCTGCCTGATGGTGCCGGTTCGGTCGGAACCGGGGAAAGCGACTGGACAATTTTGATCGCTTTGGCTATCTCTTCAGCGGTTGGAGAGGAAAGTTTTGGCTCCACACCAGCTGATTTTTCTTTTCTAGTTCTTTCAGCCAGAACCGATTCCTCAGAATCGGCTCTCCTTTTGCCCGAAGAAGTCTCGCCCTGGTCAGAGGGCACTCCTTCTGGTTCGGTTTGAACCGAACCGGGCTGGCCATCCGGTTCAGCGGACTTTTTGGCCTCCCTTTCCCTGAGCCTACCAGCTCTCTTTTCTAGGGTAGCTGCAGGGAAATTTTTGCAAATCTGGCAGTCTGCATTGAGGTGGTCAAACCCCAGACAATAAACACAGGTGGTGTGGGGGTCAGCCTTGGCAAAGACTTCCCCACACACACTACAGTGTTGAAACCCAGTGGGTCCGGTTTTTCTTTTGGGTTTCTCAGACATAGTGCCAGTCCTAACCAAACTTACCCTTTTATGGCAATCTGCCAGGCAAGACCCTCTTATCGGTTTCCAACCGTGTCACGGGTCGTGGAAAAAAACGTAATAAAATCCGTTTTTTTTAGAACCGATAAGAACCGGTAACCACACTCTAAAAGCACAATTTAAGATTTTTAAACAACTTGATCGGTTCAAAACGAACTGATAAACCGTTTACAAGTTCCACACAGAATAGAATGAAATAAAACCTATCTAGTACTCACAAATACCACAGACAGAGACTGAACCGACGGGTTACGGTTTAAATTCGATCGAAAACTGAGAAAAGCGGTACTTTAACCGACAAATTGAACCGAGCAGAAGGAGAAATCTCCGGAGCGACTGTTCAGTGAGGCGGAGTAAAGAATCTGACGGTTTGAGTTTGAAGAACAACAGACAGAGTCTCAACCGAGCTCGAGCTCAGCATTCCATGCCTGGCATGGAAAGTTAACTCTTTCACCTCCGGGGCAGTTCGAAGGTTGGGACTCACTGCATATGTCAGAATATAGCAAGACTTCATGTTGTTTGAAGGACTGCTTGTTATGAAAACAGCCACATTTTCTACCTGTCTGTGCATTATAGCGAGTTGATCTGGAAGTTTTAAGAGTTGTTCTAGTTTCATTAGACTCTTTAAGAGATTGCTCCACTGGCTGTCCTAACAGATAAGTGCCACCAAAGGGCACATTCATGATCTGTTGCTGGACGTCCAGAGGGAAGTCAGAAGCCTGCAGCCAGAAGTGCTACCTGATGCAAATACCTGCAACCATGGAAAGAGCTGCTGCATCAAAGGCATTCATAGGGACTTTAAGCTGGTGGCTGTTAGACTCAATACCTTGTTTAACAGTAAGCAGCTTATCTTGTTTTGCCTCTGTGTCTGACAAAGCCTCTGTCAGAGACTTAAGCTTGCTCCAGAGGATATACTCATATTTAAAGATGTGACCCTGGTAGTTAGTTATCCTTATGTCAATGATAGCCGTAGCACAGACCTGCTTGCCCATGATGTCTACCTTGCATGACTCCTTGTTAGTGGGTTGCACTGTGATGTCCTTGGGCTCTATGGTGTTATCTTTCTCAACCAGAATAACAATTGCTTCCGATATTGGCTGAGTGAAATATATAGAATTAGCTTTAGGTGCAATACATGTTTGTGGTCCGCCTGCTTGAGAACAGCTGCCACAGTAGCAGGCCTCCTCCAAGTCACCTCTGATAGTGTCTCTTGGGCAGGCTGGGAGGAACTAAGGAGACTAGACACATGTAGAAACTCCAGTTGGAGGCACCTAGAATGGTCTATGGCTGCTGGCTCAAAATTCAATGCAGAATACACATTGCTGAGCAAAGCCTGGAAGGAGAGGTCCTCCTGAGGTAAAGTCACAGGAACTGGTTTTGAGGTCTCTGGACCATACTCTAAGCCATTCTCCTCACCATCAGAGATGATGAGGTCTGGATCTGACTCAGCCCCCTCTACACCTTTCTCACTCAGAGATTAGTAGAAAGGAAGGGGTTAAACAGTCAATAGTGCAGGCCATGGCCTCGGCAACACAGGCGACACCAGACCTGATCCTGGATGGGGCATAGGAAACAGTGCCACCAGTGACACCAAGGACAGCCCCGAGAGCTTCCCGTGAGGGAATGATCCCAGCACTGCAGGCTTGTGTGGCACTGGAAGCGGCACCAGGGCAGGCCCCAAGGAGCCTGACCCCAGCGTTGAAGAACCCGCCAGCACTGAGGCTCCACCTATCTTCAGAGGGGATACAGGTAATGCCACAAATGGAGCAGACATCAGTGGCACTGACAGCGGCACAAGCCCAGAAGCCGGTACGAGCCCAGCCAACCCCAAAGGGTCAGGGGCCAGTACCAGAAACGATACCACATGACTTAAATGCTGTACCCACTGCTCCATATGAGCTTCCCAATGGCTGAACTACCCACCACGGTACTCTCTAACAGACACAGAGAGACTCCACAATGGAGACACCAACCTCACAGGTCCAGGCATCCCCAGTGTCATCGGTGACAATGGTGGGGAATCCAGGCCTGTGGAAGTAGAGTGTCTCACAGCAGAGTGACCAGAGAACAATCTCAATCAGTGCCATTTCTTCCACTTTTTTGCAAGAAGTGGCCGAGGTCAAACAGTGCAAAGAACCCAATGCCAAGCGTGTGTGGGATCTGAACCGTTTTTTTTGCGACTCTGAGAGGACTGTCCCTCTTCCCAACTGCCAGACTGTACATTGCTAGAGCACCTGCCCAGAAAGAGATGGTGGCTAGACACTCTCCCGTTGTCAGAGCAACAAACCTTTTCAGGCTCCTTACTTCTTCCATGGCCACAGACCACTGGCATGAGGTAGGGCTGAGAGAAAACTGTGAAATTTTTTTGAGTTAACTAACTAAACTGACACATAAATAACAAACTCTAGTGTGTTTTTAAAAGCTGAAGTGGAAGAACTGAATGCTTTCATTACATAGACAGTAGAGTTCTGGATCAAACAAGGAGAGCAATGATGCTACTGATACACACTTGACAACAAAAAAAAGGAGTTGAGTTGGGGTTGGTGCTGCTGTATACCAGCAGGCACGTGTGGTGACGTGCCCGGAGCCTACTCACGTCACCAGATCCGAACAGAAAAGTTATGACTCCTGTGGCTCAGACCTACAAGTAAAATAAATGAAGATCAGTTCTTGGAAGATCATTACTATGGTGAGTAATTTGTTATCTAACAACATGAGTCCAACAGTGATGCCATAAAAAGGACCGACGACCCCAGCGCGCACCCCGATTCCGGTTGGGGGGGTGGGCTGGAGAGGTGCAAAGGAGGTTTCAAGCTTAACATCAAATTTCCTCGCTTTTGTCGCTGTGGAACAACCCTAACTGATGCATTAAACAGAGTTTTTTGCCTCTAACTTCCCTTCTTTTTGAGAATGATAACGCGAAATAGTGAAATAATGCAGCGGCAGGGCGGGGCCCTTCAGGCCCGCTCTCACTCTGCGATAATCTTGTCACACAGTAACATTGTGCCCGTAAGCCAAATCATAATGCGCGTAGGTAACATAAAGTGAAACAGAAAGAGAAACAGTAATGTAGACAGAAATGTTAAAAACAATGCAAATGCAACCACAAATGAAAAGCATAAAGGTAACGCATTATGGTGGTGTAGACGTGAACGGTAAGTGAAATGGGTACGGAACAGCAAGCGGAAATGGTAATGGTAACAGTAATGTAAGAGCACAGGCTGGTTTTCCCCAAAAGCTACATAGAGAAAGACAGTGAGTACAAAGAATGTATGCAAAATAATGACTCTCGGAACAGAAAATGAGGACTTGAAATAGTAAATTGCTTATATCTCAGGAACCGTACGACATAGAAAAAACATTTAAAAGTCATATGAATTATCACTTTCCTGGCTAGTTTCGTACTTAGCCCCCATTAGGGGGCTAGGTAGTTTTCTGATGAAAAGTCTGCATCTTGTACCGTTTCCGAGATACGGGCCCTGAAAGGTGTGGCGAATGCCGTAACGTTATCCTATGGGAAAAAAACAGAAGTTTGGAGTGCCATAACTTTGCTTCCCTGTAATATTTTTTCACCAAACCACTGAAAGGCACATCTGTGGGATGTTGGCTGTGTTCCCTGCAAATTTCAGTCAAAAGACGAACCGTTATTTTGCAGCAGGGCGTCAAACGAGTGCTGCAATGCGTCGTACGCTGCAATGTTATCTTATGGGAAAAAGCGTCAATTTTGGAGTACCGTAAGTTTGCCGCCATGTAATATTTTTTCAACTAAGCACTGAAAGATACATCTGTGAGATGTCGGCTGCGTTCCTTCCAAATTTCAGCCCAAAACTCCAAACCGTTCTTTTGCAGCTGGGTGCCAAAGAATTGCTGTCATTTTCCCACAGCCTAGAAAAGTACTGTCGCAGTTTGCGAAAGCTTTCGCAAATTCATTCGACAGTGTCGCCAGTGCGAAAGTACTTTTTCCAGAAACGTGAAAAACATATTTCTAGGGTGTTTTACCCCGAAATAAAGACATGGCTAGCATCCTCAGGGTCCGACTAATTGAATACAAAAATAATTAGGTTGCTAGAGGGTCCCAAATTTAAATGCCAAGCATTTTTCTGATCACCAACTGAAAACAAAATGGCGGATTTGCGACAGAAAAAGGGCCATTTGCGAAAGTAAAAACTGCATTTGCGACACTGTCAAACTTTTTGTTAACTTTTCCCATTGACTTATAATGGGAACTTGTTTTTTGAATAACTTTTGAACTGTTTAATATTTTTTCATGAAATCTTCAAAGGGCACATCGGGGACCCTGGCCGCACGTTCCCTGAAGATTTCGGACCGGTCGGCGCAAACCGTACGACCTGTAGGCACGACCGTAGAATTCCAAAAAAGCATAAACGCACGCGCAGATCATGCTTAATAACTCCGCAGCCATACATCCAACCGACACGAAACTTGGCAGATCCCAAGGCGTATCAGTCTTGATCATGTATTCCAAATTTCAGGTAAATCTGTCAAACGGTTGCAAAGTTGTTAAGGTGCAAAATTTTGGGTTTAACATGTAAATGGCTCCTCAACCCTAACTCATAATATATATATTATATTTTTATATATGGAGAGAGAGAGAGACACACACACACACAATCAGAGTCAATCAGTAACAGGTATGGACAGACACATACTATTAGAACAACACCAGAAGGAAAACAAAGTAAACACACATTTAAACTTAGTGACAACCTTCTCTGCACAAGCCTCTATTTTGGAGAACATTGTCAAGAAACACTGGCACATTCTATAGAGCTACCCTGGTTTGAAAGAGTTAGCAGCCCAACCACCGATGATGACATATAGAAGAACCACCTCAATAGGAGACGTATTAGTTCACAGCCACTATAGGGAACTCCAGAGAAACACTTGGCTGACACAAGATGCCCAGGGTTGCCATCAATGCAAATGGTGTATTTTCTGAAAACATGTAAAAACTGGTAAAAATTTTAGAAGTATCAAATATAGAAAAAAGCTATGATATAAGACAGATGATCACCTGTGACACAAGTGAAGTGATTTACCTGGCAACCTGTAGCTGTATGGCATTCTATGTGGGAGAAGCAACTGGAAACTTTAAAATTAGTTTGGGGTTGAGCCAGCCCAGTGGCGCTGAGGGTTGAGGCATGGGACGCCACACCTCGCTCCATGCTGGCGACCTGGGTTCGGGAATGAGCCTGGGTCGTCGGGGGTCGGCAGGGCAGGACTAGGATCGAGCATCCGACGACAGCTCTCCTAGCCCTGGGGAGAAGGCAGGGATGCACGCCATGCTCTGCTGATCCCTGGGGACGCCCGGTGGTACTGCAGTAGTGTGGGTGCTAGTGGGGGGGGGGGAGCATGGCAGATGTCTGCCCGATAGTGCGCTGACGTCCTTGCACGTCTGTGCTTCAAGGGAAAAACAACAATGGAGGGAAAAAGCAACACACAGATCTGCGGCAGTTTGATAGCTGCAGTTTCGCCAGCAGATGATGCCCGGACATGTGCCAGTAATGGTTCCTCACCGGGCACAGGGGCTTCGGGGGGCCCCCTTCACAGGCAGAGATGCATCTGCCAGCTGGGCATGGAGCTTCAGGGTCGGAGGTGGAACAGAGGAGCAGCGGCTGGAGGTAAGGCAGGACTGTGGTTGCAAAGGGAAGGAGAAATTGTTAAATGATAAAAAAATAAAATAAAATAAGTGTGGGGGAACATATCAGAGCAATCAAAAAAAAGAGATGTGGCCTATGCCACTGCTAATCATATTGCAGAGAGAGGAGATGGCTCAACCTGTAATTTTACATTTACAGCCATTGATACAGTGAACTCTAATCGGGGGGGGCAATTACAATGATCTAGTGCTCAAAAGGGAGGCTTTCTGGATTATTAACCTGGGAGCTACACATTATCCTAGTTTAAATACAGGCTTTGATTTAAAATAATTTTTAAAAAAGAAGTAAGAGAATTTCTCTCCACAATATTAATATTTTTATCCTGCATACATGAATTTTTATGATGAGTTTCTAAGTCATTACCTCAGTATAAGATGGATATTCATTCTCTGCTTCGAAATAACCCCAAAAATATGTTTGTTCTTTTCCTCCCCTCCCTTTACCTCATACCCCAGTGGTACCTTCCCTTCCCCATCTCCCCCCCCACTTTGTAGTACTGTCTTATCATATATTTATCATGTGATGTATGTATATCTATTACAAGAGTTTTAGAAAGCTGATGTCATCATGACATCATCACTTTGTCACTATTTATTGTGTGTCTTTCCAGTCTGCATTAGCTTTTGATAAAGGACCTTTGCCTGAAACACGTCAAGCATGCAGACCATGTGTGTCTTGGAATAAATATTTGCTTTTTTGAATTACTGGAGCCTGTATGTTTTGTGGATGTGGTTGGTGAGTGCCCACTTGCAACTGTAATCACTCTTATTTTAATGTCTATTGTGGGCCCTGGCATGCCTCTTCTTGCACTTCTGGTTGGCCATGATTAGAAAAAACATGAATCTACAAGGGCAAAGTCTCATTCTGTATATCCTTGTTCTTGTGCCACTAGAAGCAAACTTGGAAACAACATGCAACATTAATCAGAAATAAACCAAACAACAATGAGATAACACCGGTACAGATAAACAAATGAGATGTAGTTATGAGGCTGACAGATGTCTACTGTAGCTCTGGACAAAGAACAGAGGTCCAGCAGGCACGGGTCAACCCTTGTCAATGGTCCATGAGTGTCTGCACAAGGGAGACTCCCCCAGTTCCATGAACCCTATTATAACATCTACATTCAGTAATACAGTTTCCCATTTATATTGGGTGACTGTAGATCCCTCAATTTGACTGCTGAAACACAGAATTTCTAAATGTCAACAAATAGAACCACCATGCCATTCACAATTCCAATTTTAGCATCCTGCTGATTTACGCCTAAATGCAAAAGAAGTCAAATATTTGGTGGGTTCCAGCTACCCATCATATTCCATGAATGAAGCAAGTATGAGCTGCTGGATGACCATTTAGCTCCCTTGGTATTCCAGTTTCTACTGTTGGGTGGGGGGGGGGTCATCAGAGGTTGTTGGGGGAACACCTTTGGGAGTAGTGTTGGCAGTTCCTTTTGAGCCTCTTCACCACTGGCAAATTCGTGAGATCCTTTTTGCATGCTCACTATCAGGAAGGCAGGGTGCAGCATGCAGACTTTAATATGAGTAGAGTGGAGAGCTTGCTTAATGTGTTTACAGTATAAACTAATTACTTGTCCCTTACAGCAGGGGTGACATTGCAGAAGATATAAAAGTGATGTCTTCTCCTGGTAGTATAGGCAATGGAGAATGATCACACTTGATTTTCCTCCTAGGGGTGACTGTGGCCTCAGAGAGTGGTCAGCCTCTCTTATTATGTACCCGCTGCCCTGCACTGGTGGCCCTGCCATCTGCTGGAACAATTTCTGCACAGACTGCATCATGCTGGTGCCCTCTGCTTGCTCTGGTATACCAAGGACCAGGTTGTTCCTCTGATTATATTCCTCCTGGTCCTCAGTAAGATCTTTCAGCTCAGTCACATTCTTTGAGTTCACTTATCTGGCTGTACTCCTTGACTTGTTTGTCCTCACTGGTACTTATTCTAGCCTCCGTGTCCAAGATCCTTCTGGTCAGCACTTCATGTGCTGATTTGAAGGACTTAAAGTCATTAACCATTTCTAAGAGTGTGACTTTTATTTTTTTTTTTTTCTGTTAACCTATTTCTTCACCTACACATACCCTACAGAACTCCCTCTTGCCAGGGCGCCCAGCTCTGTCTCCCGCTCACAGCATTGTCCCCTCACTTTCCCCCAAGACAGGCAGCAGGGATCCCTCAACCCAGCCAGTTCGGATCCGGTCTGAGGGGGCTGCTGTTATGCATGGGAAGCGGGGCCTCAGGCATCCAGCAGTCCATCCGATGGGGCCATTTTCTGTTTTTCTCCCTCCCTGGCGGCACAATGACATGCAATGCCACCAGTGATCGAGCCGTGCTCGCTCCTGCACGCAACACATCAGGCGACTGCCCTGTAACCACCCACTAGGTGTGAGCCACTGGTGTCGACCCTCATCCTCCGCTAGGGGTCAGGCATGTAGCGGACTCCATCCCAATCCCTCCCCGGGAGAGGAGAGCTGTCTTCCAGATGCTCGATCCTCTCCCTCCCCAGCCGACCCCCAACAGCCCACTCACACCTCGAACATGGGTCACCGGCGTGGCAGGAAGTTAGACTAGGAGAGGGCAACCCTCCACGCCACTGGGCTGGCTAAAGTGTGACTTTTATTGATGTGAACTCCATGAAGAAAATGGTCCAGTTTGTCAGAAGTATCCTTCTTGCCTGTGGCCTCTGGTGTTGAGCCCAGTGGCGAACTTTGCTTCAGCCACTTCAAGGGCTGAGATCGCGGTGGTATCAGTGGCACTCTTGGTTCCCTTGACAACTCCATGTAGCTACAGTAGCAGCCACAGACACTGCCAGCTATTTCCCGAAATATCTGTGATATTTCCAGATATATCTAATGCTTTCTCCATTTCTACAGTAGGGGTAGCAGAGAGAAACTCTTTAGAAATTTTGCGAAATATCTGGAAATAGCTGGCAATGTCTGTGGCTACTACTGTATGCTTTATCCATGTTCTGCCATCATCAACTTTCTGTAAATGATGCCTTCTGTGTTTAACTATCACTTAGATGGTACTAAAACTTAAAAACAATACAGGAAACTGAATTTAGCCATGTTTTAATGCTGAGGTTTCAGAAGCTGAGAGGAGAGCTACCTCTCAGGCTGAGCACATAAATGGAAATTACATACCTACCGTAATTCTTGATCTTCTCTTGCATCTTCACCATTCATTACTGTTGGGTGTTAGCTGGAAGTGTGCACCCGCTATGGGAGTTGTTTTTGGAGGAAGGAGTCGGCACTGACAGTGCGGCCCATGAGCGCAACGCACTGCGTGGTGCGCAAAGGGCAGCCGTTAGGCACCGCAGACTCCTCCTCCATCCCAGTTCTGTAAGCCGGAGAAGCGAAATAAAAGTGTTAGAAGAATAAGAGTGAGGCAAGAGAGCGCCGAGATATAGATAAAGGAAAGGAAAGAAACTGAAAAAGGAATAAGCTGAAAGAAAATGGGAAAGAGGAGAACCCTACCCTAATGGACCACAGGACCTCACTCCTAAGGCAGCTCTGAGGGAGGAAGAGATAAGGGAGAGAAAGACGAGAAAGGGGATATTGGGAGGAGGGAAATACTGCCATGAATTTTGAGAAAACTGGTTGAAGTTTATCAGCTCAGAACTTGGAAGGCTACCAAGTTTGGTTGACAGTAAATCTATTTGACCACCCGCTGTGACGGCACAATACCGATTGAGGTATTGTGCCGCTAACCAGTATTTTCTGTGGGGGCTGTGCCCCACCCCAGGTGGGGGCTCTGCCCCACCCCCAGACTTTAGGATTCTCAACCCAGGTTGGAGTTGGTCTGAGGGGCAGGATATGGGGGAAAGCGAAACACGGAAATGGACCATTACAGCGACTGTCGCTGTAGTGGTCATTTTCCACGTATCGCCATCGGGGTGTCGGGCAAAAGGGGGCCACCCAAACTTAACAGCCCGGGAGCAAGGATCCCTTCAGGCAAAAACTGGTTTAGATGGTTCAACTGAACCTTCCGCAGAAATTGAACAAGAGAGGCAGATTGCTCTACACATCCCATTATCCTATCACCCATTACTCAAGCCGAGAGCTCACAGATCAACAAGGCAAATTCATCTGTTCCGGAGAGGAAGAGCCCCCAACTAGGTCTAGGGAAAAAGCCCCATCAGCACACAGCCATGTGCTATTATGAGGGGTTGGGAAAGCCCTAGAAGAGGGCAACCCTTTAGCAAGATGGACAGAGACAGATAAGGAACTCCTTTTGACCCCCGGAGAAAACAAGGGTCAAGCAACCAGAACAAGATGATGATTTGGGTTCAGCCTAGAACATACACTGACTAGTCCCAGTCTGGTTTTCACAAAGAAGATTAGGACACCAGGTCTGTCCAGAGACCAAGGGCTAGAGGACTGACTCATAGACTGACCCTGAAGGTTGTAGAGTGACCTAACCTGACCTGAAGAAAATATCCCAGAAGGAAGCCCTGTCCAGGAATCAGAAAGAGTTCTGTCAGACAGGCAACGAAGTTCCGCTCGCTCACCTCCTTCTTAAGATCCCTTACCGTTCTTTAGAGAAGAACAGAAGGTCCCAAGGAACCAGGGGATTTAGCACCCAAGAGGGCTTGAGAGAAGGTGAACAAGAAGGATGAGCGGGGCAGGGGAGATGCCCAAGAAGTGAGACCCATGAGGGGAAGGTGGGCGGGATTCAGTAATGAATGGTGAAGATACAAGAGAAGATCAAGAATTACGGTAGGTACGTAATTTCCATATCTTCCCTTGTCAATCTTAACCATTCATTACTGTTGGATGAGTACCAAGCTCCCCCCCCAAAGGGGGTTTTACATAACCCTGAGGGAACAATACCCCCAGCTTCCTGTTGGTGAGAAACAGGAAGAAGAGACCCTGGCCGTACTAGACTGGTGTCTAAGGCCGAGGAGAGCTAGGAGGTGTCCCCTGAGGATGAGAAGATGGAGGAAGCCCCTGTAGAAGCCTCCTTGCCCTGGTGGAAAAGAGACATGTCCCTCTGAAAGTGCAGCGAATCACCCTACGCTGGGCCAGGGGTGACAACCTTGATAGACAAAGCCATGCCATCTGCGTGATGCGGATCACTGTCCCCGCAAGCCTGGAAGCCACCTCACTGGTGTCATAAGATGCTCTTGCTTGGTACCTTGCCAGTTCCAGGCCTATGGTGGAGAGGACAACGGTCTGTCAAGATTGCTCCGAATCAGGCATTGATGCTAGCACCTGAGCTAGCATCAACCACAAGTGCCTACTATAGGAAGTGTGATGTGCCTGATGTGATGCAATACACAATAATGCATGAGAAGAGAACACTCTTTGCCCCCACTGGTCAAACTGTAGGGAATCCAAGCTCGGTGGTCAGTCGTGCACCAGGTGCCGGCACCCAGAAGGGGTCTCTAGGTATACCAAGCCCAAGGGGGGGTTAGGGAGAGTACCTAGAGACTCCAAAGGAGCACAATACCTCCTCCTGCAGTCTACCGGGGCTGGGAAGGGGCGACTGGAGACTGCCAGGTGCGGATAGACACTTCCTGGAAGGGAAGAGGCCAGAATGGCATCACCAGATGCTGAGCACTGAATTCACTGAGGAATTCATGTGTCTCCCGCTCAGTATTGTCCCATCTAAGGAAGGAAATAAGGAGATCCCAAACCATCCTCAAGAGGAAGCGCTGATATTCCGTGAAATCAGCATCGGAAGAAAGGTAAACAGAGGGTTCCTCTCCCTCCAAGGAGGGAGTCGAGGAGGATGGGGAACTCCAATGTCCAGAAGACTCTGGCATTACAACACAGTGGGTGGAGGGAGTTTCTTATTACAGTTTTAGAGGATTTAAAAAAATATAAATTTGCTCGGCAATTTAGTGCGGCAGCTGGGAAATTCATAAATCTGCAAAGTATTAATTTCTGTGAATTCCCATCAACTTCTCCAGCAAATTAAAACTTCACAACATCCCAGATGTACCTCCAGATATTTCAGCTTTATTTCTCTAATAGGATTGCTCTACTATATTTACTACAAGGTGGTACAAAAAACAAAGAACAGGCCTTGCTGTCATGAAAGGGAAGTACGGTAGTTATTTTCAAATTTAAAACTAAATGTATTTGGCTGCATTAGTAATGTATGGTTTGTGTGACTACAGAACAACTCTAAACATTCCAGGACATGAACCATCAGATACTGTATGTTGTTACTGTTGCTAATTTAATAACACCTAATAGTTTTTTCCAAGCTTGAAGGGAAATGGGGTCATGCCAAGGACACAAATCTTTTACTAATGGCAAATGAGCATCTGTGCAGTGAAGTTCTGGCTGCATGTAATAAGTGTACAGTATACAAAACAAGGCAATTATGAACTTCTCACACTGCTAATGTAGTTGCTGTGCTCTGCCATGAACTGTAAGCAGGGTGTTTATGGAGAAAATGTAGAAAACATGTCATGATTCTAAACCACTACTAGCCTGTCAAAAGTATCTGTATCTCATCCAAACGGATCAGAATTTAGGACTATGTAATATATAGGGGATATGCAAGGGACTGACTCAAAATATGCAATTTATCTTCAAGTGTTGGGGGACAGGACCATAACTCAAGAGTGGCAGAGCCATGAGTGAGTTATGAAAGTCCTGTCCACTCACAAGTGATGATAAATTGCCTGTTTTGAGTTAGGCTACTGTATACTTGATATATATAAAAGTAGTTTACAAGTTATAGCTTTTAAATCTGCAGTTTGTTGAAGATTTTGCTGTTTTTCATTATTATAGATCGAGGGAGCACTCACGACCAACTGGAGTGCTCCTTTCCCCTGTGCATGAGACACTCTTATTCTGTGAAGAGTGTCTCATGCGCAGATGCCCTGGAAATGGGCACATTCTGGGACAGTTTAAAAAAAAAAAATAACCTTGATCTATAATGTATTATAATAATATTATTCTCTGTTGAGCAGAACGCGCATGAAATCACTCTTATCCCGCAACAAGTGGCTCCGAGGAACATATAAATTTATAAAATGGGTAGGGAAATTGTTGTAGTTTTATTGGATGATGAGCATCACATAACTGTGCATATATCAGAGTGCCACCGCACACCTGCACTTTACCTCCAAAACAATTTTGACATTTTCTAAGATAGATCAACCACTCTTGAGGTGTGTTGCGCTTGATATAATCATGACGCCTTTGGGCTGTTGATTTATCTTGCCTGCAGCCTCGCATGCATAACGCATACCAAGGCGCAAGATTTATATCAAAGCTGCATCGCTATCCTCAGAATGGTATATCTATTACTTATGAAATGGCAAGAAAAAATCTAGAAATTTCATTGGCCAAGGCAGATCAGCTGACTGCACATTAATTCTCTGTATACACACAGTCATCCTGGTCCTAAACCACATTACACAATGAGCAGATCAGTCCTCCTACAACCAGAACTATCTTCCATCAGTCTCCCTACAACCAGAACTGATCTTCCACCACAAACATGGCCACTACCTTTACACTGTAGAAACCTTCAACTGGGCCCTAAAATTTAAATGATCTTAAATATAAAATAAAACAAATTAATTAAATGTTGTTTACCAGATTGTCACACTTGCCTTACGCACATAAACAAATTAGAAACATTAAGTATTGTTTATAGTTTTCATTACAACTGTTTGCTAACAGTGAAAAATCCCCCTTCTGTCTTTACCTGCTCATCAGGGAAATCTTTTCTGCTTTCCCTAACAAGTGAGATAATTGAGTCTCTGGCTCTAAAACAGGCCTTTGTTGTCTGTGTGTACAGTATGTTAGTAGAGGAACATTCTGCTAGTAGAACTGAACAAAATTTTGAATCCCTGTATTGCATGGTAAACATTCCATGATAAACATTCCGTTTCTTGAATGTGGGGAAACACAGAGGGAAAAAACACAGAATGAAGAAAGTAAGCAATAATATTATATAAACAAAGAGAAAAGGTGGTAAATGACTCACCCTACTGTTTATATTTTAGGTCAGAGCGAGCAGTTCATGATGCTGTTAGTGAGTGTGGCAGTTTTGAACCACGCTCATGCTTGCAGCACTGGGGAACTGAGAAGCCTCTGTCATGGCTTCCTTTTAGTTTTGTCTACAGAGTGAGGAGAATGAAATAAAATAAGGGGGATTATGTGTCATACTTAGAATGAGAAAAACAGCATTTGTGAATTGTTGTGGCTGGTAGGGGAATATGAAGCTTAAGTGGGCAGGGAGGCACACACTGCATAACACTACTTTAATCTAGCATCAATAGGAGGAAGGACTATTTTATGTTAAAAGCACAGATTCACTTACATTTTTACTTATTTAAAAATAAAAAAATGCTTCTAAAAATAAAGGGACATTTTATAAGCACAATAAGACACTCAGGGGTTGTGCATTACGGTGTGATAACTGCACTCCTAGGGACGACCGGCACTCGGCCTTTGGCCTCATGCCTAACTAAACCCCTAGGAGTGCGGTTATCACACCGTAATGCACACCCCGTCATGTCTTATTGCTTACATATATAACAGCGGGCTTCAGTGCTGCACTAGGCATTGTGATGTCATCAGCATTGTGAAAGTTGCTCTCTGATTAGTTCCGTATTCCACTGGGCTAACAGTAACCTTAATGGTAACAGGAAACAGTATTTTAACACTTCTAGATGCCCTACTGTTGTCACTGTAGTGTCTGTCCAATATTCTGATATTATGTTTTTGACCTTTTTTGTTAAATTAATAATATAATTTTGTTTTCTTTGTAATTATCCACATTCCTTCTCCCCTCAGCAGTTGCTGCTGTCTCTTTTCATGCTGCCTGAACATTCTATGACATCAATAACACCCTTCCAGGCCATTCAGATGAACAACATGGAACTGTGTTACTGATGTCATAGAATGTCTTAGAAATATGAAAATAAAGAACAGTAGCAGCTGAGGGGTGTGGAACTCTATGTATATCTGAGGGCACCCCCAAAATGAAAATTACGTACTCACTGTAATTCTTGATCTTCTTGGACCATCTTCACCATTGATTTACACTGCTGGTTTCAAGCTGAAGGAGCTGGGACCCTGCGGGAGCCAAAGATTTTCAGGAAGGCCAACTCCAAGGTAGGCTGCATGCATGTGCTGCATCGCGAGGCTAGCTTGTGCTACATAGCCTATCTCGGCAATGGCCCTCAATCGCCTCAGTACTTTTTTTTTACTGAGGAGGTGCAGCATAGCCTAACTAAGTAAACAACTAACCTAATAAGGGCATAAGATCGCCCTTTGGACCCATGTAAGAAGGGGCAACATGAAGAACACTGTCATCACAGCCCAAACCGAAACAAGGGAGGTGAAGACAAGGAACAGAGAGAGTGAGCTCAGGGGATGGTGGGTGGACGCGTGAATCAATGGTGTAGATGGTCCAAGAAGATCATGAATTATGGTGAGTATGTAATTTTCATATCTTCCTGGACCTTATCTTCACCATTCAGTCACACTGCTGGGTAACAGTACCAAGCTCAGATAAAAATCCCCCAAACAGAGGGGTAGGATATGGAGCTCACTCAGGACAGAAGTCCATTAAGGATTTTCCTGCCAAAGGAAGCATGCTGTCTGGCATGAACATCCAGAGCATAGTGCTTAACAAAAGTATGCACTGAGCTCTAAGTAGCCACTTTGCAAATATCACCAATGGGGACAGAGCGGATTTCTGCTATGGACTTTGCAACTGCTCTGGTGGAGTGGGCACAAACTTGGCTTTCAAATTTGACATGTGCCATAGAGTAGCAGTGGCGAAGGCAGGCCACTATCCAAACTGAAATTCATTTTATTACAGCAGGCTAACCTAGTTGGTTCAGGGTGAAGGAGACAAAGAGCTGCCTAAGTTCTATTGATGTAGAACCTGAGGGTTCTTTTAACATCCAAAGTATGGAGGGTGTGCGCTACCTCATTCTGGAAGTTAGGAAAGTAAGTGGGCAGCACCAAGGGTTGGTTTAAATGGAACTCCGAAACCACTTTAGGTAAAAACTTTGGGTGTGTGCAGAGGACCACCTTGTCTTTATGGAAGACAGTGTAAGGAGGGTCTGTAACCAAAGCATGTATCTCAGAGATCCTACAGGCAGAAGTGATGACCACCAGAAATGCTGTTTTCCAAGTAAGGAATTTGAGGTCACAAGTAGCCGTGGTTCAAAGGGCTTTACAAGTGAGCATGTCCAGCACAAGGCTGATATCCCAGGGAGTGACAGGTTTCCATACTGGGGGTCCTATGTGCAGGATGCCTTTAAAGAACCTCTTGGAGAGGCAGTTGAGCTAAAATAAGGTTCTGGACTGGCTTGTGATAGGCAGAGACAGGACAAAGGTGAACCTTTACAGGGGAGTATGGTAGTCCAGCATCAGAGCTTGAAACGGGACTCCACATAAGAGGTTGTCCAGAGACCTCCACCACTGTAATTCGCAGAGATCTGGGGAAGACAGTAGGACTTGTGCATTGAAATCATTTGTTCTTTGGTCCCACTGTACTCTCAGTGCCCACTGTAATACCCTCATATGTAACCGGGCATGAGGGACAGTTGGGATGGCTGCCGCCATATGTCCTAGTAACCTCAGGTAGTCTCTGGCCGAGATGTACCTGCTGTCACTGATCTCTGATGCCAGAGTGATCAGCTTGTCTGCCCAATCTCTTGATAAAAAGGCTAAACCTAGGGAAGTGTCTGGGACAGCCCCATGTACTGAAGACATTGAGTGTAATCCCATTTGGATTTTGGTATGCTGATGGTAATTCCCAAAGAGGAAAACATCTGAAGTGTTTGCGATGAGGAGGTTTCCAATTGATGTCTGGATGATGCTTTAAGCAGCCAATCATCTAGGTAAGGAGAAACGTAGTGGCCTGACCTCCTGAGGGCAGCCACCACCACTGCTAGGCACTTTGTGAAAACCCGGGGTGCTGAGGCCAGACTGAAAGGCAGGGCTCTGAACTGGTAATGATGGTCCTGAAAAAAGAAACGGAGATACCATCTGTGGGCAGGGTGGATCATTATATGTAAGTATGCATCCTTCATATCCAGAGAAGAGAGCCAGTCTCCCTTTAGAAGAGGCTGGAGCATTTGCAGAGTGACTATTCGAATTTCTTGTACTCTATAAAGAGATTAAGTTTCCTGAGATCTAGAATCAATCACAGATCTCCCATCCATTTTGGGACCAGAAAAGATGAGAGTAAAAAAATGCCCCAGCCCTTCTGGGGAAGGGGAACTGGTTCTATTGCATTCTTTAGTACCAGAGATTGCATCTCCGCTGCCAATACTGATTCATGATCGGGAGTGTAATAAGAGACCCATGGGGGCATATTGGGTGGCACATTGGTCAATTCCAGGGTGTGTCCTAACTGAAGCATACAAACTAAGGGCGTAAGCCCAAACCAAACACTGCAGCACATAACCACTTAGCAAGAGCATATAATAAATGAAACATGAACGGTCTTACTACTTCTCAGTCTTTATTGAATGCTCACAAAAACTTTCATCCCATAGCTGGTAGAGTGATGAGGCAACAGAACTGCTTGGTATTAAAATAAGAAAACCGTAGACACCATAATGGTGTTTAATCTGTCTGGTCTTTTTATCTGCTTCGGATTAAACACCGTTATGGTGTCTACGGTTTTCTTATTTTAATACCGAACCATTCTGTCACCTCATTACTCTACCAGCATGAACAGGATGAAAGTTTTTGTGAACATTCAATAAAGACTGAGAAGCGGTAAGACTTTTCATGTTTTATTTATTATATGCTCTTGCTAAATAGTCATGTGTTGCAGTGTTTGGTTTGGGCTTAAGCCCTTAGTTTGAATTCTTTGGTTAACTCTGTTACGGCAGGCACCAGACCATGGTAACTCACTGTGAATGAGCTGAGCCCCTCACTAGTTTGTGTTTGTTGTGTCCTGTCTGAATCAGTTGAAGTACCCATTGCTCTGTAGTTATAATTTGCCAACCCTGTAAGTGTGGGGAAAATTTGCCCCCGACCACTGTGGGATGGGCCTCAGATCCCACTGGCACGGGGGGACCCTCAGGTGTTAGACTGTCCCTCTTGGGGGACAGAGGGGGTGTAACAGGATGCTTTGGGGTTAGCACGAGGTTCTGGCTGGGAGACTTGAGCTTTTCATTTGTTGGGTTGTCTAGAAGCAGACAGCTATCCATTGGCAGGTCTATGAAAATTTCCTTTATAGTGAGGTTCAGACTGGGGATGGTAGAGGGAGCACACAGACTATAATGCATCACCTGAGGTCTGCAAGGACATCAAAATATCCTGAGTTTGAGGCTCAAAAGGTTTGTCACCCTTAAAAGGTGCATTTAGAATAGATGAAAAAATTACTCACCTTAGTAATGTTGTTTCTTCTAATGGAGTCTTGCTGTATTCTGACTATGTGCAGTGATCTCCAACCTTTGAACTGCCCCGGAGAGGAAAGAGTTAACTTTCCATGCAAGGCATGGAACGCTGAGCTCGAGCTCGGTTGAGCCTCTGTCTGTTGTTGTTTGAACCCAAACCACCAGATCTTTATGAGCTATACTCACTGGGCGTCCTGTGTGGAAACTGTAAACTCACACTAGCCAACTGGCAACTAAATTTAATAGAAAGGTTTTTTGGTTCCAAAGTAAAGACTCAAGTCAGGAAACCCAGCAAACAAAACACAACACACACCCAAAAATTAAAGAGGGTGAGAAAAAGGAGGCACCTCTAGGGTGCCAACACTGCTCCTGCCCACCCACATCCCAAAACCCAGGTTCTGAGAGGGGAGGCGGGGGAGGTCAGAATACAGCAAGACTCCATTAGAAGAAACAACATTACTAAGGTGAGTATTTTTTTCTTCAAACAACATGAAGTCTTGCTATATTCTGACTATGTGCAGACTACCAAGCAGTACCTCCATGGAGGAGGGACAGAACCTACTTTGGGAACAGGCTCTGAAGCACTGCTGTGCCAAACCGAGCATCACTCCTAGCCTGGATATCCAGAGGGTAATGCTTGGTAAAAGTATGGACTGTTTTCCAGGTGGCTGCTTGACAAATCTCTAAGATAGGAATATCCCTGGCAGCAGCCAGGGAAGCAGCTGTACCTCTAGTAGAGTGAGCCCTCAGGCCTGAGGGTGGAATTCTACCCAATTTTTCATAGCAGAATTGTATACAAGAGACAATCCACCTGGCAATAGATCTTTTAGTGGCAGGCTTTCCCTTACCAACCTCACCATAAGTGAGGAACAATTGGAGGGAGTCAAACCTGTGACCCTTGGTGCGCTCTCTGTAGTAGCTAAGGGCCCTTTTCACATCCAGGCTGTGCAGCCTCTTCTCCCCAGAGGAGGAATGGTCAATGAAGAAAACAGGAAGAGACACAGACTGATTAAGGTGGAAATCTGAAACCACCTTAGGCAAAAACTTCCTATTAGTCCTGAGGACCACCTTATCTCTATGGAAAGAGATAAAATCAGGCTCCACTGACAGGGCCTGTAACTCACTGATGCATCTGGCAGAAGTAATGGTTACAAGGAACACAGTTTTCCAAGTCAAGTACTTAAGCTCTCCTGAGGACAAAGGCTCAAAAGGGGGTTGCATAAGCTGAGCAATGCAAACATTAAGGTCCCAAGCAGGAGCAGGGTCCCTGAAGGGAGGATTGGTGTGCAGCAATCCCTTGAAGAATTTACAGAATACAGGATGAGCTGAACGGGAAGAGGGCTTGCCTACTGACAAGAAGGCAGAAACAGCTGCCAGATGCACTTTAAGTGTAGCTGGTCTGAGTCCCAAGCCATTGAGATGAACCATATAGTCCAGGACTGTAGGCAACCCAGCAGATTCTGGAGAAATATGCTTACCAGAGCACAAATAGTGAACCTTTTCCATTTGGAGTTGTAAGTCTTTCTGGTGGAAGGCTTTCGAGAAGCCTTTAGGATGTCCAGAACACCTTGAAAGAGATGCAAATCGGCAGATTCTAACTCTTCAAGAGCCAGGCCTTGAGATAGAGAGATTTGAGATTCGGATTCCAAACTCTCGCCTGAGAGCATGTTAACAGGTTGTAATTCCTGGGAAGAGACAGGGGAAGGTGGAATGCTAAGGACAGCAAGAGAGGGTACCAGGGCTGTCTGGCCCAGTCTGGAGCAATCAGAATCACTTTGCAGGGCTGAGACCTGATTTTGAGTAGTACCTTGAACAGGAGAGGGAAGGGGGGAAAGCATACAGAAACTTCCCTTCCCAATTGAGAACTAGAGCATCCAGGGGGACTGAGCCCAACACTGGGGGTCTGCAGCAAAAAAGAGGAAGTTGGTGATTGTCTGGGGCTGCAAAAAGATCTATCTGTGGAGTGCCCCATCTGGAGAAGATCACCTTCAAAATTAGGGGATCTAGGGACCATTCGTGATGGCCCTGAGATATCCTGCTGAGAGCATCTACCAGGACATTGTCCTTCCCTGGGAGGTGCACTACCATCAGAGAGGTGTTCAGGGAATAGGTCAGAGACCACAACTTCATCGCTTCTGTGCACTAGGCCGTAGACCGAGTGCCCCCTTGCTTGTTGATGTACCACATTGTGGTGGTATTGTCTGTTCTGATCTGAACCACTTTGTTCTGAACAGAATTGGAAAAAACTTGCAGTGCCAGAAACACTGCCCTGAATTCCAAGAGACTGATGTGAAGCAGAGATTCTTGAGGTGACCACAACCCTTGGGTGGTCAGATCCCCCAAGTGGGCTCCCCAGCCCAAGAGGGAGGCATCTGTGGTAAGGATTAGAGAATGAGATTGAGTGACAAAGGGAACTCCTTGCCTTAGATTGTCCTGATCCTGCCACCACTGCAAAGCCTGGATCAGGGTTCGAGTCACTGGGATTAGTTTGGTCAGAGAATCTTTTCTCTGGGACCAGAAGGCTCTTAAGTGGAACTGAATATCCCTCATCTGAAATCTTGCTCCCTGGACCACCGCCGTAGAGGCAGCCATGTGGCCCAGGAGCTGCAGAAAATGCCTTGCTGGACGAGACACCTGAAGGGTGAATGAAGAGGCCAGGTTCACAAGGGTCCTTGCCCTGTCCAGGGGAAGGAAGGCTCTTGCCCTTATTGTGTCCAGTTCCGCTCCTATAAAGGTGAGAAGCTGTACTGGCTCCAGAACTGACTTTGAAAGATTTAGGAGGAATCCTAAAGAAGTGAGCAGTTGCTGGGTTATCTGGAGATGTGACTTGACTTGGTCTGGAGACTGACCTACTATGAGCCAGTTGTCCAGGTATGGAAAGATGGAGATCTTTTTTCTCCTTTGGAAAGCAACCACTACTGCCAGGCATTTTGTGAACACCCTTGGAGCTGATGTTAGGCCAAAGGGAATTGCTCTGAATTGATAGTAGCCTGAGGGCAACTCGAACCTGGGGTACTTTCTGTGGGAGCATCTGATGGTAATGTGGAAATAGGCATCCTTGAGATCCAGGGAGACTAGCCAGTCCCCTGGCCTTAGAGAGGGTAGAACTATTCCCAGAGTCACCATTTTGAATTTTGGCTTTAAAAGGTGCTTGTTTAAATATCTTAGATCCAGGATGGGCCGCCATTCTCCTGTCTTTTTGGGGGTTAGGAAGTACCTGGAGTACAATCCTTTTCCCCTGTGTAGGGATGGAACCCTTTCTATGGCTCTGAGAGCCAAGAGAGAAGAGACCTCTGACTCTAGGGCAAGGGCCTCTGATGGATTTGCAGGTGGAAAGGATCTGGTTCTCATCTTGGGAAATTTTTTGAAGCTGAGAACCAGTCCTTGGCTTACTACTTCCAGGACCCATTTGTCTGAAGTTACAGACTTCCAGTCCTGGACAAAGTAAGCCAGCCTGCCCCCTACAGGTAGTGGAGAATCGACCTGGGCAAACCCATCAGGGTACCTGCTTGGCAGATGCTTTAGCCTGAGTGGTGGTAGTAGGCCTGCTTATACTCCGTCTGCCTCTCCCTCTGAAGAACCCCCTCTGAGAAAAGACAGAAGAGGAGGCCTGGGCTTGGTAGAAAGGCCTATGAAAAGGCCTGCCCCTGCCCCTGGAATGCTGCCTCTGGGGAATGGCTTGCCTTTCTTTGGCCTGAGCACTCCTATAGGTGGTCCTGTACGTATCCACTTTCTTCATGTAGTTCTCTGTTTGCTCCCCAAACAGAGAATTACCAATGACAGGAAAATCCATGGCCTTAGTCTGGGTATCCTGGGATAGGCTAGTACATCTGAGCCAAGCCATCCTACGAAGGTCCACAGATGTAGCCATGACTCTAGATGAAACATCATTGGAGTCCACTGCAGCATGAAATTGCACCTTGGATGCCTCAGTACCATCTGCAGCCACCCGCTCCAGCTCCTTGGCAAGCTGGTCAGAGACCTGTTTAGCTAGAGAACATCACAGTGTCCCATCTAGACTTCTGGTATCTAGCTGTGTAGGCCATATAATTAGCCTGCCTGAGTCCCAAAGATGCTGCCATGTACTGTTTCTTTGCCATGGCATCAATCCTCCTGGAGTCCTTATCTGGGGGGTGTGAAGCCAAGAGTATATTTGCCTTATCACAGGCAGCAGCCTGCACTACCCCAACATGGCTGCACTGTTGGGAAAGGAACTCCGTATCTGAGCCTGAAAGAGTATACCTCTTGTCCATTCTTCTGTCCACAAGAGGTATGGAATTAGGAGTTTTTAAAATGTTAAATGTCTGCTTCCCAAAAGACTTATGGAGGGGAATAGACAATCTCCTGGACTCTGGGATGTCCATCATCTCAACGTAATCAGGCTCCTTCTGATCCTCTACTGCTTCCTCCATAGGAAGCTGGAGAGTTTCAGCCACTTTATTGTAAAACATAAAGTGGGAAGGGGACTCAGAAGGCCTAGGAGGAGAAACACCTGAAGGTCTGTCTGGGGAGATGTCCGGGTCAATGGGCACATCCAGACTTTCATAATCACCATCACTATCCTCATATTCTCCCTCTTCCTCCTCCGGTTCATAAAAATCTTCTAAATTATAATCCGGAACCGGATGAACCGACCGAACCGAGCCCCTAACCGATGGTGCCGGTTCAGTTGGAACCGAAGTGAGCAACTGAACAATCCTTATCGCTTTGGCTATTTCATCAGCGGTTGGAGAAAGAACTTGTGGATCCGAACCGACTGACGTATCCCTTCTTTTTCTTTTAACCGGAACCAACTCCTCAGAGTCAGTTCTCCTTTTGCCTGAAGAAGTTTCGCCCTGGTCAGAGGGCACTCCTTCTGGTTCGGTTGGAACCGAACCAGGCTGGCCATCTGGTCAGCGGACTTCTTGCCTCCCTTCCCCAGTCTACCTAATCTCTTTCCAGGGTAGCTGAGGAAAACCTCTCAAATCTGGCAGTCTGAATCGAGGTGGTCAAACCCCAGACAATAAGCTATAGGTGGTGTAGAGGTCAGCCTTAGCAAAGCTTCCCCACACACATTACAGATGTTGAAACCCAGTGGGCCCAGTTTTCTTCTTGGGTTTCTCAGACATGGCCAGTCCTAACCAAACTTACCCTTTTTTCGGCAATCCGCCAGGCAAGACACCCCTATCGGTTCCTGACCATGTTATGGGTCTTGGAAAAAAACGTAATGGAACCCGTTTTTTTTAGAACCGATACGGACCGGTTACCACACTCTAAAAGCAGAAAAACCTTTTTTCACAAACCTGATCGGTTCAAACCGAACCGATCCGATGTTTACAAGTTCCACACAGAAAACTAATAATAAACCTATCTAGTATTCACAGTACCACAGACAGAGACTGAACCGAAAGGTTAGATTGTAGAAATTCGGTTGAAACCGAGAGAAAAAAAATGACACTTTAACCGACTAAATTGAACCGAACAAAGGAGAAATCTCCGGAGCGACTGTTCAGTGAGGCGGAGTAAAGAATCTGGTGGTTTGGGTTCAAACAACAACAGACAGAGGCTCAACTGAGCTCGAGCTCAGCATTCCATACCTTGCATGGAAAGTTAACTCTTTCTTCTCCGGGGCAGTTCAAAGGTTGGAGATCACTGCACATAGTCAGAATACAGCAAGACTTCATATTGTTTGAATGTTGGACATCCGGAGTTCTCGAAGATGGTGAACTTTTCTTCATCAACTGAAGCTATACTCCGAATAGAGAATGTGTAGCATCCAGGTCGCGGCAGGAAAAGAACTGAGGAACATCTGGGACTTCCCCCTTTTATTCGTACCAGGATACAACACATGGTGTCATAAGGGGCGGTCCTAGGTCGACTGCTGACAAAATCCTCCATCTGGGAATGATCCCTGCAGCTGGAATATTCCTAATGGTGTGACCTGCTGCAAGAGATTTCCTCGATGAAGATCTAAAATTACCCCATTATGAGGCCTAAGTACCCCTTCACTTATGTGGGACACTACATGGGCAGACTAGGGTTACAATCAAGTTATCCTTCATCTTATTAGAGTGGCTATATAGCATGAGATATACCATGAACCGCCTATTGATCTGTATGCGAAAATAATATACTAACTGTACTGACTTGCTGTACTGTGTCTTTGTCGCATGTGTGTATTGCTTTATTTATTTTTGTATGAGCTGTATATTTTTTCTCCATCTATATACGTTGCCATATTATTTCTATTGTCTTTATATGATGTTCATGAATTGTGTACTAATGTGGTTGTTACAAAAAACCTCAAACTCTGATTATAGAAAAATAGTGTGTGAGAGTTGTAAGAGAAGCCAAAAGAGGAGAGGTTGCTGGAGCTCAACATGTACTCCCTGGAGGAGAGGAGAGCAAGAGGGACATGACTGAAACCTATAAGTACCTCATGGGGTGAACAAGGTGCAGGAGGGACGTCTCTTTCATTGAAGGAGAAGCACCAGAACACAAGGGCATTCTATGAAGCTTGAGGTGAGGAAGTTTAAGAGAGATGTGAGGAAATTCTTCTTCACAGAAAGGGTGGTGGATGTCTGGAACAGCCTGCCAGAAGAGGTGGTAGGGGTGAAGACAGTGGGGAGCTTCAAAGATGTCTGAGATAGACATATGGGTATAATAGAGGTAAGGGAGGAGAGAGGGACACTTGTGACCAAATAGAGTCCAGGATGTAGTGTTAGGCAAGGAAAATGGGGCAGACAAGATGGGCCTACTGGTCTTTTTCTGTTTCTGTTTTATCTGTTTCTATGTTTTCCTAATCTGAATCTTAGGTATTTTCTGTGGGAGTGTCTCATGGGGATATGGAAGTATGCATCTTTCAGATCCAGAAATCCCAGCCCCTTCACTATCTGCAGGGATGGTATAACTGTTCCCTGTTACTTTTCTGAATGTTTCCTTTTTTATGTGCTTGTTCAGGAATCATAAATCAAGAATGGGCCATTCATCTTCAATTTTCTTTCTTGTAAGTACCTAGAGAAGAGGCCTCTTCCCCCCTATGAGAGAGGAACCTTGTCTATGGCCTTTATTCTCAGCAATGTCTTTACCTCCAGCTGTAATGGGATTTTTTCCTGAGGTTGAAGGGGAGGAAAAACCTTTGGGCTCTTCAGTTTTGGGAGGTCTGTAAAATGAAGGGATCAACCCTGGTTCACCACTTCCAGCACCCACTTGTCTGTGGTGATGGTTGTCACTCCTAGAAGTAATGAGACAGGCGGCATTCAACTGGTAGGGGTGCTGTGGCAGTCTGCACACAGTTAGGGATATGGGTTTTCTTGTGACTTTGGAGCCGGTGCTTGCTTCTGTCTTGCACCTTTCCTGCCTCTACCTCTTGGGGCACCCCTCTGAGGAGGGTAGTCGCAGTAGAGTAGGGCCTTTGGTAGTAGGCCCTGCCCCTACCTCCCCTACCATATGGCATGAAGGAAGTAGAAGCTCTCTCTTTCTGGGTCAAATTCTTATAGGTTGTATTTTGTTCATCACCCTTTTTCATGTAGGCTTCTAGTTTATCCCCAAAGAGGTAGGGACCCTTGAATGGGAAGTCCATATCCTTTGTCTTTGAGTCCTATGTCAGGATGGTTTCCCTGAGCCAGGCAAACCTCCTCAGAGCTACTGCATGTCCTAGTACCCTTGATGTTGTGTCATTTGCATCCACAACTATGTGTAACTGAAATGTGATGGCTTCCAGTGCATCTTTTGCATCTTCCGCCAAGTTCACCTCCCACCTTTTCACTTAAGGCTTGCACTATAGGGCTGTGTGAAACAAAACTTCTGCCAGCCGAATTTTGGTGAAATTCAGAATTTCACTTTCATGAAATTTCAGAATGCACTCTGGCAACTTTCATGAAATTTCAGCTTAGAATGGCAGAATGAATGTATGAATTGTGGATTAAAGTATCACACTACAGAAAGAAATTCTGCAGAACTGATCTCTGAACTGTGGAATGATTACAAGTATTGTGTAATGATCCATTACAGTGCGGAATTAAATTCCTTAGAACTATCTTTCTGTAGTTTGTGTGTATTGTTCCACAGTTCAGCCAGAAAATTTAGAAGAACAAGGCAAAAATTCACCGAACACATTCGGTAGATTCTGATGTCACCAAAGGTGGACGTTCAGAAATATTGCAAAATTCATGAAATTTAGTGAAAGTTCTGGGAACGCGGAATTTGCAGCTTCCGCTCAGCTCTATTGCACTGTGCTCCAAAAGGATTTCTGGTACTGTTCAGTGTATGCCAGGCAAGCAGCCTGCCTTAACTGCAGAGTGGCTGAAGTGAACACTTTCCTTGCCATATGATACAGCTTCCTGGAAACTTTTTCTGGAGGCATGAAAGCTAGTGACACTTTAGATTTTTCACATGCAGCTGCCTGCGCAACGTCCTCACGACCAGGGTGGGAATACAGGAATTCTACCCCCTGCTTCTGTACTTGATACTTCTTTTTCACTTTTTTATTATGGTCAGGAGCTGAATTTGGATGTTCCAAAATATTACTAGTGACTTTTTTGATGGATTTGTGAATAGGTACTGTGAGTCTTTTGGATGAGATCAGTCCCAGAATACTCATAAATTCTGCCTTGTTTATATCCTCCACAGCCTCAGTGGAGGGGATCTCTAGCATCTCAACCACATACCTTACAAAAGTGGAGTATGAGGAAAAATCATTGATTCTGAGTGGTGAACCAAAATCATGTTCAAGGTTTGTCTCCGGTTCTTCGGTTCTCATAGAAACATAGAAACTGTAGGCAGATAAGGGCCACTAGGCCCATCAAGTCTGCCCGTAAGCCCTACCCTTGTTTGTGGCCTCTGACCCTACTCGATCAACGGCTTTCTCCTCTCGTTCCCACCTCTAGGGTTCCCTTATGCCTGTCCCTGGCATGTTTAAATCCCTCCACTGTGCACGCTTGTGCCCGCTTCTCCTTCATCTTCTTCTTCCTCCTCCTCCAGCTCAGGTTTAAAGATTGCTGAGGCTTGGGAGGGGGCAAGAACAATGGCAAGATTTCTCATAGCTTAGAAGTTCTGGAAAAATTGCCACTTTTTTGAAGTCCGAAGCATAGCTCTCTGTTCTTCTGGTGGGTCCGAGTCCCTTTCGGGGGGGGATATGCAGTCAGATGCTTTCTTTAGTTTAGTTTCTTTTAGTTTTTTCATAGCTGATGTTGATGGCACTGGAACATCTGCTTTTTTACAGATGCATAGCGAGAGATATTCTGATGCATTGCGAATGGAGGAGGAGAGGATATAGGGACTCAGAAAGGGCGTGACCAGATACTGAATGCATCACAAATGTTTGCTCTGTGCAGTGGAGTTGAAGCACATAATGAGTATGCATGAATCTGTGCGCTTCCTCTCTATCTTTGTATTTCTACAAGATTTCAGCACTATCAACCTTGGAACTGAGCTCAATACTGCAGAAATTACTGAAGAAACTCATGTAGTTTTAGCTTCCAAGCAACTGTCACAGCTAGTGAATTCTGCAGAGAAAAAGTAAGAAGTCATGCCTTATTTTGTAGTTTGCAAAATTCCATGGGGACCCCTGTATCATACTTTACATTTCATGCATGTTCAAGTGAATTTTCTAAAACTCAGAACAATTCATAATAAAAGAAGTGCATGGGAATGATGTATGCAGTGGCTTTCTGCTGTTAATCTAGTACATTTAGCTCTCTGATGTAACAGTATTCATACACCAACTTGTCCTTCCTATGGTGTCCCATGTTCCCTGCCCCTGAAACCAAAGCTGCTACTCAGCAAGTGCTGGTGCTCCAGCCAGGCAGGGCCTATGCACTTACCCAGTGTCCCCACTGCCTGCTGCAGTACTTGTTGCACTTTCTGTCAGTTGTTGCCAGCCACGGCCCAGCAGAAGGAGTCTTCGGCCTCCGCCCAGGCTACCTCCTACACCATGAACTGGCTGGTGAAGCCTGTGGTCCCAAAAACCACCACTTTGTATGGTCTGCCACAGGTTACCATGGTGATGGAGTTCTTTTGCAAGAGAATGGCTGTGGAAGTTGGGCTCCTGCTCAGATGCTGAGGTTTGTACTGATGCTGCACGCTTGTCACAGCTAAACTGCACTGCTCGATAAGGATGGGAAGGATCCACTGAGCAATAAATTGCCAAAAGTGAGGGAGTTGAATTCTGTCACTCTGAACAGCTTGCTGGCAATGCTTAAAGTGCATTTTGAAATTTGAAGGAAAAAAAAACAGACTTAGACCTGCCAGCTTGTATGTCTCTAAACTTGCAACCAAACCAGGTACATGTGAAATTACCATATGGAGCACATCCACTTAATATTTGATTCCTTTTTTAATATGATTTTTTATTACAAGCTGTTGTTCACAGGTGTATTTATTTACACTGGCACAATCATAAACAATAACTACAATGAGTGTTGTCCTGTTTTGCTGACTGCTACCCGAACCCAACCCTTCTATTTTTTCTTCTACAACTGTCAAGTCTTTTCACTCCTGCTTTTTACAGTTGCATAGTGAGAATTATGCTGATGTATTGTGAATGGAGGAGGAGAGAATATAGGTGTTTCAAAGGGTGTGACTGGATACCTAATGAATCACAAATGTTTGCTCCATGCAGTGTTGTTGAAGCACATACATTAATATGCATGAAGTAGTTCTCTCTCTCCCTCCCTCCTCCCTCCCCTCTCTCTCTCCCTCCCTGAAAAAGAAATCTCCCTGCTCTGATGCTCCTCCTCCCTCCCTCCCTCTGTGTGATTCCATCCTCAACTTCAGTTACTGGCCCTGTTTCCGCTCCCATGACCACCCCTGTACTTGGTTTCCATAAGCAGTGTCCAGAGTTGCCACTGGCCATGGTGTCTCCTTTCATGTCTTTTGAGCCGAGCTGGCTCTTTGTGTCACAGCCCTTGGTGGCTCAGCAAAACTCTGGAAGCAAGTCCAGAGTGAGCAGTTTAACCAACAGCACTATGGAATTAAATGCCCCCACCCACCCGGACATCTCCTCAAACAAAAAGAACTAGAAGAGAAATGCTGGGCTTTGAGTGAGAAGCTTAATCTCCTCTGTCTCAAGCTCCCCACCCCACCCATCACCAGTCCTCAGTTTCTGTTACCAGCTCCTGGTGGTGCCACCCGTTGCAGCTCTTTTGATGTCTGGCAAGCTGAGTGGGCTCTTTCTTTCACAGCCCTCAGTGGCTCAGCCAAACTTTGGTAGCAAGAATACCCCCCACTCCCAACCAGCTATCTCAGTAAAAACAAAGGAAGCGAAAGTTCAGAATGAGCCATTTCACCTTTCTAAGGAGCTGGAGATATTTTGATAGTAAGAACATTTCTCATGTGTAGTCCTCCATTCAGTTTTCATTCACTAAAATAAAACTTTGTAAACCAAGGAACTTTCAGGTTTGAGAAACATGAGAAATAAATGAAAGTGTAACCATTTTGTCCACTCGATCACCATGAACAATTTCACTGCTTAGAAGCCATTTTGAAGTCACAACTTTAAAATAGGGGTGGTTTTTATAAATAATGTTTTTTTTTTTTTTTTGCCTGCAGCTTCTAAATGAATGTGGCTACTAACCAGGGGTGGCTTCTAAACTGTGAAACAGAGTATTTGACTTCCAAATGTGAAAAATGAAAATGAGCTGACTTCCATTTTTTAGGCATGGAAGTCAGAAATGGTTACTCTTCCAAGAACCAGTTTTCACCATTGATTCCCACTTTTGGGTCTGGGGCCAGAGGCACTAGGACTTGCAGGAGCAAAGCTTTTGTCAGAGGGCTGGGCATGGCTACCGAGCACGATGCCTGTGCATCCCCATGTGGTGCCACGTGCCATTCAATAACCGTTGCCGGCTCCCTCACTAACCTTAGTTCTGTTCTTCCCACCAAGTGCACACCATGGGAGCACAGTGCAGAGCCTTAGTTAAACTCATTGCCACTTTTATTACTGCATCACCACGATTTTTGTATCTTCTGAGGTGCCACTTCCCGCGATGCCAAAGTCCAACAAAAAAGGAGAAAGAAAAAAAAAAAAATTAAAAAAGTCAGGGGTCTCAGTCAATTAGAGGCCAGGAAATTTCTTGCCATTTTTCTAAAACAAAATAAACAGGTACGGTGCCAATAAAATGGAACAGTAATACAAATAGTCAATAAATAAGACAAATGCATATGTAGAGAAAATACAGGTTACTCACCTGTAACAGGAGTTCTAGGAATGGTATATGTTGTTCATCCACGCTCATTGGCAGGTATCCTTGCTGCTTTAAATCTTGCCGGAAGGTCTTCAAGCTTGCTCCTCCCACCCACCCGGGTGGTATAACTCACGGCTCCGCCCCATGACGCCAGATCTGGCCCGCTGGAAGCTCAGGTTGTGCGTCAGCCGGAGGTCGAGATCAGGGATGAACAACATATACCATTCCTAGAACTCCTGTTACAGGTGAGTAACCTGTATTTAGGGACATGGATATGTTGTTCATCCACACTCATTGGCAGACTCCTAGCAGTTCTCCGGGAGGAGGAGGCAAGACGACACCCCCCAATACTTACTTGGGAAAGAGACTGGAGAACCGAGGCCCCAAACCAGCATCCGGGCGTGACTCAAGGTCGATGTGGTAATGGGTAATGAAGGTGTTTGCTGACTTCCAGGTAGCAGCCCTGCAGATTTCCTGGATAGGGACGTCCCTGGAAGCAGCCCACCGCAGCAGTATGGCGGGTAGAATGAGCTCTTATCCCTCTGGAGGCTCCATGCCCGCCAACTTATAGCAGATCTATGCAGGAAGTGACCCACCTGCTTATCGTCCACTTGGCTGCAGGTCTGCCAGATGCGGCTTCAGCGTAGGTGACAACAGCTGGCGTAACCTCTCCTCAATTTCAGCCTGCAGCCCTTATAATAAGCGAGCGCCTTCTAGGGTCCAGAGTATGGAGCCTATATTCGCCTCCGGTGTGATTGGGGTAGAACACCGCAGAGTCAACACCTGGTTAAGGTGAAACTCGACACCACCTTCGGAAGGAATTCTCGGTGGGGCGCAGGACAACCTTGTCCCTGTGGAAGACCAGGTAAGGAGACTCGATGGAAAGCGCCTGGAGCTCTCCCATCCTTCTGGCTGACGTGATAGCCACCAAGAAGGCGGTCTTCCACGACAGGTGAGAGAGAGCACACCTGTGCATAGGTTCGAATGGCTTGCCCATGAGCTTTGCCAGTACCAGCAGTAGATCCCACGGAGGTGGGGGTTCCTCAACTGGAGGAATGTGATCAAGGCCTTTGAAAAGCGCCAGACCACCTCTCCTCGCGCCACCGACTGCTTCCCTGCCCACGCCCAGTAAGCAGAGATGGCTGCGGTGCACCCTTAGGGTCGCCGACCTAAGCCCTTGACTAGAAAGGGACCATAAATAGTCCAAGATGCTTGCAAGGAACAGGAGGAAGGGTCCAAGCCCTTGCCCTGACACCAAATGGAAAACCTTTTCCATTTGAAGGCATAGCATTTTCTGGTCGACTCCTTACAGGACGCTTCAACTACATTGAGGACCTTGTCGGAAAGACCCAAGGCCTGGAACTCTAGCCACTCAGAAACCAGGCCGTCAGGTGCAGGGATCGAAGGTCCGGATGGAATACCTTCCCCTGATTGACTGAGAGCAGGTCCGGGTGAGCTGGAAGCTGCCGCAGGAGCCTGGAGCTGAGGCTGAGGAGATCTAGGTACCAGAACTGGCGAGGCCAGTCTGGGGCTATCAGAATCACCTGCGCCTTGTCCTCCTCGCCTTGAGAAGCACCTTGTGGATCAAGGAAATGGGGAAAGGCGTAAAGAGGCCCGGGGTCCACTGCCTCAGAAGGCATCCCCTGCAGCGAGCCCTGCTGAGGGGCGGGCATGGAACAGACTCAGCTGCTGCTCTCCCTGGAGGCAAACAGGTCCACCTGAGGTGTGCCCCAATGGAGAACAGATGCTGTACTACCTCCGCAGGAGACCACTGTGGATGCAGCCCCTATCCGGCTCAGGGCATCAGCCAGGGTGTTGGAGGCCCTGCCACGTGAATGGCTAGGAGATCCGCCCAGGCTGCGCACGAGTGACCAAATGCGGAGAGCTTCCTTGCATAGAAGCATGGAGCGCGTCCCCGCCCTGGCGGTTTAGATAGTACATGGTCGTGGTATTGTCCGCCTGACTCGGACCACTTGGACCCCGGAGGAACGGAGCAAAGGCGGTGAGAGCTGGGCGGACCCGGAGCTCCAGCAGGTTGATGTGGCATCGACTCCGTGGGACCAGAGGCCATGAGCCCGGTGTTCCCCAGATGGGCACCCCAACCCATCAGAGAGGCATCGGTCGACAGAGAGACCGTCTGGCTCGGGGTGGCGAACGGATGCCCTCCTGCAAATGATCTGGAACGGTCCACCACTGGAGAGCGCTCCACATCCCCTGTGTCACCGACACAAGCTGGTCCAAAGGATCGCAGCGGCCAGACCACTGGCTGGCCAGTCCCCACTGAAGGACGATGTTCCAGCGGCCCAACGACCACGCTGGTGCAGGCCGCCATGAGACCCAGGAGGCGCAGGAAGTCCCGGGCAGGGCGCATTGCCCAACCAGAAATGATCGGGCAAAGGAGGAAAGAACCTCGCCCTGTCCGCCGGAGCCGCGCCTGGTCTCGAAGAGAGTCGAGCTGCGCCCGATGAATAGAATCACCTGCTTCGCTCGAGTTCCGACTTGGCCTCGTTGATAAGGAGGCCCAGTTGAGAGCAGACCTGAGGGCCAGATCTCGACCACCCGCCTCCTTCCTGGAGGGAGCTGCTATCAGCCAGTCGTCCAGGTAAGGGTACACCGGACCCCTCGGCGTCAAGAGGGAATGCTGTCACCACTGCCATGCATTTGGTGAAGACCCTGAGCTGGAGACAAGCCGAAGGCATGGCTTGAACTCGAAGAGGGATCCTTCCGCCGGAAGCGAAGGAATCTCTGGAGACGGACGGATAGGGACGGAAAAACTGTCCTGCAAGTCCAGAGAGCAGAACCACATGCCGCTGCTCCAAGGATGGTATTATCTGAGCCAGAGTGACCATCCTGAAGGTTCGAGACCTTAGGAACTTGTTTAGGTCGTAGGGTCGAGAATGGGGCGCCAGCCCCCATCCGCTCGGAACCAGGAAGTACCTGGACACAAACCCTGGGTCTGAAGGAGGGTCCACCACCTCTTATCACCTCCTTCTGGAGGAGGAGGCGATGTCGGCTCGATGAGCCGCCAGTGAGGCTGGGATCCCGGGTTTCCGAGGGGCGACGGCCTGAAGGTGGTGCCTGCTCGAATTCCAGAGGCAGGCCTCTTCCCACCACCTTCCAAGACCCACCTGTCCATGGTAACAGCGACCAGGCGGAACGGAAGTGTTGGAGCCGCCTCACGGGGGACCTAGGGTAAGGTGACGGAATGGGGCGACACCCTCAGCCCGGCACTGGGCAGGCTTTGAGGAGGGACCGCCGAGGGACCTCCTGGGCCTTTCCTCCTGCCTCCTGTTAGAGGAAGCCATGCTTGGGTTTGGGATGCATGGTCAGCCTGCTGGCCCTGACGTTTTGGCCGAGGCGCCGGGGCACAGAAGGATGAAAGGGCTTAGGCTGTGGTTTGCGGCCTTTGTCCTTCTGAGCGGAAGAGACCGAGTCCAAGGTAGCATTGGACTTCTCGATCCTCTGCAGGTGACCTTCCACCCCAGGGTCAAGAGGTCAGTCCCAAAAAGGAAACATCCGCCAACCTGTGCTGGGTATCCGGAAGTAAAGGTGGATATCCTCAGCTGCCCGGGCCGACAAGATAGCCACCGCGGCCGCCACGATCTGGCACATGAGTCCCCATATCCAAAAGCAGTCTGAGCTGCTGTTTGGCCACTGCCCTGCCCTGGTCCCGCACTGCTTAACCGTAGTCTGCAGATCGGCGGGAAGATGAGGATGACCTCATCCAGGAGCCCAACAGGGCATGAGAAAAAGTGCCATGAGGACGGCCGAACTGGCCTGACGAAGGCCGAGGACGCAGCGTAGACTTTCGCCCGACATAGTCCACTCTTGATTCCTTGTCAGGAGGTTTGTCCGCATCCCTGGCGCTGCCGGGCGCTACCGAAAACGCTGTCGGTAACCAACCCCTCAGCAGAGGGGTGTTCCAAAACCGGACAAGGAACCGGTAGGGACCGCATACTTCCTGGCCATCCTGGCCAGGCGCAGGGCAGGAAGCAGGGCGCTGCAAGCTCCAGTGCCGACCCACTATGGCCTCGCCACCGAAAGGCCTCCGTCGGAGAACTTCGGTCCAGAATCTCCGTGAGGGGATACCTGGCCCGCTTTGGAACGGGTTCGGCCCATCCCGTGGACTCCGAGATGAGCCAAGAGTCCTAGGAAGGACGACGGGCTATCGCCCATTGACTGACCTCCTGAAGACTCCAAGTCCAGTCGCTGGAGAAAAGGAGGAATCATCTTGACCCGGAAGAGTCCTCAAGAGCTGCCTCTGGCCTGAGCCACCTTCACCTGCCGAGGTCGGTCGGGAGTGAGGGTAACTGACAGCCGATGGGTAGACCCTTAGCCGACCGAGAATCCTTTGGTCGGAGCCCCACTGGTGGCTGTGGAGGGGAGGTTCCACCGAATCGTGGAGCAGCTGGTTTTGGCCGAACAACCGCCTGGGTATAGGCCTCGGATAAGCGATCGAGGTCAGTCGGCGCCCGTGACAGCCACTTAATGGCTGGGGAAGCGCACGGGTCGGCTTACTCCCCGCCAGGAGGAGCTGTTGCAACATAAGGTCTCGCATCACGACGTAATTTACGCTGGTTTCCCCCGTCCGAGGAGGAGGATGAGGACGAGCGGGCGATGCCGCTTATCACGGTGCCGGACCGAGACCGCCTAAGACAGTGGGATCGCTGGACCGCCAAGAGGTCCGAGACCGAGACCGAGAGTCCCGGAATTTCCGAGGTCGGTGCGGGAGGTGTCGGCCGGAACCGCACTCCTTCGCTCGGATGGTCCATCCGAGGCTCCGAACCGAGGCACAGGCGAGCCCACGGGATCTCAATCCTCCCGGGGAACCGGGAGAGGGAATTCGCTGCTAAAGGCGACAGCCTCCCAACGGGTCGAGAAAAATCTCGACTTCATCGGTGGGAGTCTCGGTCAACTGACCTGACGGGACACCGTGAGGCCAGTGGCCGAGCCGAGCGGTCGATCAAGCCGACGGTCGACACCCGGGAGAGGGACCTTTCCGCCTCCCAAGAGCGCCGACTGAGGGACTTACCCCTGTCCTCTTTTGGACTGAGAATAAGGTCCCAGACGAGGCCCTTCTCTTAGTGGAGAGGGCAGACAAAGCCTTAAAAGAAGCCGGTAAGAAGAGCCCAGAGAGCGGGATAAATGTCAGGTCGAGGAAGATACGCCGCCGCCTCCTCTTCGAGGGCACCATCCGCCGAGCTGATCCGGCCGAGCCGGCCGCAGGACACCGCCAACCGGGCCTCCATGGACTTCACCGAGGGAAACGCTCGGGACGGCCCAGTTGCAATCAGGCAGCACGGTCTTCGAGGACGAGGGCGAGAAAGATGAGCACAGGTCGCAAGCCCGCGGTCGTGCTCAAGGCCTAAGCAGTAGGCACACGTGGAGTGTGGATCCGTCCGAGACATCTTCAGCCCGCATGGGCATCTCCGAAATCCGGGAGTCGATTTGTCCATCGCAGCCGTGAGGGATAGAAGACTGAAGTCTTTTTTTTTTTTTAAAAATCTGCAAACGGAGAAATAGGAACCAGTCTCAAACGCAGAGCGTTAAGGAGGGAACCTGAGCTTCCAAGCGGTAAGGAAGATCTGGCGTCATGGGGCGGAGCCGAGAGTTATACCACCCGGGTGGGTGGGAGGAGCAAGCTTGAAGACCTTCCGGCAAGATTTAAAGCGGCAAGGATACCTGCCAATGAGTGTGGATGAACAACATATCCATGTCCCTAGAACCTTATATTCCAGAGGTTCATTGCTAGGGAAATTTGAAGTAAAGGTGTGTACAGCAGACCAAGTAGCTGCTTTATAAACCTCCAGAAGGGGTATACCCCTTGCAGCTGCCGCAGTGGCAGGTGTAGCTCTAGTGGTGTGTACCCACAGGCCTTTGGGTGGCTGCTTGCCAGCCATTCCATAGCAAAACTATGTGCAAGAGTGGCCCCAAGGATGAGCCGGGGAACTACAGACCAGTGAGCCTCACATCCATTGTGGTAAGCTGATGGAGACTATCCCTAGGGAGAGGATGGTGGCCCTTCTGAAGGCCAAAGGACTACAGGACAGCAGACAGTACGGCTTCATACATGGCAGATCCTGCCAAACCAACCTGGTGGAGTTCTTTGACTGGGTAACTAGGCAACTGGACAGGGGCCATGCAGTGAATGTCCTGTATCTGGACTTCAGTAAGGCATTCAACTCAGTGCCACATGGGAGGCTGGGAAGTAAGCTAGAAGGCACAGGGGCAGGTGCAAAGCTGGTGAGATGGGTACGGAACTGGCTTCAGGGAAGGCAACAGAGAGTGGTGGTGGGTGGGGAGCTCTCATCCCCAAGGGTAGTGATGAGCGGTGTTCCACAGGGCTCAGTATTGGGACCAGTGTTGTTTGGGATATTCATTGCAGACATATCGTTGGACATCAAGAGCAAAATCAGTCTGTTTGCTGATGATACCAAAGTAGGCGCGGTGGTGGATGACCTAGGGGGATGGCAGGGATTGTAGGATGATCTGGCAAAGCTGGAAACCTGGTCAGACACCTGGCAACTGGGGTTTAATGCCAAAAAGTGCAAGGTGCTGCATTTTGGGGTGAAGAACCCAAGGAGGAGTTACCAGCTGTGGGAGTGCAGCTAGCTCAGACAGAGGAGGAGAAGGATCTGGGGGTGCTCATTACAGGGTCAATGAACAACTGGCACAATGTAGGAAGGCAGCTGCAAAGGCCAACAAAATACTGGGCTGCACTGCAAGGGGTATATCCTCGAGGAGGGAGGAGGTGATTCTGCCACTGTATAGGTCATTAGTTAGACCACACCTGGAGTACTGCATACAGTACTGGCACTCGTATCTGAAGAGGGACATTAAGTTACTGGAGGGGATGCAGTGCAGGGTGACAAAGATAATCAAGGGGCTGGGGGACTTATCATACGAGAGGAGGCTGAGGGAGTTGAACATGTACTCGCTGGAGGAGAGGAGGGACGGGGGGACATGATTGAAACCTGTAAGTACATGAAATGAATAAACAAGACAGGTACAGAGGGGCTGTTCAAAGTAAGGAAGGGGAGGGACACCCGGGGCCATGATATGAGACTGGAGGGAGGAAGGTTCAAGAGGGAGATGAGGAGACACTTTTTTACAGAGAGGGTGGTAGCTGGGTGGAATGCGTTACCGGCAGAAGTGGCATCCAGTAGAACAGTGGACTGCTTCAAAAGGGGCTGGGACAGGGCAAGGGGGGGGTCAATGGATGGGAAGGGTGGAAGTGAGGGGCAGCTGCAGAATAAGGGGTGCTAGCTGTACATTCGAGCAGACATGATATACCTCTAGGCCTTTATCTGCTGGCAAATTTCGTATGTTCGTATTCAACGAGGGATATCCTTTTTACCCACAACTATCAACTTAGAAGAGCTAAGGGTTGGGTCTACAGCAGGGCTTAGGGTAGTGGGTCTAAGAGCCTGAGTCTAACATCAGGTATCTGGACAAGAATGGTAGTGATAAGAGAAGGGGCAGCAGCCCTGGCATATAACTCTGGCTTGTATATAGAAGGCCCGTGATGGACCTCTGTACAATTACGATGGCTGAATGCCAACTTAATTAAAATAGCCTTTATATTCCCAAGAAGACAATAAAGATACAGACTGCAAGGCTCCTCAACAGGAGCAGAATAGCAGGTGTGACTAGACAGAGTCCGGGGAGCCCAAAAATTATCTTCTTGCCACTCCAAAGGAGTGTAGAAAAAAGGGAAACAATGAGCGTGAAAAACGTGAACATGAAAACATGAATTCCAACAGCTAAGGGTGGAATAGAAGGACCCAGCCTAATGGGCTGAGGAGTATAGTGCAAATAATCCTACTGCATCTGCCTCTACCTGCAATACAGGAAAAGAGAGAAGAGCTGCATCTTGTCCCAAGTGCCAGGCACTATCACATGGCAGAAGCTCAGAGATATGGACAAGATGGAGCCAATGTTGCAACAACAATGGCAGGGATATATCCTAGAGATAGCCTTAGGTAACGGAAGGAATGCTTAAGGAAATGAAGAGAAATTATACTCCAAAGATTTTTTTTTACTCCCCCGTTTGTATTGGTTGGGAAGAGAGTATAGGGGCCCTTGTCCCAGTTTTGTGTTTTATGAAGAGCAGAAAACAAATCTCACCCTCGGGGGGGACAGCTCCTGACAGGGAGTGGTAAGAAGAATGCCAGTGTGCAGAGGCACAACAGGATGAGCTGCTCAGAGGCCCTGGTCTTACCTGAGTGTGGGATGGTGGGCGAACGTGTGAAAGAATGGTTAAGATATCTTGGAAGATCAATAGTTATGGTGAGTACATGATTTTCATATATTCCAGGAATCCATCTTCATCATTCATTCACACTACTGGGTCAGAGCACCTAGCTTTTCCAAAACAGAGAGGAATTTGCTCACTATGAGGGAAGATATCCCTCAACTGTCTTTGTTGGGGAGAACTACTTGAGGGCAGGGACTCCTTACAGGTCTGGTGGGACCTGAGACTGGTCAGGGGCAGATGGAGGCTCCCATGGCCTAAGCACAGAAGGATGCCCTGACAACTTATGCCAATCCCTCCAGGAAAATAAATAAGTCCCCTGGAAATGCGAGTTGAGCACGTTACACTGGGCCAGAGGTGTCAACCTGGAAAGGCAAAGCCATGCCCTCCACCAGATGCAGACTGTTATTCTTACCAACCTGGAAGCTACCTCATTGGCATTGTACAATGCTCTTAACTGGTGCCGCACCAGCTCCAGGCCCTGGGCAGAAAGGTAAATAGCTTGCTGGGTTTACTCACAGTTAGTCACTGAAGCTAGGACCTGCCCAGCTGTGACCACAGGCACTTGTTGCAAGCTGCCTGATAGGCCTGGTGTGCAGCAATGAACATGATGGTGCATGCTGTGGTGAAAACCCTCCTCCCCCAGGCATCTACCTCTGCAGACTCAGCCTTGGAAAGAAGCATTTAGGCCCAGTGACAGTCTGCAGTACCAAAATCCCCTGAAGTGGGGTGAGGTACAGCTCCCACAGAACCACAGTACCTGCACTGGATGTCCTCTTGATCTGGAGAAGGGGAAAAAGGATGGAGTCAAATATTTCTGGATGCCTCCTCAAAGGCCTGAGATCAGGGAGTTATAACAAAAGAGTCATCACTGAAATCCCCAAGGAATCTCAGTAACAGGGTAGCAGGATTTTGACGAACAGGAGACCCCACGTTCAGCTCTTTCAGCATTTCCATTTGGAACCATTGGTACAGAGTACTCAGTACCTGCAGACAAGTGGAGAGAGAAGTCTTCATCCTCAGAGGAGGAAGTAAAAGATTAGGAGCTGGACTCGGAGAACAGTGGTGCTGGGGCCAGGGGCCTGCATTGGGCACAGTCAGACTGCAAGTGGTATTGGTGGAGGACATCAGCTGTTCATGTGTACTGATGCCAGGTCATGGGCCCAAGAGGACTCATAACACCCGGCAGTTAAGTGAGGGGTGGCAAAGTTGTGGGAGGGGATGCAGAAGCCGAATTTTCCAGTCTCTCTGCCAAGGCTGCAAGAGTGCTCAGGGAACCTCTGACAGGGGAAGACGTAGCAAACTCACCCGAATATAGCCAACCAATCTCTGAGGTGCGACCCAGCGAGTGTCCTTGGGGGAAGACCTCCAGGTGAGAACAGCAAAGCTGTATGTGTCCCATGAGGCATCTCCAGTCCTCACCAGTGACAATGTCAGCCAGTTCTGGGGAGAAACTAGCCACCGGGCTACTGCCTGAACCCTGCCCAGTTCTGCCTCCAGCACTGGTCACAGGGTCAGCTGCAGGCTCAGTGACAGGTCTCACCTCCTCATCAAGACTGGTTCTGCCCCCTGAGCTGAGCTGAGCCCTGCACCAAAGCCAGAGTCCCTCCAGGAAGTGCTCCTGTAGCCAACACCATGAACAGTATTGGGACCAGACCCAGTATCATGAACTGCTCTGGATCTAGAACTACGGACAGCACTAGGACCAGAATTGGTGCTGCAAGTGGCACCAGAACTAGTCCCAGCACTGTCACCAGAACCACACTCAGGGACAACACCAGAGGTGACACCATCACTGGTGCTGGTCTCTGAACCAAGCCCTGGGTCAGTGTCATCATTGCCATCCCCATTCCTGAGGCCAAGGCCAGTGTCCTCCTCCTCCCCCAGGCCACAAGGGGGCTCAGAGGAGGAGATGAATACCACCTGAGACTCAGGGTCAGGTCAGAGTCAGCTTCAGAACCAACCTCTCTTCTGGCACTGCAAACAGTGCCAGAAAGGGACCTGGTTTCACCACTGCATCACCCTGGGATGGAGCAGGAGCCAAAGCAGCACTAGGTTGTGACGCTGAAGTGTCTATAAATCAAGCATTTAGCTTTGGCATCACCACCAGCGGTGTCCGCTGCCCAGGAGGGCATATGGATTGAGTGGGGTGCTCAGTTAACCCCTTGGAAGGAATTGACAATCCACCGGACCCCTTCGGAACCTCTAACATTTCAGTGGGGCAAGTGATGGATGATCCTGGTCTTCCTTGGTACCAGAGGTACTGGGAAGGGACCTAGAGGAAGGCCCAAAGATCTTACCTTGATATCATGGGTGTGATGCCTGCCTCTGAAAGTGGGGGGTGAACAACGCCATTTTATTACGCAGAATTCTAGGACATGATTGTACATGGAAAACTAGGTGTCACACCTATCCATGTGATAGTGAGGGCCAAGACAGGCATGGCATTTTGGATGCCAATCTGCTGGTATCACAGGGCCCTGACAGGGGCACTGATGCATGGGGAGCTGCAGCCCCTCTCTGCTTGCTTTGCCCATTTGAACTTGGCATCTTGATGGGTCAAAATAATAAAATGAGAAAAGGAAATAATTTAGCGCCGAACTACAGAAAACTGAAATAGAAAAGCTGTGCCAAAAACGTGCCTAGAAAGTATTTGGAGCTGAAAACTGCACTTAGCCCAGCTGGCCTGATTTTGCCCCAAGGCTCCTCTGATCAGCCTAATTAAAGTCTTAACCCAAACAGCTGATTGTACATACATCGAACTGAGGAAAAAATATTGAAGACCCGGTACTTCTGACTTTAGCTTCTCCCATGCTGCACACTTTATGGTGGGAAAACAGAACCGAGGAAGGGAGGATGACAGCGTCAGTTACTGTCTGACTCACGTACATTGTGGATATCTCCAGCACCAATGTCAGTCCCCACTCAAGTTGTAAAAAACTTTGCTCCCAGTGTCCTAGTGCCTCCAGCTAAGACCCATTAGTGTGAATGAATGGTGAAAATTGATTCCTGGAAGATGCGGTATTGTGCAAAGCCTACCCTGAACCTCAGATATTTTCTACGGCTTGGTCTTACTGGTCTATGAAAGTGGACATCTTTCAGATCCACTGACCTCAGCCAATCCCCTTTTTGCAGATATGGGATAACTGACTGCAGTGTTAGCATTCTGAATTTTCCCTCTTTCTAGTGCCTGGACAAGAACCTCAGGACCAGAAAGGCTACCATTCCCCATTTTTTCTTTTGGAAGAAAAAGTACCAGATCTAAAAAGAAAGCATTTTCCCAGCTGAGAAACATGCACTCTTTCCACTGCATTTAGCTGCAGTAGTTTTTTTCAGTTCAGTAGAATGTTCTGCTCAGCAGTTTGGACTAGAAAGGCTCTGATATGGCTGAACCTTGGACATTTTACAAACTGAAGAGTTAGGCCCTGCCATCTCCAGTACCTATGTGTCTGTGGTGATTTTGTTTCATTCCTGGAGGTAATAAGACAGGCACCCTCCTATTGGCAACACATCTATGTTAACATAGGCAAATTTGTCAGAGGTTGGGATGCCTGGACTGGAGGAGCTGAGGCAGATCTTTGCCTTACTTTACTTCTACCTCTGCCTCTCCATGTGCCCCTTTGAACTCGGAGGTCATGGTACAAACAAGGTCTGCCGTAGTAAGCCCTTCCCATACTTCCCCTTCTACAAGGCCTATAGAAGGTGGCAGTGGAGGCCCTTTACTTCTCTGTGAGGTTTTTAAAAATGTATTTATTTTTCATTACCTTTCTTCACAGAGGCCTGTTTTGTCTTCAGCCAGAGGAGAGCCTTCAAAAGATAAGTCTACGGACTTGCTCTGTGTGTCCTGTGTCAGGGAGGATGAGTTGAGACAAGCAAATAGTACAGTTATGTAAGAACTTACCGTAACAGTAGATCTTCGAGAGAAGCTCTTGCAGTAGGTAATTAAATATAGGACTGATACTGGTAGGTGTCAGGACCCCACGGAAACATTTCTAGCTAGCAGTCTCTGGCGGGGGACCGCTCCCACATCAGGTGACCGACGTCATGCGACATCAGTATAAAGGGCGTCCCCACGCCCGCTTCCAGTCTTCCTGCCAAAGGCCAAAAGGCGAGACGAGAGAGAAGCAGATATTTCCATCCTGGAAAAGGAGCTGAAAAAACTTAGGGGGATGGAGGGCGGGAAGGTATTACCTACTGCAAGAGCCTCTCTCGAAGATCTACTGTTACGTTAAGTTCTTACGTAACTGTACTATCTTACTTTGAGAGGGCTCTTGCAGTAGGTGATTACATATAGGACTGAGTCCCAAGCAGTCTGGAACAAGGAGAAGCAAACAGGAGGAGGAAAGCTACTCAGAAGTAGACCCTCTGGCTGTGAAGGCCTTGGGAAAGGAGGCCTTGCAGAACAGCCAACCCGAAGTCTGTTCTACGGCGAGAGGCAATGTCCAAACTGTAATGTTTCATAAAGGTATGGACAGAAGTCCAAGTGTCCTCAGCACAAATGTCATCCGCTGACACTTTCATGAAACAAGCCACAGAGGCAGCGACCCCTCTGGTGGAGTGGCCTCTGACTTGACCTGGCAGGGTCTTGTTGTACTTGTCATAACAGAAAGTGATACAATGAGCCAACCATTTCAATAGGCATTGCTTTGAAACAGCATTGCCTTCTCCTTTATGAGCAAAAGAGACGAAAAGTTAATCAGTCTTTCTGAGATCCTTCGTCCTGTTCGTGTAGTATCTCAGAATTCGGTGAACATTCAAAGTTTGCAGGAGGTACTCTCCATGATTAGAGTGCTGCGAAAAGAAGGCAGGCAACTCTATGGATTGATTCAGCATAGATTTCACTATCACCTTAGGGAGAAACTTAGGGTTGGTACGCAGAGCCACACGCTCCTTGTGAAAAATCAGATATGGAATTTTACACATCAGGGCCTGGAGCTCGGAAATCCTTCGAGCAGAAGTAATGGCCACTAGGAAGAGGGTCTTCCAAGAAAGGAACTTTAGGTCTGCAGAGGCTGCTGGCCCGAAAGGGGGCAGAGTAAGCTTCTCCAGAATAAAATTCAGATCCCAAGGAGGGGCAGGAACCCGGATAGGGGGTCGCAAATGGAGGACCTCTCTAAGAATAGTCTTGGAGACCTCCAGCTGAGCAAGCATCCTGTCTGCAAACGGGACATGGTAGGCTGAAATGGCCACCATGTGAACCTTCAAGGATGAATGACTAAGACCCAGATCAAAGAGGTGTCACAGGTACTCCAGAAGCCACCCAACAGAGCACGAGAAAGGCTCGAAATCTTTGGAGGCGGCCCACATAGTGAACTGTTTCCATTTCATGGCATAAGTAGATCTGGTGGAGGGTTTCTTGGACTCCACTAGAATCTCAGCTACTCGGGGGGGGGGGGACCCCGAAGCAGGCTTGAGCTATGTCTGCAGGAGCCATACATGCAACTGAAGGGACTTGAGGCCTGGATGGACCAGGGTCCCCTGATTCTGGGTCAGCAAAAGTTGAGACAAAGGAAGAGGAGGTTCCTCTGAGTACTGTTGCAGAATAGAGAACCAAACTTGCCTGGGCCAGAAAGGAGTGATCAGAATCATTTGAGCTCCTTCTGAAGTGAGTTTCTGTAAGACCCTCGGAATCAATGGGATCGGGGGGAAAGCATAGACGAATCTGCCCTTCCAGTCTAGAGACAAAGCGTCTCTCCAAAAAATGCCATGCCCTGGAGCACGTGAACAGAAGTCGGGAAGTTTTGCATTTTGAGGGGATGCGAACAGGTCCACCTGTGGTGTTCCCCAACGTAGGAAGATATCATCTGCAACCCCCTGATCCAGTTCCCACTTGTAAGCTTGAGCAGACGATCGACTGAGTCTGTCTGCCACAGTGTTCTCAACCCCCAGGATGTGAATTGCCATGAGGTGAAGGTTGTGCTGCACTGCCCAATCCCAAACTCACATCACCTCCCTGCAAAGAGGGTAGGAACGAGTTCCTCCCTGTTTGTTGATGTATCAGACCACACACATATTGTCCGTCTGTACAGCCAAGTGACCGGGAAGCAGATGCAGATGCAGAGCCTGAAGAGCGTACAGCACTGGCCGAAGCCCGAGCACATTGATGTGAAGAGATTTCTCAAGCTTGGACCAGGAGCCCTGGGTCCTATGAGACCCAAGATGGGCTCCCCAACCCTGGCGCGAGGCGTCCGTAGTCAGCGTCTGGGAGGGGGGAGAAAGACAGAAGGGAACTCCCCGGTAAAGGTTCTCCTGAACCATCCACCACTGCAAGTCCCGAGCCATGGGAGAGGAGACTAGAACCAGTTGATCTAGGTTGTCCACGAGCTGATCCCACTGAGACCAAAGCGTCCACTGAGAAATTCTCATGTAGAGCAGAGTGCGAGGGACTGTCGGAATCGCAGCCACCATGAGCCCGAGGAGGCGAAGGATCGACCTGGTGCTGACCCGCCTGTGGCTGGACAACAGGCTGACCTGAGCCTGGAGTGTGGCCACCCTGTCCGATGGCAGGAAAGCCATGCCAGAGGTCGTGTCCAGGATTGCCCCAATAAACTGGAGCCTCTGGGACGGGATCAAGTGGGACTTGGTCTGGTTGATGATAATACCCAGGCAGGCAAAGACCTGCCGGGTAAGGGAAAGGAAGTGCAGGAGTTCCTCCCTGGATGGGGCTGCCAGGAGCCAATCATCCAGGTACGGGAAAACCTGGACCCCCTGGGTATGCAGGTAGGCCGCTACCACCGAAAGGCATTTGGTGAACATTCGGAGTGCTGAGGAAAGACCAAATGGGAGGGCCTTGAACTGGTAGTGATTCCCCTGGAACACAAAACACAGGTACTTGCAGTGGGAAGGGCAGATAGGGATATGCAGGTAAGCATCCTGCATATCCAGAGTGCACAGTCACTGTCCCAGCCATAGAAGGGGCAGGAGGCTCTGCAGAGAGAGCATCCTGAACCACCTTTGGGTGGAAGGCTTGGCAGCCGGGGGGACCCGGTGTTTATTGGCCCACTTTCCCTGAGGTTTCACCTTTTGCTGATTCCGTCTGCGAAAGGAACGATGCTACGTCTGAGGGGGTTTGTACATGGAGTCCACAGACTTCAGTGCAGTCCCCTTCTCCTGCAGATCGGTGATAATGTCCTTGACATCACCACCGAACAGCACCGAACCCCGGAAAGGCACATCCTGGATAGCAGACTGCACTCCCGGGACCAACCATGACACATGAAGCCAGGCATGACGCCGTAAACCCACGGCGAAAGCTGAGCTCCTACCGACAGCATCCACTGCACCGTACATGGCATGAAGAATGTGCCGACTGGCCGAACGTGCAGAGCAGACAAGACCAGCCACTTCCTGTTTCACCTGAGAATCAGGAAGGGAGTCCAACTTGGATTCCACCTCACTAAAAATTGTTTTCTGGCAATCTTCCATGTGACTGACATAATTCAGGGCCCTAATACCCACAGTGAAAGAAGCAAAGACTTTCTTGCCATACTGGTCCAGAAGACGAGATTCTTTGTCAGGTGGTGATGAGCTCAAATGCTTCGGGTTAGCTGACCGACCGTGTGCGGCGCTAATCACAACTGAGTCAGCCCGAGGGTGAGAATTTAGGGAGTCAACACCCTCAGGAGCCTGATATAGCCTTTCTGACTTCCGAGGAAGAGGAGCTATTGCCAACGGTTGCTTCCAAATAGTGGAAACTAGGTTGGCATGAGGCTCAATCCAGGGTGGCACCAAGGTTGGAGTGATCTCAGGCAGATCCAGGTGCACAGTGAGCTTTTTACGCTGTAGATCCAGCTCCAAAGAGCGCCACTGATGAACCTCCTGGATTTTGCACAGCAACTCCGTGAAGGAAGGATCTTCTGGAGGAGACTTCGGAAGAGTCCTTGGGCTGGGTTTATCTGGAGAGCAGGGCTCGTCGTCCGGGTCGGAACAACCATTGGAGTCATCCGAGGTGTCCGAGTAGGAGGAAGAGGAAGCAGAAGACTCCCCCTCCCAGTGCGGGGGAGGAACGGACCCCTTGGGAAGCCCTCAGGGAAGCATATCCTGCCCTGCCCTGCCCTGGAACTGGAGGGCTCACCTCTGCTATCCAGAGGTGGGGAGGGAGTCACTCGTCTCGGACTTCCGGGAACCGGAGTCGGCACCAACGCCGGGAGATGAATCTCCACCTCTCTGGTGAGTTGAGCTTTGGCCTCAGCCCACCAGGAGGCTAGAGTCTCCTTCAAATCCACTGGCGGCTGAGATGGTGGTGGAGGAGGAGGGGGATATGGATAGTGAGTGTATCCGTAAGGTACGTATCCATAACCCGACGGTGGGTAACCCGGCATCAGGTAATGAGGCACCATGTACTGCAGCATCGGATAGGATGGCGTTGGGTACTGGGGCACCGGATACTGCAGACCCGGGTATGATGGCGTCTGATACGACGGGGTCGGATACCCAGGAACCGGGGGGTCTGTCGGGGCAGACGGCCAGGCAGGAGGCCCAGCAGGTGGGCCTGGAACAGGAGGCCTGGTCGGCGGAGGGCCTGGCGTGGGGGCAGCATCCGGGAGAGGGATGTTGCCTGGCGTAGCCAGAACCAACGTCAGGGCCAGCGTCCGGGGAACCGAGGTCAGGTCATCCGGCCCGGCGGGAGGGGGACCTGACGGGGGCGCAGCAACATCCTCTGCATCACCCGGGGAAGGAGGAGAAAAATTCCCAGGGTCAGGCTGAGAAGACCCAGGGTCCCCGGAGGGCAGCAAGGGCTGCGGGGAGCCGGGGACAGCAGACGAAAGGGGGTCTGGGGTCGGCTCAGCCACCGCACGGTCGTCAGGCAGGCCAATGTCCCACTTATCGGCGGAGTCCAGGCGGTCGTCAGAGGAGCCAACGTCCAACTTAGCGGATCCGTCGCCCGAGGCAGGCCGCAAAGGGAGAGCGGCTTGGTCAGACAGAACAGGGGTCGTGTGCCACCCCGAAGGGTCGAGTGACTTAGCAGCCGTCTCTGGGCAGCCATCAGAGGAGTTGATGTCCGGCCTACCAGAGCCACTCGGACCAGTAGGCCGCATGGCAGTGGCCTTATCTGGAGTGGGGGCCTCCAGTAGCCCGGAGACGCCCGATGGGCCAGAGCGCAAGCCAGATGGATGGGCCAATGCCGCCTCAGCTTCCCAAGACAGTCATTATGGGGTGGTCCCCGGGGACGTTACTTGTAGCACAGCGACTCCAGCTAAGTCGCTGTGGACAGGAGCCCCGTCCCGATGCTTCTCCTTATCCTTTCTTACGATGGCCTTCGGGGAAAGTGGAAGCCTGCCGGAGCTTTTTCAACTCCTTCTCCATGGAGGACATTTTCTTCTTAAGGATGTTGGCTTCCAGGGACTGCTGCCTCCATCTGTGGGTGGCGGCATTGAATTTAAGGCAGTGCTGGCACTTCTCCACCTGATGATCCGGGCCCAGACAGAAGAGACACTGGGAATGCCCGTCCTTGTGCGGGAGTTCGGCGCCACACGAGTTGCACTTATTCTTGTGCTCGGAGGGTGTAGGGGATGACATACACCACCGAAAAATAAACAATTTGTCAAATAAATCGAAAAAAACGATGGTAAAACTACCGACGACAGAGCTGACGAGCGTTGAACTTTACTGCGAGGTGCTGACACAAACTAACGGCGGGAAAGAACTGGAAGGTGGACATGGGGGGCCGCCCCTTTATACTGACATCGCATGATGTCGGTCACCTGATGTGGGGGTGGTCCCCCGCCAGAGACTGCTAGCTAGAAATTTTTCCGTGGGGTCCTGACGCCTGCCGTCATCAGTCCTATATGTAATTACCTACTGCAAGAGCACTCTCAAAGTAAGATCTTCTGTTATTACATTGCCCTTCAAGAAGTATCATTCACATCAACTGCATTCATGTGCTAGGTGGGTCTTTTCCTCCATTGGTAGATTCTCATACATACACAAAGCCTGATGATAGTGTGCTGCATAGCTATGGTAGACCATCTGCCTCACAAGTACTGTTGAGGTAGTGTAAGCCTTATGAACCATGTGGTCCAGTTTTCTTGAATCCTTATCAGGAGTGTAGCTGCTAACAATACTTTAGCTGTGTCACATGTAACTGCTTGACCCACTTCCTCATGATCTGGGTGGGCATACAAGAATTCTGAACCCTCCCTGTCCACTAGGTACTTCTTTTTGACTTTTATGTCCATGCCTACTGCTAAAAAGAGTATGGCTAGCACTCTGGCAGAAGCTTTTTCGAGGGCTTTCTGTATGGGAACTGACATGCTTTTTGAGGGATTCAGTCCTAGCATGCTCATAAATTCACTTCTGTTTTTGTGGATAATGGATTCAGCACACTAGCCATTTGGCTCACAAATGAAGAGCATGAGGTAAAATCTTTAATAACCCTGGGAGGGGAACTGAAGTCCAGGTCTAGGGACACATTAGGCTCAGTCTGTTCTTCCTCCTCTTCCTTCTCCTCTACGTAACCCGGTTCCATGTAGTGGGTTTGAGGGAAGGGGGCAACAGCAGGGACTCCCACAGCCTGCATGTCTTGGAACTGTCATACATTCTCCTGATGTCCTCCAGGAAGACCATTCTCATTTCTGACCAGGTTGCCCTGCTTGAGGTTGCAGGGGAGTTGTGGGTTGCTGCACTAGTTGCTCTGACCCACCCATGGGCAGATGAACCATGCAATGTCTCTCTTTTTGCCTTTTTTTTTTTTTGAGATACTGAGTGCAAGGGCTGGTCAGAAGTCTTTTTAAGATTTGCGCCATCACCCGTATCAGGATTCCCCCAGACTAGATGCTCTGTGTCCTGAACTAGGAACTGATGATGGATTGGCAGTCTTACCAGCTTCCTTTAGCTGAGGCAACTGCTTTCAACACTTTTCAGTCCCCTTCTGAATTTGGGGACGCTGCGAGGAAAGTGAGCATATCTTCCACTATCACTGGAACACCCCTCAGACTGAGACATTTTCACAGGAAAACAGCTATGACACTGCTGTAGAAGCTTCCAGACAGTGTCTCATGTTCAGCTGCCCTCTTTTTCTTTGTTTTAGGACAGAAAACTTTGCTGAAGTCACAGTTTTCAAAACTGTGGTCAAGACCCAAACAATCAAAATACAGACCACGGTGGTCTTCTCTTGCAAAGAGCTGCCCACAAGAAAAACACTTTAAAATATGTGGGCCCTGTCCTTTTTTGAGGCCTTTCAATCAGCTTACCCCCATGGGAAGACTCTCGGGTCAGCATGCCCTCTGGATGCCTACTGGTGGGATGCCAGTTGCCATGGCAGAGGCTGAGAGTGCCCATGAATCAGCCTGTTTGTGCTACGGCCACTTTATTTGCATTCTTCCAAAGACATTGTCATGCATGGGACTCCATGCTCATGCATGTGAGTACGGCAATACAAAACCTGGTTGATGCTCTTCGTCCTGCAGTAACTCTGCTGCACTGCTGACCACGGTGACCCAGCTGACAGAGTTACAGTGGAGGCAGCGACTACCACCCCCAAGAGGAGAGTGCTGTCTAGGATGCTCAGTTGTCCTCCCCCCACTGTCCTTCTGACATTTAGGATGCGAACCTAGGTCACCCGTGACACATGTGGCAGCAATGCTGCTACGCAGGCCAGCCGGTTTGAATAGAATTATTTGAAAATGACACCATTCAGTTTAGGGATGAGGACCACTGGCTCTATTAAACAATGAGTCTATCTTGTGAGCCAAAAGAACAGGGAGCAGCAAGATACAGTGTTTTGTTAAAAAACCTGGTTAGTTACATACATTTCCCAGTTTTGTACAGTACGAAGGTGGATGAAGGATGGAAAAGTCTGATACAACAGAAAAATGAATCTCTAATTTAAGCGGTCATGCTCTTGTACTGCTTAATTAAACACAGCAATTTGCATTTTTCTGATAATTGTGGAACATCCTGGATAATTAATAACATTATCCCTTAATTAGTTGGTGTAATGAGTTTAGCCATGCAGTGCTCTCAAGGTCTTCATTTTATTCTTCTGTAATAATTACAGTTAATTGAGTTGTGTCATTCTCCTAGCAAACATGGTTAGCACCCCAAAACTGACACCATGCTGTAAATGGAACTGGGAAACAAAGCAGATGAAAGATGGCACTAATTATACAGCTGGAGCTCATTGACTAATAAAGCTCATCACATGTTAAACGTAAAGGCTGGGTGGTCACTGAAAAACTTACCTTCAGAACTGATGAAGTTATCTTGCAGCCAGCACAGGGCATGCTGACAGTCCTCGTCATCATTCAAAGTAAATAGGTTGCAGGGCTTCTCCTTGGTAAACCTCCGGTCAGGGATGACAGCGATTTCCCTGTTGGTCAACAGTTTGCTAATATCTGCCCCTGTTGGGCAAGGGACCTGAAATACATAAAAGGTGTCTGTAAGTTCATATTGGGGTACTGGTAGCCAGCTCTGTTTTTAAAAGTAGGCCATCATGACTGCATTGGATGAAAAAATATTTACTAATATGCAAACAGAACATACCATCACAACCTCCTCTACATATGCATGTACAATCAGCTGTTTGGGTCAGGACTTTGAGCAGGTTGATTAGAGGAGCCTTGGGGCAAAATCAGGCCAGCTGGGCATTTGCCACTGAGAGGTGCTCCATTCTTCTGCTTCTACCCCCCGCCTTTAACTAACTAAACAAAAGCAACTGCCTATTCAGAGGGCTAGCTGAAGCCGGCATCCGCTGCAATCGGGAGCCTGGCATTGTAGAGGGCATGGCCTATGTGTGAACACTTTTCAGCTAGCACTCATGACTTAACATCAGAGTGAAAATGCACAACTTCTGGAAGCCATCAGAACTGAGAAATTAGCTTTGAATAATAAATGGAATTGGCCATAAGTTCGAGTCCAGATATGGTGCAGTCGAAAAGGTAATTAAGGGAACTGATATCAGTAATAGTTCGGCAATCTCCCATTAATGCAGTATGTTTGATGCACTTAAGGCTAAGGGTGAACTGATAGCAGTCATAAGTCTCTCTCCTGAAAAGGTGGTTCTGCTCTCTCTCTCTCTCTCTCTCTCTCTCTCATTTTCACCTTCTTCTTCGTCTTCTCTTTCTCTGTTCTCTCTCTACAGTTTCCTGTACTCTGCTGCAGTAGTGCTTGTAACTCTGAGGAAAATGACAACATCAGCAGAGATAGTTTGATTTAGGTACTGAATGTACTTTTCAGTACAGTCAATTTTTGGTTATGAAATACGGTTACACAGTAAATTATTTTTTAAATTTATCATAGGAACTTAAGAAAATGTTTTGATGTCTATAACTGTGTTACTGCTGATAAGTTTTAATAGGAATCTTGTTAAGACTTTTAATGATGCTAAAGGGTGTCCTGTATATGATTGTTATACTGTTTATTACTTAGTAATAAAAACTTTTATTGAGAAAAAAGTGATAAGCCGTTTGGTTCAGGACTGTTAGCAGTTTGATGTGGATTAACTGTTATATTCTCTCTCTCTCTCTCTCTTCTCTCTCTCTCTCGTTAGAGTTGTTCCTGCTCTGAGCCCTTTCCAGATCTCGGCGCTTGTTGCCCTCTACCTCTAATAAGGAGGCTGCTGTGTTGGTGAGTGGAGCTTCAGTTGTCTGTATTTAAGGCCTACGCACACGCGGTCTACTTCTGAAGTCCAGAGCCAAGGGCCAAAACACAAGGGCATCACACTGTGGCTGTCAGCATGGGGCAACTGTCAGCAGAAGGTGTTGCACCCCAAGTGTAACACCCTACAGCCCTGTTATTTAATTTAACATGTAATTTAATTGTGTAATAAATGTGAAGTTAGATGTGTTTTAAAAGTTAAGAGTGCATCATTCAGCGCATCAAGGCATCAAACATTGTGAGTATACAGTGGGGTTAAAATAATAATAGATATAAACGGATTATACTGAGGTGCGGGTAACTGTTAATATAAATGTAACCCCTAGATGGCGCTATCCCAGGGGCTACTACCCCTGCCTGATTTGCCACTAACAGGTTGAGGGGCCTGGATCCAATGGCGGGTGCCTCCACCCAGAGGTCAGGGTTTGCAATAGTTAAACTAACTTGGTCACAGCCCTCTGGGACACTGCAACCCCCTTTCTTCCCACTAGGGCCCACACAATATATCAGAATTACCTTCACAGTATACACTTACCCCCAGGTCTGGTTCTGGCACTGGGACCTCCTGTGAAATGAGATACAGTGCAACAATCACAGTACAGTACTTTAACATAGACAAATACCTAGGCAGTATAACTTTGCTGAAACAAGCAGCTCTGATTTATTTAGGGGATATAACAAGGACAGGGGAAATCAGGTTAATTAGCTTATCACTCTAATAATTCATTTATGGCTCTGTGCACAGGCCTATCCCTATCAGTTACTGTCCCTGGGTACCCAAGCCCTAGTGGCTAGTCCAAACCGTGGCAGCTGGTAGGGCCCTTTCACACAGAGAAAGGAGAATTAAACAGTCAGCAGTACAGTAATTCCATTTGGATTTAATGTGGCAATTCAACAGGAGCGACCCTGAATTAGTACTCACGACCTCCAAATAAGATAGGGTCCTTCAATGTCAGCAGGGCTCACTTGAGGTACACAAACCTCTTCACACATCCATATAAAAGCACTATACCAGGCAGGCTGCATCTGTATCCGATCGCAATTACTGCACAATACCCGGGAGAACACACAGCAGATTCAGTTCCTGACAGACCGAAGTGCAATTTTCAGCAATTCCTCCAGTCTTCTACAGGGTGAGCCTGGTTTCTACTCTTCAGAGATCCTTTGATTCTTTTCACAGGACGGATTCAGTCCTAACAAGCTGTTACACAAGCTGCAGACCGAACTCTGGGCCTTACACACGCTTTTTGACTAAAACTGCACACTGAAAAGCACAGGCTCCTTCCTTCTTCACTGCCAAAGCTCAACTGAAACTCCAACCGACAAAACTGGGCGCCTTTGAGTTCCTCCCAGTTCTTGACTGGATTGGCTGTCACTCACAATAGACTGCTGCTGTTGGTCCAAAAGGCACTGAAGTCTAAACTACATCTCCCAGAGTCACTGCCCATACAATCCTCTTGTGGCTGGCTCAGATTATGAGTCCAAGTTCTGATTCGTCCAAGGCACCATTTTAGAGCTAGCTTACCCCACACTGATTGGTCCAGTTCAGCAGTTCAAAACTAGAATGGGGAACTAGCAGACACAGTTCTGACTGCAAAGAAAGCAGGTTAGACAAACTGTAATTTCATTATTACTCTAAATAATTTCTGGCAAACAGTTACATCTTTCAGATAGGTTCCCTTTGCACTCTAGTGACTGCAAAATGAAGTGAATTGGCAGCAGCTCGAGTGGTACTCAGAGAAGCACACAGTCCCCCCATATAAACAATTATGTCTGCAAGCAGACAGCTCTTAAAGAGACAGTACCAGAGGCTCTAAAACACTCACTGATAAATGGCTTAAATGCCAAACACCATTCAGGCTTGGAGCATTCAAGCAAGCTCCTGAAGTCTTTTGGGAACCCCCATTTGCAGGGGTTACACCCTTCCTGGCTTTGGGAAAGCTTGACGTCCGCGTCAAGCAAGTACTCATAAGTTTCAACTGCAACCATATACATTTGCATTAGGCTCGCACATGTAATCATCAGTCAATATATCATTTTACCAAGAACACATTTCTGAAACATTGCAGTACGTCACTCTTTACACAGTATTACATACACATTGTACCATAACTCAAGTTATTACCTCTTGTACATGAAACCTGAAGAGGGCCTTCCTATCAGTTACCTTGGGGCTGGATGGGGCAAGGGCACCATACTTAGAGGGCAACACAAGTAACTTGGCTAGCACTGATGCTCAGTTTGGGCAATGAGCTCGGGACACATACACTCCTTTATGGACAACATTGAGAGGCAAGTCCACAGGCCTCCCAAGTGAATCATAACTGAGGTGCACCACAGGCTTTACAGCTCGACCAGTCTTTCTAGGGGAACTGTTATAGTCTCTGCACTCTGAGCCTCATTTTCAGCATTGTCCTCACTTGTCAGGGGAGTCTCCATGGGGTAGAGAGGCTAGAACTTGGGGCACTTTCAGCTCCAGGAGTTACAGTTTCTGAGTCCACAACATTTGGCTCGCATGGAGAGCTTTCGGACACTGGCAGTGGACTGTCAGGGCACTCAAAATACTCTTCTTGTTCGGGTGTATCACCAGTCTGCCCCAATCTATCATTTTCCTCCCCTGAAAGCTCAAACAGTTCAACCATGCACAATGATTCCATTTCATCTGATCTGATGCTTTGCACTTCACTTTCTGGGAGCATTGGCTCCAGGGATGAAGCTGGGGCTTAGACAGTCCAGAAGGCCCAGCTTTGTCTCCAGTATTGACTAGGGATTGCCCCAAACAATTGACTCAGTTCAGAAGAAGGATAGTATTCAAAGTCACTCACTTTCTTCCGATATGGACTGACAGTCATGCTCAACTGGGACTTGTGGAGGGGAACACTTTAAATTTGCTTCTGTAGGTGCAGACTTTCTTGATCTTTTCTTAGCAGCAGCTCTAGTCACTGGTCCAGAGGGGGCATCTTCTAGGGGCTCAGACTCAATTAAGATTTGTCCAATGGGCAGTAAATGATTTCTATGCATTGTTTTTACATCTTTTGAATTATTCTCAGGCCTTACTTTGTACACTGGCAGATCATCTAGTTTGCCCACTACAATGTGAGGGAGATGGTGCCATCTGTCAGCAATCTTGTGCTTGCCATGCAGTCCCAGATTTCTTAGCAATACCCGATCTCCCTCCTGGAGTTCCTGTGCTTTCACCTTTTATCATACCTTTCTTTGTTGGCCAGATTTCTTTGGCAGCCATGGTTTGAGCCAGTTGGTACGCATGAGTTAGCTGGGCCTTTAACTTTTGCACATACTGTAAATAGTTGTCAGCTTGAACCCCATCAGGAGAGACCCCAAACACACATCTACTGGTAGTCGAGCTTTCTTCCAAACATCAGGCGGTAGGGGAGAATCCAGTGGCATCACTTTTGGTGCAGTTATAAGCATGTACCAGGGTGCTAATTTGTTGGCTCCATCTAGGCTTGTCCTTGGTGCAGGGTGCCTAGCATATCTAGCAAAGTCTTGGTTGAAGCGTTCGGGCTGTGGGTCCCCCTGGGGTAGTAAGGAGTGGTTCTGGACTTTCGCACTCCCACAGAAAGCATCTCTTTGATCAGACGACTCTCAAAGTCTCTCCCTTGATCAGAATGGATTCTTTGTGGAGCCCATAGTGAACAAAAAGTTTTCTACAAGTACTTTGGCCACAGTGGATGCTTTCTGGTCTTTGGTGGGGAAGCTTGGGCATATCTCGTGAAATGGTCAGTGACCACCAGCACATTACTGATATTTATTTGATCTGACTCCAAACTCAGAAAATCAATACAGACCAGCTCCATGGGTGCACTGGTGGTGATGTTAACAAGGGGGGCAGCCCTCTGGGGCAAAGCTTTCCTCTGTAAGCAGCGACTACAAGTTCGAATGTGTTGCTCCACATCAGCCCCCATCTTAGGCCAATAGAATCTGGATCTCACCAAGTCAAGTGTTCTGTCTATACCAAGGTGCCCCATGTGGTTGTGCAAGGACCTAGTACTGAGTCTCGAAAGGCAGTGGGCAGCACTAGTTGTTGTTTGTCTACTTGTCCCCTCTGTCTACTGTTTCTCTGTATAACAGTTTATTGATCAGTTTCAACTTAGGACCTTCTTTGTATAACAGTGCAGTTCTCAAATCAGTGGAGCGTAATTTGGACACATCTTTTCCTGCATAGAGGGCTTCAAAGCTGCTTTGATCAGGGATCGCGGATTGAGCCCGCGACACTGTCATTGTCCAGCTGAGGCAGTGCACCAATGTCTTTGCAGAAAAGTGGCATAAGCAGCAGGAATGCAATTCTCAGAGGGTCCCAAGCAATCCACCATGCAGTCCACTGCGTCTGGACATTTGTTCCTCCTGTCAAACTTCGGCAGAGTGCCCGAATGTCAGGTTCTGCCAATCGGACCCAATCATTCTGGGGAACAGGCCTCCGGGAGAGAGCATCAGCATCTATGTGGTTCAGACCTGCTCGGTATTCGAGAGCATAGTCATATGTAGATAATGCAGAAAGCCACCTATGGCCAGTGGCATCCAACTTAGCTGAGGTCTGCACATAGGTCAAAGGATTATTGTCAGTTTTTACTAGTATTTTAGCCCCATACAAGTACTCATGGAATTGGTCAACAATAGCCCACTTCAAAGCTAGGAACTCTAACTTATGTACAGGATAGTTCTTTTCAATGGGGTCAGGCTTCTACTGGCAAAAGGCCACTGGTCTCAGGCCATTCTCGTGCTCTTGGTACAACACAGCCCCCAACCCTTGCAAGCTAGCATCAGTGTGCAGGACGAAGGTTTTCTTGGATCGGCATAGGCCAGCACTGGAGCATGGGTAAGTTGATATATGATCTCATGAAAGCAGTCTCACAATCAGGAGTCCAGCGGGCCCCAAATACTCACTCGGATGAAAATACACTCTTTCAGTCTTGAGGGACGCTGACTTTTGGTATTTTTGTGGGTTGGGGATACCCTTGAGTAAGGTTAAGTAAAGGCGGATCACTCTTGAATAGTCCTTGATGAAGCGCCGATAATAACCACAGAATCCCAGGAATCTTTGCAGTTCTTTTAGATTTTTGGGCTGTGGCCAGGTGGTCAAGGCCTCAACTTTACTTGGGTCGGTCTCTATTCCCTCGGTGGATACTATGTGTCCCACATACTTTACTGATGTTTGAAAGAATTGACACTTATCAATGGACAGTTTAAGGCCAAAGTCCTCCAGTCGGTCCAATACCTTAAATAATCTGCTCTCATGTTCCTCCAGTGAGCTGCCAAACACAATAACATCATCTAGGTATACCAGGCACTCTAGTAAGTTCATGTCCCCACTGCACGCCTCCATCAATCGTTGAAAAGTGGCTGGGGCACCTGAAATCCATGAGGCATCCTCATGAATTCATAAAGCCAAGCGGACAGATAAGGCCATCTTCTCCACGGTCCTCTGGGCCATCGGGATCTGGTAGTACCCACTGCGAGAACCACTTGCTCCCGCTTAGGCAGTCCAAAGCATCCTGAATGCGGGCATTGTGTACTGATCAGGATAGTCCGCCGGTTTAAGGTGCGATAATCCACACACATCCTTACTGTTCCATTCTTTTCCTCACTACCACAATGGGGAAGCATAAGGGCTTCTGGATTCTTGTATTACACCAGCAGCTAACATCTCTTGCAGATGCTGCCTCACATCATCTATGTCAGCAGGTGCCAGGCGTCGAGACCTCTCACGAAATGGTCTTTCGTCATGCAGCCGGATATTGTGCTCAGCTCCTTGCACGCATCCTACATCCCATTCCTTTAAAAAACACCTGGTCTCTCTGGGCAAGCTTCTCACTGATCCTCACTTTCCATTCAGCTGGCAGCGGGAGTCGAAATCAAACAAGTCAGGCGCTACTCTGTCATTCTTCCTTGAACTCTGCTGCTGGGTAGCACTGCAGTGTCTGCACAATGCACATTAGCCAGGATGCAACCTCTGTTTACTCGAATGTCTCTTTCAGACACATTATGAACTTGGACCATTACCCTTCTGGCATAAGCATGGGCTCTAGCGGGCAAAATACTAGGCTTGACCAGCAGTCCCTCTGGCAATTTTCCATCGCCTGGTGCATCCAACATTAATATTTTATTCTTAACATCCTTTCTGATACGGACCTCTCCTGTAAGGTACACTGGGCATTTGGCGCCAGGATCAGAGACTCAGGATCCTTCTTCCATACAATTCCGACCGGTTCCTCTGGTTCTGTTTTTCAGCATCTCTCTGTGCCTCATAGGCCTTCTTAATTAAAGCCGAACTCTTAAAGCTCTACTAGTCTTTGACCCTGTTTTCATAACACAACTGTGCCAGCCTTCCGAACATATGAGCATTTGTTCCAATCAACAAAGGACACCATCATACAGTCCAGTGGGGGACACACTAAGGCTAGGGTCTCTACTTGTTCGGCCACTCCAGCCACGGAGGTGGGGAAAGACAGCCAAATTCGGATATACCCGAATAGGTAGGCCTTCTACTTAACCCCATACATGCAGTCCTTCTAATGGTTGTAAGGGTACGTCTGACAAATGCTTCTGATACCAATCCTGGAACATAATTGTCACTTGGGAGCCACTGTCTAATACAGCTCTTGTAGACACTCCATTCACCTTTACAGTGGTCTCCATGGAGGGACCCACTATTCTGGACCAGTCTGGAGAGGCGGTAGGGGGCCTGGGCAACTGACCTTGCCACAAAAGGACGTGAATTAGCATTTTGGTGCCCTCACTGGATCATGTCGTGCACCTCTAACCACAGATTTCTTCTCCAAGCTCTCCTTGTAGCCTATATGCAACTTTGTCAGTGTCTTTTGGGACTGGCATTCCCTTTCATGTGCCCATCTTTCCCACAATTATAGCAAAACATACTTTCTGGAGTTTGAGCTGGCCGAGGCACCACACTGGGAGCCAGGGCGGGGTATTACTAACTGGAAACCTGGTGCCATCTCTGTCTGCGGCGTGATAAGCATTTGGAGACATCTCGTCAGTTTCTCCACTTCCATGGTCAAGGAATTGAGTTTGGAGCTGTTATCAGCAGGAGATACATGGGTGGGTACCCCACCCCATAGCAGATGCAGTCGGATATAGGTCAGCCGTACTTGCAGGCGTGGCTTCATAAAGGGACCGTTTGAATTCTCGGATCTCTCTCAACAGTTCGCCCCATTGTGGCATATCTTTTCCTTGTCAGAGCACTCATTGACTGTCAACCTCTGCCCTGAACTTCACTTGATGGGTCACCTCAGTCACTCGGGTCGTAGCCACAGCTGTTGGTGCAGGTACCTCCCGAGGTCGCCTTTTCTCAACTCCTCGAATTTCTCTCATTAACTCATCATAGGAGGGTGGGGATTCCAGTCGATTTGCCAGGCGAACTGAAGCAACAGCAGTTCTGAGAAGGGGCAGACTTAAGGATTCTGTCCAGTCTGGTTCGTCCAGTTCAATCGCTGGCAAATCACTCCTTTCTGGAGGCATTCTTGTAACAATTTTTCCAGCCGAGACATACACAGACAACAACTCCCTTGGTACTGTTGTGCATTTCTTACTTCCACCATAGGTCCTCATCAGAATCTGGGCTCCCATACATTCTCCAAGGCCTCAAGATAGGCCTGTGCAGTCGCTTCAGGGTTACTGGCCCGCTTAGCACGGATGGTAGCCAGGCAGGACCTCGGAGGCTCTCACTAACCCTCTTTCGCTTTTGGCCTTCCGAGCATTGCCATTCTAGCACTTGGGGCAACATAGTCTATCCAGGTCTCCCAGTCATCCTCCCTTGGGGGTGGGAGGTGCCAGAAGATCCTCAACCTTGTGAGTCGTGACTAATGGCAGGTGCAGAAATAGGAGTCTGCATTGGTTCAGCCACCATTACGGGCACTGGAGCAGGAGAGGTGTTGGGGAGGAACACCCCAGGTGGCAAGAATAGTTTCTTCAAGTCCTCCACAGTTTTCCCCTCTCCCAGCAACCATTCAGCAAATTTCTCCTCAAAAGTTTCAGACAGTGGTGGGGCTGATTCCCCAGGTCTTTACTGTCCTTAGTTATCACTCTCCAAGCAGTGAGGGCTCCTCTGGGGTAATGGTCTGTGGCACTTTGGAGCTATCTATGGGATCCTTAAACTCTACTAGGGCCAGGAAAGTGTGGGTGAGCAGATTAGCATGCCGACCCACCACCACAGGGTTTTGTAAACCTTCCACCTTGGAAAGTACTCCCTGCACAGTGTCCGTGTTGATACCAGGGGATGTCCAGGATAAGCATAGCATTTTGGGGTCGATCTCCTCCCCAGTACACCACTCCACCAGCCGGTGCACAGCCACTTCTGTTGGGGTACCCATTTTTTTCTTAACAGTGGTTCGTAAATATGGCCACTAGAGGACACACAATCCCAGCGGTGAGCCTCCAAGATGTAACCCCTAGATGGCGCTATCCCAGGGGCTACTACCCCTGCCTGATTTGCCACTAACAGGTTGAGGGGCCTGATCCAATGGCGGGTGCCTCCACCCAGAGGTCAGGGTTTGCAATAGTTAAACTAACTTGGTCACAGCCCTCTGGGACACTGCAACCCCTTTCTTCCCACTAGTGGCCCACACAATATATCAGAATTACCTTCACAGTATACACTTACCCCAGGTCTGGTTCTGGCACTGGGACCTCCGTGAAATGAGATACAGTGCAACAATCACAGTACAGTACTTTAACATAGACAAATACCTCAGGCAGTATAACTTTGCTGAAACAAGCAGCTCTGATTTATTTAGGGATATAACAAGGACAGGGGAAATCAGGTTAATTAGCTTATCACTCTAATAATCTACCTATGGCTCTGTGCACAGGCCTATCCCTATCAGTTACTGTCCTGGGTACCCAAGCCCTAGTGGCTAGTCCAAACCGTGGCAGCTGGTAGGGCCTTTCACACTGAGAAAAGGAGAATTAAACAGTCAGCAGTACAGTAATTCCATTTGGATTTAATGTGGCAATTCAACAGGGCGAACCTGAATTAGTACGCATCGACCTCCAAATAAGATAGGGTCCTTCAATGTCAGCAGGGCTCACTTGAGGTACACAAACCTCTTCACACATCCATATAAAAGAAAGCACTATACCAGGCAGGCTGCATCTGTATCCCGATCGCAATTACTGCACAATACCCGGGAGAACACACAGCAGATTCAGTTCCTGACAGACCGAGAGCAATTTTCAGCAATTCCTCCAGTCTTCTACAGGGTGAGCCTGGTTTCTACTCTTCAGAGATCCTTTGATTCTTTTCACAGGACGGATTCAGTCCTAACAAGCTGTTACACAAGCTGCAGACCGGAACTCTGGGCCTTACACACGTTTTTTGACTAAAACTGCACACTGAAAAAGCACAGGGCTCCTTCCTTCTTCACTGCCAAAGCTCAACTGAAACTCCAACCGACAAAACCGGGCACTTCTTTGAGTTCCTCCCAGTTCTTGACTGGATTGGCTGTCACTCACAATAGACTGCTGCTGTTGGTCCAAAAAGGCACTGAAGTCTAAACTACATCTCCCAGAGTCACTGCCCATACAATCCTCTTGTGGCTGGCTCAGATTATGAGTCCAAGTTCTGATTCGTCCAAGGCACCATTTTAGAGCTAGCTTACCCACACTGATTGGTCCAGTTCAGCAGTTCAAAACTAGAATGGGAACTAGCAGACACAGTTCTGACTGCAAAGAAAGCAGGTTAGACAAACTGTAATTTCATTATTACTCTAAATAATTTCTGGCAAACAGTTACATCTTTCAGATAGGTTCCCTTTGCACTCCTAGTGACTGCAAAATGAAGTGAATTGGCAGCAGCTCGAGTGGTACTCAGAGAAGCACACAGTCCCCCCCCCCATACAAACTAATTATTTCTGCAAGCAGACAGCTCTTAAAGAGACAGTACCAGAGGCTCTAAAAACACTCACTGATAAATGGCTTAAATGCCAAACACCATTCAGGCTTGGAGCATTCAAGCAAGCTCCTGGAAGTCTTTTGGGAACCCCCATTTGCAGGGGGGTTACATAAAAAAGGGCCTAAACTTTGCATATTATTATATCTTTCAAACTAATACCTGCTGCTATCAGTTCTTTATTGTGAACTTTGAGAAACACACTGATGCTGGGGTGCACAAATTAACATTACTAGGCAGGGAGGATTATTTCAGTTTTATTGTTGTGTATATCATGAAAACTGTTTAGCATTGTGTCTAAGTTACTTAATTTAAAATCTTAATGCTTAACAAGGAGTTGCTACTTAGTTAAAGGGCTGGAATTAAGTAAGGGGAGTTGGGAGTTATAGGTTGACAAACAAACCCAAACCTGGTAGACCTGTGAAGGCAGGGTGGAATACAAGTTATTCCCTATCTCAGGTAAGCCTGTGAAGGTAGGTGGGGGTACTGCTCTGAATTACTCCCTATCTGGTGTAGGTCTGCAAAGGCAAGTGCGGGTACTGCTTTGAACTACTCCCTATCTGGAGTAGGCCTATGAGGGAAGGGGGTGTACTGTATAGAGCTACCTATCTGGGATAGACCTGCAGAGGCAGGTGGGGTAATGATTGGAAAAAATGCTTAGGTGGGAGGCAGGCAGGAAGAGGTGGTTTGCTGTAGGGGATGTGCGGCTGCAGTGTTGCTGGGAACAACATGGAAGGAAGTCAGTTGTCCAGTAGATAGGAGGCTAGGTTTTATAATGGCTGAGGTGCAGTCACTAAGGATGGAGTTGAAAATACTGGCAAGGAGACAGGTGAAATGGGCTGTGCCAGGGGCAGGAACAGGGAGTAGATGGGGGCAGGGGGATTGCAGGTCCAGTTGCGCTGGGACCCACTACTCCAGAGGAGAAGGAAGCCCAGAGAGGAGGAGGAGGAGGAATGGAGGACCATAAGGAGGTGAGGATGGGCTCGGGGGCAGGCACTCCTGGCAACTACTGCCCTATCTCCTTGCTCCACACTTTGGTCAAAATCCAAGAACACCTTATTCTATCTCAGCTCTCCCCTTCCTTGATTCATCCTCTTTCTTCACCCTTTTGCAGTCTGGCTTCTAGAAATTCCACTCCACCTCCTTCTCCCTCCTCCAGCTGACCCCATTCTCTCTGGCATGGATCAGGGCCTGATCACTTCTGCTATTTTTGTCAACTTGGCTAAATTCTTTGACAATGTTGCCCACCCTTTCTCCTAGATAAGCTTAAGACAGCGAGGCTCTCTGACTCCTCAATTAATTGGCTCCGTTCCTACCTTGAGGGAAGGTCTCAAACTGTTTGAATTGGAGATTCCCTATCTTCCTCACTTCCTATCAGCTCTGGTGTCCCCCAAGGGTTCCTCTTGGCCTAATTCTTTTCTTGGTCTTCCTGAATGACTTCCCTGCTGCCTGCTCCTCTGTGTCCATTCACATGTATGCGGATGATATGGTACTATTTGCCTCTGACTCCTCCCCCTCTGACCTTACAGCCAGGCTTCAGCTGGATTTCACTAACATTCAACAATGGTTTGGGGCAAATCAGCTGTCCCTCAGTGCCAAGAAAATATTATCCATGACATTTGGCACTAGGCAAAAGCTCTCTAGGCAAACCTCCTTCCCCGCCTTTGACACCCTAGATGGTGCTAAAATTGAAGATGTTCCCTCATTTAAGATCTGTAAACCGATGATCTAATAAATAAATAAAATAAATAAGTACATTTGTGTCTGGCTTGACTGGCACCTTGACTTCTCAGTGCACGTTGATACCATCCACAAAAAAATACACGCCAAACTTGGTGCGCTCTACTGGAAAAAATGTTTCATTCCCCTTCCTGCTCTCTGAGCTATTTCTCTTGAAAATTATACTCCCCATCTTTGGCAGTGCTGACACAGACTACAGCACTGCTCCCAAGTCAACCCTAGCCAGACTGAATCGTCTCTTTCACTCTTTCTGTTACCTTGCTCTGAACTGTCTGCTCTGAATCCACCATTACTCTCTGTACTCTTCCCTCTCCCTCCCCTCCCTTGAAGCCAGACGCCTTGCTCATTGTGCCTCCTTCATCTCTTAATACTGACTAGGATTCCTCATCCTCCCCTCCTTTCTCTTACACCCTTCACAACTCTGTCTATCACTCTCTTGCACTCCCCTTAAGGAAATCCTTCACTGGCCAGGCTGCTTTCTCCTACCGCATCCCCCAAACTATGGAATTTCCTCCCCCTAACAGTCCACTCTGCCTCTTCCCAACACTCACTCTCCTCTCTTCTCTGCATTTTCACTTTTCACTCCTGCAATTGCTCCTGATACAGTACCTATCCTTGGTATGCTACACGCAAGTCATTACCCCCCTTCCTCCTCTTCTCCCTTTCTCCCCGTTCTGCACTTGGCTAGCCCCCTTCATGCTCCCTATAGCACCTACCCTTCCACCTTCTGTTTTCAGCACTTCTGAATTGTACTTCTTGAATGGCACCCCTAATACTGCTATTCCCTTCCAAATCCTCTCTGCATACTTTACTTTTCCTCATCCTTACATAAACTGTCTAGGTATGATGCTTTGGTATGATGCTTAGTTCCTAGTCTACCTACTGTATTATGTAATTTTTGTTCTTAATTTCTTCATTGCCCCACCCCCCGGACATATTTGGAAATGAGCTGTTATCAGCTCAGTATGTCTTTCCTGGTGAAATGTTTGAAATAAATAAATAAATAAATAGATAAATATATAAATAAGTGGGATGAGTATAAGAGTGCACAGGGTGGAGATTGCAGAAGAAGGAGCAAGCAGTCAGGTAGAAAGCATGGGGGGGTTAGAAGGGGATGAGAGGGAGAATATAGAAGGGCTAGAGGTAGGTGAAAAAATGGGTGAGGACATGGGGATGATGATAGAAGGAGAGGGCAGGCATAGGTGAACGGTGACTCTTGGTCAAAAAAGAAAGGGGAATCAGGAGTGGTGGAGGATAATGTCCCTAAATGCTAGAAGTAACAAAATGAATGATCTGCAGACTATGATGGCAGCAGGGAAGGTGGATCTGGTGGCAGTCACAGAGACTTGGGTTATCCTGAACAATGACTGGGATCTCACCATACCAGGATATACTTTCTATAGATGGAACACGGAGAAAGGGAGGGGCAGGCGGCACTTTATGTCAGGGAGAGCATCACTGCCACCAGGAAGGAGCTCGGGGAAGGGAAGGTAGAGGCAGAGTTGGAACAGATCCAAACAGTAACAGGAAAGCAAGTGAGGCCAGGGGTAGCTTATAGGCCACAAAATCAGGATGAGGACAGTGAGCTGGGTATTATGATTAGGATGGTAGTGGACAAGGGTGAGGAGGAGGTGATGGGGGACAGTTTGCCTATAATGGATTGGAGTATCTCATCTTCCTCCTGTGCCAGGAGCCAACTGATCCTGGAAGCAGCTCAGAACAGGTTCTTGGTCCAGAAAGTGACTGAACCCACTTGAGAGGAAAACAACCTGCATCTGGTATTAACAAACAGTAATCATGTCCAGAACATCAAGGTAGAAGAGCCCTTAGGGACCAGTGACCACTGTACGGTGTGGTTCCAGGTTGATATTGGGAAGGAAACAGTGAGCCCTAAAGTAAAAGAGCTGGACTTCAGGAAGGCAAAATATAGGAAGATGGGAGAGATACTGATGTCTTTGTGATGATATGGAGTTGATCAAAAGTGGACAGTCATCAGAGAAGGTATAGTGGCAGCAACTAACACCTGCCTAAGGCAGAAGGGGGGAAAACTCCAAAGCTAGGAGGCCAAGCTAGTTCCATAGGGAGGTGGGCCATGCTGTGAGGGAAAAAAGGGTCACAAACAAGGAGTTTAGGACGTCCAAAAGGAATCAGAATGAGGGAGACTGCCTAAAGAAAGCTAGGAAGGCTAGTAAGGTGGTTAGGCAGGCCAAAGCTAGGAACGAGATGCGAACCGTAGAGAAGATCAAGGAGGGAGAGAAAGCTTTCTTCTGGTATATTAGTGAAAAGAGGGACTTGAAAGTGAGCATAGTAAAGTTAAAAAGTTGAGAGATGGGTGAAAGGTAATAAAGAGAAAGCAGAGGTGTTGAACAAATACTTCTGCTTTGTCTTTACTAAGGAGAAGGATGGGCCAGTGCAACAAGGGATGATAAGGGGAGGAGGGAACATGAATTATGACAGGATAACAGAAGACAGGGTTAGGAAACAGGTCCTGTCTCTGAAGGTAAACTAGTCCCCGGGATCAGATGGCATGTACCCAATGGTGCTGAGGGAGCTGGCAGGTCTGTTCAACCACTCATTAGATGCAGGGGTGGCACTATAGGAGTGGAGAACCACACATGTGGTGCCACTACACAAGAGTGAGCCTAGGGATGACCCTAGGAACTACAGGCTGGTCAGTCTGACCTCCATTGCCTGTAAGTTCACCTAGGCCATTCTGAAGGAAAGGGTAGTCAGGTTTCTTGAAGCAAATGGGCTTCAGGACAAGAGAGAGCACAGGTTCCCATCAGGAAGATGCTGTCAAACTAACCAGATCAGCTTCTTTGATGAGGTAATTAAGGCAGCAGACAATGGCCAAGCAGCTGATATTCTATACTTGGATTTCAGCAAGGCTCTCGACTCGGTGCCCCACATGAGGTTGATCAGCAAACTGGAGGCGCTAGGGACAGGAAGCAAATTAACCTGGTGGTGAATTGGCTCAGTAGTGGGACACAAAGGGTGGTGGTGGGGGAGCTCTCAAGTACGACAGAAGTCACTAGTTGGGTCCCACAGGGGTCAGTCCTAAATCCGGTGTTGTTTAATGTATTCATTAATGATATTGGGAAGACATTAAAGGCCAAATCTGCATTTTGCAGATGACACCAAGTTCTATGGGAGAATGGACACAGACAAAAGGGTACAGGACCTAGCAAAGCTGGAAAGATGGTCTGGCACATAGCAACACGGGTTCAGTGTAATAAAGTGCAAAGTCATGCACATAGGAATAAAGAACCCAAGGACCAAACACAGTTTGGGTGAGTCAAGGTCATGAAATCAGAGGAGGAAAAGGACTTGGTGACAGCCATCACCAGCACTATTAAGCAAGGTATGTTGCATAGAGAGGCAACAGCCAAAGCAAAGAGAATGCTGGGATGTATTGCTAGAGGGTTCACGAGCAGAAAGGAGGAGGTTATACTGCAGCTGTACAGATTCTTGGTGAGACTGCACCTGGAGAATGGTGTGCAATACTGGAGCCCCTGCGTAAAAAACGATATAAACCAGCTTGAGTCAGTTTAAAGGGGAGGAAAAAAGATGGTTCAGGGACATCAGGGCATAGCATATGAGGACAAGATGAGAAAACTTAACATGTACTCACTGAAGGAAAGGGGGGAGAGAGGGGACATGATTGAAACCTTCAAGTACCTGAAAGGTATGAACAGATATCCGGGACCTTTTTTGTCTAATTGAAAACAAGAACACCGGGGGAACTGTTATAAGCTGTAAGGGGGATGGTTCAGGAAAGAGGTCAGGAGATGCTTCTTTACAAAGCGAGTGGTGTGGGAATGGAATGAACTCCCAGCTAAGGTCATCACTCAAAAGATGGGTGGGGAGTCAGAGGGCAGGACAGACTAAGGGGACATGGCCTGCTGTAATTTCCTAATCATGGGTTCCATAATTGAGCAAATTCAATAGACTGTAAGGCTTTCCTCTGCTGGGCCTTCTTCTGTTGACTACAGTATTTCATGTGTTCATATGTGTACTTCTAAACTCAGATATCCCAACTGGTAGCACAAAACACTAATACAAAGCCATGACACTGACTACATATTTATTTAGATCTTCCTGGACATAAAGTCTCCACCACTCATTCACACTAATCAGACTACGCCGGAGGTGCTAGCACCCAGCGGGAGGCAAAAATCTTCAGGAGGGCTGGTGCCTAGGTAGGGCTGCAAGGAACCGGCACCGCAAGCTCGGCTCATGCCATATAGGCTATCTCAGCATCGACTCTCCAACCACCTCAGTTCCTTTTTTCCCGCCGTCGAGTGCACTTCAGTGATGACATCACTTGCCCAAAAGGAGTCAAATCTCTCTGTCTATACAACAGCAGCTATAGCGTTTCAGTATTGGTTTTATTATTTTATCAGTTTAAAGAAAAATAAGTAAATACATTTTAATAAGTAAAATGTTTCATCAGAAAAAGTCTTCAGCCCTCCTTTCACAGTGTTGACCATGAGTGGGGCAGGTGATGGTAGGGAGACTTCGCATGAAAGCTGTGGTGTCAGCAGGGCTGGGTCTGGTCAGTCACCCTCTACGGAGGGGAGGGCTGACTACAGGCATTCCTGTCCTCGGGGGGGATGGACGGTGTTCTCTGAAAGCACAAAAAGAAGCAGTCCCATTCTTGATCCTCGTCAAGGACTTGGCACCGCTCGGCCTCGAGTTCTTCTTTGGCCTCCCATTCGAAAAAGAAACGGTACAGCTCGAGGTCGCCTTCTGGTATGTCTGCGTGGCGATCATCGGTTACTGGTGGCAAGGGCCCAACCCCATCTCCTCAGGCTTCTGTTTCTGATGACCGGCATCCTCAACTCCGGAGTCCCTTCCCGCTCCCTGGAGGGTCCTCTGGTGAGCAGTTTCACCACTGAGCTGCTTTTATGGAGCAATGGGTTCAGCGTTTGTCCTGTCTACCTGAGCTGGTGAGTCCATCGCCGGGGCCTTTTGGTTTAGGACCTGTGGGCAGGGCGATTGGGGCTTCCTAGTCATGCAACACCTTCTTCAGTGCCATCGATGCTGCACTCTGGTGTTTTTCCCCCTCATAAGGCCATGGCGCAGAGGTCAACACCGATGCCTTTATCTCCTGCTGAATTTCTCAGACTTTCCTCAGTGAGTCAGGGGTTGGGAACCTCTGGTTCGGCACCGCCGGCTCTGGCACCAGCTTCTCTGGTGCTGGCACCGCAGCCTGTGCTGCATCCTGTACCAGCACCGCCTGTGTTCTCAGCGCCACCTTCTGTTCTGGCAGGGAGCGTCTGCGGTGCCGCATGTGACACCGGAGTTTTCAACTCCAATTCGTGGTGCTCCTCCTCCTCTTTTTCCTCCCTTTTTTACCTATTCAGTCCCTTTGGGAGTAGTAGGAGATGATATCGAACCTGATCAAGATCTTCGATTGGAGGATGACTTTGACGAGGATTCCTCCCTAGGGGTGGTGAATAAACCTTCTCTTACAGCAGAGCCTCTGGTCGAGGACATTTCCTTTAAGTCTCTGCTTAGAAATGTGAATATCACTCTCTCTCTCTGTCTCTCTCCAGACTTCGGAGATCGATCCTGGGAAATTGCTGCGTCTGCACTACCTGCACGTTCTGGACATTTCTGTGGAATTTACTGCCCCCATGCAACCCTCTCTTGAGACTCTCTCACAAATGGTGTAGGATAATCTGGCACTTTATTCCCTCTGTGGCTAAGTCCATAGACAGGAAATGCACCCCTCCCAAGGATCATCCCATTATAGCCTCGCAAGCCTTTGTTGATGCCATAGTTGTCCTGGCAGAAAATGACAAGGTCGTTCTTCCTCAAGAAACATATAGAAGTTGTCGGCAGATAAGAACCGTAAGGCTCATCCAGTCTGCCCATTTTTTCTAACTTATGAATGTGCCAGAGGCCTGTACTCTGCAATAGCCTATATATTTATACTCATCTGTATTGCTCCCTTATGCCTATCCCATGCCTGTTTGAAGCCCTGCACTGTATTCATATCCACCACTTCCTGAGGTAGGCTGTTCCATGCATCCACCACCCTTTCTGTGAAAAAGAACCTCCTCACAATACCCCTTAATCGGCCTCCCTCTAATCTCATGCTGTGTCCTCTTGTCCTGCTATTTTTCTTATATTGAAACATGTTAGACTTTTTCACCCCCCAGTGTCCAGCGCCTTATTCTGCCTATAACTGCTTATGTAAATTAAACACATTCCATATGTTGTTACATGCATTGATGATTAGCTACCACATTGTATAGGATCATATCTTAAGCTTTACTTTGTACATACTTGTATAGAAAATGTTACATCTCCTTTATGTCATCACCGAGACTACTTTGTACCTGTGATTGATTGTTTACCTGTCTTTGTACCATAATGAGGAGCCTTTGTAAATGAGACTTTGACTCAAAGGTTTGCAATTCCGATACCATTAAATAAATAAATAAATGCCCTTAAGATGTTTGAATGTTTTGATCATAGCACCTCTCTCCCTCCTTTGCTCTAGGGTATACATATTAAGCTCCGTTACTCTGTCCTCATATGTGTTCTGATGCAGTCCCTGCACCATTTTGGTTGCCCTTCTCTGGACTGCCTCCATTTTGTTAATGTCCTTGTGCAGGTGCGGCCTCCAGTACTGCATGCAGTACTCCAGATGGGGCCTAACCAGTGTCTGGTAAAGAAGGATGATTACCTCCCTCTTATGACTTGCGATACCCCTACTAATACAACCCAACATCCCTCTAGCCTTACCCACTGCTTTGGTGGTCTGCTTGGATGATTTCAGGTCATCTGTGATGATGATGCCCAAGTCTCTTTCTTCCCTTGTGATTGCCAGCAACTCCCCTCCCAACCTATAGGTGACTTCAGGGTTTCTCTTCCCTACGTGCATGATCTTGCACTGCTTTGCGTTAAACTCCAGTTGCCCCTCTTCCGACCATTTTGCCAGTTTATCCAGACCTCTTCTCATTCTGCCCACCACATCTGGATCATCTACTCTGTTGCAGATCTTAGTGTCATCTGCAAACAGACAAACCTTACTCTCCAGTCCATCTGTAATGTCACTGATGAAGATATTGAAGAGGACTGGCCCCAGGACTGATCCCTGAGGTACCCCACTTGTGACTTGCATCTCTTCTGACTATATACCATTTACCACCACTCACTGATTTCTGGCCGCCAACCAGTTTGCCACCCAGTTGACTAACTTCTAACCCATCCCAAGCCTACCCAGCTTATTAATCAATCTTCTATGTGGAACAGTATTGAAAGTTTTGCTGAAGTCAAGGTAGGCGACATCAACTGCTCCTCCTTGGTCCACCACTCTGGTCACCAAGTCAAAGAAATCTATGAGATTAGTTTGACAGGACCTTCCTGTTGTAAACCCATGCTGTCTTGGATCCTGTGCTCCTATGGATTCCAGGTGTTGCATTATCCTTTCCTTAAGGAGTGCCTCCATAATTTTGCCCACTGCTGAGGTAAGACTGACTGGTCTGTAGTTGCCTGCCTCCTCCCTGCTACCACTCTTGTGGAGCGGGATCAGATGAGCCCTTTTCCAGTCTTCTGAGACCTTTCCTGTGCTCAGTCTCCCTAAACAGTTCTGATAATGGCTCTGCTAGTTCCACCCTTAGCTACTTTAGCACCCTGGGATGTATGCCATCAGGTCCCATTGCCCTGTCCACCCTGAGCTTAGTGAGCTCTTGTAGGACCCTTTCTTTTGTGAAGGGACTAGTGCACATCTCCCTCCTCCCCTATGTTCATGGTGCTGAGCTGTGGGCCCTGCCCTACCTTCTCCTCAGTAAATACTGAGCAGAAGTATCTATTTAGGCTAGATGTCTTTCCTTGGTCCTCCTCCACACACTCCCCCTTATCCCCTTTGATCTTAGCAATACCCCCTCTGAACTTTCTCCTTTCACTAATGTATCTATAAAAAGTGTTGTCCCCTTCTTTTACTGTTCGTGCTAGTGTTTCCTTGGTTTGGGGCTTTGCCTGCCTTACTACCGTCACTGCTTCCCTTAGGGAAGTTTGGTATGCCTTCCTATCTTCGTCCCACTGCTTTCCCTTATATTTCCAGAAAGCCAGCCTTTTGGCTCTGACCTTTTCTGTTATTGTTTTTAAGAACCAAAGTGGTTTCTTCCTTCTTTTGCTCTTGCCTTTCTCTGTAACACAATGGGATGTTGCTTCAAGTATTGCATCCTTAATACATCTAGGGAACGTCCAATAAACAAGGAATCTTGCAAAATCGACACTTTGGGAAAGCCAGTCTTTGCTGCTTCCACCCTGGGCATGCGCATTACTAGCTACCAGGGTTATTTCTCTTAGTATAAGTATACACTCTGGCATTCGCTCAAGGCCATGGTAGAAGCTCTCCCAGATTTGAAAGTTAACACAGAGCTTCTTCAAGCCATTACTAGAGGTACTGGATCCAATAACCAGCAGCTTAAAGCTGCTATGGATGCATTTGACACTGCCTCCAGAGCAGCAGCGGCTGGCATATGCACCCGACACCACTCTTGGTTATGCATGTTGGGATTCACAAATGATGCCCAGCAGAGAGTTATGGCTTTGCCTTTTGATGGTATGTACCTGTTTGGCCCTCAGGTCGAGTAGGCGCTAGAGGCCACACAGAAAACTAGAATGGCTATCAAAATGGCCAGATAGCCATCCGCAGCCCCTCAATAGGGAGGGAACCGGCATCAGTTTCATAACCGTCAGTCCTTTCATGGTAAAGGTAGAGGGGGCTTCAACAGAAATCAAGCCACTCAGCCACAAAAGAAAATGCAACAGAAGGCACAGGGCCCCAAAGTGCCTAATGCCACCCTCTGAGATCCTGGCCCAAGTCCCACCTCAGCTGTCCGAGGGGGACTCTTCTTCAGCAGTAGGAGGGTGTCTGACTCAGTTTTATGACCAATGGAAGTCAATCACATCAGACAAGTGGGTACTCAGGATAATCCACGAGGAGTACTCTCTAAACCTTTCAGAAACCCCTCCAGATCACCCACCCAAACGACAGCCCAAGCTGTCTGTCTCTCAGCCAGACCTTCTTACTTCCATGATTCAAGGCCTTCTGAACAGCAGGGCAGTAGAAGTAGTTCTGCTGGATCAGCGGAACAGAGGTTTCTACTCCCACTACTTCCTAGTTCCAAAGAAAACAGGCGGCATGTGCCTACTTCTTGATCTGAGGAAGTTAAACAAATTCCTTTACAAAGAAAAGTTCAAGATGACATCACTTGGTACACTTTTACCTCTGATTCATCAAAATGACTGGCTGGCCTCCCTGGACATGCAGAACACCTACCAGCATGTTCTCATACACCCAAACCACCACAAATACCTCAGACTTGTGGCATTGGGTCAACACTACCAGTTCAGAGTCCTGCCCTTTGGGCTATCATCAGCGCCTTGAGTCTTTACAAAGTGCTTTGCAGTTCTTGCAGTGCATCTCAGGAAACTCAGAATCCAGGTGTTCCCCTATCTGGATGATTGGCTCCTAGTAAGTCCTTCCAGGCAGTAGATGCAGGAAGCCGTGGCTACGGCTTCAAAATTCCTCACATCCATGGGAGTCCTGCTAAATTTGGGAAAGTCATAGCTACAGCCCTGCCAACAGCTCCTCTTCATAGGAGCCCTTCTGGATGCCTCCAGCACAAAAGCCTTTCTTCTGGAGGACAGAAGGAATGACTTCCCTTAAGATGGCCCACTTCATCAGGGAGAATGAATCGGTTTGAGCTCTCTCTATGCAGCGGATGCTGGGTCTCATGGCATCTTCAGTGTTCACTGTGCCTCTGGCTCATCTTCACATGAGAACTACTCAGTGGATGCTCAGCACTCAGCGGTCACCGACCATGCACCCACAGTCCTTTCACATCAAGGTGACGAAACCTCTGAAATGGTCGCTTATCTGGTGGACTCAGGAAGACAACCTTCTCGAAGGTTATCCATGTGCCCCTCTAGAATCACACATCTCCATCACCATGGATGCGTTCCTACTGGGATGGGGAGCTTACTATCAGGATCTCCAAACCCAGGGTTGATGGAGTCAGGATGAGTCTCAGCTTCACATAAATGTTCTAGAAATGAGAGCTGTCCTGTATGCAGACCGAGCCTTGAAGGACATATTCTGTCACAAGATCATTCTCCTTCAAAAGGACAACAAAAGCATCCTTTGTCAGGACAATCCTTAATGGACTTCTGTCCTAAGAGAGCTCCTCTCTCCTGCCGCCCATCTTGGGAGATTATTTTAGCTCGGAACTCTCCCATTAGTGTGAATGAGTGGTGGAGACTTTATGTCCAGGAAGATATGGAAATTACGTACCTACCGTAATTCTTGATCTTCTTGGACAAAGTCTCTACCACTCATTCGCATGCCCATCCTCCATCCCCCCGAGCTCACTCATTCTGTTTTTGGTCCTCACCCCCTTGTTGCTGGCCTGTGAAGACTCTGTTGAGTTGACCCTTCTTACATGGGTCATTCGGACTATCTTATGTCCGATGTAGGTTAGTTTATGCTGCACCTCCTCGGTTAAAAAGGTACTGAGGCAGTTGGAGGGTTGACACTGAGGTAGCCTATACGGTGCGAGCCAGGCTCACGGTGCTGCTTCCTCACCACCCTACCTAGGCACCGGCCCTCCTGAAGATTTTTGGCTCCCATTGGGTCCTAGCACCTCTGGCATAGTCCCATTAGTGTGAATGAGTGGTGGAGACTTCGTCCAAGAAGATCAAGAATTATGGTAGGTATGTAATTTCCATTTTTTGTTTACCAGGTAAGTGCACTAGACATATAATGGCTATTTTTAGGCATGGCCTGGAAGAGCAGTCATTAAAGCCACATACTGTATACTCAGATTAATACTCAGATGTCTGAGGCAGGATGAGACAATTACAGTATGTCCATTCTGACCTGCCTCACAATTAATACAAATATCCCTTACATTTGTCATCTATCTTCCATTTTATCAAGACTATTTTGAAGGTTTCTCCATTATTACAGTTTACTTTTTCTGAGACAATGTGTTCCGTATGTTTACCACCCATTGTGAATAAAATAATTTCCTATAATTTGTTTTGAAATGTAATGGTTATTATTTGTTTGTTATGTCTCCTTAGCATGCATTGGTTTTGCCCCCAACTGAACTTTAAACTATGAAATAATTCCTTATCCCTGTGTATATTATTAATAATTAAAGGGCAAATGGATTCATTAAAAGCACACCTCAATCAACAAGACTGGTCAGCCATAGACTTAGCAGATGATGTTGACATAGCGCTTGAACATTTTATCCTGGCCTTTAATGCAACATGCAACATTTATACTCCCTACACTAAATGAAAAGTCCGGGGGTCATAAATGTCCTGGATTACGCCACCCCTCATAGACCAAATGAAGTTAAGAGACAACCTCTAGCATACGGCAAGAAGTACTGGCTCCTACATAGACATATAAAATTATAAAACAGCCTGTAACAAATGCACCTGGGTTATTCGTTCAGCAAAAAGCCAATATTTCAAAAGTGAGCTGGCCAACTCCTGGGCTGATAGCTGTAATTTCTGGGACAACATCAAGACCCTAACCGGGAAACCCAACAAAAGGCCGCCATCAATGCTTAACATAGAGGGAATAATAACCCAGGACCCCAAAGTCATCGCTGACACTTTCAATAAGGTCTTCACTGACCTTAGTGGTGTGCTTTCCCCAGATTTCCTTGAACCTCGAACAGACATTAATCATATATTCAATGAAAGCTCACCACAGGCCCAGCCCCAACTTCTACCTTAAGATTATCAAAAAAACTGAGGTGAAAAAATACCTTTAGCAAGTATTAGGGGAAAAACAGAACCAGTGGAGACAGACAAGACATCAAGCTTATCACCCTCACCCTCAATGTGTTATTCTCACCATTAATCTAACCCTAATAACCACAAAATTCCACCGGCTCTGGAAAGCCATGATGGTCACATCTGTCTTTAAAATTGGGGATAGGACTAGTCACACAAACGACCACCTGATTTCTATACTCCCCCACTCTCGAAAGTGCTTGAACATATTGTCTATGATCAACTAGTCGACTACCGTGACAAATACCAACTACAGTGCTCACAGCAGCACGGTTTTAGGGAACAACATAGTACAATAACTGCACTGCTGGAGTTCACAGGCTACATCCATGATGCGCTAGATCAGGGGCTTATGGTGGGGGCAACCTACACAGACCTCACCAAGGCCTCTGACTCAGTCAATCATGAACTCCTATTAATCCAATTAACCTGCTCTGTGCTATTCCTAGAACCAGTGGGGTGGTTCAGAAGCTACCTCTGTGGGAGAGAACAACATGTAAAAACCCTAGAGGTTCTTTCTGAACACCATAATATCAGCACAGGGGTCCTACAAGGATCAATCTTGGGCCCTCTGCTCTTTAGCCTATTTCTAAACCATCTCCCACTGGCATGTTGTGATAGAATCCTACTGTACGTAGACGATGTGGTACTCTACTCCAGCCACTCGGACCCCATAATACTGGAAAAACAAATGCAAGCAAACTTCTCCGATACAGAAACCTGGTTTCTTAATTAAAAGCTCTTGCTAAATTACAAGAAGACCAAAACTAAGCTGTTCGCCTCTTGAATCTTGAAGAGCCAAAACACTGCATTAGAGATAGTCCAAAATGTTAAATACCTGGTGGTCACACTAGATAGCTCCCTCACCTTCTCACTACACATTGATCAAGTAGCAAAGTCTGTGAACTCTAAAACTGGCCAACTCTTCCGGCACAAACACTGTCTTACTGACGCTGCTCTAAAACTTGCTGTAAACAGCTTGGTCCTATCGGTAAATGACTACAGACTGGCAGTCTATGGGGCGGTAACAGACACAGCCTTAAAAAGGGTCAAACTAGCACTTAACAAAGACTGTAGGCTTGTCTTAGGTGTACATTGCCTCGCTCACACTTGCAATCTTTATTCTCTTTCTGGGTGGCTCAGTCTTTACAGCAGGATTCAGTACCAGGTGTACCTGCTGGCAAAGAAGTCCATGCTAGGCCTAACGCCCCCAGGGGTCCAAAACTTCCTGTGCCTAACTGCCAATCTCAGGAAAACAAGAGGGGAAAACTGTAAGCCTTTTAAAGTCCCTTTCCAATGCACCTCTCATGGACAACGATCCTTTGGGTACAGGGCACCCAATTGGCTCAAATCGCTCCAAGGTGACTTAACAGCAGAAACTAAACTTGGCCCATTCAAATCAAAACTACGCTTCACATCTTACTGCACTCTGCAGGTGCGACTGTAGCTCCTAACTATCCCAGCATGCCTTTGGAATTTCTGAACAACCCTAGCACTTAGCAAAACAAGAAGAGCCGCTACCCAATGTGAGGTGCTCTCAGTACCCAAAAGACACAGAAAGTGCAATAAACTGAGGCACTAACTCATGCCAGGAACAGGAACATAATGAACAAGTCCATCAGTGGTTCAAATCCTTTATTGTTAAAATCAGCACACAGGTACCATCCACCACTCCAACCCAGGACAGAGCTCAATGTTTCCCATAGGCTTTATAAAGCGCAGTGCGCCTGCTTGAAACGTTGAGATCTGTCCTGGGTTGGCGTGGTGGATGGTACCTGTGTGCTGATTTTAAGAATAAAGGACTCAAACCACTGATGGACCTGTTCATTATGCTCCTGTTCCTAACTCTAGCACTTACTCGCCACCCCTACCCGCCGCCCCATGTTCCCCCTCCTTGCCTCCCATATACTAACTTTTCCCATCCCTTTTTCACTCCTTTCTCTGACCCACTTGTCCTCCTCCCCAGCTCCCTGTCTCCTATCTACACCTATCCCTTCACGGGCACCTGCCTTCATCCCACCCACCTTTGACAAAGACCTGCGGTTGCTCTGGTTACCTCCCCTATTTCCCCCCATGTCCTCCCTTCCCCCAGGCAGCACTTAGTTGCCTCACACCTCCTGATGCTGCTAAGTCTCTACTCTTTACAAATCTGCTTTACCTCATTTCCTTCACAAATGTGTATAATTATCTTCAACGTCATGTATATCAAACCATGTAAGGATCTGTAACTGTAATTGCTGAATACTGTAATAACTGTTCTGTTGTCTATATTGTTGATGAAAGTGAATGTTTACCAAATGACTCGGAACCTCTGAAAATGAGCTTCCAGCTCAAAGGTGTTTTAATCCGAGATAATAGTAAAATAAAATAAAAAATAAATATTAAATAACAATAGCAAGTCACCCCAAATTCGCCTCTGATCAAGGCTGCACAACCCTAAGTGTTTATATCTGTTATCATGTGATAAGTCCTCTGTGTCTTTAATCATTTTGGTGGCTCTGTGTTGTAGTTTTTGTTTTCATGATGCCTCCTACTCGTATTCCTAAACCTCCCCAAACCCACGATCCAGTCTATAATTGGTCTGGGGTACGCATGGCAAAGTGGAAGAATTATGTGTTGTGATCTGTGAGAGAAATTCTTTTTGATAGTGTTTAACAAATGGTTTCATTTTTATTTTATCTGCACTTTTACTAGTTCCATTAGAAGACATCTTATAAAAGTTATCCACAACTTCCACTTTACACACAATTACTGAGCATCATGGCTATACAAGGATATACTGAAAATGCAGTTTACGTTCTACTTCATATGAGGGCTTTAGCAAATAAAAGTATATTTGATTATCCTCGGCTACTAACACGCCTGCAGTTGCCATACTAGATCAGAAACCAAAAAGGACAAGGGAATTGTATTTAAGTGATTTATATTACATCCTTTCCTATGGCTCAGTGCTCCTAAGCAAAATCAAATAAAAAAAAAGAAAAGGAAAACAGGGTGGAAAAGACCCAGGTCACGAGCAGACTACCAAGGACAAGGTAACTGCGTATGCGGAGTTCAACCTATGGATGCCTCTGATCTGACCTGACTTATTTGTCTCTTTAGTAATTGTGTATTTTCATTGATTAGGCAAAGAAAATCAATCATTTTAATTTCTTCCAGCTTATTATGTACTTTAACCTGAAACCTACTCTGTTATCTGCCGGATATGATTTTTAAATGCATCTATGGTATAAGAGATTTCCAGGTCAATAAATAAATCAATAAACATATCATTGACTAATTTGTTTTTGCTTAGCATATCACCATGTAAATGGCCTAATAAAATAATGTTACAAGTTTCCAGTGTAACAGTTCAAAATATTACTACTAAATGATAAAAGGACTGTGACATTTAATAAAAAAAAAATCACTGATTAAAAACAACTTGATTTAAAAAGGCGTGACGAATACAAATATAGCTGTACTGTACATTAGTGTTGCTATTAGCACACAGCATCTGTAGACCACACTAAGAGATGTCTAGTGCAGTGGCTTACCACATTTATAGTACTTTAATGAGGAGGACCCCTGCAACTGCAATAGCAAGGGCCATGGCTTCCAGTTAGATTGAAATGCTGTCAGTTAGACATGAATTAGAATTCTCTGCCTTGTAACAAGGTTCTGAACTGTAATACTCCAATCCTCTTAGCACAGCAGGCTCTCTCAGTGATTAAAGCCAATCTATTAGAGGAAAGGGAAAATCCCACAGCGGCCTAGCTCTGACTGGAGCCAGTGCTTACACATACGAATCCCAGTCAGCCTTGGGCAGAGCATGCCGTATGAGAGCTCGCAGTGGTGCTGTGAGGAAGGGAGTGTCTTCAGAAAAAGAAAGAGGGATGGAGAGTCAATTACTGTAACTAATGAGTGAAGTACTTCCACTCAGAACTATTCCTCCTGTACGAGTCTTATTATACCGTAGTTAGGGTTTAGAAGGCACTTTAAAGTCAAACCTCTCTAAGTGTCCGCATGTATCTCAGTCTCTGTGGATCTAGGCACAGGTCTCACAACCTAACCAGTTTGGTAAATTTCAGTTCAGCTGTTTTTTAATTACATGGTATTAAACCCCTCAAATATGAGTCTTTCTAGATTCAATCTTCTCCTTAGAGCCAGACTCTTTGGTCTTAGGACAGAAGGCACTAGGATCCTGTGGGAGTTAGAACTTTTGGGGCTGGTATGCACCAGGCACGTGTGCATAGCACCAGCATAATATGATGCTACGTGCACCGGCAGTATAAACAGTGAGTACTGGCCTCAACTACCACAATTCTTTTTTTCCCCAGTGACAGTTGCCCTCCTGTGGGGACAAAAGTACTTTGGGTTCACCCTTGTAGATCTCTTAGTTTCCGGTTCATGTTTATTTTTTCAGTATATGATTTCTGATCCCATCTGGAGTACTGTGTAAAGTTCTGGAGACCACATCTGAGGAAGGATATAGCAGAGTGGAGGCAGTCCAGAGGAGAGCAACTAAAATGGTGAAGGGGTTGCAGCAGAAGTCCTAAGAGGAGAGACTAAAGCCGTGTTTACACGTCAGCAGCACTCCACAATTTGCGACGCACCACTCCTGCTATGATGGCTGCAGTGGCTTAATTTTGTGTCCACCCAGCCGGGTGCCCCTGAGGTTGTTCCCCCCTCCAAACATGGCAGTGACGAGCTGTTGACATGCGTGAGGTGCTGAAGCACCAGAAGGCTCTTCCTTGCTTAGCACACCCAAGTTCAGCAAACAGCACTTTTTAACAGCAGAAAGTAAGCTGAACTCGGGAAAGTGCTTGAAAATGTAAAACAAGAACTACAAGTACTGTATTACAAGTTAGTGTCATAAACTGGGATGGCAATACTGGGCATGCACAAATTCATATGCATATCCCTATGAATTGAGAAAATATGTATATGTATTAGCGCATGCCCAGTATCGCAGTCCCAGTTTACAACCCTAATTGGTAATGCTTCTAGACCTTGTTTTACAGTTGAATGCACTTTCCTGAGTTCAGTATTCTTTCTGCTGTTGAAAAATGCTTTTTGCTGAACTCAGGTGTGCTAAGAGGTGTCTTCCTAAATATAAGAAGTGCTAGCAGGAAAGCATCGGAGAGATTCATGGGGCCAGGAGGATGTCGGGAGAGGAGACATTCAATAGGAGTGAGTGCTGTGGACTGTCTACATACCAGGTAAGGCACTGCTAAGTAGCTCACTCGATACACGTCCCCTCTCCTATGTTGCATCACAAACCCGAAGCGAAGTACTCTTAGTACGTTCCAAAAAGTGTCCACACTGCCAACTTTGAAGCGACTCAACCCATGCACATGGGTTGATGCACTTTAAAGTTGGCAGTGTAAACAGGGCTTAAATAACCTAAGTATGTACACCGTGCATGACAGAAGGGAGCAGAGGGATAGGGCAGAGACAGATAAATACCTCAGGGGTAAATAAGGTACAGGAAGGGTATATTTTTCAGAGAAAAGATGCATGAGAACAAGGGGACACATGATGAAGCTGGAAGTGGGTCAATTCAAGTGAGATGTGAGGAAGTACTTCACTTAAAGAGTAGTGGATGCATGGAACAGTCATACAGAGGAGGTAGTGAGTGCGAAAACGGTGGGCTTCAAGCATGCATGGGATAAGCCCAAGGAATCATAATAGAAAACGGGGAGGGCAGAGACCATGTAGTGTCTGTGATCACAGTACAGGCATGAAAAAAATGGTCAGACTGGGTGGGCCTAGTGATCCTTGTCTGCCATTAAATTCTATGTTTGTCTTGGCACTATGTTACATTATTTATTTTAGATGTTTTTGGCGCTGTCAGTTTTCATTACCTATAGAAAGACAACTCCAAGGTACAGTGCCTACTTTTTCCTTGGTGTCTTCCACATGCAGGTGGCACTGGATAGCTGTACTCCAGGGACTGCTTGGTGCATGGTGGATTAAGGCCACGAAATGCCACTGGACACCAGGTACTGTTTATGACTAAAGGTACCGGCATCATTCAATACAATGTAGTGTGTATCTTTTATTAAACATTCTTTTAAAAAATGCTTCAGCTGGGTTGAAACACAAAGCCTCAAAACTAGGGAAATGTGACAGTAGGATACAAAAAAAGTCTTCTGACCCTTGGTGATTCTGTGCCATTGTGTTTTTCAGAGTATGAACAATTGCTTAATGCAGGATTAGCGTTACACTAACTTTGGCACCCTCTCTCCAAGCACTGGTGTGTGAGTAAATTTCTGTGCTTTGAAAAACAGTGTCAAACTTATGGTAATGAAAATGCTTCATAGAGCAATTGAAAGTATGTCATGCTCTGTACCAGGACCAGAACAACCTAAATGTGGAAACTAGACACCTTATAGTGGCCTGTTCCATACTGTCACTTGTAGATGATAGCCTCCCTGTTTACACAGATGCCTGTGACACAGTACTAAACAGAGTACAGCTGATGTGTAATAAAGCATGTCTCTTTGTTCTTGGTGAAGATTACCACACCCATACTTGCACCATCTATGCCCTAACTAATTGGCTTCCACCACCCAGTAGAATAAAGCTCCAGACCTGTCTGCTAGACCAAAAGTGATCCAGGGTCTTACTCCCCCCTACCTTAACTAACTGCTTCCACACCATCTCCACCTGCTATAACACCAGGAGCATGGCAAGGTCGGCCCCCGAACCTCCCTTCTGGTGTACTCAGCTGAGCAAGTGGTCCTTTGCTGTTAGGGACACAAATTGGCCAAATGAACTGCCTAATACTCTGTCGAATCTACCTATGTTTAATCAATTTAAGAGAACCCTAAGGTCTGCCCTTGCATCCCAAAGCAGTTGCAACCACTAACTTTCAATCTCAGTTTCGTTTTGTACTTATAAAGTAAAGCTGTTGCACAATGTTGCTTTTATTTGCAGTTTTTGTATGTAATGTTGCTGCTGCCTTGTTTATTATGTGCCTGACTCGACCACGTTCTTATGGAATTGCTTACAATACTTGCATTGGCTTGTTTTTGTGCGTGTTCAGTTCTGGCATGGAACCTTTGTAAATAAGTACTTGTGCTCAAAGGTTATCTGATGTATATAACATACAGTATAAAATAAATGTTTTGGGCAGAAAAATGCCTGTTCGGAATTTCTAAATTCATCACCAGCATTTATAATATTGATAAATTTGGGTGACGTCTTTCGAAATTCTTCCCCCAAATAAGCAAGAACCCATGGGAGAGTATGTAACAAGACAGAACTTCTGCACATCCCAGGTGTGCTATAAGGCATGAGGCAAAGCCAAATGCATTCAACCACCTGGGAAATGAGGAAAAATTGGTCCTACAGCACACTCCTTCATGGCTTATATCGTTGATTTATAAAATCTCATTTCATCAGCACAATGTACAAACAAAACAAAAAATAATTGGTAATTTAACTGACAGCACTCTGTATGGTACTGTACTAGTCAGTCCAGATATGTGAATGAAAATTCATTCACATATCTGGACTGACTAGTACGGTATGGGCTTCACGCCCATTGGCTCATGCTCTGAACCAATGGGCATGCAGCCATACCGAGCTGTCTGTCGGGTGGGCGGCAGGCGGGGTGGTGCTGCCGCCTACCGCTGACGGGGAGCGGGGTGGTGGGGCTCCTGGGCGGGTGGGTGGGGAGTCCACTAGATCACCAGGGATTTCATACTTTGGCGGGGGAGTGAGAATGCCACCCACGATCGGGCTCAGTTCAGTCCACTGGACCACCAGGGATATTAGACTTTGGGGGGGTTCTGATGCCCATGATCGGAGCTAATGGAGGGGGATAAGTTATGATTATGCCCGCGTCCCGGGCTACTGGGGGACATACAGTTGCTGGCGTTGGGCTAATGGGGGCGTTACACTTATGCCCGCGATCGGCTAATCTCGGTCCACTGGACCACCAGGGATATTGGACTTGGGGGGATACTGATGCCCACGATCAGGGCATGAGGGGGCGCCGCCAGGTGTGGCAGGAACAAGTCGAGGGCCACCCACAGGTGGCAGCTGCTGTGTTGCGCCCTGCAATGCGGCAGCTCACCTGTGGGTGGCCCTCGACTTGTTCCTTTTTTTTTCGGCGTAACTTTGCACATGCGCAGGTAGGGGTTGCGCCTGCATAACTCTGCATGGCCCGGGCTGAATATCGGGCTGTGCAGTTTATGCATGGTTCCTCCTCCTTCGGTTGTGCATGCCTTCATTATCATTGTGCTGTTGCTCAGCATGATTTCGGGGGCGCAACTGCCTCCTGCTGAATATCGCAGAATGGCGCATTTCGGACTTGCGCAGGTGCAACCCTATTGTGCATGGCTCAACTCTTTTGAATATCTGGCCCTATATATCTATAATAGCATGGTAGGGCCACTATAGTTAGGGTTGGCCAGGACTTTCTATCTTAAACCTCAAATTTTGCACTTTAATAAATTCGCAACTGTTAAACGGATTTGCATGAAATTGTGCATGTGCAATCTCATGGGGGTAGATCTCTTGATTTTCCAAGTTTTGTTCCAGTCAAACATGTGGATTCTGAGATCTGGATAGTGCAAAAACATTACAAATCGCTGTTTTTCACTGTTTTTTTACATCATCTTACGCCCAGAAGGTTTGGAATTTTGGTCTGAAATTTCCAGGGTAGAAAAGGCTTCGGTCACAAAAGTGCTGGTGAAAAAATATTAATCCATTCCAAACTTATTACATTTTAAAGTTCCCATTATTTTCAGTGGGAATGTCGGTCTCCAGGATAGCGGAATGGACTGAAAAAAGAATTTGATCAAATGAAAAATAATTATTTTTTGTCAGGGGCCAATCCTTTTTAATGAGGAAATTCAGTTAGCCGCCATCTTGTTTTCCATTAAAAAAAAAAGAATTGAAAAGCCACAAAAATGATATTCTGCTCACACACCAATACATGTATCTTACTCATTGGGACTCCATTAGGTAGAGTCTGTGGCTATCTGGTGAAAACTACCCTTGAATGTGTTTTTTTAACATTTTAAATCCTTTTTCATGACTCACCAATACTTTTTTCATTTGTCTTTTTTTTATTCTTATGAAAAAGGATCCCTTCTCATGAAAAAGGATTTTGGACTTGCATTTTTTTTCTGTTTTTTTTTTTTCATGGCTCCTTGTTCATTCTCATGAAAAGAGATCCCTTCTCACGAAAATGGATTTCAAACTTAGTTTTCTTACTGATTCTTTTTTTCGTGAGAATGGATCCTTTTTCATGAGCATTTTTCATCTCATGAAAGAAGATCCCTTCTCATGAAAAAGGATTTTGGACTTAGTTTTTTTTCCAATTCCTTTTTCATGAGAAGGGATCCTTTTCTATGAGTGTTTTTTGTTCTTACGAAAAAGGATCCATTGTCATGAAAAAGGATTTCAGACTAATGTATTTCAATAGGGTTTTCAACTTTAATGCATAACTTTGCCATTTTTGCATATTTTATATACCAAATTTTCAAGATGTAGTGTTACGACCCTAACACCCTACCCCCACCCTGCAAGCAGCAAAAAATGGAAATGACGTACTTACCGTAATTATTGATCTTCTTGGACAGTCTCCATCACTCATTCGCACTAGTGGGATAGCGCCAGAGGCACTAGGACTAAGCAGGAGCCTAAAGTTTTCAGAAGGGTCGGCGCTGAGAGAGGACTACGCGTGCGCGGCACTGTGAGACTAGCTTGCGCCTGTGTAGGCTATCTCGGCGTCGACCCTGCAACTGCCTCAGTACCTTTTCGACTGAGGAGGTGCAGTGTAACTAATGAGAATAACTCATCCTGAGTTTCTGGGCCTGAGAGGGCCCAGATGGCCTTTGCAAGAAAGGCCAAAGAATAATGTCCTCACAGTCTGAATCATAGGACCGTGAAGACCAGGAAAGAAAATGAGTAAACCCAGGGGATGGTGGGTGGGTGTGTGAATGAGTGATGGAAACTGTCCAAGAAGATCAATAATTATGGTAAGTACGTAATTTCCATATCTTCCTGGACTAAGTCTCCACTCATTCACACTAGTGGGAGAGTACCAAGTTAAAACCAACAACCCTGAGTAGGGTGGTAGGAGATAGGGTTCACTCAGAAAGGACAGCCAAGGACTGTCCTGTTAATAAAAAGAGCTGTCTTGTAACAGCATCTAGAACATAGTGCCTACAAGATAAGCGCTTGAGTTGTAACTTGTCACCTTGCCGACGACTGCAATGGACACAAAATGAAAGTCTGCCAGGCAGCCGCAGCCACTCTAGAAAAGCGGCAAGAACCTGGCCTCACACTTTGATCTAGGACCAAAATTAATAGTGTCAAAGACATGTACTAATGTAATGTACAGGGACCTCAGGAACTGAAACAGTCGGAGGTAAAGTCTACTGGTTCAGGGAAGACTGGAAAGTGCAGATGGAAACCCCCACTATCCAGTATGGTTGACCGGTAAACAACTGGTCCAGAAGCACTTGAACCCCTTACTTGGTGAGCAAGGGGGTCCAGGTAGGGTTAGCCCATCAAGGAGAATGGTCTCCACTTAGTCACAGGATCTTCCTGATGGAAGGCCAAGCACGACTTAGAAGCCTGTCGTGGAGGTTTAGTAAAACCAGATCCTACCCACTGCATATTCCAAGAGGAATAATCCTGCCCCTGTGTGTACAACTGTAGCAGCAGTCTCTGAACTCAGGGAAGAAAGGAAAAAGGTGTACAGGAGGACTTGTCCACTGCAGAAAAATACATTCTGACAGAAAAAAATTGGGGGCTGGATTTCTAAGGTCAATAGAGGCAGATGTGCATTGAGGAGGGACACAGCAGGACCAAGTTAGGGCTAACCCATTTGTTGAAGTGACTGAAAGAGGCAGTGACTCAATGCGGTGAGGCACTACCCACTCTGGCTTTCCTGAAAGGAGTAGGAAAGGATTCTAGTTTGTTTGCTGAAAAAGAAACATCACCACTCCCTCTCGCACTTGAAGAGGATAGCTTTGTGTGCGACTGGCATGGACAAGAGCGCAGGAACCGAAGGTGTGAATATTTGAGAAGCTTCCTCAGAAAAAGGGACCTACTTGACCATCCATCAAGAAGGAGAAAATCGCCTGTTAAATTAAGGAAGCAGGAACCTGAGTTCCGACTCGGTGGAGAGTCGCTTCTGCTGCTGTAAGGCTCTGTTCAAGAGAAGAAAGCCTGATAAAAAGAAAAGGAATCAACAGGCTGGGCAGTTGCCTAGGTCTAGGAAATGTCTCTGAATGAGAGAAATCTCTCAGAGAAAGAGATGACCCATATCGTCACCGGATCGGACTCCCCGTAGGGGAAGAAGAAGAAATCAGGTGTTCTTTACCGTATCCCGGAGATGAGCACCTCAGGGGATAAGGAGGAATCTGACAGATTCCTCCCCAAAAGAGGTGCCGGGTAATTTGGCTGGGCCCTGTGCTGTGATAAAAACTATATTGCTATATATATATATATTTTTTTTAGTCCAAGCCTAACAAGGCCTTCAGGCTGCTATTTTGAGGATTGTCTTGATACAAAAAGACGAAGATGTTCTCCGTCTGAGTGTGGAAAGAGCCTGAGTGTCCTTACTGAAATCATGACCGGACTAACAATCACAGCTGGAGAGAAGTTAACCACCTGTGCTGAAGAAGTCACTGAAGAGTCCATATCACAAGGGGGCTATATACCCCTATCAAAGGAGCGGAAGAGTCAGAGCGGCTGTCGACCATTAAATTAAAATGTTCCACAGAGTGTAACTGTCTTGACGATTGAAAAAGTCTAGATGCAGAAGAGTATGGTCCACGGACGCAGTGTGAAATATTATAGTGGACCCCATTACTGAGGAACTACTGAAAGGATTTTCCATCACGGACTCTGATGATAGAGAGGACGTGCCCTCCAGTATATAAAATGAGCCGTCCGCTGTGTTACTGACCAGAAGGACAGGGAAAGACCCATCTAGATGCACTTCTACCCCAGAAGGACCTCCAAGAGAGGTCTAGATCAGAGCCACTAGAGACTCCGCCATCAGGAAGGATGTCAAGGAGCTTGGTACCACATAGGGAGCAGAGAAAGTGCTGAGCAGAATGAGATTCCGCTGGCAGAACAATACAGCAGAGTTCCATAGCAGAAAACTGCTGGATGACACAAGATCCCACATAGACCACCACTCACTAAAATGTATGGAAAAAATAATCCGCAGAACAGGAGTTCATTCTGCGGTTAACATCCTGCCACAAGTTCTGTGGAAAGGGGTCTGAAAGGAAAAATGTGTCACTAATTCTGCCATACAGCACCCACTAGCACCCGTGTGGCATCAGCACCACTCGTGGCACAGGAAGGCACCAAGCAGTGCCTATGCCAACCTGGGCAATACCCGAGGGCAGCCACGGCAGTATCCGCAGGTACTCCCGGCATCCATGTAGCAATGGCACTAGAGGGCACCTCCGATGCCCATGGCACCATGGCTCCGATGGCACAATGGCACCCATGATACAAATGGCAAGAATGGCACCCAAGGGCACCAGTGGCACCCATGGCATCTGAGGGCACCAGTGGCATCCATGAGCACCTGCGGTGCCACCTGCGGCACCCACGGGTGTCACCCCCAGTACCCAAGGCACCAGCGGCACCCATGGCACCTGAAGCATCCATGGAACCCATGGGCACCCACAGCATCACCCATGGCACCCACAGGTGCTCCCAGCACCACCCCTGGCATCTCTGGCACCCAAAGCACCCGTGGCACCCGCAGGTGCTGCCCGTGCAGCACCACCAGCGGCTGCACGGCACCACTGGCGGTGCTGACAACCAGTGGCAGCAAAGAGAGGCACCATGGCGCTGCACAGAGTGATGGTGTCGACCCGCGGCGTCGCGCCAGCAAAACTGAGGCTTGCGTGACCAAGGCACTGAGTCATGGCGCTGAACCACGGCACTGACCAAGGCCCCGAGGCTTGGTGCCGACCAAGGCACCCAGCTACAGCACCGAGGCATGGTGCCGACCAAGGCACCAAGCCACGGCGCCGAACAAGGCACTGAGCCACGGCGCCGAACCACGGTGCAGAAGGGAAAATGCCAATAGAAATCCTGAGAAGGGGAGAAGCAAAAAGGTGGTGCCCATGCCGGCCCCTGCATGGAAAAGGGAGAGGGGGGGTAGGCACGAGGGGTCGACATGATGGCAAAGGCACCCAGAGGGCACCTCGCCATGCGTGATCCAATCGACCTGGCTCCAGTCCAACGGCTCCAAGGCCCAGAGGTCCCGAAATCAGGAACAGAGCCAGGAAAAATGGAAAGTCAAACCTCCTGCTCCATAGGAGTGACCCAGAGGTGAAACTGCCCACCGGAGCTCCAGTGAGGACAGCGATGGAGCTCGGAGTCGAGAAAGCAGCCATTAGGAGTGGGGCCAAGAGGAACCCACCAAAGTCGGTCCGGGCCCATCGCCCCTCCCGACGAACATTCCTCGTGCAGACATACCAACGAGCAACCTCAAGCAGCATTGATTCTTCTTCCTCGAACAAGGAAGAGGAGCTCGAGGTCAAGTGGAGCCGGATCACCGGAACCGTTAGATTTGTGCGTCGGAGGACTGTCCCCCCCCCGAGCACAGGACTGTCCGTAGTCAGACCCCCCCCCGTTAATTAAGGGTGGCGGACCGGACACAGCCCCTCTGCCATAAAAACTTTCAAATGAAGTCCTCCTACCGTCACCGCTACCGTCTAAGGACGACTCCGTTGATGGCAGGAAATAATTTATTTTTCTTCATAATCTTCTTCTTGTTCATAAAATAATAAATTACTACTTTAAAATATTAAAACATTAAGAGTTGTTGTCGTATAGACGAAAACTTCGACTCCGGCAGACGAGCGACATCGACATCCAAGCGCACTCGACGGTGGGAGAAAAGGAACTAAGGCGGATGGAGGGTCGTCGCCAAGATAGCCTACACAGGCGCGAGCTAGTCTCGCGGTGCTGCGCATGCGTGGTCCTTTTTCGGCGCCGACCCTTCTGAAAACTATAGGCTCCCGCTTGGTCCTAGCACCTCCGGCGCAATCCCACTAGTGTGAATGAGTGATGGAGACTTAGTCCAGGAAGATGAAAAAAACATTATGGTTTTTGGTTGTCCTGAGTCTTGGCAATTAGGCCTGAGGTTTTTCTTGGGGTTATCGACCCTAACGCTCCCCCACTACATCAGCAAATAAGCTCAGATGTGCAAACTATATGAGAATGGGGTGAGCAGTAGGGTTGATAATCCCAAGGAAGACCCCAAGCCTGATTTGCCAAGACTCAGGACAGCCAAAATCATAGAGATTTTTCTTTTTGCTGCTTGCACAGTGGGGGTGGGGTGTTAGAGTTGGAAACCCTAGCACCACATTTCCCTACTTTTGTCAGTTTAACCTTAACTGGTGCATTAAAAGAGTTTTTTGCAATGAATTTCCTTACTTTTTGAGATAATACAAAAAAAGTGACTTGCGTGAACACACCCATATGATTACAGACCCTGTGCTTCCATGCATCCATTTATTCACATGTGTATGTGGGTGTCGAAGCACAGGGCCCTCTTCATTCCTCCAGAAAAGCAATTTATGTGCTTCCTTGTAATTTTGTTTTCTTTTGTAGGGATGGACCATTTTTAGTTATTTTTAAGGGGCTCAGTGTTGTACTAGTCATTAAGACCTTTCTATTGATCAGTGGCGTAGACTTTTTGGGGGGGCAGGCTGTCTCCTTCCCAAGCAATCAGAGCAGAACTTCCAGGACTTTTGAGGCTCTGAGTTTTTTTTTTCCCATAATGGTCACAGAAGCACCAGCGCAGAAGCCCCGTGTTTTTTCCCACCTGTAATGGTCGCGGGAGCACAGGATGAACACAGGTTCCTTTTTGAATACTTTCTCACCATTGGCTGCAACAGTTCATCATCAGCAAATAGTGACCAGTGGTGGTGGTGGGTTACGCAAACATGCATGTGTCATGATGAGCACCGTTGGAACCATAGTTTTATGGTTGGAGCATGCATCAAAAATCAAGTCAGCTTCATTTTGTTTGCTCTGACCTCCATACTCTGTGCTGTGGGTTGGAAGGAGTGCAAGGTACCACACCATGGGCGAGGAGGACTCGGGAGTGTACTGCGCCATGGTTTGGGAGCTTAAACTGGGAAAAATGCTCACAGTCTCATCTCAGACTTCTGTTATTGTTGTGGAACAACAGAGCAAATTGAGTTAAGCTGGGACTTGGGAGATCAGACTGCTGACGCTGATCTACTGTGTACTACCACCAACCTGAGGAGAGTAAGTACGGGTCATTTCACTTAATTCACTGTTTGTTTGTTGTGTTCACAACACATCCTTTACATAGCTGCTTTAATGCTTTTAGAAAGTCGGGGCTCGGGTTATAATCTCCCGGGGTCATTCATGGCACTGCAGCTGACTGCCGGGCTATTTAGATTGTGTGCAAAACTGGGCAACAGACACTGTTAGCTTGCTTGCTGCCTGCAAGTTAACCTATCTGTTTGAAAGCACCACAAATTCCCCCCCATTTCAGCCTGCTTTTCGGCACGGAAGTCCTTTCGAGTTGCGGTTGTGTTATTTAAACCCTAACCCAGTGCAGCTTTAATTAATATGCTACCATTACGGTGAAGTTGACCGGAGCTACAGCATTATCATGGGCTATTTAGTCACCAGTTTGGAATTAACCATCAGTCCATTACAAGCGGGAAGCTTTGCTTCATAAAAATACTTTTTAGTGTTTGTGTTAATTCTGATTTAATGGAAGCAAACCCACCCCAGTCCAAAACAGTTTGGGCATATTATAGTTCAGGGAAAAAACAAACATACAAGCTTTCTTAAAACAGATTCAAAAATGTAACCAGGAGAAACGTTTTTTTTTTTATTTAAACTCTATCTGAAAAAAGTGCTTGTATAGAAAAGTAACTATTTTTAACTTTATGATCACACAAACTTCTGATTGCATGGCTTTCTCCTGTATCACTGAGTGCAGATGTTATTAACTTTATTAAAGAAAACAACATGTAACATAGGACTATATTATCCAATAAAGTCTGTCACAAATTTCTCTTAGTAAATATGTTGAATATAATTTTTAGTTTAGTAATCTCTGCACCCACCCAGTATGCTTTTTGACAAGAAAACCAAATACTGCATCTGCAGACAGTTGTCAAGAGCCAACATTGGCTGCTGGGACATTCTCTGCAAGGGTTAACTGGAACTGGTGAACTTGACTGCTGACAGGGATGATCTAAAACTGTAGTGGGTTCAAGTATGCATTGCTTTTATAGATGAATTCAAGCATTTATAATTGAATTTTCTAGATCTGAGAGGTATTGTATGCAGTTTTTCTGCTCCTTGACTTTAATTAAGAGCTTGAGTATTGCCAGTTTTAAAAAGGAAAATGAAAAGATAGTCATTTTGGTAATGATATATGTTGTCTGCAATAAGTCAAAGAAAGGTCTAAAAGCAGCCAGAAAGTTTCAAAATCACCCTCAAAATGCACCAGAATGCATCTAAAACCTGATAGCATCTGGGGGCCTAGGTGGCCCCCAGACCCCCAGTCTATTGCTTTAATATTTCTCAGAACAACCAGGACTTTTATCAGTACCCCCCCCATAAGAAAAGCTAGCTATGCCCCTGCTATTGATATATACATTTATAGGGATCATAGATTAATATGAGCCAAGACAGGCTTTTGCCCATTGTACAGCTTGTTCTTAACTCAAAGGGTATTACCTTTAATTGAATTTAAAGAGCAATAGTTATCCAACTGATTTTTAAAACTGGTCATATTATTACTACCAACTACTTCTGGTGTCAAATGATTCCACATTCCAACAACTCTTTGAGTGAAATATCCTGCTCTTTTTTTGGTTTTGTATATTTGTCCCTGTAGCTGCATGTCATGTGATCCTGTGGCCTGTTTAGTTTCATTATACTGTACTGTAGCTCTGAAATTTCCCAAAGATTGTCTCTGAAAAAGCACTATAGACAAAACATGTCTCCCTGTAATCTCCTCTATTCCAGAGAGTACAGATCAAGCGCATGTAATCTGTTTTCACATTTGTCATCCCTGATTGAGTGTATCATTCTTGTAGCTCTTCTTTGGATCCCCTCCAACATTATAATATCCTTTTTAATAATTGGTGCAGTAAATTGTGAGCAGTACTCCAGATTTGGCCTTACAAGTCACTTGTACAAGGGAAGAAGGCTAGCTTGTATTCCTTTGCCCAAGCATCTATTTTGTCAAGTTCCTTCTGCAGTTTGACTGCATCTAGTTCATTATCCACTATTAAACCAAGTTTGGTGTCGTCTGCGAACTTAGACAACCATGCTTGGTTCCCATTATTCATTGTGGCAATATAGATGTTAAATAATACAGGCCCCAGAACTGATCCCTGAGGCACTCCACTGACCAGCCTCTGCCATCCAGACAATGTACCTCTGATATTAACTCTCTGTCTTCTGTCTAACAGCCATGCTATAATCCATTTTATTATGTTAATATTTAACTTGATTTTATGCAGCTCATCGATTAGCTCTTTATGAGGTATTTTGTTGAACGCTTTGCTCAGGTTCAAAAATAAAACATCCGCAGAGTGACCCCTATCCAGTTGTGCACTAACTTTCTCATAGAATTGGAGCAGGTTTGTTTGGCAGGACCTTCCCATTCTAAAACCATGCTGTGTTGGATCCCACCCATCCATTAAATTCAGATGTTCCTCTATTGTCTCCTTAACAAATCCCTCCAGGAGTTTACACAGGACTGAAGTCAAACTTACTGGTCTGTGTGACACTTGGACTGCTGGTTCTGATCACTGTATCATTTTTTGTAATATAAAAATGGGTTATGGACTGTCTCTCTTGAGAAATGTTGAAACAGCATGTGAGATAACACACACACACAGGTTTTAGATACAAGGTGTTACATGGAAGGCCAGAAGCTAATTCCAGACTTTTCTAAGTTAATTATAGCTTTAACTGCTAAGAGGGGAAATCGGTAACCCTTTTATGACGTTTTGAGGGGGGAAACCAGGTTTAGTACACTGGTGCGAAATCATAAATGCTTCGGTGTCTGTGTGAGAGGGGATACTGCTCACAGATCAAAGAAATGTAATTTGAAAAATAAACTGAGTTGTGCTGAGGATTACAGAATTTAATACTTTGAAAAGACATCCTGTTTTTGTATAGATTTTTTTATATATATTCTGACAGAGAAGGAGCTAGGTGATCTCACACAAAGGGGTTGGCAAATACAGTTTTCTTTAAGGAATATTCTGTTTTACTTCAGAGAGATACTTCTATCGAGACTCTGACAAAGAAACACATTTGAGCACTTTAAGCAGGTATTTAGAGACCGAGAGAGAGAGACAAATCTAAGTACTGTAGTAGGAATTGCACTGTTTAAACCTTGTTCTTTTAAAAGATTTGTATGGTTTTTTGTGATATTGATTCTGTATTTTATGTTTTACATATTTTGTTTCTATTTTAGTAAAACTCTATTTTTAGAGCCTACTTGGTCTGTCTTTGATTGATTTCCTTTTGCAAGTGGAGTATATATGGTAAAAGCAGACACTGTACATAAGCTTGAATGGTGATACCAAACTGGAAAAAGGTAAGCGTTTTAAATCTGAGGTCTTTTACTACAGTTTTTAAGGGTTCATTTCTGTACCCTTCGTTAGGTGCCTGTAGGCAAAGATATCTGGCCCCGGCCAGGAATTATTCTATTTGCATTGGGCATGCCAGCTAGAGGTTCACAGTTTGAACTCACAAGATTTGAGACCAAAGGTTGATTTGAACCCACAAAACAGACAGGAGGGTTACCCTGTTTGTGTAAAATGTTCACAAGACTGCGCTCAGAGGTTGGCACTTTGGGAGTAGAGGGCTGACCTGGTGAGTGGGTTTGTGACAGTCTGGACCTCACCTGTCTTTAATGACTCATTACAAATCCTTGTAAGTGGTCCTGCTGTCTCTTCTGCCAATTCCCCCAATATATTTAGGTGTAGTCCATCTGGTCCTGGTGACTTATTTCTATCAAGTTTATTTAGACTATCTCTTACATCCACAATGTTTAATTCCAACCTCTCTGTGTCAAACTCTGTATTGACTCTGTAGGAATAATGCTGCTTCCATTAAATACTGAGTCAAAATATGAGTTCAATAAATCAGTCGTTTCTTTATCCCCTTCACCAGTTCCCCACTGTTGTTTACTAATGGCCCAACAGGCAAGGTACCTCCTCTTTTAGCATTTACATAGGTACAGTAGGACTTGTAATTATCCTTGATTTTAGTAACTAGGTTCAGTTCAAATTTACTTTTCGTCTTTGATGTTACTTTTCTATATTCTCTTGCTGTCCTTGTATATTTCTCTACATCTTTTGCTGAGTTTGAATTCTTTGCTTTTTTATACAGTTTCTTTTTTGTTGTTGCTGTTAATTCTAATGATTTTTCTACTATACCATGGTGGTATTCTGCCTTTTTCATTATACTTATTCCTTATTGGTACATATCTATCAAACATTTATTTTATTATTAAATTTGTCCCACATTTCTCCCAAGGTCTTATTTTCGAATGATTCTACCCAGTTCCACAGTTTAAATTCCCTTCTCATAGTCTCATAATTTGTATTATTGAAACTTTTGTATGTTGAACTACCCCTAGTTGTTATATTGCAATCCTTAATGCGAAATTGAGTATTTCGTGGTCATTGTTTGCTAGTGGACATGTAGTATGACAATTTAGTATATCTTCTCCCATGATACTTATTATCAAGTCAAGTATATGTTGTCCTCTAGTGGGTATTTTAACATGTTATTCTAATCCTAGATCATGAATAGTATTAACAAACTCTTTTTCTATTGCAGATACTCCTGAACCATTTTTCTAGTCTATTGTGGGGAAGTTGAAATCTCCCAAAAGTAAAATCCTCTTGTTCTTGTCTAGACTGTTAATTTGTATTAATAAACTAACGTTCTGTTCAGGTATGTATGAAGGTGGTCTATATACGAGACCCAGGACAATATTTTTATCTCGGTTTGGTATTAATTTTAACCAATAGATTCTAGTTCCTTGAACTCATCAGATGTTTCTGTGGTTTCTACTCTGATATTATTATCTATATAAATAGCTATTCAACCTCCAATTCTACCTGCTCTATTTTTACTATAGCGATTGTAGCCCGGAAGGTTTATGTCCTAATTATTTCCTGTTTGACACTAAGTTTCAGTAATGGCACATAGTGTTCTTTTATTTGTGGCCAATACTGCTTCAAGAGCTCCCTTTTCACTGTTTAAACTTCTTGCATTTATTAGTAAACACTTCAGTTCGGTTTTTTTTAGTATTTATATTGTTTGTGTGTTGTGTGGAAGATTCCCTTTTATTAAATTTCTTAGGTAAATCATGACTCTTACAAACTCCACCTTTGCCCCCAACGTTATTAGTTTAAATGCATACTGATGCTGTTTTTAATGCGGTTTGCAAGTAGTCTTGTCCCATATTTATTCAAATGTAGGCCACCCATTCCAAATAGTTCATTTTTTTGGAATGTCGCCCAGTTTCTTAGGAAAGTGAAGCTTTACTTCTCACACAAGTGCCTAAGCTAGATATTTAAATGTGAAATCACCCTATTTTGGGCTAATCCAGCTCTAGGCACAGGTAGTATTTCAAATATTATTACTGTGCACTGCTTTCTCTTCATAATGTGCCCTAATGCCTGGAAATATTTTGTTATGTTCTCAAAACTTCTTCTTCCCACATCATTAGTGCCGGCATGCACTACTACCAAGGGTTTGTTTGCATTCATTGTACTATATATCCATTGATGGTGTTTTTAATGTCTGAGATTTGGGCTCCTGATGAGGCAATGTGGATATTTTCTTTTTTACCCTCGCATATTATTGTGTCAGTGTACTTTAGCATAGAAACCCTGATCACCACTATGTCCCTCTTTTCTTGTATTGAATTATCTATATTACGATCTTCAAAAATTTCCAAATTTTCTACTGATTGGAATTGCTGCATCTGCTGGGTATCCCTGATATCTGAAGGGGGGATAAGTATGGGGGTAACATATCTTACATCTCTGGGCTCATTTGTTTCAAATAAATCAGTACCTCTTATTCCTGGTATTGATTCTACAGTTCTGTTCTGGGGTATTCTCATTGTAACCTTTTCTGTGGTATTTCTACTCTCCAATCTATTATCAAAATATCCCTTTTTATTACTGCCTTCATGTGTGGTGCTATCCAAACAATTTCCTTCTGTGTTATGTCAGTATTGAACATTTGTTTCTTAAGGGTATGTCTATTACTCCCAGTGAATGCCTTCTTCTTCTTCTCTTTCTCTCCCTATTACTTTGCACCAGTCCTCTATTTAACCTTCATCAATCCTATTATTTCCTTCTTGCTTCCTTTTATCATATACCACTTCTTTGCTGTTTATGTTGTTTTTATCAAACTCCCCTTGATCAACTGAACTGGCTGTTTCATCTATTAAATTCTCCTGAATTTCCTTCTGGCAGCCTGTTTGACTTGTGGTTCTGTTAGAAGTATATAATATCCCATAAGTGTCAAGCCTAAGCCTTAACTCTTCTATTTCTTTTTGCTGCTCCTCTAGTAGGATACATTTCTCACAAGTGTAATTGGATGGCATTTTCAAATGCATGAACATATTACATGAAGTGCACTTGCTCCATTCATTTGTTGCAATCCCTTCACAAGAGGAAGGTTCCATGTTATGTATGGCTCAAATACTAGTATCTACTTGAACTAGACAAAAAATGAAAAATAAGTACCTACCATAATTCTTGATCTTCTTGGATGAAGTCTCCACCACTCATTCACACTAGTGGGACTATGCTGGAGGTGCTAGAACCCAGCGGAAGCCAAAAATCTTCAGGAGGGCCAGCACTGAGGTAGGACTGTGCATGTGTGGTGCTGCTAGACTGGCTCGCGTGGTATAGGCTAGCTTGGCATCGACCCTCCAACCGCCTCAGTATCTTTTTTTACCGAGGAGGTGCAGCGTAAACTAATCTAGGAAACTAACCTATTCTAGACATAAAATAGTCTGTATGATCCATGTAAGAAGGGTCAACTCAACAGTGTCTTCACAGCCTAGGCCAACGAGAGAGTGAAGACCAGAACAGAGTGAGTGAGCTCAGGGGAATGGTGGGTGAGCGTTTGAATGAGTGGTGGAGACTTCATCCAAGAAGATCAAGAGGTATGTAATTTTCATATCTTCCTGGACATAAAGTCTCCACCACTCATTCACACTAGTGGGAGAGTACTGAGCTAAAATAATCCCCCGAGAAGGGCGGCACGAGACAGGACCTCACTCAGGACAGAAGTCCATTAAGGATTGTCCTGCCAAAGGAAGGATGCTGTCTAGCATCGACATCCAAGGCTTAGTGTTTCTCAAAAGTGTGCACAGAGCTCCAAGTGGCCACATTGCAGATGTCTGCAATGGGCATGTTCTGAATCTCTGCCAGAGATGTTGCGACTGCTCTGGTAGAGTGGGTATACACCCTGCCTTCCAGCTTGACCTGCGCCATTGAATAGCAATGATGGAGACACGCTTCCCAGCCATGCTGAAATACGTCTGATGGCAAAAGGCTGACCCAACTGGGCCATGCTGAATGAGACAAAAAGTTGCTTGGATCTGCAAATCTCTTTTGTTCTGTTGATGCAGAATTGCAAAACCCTCTTTACATCCAAACAATGTAGGGTACACTCCCCTTCAGTCTGAAAATTTGCAAAGTAGGTCGGAAGGACCAGGATCTGGTTCAGGTAGAATTCCGAAACTACTTTGGGAAGACATTTAGGGTTAGTTCTAAAAACACCTTGTCTTTGTGAAATACTGTGTATGGGGAGGGGGTCTGTAACCAGGGCATGTATTTTGGAGACCCTGCGAGCGGAGGTGATGGCCACAAGAAAGGCAGCCTTCCAGGTCAGAAACTTCAAGTCACAGGTTGCTAGAGGCTCAAATGGCTTACGGGTGAGCATTCCTAGCACAAGGTTGATATCCCAAGCTGCTACCGGTCTGCTGACTGGTGGCCTAGTGTGGAGAATACCTTTAAGGACCCTCTTAACCAAGGGTAGCTGAGCTACCGACATATTGTGGATAGGCTCGTGGTAGGCCAAAATCATACAAAGATGCACCTTCACCATCGAGTATTACAGTCCTGCATTTGACAGGTCTAGAAGGTACTCTACCACCTTGTTAGGTGAGCAAGAAAAGGGGTCCAGGGAGGACTTTGCACAGCAAATGCAAAATCATTTTCACTTTGCCATGTAGGTCTTCCTAGTGGATGGCTTGCGCACTGCTAGGAGGATGCCTGAGATTCTACAAGAGACGTTGAACCTACCCACTTCTATGTCCTCAGGAGCCAGGCATGGAGATGAGGGGACCGCATGTTTGGATGACCCACCGCACCCTGGATCAGGAGGTCTGTTTGAAGTGGAAGTTGTCTCAGTGGAACCTCCGATAATCTGTTGATTAACAGAAACCATATCTGATGAGGCCAGTATGAGGCGATGAGAATCATGTTGCCCCTCCGTGCCTCCAGCATGAGCAGCACCCTCTGAATTAAGGGAAGAGGAGGAAATGTATTCAGAAAGCATCTTGTCCACCTTAGTCTGAATGTATCCTGATGGAAAACACCAGGTTCTGGATTTCTGGAGCAGAACAGAGGCAGTTTTGTGTTGAGTGGGGACGCAAAAAGGTCTAGGTCCAGAGTGCCCCACTTTTCGAATAGTGATTGCATGATATTTGAGTCAAGAGACCACTTGTGTGGATCCGCCTCTGTTCTGCTGAGGTGATCCACCAGATTGTTCTGGATTCCTGGCAGGCAGACTGCCTGGATCAGGGCTTCATGCTCGAGACACCATTCCCACACTCTCATGGCTTCCTTGCACAGAGGGTAAAAGTGTGCTCCACCCTGTTTGTTGATGTAGTACATCACTGCCTTGTTGTCTGTCTGAAGGAGAATTACCTTGTGACAGAAGACATCCTTCAGGGCTTGGACAGCTTATAGGATGTCCCTCATCTCCAGGACATTTATGTGCAGCTGGGACTCATCCTGACTCCACAGGCCCTGGGTGTGGAGATCCTGACAGTGAGCTCCCCAAACAGTCAGAGATGCATCTGTGGTGATGGTGATCTGCGTCTCCAGTGGGGCAAAGGAAAAACCTTGGAGAAGGTTGTCCAACTGAGTCCACCAGGTGAGTGACCTCATTAGAGGCTCCATCACCTTGATGTGGAAGGATTGCGCATGCGTGGTCGGAGACCATGGACTGCTGAGCATCCATTGTGTGGTTCTCATGTGCAAGCGAGTCAGGGGCACCGTGAACACAGATGATGCCATGAGACCCAGCATCTGCTGCATCAAGAGAGCTCAAACTGAGTTGCTCTCCTTGATGAAGATAGCCATCTGGAGAATGTCCTTTCTCCTGTCTTCTGGGAAGAAGGCTCTTGCCCTGGAGGTATCCAGAAGAGCTCCTATGAAGAGAAGTCATTGAGAGGGTTGAAGCTGTGATTTTTCCATATTGAAGAGAACTCCCATGGATGTGATGAACTTGGAAGCCGTGGAAACCACTTTCTGTGCCCCTCGGTTGGAGGAGCTTGCTAGGAGCCAATCATCCAGGTACAGGAACACTTGAATTCCGAGTTTTCTGAGATGTGCAGTGAGTACTGCAAAGCACTTTGTAAAGACTTGTGGCACCGAGGATAGCCCAAAGGGTAGGACTCTGAATTGATAGTGCTGGCCCAGAGTCAAAAGTGTAGGTACTTATGGTGGCTTGGGTGCACTGGGACATGTTGGTAGGCATCCTGCATGTCCAGAGACACCAGCCAATCATTTTGATGACTCAGAGGTAGGAGCATTCCTAGTGATATCCTCTTGAATTTCTCTTTGAACAGGAATTTGTTTAACTTCCTTAGATCTAGAATTAGGGTGCATACTGCCTGTTTTCTTTGGAACTAGGAAGTAGTGGGAGTAGAAACCTGTGTTCCGTTCTACTTGTGGAACCACTTCTACTGCCCTGTTGTTCAGAAGGCCCTGAATCTTGGAAGCAAGGTCTGAATGAGGGGTAGACGATTTGGGCAGTCGTTCGGGTGGAAGATCCGGGGGGGGGGGGATCTCGGAGAAATTGAGAGAGAATCCCTCTTGAATTATTCTGAGGACCCATTTGTCCATTGTGATGGACTTCCATTGGTTGTAAAACTGAGTTAGATGCCCCCCTACCGCCGAAGAGGAGTCCTCTTTGGGAAGTTGAGGTGGGACATGGGCCAGTCCTTCAGAGGGTGGCACTGGGTGACTCCGGGCATTGTGCCTTCTCCTGCGTTTTCTTTTGTGGCTGAGGGGCTTAGTTCTTGTGAAAAGCCCCTCGACCTTCTAAAAGGACTGGCCAGTTATGGAAACTGCTGTCAGTTCCGCCCCGCTGAGGGGCAGAAAAGGCCAGTCTGGCAGTCTTAATAGCAGTCCTAGTTTTCTGAGTGGCCTCCAGTGCCCACTTCACTTGTGGACCAAACAGATAAACCCAAACACATGAAATAAGGGCACCATCCACCAGAAAAGTTCAAATGCTTCTTTGTTTATTGCAAAATACGAGAGCAAATCAAAACAAAAATAAAGCAAGTGCCATATAGTGCGAACCCTCTCCTCACCAGGCCCAACTGGTTTCATGCAGGAAGGAAGCGCACATGCACGAAACCAGTCGGGCCTGGTGAGGAGAGGGTTTGCACTACACGGCACTTGCTTTATTTTTGTTTTAATTTGCTCTCATATTTCGCAATAAACAAAGAAGCATTTGAACTTTTCTGGTGGATGGTGCCCTTACTTCATGTGTTTGGATTTCTACTTTGTATTTGTGGCACATTTTTCATTTAATTTCATTCTTTATTTTTAAAAGGCACTTTTCTCAAAACCAAAGCGCCTGTACAATTACATAAAACAATAAATAAACCAAATTTAAAACTAACATAAGTCATTAAAAGCTATACTAAAAAGGTGTGTCTTCAAAGCTCCTTTAAAGCTTAGGACAGTCGGGCAATTTCACACCTGATGAGGTAGAGAATTCCACAGGGTCGGAGCCATAAAACTAAATGATCTAGCCCTTGAAGTTTTTAAACGAACCCTGAGAATCTCTAGCAATCCCTCATCAGTGGATCGGAGGGGACGGGAAGGACAGTAGGGGCACAGGAGCTCTTTCAGGTAAGTAGGTCCCTGATCATGTAGGGCTTTATAGGTCAGCAAACCGACCTTGAAGATGATTCGCCAAAACACTGGCAGCCAGTGCAGTCCACGGAGCACAGGCATTATATGGCTGGATCTAGAGGATCCAGTCAACAACCTGGCCGCCACATACTGCACTAGCTGCAGATGGCGAAGTTCAACCCCCAATAGCCCTAGGTACAGGGAGTTGCAATAGTCAAGGCAGGAGGTAACGAAAGCGTGGATCAACGTTGGAAGATCCTCTGGAGGAACCAGGTGCTTCACCCTGGCGATGTTCCTCAGATGGAAAAAGGAAGTTTTGACCACCGCTGACACCTGAGATTTAAACGTCAAGCGGTCCTCAAATATTACTCCCAGATTCCGCACCTGGTCTGAGGTCGTCAGCTGGACGCCCCCAAGCCATAAGCCTGAGGGCGATCCATCCGGCAGACCCACCTCACAGCGACCCTTGTCCACGACCAACACCTCAGTTTTCTCCGGGTTTAACCTCAGCCAACTCCTATTCATCCAGTCTTGGATCTCGCCAAGGCAGTTATTAAATACTGAAAAGGCAGCATCCTGGCCGGGCACAAAAGACATATACAGCTGGGTATCATCTGCATAACAGTGAAAACCCAAACCGTATCATCTAATAAGCGCTCCCAATGGCAGCATATACACTGCAAACAACATGGGCGCTAGAATAGAACCCTGCGGTTCCCCGCAGGATAGGGAGACTGATGCCGAGGAAGAAATTCCAGACACCACCCTCTGAGTCCTACCCTCGAGGTAAGATCGAAACCACCTGAGGACCATATCAGACAATCCACAGATGGACCGCAGACGTTCTAATAGCACACCATGATCAACAGTGTCAAATGCTGCAGAGAGATCGAGAAGTACCAAGATAGAACAGGTCCTACGATCTCTCGCTATTAGGAGGTCATTTAGTACCTGAACAAGTGCTGTCTCGGTACTATGCCTTTTCCTAAATCCGGACTGGAGAGAATCGTAGACATTGTTGTTGGTCAGATGACCATCCAACTGCACTGCAACCACCTTCTCAATAACTTTACCCACAAAGGGTAAGTTAGAGACGGGTCTGTAATTTGCTAGACAATCTGGGTCTAAGGAGGGCTTCTTCAATAGAGGCTTAACTATAGCCTCTTTAAGAGAATCTGGAAAGATCCCCCTCTCCAAAGACTTCCAGACTATCGAAGCCAGGACTAGGCCGATTTTATCCACACAATCCACTAAGAGACGTGTGGGGCCAGGGTCCAAATCACAGTTGGTCGGTCGCAAAGCTCGGATGATCATCACAATGTCATCGATTGTGGGGAGGCTGAAGTCAGACCATGCAAACTGGGTGTTCGACAGCTGCCGACCATCACCGCTCCCATTGGGGAGGGAAGAACGGACATCCGATCTGATTTTGGCAACCTTATCTGCAAAGAAGAGAGCAAACTCCTCACACCGCTCTGGAGAAAAGGCTCTTCAGGCTGAAGACAGACTGGATTGCACAGTCTGTCCACAGTCCGAAGAGCTGAGCTGAGTCTATTTAAAGGTCAGCAATCTCTCTGGACAGGAATTCTGCCTTCTACGAGAGATTGCGGATTGATAAACCATATAATGGTCCATCAAACTAAGTTTGTCATCATACAAACGGACTTCCGCTCAGCGCCTCTCAGCCCGTCCAACCTCCTCAACTCCTCACGGTCTCTTCAACCAAGGAGACCTGGGGTGAAGAGTGAGAAGGAGAACACGAACAGGTGCTATAGAATCCAGGGCCCCTGTCACCGCCTTATCATAAGCATGTACCAGGTCCCTTGGATCTGAGCAATCTATCGGTAAGCCCGATAGGTCCAGTACTGCCATCAGGTCATCACTACATCTTCATTGGAGCCTGCCTTTCTGTTCTTCCAAACAGATAAACTCCATCAAATGGGAAATTCATGACTCTCTGTTGAGCACCATTCGTAAATCCCGAAGTCCTCAGCCATGAGTGACGCCAGGTGCATATCCCGGCCACTGCTGCCCTAAAAGCAGTATCAAAGGCATCCATAGCAGTCTTAAGTTGCTGATCGTTGGACTCAATGCCTCTAGTAATGGTCTGAAGAAGCTCTGAGCTAACATCTGACTCTGGAAGAGCCTCCACAGTTTCTTTGAGAGAATGCCAGAGGGTATACTCATACTAAGAGAAATAGCCCTGACACCTAGCAATATGCATGCCTAAGGCAGCAGCGGTGAACACCCACTTCCCCAGAGTGTCAATTTTATGGGATTCTTTATTTACTGGATGGGCGTGGATCCTGGGGAAAGATGGCTTTGTAATTCACTGCCAAGACCACAATGGTGTCTGCAAAGGCTTGAGAGGCAAGAATTGGCCTATCCTTAGGGGGAGTGTATTTCCTGTCTATGGACTTAGCCACCGAAGGAATGCACGCTGGTCTGTCCCACACCATTTGTAAAAGAGTCTCGAAAGAGGGTTGCACCGGTGGTGTCACTTCCACAGGAATTTCAGGAACATGCAAATATTGTAGGTGCAAAAGCTTACCAGGGTCCACCTCAGAAGCCTGAAGAGAAAGGATGGAATTCATATTCTTCAGAAGAGACTTAAAAGAAAGGTTCTTGACCAAAGGCTCTGCTGAAGTGGAGGGCTTACTTTCCACTCTACAGGATGAATTCTCATCCAGATCGTCCCCTAATTATAGATCAGGATCGGACTCAATATAATCTCCTACTAACCCAGAAGAGATAGTATAGAAAGGAAAGAGAGGAAGAAGAGCAGGAGGAGGCACTCTCTGAATCAGAGTCGAAGACCTTGGCACCCGAGGCGGCGTCATGCTCGGCACCAGAAGCACCGCCTCCCTTGATGCAGGCCAAGCACCTGGAGTCCCCAAACCCAACACCAGGGCACCCAAAGATGGAGATCTGAAAATATGAGGATGAGTAGGAGAAAGCAGTACCTATGCTGGCCCCTGCGCCACAGCCATGTGAGGGTGAATGTACGAGGGAGTGGCGTTGATGAAGAAGGTGTTACATGACCAGGTTGACCCAACCGCTCCGCCTGCGGGTCCATGGCCCCCCAGGCCCGAAGGCCCTGGTGTTGGGTCCACAGGCAAGGGCAGTTGAGACAACCACCGAACCCACTGCTCCATAACAGCAGCCCAATGATGAAACTGCTCACCGGAAGACCCCACCCGGGGGCGGGGAGGGACTACGGAGCCAAGGACCATGGCCACTAGGAACCAAGGCTGCAGGTGACCCCAACAGAGCTGGGGTTGGCCTCCTGTCCCCCACTATGGATGATCTCCGTACAGACGTACCAGATGGTGACCTCGAGCAGTAACACTTCTTCTTCGACCAGTGGGACGTAGAAGAGCTCGAGGTAGGGTGGTGCCGGGTCCCTGACTTCGACTGGAAATGAGCCCGCTTCTTTTTGTGCCTTTGGGAGGACCACCCATCCTCCCGAGCACCAGACTGCCCATGGTCAGATTCCCTCTCTGAAGAGGGCAGTGGACCAAACCCAGCCTTGCTGCTAAAACAGCTTTCAAGTGAAGTCTCCCTACCATCACCGGCCCTGTTCATGGAGGACTCTGTCGAAGGTGGGCTGAAGAAGACTTCTTTTCTTCATTAAACAAATAAAAACTTTTCATTTCTTTTTTTTTTGTGTACTCTAGTTGTTCCCCCAGGGTCCTCAGGTCGGCATCCATCCTAGCCACCCATCCAGCCCCGTACCCCGTTATCGGGCTGCATCTCTTCTTCCCCCATGGCTTACCCCACATGGTGGGGTGGTGAGAAGCTCCCCCAAGCTGCTACTCACCTCGAATAGGATCCAGTTCAGGGAGTGCCATTCAGAGTCGGGGCCTGCAGCGGGTGGCTTCCTCATCTAGCCGACCTGGGACCATTTTCTCATTTTTCCTTCCCTCGAGAGTGGGGCGCGCAATGACATCTGGGGCGGGAATGCACACACATCCACACGCGTTCCTCCCAGCACCTGCCACACTCAGTGCTTGTCTTGCAGCATTGGTGCTCTGTCCCCCAGCCACCGCCAGGGGCCAGAAGCGCACTGACCACTGAAATCCACCGTCCCTGGAGAGGGAGAGCAGTCCCTTGGAAGCTCAATCCTTCTCCACCCCTGCTGATCCCCAGTGGCCCATGCTTGTTCCCGAACACAGGTCACCAGCATCGCGCGAGGTAAGGCGACCAACACCTCAGCGCCACAGGGCTGGCTTCTTTTTTTTTTTTTTTAAATAAACAAATACACTAAAACTAATCAAACACCAAATGACTATGCTGCTGTTGTATAGACGTGAAGATTTGACTCCCGGTGAGCGACATAGTCACTGAAGCGAACTCGACAGTGGGGAAGAAAAAATTACTCACCTTAGTAATTGTGCTTCTTCTAATGGAGTCTTGCTCTATTCTGACTATCTGCAGTTAGCTCCAGCCTTTAAACTGCCCCGGAGAACATAGGGTTAATTTTCTATGCAGCGCATAGAACGTTGAGCTCGAGCTCAGTTGAGGTCTCTGTCTGCAGCCCTTTGAAACCCAACCGTCAGATTCTTATGAGCAAAAAATAGAAATTACGTACCTACCGTAATTATGATCTTTCTGTGTATCTTCACCATTGATCACAGATGGGTACTGGCGAGATCAGGACCCGCAGAATAACTTTTTTTTTTAAAGGATGGTAAGGGCCGACGCAGCGATGGCAAGCGCTTGAGGCCGACGTACTATGTAGGCGTTCAGGATTAGCCGTTAGCTGTGTCGACTCCTGCCTGCCAGTTCTGAGTCGCGGAGAGGTAAGAGGAAGGGATGGAGGGTGGGACAAGAGGTCCAAGGGACAGAAAAGGAAGAAAACTGAACTAAAGGAGAAATAACAACTGAGAGGACAGCATAGAAGTAAAACTAAGGGGGATTGGGCAGGGGCCCCAATCTCTGGAAAAGGAAGAAGTGGGGGGGGAAGAGAATTTAGGAGAGAGTGAGAGGTAACAAGGATCCAGGACCCTTGTCCGTCACCAGACTGTATAGGAACTGCAAGGAGTGGCAAAGCTCACCTGCCAGAATTCAAGGCACAGAATAACTGGCAATACCCCAAAAGCAGAGTCGGCTATTCTGGAGAAGGACATGGTACAGGGACTCAGTACTCTCTGTAAAGATTTTTGGTGAAAAAAAGGGTTCTCTCTTTTTTTTTTTTTTTAAATAGATGGATAACAGAAGGAGGCAACCACCAGTTCTGACCCCGTAGGGGTGAGGATAAGTAATAGAGAGGAAGTGCCACTCGAACTGTACCCCTTTGGGGAAGAAAATTACCCCTGTGTGTCCCAACTTTACCCCGCTAAAAGAGGGTAGGCACAGAGGGAGGAGGATCCAGAGACTGGAGCCCCAGGGGGATGGCGGGCGGGATTGTGATGAATGGTGAAGATACACAGAAAGATCATAATTACGGTAGGTACGTAATTTTCTATATCTTATCTGTGTCAATCTTCACCATTCATCACAGATGGGTGAATACCAAGCCCCCCGAAGGGGGTTGATTAATTGCACCCTAAGGGACAGTGTCCCTTAGCCCTCAGTGGGTGACACACTGGGGGGAACCTTCTGGGCCTGAGGAGGCCGAGTGGGAGAGTGAGACGGGGTCCCCGGAGGAAGTTTGCCCCGACAAGCGTCCGTCTCACCCTACGGGAAAAGAGATAGGTTCCCTGGTGAGCGGAGCAAATCAACCTACGCCGGGCCAAGGGCGACAACCGGGAAAGACGAAGCCACGCCGATCTCCTGGTGCAGATCGCTGTCCCTACTACCCTGGTAGCTACCTCATTGGCGTCGTAAGATGCCCTTGCTTGGTGCCTTGCTAGCTCCAGGCCACGTGCAGAGAGTGCGATGGCTTTCCTGGTTTGTTCCAAGTCAGGCAAAGCAGCTAGGATCTGACCCAGCGCTGACCACAAGAACCTGTTGTAGGCTGCATAGTGGGCCTGATGAGCGGAGATGGAGAGAAGCAACCGTGCCGAGTAGAAAGTCCTCCTCCCCCAGATATCAAAATCCGAAGAGTCCTGATCTGGGGGCCGGTCATGGTGGAGGGCGCGAAGCCCTTCAGGAGTGTCCAGGTGCGTCAATCCGGACTGTGGATGAGGCATAGAACCTGGAGACTCTGGGGGAGCACAATACCTCTGGCTGAGGTCCCTAGGGGCAGGAACTCCGGAGAAGGGCCTCTGCCAGAAACGCATGGATGCCTCCCGAAAGGGAGCAGGCCATGGCGGCACCACAAGGGTGGCCGCACCAAAATCGCCTAGAAAGGCGTGCGCCGCATGCTCAGGATTGCTCATGGAGAGGGGAGAAAGGTGAAGGTCCTCCAGCATCCTCACGAGGAAATGCTGAAACTCGGAGAGATCAGCGGCAGGAGAGATATGGACAGACGGTTCCTCTCCCCCTGAAGAGGGGGATGAGGAGCTGGGGGACACCATATGCTCTGAGAGTGGCTGCTCGGGGGGAGGTTGAAAAACCTGGCTGTCCATGGCCCTAACATAGGCAGGGAACCGAGCAGCCACTGCTCTGAACTGTTCCCAGGTGAGAGGACCAGTAGGACCAAGAATACCTGGGAACGCTGGAGAAGGTGGCAGAGGGAAGGGGGCAGAGCCGAGAGAGTAAGTCGGCTGACCTCTGCCAGGGCTAGGGAGTGGACCAAGGACCCCGCGGAGGGTGTCCTGAAGACTCCATAGCCGACAGCTGTACAACCACGTTGGTACTGCCTAGAGCTGCACCAGAAGAATCCCCACAAGTGAGGTGACGGGGCCGTATAGATCCAGAAGGACGGTCCCTGCCTCCAAAGAATGGGACCCCTCAAGGAACCAGAAGGGGAAGGGTGGAAGTCGCGCTTGACTTCATTCAGGGCCAGGTGGGTCCCAGAGAAAAGTGACAGCATGGGCCCCACCCTCCGACCCCTCCGAGTCTGAGGAGAGTCCTAGTCCTCGAGGGCCAGCCTAGGAAACTGGCGCTCTGGGCTGCCCCGAAGGGAGACCCAGGAGCAGCACCCTCCCTCCTGTGGACTTCCGATAGGCCCCAAAGTTGGGCGATCGAGACACACCACCGGAGGGGGTACCACCGCCGAGAGGTCAAGGAACCCCCCAAGGCCAGGTTGCATGGCAATGGTGGCACGCACCACAGCCTGCTGGTCAGTACCACTGACCCCAACCTCGGGGTGAACCAGACGCACCTCAGAAGGGGGCTGACTGAGACCCGTCGTAGAGACCACCAGCTCGTCCTCCTCTGCAGACAACCCCGAAGGGTGTGACTGCCCGCGTGATTCTGAGCCCGACTCCGACTCCGAAGAGGTAGAGTCTGAGGCCCTAAGCCAGACAGTAGGAGGGTGAGGGAGGGCGACCTTACCAAAGGGCCCAGAAGTCCAAGCAGTGGCCAAGGTGGCATCTGCACCCTCCACAGCCCCACAAGCGGTGCTGGCAGAAGGCGGCAGAGCAGCATGGGCCAAAGGTCCCGAACTAGGGCCAGCTGTGGCACCATCAAGTCCACCAGCACCAGGGGCGGTACCAGTAACAGAGACGGCGCCGACAGAAACCCCAGCCACAGCCTCGGCGCCGCAGCCGCCGCCAGGCCCTTCAGCGCCGTGAGCGGCACTGAGGACCGAAGCGGCGCCGACGACCCTGAGGGCGGACTCGGTGCCGAACACGTCACCACCAGATGCCTCGGTAGCACCAACGGCGCCAAGGACGGCACCGATGGACAACTCCGAAGGCCCCATGGTGCCGTGCTCAACCTCGGTGCCGAGGCGAGACATGGTGAAAGGCGACGCCGATTCCAGGGTCACGGCGCCATGAGCAGGGTCGGCACCGCGAACGGCGCCAACAAGGCCCACGGTGCCGAAAGATGAGTCGGCGCCGACAGGACCCATGGCACCGCAAACGGCGCCGACAGCACCGAGCGACGGCGTCGACCCAGGCCTTCCGGACCGCGGGAGCGACACCGGGGGAGCCTTCACCCCCGAAGGGGTGATTGCCATAGCAGCACCTCCCGCCCGCTCCCAGGAGGAAGCGGGATGGGCCTCCTGCGCCGCGGAAGGAGCCTCGGCCAAGGCTAGGCTACGAGAGGCCGAGGCTCCCTCCTCCTCCTCGGTCCATGTAGAACTGGGAGGGGACCCGGAGAAAAGGCCGAGAGAGCGGCTTGGCCTGACGACACGAGACCTACCCGAAGTCGGAAGAGCTCGCCTGCTTTAAACACAGCGCTGTTCGAGGACCCGGCGTCCATGGAGAAGCAGGCATCATACGAATCCATGTCGTGAAGTGGGCCAAGACACAGAGACACCGGTCATGCTGGTCGGTAACGGAGACTGCGGCCGCACGGGCAACCGACGATGGGGGCCGCCTACTTTAGACGCATTTCTTGCCCTCTGACCGCGATATGACCCACGGAAAAACACCAAAAGCAGACTCGACATCGCTAAAATGTAAAATAAATGGAAAGATCTTACCAGCGACGCCAGTAGGGCAGAACTAGAACTAGCAGGAACCGACGGACTGTCAGCGACAAAAGGCTAAGGCCTAAAACTCTGAGAAATCTCTTCACAGGCTTCCCAGGGCGACCTCGACAGCGGGAGCAGAAAGGACTGGTAGGCAGGCGGAGTCGACACAGCTTAACGGCTAATCCCGAGCGCCACGTAGTACGTCGGCCTCGAGGGCGGCGCCGATGCTGCGTCGGCTACGCCTATCCTTTAAAAAAAAAAAAAAGGCTCTTGCGGGGTCCTGATCTCCGGCCAGTACCCATCTGTGATGAATGGTGAAGATTGACACAGATAAGATCTCACTAACTACACTATGTGGAAATTGTAAAATTTTTACTAGCCAACTGGCAACAAAGAGTTTGGGATTCCCAAAGAAGACTCAGGTCAGGAAACCCAAAACCAAAAACCAATCCAAATAAGGATAAATACAACAAGACACCCAAACAAAAAGGAAGGGTGTGTAAGAAGCACCTCTGGGGTGCAACACTGCACCTAACCACCCACTTCCCAAAAACCAGGTTCTGAGAGCGGAGGCAGGGAGGGAGGTCAGAATACTGCAAAACTCCATTAGAAGAAACAAAATTACTAAGGTGAGTAATTTTTTCTTCAAACAACATGAAGTCTTGCTGTATTCTGACAATCTGCAAACTACCAAGTAGTACCTCCATGGAGGAGGGAGAGAACCTACTTTGGGAATAGGCTCTGAAGTACTGCTGTGTCAAACCGAGCATCACTCCTAGCCTGGATATCCAGAGAGTAATGCTTGGTAAAGGTATGGACTGTTTTCCAGGTGGCTGCTTGACAAATTTCTAAGAGAGGGATATCCCTGGCAGCAGCCAGGGAAGCAGCTGTACCTCTTATAGAGTGAGCCCTCAGGCCTGAGGGTGGAATCTTTCCCAGTTTCTCATAGCAGAATTGTATACAAGACACAATCCACCTGGCAATAGTTTTCTTGGTGGCCAGTTTGCCCTTTCCCACTTCTCCATAAGTGAGGAACAACTGGAGGGAATCAAACCTGTGACCCTTGGTACGCTCTATGTAGTAGCTAAGGGCTCTTTTAACATCTAAACTGAGTAGCCTCCTCTCTCCTGAGGAATAATGTTCAGTGAAGAAGACAGGAAGAGACAGAGACTGACTGAAGTGGAAGTCAAACAACTTTGGGTAAGAACCTTCTATTGGTTCTAAGGACCACTTTATCTCTATGAAAGGAGATAAAATCAGGTTCCACTGACAGGGCTTGCAATTCACTGATACGTCTGGCAGAGGAAATGGCTACCAAAAACACAGTTTTCCAAGTCAAGTACTTAAGCTCTGCTGAGGACATAGGCTCAAAAGGAGGTTGCATAAGTTGAGCAATGCATAAGTTGAGTTGATGACACAAAGATCTGCAACAGAGTTGATGACACAAAGATCTGCAACAGAGTTGATGCACAAGGTGGGGTGGAAAGGATGAGAAGGGACTTGGCAAGGTTAGAGGAATGGTCAAATGTAAGGCAGCTTAGATTCAATGCTAAGAAGTGCAAGGTAATGCACCTGGGAAACAAAAACCCAGGGGAAGAGTACACAATGGGGGGTGAGATACTAACAACAACAAAAATGGAAAGGGACCTGGGGGTAGTCATATCAGATGACCTAAAGGTGGGCAAGCAATGTGAGAGGGCAGTAAGGAGGGCTGGGGGATACTGGGATGCACAGGGAGAGGCATCACCAGTAGAAAACAGGAAGTTGTTATCCCTCTGTACAGACAGCTGGTGCGACCCCATCTGGAGTACTGCGTGCAGTTCTGGAGACCCAATCTCCGCAAAGATATAGACAGGATGGAAGCTGTCCAGAGGAGGGCAACTAAAATGGTGCAGGGTCTGCACCGGAAGACATATGAAGAGAGACTTAAGGAGCTGAATATGTATAGCCTTGAGGAAAGGAGGGAGAGGGGGGACATGATAGAAACTTTCAAGTACCTCAAGGGAATCAACAAAGTCCAAGAGGGTAGCATCTTTCAAAAAAAGAGGTGTGCAAGAACAAGGGCACAATTTGAAGACAGAGGGGGCAGCTCAGAGGTAATTTAAGGAAGTATTTTTTCACAGAGAGGGTTGTGGATGCATGGAACGGCCTTCCGGAAGAGGTTGTGGAGTCAAAAACAGTGGTGGAATTCAAGCATGCATGGAACAGTCATAAGGCAATTCTAGGGGTTGGGGGTAGGAAGAAGTAGGCTGCTGGTTAACTAGGATCTGCAGCTTATCCATTAGATAGGGAAATGGGCAGACTGGGTGGGCCCAGCGGTCCTTATCTGCCGTCAATTTCTATGTTTCTATGTTTCTATAATGCAAACATTTAAGTCCCAGGCAGGGGCAGGATCCCTAAAGGGTGGATTGGTATAAGCAATCCCTGGAAAAATTTACAAAACACAGGATGAGATGATAGTGAGGAAGACTTCCCCACTGACAGAAAAGCAGAAACAGCTGACAAGTGTACCTTGAGAGTAGCTGGTCTGAGGCCTAGGCCATTCAGATGGACCAAATAATCCAGAACTGTAGGCAATTCAGCAGTCTCTAGGGAAATATGCTTCTTGAAACACCAAATGCTGAATCTCTTCCATTTGGAGTTATAGGTCTTTCTGGTGGCAGGCTTTCGAGAGGCTTTGAGAATATCCAGAACCCCCTGAGACAGATGCAAATCTGCATACTCTAACTCCTCAAGAGCCATGCCTTGAGATTGAGAGACCGAAGATTGGGGTACCAAATCCTCCCCTGAGAGGAGATTAACAGGTTGTAATTCCTGGGGAGACAGAGGAAGATGGACTGCTAGAGACAGCAACAGGGGGTACCAAGGCTGTCTGGCCCAGTCTGGAGCAATCAGGATCACTTTGCAAGGTTGTGACCTTATCTTGACTAGAACTTTGAATAGTAGAGGAAAGGGAGGAAGGCATACAGAAATTTCCCTTCCCAGTTCAGAATCAGAGCATCCAGAGGGATTGAGCCCAAGACTGGGGGTCTGCAACAAAAGAGAGGAAGTTGGTGATTGTCTGGGGCTGCAAAGAGATCTATCTCTGGAGTGCCCCACCTTGAAAAAATCACTTTCAACACCTGAGGATCCAGGGACCATTTGTGATGGCCCTGGGAAATCCTGCTCAGAGCATCTGCTAGTACACTGTCCTTCCCTGGAAGGTGGACTGCTGTCAGAGAGGTCTGCAGGGAATAAGCCAGGGACCACAATTTCATGGCTTCCGTGCACAAGGCCGTGGACAGAGTGCCTCCCTGCTTGTTGATGTACCAGATGGTGGTGGTGGTGTCTGTTCTGACCTGAACCACCTTGTTCTGCACTGACTGAGAGAAAGCTTGCAGGGCCAGAAAAACTGCCCTGAGTTCCAGGAGATTGATATGAAGAAGGCATTCCTGAGGGGACCACAGTCCCTGGGCAGTGAGGGCCCCCAGATGGGCATCCCAGCCCAGAAGGGAAGCATCCGTGGTAAGGACCACCGAATGAGACTGAGTGACAAATGGGACCCCTTGCCTTAAATTGCCCTGATCCTGCCACCATTGAAGAGCTTGGATCAGAGTCCGAGTCACTGGAATCAGTTTGGAAAGAGGATCCTTCCTTTGGGACCAAAAGGCCCTCAGATGGAACTGAATTTCCCTCATCTGAAACCTTGCCCCTTGGACCATTGCTGTAGAAGCTGCCATGTGGCCCAAGAGCTGAAGGAAATGCCTTGCTGGTCGAGATACTTGAAGGCTGAAGGAAGAAGCCAGTTCTATAAGAACTCGTGCCCTTTCCAGGGGAAGAAAGGCTCTTGCTTTGACAGTATCCAGCTCTGCCCCTATAAAGGTAAGAAGCTGCACTGGTTCGAGAACTGACTTGGGAAGGATGAGAAGAAATTCTAGAGAAATTAGCATTTGCTGGGTCACTTGCAGGTCTGACTTGACTTGGCCTGGAGACCGACCCACTATGAGCCAGTCATCCAGATATGGAAAAATGGAAATCTTTTGCCTTCTTAACAAGGCAACAACTACTGCCAGGCACTTTGTGAAAACCCTTGGGGCTGATGTTAGACCACAGGCCATTGCTTTCAACTGATAATGGCCTGAGGGCAACTTGAACCTGAGGTACTTTCTGTGGGAGCACCTGATGGGAATGTGAAAATAGGCATCTTTGAGGTCCAGGGAGGATAGCCAGTCCCCTGGCCTTAGAGAGGGAAGAATTATTCCCAGAGTCACCATCTTGAACCTTGGTTTTAAAAGATGTTTGTTCAGGTATTTTAGATCTAGGATGGGTCGCCACTCCCATGTCTTTTTTGGGGTAAGGAAGTACCTAGAGTACAGACCTTTGCCCCAGTGTAGGGTAGGAACTCTCTCTATGGCTCTTAAGGCCAGAAGAGATGAAACCTCTGCCTCTAGGGCAAGGGCTTCTGAGAGACCTGCAGGTGGAAAAGATCTGGCTCTCATCTTTGGAAATTTTTTGAAGCTGAGAACCAGTCCCTGGCGTACTACTTCCAGGACCCACTTGTCTGAGGTAATAGACATCCGGTCCTGGACAAAGTAAGCCAGCCTGCCCTACAGGAATAGGAGAATCGACCCGGGCAGACCCATCAGGGTGTCTGCTTGGCAGGGGCCTTAGGCTGAGGAGTGGATGCAGCCCTGCTCATCCCCCTTCTGCCTGTCCCTCTGAAGAACCCCCTCTGTGAAAAAGGAGAAGAGGCCTGTACTTGGTAAAAGGGCCTATGAAAAGGCCTGCCCCTGCCCCTAGATTGCTGCCTTTGAGGAGTTGCCTGCCTCTCTTTGGCCTGAGCACTCCTATAAGTGGTCCTGTACTCATCCATTTTCTTCATGTAATTCTCTGTCTGCTCCCCAAACAGAGAATTACCCACCACAGGAAAATTCCATGGCCTTAGCCTGGGTGTCCTGTGAGAGGCTAGTACATCTGAGCCAAGCCATCCTCCAAAGAGCCACAGATGTAGCCATGACTCTTGATGACACATCATTGGAATCCACAGCAGCATGAAATTGTACCTTTGATGCCTCAATCCCATCAGCAGCCACCTCCTCCAGCTCCTTGGCCAGCTGGGGGGAGGCCTGTTTAGCCAGTGCCAGTACAGTGTCCCACCTGGACTTCTGGTACCTGGCTGTATAGGCCATATAGTTCGCCTGCCTGAGTCCCAAGGAAGATGCCATGTACTGCTTCTTTGCCATGGCATCCATCTTCCTGGAGTCTTTGTCTGGGGGTGTGAAGCCAAGGGAATATTTGCCTTGTCACAGGCAGCAGCCTGCACTACTCCAACATGGCTGTATTGTTGGTATAAAAACTCTATATCTGAGCCTGATAGGGTGTACCTCTTGTCCATCCTTCAGTCAACAGGAGGTGCAGAATTGGGAGATTTTAGGATTTTCTGTGTCTGCTTCCCAAAGGATTTGTGAAGGGGAATAGACAGTCTCCTGGACTCTGGGATGTCCATCATTTCCACATAATCAGGCTCCTCTTGATCCTCCATTGCCTCCTTCATAGGAAGCTGGAGGGTTTCAGCCACTTTTCTGTAAAACAGATAGTGGGGAGGGGACTCAGAAAGCCTAGGAGGGGAAACACCAGAAGGTCTGTCTGGGGAGATGTCCGTTCCACAGGCACATCCAGACTTTCACCATCATCACCATCATCTTGAACTCCCTCCTCCTCAAACTCCGTTCATAAAAGTCTTCAGGGGCATAATCCTGAACCGGGGAACCGACCAACCGAACCCCTGCTGTGTAAAGTTTTATCAGCTTTGAACCGGCAAAGCGATTCCAATCCGAATTGCTCTGGCTATTTCCCTCAGCGGTCGAACATGAACCTCTGGATCCAACCAGTCAATTTCTCTTTGCATTTCCTTTTTGTAGGAACCGACCCCTCAGGATCGACTCTCCTCTTGCCCAAAGAAGTATCGCCCTGGTCAGAGGGCACTCCTTCTGGTTCAGTCGGAACTGAACTGGGCAGGCCATCCGGGTCATCGGCCTTCTCGACCTCCTTTTCCCTAAGTCTACCTAATCTCTTCTCAAGGGTAGACTTAGGAAAATTTTTACAAATTTGGCAGTCTGTATTGAGGTGTTCAAACTCCAGACAATAAACACAGGTGGTGTGGGGATCGGCCTTAGCAAAGACCTCCCCACACTCACTGCAGTGCTGAAAACCAGTGGGCCCGGTTTTCTTCTTGGGTTTCTCAGACATGGCCAACCTAACCAAACTTACCTTTTTTATGGCAACTGCCAGGCAAGACTCCCTTATCAGCTCCTAACCGTGTCACGGGTATTATAAAAAACATTCAAAACACGTTTTTTTTAGAACCGATAAGGACCGGTAACCACACTCTAAAGTAAAATACAAGAATTCACTATAAGTGATCAGTTCAGCTGAACTGATCAAACAACTTTACAATTTCCACACAGAATTCAGACAAAAACCTATCTAGTACTCACGGTACCGCAGACAGAGACTGAACCGACTATACGGAATAAATTTGGCTTAAAACCGACAACTTTAACCTACTTTCAAACCGAGCTGAAGGAGAAATCTCCAGAGTGACTGTTCAGTGTTGCGGAGTAAAGAATCTGATGGTTGGGTTTCAAAGGGCTGCAGACAGAGACCTCAACCGAGCTCGAGCTCGACGTTCTATGCACTGCATAGAAAATTAACCCTATGTTCCCCGGGGCAGTTTAAAGGCAGGAGCTAACTGCAGATAGTCAGAATACAGCAAGACTTCATGTTGTTTGAATGACACAGATAAGATCTGTATGTCTTGAAGCTGGGTCAGCAGCTTTTTTGGACATTTTTTCTTTCAGACGGTTTAAAAGCCTACCCAGCATAGACTAAGGAAAATTGTTGCAAATCTCACAGTCTGTTTTCAGGTGGTCAAATCTTTGACAGACTACACAAATTTAAGTGTGGATCTGCCTTAGCAAATGCCTCACCACACTCAGTACTGTGTTGGAAACCAGTAGGGCTGGTTCTCTTTTAAGGAGTCTGTGACATAACCTAAAACAGTAAAATATGTGGGTACCTAGAACAACTAAAGAGTTCTCTGTGTTATTTATTTATTTTATCTTTTTTTTTATCTTTTTTTTCATGGTCATTTCGGCGACTGATAAACAAACCGAGAAGAAACCTTGGTAAAAAAACCTACACATTAATAGGGGAACCTGGCCAACAGAGAACGGAGTCAAGTTACAGTAAAAATAAAAGACTTTACCTTAAAAACAAAGAAAAAGGCAGGTTCCTTCCCAGTCGTCAGTAGCCGACAAGGAACAGCAGAATGGTTCCACCCTCGGGACGTGCCCATCATTAGGGTGCCAGGATTTAATTTTGCCGAACTCCCTATATGTGGGGCTATACCCCAACTAAATAGGTGGGGTGGACCTTGGGGAGGGGCAGCAAATTTCAAAGTGTGGCGCTCTAATGACGGGCGCACTACAACGGGCGCACAGATGGCCGGAACGGCTGCAGAACTTACTAAAATAATGTTAAATCTAGACTAGACTACCTGTAACCAAGGACAGTGCTTCTAAAACTAAATAAAATAAATTGGTAACTCTGAAAACTGAGAAATAAAGTAAAATCTTCAAGAAAGCTGAAAGAAAAGTCTCCAAGGCATCTTACTAGGCAGGCGGAGTAAAGCATCTAATGGTTGCATAGAATGCACCAGAGACAGTGGTTTGAAAACTGAGTTCGAGCCTATCAACGTTCCACTATTAGCATAGGTTCCATTAACTCTTTTTTTCTCTGGGTCAGTTGAATGATGAAGGCTAACTGCATATGTTAGAATACAGTAAAGATTTTCTGGGGTTTGAATTCAGAAACTACAACAGATCATAATAGATCAAGATAATCACATCAAAATAGAGAGGAAATTTGAAAGAGATCAGTTAGATTATCTGGAAGGCAGAATATTCGACTGGAGTAAATGAAGCCAGCACCCACAACATTCAGCCCTGAGGAAATCCTCCCCTACTAATACAGCTTCAAGAGACACTTACATGTCTGGCTCCAACTCAGAAGAGGCATCACAACAGAGTTTTTTTAAAGAGAAAGTTAGGACTAGTTTACCCATTAAATTAACAGGCACTACAACAGATGGCTCAACTGCCACAGTCCAGAGCACCTTGAGAAGTAGCCCGTGGATTATCGGATTCAGGGAAGATGAACAAGGAGGGGAATGAAAGGTGAGGGGAGGAAATATTAAGAGACAAGGCAGGCCACACTACCACAACCAGAGGGAACCTACCGGGTCAATATATCGTACGTTTAATAGCGTACGACATAAGCGCTAAACTGAAATAGTGCTGTACATGACAGCGAGAGGGTGCACTACCGCAAATGCTTCTCTGCGTGGTACTGCACCCTCTCGCTGTCCTAGGCAGAGAATAAGAACTTTGCCGGGATGGGCTTCCACCAAGGAGCTGCGTGGCTCTACAAGATGAGCCACTGGCAGCAGGGGACGCAGGGAGAGATATTGAGATCGGGTTCGATACCCGGTCCAAGACACAAGTAATTTTTTTTATTTTTCACACTTTGTGTGATTTTACTGTTAACCCTCCCCCCTGGAGTTAAGACTCCTTAGTGGGGGGGTTCAGGGGGCACAACCCCCCATAAAGGGGGTGCGGGGGGAAGAGCCCCCGGGAAAAAAAAGACATTATGCCGCATGCAAGAAAGTGCGCTGTATTGGCAGTGCGCTTTATGTATGCGGTATAATGTCTTGCGACATTATGACCCCATGCCCAGAGGGAACAGCCACAGTAGTACAGAGATTACTTGAAAGGACATACAGCCCACAGCAGGAACTACCAGAAGAAGGGCAGACAGTAGAAAGTCGTATCATAAATGCGTATCATAAATATCTCAAGTTATCAGTTTACTGAGATTGAATAGCAAGTCTCACAGAAAGGCCTGTCCTGTGTACTGACTAACTTTTTTCCGGACATTGCTGTTATCATAGACCTACAATGTTTTATCAAGAATTGTATTTATTTGTTTATTTTTTTTATTTTTATTTATTTGTTGATATCTTGGATTACAAACACCTTTGAACCAATGGTTCTTTTACAAAGGTTCCATGTCAAGAAAGTACAAATAGTTGACATAATGAGAAGAAGAAAAATAACACTACAATGTCATAACAAGTATTGTATCAAGTAACGCACACCTCGAGTTCTCAAACGGGTAATATAGCAGTCAGTAAGTGACTTTGTCAAATTAACTTGTAAAGGGGGAGAAATAGTTAAAAGAATAATTAGACTAGAATTGGGGAGAATAGTTAACATGAAAGAATGGCATAGGGGGTGATGGGGAGGAGGACAAAGGGGGATAGGTGTAGGGTGTGGGGTTGAGTATGGTATCATGGAAGGCACAACTCAGTTTTCAAACAGTTAATATAGCAGTCAGTGAGTGACTCTGTCAAATGAACTTGTAAAGGGGGTGAACAGTTAAGATGGAAGAATGTCAGAAAGGGTGATAAGCAGAGGAGGACAGAGGGGGATGGGTGTGTTGTGTGGGGGTAAGGGGTAAGGGACGACAAATGGTAAATTCAGAGAGAGAGAGAGAGACGAGGTTGTGGAGAGGTGGAGTGGGAGAAGAGGCGTAGGAAAGGGAGAAAGAGTTAATATCACCAATCAGGACAGAGGTGGATGTAGGATAGCTAGGTAGTGTGAATGGAATATGGAGGTTGGAGAGGATGGCTCTGGATAAGGACCTTAAGAAACTCAAATTAAAGGCTTAATACTACACAGACAATAAAATGGTCTCTCCAACTAGCATGATGAGAGACCTGAAGTACAACCTTCAGTGTCCAGCACTAGTGCTAGTCAGAATTACATCTCACAAGGCCCAGCCAGACAACTTAAGAAGAACTCAACCTTCATCCCACGCAGCCCACTGGCACAGCAGTAGCGCTACCGCCTGCAATGCCAATGACCTGGGTTCTGTAACGAACCATGGGAGTTGGAGGGCTGGCCAGGGGAAGGGGGCTGAGCATCCCAGGAACTGCTCACCTTCTCTGGGGAGGAATTGGGCTAGAGGCTCGGCGCTTGACTGGCCCCATGTGGAGGCCTGGGGTACAGCAAGCACCTAGCCAGTCACAGGGGAGGGATGTAGCGGACGTTGGCAGTTACTCCTTGACATCAGGGCGCACATCTTGTCCACAGAAAAAGGAAAAAATAGCTCTCCAGGCGCCGAGCAGACGGAGCACTTGGGCAGACCCCACAAGCTCATACCTGACTGTCCTAGCAGGACCCGACGAGACTTGAATAGTTTGGGGTGTAGAGGCCTCACCTTGTCCCCTCCTGGGGGGGAATAACCACAGCTCCATGGGGTACCAGAGGGCTCCAGGTAAGGTACAAGAAGCAGGGGCAGAAACCATAAGCGACTCCCGATGGTGTGGGGCTTGGAGATGCTGGGGAGCAGGAATAAACTACGATTTCAAAAAAAAAAAGTCATCCCACAGTACAAAATCACAGTGAATGTGTTGGAAAAGGCCTGTAAGCAGCATCTGCTAGAACTATTCAAACACAAAGAACACCCTCATTATTTTAACTGCACTAAAGAAGAGAAGTCAGCAACTGAAACATTATGGAAAAACCAACAAATTGTAATAAAACCAGTGGATGGGGATATGAAGCCAAAATTCTGCGCCAGCTAAGTGATACAATTTGTTTTATCTTCCATTGTCATTTGACCCTACCACTAAGTTTAAAAAGGCTACTGATGTAATGCTATATGATGCCTTACTAAATAGTACTGTTTCAAAAGAGACGTATGATTTTCTGTTGGTCACCCATCCCATCAGAGCAACATTTTATGGATTATCTAAAATTCACAAAGACTTAATGAATCCACCTGCACATCCTAGAATGGCCAGGATCAGGTTGCTAACAGAGTGCTAGCTCAATTTGTTGATCTACACATTAAAAACACAGCATCTGCATCCCATAGGTATACAGAGATACCTCTGATATGCGGAGTATTGTAGAGAATTTACACGTAGGAAGATGACTCAATGCTGTCCACTTTGGACATGCAGGCTCTATATACCGACATCCCTCATGATGAGGGAACTGGTGCCTTGACTGATGCCCTGTACGTCTGTACCTATTTCTCTAGAGCCTTGCTTGAATTATTGCTTACTTGCACAGAAAAAGTACTACATTCCAATGTTTTTTCTATTCATGAATCACTTCTGTTTACATATAAAGGGAACAGGTATGTGGGCAAGTTTTGCCACCCCGTTATGCGGCTATCTATTTGGCCTAATGGCAAAACAAGTATGTCCTTTCTCAGGATAGAAATTCATTTTTATAAAGTTAGATTTATTTTGTCATTATATAGACAACATCATCCTGATCTGGAAGGGAAATGATGAGACCTCAAAGCATTTGTAAAATATCTAAGGGACTAATTCTAACCTTCAATATACTATGAATGGTAATTTGTAATCTGTGAACTTCTTAGACATTGGGATTTCAAACGACAGACATGGAGGTGTCAACACCAATCTGTTTCAGAAAGAAACAGATCGAAACTCCATTCTCTATTTTTAGAGCTGTCACCCTCGCCATTTAGTGGAAAATACCCAAGTATATTCACCTCAGGCGGAACAGCAGCAACCCCACAATGTTTGAGAAAAATGCTCAAGAAATGTCTAACCATTTTAAACAGACTCTGGTCGGAGCTGATATGGCTATGGAGAGCTTTTGGGATGCTTTATCCACTATTTCTAATGAATTTGCACAATATAGATCTACTGAGAGGCAGTTTCAATGTGGTCTTCCTTTTACATATTTTTACAATGTATTTTCCTAGAATATGCCTGCTGATTGCTATACATTTATCCTAGATAGTTCACAGAACAAATGGCATTTTATTTTCAGGTGGCAGAGCACTGGCAGTAGGATGCTGGAATGTGTCATACATAGGCACGAGCTGTGTGCGGGCAATAACGCCCAGTGGCCATACACCTCGGGTGCTCGCATGCGGATCCATCATCCCAGTGCCATTGCACTGTTCAGTGTGGAAGACAGCCAATGCTGTACCCACTCACACAGGTCCCAGAACAGGCATGTTACAGCTGACCTCTCATTCGTTTGTACAATCGGGGAACCATGGATGTACTACCCATAGCCTGGAGCATAAACTGCAAAAGGCATTGCAGGATACTGCACCCCATGGCACCCAGGATACTTCAGCAGTCTGAAGGGTGGCATGTTACACAGGAGAACGGGGGAGAGTGTGGGCCTGCAGTGGTGTATGACAGCAGAAAGATACAGCATCAACAAGGCATGCATTGGAGGTATGTCAATTCCCTCTTATGGTTTGCCAGGGACATACACATGGCTGCATACATGGTGGGTCCGCAGCTTGCGTAGTGCCCCAACGCATGGTACAGCCACTTGGGTCATTTCAGAGTGCAGGTCCAAGGCCCGGGTCCAGTGCAGTCGGCAGCTGGCTGTGGCAGGGTGTGGAGGGCTATGCCAGTCTCTGCAACAGGTCGGGTATGGGGGGAGTGGGGGTGTCTACATACTGAGGTGGTGGGTGGGGGTCCTCTATGTTATGGATATGGACTGTGGTTTCCTCTGGTGCAATTGGGTCCAAAGGGGGCCCTACACTATGGAGCTATTCAGGAATGGAGTTGGATCAATCGGGGATAGGAGGTGGTACCTCTAGTCCACCAGGCCTGCCAGGCTGCTGTGCACCTGGGTGCACATCTGCAGCCTACTTGCATGAGTAACTGGCGGTGAGCCAGCTATTCATGGCCTAACTGTGGGCCGCACTGCTCTGGACTATGAGGGGCATGTTCCCACTGAGTATGCCGCAGCACAGCATATCCATGAGAACGCACCCTTGACTTGCACGACATACTATTTGTGTGCACCCTGGTCCATTCCCTTGCAGCCGGTGCATCCTGCATGTTTTAATATCACACTGCAGTGCATTGTTGGAGCTGCGCGGCACATCTCCCATTTCCGCGGGGATGCGCTGCACATCTCCTTTGAATATGGGGACCCTGGACTAGGCTACCCTGAAGAAATACATTATCAAAATGGTAACATCATGACCCCACTGTAAACAAGATATTGCATCTAATCTGGGACAGCCTGATTAAATGAACATCCTTGTGACAATGAGATATAGCATCTCCCCTGCGCTATCCAGGATTCAAATTATAGGATAAGAAATATTGAAAGTAAATCTATTCTAACCTGAACTTCACTGAGTTCACTGACATAAACAAACAGTTTCTTTATTGTTTTATATCATATTAGAATGCATTATTTATTTTGAGTGTTGCGGCTTTGAGGATGGTGTGTACAGAGTGAGTGTGTGTGTGTGTGTGTGTGTGTGCGCGCGCATGTTTGCTGTAGCTCAATATATTTTTTCCCCAAAAAGCATAGTAGAAAATGCACGCTGATTGCTACATATTTAGTCTGGATAGTTCACTGAAGACCTGGCATATGTCTGAGATGGTGCTTACTAGATAGTGTCTTTAGAGCTTAAAAAAACAGTGTAAATTATAGATTTGCTGGGAAAGGGTGACATTTATGAGGTATGAATCTCTCCTGAAAGACAATACATTCTCAAGTGAAACTAGTAGCAACAAGCTGTTTAAATGCTAAGTATTTAAATGTGCAAGTTGTTGCATTCCGAAGGAGGTAAAGAAATCTCCAGTTTAAAAGACAACCAATATTTAACAAGCTGTTTCAGTTTCCTAATGGCATCTGATAAGCAGCTTGGGGTTATGTTTCCAACATTCTTAACAGAAACAAGGGAGTATTTTATTTTAGTTGGCATAGTAATTTGTAGATGTGGAAGAATACATTAAAAAGTCCAAAACATGTGTTCCACGATACTCCATTTTCCAGCTACAGATAGCAAGATGGCTGTAGGCTCTGCCCACAGCCATGAAAAATGGGAATATTGTAACTGTATTACTAAAGCATGGGAACGAGCACAGCAGTCAGACAGACAGCATTTTTTAGCATGCAGGTCACCGAGAGAGAGGGGTAGATGAACTAACACCGATAGTTTCAATTTGGTGAATGATGGAACACTCACTAATGCCATCACAGCTGTAGCAGGCCAGGAAAACATTAACTTTATTACTACTTTCTGCCTGCAAGCTCACAAGATCAAAAAGATTATTGAAAATGTGGTCAATCCTACATACAAATAAAAAGTTGGATAACTGCATACAAAAACTACCTCCGATGGTATTCCGTAGAGGTACTAACCTGGCAGACGTGCTACTATTGTATACTCCTTACATGTTATACCACACACCAAGAAAACACAACCATGGTTAAAACCACATAATAAGAAATATAGGGATTGTGCTTTTTCCCAGTATATCCTGGAAAGAGCTAAGTTTAATTGCCTAGCCACTGAAGAAACTTTCTGAATCAAACAATTCATAAATTGCAATACTCAATAGAAACACAGAAACATATGTAAGCACTCCCTGTTGGGGATGCTTACGAAAGAAGCCCTCCCTGCCTTTTCTTCCTTTTTTGGGGGTCTGGGGCTTGGCCCACCTGTCGGGTGGAGCTTGTGCCAAGATGGTGATTTAAGGCCACTTTTGGCGCCATTTGGAGAGGCTGGCACAGTGGACAATCAGAAAATTAACGTGGGGGCCAGGGTGGCACTGGCCCTGGCCCGTTTGGGGTCTCAGCGGCCGTCAGTGGGATGTCTGCTTGGGGAGAGCTGGTGACTGGTAAATGGAGGGAGGGAGTTGTGGCTGTAAGCTGGAGCTGGGTCAGTTTTGGAAGTCGTGGCCTGGGGAGAATGTGCTGCCAACCTTTGTGCACCACGGCACCGAAGTGGGGAGGCCTGGAACAAGCAGGAGTGAATTGGGCGGTTGGATGGTGCAGTGGTGACAGCCTGCATCGTAGGGTGTGCAGTGGTGGCAGCCCACCTCCCTTTTACTGTGTGGCACTCCACCCAGGAGTTGATGGCCCGCGGGGAGCGAGAAAGTGTGGTCAGTGGGTCTGCCAGATCGCCTGTGCCATGGATGTGTGGGGATGCCAGAAGCCTGACCACCGATGCCCTAATATGCAGGAGGTATAAGTGGGGTAGTGTTGGAGTTGCAACTTGCCAGCATCTGTGGATTAGGCAGCATGAGAGAGAGCGGGGCCCCGGGGTTGAGTGTGAGGCCTATGGAGTATTTGTGAAGGCCTGTTGGAAGTGCTGCTGCCATCAAGTGCTTTGGGAGCTATTAGGCCTGCCATGCCCCCTGTTATGTTTTTTACTATCAGTATGAATTAAATTTGCACTGTTTAGACTGGACCTTAGCCTTCATTAAGAACTAGTTGTTGTGCAACTAACATCTTGCCCCACAACCTCCAGTGTGGTAGCTCTTATCTGCACCCTTCTGGCCACGCAGAGTGACCACTGATATAGAGAAGACATCAGACCCAGATATGTGTCATCTTATTGAATGTTGTTGGATGTGTTTCTGCAGACTGGAACTCCCTTCCCCTGAACTTAACATCAGGCCCCTACACATCAGAGAGGGGGGTTTACAACACAGGGGCTCGTCTGGGATCTGTTTGGAGGGGTGCAGTCAGTTATCTGGGCTAAAGAAGGGCTTCCACAACACTGGGAGTGAACTGAGGCCTGGTTTTTGGTTGCTCTGCTCCCGGGTCCCGCCATCTTGGATTGGTGCTTTGTGCCTTTTTCTCTCTGGTGCCAGGGTGAGGAGAGACCATGCATAATCAATATTATGCTAATGGATTTTTGGTGATGCTGATTGGCTGGTGGCAGGCAGTGTGAACAAGGGGCTTGTGGGAGAGAGGACTGTTTTGTGACATTTTGAGGTGTGTGGAGAGGGAATACCAGCATTGTAAGCCTTTAGTCAAAATGGCGGAGGCCCCAAAGATATGAAACAAACAGTGAGTGTTCCAGCATTGCTGCTCTCATGGCTATGGAGTGCAGTGGAGAAGGGGTCCCCTTTTGAAACATGTGTTGTTTGCAGCTACCATAGGGTGGCAGTGACCAGACTGCCATTATGCTAATCATGTGCCTGAGGAATGCCACCGGTGGTGAATGTTTATTCTGTGTTTACATATTTGCCTCCTTGGACTTGGTCACCATCTGTATCTTCAGGAACACCCTCTACTACTTTGGGAAGTCTGGAGGATTGGGAGGAAATGCACTCCGGCCTAGTCACCTTGGAGCAGTCTGTGCCAGACGCTCGCCCTGAAGAATCTTATGCGGAGAGTGGGCCAAGACATCTGCCCAGCCCATCTCTACCAAAGGCTCTTGAGACTCCCTGTGGCAGAGGGAGAGGCTGTGGGCAGAATGAAAAACTTGCTGGCTCCTCTGGGCCCAAGGAGTCAGTGCCTAATCCCACAGCTGCTAAGGCCTTCATTCCTTCAAGATGAAAGGCTACTGTCACTGAAAAGGAGTTACTGGATGTTACAGTGGAGCTAGCACACTCTAGCAGCTCAGAAGTAGATCCCCCTGTTTTACCCCCTGGGAAGAGGCCATCATCATTGGCGTTTGAAGATCAGGATGTGGAGCGTGCCATCCTACAGCCCTATCAGCCCCCGTTTCTGTCCCTGCCTGATAACACCCCGAGGCTGCCCCAGCTCAGTGTCCAACTGAGGCAGAAGATGGACGATTGGCTTCTGGATGTTCCTGAACCTTAAGTACTGCACTGGAGCATGGTCGGAGTATCCCTGAGTGGTCTTGGGTGGAGAGATGGGTCAGAAGAAGGATCCATGTTGAGTACCCTCAGGAGCCTTACCCCTATGTATCCGAGAGAGTACGGTATGTCATTGAATAGAAGAGAGCTAACTGGGTGTTCTGGAGAGCTGCGAATAAATTTCAAACCAGAAACCGTCAGTCTGGACCTCCTGCTGCAGCCACATCACCATGGCACAGTTTATGTGCAGTTCGACTGTGTGGACTGGGTTAACTTTATTTAAACATTATGCCTTGATCCAGGATGTGATGGGACACTGTATGAAATATTATATTGTCACTGTGGATAATTCTGGAGTGGAAACCACAAAGTCGGACCCCAGTTTTACTACCCTCATGGTAGAGGACCAGCTCTGTGAGAATTTTTGATTCACTATTTGGACTGACTGACTATCTCAAATAATGCTGCAGGACTGTTTTCTTTGAATTGCATCTGCACAGTTTGGACTCCATCCTGAACTGGGTGAGACCTTTCCAAGTAATTCATTGTTGTTTAAACTGTTGTTTGGTGTTGCAATAATAGGTACTGTTGTGTGAAAAAAAAAAAAACATACTGTGATTATCAAGTTATTTGCAAAAGATGATCCAGTACCCTGGGACTGTTGTGACTTTGATTTATGAACTAGAGGTGGGTGAAATTAGTAAATTCTGAATTTGTTGAATTTTTGTGAAATTCTGTGAATATTCACGAAACTTGTCAGAATTTTCTGAAATCTGTAATTGGCCACACCTCGATCCATCTTAGAGCTAGGCATCTGATGTTTGGCGTGCATATTATCTGGGACAGGCCCTAAAAGTTTGCCAAGTTTCATGATGTTTGGATGAAAGGTAGGGAAGTTATAGGGGTTGAAAATCTAGCAGTTTAACATTCTGGTGAAAATTTCTGAACATATTTCTATGCTTAGAACTTGGCTACCTTTGGAGCTAGATAATTGAAAACTTAGATGCATACTTTCTTGGAAGAGTCATAGAAACTGCTAAATAGAGATCGTAAGGTTTAGCTATGACCTGCCCCCACCACGACTTCAACGGGTTCGCTTCTGAACCCGGGTCATCAGCATGACGTTCTGATGCTGGACCGTGATGGTTACCTTAAAGCCTAATATTTAGGGTCAATGAACTTAACAGGACTGGTGATATTCTGTTCTCTAGCTTTAAACTTATAGGGGCTTAAACTTCAGCAGTTTATGTAACTGCAAAATGTAATTTTAAAATTGCTCAAAGTTCAGAGGCTTACACTGTACCTCAGTCATCTTTAAAGACGGAGATCTGAAACTTGGCACAAACATGTATGGGCATGGGTAATGTCACCATACCAAATATGGTGCAATTTGCACAAACGCTTTTAGTTTACGTGGTTAACTGTAATTTTAAAATTTCTGAAAGTTTGGAGGCTTATAACTCAGTCATTTTTAAAGACAGAGATATGAAACGTGGTATACTTCTGTATGGGCACTGGGACAATGTTCACAAATTTGATGCAGTTTGAACAAATACTTTTTAAATTAAATGGAAATAACCAAAATCACAATTTTGGCAAATGTTTTTGAAATTTTCACAGAAATTCCGTGAAATTTCACAGAACCGAAATCAGCATTTCGCCATAATTCCAAGGAAGAAAAATTCACCCATCTCTATTATGGATTCTGATTATTTCAGAGACTGTTTGGCATTTTATTGCCTTGGGTTTTATTTGAGGGGTGGGGTAGTGTGTATGAGGCCAGGGAGTGTTGGAGTGTGCGTGTATGTGTGAGGTTGACAGAGAATATTAATTGCATGGGGTGTGTGTGTGCATGCGTGCGCTAGCGTTGTGTGAAGTGAGCGGGCCTTGCTTTAATGAGTTTGTTTAATAATGTGCTTGGTTAATATTAATTGTTCTGCAGCATTCCATGCTTATCATGTGTCTTCCCAGTTTTATTGTCGTTATTAAATTATTGAGGGGCTGGGTGGTTGGCAGAACTGTTTGATGTCCCCTTTGGTGGCAGCAGTACCAGGATTAGTTGGGGGTGTATTACTTTAGGGCCCTTGTGTCCCTGGGTTTTGTTAATGGGTGTTTTTTGCTCCAGGTGGCTAGTGTTACCCCCAGGAGGTCAGGGGGAGAGAGTGCACATATCTCCCCCTGTGCTGTCCAGTGGTATAGCTGGCTGCCCCATTCACCAGGAGGTGAATGATTTGAAGAGGGAGGAAACTGTAAGCACCCCCTGTTGGGGATGCTTACTAAAGAAACCCTCCCCACCTTTTCTTCCTTTTTTGGGGGTCTGGGGCCTGGTCCAACTGTTGGGTGGAGCCTGTGCCCTGCCAGGGATTTAAGACCACTTTTGGCACCATTGGGAAAGGCCGACAGAGCCGATGATCAGGGAGTTGAAGTAGGGGCTGGGGTGGCATTGGCCCTGGCCCATTTGGGGTCTCAGTGTCCGTCGGTGGGACATCCACTGGGGGAGAGCTGGTGACCAGTAGATGGAGGGAGTTCTGGATGAAAGCTGGAGCCAGGTCGGTTTTGGGAGCTGCAGGCCAGGGAGAATGCGTGGCCCACCTTTGTGCACCTTGTCACTGGGGTGCGGAGGCCTGGATCCAGCGGGAGTGAATCAGTTGGTGGGACAACACAGTGGTGGCAGCCTGCATTGTGGGGAGTGTGGTGGTGGCAGCCTGCCTCCCCTTTACCGTGTTGCACTCCACCCAAGAGTTGATGGCCTGCAGGGAGCGAGAAAGTGTAGTTAGTGAGTCTGCCGGATTACCAGCGCCGTGGATGTGTGGGGATGCTAGGAGCCCAGCCACTGAGGCCCTAATGTACAGGAGAAATGAGTGGCATAGTGTTGGAGTTGCGACAAGCCAGCATCAGTGGACTAGGCAGCATGAGAGAGCAGAGTCCCAGGATTGAGTGTTAGGCCTATGGATTATCTGTGAAGGCGTGTTGGAAGTACTGCTGTCATCAAGTGCTTTGGGAGCTATTTCAGACCCATGGGACTCTGGAAACTCGACCATTCGGCCATAAGTCAATGCTGTTGCTCTGTGCCACAGAAGTATGTACTCACTGTGAAGCTGTGCCCCCTGCTCCTGGAAGCATTTGTTATGTTTTCTACTATCAGTTTAAATTCAATTTGCAGTTTAGATTGGACCTCTTAGAGTGGACCTTAGCCTTCTTTGTGAATGGTGCACCCCTTTACGGTGACACCCTGACGGTGAAACAGGAAAAAAGACCATTACGGTGACATTCGCGGTAATGGTCCTTTTTCCCTGTTTCACCTTCCCTCAGTGTTCCACCCCCTCCCCGGACCAACTCCAGCCTGGAGTTGGAATGTTAAGAGTCCGGGCGGGCGCTGGGGCACAGCCTCTAGAAAAACACCTACAGAACAGTGCATAATACCTGGCGCTGGTACAGCGTCGGTTGCTGTGGGGAGGTCAGCATTGTCGCTGCCAACATAACTTGGTGTGCTTCCCTTTGTGAACTAGTTGCTGTGCAACTAACATCTTGCCCCACAGCCTCTGGCATGGTAGCTCTTATCTGCACTGCTCCAGCCATGCAGAGTTTCTGTTGATATGGAGAAGACATCAGACCCAGGTATGTGCCAACTTATTTAATATTGCTGGATCTGTTTCTGTGGACTGGAGCCCCTCTACCCAGCACTTAATATCACGCCCCTAGACATTGGGGGGGGGGCTTAGACATGGAATGTGACGTAGATAAAGGCTGCTGGGCCTACCTAGTCTGCCCATTTTTTTTTTGTCTGCTACAGACCTTACCTGATCTATGGTGCCATCTCTTCCCTTCCTTGCCTTACCCTGGGGATTCTCTTGTGCCTGTCCCAGGCATTTTTAAACCCCACCACTGTTTTCACCCCACTACCTTCACTGGAAGGCTGTTCTCCCGGGCTGTTCTAGGCATCCACCACCCTTTCTGTGAAGTACTTCCTCACATCCCTCCTGAATTTACTGTCCTCAAGCTTCATAACATACCCCTTTGTTCTACAGCACCTTTTTCTCTGAAAAATATCCCCCTCCCCCATACCTTATTAATCACTGTGAGGTATTTAAAGGTCTTTGTCATATCCCCCCCTCCTCCAGGGTGTGCATATTTGGTTCCTTTAGTTTCTCCTCATATGGCTTTGGATGCAGGCCCTGTACCATTTCGGTAGCCCTCCTCTGGATCGCTTCCACTCTATGTCCTTCCTGAGATGTTGTCTCCAGAACTGGACATAGTACTCAAGGCGAGGTCTTACTAGTGATCTGCATATGGACAGCACCACCTCCCTCTTCCTGCTGGTGATGCCCCTTCCTATATACCTCAGCATCCCACTAGCCCTACCGACTGCCTTGTCATACTGCTTGGTCACCTTTAGGTCATCTGAATTGATTACTCTTAGGTCTCTTTCCTGCTTGGTCTTTGTCAGTATCACTCCACTCATTTTGTTCTCTGTTCCTGGGTTTCTATGACCCAAGTGCAATATTTTGCACTTTTTTGCATTAAAACACAGCTGCCATACCCTTGACCACTCCTCCAGTCTTTTCAGATCCTTACCCATCCTTTCCACTCCCCCCAAGTATCTACTCTGTTGCAGATCATGGTGTCATCCGCAAAGAGGCAGACCTTTCCTTCCAGTTCCTCTGCTATGTCACTTATAAAGACATTGAAGAGGACTGGTCCCAGCACTGATCCCTGAGGTACCCCGCTGAAAATGAACTGGTGTCTACTTCCCTCCCCTCTATGCTCCTGGCACCTTTTGAGGTCCCCCCTCCCCTTCTGCTGTGAATACAGAGCAGAAGTATTTGTTCAAGAAGTTTGCCTTTTCTTGATTCGCCTCCATACAGTCACCCTCTCCCTGTTTAAAAATGTACAATCCCTCTCTTTGTACTCCTTTTCTCACTAACATACCTAAAAAATGTCTTTTCCTCCTTTGATAGTTCCTGAGCTATTCTTTCCTCAGTTTGTACCTTTGTGCTCCTCACTGCTGTTTTCTCAGATACACTTCCCTCTCCTCCTCTCTCTGGGTCTCCTTACTGTATAATTTCTGAATGTTACCTTTTTAGCTTTTACCTTTTCTGCTACCTCTTTTGAGAACCATAGGGATCTCCTCTTTCTTTCATTTTTGCTTATTTGCTTGATGCAGAGGTTCATTGCCTTCATTATGCCCTCTTTTATTTTGGCCCACTTTTCCCCCACCCCCTCCACTCCTCTACTCCTGCCAGGTCTTTCGTGAGGCATTCGCCCATCTTAGTGAAATCAGCCCTTCTGAAGTCCAGGACCCTCGCCCTTGCATGGTTGGAATCTACAGTTGTTCTTATGTTGAACCACTCTTGTTATTTACTTAGCTATATGTACATGGAGTGCAAACTGTGCTGGAAAAATGAGTCACAAATTCAAGCAATACATTGGGAAGCACAATAGAAACACAGACAGGGAGGATGAAAAGAAATGTCACTTAAACATAACTGGAAATCTTCCTGAATGTCTTCTCCATTGATTACCACTTGTAGGACTGGCCTGGAGGCACTAAACACCAGGGGAGCAAATCTTTGGTCAGGGGGCCGGCATCAGCACCTGGGTATGGTGCATGCGCACCACCACTTTGTGCCATGAGCCAGCCATTAACCACTGCCAGCTCCCTCCCCAGTCTCAGTTCTGTTCGTCAGGTGAGAAACAACGTAGCAAAAAAAAGCAAGAGAGGGCTTGAGAAACTCACTAGACTGTAGGGATAGGGAAAGGATGTAGGAGTAAAATAAAGAAACAACAAAATAAAATCAGAATACCAACTTCTGGATAGAAGAAAAAGGGAAACTAAGGTGGCACAGATCAGCAAGAAGGGTTATAGAGTCAGAGCCTCAAGTCATGACTAGCCAGGCAGCAACGGCTGTAAAGGGTAGTGGGAATAAGGCAGCAACCCTGTAAGCATGAGGACTCTAGCTGACAATCTAAAAGGGGGTAGCCAAAAATGGGACCCCTTTGCAAATGAGATGGCACAGCTGTGTCAGTAAGAGGAGCTGTAAGTTTTTTATTTTATTTATTGATATTTCGGATTAACACCTATGAGCTAAAGCTCATTTACACAGGTCCCACATCAGAATACATAGGTATGCACAAACAGGGCACATAAAAACATAAAAGTACAGGTAGCATACAAGAAGAAATCACAATGGACATACAAGTGAAATAAAAAACATACAGGCAGTTGAACACATAGTTCCTATCAGATCCACTAGAACTAGAACTAAAAATATACTGTACATAAGGGGGGAAATGATGCAGCCTGGAAGCATTGTCAAAGGAAGGAGAGGGAACGAGGCAAGTTAGGAAACTTGGAGACAAGAAGAAAGAAGGGAGGGAGGGAGAGGGCTAGACATGATTGGGTAGGAGCCGTGGAGGAGACAAGAGGGAGAGTGGCATGTGACGCGGGGAGCACGAATGGGGGCAGTGCGGTGATTAGAAAACATGTAGAGGGCAGAAAGGGTGAGGGTAGTGGGTAGAGGGTAAGTGACTCCTGATAAGCCATCAGTATGTCACCAGTGAGACTATTTTTATTTTTCAACAGTCAGCTTGCTCTAACCACTCCTCATGAGAGGATGGGGAAAATAAAAACAACTGGAGCATGTGGCACTGCATGGCTGTCCAGCCCAAAAGAGAGAGATGACCATCTATGTTTCTATCTCTTCAGTGATCCCTCTGCCTGCTGGGCACAAGAAACAGAAACTGGCCTAAGGAAAAAATCATGCCACCCAACCAAGAGAAAGAAATAACTAAAGTTTAAATGTAACCTGTCTCCTCCTGCAATCAGCTGAAATGTACCCTGCATCAAGGCTAGTTCAGAATGGTCCCATCTGGTGCTTAGCACTCACCTACAGACAGGGCTACTGTCAAGCGGAGTCAGGACTGGATGGTACTCAGAGTGTGCAGCTTGCATTTATCGACTAATACTGCTATACCCGGGATAAGGAGGGGATATAACCCATGCAGGAAAGAGAGGAGGATCGAAGAGGAGTCTTTTTTTTTTGGTTGGTGTGGAAACCCTGAAGTGGGTCCCCACCCCAATTTTTTTTTAATTAAAAAAAACTAGAACCACAAGGGGCAGATACCAAAAAAGGGCATCACCAGAGGTGGATACCTAAGGGGAGCTGCCCAGAGGCCCTGGCTCTGCTAGACAAAGGGATGGTGGGCAGGTGTGGTAATCAATGAAGAAGATATTAAGGAAGATCTCCAGTTACGCAAGTACATCACTTTTCTGTCTTCCCTGAATCAACCTTCTCCACTGCTTCCCACTTATAGGCCAGAGCACAAGCTTTGCTTTTCAGAGGAGAAGCTGGCTCACTCTGTAGCCGTCTGCATGGGGTAGAACACTTAAGGGCAGGGGCTCCTTACAGATCTGATGAGACCTGAGACTGGTCAAGGCCATGCAGGGGCTCCTGTAGCACAGGAGTAGGAGGGTTCCCCAACAATTCCTGCCTGACCTAATGGGAAAAGAAACGAGTCTCCTGGCAATGCAAGTTCAGCACCTTATGCCAGGCCAAAGCTGCCAGTCAGGATATGTGAAGCCACGTCGTCTGTCAGAGGATAGGTGAAGCCTCGTCGTCTGTCAGACAGACTGCTGTTTCCACCAGTCTGGAGACTACCTTGTTGGCATCATAAGATGCAGTTAGATGTTGCTAAGCTACCTCATGGCCCCGGACAGAGAAGTCAATGGCCTGATTTTTCACTCTGTGGTAGTGTAGCTAAAAGTGTGCTTAGCTGCAACCATAGGCAACAGTTGTAAGTCGCCGTATGTGGCTGCCACGCAGAAATGCAAATTAGGGCATGTGCCAAGGAAAACTCCAAGAATGTCTGTCTTAGTGGTATCTGCCTTTGGAGGTCAGTCACATGCATGTGGCCAAGGTCCCAATGGGATCTGCAGTATTTTGAGCACTGAGGGAGAGAGGTTTGTCACCAGCAGCTCCAGTGAGTGTGCAGTATCATGTGAGAAGGTCCTTTGGGATGGCTGGGTTGGAGAAAGGATGCCGTCTCAATGCCCTGGATGCCTCCTGAAAGGCTCTAGGCCACGGGAGAATGACAGAAGTATCGAGATTTGGAACTCTGAGGAGTCCCAATGACAGAGTCACTGGATCATGACAGTAAAATAATGCAGGTCTAGCACCTGGAGTATCTCCACCAAAAATCGTTGGTACAGGGTGTACTCAACAGCTGAAGGAATGTGGAGAGATGATTCATTGCCCTCTGAGGAGGATACAGATTGAAGACAAGGCACTGCCTCTGGGCATCGTTGGTGCTAGGGAGAAGGGCCGGTACTGGGCCCTGCCAGACTCCCTATGGGAGCTCTCCAAGGCCCCAGTGAAAGCCTGGTGTTGGTCCCATGTTAACAGCCCTCCAGGGCCTATGAACAAGGGTATCCTCTTTAGGAAATGGCAAGGGCCTGCTAGAGAAGATTAAGACTCCTGGTCTTGAGGAACTTGACCTGGGTTGCTGAAATATGTAGAGGGCCTTGCCTAAGGTGAGGGCCAAGCAGATTCACTCGAAAGATGTCCTCTTACATCCAAGGTGTGACACAATTTAAAATTTTGTTAAAAATGTTTAAATTTAATACAATTCTCTTGAAGTTAATATCTCAGAGACAGGGTTCTCCCCATCACCATAGATGGCACTGCCCTCCATACCTTGCTCAGTGCCGACTTCGACATCACCCTGAGCCAGCACCCTCCTCGGTGTCACAGGCGACACCAGAGTTGGGGACAACCTCTGAGATGGGCTTGTCACCAGCACCTCACCTGAAGCCAGAGAGCCATCACCCTCCTTATTGTTGCTAGTGACACAGTTGTGACACAAACTGCTCCTTGGGCTGTCCCAGCTTACAGAGCAGTATTGTTGGGGACTTCCAATTCTCTGTCACCACCTGATGTTTATTATCTGGAATCAGGACCCCCCCCCCTTTTGCCCCCTGCTCAAGGTCAGGAAGGTCAACACAATAACTACTGGTAAGAGTGCCTTTTGGAGACAGACTGGAAACAGAGTTCAGCAGAAATAATAAAAATTACATTGTCAATAAACAGGCAGTCAGTGGTTCTATTAAAAATAGATTCTTTCCTACAGGATATTACAGGTATTTACAAACAGGGTATATTTACAGTCAGACAAAAGGTTTTCTCTTTTACTCAGAATGGAAAATAAAGAAAATTAAACAGTTGATGTATAGAAAATCAGAACTTTTCTCACCTAAGACTCTTAACCTGCCCTAACTACAGAAGGCACTTTCTCTAACTGTGCTTTCTTACCAGTCAGCTAGTTTTCTTGGCAGGGCTCCCTTTACTTAAGATGCTGAATGAGAGAATGAGAGAGAGAGAGAGATGGCCCCTCTAGCTCCCTGGTTTATACCCTTCTGGCTGTAGGAGTGACTTCACCCATTAACAGAGAGTTCTCCACTGTATCCCCACCCTTGTGTGTGTGCGTATGTGTGAGACATTATCTCTTTTGCACCCCTTAGTATCTCTGAGGTTTTTACAACATCCACCTGCACTATTATCTGTTATGGGAACATATCTCTGAGAAGGTTCCATGTCATAATTACGATATCACAACACAGCGATCGCTATTATGGCAAGTGTATATCGCCAAAAAGCTTATCAGGTGATATACGCATGCCGGTGAAGCGACATCCGGCAAGAAATCCAAGCGTGTATACAGGGGGGACGGCACTCCCTCTCACCCCCACACCTCTCTACTTAAGGATTCTCAATTCCAGGGGGATGCATGTCAGGGAGGGGGCGACACTCCAAGGGGAAAAAAAGACGCATCTGCGGTCAGCAGCAAAATTCCTACCTGCACCCAGCCCCAAACCCAGTATCTGCGGTGCCACAGTTAGCCACCCTCACCACCACACCACATGGCTAGCTCAGCTGCAGCAGATACACTACCCCCTTAAAATCCCTCTTCCCTATCCCTCCCCTTCCCCTCGCTATCCCCTCCTTCTGGTCGCCTTTCCCTATGCTTGCTTTCGCGTAGGATCGCTACCCTTGTACGGCAGCCAGAAGGAAAGCGCTGAATATGAATCGCCATTTTGACGGTCGCTCATATTCAGTCACCATCCTCACTGGATACCCTCCGGGAAAGACCCTCACAATGGCTTTATGACTTCATTGTCGCCTGTCTGTCTGTCTGTCAGCAAGTCCTGTTTAAACTTCCCATGCGAAAGCTGGCACCTTCATGGTAGAGGAACAGTCCCCAAACAGAAGAATATTTTTTAAATTAAGAAAGAGGATAAATGCATCTGGAAACGTATCCTGTCATATCCAGAAGAATGTTTTTAAACTAACAGAAAGCAGATAAATGCATCTGGTCCCATATCCTGTCCCATCTCCCTCCTCCCAGTCACTGAAGGCGTGTCTCTTTTAGGAGACCCCCAAGAGACACTGCATTCATGTAAGGACTGGGAAGCACCTAAAAAAATGCCATGCCCTTAGCCATGCCTCGACAGTCCATCTGCATTTGCATTCTGCACACCACTCCAGTGCCAGATGGTCATGCTATAAGACTGTAGGATCAAACTCCAGCCCAATAATTTAGTATTTTGCCCACTACTCCTAGTAGCCATGTCAGGAGATTACGATCTGTGACAGGGACCACAGTGAACTCTCACCCGTACAAATATGGCTACAGCTTCTGAAGGGTCCATACTGTCCCCAGACACTCCCTCTCAATTGTAGCTTATGCCTCATCCCAGTATTGTGGAAACATTTTAGAATTACAGTAATTGTGGCTTCGTGGGTTGGACCCCATGTCCTTACTTACAATTTTTTTTAATTTTTATTTATTTAGGTCTAGGATTACAAACACCTTTGAGCCGAGGCTCTTTTACAAAGGTTCCATGTCATAGATTTACAGCAAGACAAACATGATGGTAGTATGAATATTGGAGTAGGTACATACTGTAGTCAGTACTTAATGTTACAGTGAATAAGTGTGAACTAGAAGAAGAAAAAGAAAAAAACATTTGCTGTGATGTTTGCTGGCGCAGTTTCACATCTAAGTCTCGTGCTGTTGTTCTTTCTCTCACTCCTGCTGCCTTTCCGCCTGAATCAGGATTTCATGTTGGTGAGCCTTCTCTCTTTCCTCCGGCATCAGGATTTCATGCTGATCAGCCTTCTCTCTTTCCTCCTGCACCTGGATTTCATGCTGGCAAGCCTTCTCTCTTTCCTCCGGCATCAGGATTTCATGTTGGTGAGCCTTCTCTCTTTCCTCCGGCATCAGGATTTCATGTTGGTGAGCCTTCTCTCCTCCGCATCAGGATTTCATGTTGGTGAGCCTTCTCTTCCTCCTGCACCTGGATTTCATGTTGGTGAGCTCTCTCTTTCCTCCTGCACCTGGATTTCATGTTGGTGAGCCTTCTCTCTTTCCTCCGGCACCTGGATTTCATGTTGGTGAGCCTTCTCTCTTTCCTCCGGCATCTGGATTTCATGTTGGTGAGCCTTCTCTCTTTCCTCCGGCATCTGGATTTCATGTTGGTGAGCCTTCTCTCTTTCCTCCGGCATCTGGATTTCATGTTGGTGAGCCTTCCCTCTTTCCTCCGGCATCTGGATTTCATGTTGGTGAGCCTTCTCTCTTTCCTCCTGCACCTGGATTTCATGTTGGTGAGCCTTCTCTCTTTCCTCCTGCATCTGGATTTCATGTTGGAGAGCCTTCTCTCTCTTTCCTCCGGCGCCTGGATTTCATGTTGGTGAGCCTTCTCTCTTTTCTCCTGCACCTGGATTTCATGTTGGTGAGCCTTCTCTCTTCCTCCGGCATCTGGATTTCATGTTGGTGAGCCTTCTCTCTTTCCTCCGGCATCTGGATTTCATGTTGGTGAGCTCTTCTTTCCTCCGCATCAGGATTTCATGTTGGCGAGCCTTCTCTCTTTCCTCCGGCATCAGGATTTCATGTTGGCGAGCCTTCTCTCTTTCCTCCTGCACCTGGATTTCATGTTGGTGAGCCTTCTCTCTTTCCTCCGGCATCAGGATTTCATGTTGGTGAGCCTTCTCTCTTTCCTCCGGCATCAGGATTTCATGTTGGCGAGCCTTCTCTCTTTCCTCCTGCATCTGGATTTCATGTTGGAGAGCCTTCTCTCTCTTTCCTCCGGCGCCTGGATTTCATGTTGGCGAGCCTTCTCTCTTTCCTCCAGCACCTGGATTTCATGCTGGCGAGCCTTCTCTCTTTCCTCCGGCATCTGGATTTCATGCTGATGAGGCTTCTCTCTTTCCTCCGGCATCTGGATTTCATGTTGGTGAGCCTTCTCTCTTTCCTCCGGCATCAGGATTTCATGTTGGTGAGCCTTCTCTCTTTCCTCCTGCACCTGGATTTCATGTTGGTGAGCCTTCTCTCTTTCCTCCGGCATCAGGATTTCATGCTGATCAGCCTTCTCTCTTTCCTCCTGCATCTGGATTTCATGTTGGTGAGCCTTCTCTCTTTCCTCCTGCACCTGGATTTCATGTTGGCGAGCCTTCTCTCTTTCCTCCGGCATCTGGATTTCATGTTGGTGAGCCTTCTCTCTTTCCTCCTGCATCTGGATTTCATGTTGGAGAGCCTTCTCTCTTTCCTCCTGCACCTGGATTTCATGCTGGCGAGCCTTCTCTCTTTCCTCCGGCATCTGGATTTCATGTTGGTGAGCCTTCTCTCTTTCCTCCTGCATCTGGATTTCATGTTGGTGAGCCTTCTCTCTTTCCTCCTGCACCTGGATTTCATGTTGGTGAGCCTTCTCTCTTTCTTCCACCTCTAGCCTTACTTTCTACCTTTCAGTCTCAAGCCTTGCCCTCTGTAGTTTGGCCTCCTTCAGTGCAAGCTCCATCCTCAGGATCTCAAGCCGATTTTGGCCTCTGCTGCTCCAGCTCTTAGCTCAGATTTGGGCTGCACTGCTTCACCAGCTTGTGGCTCGAGTTGCCCCTCTGGCCCAGCCGTTGTGACGTCAGTCTCGCTGCCTTGTTCGCCTGCCTCAGTGATCGCCTGCTGCACAGGTATTGGGACATGTACCTCTGAGACCGTCTGCCCCCCTTGCCTTCAGTCATGCACCAACAGGGCTTCCATGAGTCCATTCTTTGTCAGGCCCTTATGGTCAATCCCCCTCTCTGCGCACAAAGCACATTAAATCTGCCATACAATGAGGAGTTCATCTTTTCTAACTATACTGCACTAAGCTGTTTTCAAGAAATTAAAAAACAAACAGTAGTAAACAACGTAATGTTTTGTATATCCTGTTTTGTGCTTGTTAAGGTATACTTAGGGTTCCCAATTTTTGGTTTCAACCGGTAATCACTGATGAAACACCTTCAAGATGTTTTTTTGTGATTTCAGTTAAAACCGATAAGCACAGAATTTCTGTGTGTTCAGTGATGGCTGTTCCTTATGCTAATGACGCATATGCATCACAGACACATCACACGCCGCCACAAGGATCCAGAAGGGTGGATAAAGGGGCCGCATTGGAACACCAAAATGGATGGATGGAGGGTGCAATATCTGTGGTGCTTCAAATGTTATGGTGCTATTTTGTTAATATGTGCAATGTACATGGTGCTAATATTTGGGGTTATGTGCAATATACATGGTGCAATTTCTGACAAGCGCAATATATATTGTTATTACCATACTTGAAATCAATATTTATGTCAGCAACAACAAATGACCATGGTACACAGTGCATTTGAAACTTTTTTTATTTATTTGAATAAACACTGTCAAATACTGAATGTTGTGTCTTTTTTTTTTATTTACATCGGAAAACACAGATTTTTACGAGTTTGAAAATTAGCAAGAAAAGGTTCAAAATAAATACTGTTTTTCTGAAAAAATGAACACCTAAATCCAGAAACCCAAGGTATACTTCTACTGGAACTCTGTTACCCTGTGTGCTAGGTAAGACTTGTACCTCCCTTCCAAAGTTCCTGCCTCTACAGGAAAGCACACTGCACGCAAATTTTGGCTTTAAATCTGTGCACTGATCCACACCACACTGCCACCAGTTGTGATAAAAACTGCCCCCTTTGGGTGTCGCAGTTTAAAGGGCAGTTTATGTTAGGGACTTCATTTTTTTTGCGTTATCTATTTACTTCCCCTGCGACCCCCACCTACCTCTAATTCAGGCCAACTGCCACAAGGACGCTCACCTCTCCTGTCTCCGCCACCAATCCCGTCCCCACATCGCAGCCACCTCAGGGTAACCTGACAAACCTTGTGTCGGGTGGGTCCTCCTCTTCCGAGGAGAAATGGCCTAACAGCCTAGGCATTGGCCATGGGTACTGCTGTGGCCGGGTCGGCTGTTATGGAGCTCGAGGAGGCACTGGTCTGGGCAGCCATCATCCGGTAGGAGGAGACGCCATTTTCTAGTTTTTCCTCCAGTTCCCCTACTTGCGCCACAACTGAGCTTCCCTTGGTCTCCACTGGGGGCCACTACAGAGTGACGCCATTCCCCACCCCACCCCAGGAGAGGAGAGCAGTCCTCCAGATGTTCCACCCTACTACTTCCTTTGATGACCCTCCGGTGCCCGAGTCCATTCCCGAACTTGGGTCACCAGTGTGGTATGAGGTAAAGCGCCAGCGTCTCAACCCTCTGCACCACCAGGCTGGCTTGTTAGGGACTTCTAATTCTCTGCCTCCACCTGATTTTTACCAGAAACCAGGAAACCTGTCTTTGGCCCCCTTCTCAAGGTCATGAAGGTCAACACAAGACAGAACCCTTCGGAGACGGAATGCAAACAGAGTCCAGCAGAAATAATAAAATTAACTTGTTAATAATGAAGTAGTCACTGTTTCTATCAAAAATAGATTCTTTACTAGAAGATACTACAAATATTTACAAACAAATATATTTGCAGTAAGACAACAGGTTTATATGTTTATTAAGAATATAAAGTGAGTTAAGTAGACAGTTGATGTATAGAAAAATCTGAACTTTTCTCACCAAAAACTCTTAACCTGCCCTAGCTACAGAAGGCACTTTCCCTAACTGTGCTTTTTTACAATTCCACTATGCTGCGTGACAAGAAATTTGTCGATCGATGGCACAGTGACAGCATAACACCGCCAACTGGTGTTGTGCGTTCGCTCAGGTACGTGTTTTCTGTGGGAGGCTTGGCCCCCCACACCCCCATGAGGGGAGCGCCACCCCCACCCTCTGTATTTTTATATTATTAACTCAGTCGGAGTTAGTTCAGGGATGGGGCAAACACCTCCCTGGTGCCAATTTTGGGTAATGGAGACCATCACACCGACTGCCGACAATGTTGCTGTGATGGTCTTCACTGTAGAACCAACGCACGGTCGGTATATGACTAGTTTCTCTCTCTCTCTCTCTCTCTCTCTCCCCTCTCTTTCCTACCTCCCTTTTTTTTTATTTTAGTCTTTGGTAACCAGGTAAGGCCCACAAGGCACAAGTGCCTGTTTTCAGGGGCGACCTGAGAGCACTGGGCAGTTAAGTGACTTGCTCGGAGTCACACAGTGTGCAAGTGGAGGTTGTGAGACTCAAACCCAGGTATGGTCTGTTGGATGTACCAAGCTCATTCACAGCTCATTACTCTAACCTCTAGGCTATACTGGCTGGGCTCCTTTTCCTCAACATGTTGAGTGTCTCTGGATGTTGATTGTTCCAGTGAGAGAGAGAGAGAGAGAGACAGCTGCACTCCCCCCATCTCCCCAATTTATACCCTTCCGGCTGTGGGAGTGACTTCACCCCATGAGAGGCAATTCTCCACAGTATCTGTGTGTGTGTCTGTGTGTGACATCATCTCCTTTGTACCCCTAAGTACCTATGAGGTTTTTACGACATTCACCTGCACTACTGTCTGCTATGGGAACATATCCCCAGGAAAGATCCTCACAATGACTTTATGACTTCATTGTCTCCTGTCTGTCAGCAAGTCTTGGTTAAACTTCCCATGAGCAAGCTGGCACATTCATGGTAGATGAACAGTCCTCAGACAGAAGAATATTTCTTAAACTAACAAAGAGAATAAATGCATATGGAGTTATGGACACAAATCCTGTCACATCCAGAAGAATGTTTTTAAACTAACAGAAAGAGGATACATGCATCTAGTCCCATATCCTGTCACAGACACCATGGATGATGAAAATATCTGAACTGGGAACAGTACAGACAACAGCTTCGATGCTGGTCCCTCTCCTAACCCCTGAACAATGTTAGGTGGGGGCCTGGTGTTGTCCCTAGTGCCACCTGCTATGTTGTCACCACAACATTAAACATAGCACTGGTGACACCAGAGGATGACATCGAGCTGTCCACTGGTATAAACCAAGCGTATAGCTGTGGTCGTGACATCTGGAATGACTGCTGCTCAGAGCAAGTAGATTGTGGGGGATTGGCACTCAACTGCCCAGAAAGAGTCGACTGTCCACCAGACCCATCAGCCAGAGTTTCCAATGCCTCAGCATGGTGAGGTCAAAAAAAACTCCGTACTTTCATGGAATCAGAGGTTCCAGGAATAGGCCAAGGGGAAAGGTATAGAGATCTGGTCTGGGACACACACATGCAAGGCCTGCCTCCAAAGCTGGAGATCGGGTGACCCTACTTCACCAGGTGGCTCTCAAGGGTATGGTGGTCCATTGAGAAGCAGGCATGACAAGCATTCATGTTGTGCTCCCATCCAAGACAGGCCACACATGATTGATGCTGGTCTGTCACAGCCATCGGCTTCCCACAAGGGAACGATGCAGAACAGGCAGCTGTCAGACATTCTTCGATGATCTGGGCCCTTTTTATTGGACTTCAGTATTGCAGTAAAATAATAAAAACAAATGACACCACAAAAAAAAGTTATGCTGATGCAGTATAATAAGCAGCAGCAAGGTGAACTGGGGTGCCGTGCTCCCATGGTGTGTACTCGACAGAGGAAAGAACAGAAATGGAAATTGCATACCTACCGTAATTCTGATCTTTCTGTGTATCTTCACCATTCATCACCTTTGGGTACTTGGCCGGAGGTCATGACCCCATGGGAGCTCTTTTTTTTTCTGGATGGGTGGAGTCGACGCACCATTGGCGCCACCTCAAGGCCGATGCACTCTGTGGCGCTCAGGTTGGCCACTAGACATTGTCGACTCCGCCTCCTGCTAGTTCTGAGTCACCGAAGGTGAGAAAAGGGTTGGGAGGGTGGGACAAGAAAGTTCAAGGGACAGACAAAGGAAAAGATATATAAACTAAAAGGAGAAATAAATGACTGAGAGGACAGAAGAAGAAGAAGTTGAAGACTAAGCGGATTAGGTAGGAGCCCCGATCTCTGGAAGTAGAAAAGGAGGAGGGAGGGTGGTTAGGGATTGTAGAAATAAGGATAAAAGTGAGAGGGGGGGGATAAAGAAAAACCATACCCTGGAACCTTGACCTGTCTCCAGATTGTATAGGAACTGCGAAGGAGTAGCCAAGAGACTAACTGCCAGAATTCAAGGCACAGAATACTGGCAATAACTCCAATTAAGCAGAATCGGCTATTTTGGAAGAAAGACAGGATACAGGGAATTCTCCCCCCTCTCAAAGCAAATTTTGGTGTAAGAAATATAGTTTCTTAAATTGATTAAGGATATGTCCAAAGGACAAGGGAACAAACGATTGATGGGAAGAAGAGGAGGAGGAAAGGGAGGGCAGCTGCCAACCCCCACCCCACAGGGGTGGAGTCGAAGCACTGGAGAAGGAGCGCCCTTCCTCCTGACCATTCTGCCCATTAAGAAAATGATCCCCCTATGTGCCCCAGATTATCCCACTCCTGACTAACAGAAAGGAGGGGGGCGAGGATGGGCACAGAGAGGGAGAGGGACCCAGAAACTGAGGCCCCAGGGGGAAGGAGGGTAGGATTGTAATGAATGGTGGAGATACACAGAAAGATCAGAATTACAGTAGGTACGTAATTTCCATATCTTATCTGTGTCAATCTTCACCATTCATCGCCTTTGGGTGAGTGCTGAGCCCCCGAAGGGGGGTTTTACCCCTAAGGGACTGAGTCCCTTAGCTCTCAGTGGGTGGCACACTAAGAGGGAGAACCTTCAGGGCCTGGAGAGGCCCGAGTGTGGGGAGAGTGAGACGGGAACCCCCCGGAGAGGGTAGGACGTTGCCCCGACAGATGCCGCCCACTCTACGGGAGAAGAGATGAAAAAATTACTCACCTTAGTAATTGCTTTTCTTCTCATGGAGTCTTGCTATATTATAACAATAGCAGTCAGCCACTGCAGCTGAACTGCCCCAGAGAGGAAGGAGTTAACTCCAGAGGATCTGGAGTTCTACAGCGCGAGGGCGCTGTGCCAAAGCTCTATCTGGCCAGTTTCAAATGAAACTGTCAGATCTTTACGAAGCTAACACTAAGCAACAAGTCTGTGTGGAAAGCTCTACACTAGCCAAATGGCTACCTACTAGTAGTAATAACAACAATATAAACAACAATAGAAACACCAATAACCATAATAACAATGAATAATGGTATTATTATTATTAGTTTTCCCTTGACAAGCAATCATTAGACCCCTTCCCCAAAGACTCAAGTCCAGGAAGGGGCCAATATATTACCTAAACGAACAACCTAGTTCCCTAACCCAAAAGAAAGAGGGTAAAGGGAAAACTACAATGGCATGACACAGTGCTTGCACTAATTTGCCACCCCTACCCAAGCAGAAGTTCTGAGAGGGGCAGGAGGGTGGTTATAATATAGCAAGACTCCATGAGAAGAAAAGCAATTACTAAGGTGAGTAATTTTTCTTCAAACACCATGAAGTCTTGCTATATTATAACAATAGCAGATTACACAGCAGTACCTCCATGGAGGAGGGTCAGGACCTACTTAGAAATAGGCTCTAGCACAGCTGTACTCAAACTGAGCATCTCTCCTGGACTGACATCCAGGAATAATGCTTGGTAAAAGTGTGAACTGTCTTCCAGGTAGCAGCTTGACAAATTTCCAGAATGGGAATGTCTCTAGCAGCCGCTAGAGACGCAGCTGTACCCTGGTGGAGTGGGCCTCAGTCCTGAGGGAGGTTCTCTACCTAGTTTTTGGTAACAAAATTGGATACAAGAGACAATCCACCTTGCAATTGTCCTCTTAGTGGCAGGTTTCCCCTTGCCAACCTCACCATAAGTAAGGAAGAGTTGGAGGGATTCGAACCTGTGACCCTTGGTGCGTTCCAAATAGTAGCTTAAGGCTCTTTTGATGTCCAAGCTGTGCAGTCTCCTCTCACCTGAGGAAGAATGCTCAGTGAAAAATACTGGGAGAGAGATGGATTGGTTCAGGTGGAAATCTGAAACCACCTTAGGCAAAAACTTTATATTAGTCCTGAGGACTACCTTATCTCTGTGGAAAGAAATAAAATCTTCTTCCACTGACAGGGCCTGTAATTCACTTAGGCGCCTGGCAGAAGTGATAGACTAGGAAAACAGTTTTCCAAGTTAAATACTTGAGCTCTGTGAAGACAGAGGCTCAAAGGGGGTTGCATTAACTGAGCAATGCAAATATTCAGGTCCCAGGCAGAGCTGGTTCCTCAAAAGGGGGTTAGTATGAAGTAACCCTTTAAAAACTTGGAAAACACAGGGTGAGAAGAAACGGAGGCAGGCTTCCTGCTGACACAAAAGCAGAGACAGCTGCCAGATGAACCTTCAAGGTAGCTGGCCTAAGGCCTAGGGAATTTAAATGGACCAAATAGTCCAATAAAATGGGAAGATCAGCGGATTCTGGAATAATCTGCCTCTCAGAGCACCAGATGGAAAATCTCTTCCACTTAGAATTGTAAGTGGCTCTAGTGGAAGGCTTCCTTGAAGCCTTTAAATATCCAGGACACCTTGAGAAAGGTGTAAATCAGCAATTCTAACTCCTCAAGAGCCAGGCCTTGAGATGGAGGATTTGAGGTCCGATACCACACCTCCCTGTGCACAGGCCAGCAAGTCGTGGACTCTGGGCAGGCTCAGGGCAGGGTGGACTGTCAAGGACAGAAGCAGAGGGTACCAGGGCTGTCTGGCCCAATCTGGGACAATCAGAATCACTTTGCAGGGTTGAGATCTGATTTTCACTAGTACCCTGAAAAGAAGAGGAAAGGGGGAAAGGCATACAGGAACTTCCCCTTCCAGTCCAACAGAAAGGCGTCCAGGGGACTGAGCCCAGCACTGGAGGCCTGCAACAAAATAGAGGAAGTTGGTGGTTGTCTGGGGCTGCAAAGATCTATCTGAGGGGTGCCCCATCTGGCAAAGACAGACCCCAGCACCTGTGGATTCAGAGCCCATTCGTGATGGCCCTGAGAAATTCTGCTGAGGGCATCCGCCAGGACATTGTCCTTCCCTGGAGGTGAACTGCTATCAGGGAGGTGTTCAGGAGAAGGCCAGAGACCACAACTTCATTGCTTCGTGCACAAGGCTGATGACCGAGTGCCCCTTGCTTGTTGATGTACCACATTGTGGTGGTGTTGTCTGTCCTGACTTGAACCACTTTGTTCTGGACAGAAACTGAAATACCTGAAGAGCTAAAAAGACAGCTCTGAGTTCCAAAAGATTGATGTGGAGCAGAGATTCCTGAGGAGACCACACCCCTGAGTGGACAGGTCGCCTAGTGAGCTTCCCACCCCAACAGGGCGGCATCCGTGGTGAGTGTGAGGGAGGAAATGGGAATGAAGGAACCCCTTGTTTTAGATTGCTTCGGTCCTGCCACCAGTGGAGGGCCAGGATCAGAGTTTGAGTCACTGGGACCAATTTGAAAGGGGTCCTTCCTTTGAGACCAATAGGCCTCAAATGGAACTGAATGTCCCTCATCTGAATCTTGCTCCTGCACTACAGCTGTGGAAGCAGCCATGTGCCCCAGGAGTTGCAGAAAATGCCTTGCTGGTCGAGAGACTTGGAGGGTAAGGAGGATGCCAGGGCAATGAGTCTGTCTACCCTTTCCGAGGGAAGAAATGCCCTGGCTAACTTTGTGTTCAATTCTGCACCTATGAAAGTTAGGACCTGAACTGGTTCCAGAACTGACTTTGGTAAATTTAGCAGGAATCCCAGGGAAGTGAGAAGCTGCTGGGTGACTTGCAAGTGGGATTTCACCTGATCTGGAGACTGACCTACAATGAGCCAGTCGTCCAGGTAGGGAAACACAGCAACACCTTGCCTTCTTAAGTGAGCCACTACCACAGCTAGACATTTTGTGAATACCCTTGGCGCAGAGGTAAGGCCGAAAGGCATTGCCCTGAACTGGTAGTGGCCTGAGGGCAGTTCGAACCTGAGGTACTTTCGGTGAGAAGGCCTGATCAGAACATGAAAATAGGCATCCTTGAGTTCCAGGGAAGCTAGCTAGTCCCCTGGCCTTAGAGAAGGCAATATCATTGCCAGAGTCAACATTTTGAACTTTGGTTTCAAAAGATGCTTGTTCAGGTACCTTAAATCTAGAATGGGCCGCCATTCTCCTGTCTTTTTTGGGGTAAGAAAGTATCTTGAATATAGCCCCTGCCCTGATGGCAAGGAAGGACCTTTCCACTGCTTTGCAGTCCAGAAGAGAAGAAACCTCTGCTTCCAAAGCAAGGGCTTCTGAAGGATTTGCAGGTGGAAATGTCTGGCTCTCATCTTTGGAAACTGTTTGAAGCTGAGAACCAGAACCTGGCTTATTACCTCCAGAACCCATCTGTCCGAAGTTAAGGACAGCCAGTTCTGGCTGAAATAAGCCAACCTGCCCCCCACTGGTACAGGAGAATCGGCCCTGGGCACCCCATCAGGCTGCCTGCTTGGCAGCAGCCTTGGGCTGAGGGGAGGGGGACGGTTTACTTGTGCCTCGTCTACCCCTGCCTCTGAAGAAACCCCTCTGCGCAAAAGCAGAGGAGGCTTGAAATTGGTAAAAAGGCCTGTGGAAAGGCCTGCCCCTACCTCTGGGAGCGTGCCTTTGTGGAGTGGCATGCCTCTCCTTAACCTGGGCACTTTTGTAGGTAGTTCTGTATTCATCCATCTTTTTCATGTAGTTTTCTGTTTGTTCCCCAAACAGAGAATTTCCCACTACAGGAAAATCCATAGCCTTGACTGAGTATCCTGGGACAGATTAGTGCATCTGAGCCATGCCAACCCACGGAAAGCTACAGAAGTGGCCATGACCCTAGAGGAGACATCATTAACATCAACAGCAGTATGAAATTGAACTTTAGAGGCTTCAATGCCATCAGCAGCCACCTGTTCCAACTCACTAGCCAGCTGGCCATGGGCCTGCTTGGCTTAACTGCAATATTGTGTCCCATCTAGATTTCTGATATCTAGCTACATAAGCTATATAATTTGCCTGCCTGAGTCCCAAAGAAGCTGCCATATACTGTTTTTTCGCCATGGCATCAATCTTCCTGGAATCCTTATCAGGAGGATGTGAGGCCAGGGATATTAGCCTTGTCACAGGCTGCAGCTTGTACCACACCTACATGACTACACTGTTCAGTGAGGAAGTCTGTATCAGAGCCTGACAAAGTATACCTTCTGTCCATTTTTTTATCTACAGGAGGGACAGAATGAGGATTTTTTAAAATCTTTGTTGTTTGCTTCCTAAATGACTTATGCAAAGGAATAGACAACCTCCTAGACTCTGGTATATCCATCATTTCTACATAATCAGGCTCCTCTTGCTCATCCACAGCCTCCTCTAAAGGAAGCTGGAGGGTTTCTGCAACCTTTTGTAAAACATAAAATGAGAAGGGACTCAGACAGAATAGGAGGAGATTCTAAAGGTCTGTCTGAGAAATGTCCGTTCAATGGGCACGCCCAGACCCTCCCAGCCACACATATATTGATCAAATTCCTCCTCCCTCCTGTGGTTCATAAAATTCCTCCACATCATACTCCTGAACCACTGGAACTGAACGAACCAACCTTTACCAACTGTTGGTGGTCTGACAGGTCCCTGAGACAGTGACTGGACAATCTGAATGGCTTTAGCTATCTCTGCAGCAGTTGGAGAGACAATTTTGGACTCCAAACCTACTGATTTCTTTGTCTTTTTAACTGGGACTGGTTCATCTGAACCAGCCTTTCTTTTGCCCCAGGAAGTCTCGCCCTGGTCAGAGGGCACTCCCTCTGGTCCAGTGGGTGATGGACCGGGCTGACCATCCGGGTCAGCAGACTTTTTGGCCTCTCGTTCCCTGAGCCGGCCCAATCTCTTTTCCAGGGTGGCTGCAGGGAAATTTTTACACACCTGGCAGTCTGACAGGAGGTGGTCAGCCCCCAGACAATAGACACAAGTGGTGTGTGGGTCAGCCTTGCAAAGGCTTCCCACAGACATCACAGTGTTGAAACCCAGTGGGCCCGGTTTTTCTTTTGGGTTTCTCAGACATAATGCCAGCCTATCCAAAAACTTGCCCTTTTGATGGCAGTGCCAGGCAAGACACCCTTATCGGTTCCTAACCGTGTCACGGGTATTTGAAAAAACCTATTTAAAAACCAGGTTTTTTTAGAACCGATAAGAACCGGGAACCGCACTCTAAAAGCCCAACCAAACACTTCAAAACGTTAAAATCAGCAAACCGATCGGTTCAAAACCGAACCGATAATTGAATTTCCACACAGACTTTAAATTTGTACTTACGGTTTACCAGATAGAGCTTTTAACCGAAATGCGGTAAAATAAATACTTTTTGCCGGTTCAAATGAACCGAAAAATACTCGCTTGAACCGAGAATGAACCGAGCTGAAGGAGCTGATCTCCGGAGCGACTGTTCAGTGGAGCGGAGTAAAGAATCTGACAGTTTCATTTGAAGCTGGCCAGATAGAGCTTTGGCACAGCGCCCTCGCGCTGTAGAACTCCAGATCCTCTGGAGTTAACTCCTTCCTCTCTGGGGCAGTTCAGCTCCAGTGGCTGACTGCTATTGTTATAATATAGCAAGACTTCATGGTGTTTGAAAGGTTCTCTGGTGAGCGGACTTAATCACCCTACACTGGGCCAAGGGTGACAACCGGGAAAGACACAGCCATGCCATCCACCTAGTGCAGATCGCTGTCCCTACGACCCTGGTAGCTACCTCATTGGCATCATACAATGCCCTTGCTTGGTTCCGTGCTAGCTCCAGGCCATGTGCAGGGAGTGCAATGGCTTGTCTGGCTTGCTCTGTGTCAGGCATGGAGGCTAGGAGCTGACCCAGCCTGGACCACAGGAACCTGCCACAGGTTGCATAATGGGCCTGATGTACTGCAATAGAGAGCAGCAACCATGTCAAGTAGAACGTCCTCCTCCTCCCACAGAAGTCAAAATCCAAGGAATATTGATCCGAGGGCTGGTCACTGTGAGGGGCGCAAAGCCCATCAGGAGTGTCCAGTTGTGTCAATCCTGACTGAGGATGATGCATGGAACCTGGAGACTCAAGGGGGGGGCACAATACTGCTGGCAGAGATCCCTAGGGGCAAGAACTCCGGAAAAGGGACTCTGCCAGGAACACAATGACACCTCCCGAAAGGGAGCAGGCCAGTGGGCACCACAAGGGTGTCCTCACTGAAATCGCCTAGAAAGGCGTGCACCGAGTGCTCTGGATTGTGTTGAGTGGGAGGGGTGATGTGCAGGCCCTCTAACATCCTCATGAGGAATCGCTGATATTCAGTGAGATCAGCAGCTGGAGAGATGTGGACAGACGTCTCCTCTCCCCCAGAAGAGGGGGATGAAGAGTCAGAGGACCTCAAAGGTTCAGAATCTGGCTGCTCAGGGGGGAGGTTGAAAAACCTGTCTGACCATAACCCTAACATAAGAGGGAAGCTGAGCAGCCTGTGCTCTGAACTGCTCCCAGGAGAGAGGCCCACCAGGACCAAGAATGCCTGGGAGAGCAGAAGAATGTGGCAGAGGAATGGGGCAGAGCCAACAACAGGAATCGGCTGACCTCCACCTGGGCTAGGGAGAGCACCAGGAGCCCTAGGGAAGGAAGCAGCTCCGGAAAACTCCACAGTCGACAGCTGATTAGCCAAACTGGAGCTGCCTAGTCTGCGCCCTGAGTAATCCCCCCCCCCCTCCGTGAGATGACCGGGGACATGTAGGTCCAGAAGGACGGTCCCCTGCCTCCAAAGAATGAGGCCCTCTCAAGGAAACTGAAAGGGAAGGGCGGAGATCCGCACTACGGCTTCTCCCAGAGCCCGGGTGGGTTCCAGAAAAAGGCCACCACACAGACCCCATGCCCCTCGACCCTTCGGAATCTGAGAGTGCCCTCCTCCTCCTTGAGAGAGCCAGCCTAGGCAGCTGGCAGCCCTGGTCGGCCCCCAAAGGGGCTATCCAGGGAGCCACATCCTCCCCTCCCATGGGTGCTCCAATTCGTCCCAAAGTTGGGCGATCCAGGCACACCACCTGAGGGGGTACCACCACTGAGGGGTCAGAGAACCCTCCAAGGCCAGGTTGCAGAGCAATGATGGCCTGCACCACTGCCTGCTGGTCATCACCCCTGACCCTGGCCCCGGCAGTCACTGTCCGCTCCTCAGAGGGGGTCTGGCTCCAGCCTGTCGACACTACCAAGGTATCCACATGAGCAGTCAACTCCAAAGAGCCAAACTGCCTGTCTGACTCAGAGTCCGACTCCTCCTCGAAAGAGGTGGAGACCGAAGTCCTGTGCCAAACAGTTCGTGGATGCCCGCTGCCATCCCGACTGAAAAGGGCACCAGAACCAGAGACTGCACCAGAGTTGGTGCCAACGTCCCCCGCCACACCACAAACAGTGCCAGAAGAGGACACAGCTCCAACAAGAGCAGCAGCCTCGGAGCCGGAGCCTGTCATGGTGCCGTCCTGATCCCTGACACCGCAAGTGGAGCCAAGACCAGAAACAGCACAGACGATGGCTCCGACTGCACTCTCGGTGCCGCAAATGGCACTGACGCCGGAGACCCCCATGGTGCTGACCCACCCCACAGTGCCATGAGCGGCGCTGAGGACACAGACGGCACCGCCGATGGTCCCGACAGCGCTGTCGGCACTGAGCTCTGAAACCCCCACAGTGCCGTGCCCATGCTCGGAGCAGCAAACAGCTGCATAACTGGACATGGTGCCATGCTCAACAATGGCACTGCAAACGGCGCCGGGGAGATAAACAGTCAAGGATGGCACCATAGAGCCTCCCACGGTGCCGCTAGCAACACTGGCACCGTGAATGGCACCGACAGCAGCAACGGCGCTGAGCGATGGACCAGTGCCAATGATGGCACCATCAGGACCCACGGCACCGAGGTCCAAGATGGTGCCGAATGACAGCGTCGAGGATGGCACCGACCCAGGCCTTCCAAGCCATGGGTACGACACCAGGGGAGCTTTCGCACCTGAAGGGGCGATTGCCAAAGCGGTGCCTCCCACCTGTCCCCCGGGAGGGAACAGACTGGGCCTCCTGCACTGCAGAAGGGGCCTCTGCCATGGCTAGGCTACAAGAGGCAAAGGCCCCCTCCTCCTCGGTCCATATAGAACCGGGAGGGACCCAGAGGAAAGGCTGAGAGAACGCGGATTGGCCCGACGAGTGCGCGCCCATCTCCCGAAAGTCGGTGGAACTCGCCCCACTTTCCACACGCGTTGCTTGATGACCCAGTGGTCCATGGAGAAGCAGGCGTTGCACGAATCCATGTCATGAAGTGGGCCAAGACATGCGAGGGAACAGTCATGCTGCTCGGTAACGGAGTACTTACGGCCACATGGGCACCATCGCATGGGGGGTCATCCGGTCTTAGAAGTTTTCTTGCCCTCTGACCAAGACATGACCTACGAGAAAAAGAACACCAAAACAAGACCCGATGTTACAAAATAAAATAAGGAACAGTCTTACCAGGCGATGTCGAGTGGATCGAACAGAACTGGCAGGATACTCGGAGTCGACAGACTATGAAGTGACACGGGGTTGGCGAAATATGTAGTTGAAGGCTTCAATGGTAGAGGTAAGCCTCTGAAAATTCTTCGGAGAGTCCCATGAGGTGACCTCGATGGCGGGAAATGAAGAACTGGCGGGAGGGCAGAGTCAACAGCGCCTAACAGCCAACCCGCGAGCGCCATGCAGTGCATCGACTCCGCCCATCCAAAAAAAAAAAAAGAGTTCCTGCGGGATCATGACTTCTGGCCAAGTACCCAAAGGTGATGAATGGTGATGATTGACACATCTAAGATCTGAAACTGAGTAGCACACATCCAATCAAGGAAAAGACTATCACCACTCCATATAGACATAATGCAATTTTTAATCCAAAAAAACTGGTAGGTTTCAGCAGCAAAGTACAAACATACAAATCTAGCGGCTGCACAGCATCCGAAGCTGATATGAAATAGTCTCAATAGCGGTTCAATAATAATTGTAAAAAGCTTATAGCTACCACGGACTACCAAATAGCATGCCGACTTAACCACAGAGCCGTTTACATTTCAACATCTAAATCGACACTTTCATCAGAACATGTGGTCACATTAATCAAGTAACACTTAAAAGTGCATGGTTTAAAGAGACGGTGCTATAATTTCAAAGTGCTGAGTATAAAAGAAAGTGCTAAGTGCAAAAATCAAACATCAAATATACAAAATAATAAACTCTCTCTCTCTCTATATATATATGCATATACTACCACACAAAAACAACAGCAGAAGCAACAATGGAAATAATCAAGGCAGATTACAATGCAACAATTACAGTGCCTTATTTTAAATTATGCAGAGATACAAAATCATTCAGTCCTTTTGGGTTCACAGTATCAAGAGTTACAATCCAGAATGCTTCCCCATACAAAAGTTGATCTCTTAGGCTGCCACCTCTACTATCTAAACTAACTTTTTCTATATCAAAAAATTGTAAAACACAGGTCGATGCATGCCTTGCTTCTTTAATGTGTTTAGCAATGGCATAACTTTCATTACCAGTTCTAATAGCTGTTTTATGTTCTGCCACTCTTAATTTTAATGCTCGTTTTGTTTTGTAAACGGCTCTGTGGTTAAGTCGGCGTGCTGTTTGGTAGTCCGCTGTAGCTATAAGCTTTTTACAATTATTACTGAACCGCTATTGAGACTATTTCATATCAGCTTTGGACGCTGTGCAGCCGCTGGGTTTGTATGTTTGTACTTTGCTGCTGAAACCTACTCATTTGGGGATTAAAAACTGCATTATGTCTATATGGAGTGGTGATAGTCTTTTCCTTGATTGGATGTGTGCTACTTGCTGATGAAGTCCTGGTGAGGTGCAGCCATTACCATCCTGGAATCGAAGTTATTTTCAGTTGTGTGAGCTGTGCTTTTTTCTGTGACTTTGCATTTATCTTTCCGTATTTGGACTTTAGGGCTCCGTAGCACTGAGCTCCCAGTATGGCAGCAGCAAATGTTAACACTGAAGTTCTAAGTATACCTGATGAAGAAGGTGAGCAAATTGTGTTCTCATTAGAACAAATTGAAGCACTTTTTAACGAAAACAGTAGACCACCTGGTTCTTCAAATGATGTATATACACTAGAAGATGTAAAGACAAAATATACCAGCTTCCAAATGCATTCTTTATCTTTATCCCAATATTGGCGAGATAAAAAGATTTCACGTGGGTTACGTATACAAAAAACCCCGTCTTTTGGACTAGATGATAAAGAGTTTATGCTGGAATGGGAAAACGTCGTTAATAAAGAAAGCCTTGATGAAAAAATTACTTACCATAGTAATCTTTCTTCCCAGTGATGCTCAGATATTCATAACTTTGTGCAGTCAGCCTGGTGGGTTGGACTGCCCGGAGAGATGGAACACATGCAAATGATGGAATTCTTTGCACGTGAGCATCTTTCAAATACTGCCTCTACCAACTGTAGTGTTCTAATCCCTTAAGATTTGTTAGAAGCCTGGAAGTCAGGCAATATGAAAAAATCCGACAACTAATTTCTTAAAACATTTTTTTTTTTTTTTTTTTTTTTAGGATTAGCCTAATAAAACAATTTACTTCAAAAAACCTCCAAGGGAGGGACTATATCTATAATAATGGTGTTCACCAGACAGTGAGGAAACTATTAAGAGAGACAGAAAACTCTGTTAAAATCTATCTGGTATAGAGAAGTGTACCCAGAAGGGTATGGCTACGTGGCACTAGCATGCGGAATGCAGAGGCTGAAGTTCTGGAAGGGGAAGATGGGAGGGAGTTATGAATATCTGAGCATCACTGGGAAGAAAGAAGATTACTATGGTAAGTAATTTTTTCTTCTAACCCCAGTAATGCTCAGAATATTCATACCTTTGCGCAGACTACCAAGCAGTACCCCCTGGAGGTGGGCACAGAACTCTATTTTGGAAACAGACTTTGCAGGACTGCTGTGCCAAACCTGGCATCACTTCTGACAGAACATCCAAGTTATAATGCTTTGTAAAGGTGTGCACTGATTTCAAGTAGCTGCTTTACAAATGTCCAATAATGGCATTCTCCTAGCAGCTGCAAGAGTGGCAGCTGTTCCTCTTGTTGAGTGAGCCCTCAGCCCAGCTGGGGACTCCCTACCTGCTTTAATGTAGCAGAACTGAATAAACTGGACAATCCACTGAGAAATGGATCTTTTTGAGGCTGGTTTGCCCATTCCGACATCCCCATATGTAAGGAAAAGTTGTTTCTTGTTTTGCCTATGGCCTTTAGTAGCTGTCATGTAGTAGCTGAGAGCTCTTTTCACATCCAGACTGTGGAGCCTTCTTTCACCAGATCTTGTATGGTCTGTGAAGAAGACAGGCAGAGTGATTGATTGGTTCAGATGGAAATCTGAAACAACCTTGGGAAGGAACTGTCTGTTTGTTCTGAGGACTACCTTATCCCTGTGGAAGGAAATGTAGTCCTGCTCAACACAGAGAGCCTGAAGCTCACTGACTCTTCTTGCTGAGGTAATTGCTACCAGGAAAACTGTTTTCCAGGTAACATACTTTAAATGGGCTGTAGCCATGGGCTCAAAAGGAGCCCGCATCAATCTGGCTATACATATATTAAGATCCCAAGTGGGCACTGGTGCCCTGTGAGGAGGGTGCAAATGCATCAGGCCTTCAAAAAATCTTTTGAAAATGGGATCTGATGCTACAGACACCTTTGTCCTAGCAGAAGGTATGCAGATACTGCTGCAAGGTGAACTCTTAAAGAACTGGGTTGTAGACCTTGTGAATGTAAGTGAGTCAGATAATCCAACACCACTGAGACCCCTGCATCATTTGGGGCAAAGTTTCTACCAGAACACCAGAAGGAGAATCTTTTCCACTTAGCAGAATACATTTTCTTAGTGGAAGGCTTCCTATAACCTTTCAAGATGTTTAATACAGCTTCAGAAAGGTTCAAGTCTGCATACTCTAATTCCTCAAGAGCCATGCCTTGAGGTGGAGGGACTTGAGATTTGGGAACACCAATGTTCCCTGATTGGAGGTCAGAAGATTGTGCCTGAGAGGCAAGCTTATTGGCTTGTTCACTGACATGGAGAGCAGAAGAGAATACCATGGCTGCCTGGGCCAATCTGGAGCTATCAAGATCAGAGAAGCTGAGAGGAATCTGAGCTTCAGCAGTACCCTGAAGACCAGAGGAAAAGGGGGAAAGGCATAGAGAAACTTGCCTGACCAATCCAGTACCAGGGCGTCCAGAGGGATTGTGCCCTGGGCTGGTGGCCTGCAACAATACTGAGGCAACTGGTGGTTCTGGTGGGATGCAAACAAGTCTATCTCTGGAACGCCCCACCTGCTGAAAATTACCCGCACCACCTGCTTGTTCAGTGTCCATTCGTGATGGGACTGATTGATTCGACTCAGTGTGTCTGCCAGGATATTGTCCTTTCCTGGCAGATGGATGGCTTGCAGGGACACCTTTAGAGAATATGCCAGAGTCCAAATTTGCATGGCTTCTGTGCATAGGGGACCTGATCTGGTGCCACCCTGCTTGTTTATGTAATACATAGTGGTGGTATTGTCTGTTCTGACTTGTACCACCTTGCCCATTACCAGTGTAGAGAAAACTTTTAGTGCCAGCTGCACTGCTCTGAGTTCCAGCAAATTTATATGCTGGAGGGACTCTGCCCCTGACCAGGTACCCTGAGTTGTGTGCTCCCCCAGATAGGCACCCCAGCCCAGAAGGGATGCATCTGTTGTGAGGACTAGTGAAGGATCCTCCTTCTGGAAGGGGACTCCCTGCCTTAGGTTGGATTCCTTTTTCCACCACAAGAGGGCTTGTAACAGGGGCCTTGTCACTGGAATGAGTTTTGAAAGGGGATCTGACTCCAATGATTCCTGAGGTGAAACTGGATGTCTCTTGTGTGAAACCTGGAACCTTGCACTGTGCCTGTGGATGTAGCCATATGACCCAAGAGCTGCAGGGATTGCCTGGCTGTTTTTTGACTGTGCAACTTGAAGGAATTTGCTATGGCCTGAAGGCTTTGCACCCTGTCTAGTGGTAAAAAGGCCCTGGCCTGTAGAGTACTGATCTCTGCCCCTATGAACTGTAAAGTCTGAGTAGGGGTGAAGACAGTTTTTTTCTGGTTTACTATGAAACCCAAGGACTCCAAAAGATCCTGTGTGAGCTTTAGAGAGGTTGTGACTTGTTCTGGTGATTTGCCCACCACCAGCCAGTGGTCCAGGTATGGGAAGACAGTCACTCCCTGTCTTCGAAGAAATGCCACCACAGCTGCTAGGCATTTTGTAAACACCCTTGGTGCCGAGGAAAGGCCGAAGGGCAGGGTTGCAAACTGATAATGACCTGATGGGAGTCTGAATCTGAGAAATTTCCTGAAAGATTCTTTTATGGGGATGTGGAAATAAGCGTCCTGTAAGTCCAGAGATGCCAGCCAGTCCCCTTTTTGGATTGTTGGCAGAATCCGAGCCAAAGTTACCATTTTGAATTTTGGCTTTTTCAGGTGCTTGTTTAAAACTCTGAGATCCAAAATTGGCCGCCACTCCCCATTTTTCTTTGTTGTTAGGAAGTATCTGGAGTGAAAACCTCTTCCTCTCAGGGTTGCAGGGACTAGTTCCACTGCTTTGAGCTGAAGCAGCTTCTGAACCTCTGCCTCTAGCAATGAAATTTGTGCTAGGGGTGGGGAGGTGGAAACCCTGTGTTTTTTTCGAGGAAGAAATTTGAAGTCCAGAGACAGACCTTTGCCCACTATCTCCAATACCCACTTGTCTGTGGTGATGGTTGACCAGAGGGGGGGAGGAAATGGGACAGGCTGCCTCCAACAGGTAGGGAGGAGGCGGCCTGCATCTCAGGGGTTCTGTTTAGGCTGGGGTTGAGGTTGTGCCTGAGCCCCTCACCTAGAGCCCCTTCTACTCCTACCCCTTGAGTAGCCCTGTGGGGGTACTGCTGGTATTGGGGCATGGCTACTGGCTGGAAAAAGGGTCTTGACAAGAAAGAACAACCCCTAGCCCCCCTTCCATAGAGTCTGGTGGATGAAGAAGCTCTGTCTCTAGCAGAGTTACTTCTATAAGTAGCCTTATATTCATCCACCTTTTTCACATAGGCCACTGTGGACTCCCCAAAGAGCACATTTCCTTCTAATGGGAAATCCAGGGCCTTTGACTGGTATATCCTGAGTGAGGTTTGTAGCCCTAAGCCAAGCAAACCTCCTCTGAGCCACTGTATTAGCCATCCATCTGGCTGCAGTGTCATTTAGATCAGCAGCCATTTGGAATTGGTACTTGGCCACCTCTAGCCCAAACCTGGCAGTTTCAGCCAGGTCATCTGATAAAGGTGAGGTGGCCTTCATGGACATTGCCAGTACCGACTGCCACAGGGATTTCTGATACTGGGCAGCATAAGCTTGAAAAGTAGCCTGTCTCATTGCCAATGAGGCTGACAACTAGCCCTTTTTTGGCCATACTGTCCAATTTTCTGGATTCCTTGTCTGGTGGGTGTGAGGACAGAGGGACTTTAGCTTTATCACAGGCAGCTTGCTGTATTACCCCTTGATGGTCAGGATGGGAGAAGAGGAAGTCAGCTCCCCTCCCTGTCCAGCTGGTATTTTTTATCTATTTGCTTGTCAATTGGAGGAATAGAATTTGGGGTCTGCAGGAGCTTCATAGCATCCTTCTTGAAAAATTTATATACTGGGAGGAGGAGGGCCTTTGTGTGTGTTAGACCCATCATATTAAGGTACTCAATCTCCTCCTCATCTTCCACTTGTTCTGTTGTGGCAATATCTAAAGCATCTGCCATTTTCCTTACGAAGGAAAAATGGGAGGAAAAATCCTCAGACACCCTGGGAGGCGAGCCAAATTCCTGCTCAGGGGACACCTCTGGAGGGATAGGTTCATCCTCCTCATAAGGCTCCTCATCCTCTTCGAAATAGTATTGCTCCGGAGCAGGGGGCAACACAGTAGCAGCAACCTGGGGACCCTGAGAAGGGGCAGGAGGCTAAGGGATGATGCCCTGCAGAGCCTGAATAATTTTAAATGCCTGAGCTATCTCCTGAGCTGAAAGCATTACAGGCAGCTGCGCAGAAGTCCCTGGTTTAGCACGGGAGGATTCTGCATGCTTGAGTTTCCTTAATTTCTTTGAGTGAACCAGAGACACAGCCAGTTCTTTGCCTCTTTTTGCCCCTTTCTCGCCCGTATCAGGGGCAGGGGTAATAGCACTTGTTGCTTCAACCACAACAGACTGGGGTGTCAGCTGGTCAGAGCCTGAGGGACCTCTAGGAAACTTTTTATTAAGCCTTTCAAGGCACTTTTCAACAGTTTTTTCTGGGAAAGTTTTACATATTTCACATTCCTGGTCCAAATGTTCAAAGCCCAGACAAGCTACACATAAAGTGTGCTTGTCTGCCTTGGCAAACACATCTCCACACTTTAAACAGTTTTTAAACCCGGGCTCCCTGGTTCTTTTCTTAGGTTTCTCAGTCATGGTGAAAAGCAAGATGAAAAACCCCAACCGCTAAATGCTAAGTGCTGCTGCGGTTATTTAAACAGCTTAAAAAAGGTTTTCCTTTTTTTTTTTTGCAGTCGGTTCGAACCGATATGGAACCGAGAGAGGAGAAGAAATGTGAACCAGTTCAGCGGTTCTGTAACCGATAAAAAGCGGTTACAACTAAAGTTTTTAAGGACCAAAAATTAGCGAAAATGAATAGGTTCTTTAGTCAGAGAACCGAAATAAAGTTAAAACTAACTCGGATCCCTCACAGTTATGCCAAACTGTGAGGAACCAAGACAACAACTATTTAAATAATAAACTAAATGTAAACTAACAATTAATAGAGGCAGTAAATATACTTATGGTTTAGGTGAGTTTTTTCTATCTTCTTCACGTGAAAGAAGGCGACAGAGACTCCGAGCGACCAGACTTTCAGGTGGAGAGAAAAATCTGAAGGGCTTAGAACACTACAGTTGGTAGAGGCAGTATTTGAAAGATGCTCACGTGCAAAGAATTCCATCATTTGCATGTGTTCCATCTCTTCAGGCAGTCCAACCCACCATGCTGACTGCACAAAGTTATGAATATTCTGAGCATTACTGGGGTTAGAATTAATTTTACTTATAATAAAAAAAGCAAAAAAAGAATGTGATAAACTACAAAAAAGATATTCAAGATTTAGAAACAAAAATGATTGTTACATTTTCTCCAGACCAGCTTAAAGAAATTAAAGAGAAAATTGATTTCCAATTAGAGAAATTATAAAATGGAACTGAAACATTATAAACAGCAGAAACATGATAGTGAAGCGGGAGATTACAATGATAATGTAATTTACAAATGGCATGGTAAACTCAAACACTTTAAAATTCGGAAATTTATATCTGATATTCAAGACACAAACCTATCATCAGGAGCAGATAGTGATTCAACTAGTTCAAGCATGTCATCTGGACCTTTTTTAGGTCGGAACATTCAAATGGGAGGTCAACATTTAATGCAAGGTCAAAAAAAAACAAGGAGAGGGAGGGGCAAGAGGCGTAAGAGGCAACAGGAATTACAGAGGGAGAGGTCATGGCAGGTGGAACACGAGGAGCCAGCCATGGAGATCACCACGGCATCAGAATTAGAAATGGAAGTTGTAAATCTAACAAACAAAATACTAACTACAGAACAAATTAATGTATTATGTAGAGAACTGTTGTTTGTTCCTACCAACACTCCTAATGCTTTTGAAATAAAAGTAGATCTTCAAAAAATGTTTCGCCAACTGAAACTTAAAGAACACTTTTCCTCTAAAAGTGTAAATCAGATACTACCTGTTAATGATAAACATGAGGACACTGGCCTTAAAAATAAATCTCCTTTTTGCCCTTCTTCCAACAATGTTACGTTACAAGCATTCATGAAAGCAGTTGAATGAGAAACTGATGATCTTCTCAGTAGCCATTATTATAATGAGACACAAAATATAAGGAAATCAGAAAGAGATGCAATAAATGATTTAAAAAATATGAATGACGTAGTAATCCGTCCCGCAGATAAAGGTGGTGCGGTAGTAATTTGGAACATAAATGACTACAGAACAGAAACAAAATGACAGTTGTCTGATTCAAACTTTTATTCATTACTGAAACAAGATCCAACTATTCAGATCTAGAGTCGAATAAACAACTTAGTTTCTGAAGCTAAAATAAACAAATGGATAACTGAGAAAGAAGCTGCTTTTTTGGTAGTAGATGAACCACGTAGGCCTGCTTTATATTTATTGCCAAAATTACATAAAAATAAAGTTCCTGTCCCAGGTCGACCAATTGTTTCTTCCATATGTGCAGCAACTGAACCGTTGTCTAAATTCATTGATTTCCATATAAAAAAGTTTGTCCTTTGCCTGTCATCGTTTATGCAAGACACTAACCATATGTGTAAATTGTTAACTGGAATGGAAATAAACAGTACTGATATTTCGGTTTGTATTGATATAGAAAGCTTATACACAAACATCTCACATGAAGGAGGACTTAATTCATTGAAAAAAGCATTGCAAACACATTCAAATGATGTCACACCACCTATGGATTTTGTCATTAATTGTGCGAGAATGTCCAGTGAAGAATAGTGCGGTCGCTGTGCGAAATCACTTTTTGAGACAGCTTGAGGACACAACAGTGACACTGTACATGAGTAGAGGTGCTAAAATGCTTATGTTGAAAATTTGGTGCCAAAACTCCATAAAATGCCTGTGTTACAAGTGTGCGTTGCGCATTACCCATGCACCCTTGTAACTTCGCATATTTGCAATACTTACATGCCACATTTTTACCACTGCCATTTTTTTACACCTCCTTATGAACAGTACAGCTGTCATTTTTCACATCCTGCCAAACATGTGTTTCCACACTGCACTACCAAAGGCAATGCCAGCACGACAACATTCAGCATTGACAAATGCCTTGTTTATCACCTGGGTGATGCCTATAAAAGGCATTCGGTGCCAGTGCAGTTAACAAAATAACTAACTAACTAAACAAGTATTTGTCAATGCTGAACAGCTGATGCTTGGTAAACAGTTTGTATCCTGCCCACACATAGGCACATCAGAGGCAAAAACAAACAAAAAAATTTCAACCTCCTTCTCTCTCTATTCTTCACCTGCTGCCATCCATCCTCCCTCCTAAATAAACAAAATCTGGTCAGATCCACCACTGCTGCATAATGAAGTTAGTGTAGTTGTGTGGAATTGTTAAGGAGGTATGGAGAAACAACACAATGATTTGTAAGTAGTAAGATTTGTTTTAGTTTCTGTTCTAAGGAAGGCATACACATTATTAGGAAAATATATGGAGGTATACATTTTAATGGAAGGAATAGGAAGCGATATGGGTTTACAAAAGAACCCCAGAGCAAATGCCACTAAGGTATGTGTTATCCCAAATGATATTGGCCAGACAGCCATATTGTAAAGAAAACACAATTGCACGTACCTCAATAATGCAAAGCATCATGGGAAACATATGCAAATCCCCATGATGGTACAGAAGGTGGCAGTACATGGAAAAGTAATGGCTGGCATATGTTCAGCCTTGGGATTATTTACAGTTTTTTTTTTTTTTCAAGAGAAACAGGGTTTTTGTCCATGACGTGATGTAAGTTATATCTAAGCAATGTGTTGATGTCAGGAAGTCAGGTGTAATGAGGGACAGTTTCACAGACTGGTTACAAGTTCAGTGAGTCGGGGCCCTTTAATGAACTCGTCACCACATTAGTGGTGGAAAAGATATTTTTTTGGATCTCATAAATTTATCTAATCTTTGTAGTATGCATGGTCTCACTAGTAACTGTATTTCTTGGTAAGGTGTTCCATTTGGTGACAACTCACTGAGCAAAAAATGTACTTCTCCTCACTGTATAAGACTGCTCTCCTATTAATTTTTGAGCATGGGATCTTGTTACTTCACTCCCTATGTGTCTAGTCAGTCCTATGGTATTTAGTGCATAAGGATCGTTCATATATTTATAAATTAAGCACATTTCACCCCTTGAGTTTCTATATTGGGTTGAGTACAGATTTAATTTCTTCAGACTGTCATTATATCCCAGATGTTGACATGTCCTAATTGTTTTAGTCAATCTTCTCTGTACCTTTTCGACCAATCTCTGGGTTTTGATATCTTGTGGTGCACAAAGTTGGGCACAGTATTCTAGGTGGGGGTGCACCAGGGAGGTGTGAAGTGGCACTATGACATCACTGTCCCTGCTTTTGATGTTATGAAGTATACACCCTGTTAATTTCTGACATTTTTTGACTGTCTCTCGATTAGGTCTTGCAAAAAATAGGTCATTTGTGATCAGTACCCCGAGGTCCCTTTCTTCTTTTACCTCTGTTAAAGGGATATTGTTAATTTTGTATTTGTACATAGGGTTTTTTTGCCCAAATACATCACCTTGCATTTTGCTATACTTGAATTCCATTTTATTTATTTCGGCCCATAATACAAGTTTGTCAGTACTCATTCTAAACAATCTAGCATCAGTATCTGTTTTTACATAATCCCCTACCTTACAGTCATCTGCATATTTGCAGATCCAGATGTTTTCTGTGGGCTGAAGGGTAGAAATCATAATATTAAAGAGAATGGGGCCTAAGACTGAGCCCTAAGGGACTCCACTAGACACATCACCCGGTCTAGAGTAGTAACCTTTTATAGATACTCTCTGAGTTCTGTTATTCAACCAGGACTCTACCCATTTGATTATATTAACCTGGACTTTCATTTTACAAAGTTGTTCAAGTAATATTATGAAATGGGTAGAAAGAATACTGAATTCTGATTGGCAAAGAGCTGCTTTCAGCTGGGCCATTATCCCAGCACAATGGCCCAGCTGATAGTATTATGTTTAAAAATGCATGACATTTTCTAAAAAATGACCCATTTCATAATCAGAATAAGGCACTCCAGGGTGTGTGTTATAGTGGGCTAACAGCCCTTCTTGGGTGGTGGAAGCCCTCGGCTATGCCTCGTGCCGTTATCCCACCGTAACATACCCCCTGTCATGCCTTATTGCTTAATTAAGTGGGATACTTTATCAAAGGCCTTGGGCGTAGTCAAGGAACAGCACATCAACTGGTATACCACTGTCTAATGCTGCACTCACAGGTTCAAAGAAATGAAGTAAGTTGGTCAAGCAGGACCTTCCTGAAACAAAACCGTGCTGGGTAATATCTGTAATTCATGATTCTTGGATGTGTATTAATAACCTTTTAGTGAGTAGCCTTTCCATGAGTTTGCCCAGCACTGACGTAAGGCTCACTGGTCTATAATTCACCACGTCAGCTCTATTTCCTTTTTATGTTGGCTCACACTTGCACACGAGTCAACATATTGCAGTAGTAATAGATCTGGAGGTGCGGTCACTGTGGGCGAATGCAGGGCACGCATCAGTAGGTGTGTCCCTCATTCCCCAATAAGGCAGCATGCAGGCGCCACACCAGCAATATGGAATGTGGCCACCAGATCTGAAAGGTCCACTGCAAGCCAGGCCCAGCCTCATTGCAGCGGCACACAGCGGGATGCCTCCCGACACTGACTGCTGCCGCCCGACTTCAAGGGTGCCCAACTCGTTGTTGAATGCCCCGACCCTCTTCATTTGCAATGGGGAGCCCATTTCCCATCGGCATAATGATCTCCCCACATGCGTGCTAGGGGTGCCTAATCCCTCAGCATCATGCCTTCCCAACAGTCTCTTCTTGCCGATGGGGGCCCAATTCCGGTCACAGTCCCCCTTCCCTGTTTATTTTGCTGATGGGGAGCCCACCCTGCTGGCATAATTTCTCCCCAATCTGTTGTGTGCCGAGGTGGGTGCCCAATCCCTCTTGGCTCTTGCCCCCCCCCTTCGCATGTGCTGACGGGGGTGCCCAATCCCCCGTCGGCTACAGCCCACCCAAAACAATTAGGTGGCATGCTGGGGGCCCACCCCAATGTGCCAAATGTCCCGGAAAAAAAAAAAGCATCCCGCGATGTTCCATTTTTTTTTTAACCTGTAAAACAGAAAACGGTCCATTGCAGTCTCCTTGCCCCTCCCCCCACACCGCACCCACCCTCTGCGCACCCTGCCTTCCCACACCCTCCCTTACCCCATACTTACCTTTGGAGTCTGGCGCGACGATCTTCAGTGGACTGGGAACACGTCTGCACTCTTCAAAGCTAACCGCGAACTGAAAAAATGCCAGTAAGCTGTATAATGGCATAAATAGGTTTTTTTTTCAACTTTGGGGCATATCTCGGCCATGTTTGAAAACTGTGACACCAAATTTTCAACATGAGGTTTTTGGGACCCCTCCTCATGAATTCTGCCACTGTCATGGTGTTATTTGGTCCCAAAAAAGTGATTTCGCAGTCACTGAGCGGAGTCACCTTTCGGGACCGATTAATGAAACAACAGTGCCACTGTTCATGAGGGGGGCTCTCAAAAAGCCTATGTTGCAAATTTGGTGGAAAAAATCCAAAAAACGGCTGTTTTACGAGTGTGCGTTGTGCAGTTTCCACGCACGCTCGTAGCTTCGTGAATTTGTAATATTTTCACTCCAGATTTTCAAAATTGCCATTTTTCCACACCTCCTTATGAACAGTACAGCTGTCATTTTACATATCCTGGCCAAAATGTGTTTTTGCATGACAGGCGCAGAATTATTTATTTATTTTATTTTATTTATTTAGTTTTTGTTGAATAGTGCGGTCGTTGCACGAAATCAGTTTTTTGGGACAGTGTGAGGAAATGATGATGACATTGTTCATGAGCAGAGGTCCTAAAATGCCTATGTTGAAAATTTGGTGACAAACGTCTATAAAATGTCTGTGTTACAAGTGTGTGTTGCGCAGTTCCCACACACCCTTGTAACTTCGCAAATTTGCAATATTTTCATGCCAGATTTTCAACACTGGCATTTTTTTTACACCTCCTTATGAACAGTACAGCTGTCATTTTTCACATCCTGCCCAAAATGTGTTTTCGCACCTGTGGCGCACAATGGCGTGGTAGCTGTGGGAAATCAACTTTTGGGACAAATTAACAAAATCACACTGCCACTGTTCATGAGGGAAGGTCCCAAAATGCCTATGTTGAAAATGTGGTTAAAAAATCTCCAAAATAATTGGGTTATGGACATGTGTTGCACAGTTTCTATGCATGCTCATGACTTCGCCAGTTTTTCATATTTTCACTCCAGATTTTCAACGTTGCCATTTTTTTACACCTCCTCATGAACAATACGGTTGTCATTTTTTACATACTGCCCAAAATGTGTTTTTGGACCTGTGTCACCAAGTGGCATAGCCGCTGTGCAAAACCACCTTTCAGCTAACAAACTGATAGTGCCACTCTTCATGAGGCGGGGTCACAAAAAGCCCATGTTGAAAATTTGGAGTGAAAATACCAACACACGCCTATGGCGTTAGGGTTTCCAACTGTAACACCCCACTCTGTGCAGACTGACAGGCGTCAGGGGTGTGACTTGGGATCACCAGCTGTAATGCTCCCTATTCCACCACCACCCCCACCCTGCAGCCAGTGACAGACATTGCGGTGTGCCTTGGAATGTTCGGCCACAAAGTTCACCCCATTCTCCTGTACTGCTCCCACCTCAGCATATTTCCTTATGGAAAGGGGTAAGTATAATGCCCAAAGACCCCAAAGGACACCACAACACCTGTCAGTGTCTACAGGGTAGGGTGAGGTAAAATGCCATGAGCGTTATAGCTGAAGACCCAAAGGCACACCCCAATGCCTGTCGGTCTCTGCAGGGTGGAGGTGGGGTTGGCATCACTTCAATACTTCACTGCCATTCCTATTATGCGTCTCTAACTCCTGTACTACATTCAGCATTGACAAATGCTTGTTTACGTATAGGAGTGACAGTGGCCATTCTCCATTCCTCTAAGGTTTTATCCTCCTGAAATGAGGTATTAAAGATGTGAGTTAGGGGTCCAGACAGTTTGGAGATCAAGTTTTTGATGAATAAGGTTGTTATGCCATCAGGACCTGGTGCACTCGACAATTTTAATTTGTATATGCAATCCATAACTTTTTTTTTGCATAAATAATGCACAATACGTATTTGTTTCAGGGAACTGTAGTGTTGCAGAATCTTTAGTATTAAAGACACTCACAAAATAATCATTAAGAAAGTTTGTCATGTCTGTTTCATCTACAATGACATCATCTGGCTTTTGTAATGGGCCCACTGATGGTTGCTTCCCCCTAATGAACCGATATAGGTATAAAATTGTTTTTTTATTATCTTTGACTCGTTTAACCAGATTATGTTCAAAATTAGATTTGGATTTCTTAATACTGAGTTTTGTCTGTTCTTCCAGTTTATGTTAGTTGGTGCTTTTTTTTATATTTATTATAGTATTTATGTTTTTTTTTTTTATTAGTTTTGCAATTTTGGTAGTCCACCATAAAGAGATTCTTTTAGATTTTTGGTATTTGAGTCCAGTGGGTACTCAGGTGTTAATGCAGAAGTTAATGTGTTTCTGACATATTTCCCATGCTGTATCTAGATCTTTCCCATTTAATTCATTATTCCATTTCCAATTATTGAGGTACTGCTTTATACTACAGAAAATGGAAATTACGTACCTACTGTAATTCTTGATCTTCTTGGATGAGTCACCACCACTCATTCACACTAGTGGGTTCTGCACCAGAGGCACTTAGACCCAGCGGGAGAAAACTTTTTTGCTAGAAGCTCAGCGCCGGAGATGGAGCCGTGAGGAGCGGCACCTCGAGCCTCCACTCGTGCGATAATGACTATCTCGGCGTCAACCCTCCAACCACCTCAGTACCTTTTTTCTGAGGAGGTGCAGCGTAACTAACCTAGAAGGACAGCCTAACAAAAACCGGACATAAGATAGTCCAGATGACCCGTATAAGAAGGGTCAACAAAGAAGTCTTCACAGCCTAAAGATTGAGGGATTGAAGACCAATAACAGAGGTGAGCTCGGGGGATGGTGGGTGGGCGTGTGAATGAGTGGTGGATACTCGTCCAAGAAGATCAAGAATTACAGTAGGTACATAATTTCCATATCTTCCTGGACATAAACTCTCCACCACTCATTCACACTAGTGGGAGAGTACCGAGCTAATAATCCCCTGAGAGGGCTGCAGGAGAGACCAAGAGCTCACAATTTTAGGACAGAAGTCCATTAAGGATGGTCCTGCCAAACAAAAGATGTCATCTGGCATGGACATCCAGGGCATAGTGTTTGACGAAAGTATGCACTGAGCTCCAGGTGGCTGCAGTGCAAATATCTGCAATGGGCACATTGTGGATTTCCGCTAGGGATGCCGCGACAGCTCTAGTAGAGTGAGCGTACATTCTGCCCTCCAGCTTAATCTGCGCCATGGAATAACAGTAGTGAAGGCATGCCACCAGCCATGCAGAAATACATCTGATAGTGACAGGTTGACCCAGCCAGGTCTCGCTGAAGGAAACAAACAGTTGCTGAGCTTTTCGAAAATCATTTTTTCTATCTAGATAGAAACACAAAGCTCTTTTGACGTCCAAGGAATGAAGAGAATGCTCTCCTTCATTTTGGAAGTTCGCAAAGTAAGTAGGAAGAACCTAGGGTTGGTTTAGATGGAATTCTGAAATAACCTTAGGGAGAAACTTAGGAAGGGTCCTAAGAACCACTTTGTCCTTATGAAACACAGTATACGGAGGGTCTGTGACCTAGGCATGTATCTCCGAGACCCTGCGGGCCGAGGTAATGGTCACCAGGAAGGCCATTTTCCAAGTGAGAAATTTCAGCTCACAGGTAGCTAGAGGCTCGAAAGGCTTTCGAGTGAGCATGTCTAGTGCAAGATTAATGTCCCAGGCTGCGACTGGATGTCTGATCAAATCAAATCAAATCAACTTTATTTTTATAGCGCCTTTCAAAGCCAAGGCGCTGTACATAAAACATATACATAATGATAAAAAATGTTTTTTTTTTGATAGGACGTCTGGTATGCAGAATTCCCTTAAAAAACCTCTTAACCACAGGTAACTGAGCCAGTGATAAGGAAAGTACAGGCTCATAAGCTGAAATGGCACAAAGGTGAACTTTGACTGCAGAATATTGTAGACCTGAATTTGAGAGGTCTAAAAGGTACTCTAGAACTTTATTGGGTGGGCATGAAAAAGGATTCAAAGAGGAATTTGCACACCAGAGAGAAAAACGCTTCCATTTGGCTCTGTAAGTTTTTCTAGTGGCTGGCTTGCGCGCAGCCAGAAGAATATCTGAAACTCTGTGAGAGACATTGAACCTGTTCACTTCTATCTCTTCAGGAGCCAAACGTGAAGGTGAAGCGATCTCAGATTGGGATGGACCACAGGCCCCTGAGTCAAAAGGGTCATCTGAAGGGGAAGCGCTTTCAGAGGGGTTTTCGACATACTGTTGAGTAATGGAAACCATAACAGTCGAGGCCAGAAGGGAGCAATGAGGATCATTTTGTCCCCCTGGGACTTGAACTTGTGAAGTACCCTCTGAATTAGAGGAAGAGGAGGAAAGGCATATAGAAAGCATTTTGTCCACTGCAGCCTGAACGCATCCTGACAGAAAATGCCAGGCCCTGGATTTCTGGAGCAGAACAGAGGCAGTTTTGTGTTGAGTGGGGATGCAAAAAGGTCCAGGTCTGGAGTTCCCCACTCTGCGAATAGTAACCGAATTACGGTTCAGTCGCGAGACCATTCATGAGGATCTGACTCTGTTCTGCTGAGACGGTCTGCCAGTTTGTTCTGCACTCCCGGCAGGGAGACCACGTGGAGTAGAGCCTTGTGCTCCAAGCACCATTCCCACACTCTCACTGCTTCCCTGCATAAAGAGTAAGAGTGAGCACCGCCCCCTGCTTGTTGATGTAATACATCACTGCTTTGTTGTCCGTTTGAAGGAGAATGTTCTTATGACAGAGAATGGTCTTCAAAGCCCGGACTGCATAAAGGACGGCTGTCATTTCTAGGACATTTACATGAAGCTGGGACTCGTCTTGCGTCCATGTACCTTGGGTGTGGAGATCTTGACAGTGGGCTCACCATCCCATCAGGGAGGCATCCGTGGTAATGGAAATCTGATGATCCAGAGGAGCAAAGGAATACCCTTCCAGAAGATTGTCCTCTTGCGACCACCAGGTGAGTGACCTCTTCAGAGGTTCTGTCACCTTGATGAGAAAGGACTGAGGGTGAGTGGTCGGGAACCACTGAGTACTGAGTATCCATTGCGAGGTTCTCATGTGGAGGCATGCTAGGGGTACAGTGAACACGAGGATGCCATGAGACCCAGCATCTGTTGCACTGAGATAGCTTGAACCAAGCTGTTCTCTCTGATGTATTGGGCCATCTGTAGGATATCGCTCCTTCTGTCCTCTGGTAGAAAGGCTTTTGCATAGGAGGTGTCCAGAAGAGTTCCTATGAAAAGGAGCTTCTGGGAGGGCTGCAACTGCGATTTCTTGAGATTTAGCAGGACTCCCATTGACGTGAGGAAGTCTGAGGCCGTGGATATGGCGTCGAGAGTTCCTCGCCTGGAAGGTCTTGCTAGAAGCCAGTCATCCAGATATGGGAACACTTGTATTCCAATCTTTTTCAGGTGCACTGTGAGAATTGCACAACACTTTTTAAAAACTCGTGGCGCCGAGGATAGCCCAAAGGGAAGGACTCTGAACTGATAATGTTGACCCAAAGCCATTAACTTTAGGTATTTGTGATGCCTTGGGTGAATAGGAATATGTTGGTAAGCATCCTGCATGTCCAGGGAGGCAAACCAGTCGTGTTGATGAAGCAAAGGTAACAGGGTTCCTAGCAATATCATTTTGAATTTCTCTTTGGGAGAAATTTGCTCAATTTTCTGAGGTCCAAAATGGGGTGCATGCCCCCGGTTTTCTTTGGAACTAGAAGGTAATGGGAGTAGAACCCTGTGTTCCGTTGATCCAGCAGAACTATTTCTACTGCCCTGTTGTTCAGAAGGCCTTGTATCTCAGAGGCGAGAAGTTCTGATTGAAGAGTTGACAGTTTTGGCTGCCATTTGGGGGGGCAATCCGGATGGTTCTCTGAAAGATTGAGGGAATATCCTTCGCAGATTATCCGGAGGACCCATTTGTCCAATGTTATAGACTTCCACTGGTTGTAGAATTGAGTCAGATGACCTCCCACTGCTAAGAAGGTGTACCCCTCAGGCAGCTGTGGTGGGACTCGGGCCAGACACTCATTAGGCAGCGCTGGGCGCTTTGGGCCCTTGTGCTTTCTGTTGCATTTTCTTTTGAGACTGAGGGGTTTGGCTTTTATTAAAACTTCCTCTGCCTTTGCCTTGAAAGGACTGATGGTTGTGAAACTGGCGATTATTAACAACCCCCGAGAAGGGGCAGGAGTAGGACGAGCCAATTTAATTGCCGATCTGGTCTTTTGTGTGGCCTCTAGAGCTTGTTCTACTTGAGGACCGAAGAAATACACACCATCAAAAGGCAACGCCGTGACTTGCTGCTGAGCATCATTCGTGAAGCCGGAAGTGCGCAGCCAGCAATGATGGCGGGTACGAATGCCCACTGCTGCCACTCGGGAGGTAGTATCGAAAGTGTCCATAGCTCCTTTAACCTGTTAGTTGTTGGACTCGATACCTCTGGTTATGGTTTGAAGAAGCTCTGAATTAGCGTCTGACTCCGGTAGAGCTTCAACCATTTGTTTGAGTGAATGCCAAAGAATATACTCATATTGAGAGAAATAGCCTTGGTAGCTGGCAATACACATACCCAGGGTGGATGCAGAAAAGACTCTCTTACCTAAAGTATCTATCTTATGAGATTCTTTGTTTATAGGTCGAGCCATAGTAGTCTGAGGAAGGACGACCTTCTCATTCTCTGCCAAGACTACAATAGGATCCGCAAAGGCTTGAGAGGCCAAAATGGGTCGATCCTTGGGAGCAGCATACTTCCTATCTATGGACTTAGCCACAGAAGGAATGAGAGCAGGATTATTCCACACCATTTGAGAAAGCGTCTCAAAGGAGGGCTGTACCATGGGAGTTTAAATCCATAGGGATGTCTGGAACATGAAGGTACTGGAGTCTTAAAAGCTTCCCAGGATCGATATCTATAGTCTGGAGAGAAGGAGTGGAATTCAAATTTTTCAGCAGAGACTTAAATGACAGGTCCTCGACCACAGGCTCCGCAGCAGGATTAGATCCTGTTCCTTCCACATCATCACCCAGCCTAAGGTCTGGGTCAGGCTCAATATCATCTCCTGACAGCCCAGTAGGGACTGTATAGACAGGAAAGGAGTGAAAATCAGAAGGAAAATAGGAGGGAAAGGAGTTCGGAGTCAAAGAGCCCTGGAGACTGGAAGACGTCACACCAAGTCTCGGTGCCTAAGAAGAGCACGGCGCCACCTGGCCCAGCACAGTACACGGTGCTGACAGAGCCCCCAGCAGTGAGGATGGTGCTGACAAGCCCGATGGTGCCAAAAAGCCGTATGGCACTGAGGGCGGGTGCCAACAAGCTGCATGGCGCCGAGGACAGTGCCAAAAAGCCACATGGTGTTGAGGATGGCGCCGACAACCTCAATGGCGCCGAGGATGGTGCCAACAGACCCATCGATGCTGAGGACAGCGCCAAGCGACCCACTGGCGCCGACAGTGCTGAAACCAACGCAGGGCCCCAAAAACCAAGATTTGAGGCAAAAGAAGGAAAAGAAGCAGGAGAAAGAGGCATTGGTGTGGCCCTCTGTGCTGCAGCCATGTGAGGGGGGAAAACACCTGAGCGTGGAATCGATGGTACCGAAGAAGGTGCCATGCAACTAGGGAGGCCCAACCGCTCTACCTGATCACCCGAAGAGTCCGAGGGCCCCTGAGTGACCAGGCCAGGCAGCTGGACCAACCTCCGAGCCCATTGCTCAGTCAGAGTGGCCCACTGATGAAACTGCTCATCTGAAGCCCTACCAGAAGGCGGGGAAGGGCTCCAATGTCAAAGAGGTCGGAGACTGGAGACAGAAACGGCGACTCTGGAGGAGACCGGCAACTGATCCCAATGACTGACCGTCAAAGCACAGACATACCAGAAGGTGACCTCGAGTGATGCCTTCTCTTTCTGGACCTTTGGGTCGAAGAAGAGCTCGAGGTCGAACGTGCAGAGTGCGACTGCTTTCTTTTATGCTCGGAACCGCCCCGGGCACTGGACTCCGCTGTCAGACTCTCCCTCCGGAGAGGGCGGTGGACCAAACCCAGCCCGACTGACTGAACAACTTTCATATGAAGTCTCCCTACTGTCACCTGACCCACTCATGGTCGATTCCATCAATGTAGGCCGAGACTTCTTTCTTATAATAAATTATAGTAAGCAGTACTTTATTTCAAGAAATACTACAAAATAAAAAACTGAAAACTATGCTGCTAGTTTGAAGTTTAACTCCCAGTGGGCGAGCGATGTCATCACTGTAGTGCATTCGACGGCAGGAAAAAAGGAACTGAGGTGGTTGGAGGGTCGATGCTGAGATAGCCACTACCGCACGAACCGAGGCTCGCAGTGCCACTCCTCGCAGCTCCATCTCTGGTGCTGACCCTCTTGCAAAAAAAGTTTGCTCCCGCTGGGTCCTAGCGCCCCCGGCATAGATCCCATCAGTGTGAATGTGTGGTGGAGACTTTATGTCCAGGAAGATCTAAAAGAAATAAAATGATGGGTTCAGATCCCAGTAACAGGATATGACCCCTCTTCCTGTTTTTGGATGTCAAAAACAGGGCTCAAAATGCTATTCAGGACTGTTCAGAAATATTCAAGCAGTTTATATAAAAACACACGTTTCATTCAGGAAAACCCTTACAGCGGCGGTAATCACACAGCACAATGCTCTGCTGGAATGCAAATGACAGAGCTGCTGCAGAGAAAATGTGATAGTAACTTTCAGAAGGGGTCGCTTTTGATAAGGGCAAGGTAGTTATGCTTGTGATAATGGGAATATTAGGAAAGTATGAGGTCTATGCAGAAGTGGAGTACAAATATGCACAGTTTCATAAGTATGTGCTCAAAAAGCAAGCAAACGTGATATGCTGGTTTGTTTTAGAAATAGGTAAAAATAGCGACACATGCAATTGATAGAAAGATAATTACATAGACATTTAGACAGAGAAAGACAGACACAGACAGACAGGCAGAATGGGAATGGCAGTGAAGTACTGAAGTGACGCCAACCCCATCCCCACCCCGCAGAGATGGACAGGCATTGGGATGTGCCTTTGGGTCACCGATCATAACACTCATGCCATTTCACATCACCCTATCCTGCAGACACAGACAAGTGTTGAGGTGTGCCTTGGGGTGTTCAAACTTTACACTCACCCCATTCCATAAGGAAATATGCCGAAATGGGTACAGTATAAGAGAATGGAGTGAACTTTGCGGCTGAAGAGTCAAAGGCACACCTCGATACCTGTCACTGGCTGCAGGGCGGGGAGGGGGATGGAATGGCGTGAGCATTACTGTTGACAATCCCAAGTCACACCCCTGATGCCTTTCAGTCCCTACAGGGCAGGGTGTTGTGGTCAGAAACCCTAATGCCCTGGTCGTTTCTTGGTATTTTCCCTCCAAGTTCTCAGCATGGGCTTTTTGTGACCCCACCACATGAACAGTGACACTATCAGTTCATTAGCCGAAAGGTGGTTTTGCACACCGACTGTGCCATTTGGCACCACAGATGCAAAAACACATTTTGAACAGGATATAAAAAATGAAAGCCGTACTGTTTATGAGGAGGTGTAAAAAAATGGTAATGTTGAAAATCTGGAGTGAAACTATAAAGAAATTGGTGAAGTCATGACACTGCTCCTGCTAATGTACACTTTTTTTCAACTTCCAATGCATCCCATTGTTTTCATCTCAATTGCTGTTATGCAACTTCTTAACCTAGCAACAGCATTTAATGCAGTACATTATAAGGACAAGCTTTTTTTTCCGATGGGTGGAGTCAACGCACTGCATGGCACTCGCGGGTTGGCCGTTAGGTGTCAAGCCGACTCCACCGTCCCCACCAGTTCTGGGTCGCAGAGTAAGTAAGGGTTGGGAGGGAGGGACAAGGAAGTCCAAGGGACAGACAAAGGAAAGGATATATAAATAAAAGGAGAAATAAATGACTGAGAGACAGAAGGAGAGTTGGAATCTAAGGGGATTGGGAAGGGGGCCCCAATCTCTGGAAGCAGAAAAAGGAGGGAAGGGGGAAATCAGAAATAGGGAGGGGGAGGACATACCCTGAACCTTAGGCCTGTCTCCAGTTTGTATAGGAACTGCGAAGGAGTAGCCAGAAGGCTGAACTACCAGGATTTAAGGCACAGAATAACTGGCAATAAACTCCAACATGAGCAGAAGTGGCTATTCTGTGAGAAAAGACAGGATACAGGGCTGTACTCCCCCTAAAACCCTCAAGGTTTAGTAAAATAATTTGAGGGAGAAGTCCTAAAGGACAAAGACGGAGCAGGTTAGAGGAGGAATCAGAGAAAGAAGAGAGGGCAACCACCAACTCCCACCCCAATGGGGTGGAGCCGAAGCACTAAGGAGAATGTGCCCCCTCTCCTGATCCCTCTCCCCTCCTGACAGGGAGTAAAAATTCCCCCTGTGTGCCCCAGGTCACCCCGCCCCTGACCAGCGGAAAGGAAGGGGAAGAGGGCACAGAGGGAGGGGGACCCAGAGACTGAGGCCCTAGGGGGATGGAGGGTGGGATTGTGATGAATGGTGAAGATACACAGAAAGCTCAGGAATTATGGTAGGTACGTAATTTTCATATCTTATCTGTGTCAATCTTCACAATTCATCACCTGTGGGTGAGTACCGAGCCCCCCCTGAAGGGGTCCCTAAACCCTAAAGGACAAAGTCCCTTAGCCCTCAGTGGGTGAGACACCAAGAGGGAGAACCTTTATGGGCCTGGCGAGGCCCGAGAGTGGGAAGAGTGAGATGGGAACCCCCCGCAGGGGGTAGGAAGTGGCCCTGACAGACGCCGCCTACCCTATGGGAGAAAAGATGGGTTCTCTGGTAACTGGAGGAAATCACCCTATGCCGGGCTAAGGGTGACAACCGAGAAAGATGCAGCCATGCTGATCGACTAGTGCAGATCTCTGTCCCTATGACCCTGGTAGCTACCTTGCTGGCGTCATAAGATGCCCTTGCTTGGTGCCTTGCTAGCTCCAGGACACATGCAGAGAGTGCAATGGCTTGTCTGGTTACCTCCGTATCAGGCATAGAGGCTAGGAGTTGACCTAGCCTGGACCACAGAAACCTATCATAGGTAGCATAGTGGGCCTGATGTGCTGAAATTGAAAAAAGCAACCATGCTGAGTAGAAAGTCCTCCTCCCCGCCCGAAAGTCAAAATCCATAGAATCTCAATCCGGGGGCCAGTCACAGTGAGGGGCGCTCAGGCCATCGGGAGTGTCCAGCTGCATCAATCCTGACTGAGGATGAGGCATATGACCTGGAGACTTGGGGGGGGGGCACAATACCTCTGGCTCATATCCCTAGGGGCAGGGACTGCGGAAAAGGGTCTTTGCCAGAAACGCAATGACGCCTCCTGAAAAGGAGCAGGCCAGGCAGGCACCACAAAGATGTCCGCACTGAAATTGCCTAGGAAGGTGCGCATCGAGTGCTCCAGATTGTGCTGCATGGGTGGGGTGACATGCAGATCCTCCATCATCCTCACGAGGAAACGCTGATACTCTGCGAGATCAGCAGCAGGAGAGATGTGGATAGAGGGCTCCTCTCCCCCTGAAGAGGGGGAAGAAGAAGCGGAGGACCTAAGAGATCCAGGGGTTGGCTGCTCAGGGTGATGGTGAAACACCTATCTGTCCATGGCCCTGACATATGAAGGTAAGTGAGCAGCCACACCTCTGAAGTGCTCCCAGGAGAGAGGTCCCCTAGGACCAAGAATGCCTGGGAGCAAAGGAGAAGATGACAGAGGAGTGGGGACAAGGCCAATGGCAAAAGGCAACAGTCCTCTGTCTGGGCAAGAGAGCGCACCAGGGGCCCCAAGGGTAGAAGGGGCCTTGGAAAACCCTACAGCCGACAGCTGATCAACCATTCCGGAACTGCCTAGGCTGTGCCCTGAAGATTTCCCCCATGAGGTGACCGGGACCGTGGAACTCCAAAAGAACAGTCCCTACCCTCCAAAGACCAGGGCCCTCTTGAGGAGACCGAGAGAGAAGGACGAGGGTCCACGCTACGACTCCTTCTCAAACCTGGGTGGGTCCTAGGAAAGGGTCGCCGCATCGAACCCCGACCCCTCGGAGTCCAAAAGAGCCCTCCTCCTCGCACAAACAGCCTAGGCAGCTGACAACCCTGGTCAGTTCCCAAAGGGACCAACCAGGGAGTAGCACCCTCCGCTCCTGTGGGTGCCCTGATCGGCCCTAAAGTTTGGTGATCCAGGCACACCACCTGAGGGGGTACCACCACTGAGGGGGCAGAAAACCCTCCAAGCCCAGGCTGCAGAGCAATAATAGCCTGCACCACTGCCTGCTGGTCAGCACCCCTAACCCTGGACATGGGGGCAACTGCCCGGCCCCTCAGAGGGGGTCTGGTTCTGGTCAGTTGAAACTACCAAGGTGTCCACGTGGGCCGCCAACTCCAAAGAGTCGGACAGCCTGTCTGAATCAGACTCCGACTCCATCTCCGAGGAGGTAGAGACCGAAGTCTGTTGCCAGACAGTACGCGGACGCCCGCTGCCATCCCGACTGAAGGGGGTACCAGTCCGGATGTCTGCACCAGAGCTGGCACTGAAGTCTCCAACTGCACTGCGAACGGTGCCCAAAGAAGACACTGTGCCGAGGGTGGTAGCAGAAGTGGAGTCGATGTCTGTCACGGTGCCGTCCTGACCCACGGTGCTGCAAGCGTCGTTGAAGTCAGAAACAGCGCCGACGATGGCACCGACGGCTCCCTTGGTGCTGCGAGTGGTGCCGTGGATGACACCCCCCACGGTACTGTGTCCTCACTTGGTGCTGCAAGTGGTACCAGAGCTAGACATGTTGCCATCCTCAGCCTTGGCGCTGTGAACGGCGCCAAGGCGAGAAGCGGCCAAAGACAGCACTGTAGAACCTCCCATGGTAGTGTCAGCACCATCGGTGCCATGAACGGCATCGACAGTGGAGATGGCGCTGAGCGACGGACCGGCACCACAAACGGCGCCGAGGGACAAGATAGCACAGATGGATGGCAGAGGACAGTGCCAGCCTAGGCTTCCCAGCCTAAGGAAACGACACCAGGGGAGCCTTTGCCCCCGAACGGGTGATTGCCAGTGCGGTGCCTCCCGCCCACCCCCCAGGGAGGACGACTTGGCCTCCTGCACCGCAAAAGGGGCTTCTGCAATGGTGAGGCTACTAGGAACAGAAGCCCCCTCCTCCACAGTCCATACAGAACTGGAAGGGGACCCGGAGAAAAGGCAGAGAGACTGCTGCTTGGCCCGATGAGTGCGCGCCCGTCCCCCGAAAGTCAACGAAGCTCATTCAACATTCCACGCGCGTTGCTCAATGACACGACGGTCCATGGACAAGCAGTCATTACACGAATCCATATTGTGAAGTGGGCCAAGACATGCGAGGTAACAGTCATGCTGGCCGGTGACAGAGCATTTGCGATCGCACGGACACCGTCACATAGGGGGCCGCCCCGTCTTGCCCCCCGACCGAGACATGATCTATGGCAAAACAAGCTAAACAAAAGACTAGACATTGCTGACAAAATAAAGAAAGGAACAGTCTTACCACAGTGGCATGGTGGCGAAAATGGAACCGGCAGGATAAACACACAGCGTCAAGAGACTTTCAGTGTTGATATGGCAGAAAACTAGGCCTCTTGCAGAGTAGCTCCTAACGAAGTGTGACCTCTATGGTGGGAGATGAAGGAGCGATGGGAGGGCAGAGTCGGCGACACCTATCGGCCAACCGAGAGCCGCAGCGAGCCGTCAACCTCCAGGGTGATGCCAACAGTGCGTCGACTCCACCCATCCAAAAAAAAATGCTCCCACGGGGTCATGACCTCCGGCCAGAACCCACAGGTGATGAATGGTGAAGACTGACACAGACAAGATCCATTGAGCTGCATGATCATACCATATACAAACGGTCCGATAAAAACGTCAAACAGATTCGCGCCACTGTCACCCATGCCATTCGTCGAGGCGGAGGTCACAGGAAGCCCAGACCTAACACAGGGTTCATGTGAGCAAAAAACAAGCTACAGGAAGACACAGGACATAACTTCAAATCACATATTAGCCATAGGGGACTCTGATTCAGGGAATAGAGTCTCACCTACAACAGAGCAAAAATACAAAAGTTGTGGTCCAGTGCCTTCCAGGGTCATCAGTGCACAGAGACACTAACCGCATTGAGAAAATCATACAAGATACGGGGATAAAACCCCATGTCTTAGTCCACCTAAGCACCAGCGACCTGGCCAATCATTCGGTGAAGGAGACCAAGAGGCATCTGATCTTGCAAGGTGACAAACTTTCTCCTATTTTGTCAACTGTCACTTTCTCTGAGATTCTTCTGGTACAGGAAAAAGGAGCTAGTAGGAAGAAGATCAGCGATAAAGACATCTCTGAGCTCAACAACTGGCTCAGAGACTGGTGTGCAGAGAGGGGCTACAAATGCATAGGGGACTGGAACACGTTCTGGGAAAGGCAGTCCTTTTGATATGATGGCCTGCACCTCACCAAGGAGGGCACCTGGGCATTAGGCCAGAAATTTGGCATTTTCATTTCTAATTTAAACCAGTTCATGAAGAATGGACAGCAGCACCCAATGAACCACAGGGGACAACTGCTGCCACTCCCCAACAGTCTCCTACAAACACACAACCAGATCAAGACAACACTAACACATACCTTATCGGCACACTTAAGGACCCTACAAGAATACTTTGTATAAAAACAACGTCTCCTGCAAATATACAGAACAAGCATTTGTCAATGCCAGATGTTCGCCGCTGTTATTGCTGTTGTACTGGATCTAAAGTGCAGATCCCGTGCTGGAAGACTAATATGTGCTGGGCTGAGAGCAATTACAACATGGCAGCAATGGACATTTTCTTTTACAGCGTTTATTTTTTAAAAATTAAACTACAAGTGAGGGTTTTCTTTATTTCAGGTGGAGACACTGGGGGATTGGGCACCCCCATTGTCAGTGTCACAAGCAGCCCCCAGAAGCTCTGGGTTTTAGATGCTCTGTGGTGCATTTTAAGGCTTAAATCGAAGATAAAGCAAATTCTGTTAGGTCTCCCCCCACCCCTGACTCCAAGGAAAAATAATTCTATGGTTGGCCTCAGATACCTAGACTGCAGCTGGGCCTGGCTGAGAGTAGGACCATTTCCATGATTTTACCAGAGGATCTGTTTTTTACATTGGTTGTGCTCAAACTCAAACCAAGGTATTGTTGCAATACAGGATTTTGGGTGTGTGTCGCTGCTGAGCCCACTGCAGTTCACAAAATCAGGGGCTTGTAATGGGCTCGGCAGTCAGCACCAATGACCACTTGGTGTGGTCCTGACGCAACTCTCTGCTAGGTGGGCTGAACAGTCATGCACTTCAAAGGGCCGAAGCCACTCCAATCAGAGAGGGCTTTGGTTCTTTGATTTGCATGAAGCCCACGTCAGTAAACAGCTGACTGGCTTGTGGAGTGAAAGGGGAAGTCTTGCAACAGCGGCTTCCAAAAACAAAAACAATCTCCTCCTCAGACCAACAAAAACAGGCCCCCCATCTCCTTCACTTGATCTAAGGTTGCCGACAGTGGGGTGCCCAATCCCTGTGTAACCACCCTACCAATTTGGGGTTTACCTAATGTCTTCTTGAGCTCCTCAATGCCCACTGCCAGGCTGGTGTTCCATCCCGGTGTGATTCTGTTTGTCTGCGTGAGAGTGCCATGTTGAGCCTCCATACCTCTCCCTTTAAGAGACTAACTAATCTGTCTGTAGTGGATGGTCTGTGCTGGATCCAAGTGATTTAGGGCTTGTGACCGGCCAGTCGCCACTCTGTTTTGCTGCACTCTGCCTTTGGTAATAGTGCAGAGGGAGCCTGTATGGAAACTGTACTTATTAACTGCTTATATGCTGTTACATTTGAAGTAGGTAAGTTTGTTTAACCTGCTTGCCTTGTAGTTTATACTTTTGGAATGGAAGTCACCATGTTAGATCTGGGACTTCCAGTAACTGGACCAATAGAACTTCAGTGGACCTAAAATGGATCCTGGCTCAAGTGTCCAGTGGGAAGGAAAACTGTAGTTTTTGTAGTTTTTAGGTTGGCGCCAAAACTAACCTGGAGGGGGAGCCCTAGCTGTGACTGACAGCTTCCTCAGCCAACCTGTATCCTGGATTACAAGGGAAATCCCCAGTGCTACATGAGACAGTGGATCAGTTAGTGTTGGAGGTTGAAGTGTAAACAGCCCAAGATTTCGAGCAGCTGCTCCCTGAAAGGAGCGTAGGAGAATCAGCTGGAAGAGGCCTACCTTGCCTCCCTGCCACCTTTCTCCTGCATTGAACTGCCTGATTGCAGAAATCAACTTGTCCAATTCAAGCCTGGAACTGCAGCAGGAAGAAAAGAAGAAGCTTATCAGTGCCACTTGTGATTTGAACCAAAGATTTGCTCCAGTGAAGCAACTGGCCCAGCACTGTTCGAGACAAATTTTGATCAAGAGGTTTGCTCAGGGAAACTGCTGATTTAGTAACTGGACTGTATCCGAACTGTACAAAGTTAGTGCTGCTTCTTTTAAATGTGCTTGAATGTGTTTTGTGGGTCGAGTCCTGCTTGCCTACGAACCAGCCTGTAAGCCAGCTGGAGGTTTCACCAGCAAGAAGACAAACAAACTTTGCCAAATTGCTCATCCTGCCTGGGCCTTTGCCAATCTGGCCCAGACCAACTGCCCTGCACCAGAGGCTGTCATCAGCAAGAGACAGGCATTCAGGGATCCAGCTCCTGTGCAACAACAACTCACGGGTTGCGGCCACCTGGAGGAAAGGCCGTAAAGAGGAGGTGTGTAGTGTCGACCCTGCTTCCTCATGCTCATCAGTGAACACTACAAGGACTCCATATCGCCTGCCTGTCTGCAGATATCTGGTAGCGTGAGTACAATCAAGGTAACTCCCTGCAATGAGTATTTAAATTATCTGTGGTTCCATCTGATTACTTTAATGTTTTGGGTTTACAAGGGACTGAGCCAACCGTCTCGAATTACAAATAGTCATCTTGTTATTGTGCATACTAACTGCTTTTCTTTCCTTCAAGGGCCCCAACATCAGCTGCAATGTCGGCCACCCCTGGGCAACACCTCTGGCTAGCCAGTTATTCCATCCTGGGTACGCAGTGCTGCGTGACTGTTATTTGGGACTAGAAAAGTGCATGCCAAACCCGAATCAAATCAGATTGTCAATCATTTGCCTAGATTCACACCCCCTTCCTTTTTCACAACCCCTAAATAAACCCGATTGTCTGTTTTCACGTTTAGCCCGGCTAGTATGCATATTATTAGTGAGGTTACCATGTTGAAAGTATACATCTATATTGCTAACCTTATTTTACAGGGGGTCTCCAGGGAAATTGATGCAAGTCCAACCCTGGTGGTAAATTTGAAGGGTGTGTGCATATTGTTACTGTTTTATACTGACTGTGAATTTACTGCTGTGCCAGGTACTGGGCAACTAGAAGGGTTGGTGGGTGGTTATAGGTCCCAGAGGGCTATAGCAGAGCAGGCTGACACCCCCAACACCATTACTCTGGGTGAAGGCATCTTACTACAGAATCCAGGCCCTTCAACCTGTGCTTAGCAATACAGGCAGGGGTAGAAGCCCTTGGAATAGCACTGCCTATGGGGTTACATCTTGGAGGCACCGCTGGGATTAGCTCCACCTAGTGGCCAAAAGATAGAATTTCAATCAGTTGTAAATTTGGCAGTAAAATATCCTGCCACGTGTTGGTCTATGCTCTCAAGGAATGTACTTGAGTCATGGAGGGTACTTTCTCTGGAATTGCTCCCACCCCCAGTATAGAAAAGACTGGGAGACTTAGAAGGCTCATGCCAGTAGGTGGTTAAGAACTGGCCAGGGACCAAGGAGCAAAAGCAGCAGGAGATCATAGCAACCCTGCTCTAAATGTTATTCGGGGGCTTAGATCTACCGGGTCCACCACGTCCACGCAGCAGTACTTGGACGCCTTGATCTCTGTTTTTGACCCTCATAAAGATGTGAATCAGTTAATGTGGCAGTTTAAGGCCATGTGCCAACAACCCAGAGAATTATTGTTGGCTTATCCATTATTGCTGTGGAATACTGGGGAGACCACTTCCAGTGTTCCCAGTATGTCCCCTCCCAGCAGTGTTGCCGTTCCCCCCTTATGTTTGCCAACAGCGGAGTGCCCAATCCTCACATTGGCAATAGCCCCTTCCTTCCCTGACAGTGTGGGACACCAGGTAGCCCACTCCCAGTGTCCCCAAATGTATAATGTACCTGTAAAAAAGAAAACAGTTCCCTAATGTCTTTTTTTTTAAACCTGGAAAAAGAAAATGGTCCCTCATCATCTCCCCACGTCCCCCCTCCCAACTCTCCCTCTGCACACTCACCTCCCCATACTCCCCATTACCCCATACTTACCTCCGGAGGCTGGCAGCTGCAATCTTCTCTGGACCGAGACACATCTGCACTCTTCAAAGGCAAACTGCGAACTGAAGGAATCAAGATAAACCATATAATGGTTGTCAATGGGGCTTTCAACTTATCTTGATATCTCAGCCATTTTAAGGAATTTTGACCCCACATTTTCAACATGGGGTTCTTGAGGCCCCACCTCATGAACATTGACACTGTCATCTCGTTAATTGGTTCTGAAAGCTGATTTCACAGTCACTCCACAGAATCACCCTTGGGACTGAGTAATGAAATGACAGTGCCAGTGTTCATGGTGGGGGTCTCCAAACCGCATGTTAATTATTCAAAAGTCCCTAAAATGACTGGCGCTACTAGCGTATGTCATGCAGTTTAAACACATGCCCATAACTTCACCAATTTTTCAATATTTTCTCTCCAGATTATCAATATTGCCATTTTTTCACACCTCCTCATGAACAATACAGCTGTCATTTCTCACATCCTGCCCGAAATATGTTTTCGCACCTGTGGCACAGAATGGCGTGGTCGCTGTGTGAAATCAACTTTTGGGATAGATTAACAAAATCACAGTGCCAGCATTCATGTTGGGAGGTCTTAAAAAAACCCATGTTGAAAATTTGGTTAAATAATTCCAAAAAATGACCGTGCTACAAGCGTGCATTGTGCAGGTTCTACGCAAACGCGTAACTTCGACATTTTTCATATTTTTACTCCAGACTTTCAACATTGCCATTTTTCATACCTCTTCATGAACAGTATACAGCTGTCATTTTTCACATCCTGACCGAAATGTCTTTTCACACCTGTTGCGCAGAATAGCGCGACCACCTTGCAAAATCAACTTTTGGGACAAATTAATGAAATGATAGTGCCAATGTTCATGATGTGTGGTCCCCAAAAAGCCATGTTAAAAATTGGGTGAAAAAATTCCTGAAAACGCCCAAGTTATGTGCATCCATTGACTTTATTCTACGCACGTACATAACTTTCCGGAATTTGGACCCTGTGTTCCCACAATAAAATAAAGATACTATTATACTATCTCAGAAAGAAGGAAAATTCATTGCAAAAAACTGTTAATGCATCAGTTAGGGTTTTTGTTAAATTGTCAAAAGTTGGAAAATTCAGTGTTAGGTTTCCCACCCCTACCACCCCACCCTCCACACACCAACAGATGTCGGGGTGTGCCTTGGCGTCGTCAGGCCTAACTCTCACCCCATTCTCCTATACTGTACCATGTCAGCTTGTTTACACATGGAATGAGGTGAGAGTTGGGCCTGATGAACCCATAGCACATGCTGACACCTGTTGATGTGTGGAGGGTAGGAGAGGGGGTGGGGTGGGAACCCTAACATTGAATTTCTCAGCTTTTGACAATCTAATAATTTTTTATTTATTTATTTATTGAAATGTTTCACCAGGAGGGCACAATGAACAACAAGTTGCTCATCTCACAGTGCCACCTGAGGGAGGGGTTACATAGGGTTGTGAAGGATGATCAGTTACAATAGTATGTGGGTAGTACAAACAATACAACATTGTAAGATTGTGCAACAGTTGGAACACAATGTATGGTATAATAAATAGTAGTGGAACATAGGGTAAATTACAATACATGTCCAAAATCATACAAAAGAGCATATAAATGTACAAAACAGTAGTAATGCAATAGAACCATTTATAGTGCATGAGTGTACCAGGAGCAGGCTCGAGGTAGTACGCAAGTGCTGTTGGAGTAAAAAGGATGGGGTTAGGTTGTGCACACTGGTGACCCAGAAGGGTAGGTGGAGAAGATAGGGGAAGAGGCAAGAACTGAATATGAGGAGAATGGGTAGCCATTTCCTGATTTCCCCCTTCAGAACGTTGAGAACCCTACTGGGGGGGTCATGGCAGGAAGGCAGAAACTGGTGGGTTAAAGCAGGAACAGCTGAGGGAAAGGTAATTGTGTAGGGAAGAGGTAAGGGAGTAGCTGGAGGAGGAGTGTCGTATTTCGGGAGGAGGGAATTCCAGACTTTAGGGAAACGATGGGCGAAACCAGTCTGACCGATGAAATAATAAAAGCCCTAACTGATGCATTAATGTACTTTTTTGCAATGTGATCTGCTGGCTGTACTATAGCAACAAGCAGTGTGGTTTCATTCATTAGAAGCCAGCGCTCGGAAGTGGAGGATGGAGGGTTGTGCTGTGTTGGACTAGTGGGCAGCAGTGGCAATTGCTTTCTCGTAATAAGGAGAATTGGGTGCTGGTGCCTTGGACAGATGGAGTGGTCAGGTCACTGCTTGTTGTTGCTTGGGGGGGGGAATACTCTGTATTCTTGGCACTGTTGCCTCTCCCTTAAATTTGGGGAATTACTCTGTATTCTTGGCGCTGCTGCCTCTCACTTAAATTTGTGGGATTTCTCTGTATTCTTGGCTCTGCTGCCTCTCACTTAAATTTGGAGGATTACTCTGCATTCTTGGTGCTGCTGCCTGTCATTTAAATTAGTTCATATGATGGGGGCTGGCCATAGAGGCGGGTGGGTTGTGCCGGTCCCCATTAAAGGTTTTTTTTCAGCAGAAAAAAGAATTGCGTGTGCTGGGTGCATAGGAGGGTGGGATTTAAATAGGTGTTATTGAAATAAGTTGCTGCTTGAAAGTACACAAGGCTATGGGACCAGATGAGGTACACTGCACGGTATAAAGAGAGCTCAGGTAAGTGCCAGCGTTAAACAACCAATGTTTGGCATTGACAATTGGTTGTTTTGTTTTTTTTCCTTTAAACAGAGAATATGAGAGTCCTCCCAAAGAAACTGTTTAAATGGTAAGTATTCAAGTTTGCAAGTTGTTGCACTTTGAAGGGGTGTAAACTAAACTCCAGTTTTATAGGCAACCATTATTTAAAAATCAATGCCAGCCACAGTTTATTTTATTGTTTGATCTACCCTTACCCTATATTAATGTGAGCTGGTCACTAATTTACTACCCTAGTAGCCAAGTGACTATTAGTGTACTTAAATGTTCCATTTTCCACTCTTATCAGCAGCCTACTACAGCATGTGTAACCTGACTCGTGGTTGTGTGTGTGTGTGTGTGTGTGTGTGTGTGTGTATGTATAGCCAGGGAGAGTGAGACGGACACACACACATTAGTAAAGTGAGCAGTTTCAGACTTCAGTTTCAATCCCTGGAATGTTACATGAAGGATAAAGCAAAGTTCTGTTATGTCTCACCACAACCCTGATTCCAAGGAAAAAATATAATTCTATGGCTGGCATCAGGTACCTAGAGAGTGCAGCTGGACCTGTATAACCAGACTGTGCGTGTGTGTGTGTGTGTGTGTGTGTGTGTGTGTGTGTGTGTGTGTGTGAGTGAAATGCTGGGGAGGGGGGAGCAGGCAGGCTAAGAGCACATAATGAGTCAGCTGTGCTTGCTGAAAGAGCTGATTTGTGAATGTGACTGTCGGCACATTGTTTTGAAGTCCATGCACTTTCATACCTAAACAGTGACATGATGAGGTTTGCGGATTATTTTTTTTTTTTGAAATTCAAGTTTATTAAATTTTCCAAATACAAAACAAAAAACAACATTTACACAGTATAAAAACCAGTTGTCAACACTTTGGACAAAGTAAAAGGAAACACAAACTAAACCCCAATAAACCCCGCTCCCCCACCCTCCCCTCCCCACCCTCCCCAACCTTCCCACCCTCTCCCAAAGGTATGGATTATTGGTCAAGTGCCTTGTAGAGTCTCCTGCATTGCGCCTCTGTGACACACCTCTCAAAACCCTTTACATAGCAACATTTTTGACTTGCACTAGCATGAACAGTGAACACAAAAAGGGAAGCTCCACAGTGATTAATTCTAACCAAGGAAGCAGAACATTGTGAGTCAATGCTCGTAGCCTGGTGAACAAAAGGTACCCAGTTATATTAGTGCTACGGAATAGCACCACTCAAGACAGCACTAGTCCACATAGCGCCACCACGGACAGTGAGTGGAAATGTATATCACTTACCATATGTGCTCCCCAGGTCGCTGTCCGTGGTGCTGCCAAAGGACAAGGGCAGACGAATACCAGAGGCTGGCTGAGCTGCTCCTATGACATGGAGGGCTGGGGCATGGAGCAGCTTGGCTGGGAGGCAGTGAGGACCAGGGTTCTAATCCTGGTCTCCTACCATTTTAGCAAAATCGGGACTTGCATTTTTTTTACAAGGTGCCATGGAAACAGTATTCCATGGCCCCACAAATTCAACTTGCCCCGTGATCTGCTCTGCCCCCTCCCGAGTGAGAATCCTTAAGTCCAGGGGTGTGTGGCGGCAGTGCACCCCATGTCGGGGAGTACGAAGGGTGGTGCCCCCAAAACTGATGGCATTTTTGCCACGCTGTTCTTGCTGACAGCATTGTGGCTGGCTGTGTTCTGACCCAGTACTGAACAAAATCCTGGATTTCACCACACCATAATGCTAGAGGCAGACCGGGACTGGATCACGTTCACAGAGACATGTTTCACCAAGAATCACACCTGGGATGTAGCTATCCCAGGATACACACTAATTCAAAGAGACCACAAAGGTAAGAAAAGTGGAGGGGTAGTAATGTATGTAAAAAACAGCATCAATGCTATGGAAACCCAGGGACAGAGCAGCAATGCAGAGGTCCTCTGGGTCACACTCGGAGAAGGAAGTAAGTACCCTATCTGAGTTGGAGTTATATACAGACCCCCAGCCCAGATAAAGACTTGGACAGGGAACTCCTGGAGGCCATCCTACAGATGGCAGACAAAGGAGAATTGCTGCTGGTCGGTGATTTCAATCTACTGGATATGGATTGACTCTCACACATGGCCTCTATGGAAAGGAGCAGAGAATTTCTCCTAGCACTAAAGGAAGCAGGACTAGAACAGTTGATGACCACACCAACATGAGAGAAATCCATCCTGGACCTTGTGCTCTCAAATAGCTACAGGATCTCTGACACAACAGTGGGCAGCAATCTGGGTACCAGTAACCATAGAACTGTCTGGATCACCATCACCAGTATAGAGGAAGTCTCCCCTATATGTGCTCCAATGCAAAACCTCAAAGGGGGCCTGTGCTTTCTCCCACGCTGCCCCTAAGTATTGGAACTCTCTTTCCTCTTATTTACAAAATGCTTCAAGTCATGCAATCTTTAAAAAAGAACTCTGGATTTCCCTAACTAATACTGCCCCCTGTACATGTTTTAAACCACCTTAAATCTACCCTGTCATACTCTCTTGCCGACATGACCCTTCTCACGTTCTCTGCTGATTCTGACTCTTCTGCCTACTTTTACTTAGTCTATACCCTTTGCACTACATGCCTTTGTTACTCAGTCCTCTCTCTCCTACCTACCTCACCCAGTGCCTATTTCCTGCCTCTGTCCTGCTCTGTATCAAACAGCTGTGTCTCTAGCAGTTAGTTGACTTTCTACCTGATCGAGTACCTATCTTGTTATGATACTGTTGACCTTGGACCTGCTTGTCCTCATATGCACTTATTGCTCTGCTGTAATTTGTTTGCCAAACTGTTTAACTATTACATTTGTCTCTTGCTCTTTTTCCCTTGTTCTATATGTTTCTCTGCTACTTTGCCTTGACATTGTACTTGCTTTACCTTCTTTTGTATTTTTGTATTCCTGCTCATGCACTACTGCATTATGTTTTGTCTCTCCATATGCTACTTTGCAACCTCCTGGGTCATGTCTGAAAATAGTCATTTCTGTGGCTAGTGCACCTACCCTTTTAATAAAAACTAAATAAATAACTTAAGTCAGCCACAGCAAACTCAGGGTCCTGGATTTCAAGAAGGCAGATTTTACTCAAATGAGGGCTTCCATAGAACAAATACTTAACAAGGAAATGGGGCACAGTGGAACAGAGGAGAAACGCCCTAAAGGAAGCTTTACCCACAGTAAGTCCCAAGTGCACAAAGCAGATCTCTTAAGTCAAGAAAAAGGAGGAAACCACTATGGTATATCAAGGATGCAGCAACAAAAATAAAGGATAAAAGGAAAGTGTTCAAGAGAACCATGAGGTAGATATGGAAGTCTACAAAACCAAGCTAAAAGAAGCAGGGAAGGCAGTAAGGGCAGCCAAATCCCAGACCAAACAAGGAGTGAAGAAGGGCGACAAAACTTTTTATAGATACATCAGAGAAAAAAGGAAAACAAAAGGAGGCATTATAAAAATAGCAACCAAGGACAGCAAACAGACAGAAAATGATAATGAAAAAGTGGAGATTCTGAACAGTTTCTTCTGCTCAGTCTTCACAAAAGAAGACGATGGCAATGGACTCAAAATGCAGAGCACAGGTGGACTCACCATCGAAGCAGATGCTGGACCATTTACAAGAGACAGTGTCCTAAAAAGCTTCTTAAATTAAAAGCAAATAAAACAATGGGCCCAAATGAAATCCACCCTAGAATTATGAAGGAGCTGGCACAGAAAACTGCAGGACCACTTGCAGAATTATTCACACAGTCTCTAGAGAGTGGGGAAATACCTCAGGACTGGAGAAGGACCACAGTGGTACCCCTGCACAAAAGTGGAAGCAAGGAGGAGGCCGAAAACTACTGGTCAGTGAGTTTGACCTCGGTAGTGGGGAAGCTTATGGAGTCCCTACTTAAGGAAAGAACAGTGAAGTTCTTTACAGAAACAGGGCAGCTAGATACTAAACAGCACGGATTTACAGTAGGATGGTCATGTCAAATGAATATGATCGAATTATTTGACTGGGTCTCCTAAATAGTGGACCAGGAAGTGGCGGCAGACACAGTCTATCTAGAGTTCAGCAAGGCTTTTAACTCTCTCCCACTTAGAAGATTGGTCAATAAGCTACAGCACTCCGGGTTACGGCACAAAATAGTCAAGTGGGTTCAAAATGGGCTCCACAACAGAACACAGAGGGTCACAGTCAATGAAACACTGTCTAACGAGGGAAGGGTGATCAGTGGTGTGCCTCAAGGATCTGTCCTTGGCCCAGTCCTCTTCAGTATATTCATCAGCGACATTGCTGATGGCTTGCAAGGTAAGGTATGCCTGTTTGCAGACGACATAAAGCTCTGAAACAGGGTAGATACAAAACCTAGAAGCATGGTCTAGGGACTATCAGTTGAAATTCAACACTAAAAAGTGCAAGGTCATGCACCTAGGTAAAAGAAACCCAAGGAAAAATGAAAATTACGTACCTACCGTAATTCTTGATCTTCTTGGACGAGTCTCCACCACTCATTCACACTATTGGGATCTGCGCCGGAGGCACTAGGACCCATCGGAAGCAAACTTTTTGCTGGAGGGTCGGCGCCAGAGATGGCGCCGCGAGGAACGGCGCCGCGAGCCCTAGCTCGTGCGGTAATGACTATCTCGGCGTCGACCCTCCAACTGCCTCAGTACCTTTTTTACCAAGGAGGTGCAGCGTAACTAACCTAGAAGGGTAGCCTAACCTAAAAACCGGACATAAGATAGTCCGGGCCAGTGTAAGAAGGGTCAATAAAGAAGTCTTCACGGCCTAAAGATCTGAGGGACTGAAGACCAACAAGAAAGGTGAGCTCGGGGGATGGAGGGTGGGCGTGTGAATGAGTGGTGGAGACTCGTCCAAGAAGATCAAGAATTACGGTAAGTACGTAATTTTCGTATCTTCCTGGACATAAGTCTCCACCACTCATTCACACTATTGGGAGAGTACCGAGCTAATAATCCCCCGAGAGGGCGGCAGGAGAGACCAAGAGCTCACGTTTTAGGACAGAAGTCCATTGAGGATGGCTCTGCCAAAGGAAGAATGTCGTCTGGCATGGACATCTAGTGTATAATGTTTAACGAAAGTATGCACTGAGCTCCAGGTGGCAGCGTTGCAGATGTCTGCAATGGGCACGTTGTGGATTTCCGCTAGGGATGCCGCGACCACTCTGGTAGAGTGAGCGTAAACTCTACCCTCCAACTTAACCTGCGCCATGGAATAGCAGTGACGAAGGCACGCCACTAGCCATGATGAGATACATCTGATAGCGACAGGTTGACCCAGCCGGGTCTCACTGAAGGAAACGAACAGTTGCTGAGCTTTGTGAAAATCCTTGGTTCTATCTAGATAGAAATGCAAGGCCCTCTTAACATCCAAAGAATGAAGAGAACGTTCCCCTTCATTTTGGAAGTCCTCAAAATAAGAGGGAAGGACCAAAGGTTGGTTTAGATGAAATTCTGACACAAACTTAGGAAGAAATTTAGGATGCGTACGAAGAACTACTTTGTCCTTATGGAACACAGTATACAGAGGGTCTGTAACCAGGGCATGTATCACAGAGACCCTGCGGGCTGAGGTAATGGCCACTAGGAAGGCAGTCTTCCAAGTGGGAAATTTTAGCTCACAGGTAGCCAGAGGTTCGAAAGGTTTCCGAGTGAGCATGTCTAGCACAAGATTAATGTCCCAGGCTGCGACTGGACATCTTGTAGGAGATCTGGTATGCAGAATCCCCTTAAGAAACCTCTTAACCATAGGTAACTGAGCTATAGTAAAGGAAATAACGGGCTCATGATACGCTGAAATGGCACTAAGATGAACTTTGACTGTAGAGTACTGCAGACCCGAATTTGAGAGGTCCAAAAGGTACTCCAAAACCTTATCTGGTGGACAGGAAAAGGGATTCAAAGAGTACTTTGCACACCAGGAAAAATGCTTCCACTTGGCTGTGTAAGTTTTCAGTGGCTGGCTTCCGTGCAGCCAGAAGAATATCTGAAACTCTTAGAGACATTGAACCGGTTTACTTGACCTCTTCAGGAGCCAAGCATGAAGGTGAAGTGATCTCAGGTTGGGATGAATCACGGTCCCTGAGTCAAAGGTTCATCTGCAGGGAAGTGGTCTGGAGGAACTGCCAACATATTGTTGAGCAGTGGAAACCACAGCTGCCAAGGCCAAAAGGGAGCAATGAGAATCATTTTGTCCCCCTGGGATTCGAACTTGAGGAGTACCCTCTGAATTAGAGGAAGAGGCGTAAAGAAAGTGTTTTGTCCACTGCAGCCTGAACGCATCCTGACAGAAAATGCAAGGCCCTGGATTTCTGGAGCAGAAGAGAGGCAGTTTTGCGTTGAGTGGGGATGCAAAAAGGTCCAGGTCTGGAGTTCCCCACTCTTAGAATAGTGACTGAACTATGGTTGAGTCGAGAGACCACTCGTGAGGGTCTGTCTCTGTTCTGCTGAGACGGTCTGCCAGTTCGTTCTGAACACCTGGCAGATACATCGTTTGAATTAGAGCCTCGTGCTCCAAGCACCATTCCCATACCCTCATTGCTTCTCTGCATAAGGGGTAAGAGTGAGCCCCGCCCTGCTTGTTGATGTAATACATCACTGCTTTGTTGTCTGTTTGAAGGAGAATGTTCTTGTGACACAGAATGTCCTTCAAAGCTCGGACCGCATAAAGGACGGCTCTCATTTCTAGGACGTTTATGTGGAGCTGGGACTCGACTTGAGTCCACGCACCTTGAGTGTGGAGAGCCTGACAGTGAGCTCCCCACCCCATTAGGGATGCGTCCATGGTAATGGAGATCTGATGGTCCAGAGGAGCAAAGGGATACCCTTCCAGGAGATTGCTCTCTTGAGACCACCAGGTGAGTGACCTCCTTAAAGGTTCTGTCACCTTGATGAGATAGGACTGCGGGTGAGTGGTTGGGGACCACTGAGTACTGAGCATCCACTGGGTGGTTCTCATGTGCAGACGTGCTAGGGGTACAGTGAACACTGAGGATGCCATGAGGCCTAGCATCCGTTGCATCGAGAGAGAGCTGTGACTGAGCTGTTTTCCCCGATGTGACGGGCCATCTGAAGGATATCGTTCCTCCTGTCTTCTGGAAGAAAAGCCTTCGCACAGGAGGTGTCCAGAAGAGTCCCTATAAAAAGTAGCCTCTGGGAGGGCTGCAGTTACATAGATACATACATAGATACATACATAGACAGTGTCGGCAGATAAGGGCCTATGGCCCACCCAGTCTGCCCATTTAAGTTTGTAAGTTCAGTTTATGTTTTCCAGGAAGTCTGTTGCCCCTTACCCCTGATCTCCAGTTGTGATTTCTTGAGGTTGAGCAGAACTCCCATGGACATAAGGAAGTGCAAGGCCGTCTCCACGGCGTCCAGAGTCCCTTGCCTGGAAGGAATTGCTAGAAGCCAATTGTCCAGATAAGGAAACACCTGAATTCTGACCTTTCTGAGGTGCGCTGCGAGAGCTGCACAACATTTTGTAAAAACTCGCGGCTCCGAGGATAGCCCACAGGGCAGGACTCTGAACTGATAGTGCTGTCCCAGAGCCACAAACCTGAGGAATTTGTGATGCCTCGGGTGAACAGGAATGTGCTGGTAAGCGTCCTGCATATCTAGGGAGGCTAACCAGTTGTGTTGGTGGAGCAGAGGTAACAGGGTTCCCAGAGAAATCATTTTGAATATTTCTCCTTGGGGAGAAATTTGTTTAGCTTTCTGAGATCTAGAATGGGCGCATTCCGGCGGACTTCTTTGGAACCAGAAAGTAATGGGAGTAGAACCCCGTGTTTCGTTGGTGCAGTGGCACCACTTCTACTGCCCTGTTGTTCAGAAGGCCCCAAATCTCGGCAGCGAGAAGGTCTGACTGAAGGGTTGACAGCCTGGGCTGCCGTTTGGGGGGACGATCCGGAGGGGTCTCCACAAGATTGAGTGAATACCCCTCGCAAATTATCCGAAGGACCCATTTGTCTGAGGTTATGGACTTCCACTGGTTGTAGAAGTGCATCAGACGACCTCCCACCGGAGAGGAAAAGTCAACCTCGGGCAGCTGAGATGGAACTTGGGCCGGAAATTCATAAGGTAGCGCTGGGCGCTTTGGGTCCTTGCGCTTTCTGTTGCACCTTCTTTTGAGGTTGGGCAGGTTGGTTCTTATGGAAACTTCCTCTGCCTCGAAAGGACTGGCAATTATGAAACTGTCGTTTACTGGCATGCCCTCGAGAGGGGGCAGGAGGGGGCCGAGCCAACTTAATGGCTGACCTAGTCTTTTGTGTAGCTTCTAGAGCTTGCTCTACCTGAGGACCAAAAAGATATACACCGTCAAAAGGCAATGCCATCACCTGCTGCTGCGTGTCATTCGTAAAGCCCGAAGTGCGTAGCCAGGAATGACGCCGGGTACAAATACCAGCAGCCGCTGAACGGGAAGCAGTGTCAAAAGCATCCATGGCTGCTTTAACCTGCTGGTTATTAGATTCAATACCTCTGGTAATGGTTTGAAGAAGCTCTGGCTTTGAATCCAACTCCGGTAGGGCTTCAACCATCTGTTTAATAGAATGCCACAGGATATACTCATACTGAGAAAAATAGCCTTGGTAACTGGCAATACGCATACTTACAGTAGAAGCAGCAAAGACTCTCTTACCTAAGGTGTCTATCTTACGAGATTCTTTGTTAATAGGTCGAGCTGTAGTAGCTTGAGGAAGAACGACCTTATCATTCTCTGCCAGGACTACAATAGGATCTGCAAAGGCTTGAGATGCCAAAATGGGACGATCCTTGGGGGCTGAATATTTCCTATCAATGGATTTAGCCACCGAAGGGTAAGAAACAGGATTATTCTATACCATTTGAGACAGCGTCTCGAATGAAAGCTGAATCGGAGGAGTCAAATCCGTAGGGATCTCCGAGCATGAAGATATTGGAGTCTCAACAATTTCCCAGGATCGATGTCTGTAGTCTGGAGAGAAAGTGTGGAACTCAGATTTTTCAACAGAGACTTAAAGGATAGGTCCTCGACCACAGGCTCTGTAGCAGTAATAGATCCTGCTTCGTCCACTTCATCACCCAACCGAAGGTCTGGGTCAGGCTCAACGTCATCTCCTGACAGTCCAGGAGGGACTGTATGGACAGGAAAGGAATGAAATTCATAAGAGGAGGAAGAAGGAAACAAGTGAAAAGAGGAGTCCCCAAGAGCCGCCGGCGCCGAGGAGGCGCACGGCACCGAGAACAACGCCGTGAGGCCATGCGGCGCCGAGAAGCCACATGGCGCCAAGGACGGTGCCGAGCGCAGCATTGACGCCGAGGACGGTGCCGAGAGGCCACACGACGCCAAGGGCGCCGAAAACACTCCCAGACTCCAAAAAACAGGTTTTGAAGGAAGAAGAGCAGGAGATAAGGGCATCGGTGTGGCCCCCTGTGCCGCAGCCATGTGAGGGGGGAAACACCTAAGCGCGGAGTCGACGGCACCAAAGAGGGTGCCGCGCGACCAGGAAGGTCCAACTGCCCTACCTGGTCGCCCAGAGAGCCTGAAGGCCCACGAGCGACCGAGCCAGGTAGCCGAACCAACCTCCGAGCTCATTGCTCCATAAGAGCAGCCCACTGATGAAACTGCTCATCTGAAGACCTACCTGCGGGCGGGGTAGGGCTCCGATGTCGAAGCCATCGGCTACCAGGAGCAGAGGTTGGCGACTCTGAAGGAGGAGACTGGCAACTAGCCCAATAACCGGCGTCTCGCGCGAACATATCGAGAGCGACCTCGGTGATGCCTTCTCTTTTTAGACCTGCGGGCCGAAGAAGAGCTCGAGGCCGAACGGTGCCGAGAGTGCGACCGTTTATTTTTCTGCTTCCGGGGGGACCGCCCATCCCCCCAGGCATTGGATTGACCGTTGTCAGACCCTCCCTCCGGAGAAGGTGGCGGACCGGACCCAGCCCAACTGACTGAACAGCTTTCATACAAAGTCTCCCTACCGTCACCTGACCTGCTCATGGTCGACTCCGTCAAGGTAGGCTGAGACTTCTTTATTGTATTTATTTTAAAAATAAGAATAAATTTAAGCGATACTGTATTGAGATAATACTACAAAATAATAAAAACTGAAAACTATGCTGCTAGTTTGAAGTTTGACTCCCGACAGGCGAGCGACGTCGTCACTGAAGTGCACTCGACGGCGGGAAAAAAGGAACTGAGGCGGTTGGAGGGTCGACGCTGAGATAGTCGTTACTGCACGAGCTAGGGCTCGCGGCGCCGTTCCTCGCGGCGCCATCTCTGGCGCCGACCCTCCAGCAAAAAGTTTGCTCCCGATGGGTCCTAGTGCCTCCGGCGCAGATCCCAATAGTGTGAATGAGTGGTGGAGACTTATGTCCAGGAAGATCATACACTCGATGGTGAACAATTAACAGAAACAAAACTTGTACGGGACCTCGGAGTACTTATTTCTGATGATTTAAAGGTGGGTAGACAATGTAAAAAGGCGGTGCAGAAAGTTAGTAGTATGCTCGGATATACTGGTAGTGGCATTACAAGTAGGAAGTGAGAGGCCATACTCCCTCTATACAGGTCCTTGGTGAGGCCACATCTCAAGTACTGCATACAGTTCTGGAGGCCACACCTAAAAAGGGACACACACCGCTTGGAGGCTATACAAAGGAGAGCTACTAAAATGGTACAGGAACTGCACCAGGAGCAATCTGAATCTAGGCTACAGCAAGAAAAAATTACTCACCTTAGTAATGTTGTTTCTTCTAATGGAGTCTTGCTGTATCCTGACATATGCAGTTAGGTCCTGCCTTTCAACTGCCCCGGAGAACAAAGAGTTAAACTTTCCATGGCCAGCATGGAATGTTCACCACAAGCTCGGTTGAAGTCCCTGTCTGCTGTTGTTTAAACTCCAATCGTCAGATCTTTACGAGCAATACTCACTAGAAGTTCTGTGTGGAAACTGTAAAACTCAAAACTAGCCAACTGGCAACTACATCTATATAAAAGGGTTTTTTGGTTTCAAAAAGAAGACAAGTCAGGAAACCCAAAAAACAAAACACATCCAAAACACAATCACTCACCCAAAGTAAAAGAGGGTGAAAAAAGGACACCCCTAGGGTGCCAACACTGCTCCTGCCCACCCACATCCCAAAAACTAGGTTCTGAGAGGGGTTGGCGGGTGGGAGGTCAGAATACAGCAAGACTCCATTAGAAGAAACAACATTACTAAGGTGAGTAATTTTTTTCTTCAAACAACATGAAGTCTTGCTGTATTCTGACATATGCAGACTACCAAGCAGTACCTCCATGGAGGAGGACAGAACCTACTTTGAAACAGACTCTAGTACTGCTGTGCCAAAACCGAGCATCACTCCTAGCCTGGATATCCAGAGAGTAATGCTTGGTGAATGCATGGACTGTTTTCCAGGTGGCTGCTTGACAAATTTCTAAGAGAGGAATATCCCTGGCAGCAGCCAGAGAAGCAGCTGTACCTCTAGTGGAATGAGCCCTCAGGCCTGAGGGTGGAGTTCTACCCAGTTTTTCATAGCAGAATTGTATACAAGAAACAATCCACCTGGCAATAGATCTCTTAGTGGCCAGTTTGCCCTTACCAACCTCTCCATACATGAGGAACAACTGGAGGGATTCAAACCTGTGACCCTTGGTGCGCTCTATGTAGTAGCTCAGGGTCCTTTTAACATCTAAGCTGTGTAGCCTCCTCTCTCCAGAGGAGGAATGGTCAGTGAAGAAAACAGGCAGTGATATAGACTGGTTGAGGTGGAAGTCTGAAACCACTTTAGGCAAAACATTTCTATTAGTTCTTAGGACCACTTTACCTCTACGGAAAGAGATGAAATCAGGCTCCACTGACAGGGCTGCAATTCACTCATACGCCTGGCAGAGGTAATGGCTGCCAAAAACACAGTTTTCCAAGTCAAGTACTTAAGCTCTGAAGAGGACAAAGGCTCAAAGGGGGGTTGCATAAGCTGAGCAATGCAAACATTAAGGTCCCAAGAAGGAGCACGGTCCCTAAAGGGGAGATTGGTGTGCAGCAATCCCTTGAAGAACTTACAAAACACAGGATGGACTGACAGAGGAGAGGGCTTGCCTACTGACAAGAAGGCAAAAACAGCTGCCAGATGCACTTTAAGTGTAGCTGGCCTAAGTCCCAAGCCATTAAGATGAACCATATAGTCCAGGACTGTAGGCAACCCAGCAGATTCTGGAGAAATATGCTTATTAGAGCACCAAATAGTGAACCTTTTCCATTTGGAGTTGTAAGTCTTACTGGTGGAAGGCTTTCGAGAAGCCTTAAGGATATCTCATAGCGGATTCTGGAAGACCCTGTTATCCCGTATGCGGTCTGGTACCAATACCCTTACGGTATCGCACCTGGGACAGGCGACGCCTAGCCCGCAAACCTATGACTAGGAGCTCGTCCCCCAGAAGGTACCTCCTGTGGCTGGTCCCGCTGATCCTAGCCCTGGCCAGTGATGTGGAACCTAATCCTGGCTCCACCCTTCATGCCTCTGCAATTCCTCAGGAATGGCGGCTGGGTAAGGGGTTAAAGGTGGCTCATCTCAACATTCGTAGTCTGCTTCCCAACCTGGATGAGCTCGTCGCTTGGGTCACACTCTACAAGCCCGACATCCTTGGTATAATGGAGACCTGGCTCAAGCCCTCAATCCCTGACTCAGCCTGTGCGCTGCCAGGCCACGAGCCCATACAATTGGACAGATCTCGCAACAAGAAGGGAGAAGGCATCCTGATATACTTCAGAAGCCACCTCAAAGTGTCCCTGGTGACTCACCAGACATCCCCCCAGTCCCCCTGCAAGCTGCTTCATGTCATGCTACTACTCAGCAACGTGAAGAAATTACATGTAGTATGTACCTATAACCCCCCCAAAGGCAGGGCTTCAGAGTCTCACCCACCTCCTGGACACTGTTGGCCCCAGTATTGGTGACAATGAGCTCCTCATCCTGGGCGACGTGAACCTAAACTGGAATGGTGGTAACGTAAAGCAGTTTGAACCCCTACTTGCCAGCCTATCCCTGATGCAACTCATGCAGAAGCCCACCCGACGGTCAGCAAATGGAGCCTCCAGTTCCCTACTGGACTGGATCCTGTCAAATCACCCTGAAAGGATCTCCTCCGCAAGGACCCTATCCGACTCCATCTCAGATCACTCCCCGGTCCTCTGTGTATGGAAAATCCCTTCCCCTAAGATACCTCATAAAATCATCCACGTCAGGAACTTTGCCAGGCTTGATCCAGATGCGTTTATGGAAGACCTAAAGCTCGTGGACTGGTCAGGGGTGTATAGTGCCCTTGACCCCTCTACAGCCTTAACACAGTTTCTCAATTCCTTTCGGGCCCTGCAAGACAGGCATGCCCCAACCATCAGACGGAGGGTCAGGGGGACAGCCACAAAATGGCTGCATGGCAGCCTCCTTGCCCTTATGCGGGCGAGGGACAAGTGCTGGGCCCACTTCAAACGCTCCCTTGACCAGACCCTGCTACAACAATACAGACAACTCAGAAACGAGTGTAAAAAGGCCATTAGGGTTGCCAAAAGTGACTTCTGCAAGTCCGCCCTCCTCAGCTCTGCAAATGACCCTAGAAGGTTCTGGAGAAACATAAAAACCTTGGTCAGCGGTTCCTCTAACTCTGGAGTAACTGACATGTTAATTGGAGGCGTCTCCTGCAACAACCCACATACTATTGCAAATGCTCTCAACTCCCACTTCACTGACCTATCCACTCTCTCCCTACACAACTCAACTGACAGGAGTGCCAACTGTCCCTCACCCCCGGATTGGCTGGAATCTGACCTCTCCAGACCTCCCTTCGTCCCAAGGGCTGTGTCGGACAAGGAGATGCTGACTCTCCTCTCTGGCCTCTCCCAGTACTCTAGCGCTGGACTAGACAATCTTGAGCCCAAACTTCTGAAACTAGGAGCCCCCCATATCACCTTCCAGGTGGCTCATATTATCAACCTGTCTCTTGCCATGGGGGAGATTCCCGATATCTGGAAGGTCGCCAGGGTAGTCCCTGTACTAAAGCAGGGCAACCCTAAAGTCCCTGATAACTATCGGCCAATCGCCATACTACCGGCCATAAGCAAACTACTTGAAAAGGTAGTAGCTGAACAACTCTCTGAATACATTCAAGCCTATGAGCTGTTGTCCCCCGCCCAGCACGGTTTTTGTAAAGGGCACAACACTACTACGGCCCTGATCTCTGTCTCGTCCAGTATTAGAGCAGCTATGGACCAGGGGATACTCTCTGGAGCAGCGTTCATTGACTTGTCCAAGGCCTTTGACCTTGTTGACCAAGACCTGCTTTGCACCCAGATGAGGTCCCTTGGCTTGTCCCCATCAGTTCTGAAATGGCTAACCGACTACCTGCATGGTAGAGTACAGTTGACCAAATTCAATAAAGTCCTCTCAGATCCCCTGCCCGTGACCTCTGGTGTTCCTCAGGGTTCGGTTCTGGGACCCCTTCTCTTCTCTCTCTTTATTAACCATCTCCCTGCTGTAGTAACCAAATGTCGGGTCTCCCTGTATGCGGACTACCTGGTTATCCTGGCCCACTCCCGGGATACTGCCACCCTTAATCTCCATCTATCTGAGGACTTCAAAAACATTCAGGCCTGGCTTACCCAACAGAAGCTGGTCCTCAACCTGAAAAAAACACACGCTATGCTATTTGGCTCTACAGCTAAGATACATGCCTCCCCAGCCCCGCTGCAAATCAATTGTGCAGATGGAACTCCGCTTCACACTGTGACCTCTCTCAAATACCTCGTTGTGGCGCTCGACCCTCAACTGGACCTAGGGAGCCATATCCTCAACACCTGCTGAGCAAACCGACGTGATGGTTGACTTCGGTACATCTCTTCCTTATGCACTTGCCTATGCTACATGTATGCTCAATGCTACCAAATGCTTGCTTGTTATGTACTTTCCCTTTGTCTGTCATACATAATGATCCCTTTTCTGCCTGTTTGTTCTGCTGACTCAATGTACTAAGTTCAATATTGTACTTGTTCACCTGCTACGCTGTTATGATGCGGTCTGTAACACTCAATGTACTAAGTTACAATATTGCACTTGTTTACCTGCTATGCTGTAACGATGTGGTCTGTAATACCTGTTGTAATGATGTGGTCTGTAATACCTGTTGTACTCTCCTGGGTCGTTCCTGAAAATAGGCATACAACTTGTCTAGTGTACTTACCCGGTAAACAAAAGCTAAATAAATAAATCCAGAAGCCCTTGAGAAAGGTGTAAATCAGCAAACTCTAACTCTTCAAGAGCCATGCCTTAAGATTGAGAGATTTGAGGTTTGGATACCAAATCCTCCCCTGACAGGATGTCAACAGGTTGTAATTCCTGGGAAGAGACAGGGGAAGGTGGACTGTTAAGGACAGCAACAGTGGGTACCAGGGCTGTCTGGCCCAGTCTGGAGCAATCAGAATCACTTTGCATGGTTGAGACCTGATCTTGACTAGCACTTTGAACAGGAGAGGGAAGGGGGAAAAGCATACAGGAACTTCCCTTACCAATTCAGAATCAGAGCAACCAGGGGGACTGAGCCCAAGACTGGGGGTCTGCAACAAAAGAGAGGAAGTTGGTGATTGTCTGGGGCTGCAAAAAGATCTATCTCTGGAGTGCCCCATCTCGAGAAAATCACTTCCAAAACTAGGGGATCTAGGGTCCATTCGTGATGGCCCTGGGATATCCTGCTGAGAGCATCTGCTAGGACATTGTCCTTCCCTGGGAGGTGAACTGCTATCAGAGAGGTCTGCAGGGAATAGGCCAGAGACCACAACTTCATTGCTTCTGTGCACAAGGCCATAGACTGAGTGCCTCCTTGCTTGTTGATGTACCACATTGTGGTGGTATTGTCTGTTCTGATCTGGACCACCTTGTTCTGTACAGATTTGGAAAAGGCTTGCAGTGCCAGAAACACTGCTCTGAGTTCCAAGAGACTGATGTGAAGCAGAGATTCTTGAGGTGACCACAGTCCTTGGGTGGTAAGATCCCCCAAGTGGGCTCCCCAGCCCAGCAGGGAGGCATCTGTGGTGAGTATCACTGAATGAGACTGAGTGACAAAAGGAACTCCCTGTCTCAAATGGTCCTGATTCTGCCACCATTGCAAAGCCTGGATCAGGGTTCGAGTCACTGGGACTAGTTTGGTAAGGGGAATCCTTTCTTTGGGACCAGAAGGCTCTTAAGTGGAACTGAATGTCCCTCATCTGGAATCTTGCTCCTTGGACCACTGTTGTAGAGGCTGCCATGTGGCCCAGGAGCTGCAAGAAATGCCTTGCTGGTCGAGACACCTGAAGGGTGAATGAAGAGGCCGGTTCTATAAGGGTCCTTGCCCTGTCCAGGGGAAGGAAGGCTTTTGCTCTTATTGTATCCAGCTCTGCCCCTATAAAGGTGAGGAGCTGTACTGGCTCGAGAACTGACTTTGGAAGGTTGAGGAGGAATCTTAAGGAAGTGAGCACTTGCTGAGTTATTTGCAGATGTGACGACTTGGTCTGGAGACTGACCCACTATGAGCCAGTCGTCCAAGTATGGAAAGATGGAGATCTTTTTTTTCTCCTTAGGAAAGCAACCACTACTGCCAGGCACTTTGTGAACACCCTTGGGGCTGATGTTAGGCCAAAGGGCATTGCTCTGAATTGATAGTGGCCTGAGAGCAACTCGAACCTGAGGTACTTTCTGTGGGAGCACCTGATGGGAATGTGAAAATAGGCATCTCTGAGGTCCAGGAAGGCTAGCCAGTCCTCTGACCTTAGAGAGGGCAGAATTATTCCCAGAGTCACTATTTTGAATTTTGGTTTTAAAAGGTGCTTGTTCAGATATCTTAGATCCAGGATGGGCCACCATTCTCCTGTCTTTTTGGGGGGTTAGGAAGTACCTGGAGTACAATCCTTTGCCCCTGTGTAGGGTAGGAACCCTTTTTATGACTCTGAGAGCCAGGAGGGAAGAAACTTCTGCCTCTAGGGCAAGGGTCTCTGATGGATTTGCAGGTGGAAAGGATCTGGTTCTCATCTTGGGAAATTTTTTGAAGCTGAGAACCAGTCCTTGGCTTACTACTTCCAGGACCCACTTGTCTGATGTCAAAGACTTCCAGTCCTGGACAAAGTAAGCCAGCCTGCCCCCTACAGGTACTGGAGAATCGGCCCGGGCAGACCCATCAGGGTGTCTGCTTGGCAGGGGCTTTAGGCTGAGGGGTGGAAGCAGGCCTGCTCATTCCCCGTCTGCCTCTCCCTCTGATGAACCCCCTCTGAGCATAAGCAGAAGAGGAGGCCTGGGCTTGGTAAAAAAAACCTTTGAAAGGGCCTGCCCTTGCCCCTGGAATGCTGTCTCTGAGGAGTGGCTTGCCCTTCTTTGGCCTGAGCACTCCTGTAGGTGTCCTGTATTCGTCCATCTTCTTCATGTAGTTCTCTGTCTGCTCCCCAAACAGAGAATTACCAATGACAGGGAAATCCATGGCCTTAGCCTGGGTATCCTGTGATAGGCTAGTACATCTGAGCCAAGCCATCCTCCGAAGGGCCACAGATGTAGCCATGACTCTAGAAGAAACATCATTGGAGTCCACAGCAGCATGAAACTGCATCTTGGATGCCTTAATCCCGTCTGCAGCCACCTGCTCCAACTCCTTGGCAAGCTGGTCAGGGGCCTGTTTAGCCAGAGCTAGCACAGTGTCCCACCTGGACTTCTGGTATCTAGCTGTGTAGGCCTATAGTTAGCCTGCCTGAGTCCCAAAGATGCTGCCATGTACTGCTTCTTTGCCATGGCATCAGTCCTCCTGGAGTCCTTATCTGGGGGGTGTGAAGCCAAGGGAATATTTGCCTTATCACAGGCAGCAGCCGCCTGCACTACCCCAACATGGCTGCATTGCTGGGAAAGGAACTCCATGAGCAAAGGAGAAATCTCCGGAGTGACTGTTCAGTGAAGCGGAGTAAAGAATCTGATGATTGGAGTTTAAACAACAATAGACAGAGGCTTCAACCGAGCTCACGCTGAACGTTCCATGCTGGCCATGGAAAGTTAACTCTTTGTTCTCCGGGGCAGTTGAAAGGCAGGACCTAACTGCAATAGTCAGAATACAGCAAAACTTCATGTTGTTTGAAAGACTATTACATTGTCAAATTGTGGAGAATATGAATAAGTATGGATTACTAACATCTGCTCAACACGGTTTTCGTGAAGGGTGTGGTACAGCGACGGCTTTGGTCAGGTTCATGAGCGACCTGCATGAGGGTATGGATGAAGGGAATTATGTTGGTGTGGTGTCCATGAACCTGACCAAGGCCTTCGATCTTGTAGACCATACACTACTGGAACTTAGAATTAGGGAGTTGGGCTTTGGAGACCCTGTGGTGAACTGGTTTAATAGTTATCTAACAAAAAGGGTACAACAGGTCCGTGTAAATGGAATATTATCTGATTTGAGGGAAGTTTACCATGGGGTTTCCCAAGGCTCAATTCTGGGTCCCTTATTGTTTTCTATTTTTCTGAATGGATTACCATCTATTTGCACTGATACTTCCATAGTATTATATGCAGATGATGCTGTACTTTATGCAGCAGAAAAAAATGTTGATAGACTTCAGGAGAATCTGAGTAAAGACTATAATAACTTGACTAGCTGGTTAAGGGACAATCGTCTTGTCTTAAACCAGAAAAAAAAACTAAAGGAATGCTTTTTTGCTCCCCTGCAAAATTAAAAAAATTAAAAAATGTGTTTACTATTTCTACTAAGGATGGCTCCACTGTTGAAATTGCTTCAAACTTTACATATCAAGGGGTGACTTTAGATAGTGCATTGAATTTTCAATTGCATGTTGATAATATAACTAAGCGGTTACAAAGTAAATTGGGGGCACTCTATGCCATAAGGGATTATTTAGCTGATGATAGCAGGAAAGCAACTGCTACTGCTTGCTTATTGCCAGTGTTAGATTTTGGAAGTATAGTCTGGGGAGGCGCATCCGAGAAGATTAGGAATCATAGAATAACTTTATATAATGCCATTTGTAGGTTTGCCTTAAGGGCAAAATTTAGGGAACATCATTGTAGTTTATATGATAGAATGGGGTGGTTGTCCCTAGATCATAAAGATACACTTCAGAAATTGTGCTTTGTGTATAAAATAATCCACTGTAGTGGGTCAAATCCCATGTTTAATTTTTATCAACAGAGAGTTCTCCCAAGAAGGTTGCAATCTGAAAATGCAATCCAGCATTTGGCCTCGACCTGTAAAACCGTTAAACATCAAAAATCATTTAAACAATGTGCCATACAAATTTGTAACAAACTTGCAGTTGAGATACAAAATATTCCTACGTTTTACCAGTTTAGATATACTGTAAAGAAAGACTTATTTTTTGAGCTCAGGATGTTTTTGCACATAACTTACATGTTGTATTGTTTTTATATGTTATAATTGTGATTTATCATCATCCTGCTATATTTTTTATATGCAACTTTTGTACATGTAGATGTATTTACTGTATTCTCTTCGTTACATGTTCTTGAGCGTCTTTGACTCTCACCGAGTCAAGCCTGTAAAAGGGCCATGTGGCCCAGTGCTTTTTTACCTGTTTAACAAAAATAAAATGAAAATGAAATGAAAAATGAGTCCCTTACCTGTTGAGGAGATTGACCTACGACTAGCCAGTCGTCTAGGTAAGGGAACACTGCCACTCCCTGTCTCCTTAGGTGTGCCACCATTACAGCTAAGCATTTTGTTAACATCCTTGGAACAGAAGTTAGTCCAAAAGACATTACCTTGAACTGGTAATGGCCCAAAGAGCAATTCGGCCCCACCTTTAGCCACCCAATATTTCTTATCCACCTTTCTATCCACAGGTGGCACAGAAGTGGGAGTCTGCAACACTTTATTCACCTGTCTTTTCAAGCACTTATAGATGGGCAGCAGCAGTCTTTTGGAGACTGGGATGTCCATCATCACCATATAGTCTATCAGTGGACTCCTGAGTAGGAAGGTCCAGTGTTTGAGCCACTTGCTTTATAAAAGCAAAGCGGGATGTATAGTCCTCAGATCCCTTATCAGGAGAATCAGGATGGTGGGGATCAGGGGAGATATCAGGTTCAACTGGCTCCCCATAGTCTTCATCCTGATCCTCATCTTCTCCAAAAGGTTCTGCTCCTTGTTCAAATGAACCGGAAACCAAAGGAGAACCGGGGGTTTGTGACTGTAACCGCTTCTCAACCGGAACTAGGGTACTCTGTTGAAGCGAATGGATAATCCTGATACCATTTACTACCACTTCAGTGGTAGGAACTGATGTCTTTTTGGATTGTGGTTCGTGTGCTGTATGTTTCTCTTTTTTCTTTCTTTTTCCTGTGGTTGCCGGTTCAGTGGCAGTATCTGCAGGCTGTTTTCTAACTGAGGAACTGTCACCCTTGTCAGAGGGCTGTTCCTCTGGTTCTTTATGGCTGGTAGCCAGTTTGTCAGCAGCCGGGTCAACAGCTTTTTCAGACATCTTCTTCTGCAGTCATTTAAGTCGCCTCTCAAGTTTCGACTGAGGGAAATTTTTACAGATATTACAGTCCTCTTTGAGGTGGTCAAACCCCAAACAAAAGACACAAATAAGATGAGAATCTGCTTTAGCGAACAGTTCACCACACTTGGTACAATGTTGGAAACCAGTAGGGCTCATTGTTTTCTTGGCTTGTAACATTTAGCCCAAAACACTTTAAATCCTTTTGTTTTTTGCCTTTTTCAGTCAGTTAAAACCAAACAACTGAGATTTACCCCAGTAAAAAATTTTGTAAAAGAGAACCAACTTACCTTAAAAGTCAGAATAGGTAAGACGCACTGAGAATTACCTCAGAAAATAAAGAGAAAATCACCGGTTCCTTCTCGGCTGAGAAAAAATGAAAAGGAACCAAAACACTTATCCAATTAACACTAATCTAGATTAAGTCTACCTGTGAACCAAGGAGAGTGCTCTAAAAATTGAAAAAACGAAACGGACTTCGACAAAACCGAAAAAAATACACTTCAAGTAAGTGAAGGAGAGCTCTCTGGAGATGTCTTACTGAGGCAAGCAAAGAATCTGATGGTTACAGGAAGTGCAACCAGGGGCAGTGGTTTGAAAACCGAGCTTGAGCCTAACATTCCACTATTAGCATAGGTTCTATTAACCATTTCGGCTATGGGGCAGTCCTACGGTGAGACCATACTGCAATTGTCAGAATACAGTAAGATTTCCTGGGGCTTGAATCTTCAAATCCCCACAAAAACATCATTCTGCACCACAGCTACAAAAACATATTTTGGCCAGGATTTAAAAAATGATAGCTGTCACATTCATGAGGTGCTTTGAAGAAATGGTTATGTTGAAAATTTGGGGTCAAAATATTGAAAATGATCAAAGTTACAAGCCTGCGTTCATAAATTTCAACGTAGGCTCATACTTTTGTTGTTTTTTAATATTTTTGCTCCAAATTTTCGACATAGCCTTCTTATGACCCCACCTCATGAAAAAGTGCAGAGAAAATTCTCAACTCCTGCCCAAAAGGTGATTTCACGCAGCGACTGTGAAATCATCTTTCAGGGCACAAAAACACAGTTTGGCCAGGATTTTGAAAAATGAGAGCTGTCACAATCATGAGGTGCTACAAAGAAATATCTATGTTGAACATTTCAAAATATTGATAATTACTAGAGTTACAAGCCTGCATTTACAAATTTCAATGTGAAAATTACCAGCGTTACAAGTCTGCATTTGCAAATTTCAATCTAGGCTCATAACTTTGTTGTTTTTTTAATACAGCAAAGTTTCAACATTGCCATCTTATGAGCCCACCTCATGAACAAAGGCAGAGAAAATGTTCAATTCCTGCCTGAAAGGTGATTTCAAGCAGGAAACACAAAATCACCTTTTGGAACAGATTTGCCTAATTTCACTGTAATTGTTCATTAAGTGGGGTCCCAAAAAAAGGCATGTTTAAATTAGAGGCAAAAATATTCAAAAATGGCCAAGTTATGCCACTACTATACATTTGAAACCCCACTGAAATATACTGAACCGCATACCTGAATTCCTCAGTTCGCAGCCTGGTTTTAAACAGCGAAGACGTGTTTGTGGTCCAGAGCAGATTATGGTGCCAGACTCCCAGTGGGTATGTAAGAGCTTGGGGGGTGGGGGAGTGCTGAGTGGGAGGGTTGGGTGGGGGACTAATACGCAACAGACATCGATGGATGGTTTCTATTTTCAGGGTTAATAAAAACTTTTTATAAAAAAAAGATGGACAGTTTTCTGTATTTCAGATGATGACACTGGGGATTGGGCACCCCTTAGTGTTAGCGTTATGCTTGTGGGAAGGGGGAGTCTGAGAGGGAGGGTCGGGTAAGGGGGAACAGTTATAGCTGTGCCAGCAGTAGACATCGGTGGATGTTTTTCTTTGTTATAGGTTTTTTAAATAATATTAAAAAAACCGACAAGGTGGCAATACTGGGGGATTGGGCACCCCCAGTGTCCATTTTATGTTTGTGGGGAGGGATATGTGGGGTGATGAGTGCTGAGAAGGAGGGTCAGCTGGGGGGGGCAATTACAGGGGCCCTAGCAACAGACATCGATGGATGGTTTTGTTTGTTACAGGTTTTATAAATAATATAGGGAAAAAAACTACGAGGTGGTGGCACTGGGGGACTGGGCACCCACAGCGTCACTGTTATGTTTGGGGAGGGATGTGGAATTGGTGAGTGCCGAGAGAGGAGAGGGAGGGTTGGGTGGGGCAAACAGTTACTGGGCACCAGCAAGAGACATCGATGGATAGTTTTCTTTGTTGCAGGAATCTATAATATAAAAAAAACAAAAAAACTACGAGGTGAACACTAGGGGACTGGGCACCCCCAGTGTCAGTGTTATGTTTGTGGGGGAGGAGTGTGGGGTGGTGGGTGCTGAGAGGGAGGGTCGGATGGAAGCCAGAGTTACAGGGGTGCTAGCAACAAACATCGATGGACGGTCTTCATTATTACAGGGCTTGATACAGCAGCTGCACAGCGGTGACATCCGTAGCAAATTACCGGTGTGCAGCTCGTAACTGTTTTGAAAGCCAATTAACTATTTGCTGATGCGGCTTCATAGAAATCAAAGGACCAAAGCCCTCTCTGATTGGAGTGGCTTCAGTTTGGTCCTTTGAAGTACACAAAGTTTCCATCCACCAAGCAGAGAGCTGCATCACGACCACAGTGCTTACTCATTGGTGTAGACTGCTGAGCCACTGCTATTCTGAACTGCAATGGGCTCGGCAGTCACACATAGAAACATAGATTTTGATGGCAGATAAGGACCGCTTGGCCCACCCAGTCTGCCCATTTCCCTACCTAATGGATAAGCTGCAGATCCTAGTTAACCAGCAGCCTACTTCTTCCTACCCCCACCCCCTAGAATTGCCTTATGATTGTCCCATGCATGCTTGAATTCCACCACTGTTTTTGACTCCACAACCTCCTCCGGAAGGCCGTTCCATGCATCCACAACCCTCTCTGTGAAAAAATACTTCCTTAAGTTACCTCTGAGCCGCCCCCACCCTTCTATCTTCAAACTGTGCCCCTTGTTCTTGCACACCTCTTTTTTTGTAAGATGCTACCCTCTTGGACTTTGTTGATTCCCTTGAGGTACTTGAAAGTTTCTATCATGTCCCCCCCTCCCTCCTTTCCTCAAGGCTATACATATTTAGCTCCTTAAGTCTCTCTTCATATGTCTTCCGGTGCAGACCCTGCCATTTGAGTTGCCCTCCTCTGGACAGCTTCCATCCTGTCTAGGTCTTTGGAGATTGGGTCTCCAGAACTGCATGCAGTACTCAGATGGGGTCTCACCAACTGTCTATACAGAGGGATAATAACTTCCTGTTTTCTACTGGTGATGTCTCTCCTATGCATCCCAGTATCCCCAAGCCCTACTTGCTGCCCTCTCACATTGCTTGCCCACCTTTAGGTCATCTGATCTGACTACCCCAGGTCCCTTTCCATTTTGTTGTTATTAGTATCTCACCCCCATTGTGTACTCTTCCCTGGGTTTTGTTTCCAGGTGCATTACCTATACACTTCTTAGCACTGAATCTAAGCTGCCATACATTTGACCATTCCTCTAACCTTGCCAAGTCCCTTCTCATCCTTTCCACCCCACCTTGTGCATCAACTCTGTTGCAGATCTTTGTGTCATCTGCAAAGAGACATACTTTTCCTTCCAGTCCCTCTGCCATGTCACTTATAAAGACATTGAAGAGGACCGGTCCTAATACTGAACCCTGCAGTACCCCACTAGTAACCCCCATTTCTTCAGAGTGGACTCCATTTACTATTACTCTCTGTGCCCTATTCTCCAGCCAATTCTTTACCCAGGCTGTCATCTTGGGACCCACTCCCAGGCTGGCTAACTTGTATATTAATCTTTTTGTGTGGGACTGTGTCAAATGCCTTGCTAAAGTCTAGGTAGGCCATGTCCACAGCCCCTCCCTGATCTACTACTTTGGTCACCCAGTCAAAGAAATCTATCAGATTTGTCTGGCATGACCTTCCGCTGTGAATCCATGCTGCCTTGGGTCCTGTGCCCCTCTGGCCTCTAGATACTCAACAATTCTTTCCTTCAGAAGTGATTCCATCATTTTCCCTACCACTGAGGTTAAACTAACAGGTCTGTAGTTTCCTGCCTCTGCCTTGCTCCCACTTTTGTGAAGGGGAATCACATCTGCCCTCCTCCAGTCCTTGGGTACCACCCCATCCTCCCATGATTTGTTAAAGAGGGTAGTCAGTGGTGTCACTAGTTCTACCCTTAGTTCTTTTAGAATTATGGGATGAATCCCATCAGGCCCCACTGCTTTTTCCACCTTCAGTTGTAAGAGTTCTTTCAGAACCCTTTCTTCTGTAAATGGGCTGATATCAACTTCTGTATCCAGAGTGTTTCTGCTGTTTGTTTTAGGTACCTCCCCCTCTTCCTTTGTAAATACTGAGCAAAAATATTTGTTTAGTATCTCTGCCTTTTCACAGTCACCCCATCCCTGACATCCCGTTTCACTCGTCACAAAACATTTGGTGTGCAGACGCATCAAACATAATAAAAAAGTACATTAAGTGTATGGGTACACACCGAAGAACCTTAATTTAACATCTCATTTGATAATAGTAGTGTGCTACAGTGACAGAATGTGGTATGAACTCGAGTTCTGCTGTGGGATTCAAACTACAGCCTTATGTGGTCCAGAAGGGGAGTGCAACCAACTTAGTCACAGCAACATTGTAGTACAAATGATGCTGCATTCTTCCAAGGACCTCAGAAATGGTATAGTGCAGTATACAGACAGCTAGAATGCCAATTTTTAATCCTTTTCTGGGTTGTCCTGGAATACCACTTAAGTGAGCACCAACCATTTTACATTCTTTATCCCAAGACAGAGAGAGAGAGAGAATTCACAGAGCTGCATTCTACAGTCAGTTCCAATAATTATTTACATTTTATTTTTTTAGGGCTGCAGCCCTATTGTGTCTGCTCTAAAAATGAGCTACAGGATTTAGACCGAAGAACACTTTCTTTGGAGTTTGCAAATGATCCTTCCACTACGTTGCAGCCCTTAAATTTAACCCTTGCAGTGCTGCAGACTAAACATGTGTGCAGAGCTCAGTCAAATAGATTAATTCTAGTTCTTTTGGCAGCCTTGTAGTTCTTCAGTAACTACAAGAAACACTTTTCCTTTTTGATCCAACTTGGTAAGCAGCATTTGTAGAGCTACTGCAAGACAGATAACAGCACCTAACTGCAGATCAGTCTCAAATTACATGCATGGTTATCACTCCCAGTGTGTGTGTGTGTGCGTGTGTGTGTGTAGAAATGATTTACAGTACTTTTGAAACATAACAGAAGATTACTTCAGAGAAGCTAATTAACACCAGTATGCTTTTAGCTGAGAAGCCCCTGAAGGGCAAAGTTTATCAATAATTATCAAAATGTAGAGAGCTCTTTTCACATACATTTTAAGCTGTCTCAGTAAGTTTCAAAAAAGCATTCTACTGATAGAAAAATCTTGGGATACTATTCTCCCTAATACATGTAAGATGAGCTTCCAATTTTTATTGCAAGTGTCCTTGTGTTTTAAAGAGCACAGCCAATGAAAGACAAAATGCTGAAATGAGGCCTAATTGCAAGTCGAAATTAAAATAAAATTATACATATATCTATACTGTATATATATGTGTGTGTGTGTGTGTGTTTAATATGTATGTGTATATATTTATTTATTTGCTTTTTGTTTACCGGGGTAAGTACACTAGACAACAATGTTGCCTATATTCAGGCACAACCCAGGAGAGTACAGACAGGGGGAGACCAGAGTCAACATTAAAGAGTATTTCATGATGCAGCATGAGGTGAGAACAAACATTTGAACAGTATACAGCCAGGTACAGTCATTATCAGTGATGACAAAGATAAACAGATAACATTACATTCATTATTTTCATCTGATGATACATCAATGACTAAACTGAAACGACAAACAGCAAACAAAACTTAAATGAAGTAGCATTATAACAATAGGATTTCTGCTGGATGTGGGAAACTTTCAGATTTTGGAGACCAGCAGGAAATCAGTAAGTGCCATAGGGAGGAGAAAATGCTAGGAGAGAGGCTCAAGTTACAGCACAAGAGCAGCAGTCGGATTCTAATAGGTGTGCCTGAAGACCCAGTTTAAAGGCCTTGTGGGATTTGGAGAGTTTGATGTGGGAGGGAATGGAGTTCCAGGAGTGGGGGGCAGACATGGTGAAGGATCGTTCTCCTTTTTTTGTAAGATATCTGGGAATTTCAAGTTGGGTTTGAGCAGATGCCCTGAGGAGGTATGCTTGGGAGGGCTGAGTTAATAGTTCAGCAAGGTATTTAGGGGACCCCGTTCTGATCATATTATCAATTGTACAACCCGCAGAATAGTGTCTGAGCGAGTCTGGGGCGAGCCAATTTAGTTTTGAGTAGAGCAGGCAATGATGGGTAAGTCTGTGAGCGGAGAGAGCAAATCTGCATATACTGTTATAGCAGGTGCTCCATTTCTGGAGTGCACCTTTGCTAGCTTTAAGCTAAACCTGAGAGCAATATGTCAGAGCAGGGAGGAGAAATCCTTGTGCAATAGTAAGCTGGACAGCATCATTGAGGGAGGACCTAATTTTAAAGGCAAGACCAAGTTTTGAGTAAACTGTCTTACATGTAGCCGCAATGTGGAGGTTAAAGTCAAGAAATGGGTCGAGAGTGACTCCTAGATACCTGAAGAGTTAACAAATTCAAGAGGGGAGTCATCTAGAGAATGTATCAGTAAGTCTGGAGTAAGAGATCTGATTCTTGACGGGGGGCCAAAAAGCATAGTTATGGTTTTGTTAACATTCATTAGGAGCCTGTTCTGTAGTAACCACTCCTGCAAGCAGTTTAAGTCTGCTTGAAAATGTGCTCTTACTTATAAGGGATCTTTACCACTGGCGAGAAGCACCATGTCATCAGCATAAAGGATTAACAAGGAGGAGCAGGGAAGGGAGGGCAAGTTGTTAATGAAAAGGGAGAAAAGTAGTGGGCCAAGAATACATCCTTGTGGGACTCCAACAGAGGTAGGGGAAAGATTTGAGACGGCGGATTCAATTTGAACAAATTGCAACCTCCCTGAGAGGTAGCTATCGAACCAGGAGATGGTCGACAGATCAAAGCCAAGGCGGGACAGTTTCGGAAAGTGGCAGAGAGTGATTCACAAGGTCAAATGCCTTTGTGAGATCGATAAATATGGCCCCAGTGAGCAGGCTCTTATCCATCGCTGTAAGGACTGCATTTGCCAGCTGAAGTAGAGCAGTTGTGGTGCTGTGTCCTGTTCGGAATCCGTGCTGGGTAGGGGATATAAGGTTGTGAAGGTGCAGGTAATTTGTGACCAGAGTAGCGATGGCCTTCTCGAGAAGTTTATTTAGGGTAGATATATATAAACACATTTACATACACACATATACAGTATACACATACACACACACATACATATACATCTATCTATATATAACATATATATGTATACATATATACACACACACACACACATATATATATATATATATATATATATATGCATATGCATACATACACATATACCTACAAAACACACATGTATGTATATACATACATACATATATATATATATATATATATATATATATATACACACATACATATATGTAAGTAATAAGCCAAGACAGGGTATGCATTAAAGAACTTTAATGCACACCCCAGGGGCGTGCTAAGGTACGAGGCCAAAGGCAGAGTGTCCTTATACCCTTGGGAAGTACATTAAAATCCTTTAATGCACACCCTGGAGTGGCTTATCAACTTTTTAAAATGGGCCATTATCATAAAATAATTTGTTTGATTTACTCTGATAGGAATTAAAACTTATTTACTATTTTCAAAAGAGTGTACAATACATTACCTCTACAACATTTAAAATCTGAAAAAAGTAGTCCCTATTAATGAATAAAATAGCATATCTCAGCAATAGGTTAACTAGTACAGTACTTTGCAGTAAAAGTATTTATTAGTAGAGTTGGTTGAAAATAAATATTTTCTCTGTAACACGTAAATTATCATATAAATGCACTGTAACATCTGCAAATTTGTAAAACATGAGTAGTGTTTCAAACTTAATTTTCATTACACTGTAGTTACAGTATATTCTTTCACTGAAGGCAACCTTCCCTTTATTTTTGTTTTTTTACTAATGTGTTGTGGTCTAATACACAAAAGAAAAACTGCTATAGGATTGAGATGAAAGGTTAGTAAGAAAAAAAAAAACTTTAAACCTGCCAAGTTGCCTTTTTTGGTGGCGGTGGGGGGGTACATTTCACCTGAAAACACCTATATATGATTAAAATGTACATGCTTTTATAAACATCAGCAATGTAGTTGAGCAGTTTGGATCTGCCTCTGCCATTGTAACTGTGTTTTTCACCTTTTCTCTTTATTTATAAAGTATTACGTAAGCAATAATACCTGACAGGGTGGGCATTATTGGGAAATACCGGACTGCCCGGGGTGTAATGAGGCCTGACACCGCAGGCGGAAGTACTTATAGCCCCTGGAATGTCCGGTATTTCCCAATAATGCTTACCCTGGAGGGTATTATTGCACTTAGAAAATGGCTGTCTTACTAAGTTTTAATCAAGTGTTAAAAGAAGAGAGGAAATGATTATAAAAAAATGAATAGCATTAGCAGAAACAAAAGTATTGAGAAAGTAGTCCATGTTTCTTTAAGGCTGTTCCAGGTCCTGTTGCTGCTCCCCACAGCTATCACCCCCCCACACACACACACACATCCAATAAAGAAGAAATCCAGTAGCAGTTTGTGGACATCGTTTTTAAGTTTTGTCGTGTTTTTGTAAGATTTTTTTTTTATATATATAATTGGTCTGCAGTTGCATGTTGCGTCTGTTGAACGTGCGACCTGTGGATAACAAGTATCTGCCATGAGGAACAGACCCGAGGTAAATGATGTATTTATTTTAAATTAGATCGAATAACTGTGGGAGCATTGTGCTTTAAGGGAGTTCTGGTGTCTGTGGCGGTAGCATGGCACAGTTTTAAAAATCCTGCTTCTCACCGAGAAGCTGCCCGGAGCAACGGCTTCATTTGAATTCGGTTAAGCTCCGTACTGCAAGAGTGCGGTCGGAAGAGTGCAGCTGTGAGGAAGAAAAACATTTTGTTACTCTTCCTGACCACAGAATAAGTGCAATGTTTTTTGTTTTTTTTTTATGAAGAGGGAGCAAGCTAATACTGAAGGAGTGAGTGTTTGGGGGTGTCCAGCAGCTCTAGCTAAGCGAGAGAAAAACATGGTGGGGATTTGTAATTTAAAATCATTTAAAATGTAATGTAAAATTAAAAATCAAGTGCTTTCAGCCAATGACAAACTAGGCTGAGCACTCTTGTACAAGGGTATGTGATGAGGTGGCACTTGGGCTTGTACTTACTTTTAGGTGGGCATCTATTAAGAAATAAATGCCCAGCTAGGATGCTGTATCAGCCAGTCAGGATCTAGAATCCATTCTGGCCATTTTCTAATATATTATAATGTATGGGTAGCCCTTATTACCCACTGAAATTAAGCTGTTTACAACCCTGTAATCCCACTGTCATGACTTCAGAACCTTGTAAACCCCTCTCATCTATGTCATGACAGTGGGTTTACAAAATGGAATGCTAGTGTTATTCAGTACTCTACACACCCAAAATATGATTGTAGTGTCAGTACAGTATTCAAATAACATTCCAATTGTCACAGTTTACTGTTACTGACTCTAGCGATCACATGTCTGATAAAAATTGTAACTCTGGTGCTATTTTGGCCCGCTGTCATTCAGTCTGTGTATCTTAATAAATGGTTTTCCTATACAATCATATGGCCATAGTGCAGATGAAAAAATTACTCACCTTAGTAATTATGTTTCTTCTAATGGAGTCTTGCTGTATTCTGACTATTGCAGTTAGCCCCAGCCTTTAAACTGCCCCGGAGAACAAAGGGTTAACTTTCTATACAGAGCATAGAATGCTGAGCTCGCGTTCGGTTGAGGTCTCTGTCTGAGTCCTTTGAAATCCAACCGTAAGATTCTTATGAGCAAAAACTCACTAACTATTCTATGTGGAAATTGTAAAAATTTTTACTAGCCAACTAGCAACAAAAAGCTTTGGATCCCCAAAGGAAGACTCAAGTCAGGAAACCCAAAACAAAAAAACAATCCAATTAGGAATAAGGATAAAACAAACACCCAAACCAAAAGAAGAGGGCGTAAAAGGAGCACCCCTGAGATGCAACATTGCACCTGCCCACCCACTTCCCAAAACAGGTTCTGAGAGGGGAGGCAGGAAGGGAGGTCAGAATACAGCAAGACTCCATTAGAAGAAACATAATTACTAAGGTGAGTCATTTTTTCTTCAAACAACATGAAGTCTTGCTGTATTCTGACTATTACTGAACTTCAAGCGGGTACGCCATGGAGGTGACAGAACCTACTTTGGAATAAACTATAGTACTGCTGCCAATCGAGCATCACTCTAGCCTGGATATCAGAGAGTAATGCTTGGTAAAGGTATGGACTGTTTTCCAGGTGGCTGCTTGACAAATTTCTAAAACAGGAAAATCCCTGGCAGCAGCCAGGGAAGCAGCTGTACCTCTGGTGGAGTGAGCCCTCAGGCCTGAGGGTGGAATTTTTCCTAGCTTCTCATAGCAGAATTGTATACAAGATACAATCCACCTGGCAATAGTTCTCTTGGTGGTAGGTTTGCCCTTCCCCACTTCTCCATAAGTGAGGAACAGCTGGAAGGAATCAAACCTGTGACCCTTGGTATGCTCTATATAGCAGCTAAGGGCCCTTTTAACATGTAAACTAGGTAGCCTCCTCTCTCCTGAAGAGGAATGATCAGTGAAGAAAACAGGAAGAGACATAGACTGGTTCAGGTGAAACTCTGAAACCACTTTGGGCAAGAATCTTCTACTGGTTCTAAGGACCACTTTATCCCTATGAAAGGAGATAAAATCAGGTTCCACTGACAGAGCTTGCAGTTCACTGATAAGTCTGGCAGAGGTAATAGCTACTAAAAACACAGTTTTCCAAGTCAAGTACTTAAGCTCTACTGAGGACATAGGCTCAAAGGGAGGTTGCATCAATTGAGCAATACAACCATTTAAATCCCAGGCAGAGGCAGGGTCTCTGAATGGAGGACTGGTATGAAGCAATCCTTTGAAAAATTTACAGAACACAGGATGAGATGATAGTGAGGAAGACCTCCCCACTGACAGACAAGCAGAGACAGCTGACAAGTGAACTTTGAGAGTAGCTGGTCTGAGGCCTAAATCATTAAGATGGACCATATAATCCAGAACTGTAGGCAATTCAGCAGTGTCTGGGGAAATATGCTGCTCAGAACACCAAATGTTGAATCTCTTCCATTTGGAGTTATATGTCTTTCTAGTGGCGGGCTTTCGATAGGCTTTGAGGATGTCCAGAACCCCCTGAGACAGATGCAAGTCTGCATACTCTAACTCTTCAAGAGCCTTGAGATTGAGAGACTGAAGATTGGGGTACCAAATCCTCCCCTGAGAGGAGGTTACCAGGTTGTAATTCCTGGGAAGAGACAGAGGAAGATGGACTGTTAGGGACAGTAACAAGGGTTACCAAGGCTGTCTGGCCCAATCTGGAGCAATCAGAATCACTTTCCAAGGTTATGACTTTATCTTGACTAAAACTTTTAACAGTAGAGGAAAGGAAGGGAAAGCACACAAATTTTCCTTTCCAGTTCAGAATCAGAGCACCCAGAGGGACTGTGCCCAAGACTGGGGGTCTGCAACAAAAGAGAGGAAGTTGGTGATTGTCTGGGGCTGCAAAGAAATCTATCTCTGGAGTGCCCCACCTTGAAAAAATCACCTTCAAGACCAGAGGGTCCAGGGACCATTCGTGATGGCCCTGTGAAATCCTGCTCAGTGCATCTGCTAGCACATTGTCCTTCCCCGGAAGGTGGACTGCTATCAGAGAGGTTTGCAGGGAATAAGCCAGGGACCACAACTTCATGGCTTCTGTGCACAAGGCCATAGACCGCGTGCCTCCCTGCTTGTTGATGTACCACATGGTGGTGGTGTTGTCTGTTCTGACTTGAACCACCTTGTTCTGCACTGAATGAGAGAAAGCTTGCAGGGCCAGAAAAACTGCCCTGAGTTCCAGAACATTGATATGGAGAAGAGATTCCTGAGGGGACCACAGTCCCTGGGCAGTGAGGGCCCCCAGATGGGCTCCCCAGCCCAGGAGGGAAGCATCCGTGGTAAGGACCACCGAATAAGAATGAGTGGCAAATGGGACCCCTTGCCTTAAGTTGTCCTGATCCTGCCACCACTGAAGGGCTTGGATCAGGGTCCGGGTCACTGGGATCAGTTTCGTAAGGGAATCTTTCTTTTGGGACCAAAAGGCCCTCAGATAGAACTGAATCTCCCTCATCTGGAATCTTGCCCCTTGGACCACTGCTGTAGAGGCTGCCATGTAGCCCAAGAGCTGGAGGAAATGCCTTGCTGGTCGAGACACCTGAAGGCTGAAGGAAGAAGCCAGTTCTATAAGAACTCCTGCCCTTTCCAGGGGATGAAAGGCTCTTGCTTTGACAGTATCCAGCTCTGCCCCATAAAGGTAAGGAGCTGCACTGGCTCGAGAACTGACTTGGGAAGGTTGAGAAGAAATCCTAGAGAAGTAAGCACTTGCTGGGTCATTTGCAGGCCTGACTTGACTTGGTCTGGGGACTGGCCCACTATGAGCCAGTCGACCAGATATGGAAAAATGGAAATCTTTTGCCACCTAAGAAAGGCAACTACTCCTGCCAGGCACTTTGTGAAGACCCTTGGGGCTGAAGTTAGGCCAAAGGGCATTGCTCTGAACTGATAGTGGCCTGAGGGCAACTCGAACCTGAGGTACTTTCTGTGGGAGCACCTAATGGGAATGTGAAAACAGGCATCTTTGAGGTCCAGTGAGGCTAGCCAGTCCCCTGGCCTTAGAGAGGGAAGGATTATTCCCAGAGTTACCATCTTGAACTTTGGTTTTAAAAGATGTTTGTTTAGGTATCTTAGGTCTAGGATGGGTCACCACTCCCCTGTCTTTTTTGGGGTAAGGAAGTACCTGGAGTATAGACATTTGCCCCAGTGTAGGGTAGGTACTCTCTCTATGGCTCTTAAAGCCAGCAGAGATGAAACCTCTGCCTCTAGGGCAAGGGTTTCTGCGAGACCTGCAGGTGGAAAAGATCTGGCTCTCATCTTCGGAAATGTTCTGAAGCTGAGAACCAGTCCTTGGCCTACTACTTCCAGGACCCACTTGTCTGATGTAATAGACATCCAGTCCTGGACAAAGTAAGTCAGCCTGCCCCCTACTGGAATAGGAGAGTTGACCTGGGCAGGCCCATCAGGGTGTCTGCTTGGCAGGGGCCTTAGGCTGAGGAGTGGATGCAGCCCTGCTCATCCCCTTCTGCCTCTCCCTCTGAAGAACCCCCTCTGTGAAAAGGAAGAAGAGGCCTGTGGCTGGTAGAAAGGCCTATGAAAAGGCCTGCCCCTGCACCTAGACTGCTGCCTTTGAGGAGTTGCCTGCCTCTCTTTGGCCTGAGCACTCCTGTAAGTGGTCCTGTACTCATCCATTTTCTTCATGTAATTCTCTGTCTGCTCACCAAACAGAGAATTACCCACTACAGGAAAATCTATGGCCTTAGCCTGGGTATCCTGCGAAAGGCTAGTACATCTGAGCCAAGCCATTCTCCGAAGAGCCACAGATGTAGCCATGACTCTAGATGATACATCATTGGAGTCCACAGCAGCATGAAACTGAACTTTTGATGCCTCAATCCCATCTGCAGCCACCTCCTCCAGCTCCTTGGCTAGCTGGGGGGAGGCCTGTTCAACCAGTGCCAGTACAGTGTCCCACCTGGACTTCTGGTACCTGGCTGTATAGGCCATATAGTTCACCTGCCTGAGACCCAAGGAAGATGCCATGTACTGCTTTTTTGCCATGGCATCAATCTTCCTGGTGTCTTTGTCTGGGGGGTGTGAAGCCAAGGGAGTGTTTGCCTTGTCACAGGCAGCAGCCTGCACTACCCCAACATGGCTGCATTCCTGGTATAAAAACTCCGTATCTGAGCCTGACAGTGTGTACCTCTTGTCCATCCTTCTGTCAATGGGGGTACAGAATTGGAAGACTTCAGGATTTTTTGTGTCTGTTTCCCAAAGGATTTGTGAAGGGGAATAGACAGTTTCCTGGACTCTGGGATGTCCATCATTTCCACATAATCAGGCTCCTCCTGATCCTCTATTGCCTCCTCCATAGGAAGCTGGAGGGTTTCAGCCACCTTTCCGTAGAACACAAAGTGGGAAGGGGACTCAGAAAGCCTAGGAGGGGAAACACCAGAAGGTCTGTCTGGGGAGATGTCCGGTTCCACAGGCACATCCAGACTTTCATCATCACCATCCTCTTCAAAATCCCCCTCCTCCAAAAACTCCGGTTCATAAAAATCTTCAGGGGTATAATCTTGAACCGGGGGAACCGACCGAACCGAACCCCTGCGAAAAGGTGCTGGATCGGTCGGAACAGGGCGAAGTGATTCCACAATTTGAATTGCTCTGGCTATTTCCTCGTCGGTCGGAACATGAACCTCCAGATCCGAACCGGTCAATTTTTCTTTGCGTTTCCTTTTCGTAGGAACCGACCCCTCAGGATTGGCTCTCTTGCCCGAAGAATTATCGCCCTGGTCAGAGGGCACTCCTTCTGGTTCGGTCAGAACCGAACCGGGCTGGCCATCCGGGTCAGTGGACTTCTCGGCCTCCTTTTCCCTCAGTCTACCTAGTCTCTTTTCAAGGGTAGATTTAGCAAACTTTTTACAAATTTGGCAGTCTGAATCGAGGTGTTCAAACCCCAGACAATAAACACAGGTGGTGTGGGGGTCGGCCTTAGCAAAGACCTCCCCACACTCACTGCACTGTTGAAATCCAGTGGGCCCGTTTTTTTTCTTGGGTTTCTCAGACATGGCCAACCTAACCAAACTTACCCTTTTTAGACTCCCTTATCAGTTCCTAACCATGTCACTGGTGTTGGAAAAAGACGTTCAAAACACGTTTTTTTTAGAACCGGTAACCACACTCTAAAGCAAAACACAAGGATTCAATACAAATGATCGGTTCAGCCGAACCGATCTAACACTTTACAATTTCCACACAGAAACAGAACAAAACCTATCTAGTACCCACGGTACCACAGACAGAGACTGAACCGACTATGCGGAAATAAATTCGGTAAAAACCGACAACTTAACTGAGACTTTAACCGACTTTCGAAACGAGCTGAAGGAGAAATCTCCGGAGAGACTGTTCAGTGAGGCAGAGTAAAGAATCTGAAGATTGGATTTCAAAGGACTCCGGACAGAGACCTCAACCGAGCTCGAGCTCAGCATTCTATGCTCTGCATAGAAAGTTAACCCTTTGTTCTCCGGGGCAGTTTAAGGGCTGGGGCTAACTGCAATAGTCAGAATACAGCAAGACATGAAAATTACGTACCTACCGTAATTCTTGATCTTCTCTTGTATCTTCACCATTCATTACTGCTTGGGTTAGTGCGGGCGTGCACCCGCTACGGGAGTTTTTTTGTTTTTGAGTCGGCTCAGGCGCCGCCCTCAGTCTGACGTACTGCGTCATCCTTGCGCGCAGGGCAGCCTAGGTGCCGTAGACTCCTCCTCTATCTCAGTTCTGTAGCCGGAGAGGCGAAAATAAAGGTAAGAAAAAGGAAAGTGAGGCAAGAGAGCCGAGGGACAGAAAAAGGAAAGGATATAAACTGAAAAAGGAATAAGCCGGTAAAGAATAGACAGAGAAGAAGGATTCCTACCCTAAGGGACCGCAGGGCCTCCTTTCCGGGGCAGCTCTAGGGAAGGAACAGAGAGAAGGAAGAGAAAGTAGAAGAAGAAGAAGAAAAAGAGGCATGTTGAGAGAGAGAACAGTGCCCATCGAGTAATGGTTGAGAGGCTTATAGGCTCGAAACTAACAAGGGAGCAAGAATCCCAGTTGCTAGGACTGAGGGGAGGTCCAACCGAACCACCTGAACAGATCCAAAGAGGGCAGACTCTCTGAACTCTCAACATGCCAAGTCCCTTCATCCTAGCTGAGGGCTCGTAGACTGCCCGGGCAGAACCTGTTCCGGGTAGAGCGCCAACCCAGGAAGGGGACTAAGTCCCTTGGCACCTTGTTAAGTGCTAACACAGTAGTGTATGGGAAAGACTATGCCTTCTCGAAGGCAGTTTTGTAAGAAAGATAGAGTGGAACTCGATCAGACTCCCTAAGGCAAGGCAGCAGACGCTCAGAGCTGACAAATTTAATCAGCAGCTAGAAGAGCTCAAACTAATACCTGCCAGGAGGATTCTAGACTTCGCCGAGGCCAAGTCAGAGCATGGCCTCTTAGGCTGTGAAACTGCATAACCTGAAGAAGGTATTTTAGGAACGCACCCTAAGGGTGGTCAGAAAGAGTTCCCTCAGAATTTAGATAAAAGTACACCCATGTTCGTTCCTCTTTACCTTAAGGAAAAAGGGGACCATTCATTAAGAATGGAAAACAAAAATTTTTTTTTTTTTTGGCATAAAGGCCAAGGGAAGGAAGAGGAACAAGACGGGAGGGGGAGACGTCACAGAAGGAGGCCACTGAGGGGAAGGTGGGTGGGTATCAGTAATGAATGGTGAAGATACAAGAGAAGATCAAGAATTACGGTGGTAACGTAATTTTCATATCTTCCCTTGTCAATCTTCACTATTCATTACTGCTTGGGTGAGTACAAGGCCCCCCCCCTTTAGAAAAAAGGGGGGTAGAACCCTGAGGGAACAAGACCCCCAGCCTCCTGCTGGTGAGAAACAGAAGGGGAAGACCCTGGGCTAATCAGAGAGAAGCCTATGGGGAAGAAGAGCTAGGAGATGCCCCCCGAGGACGGGGAGACGGAGGAAGCCCCTGCAGTAATCTCCTAGCTCTAGAGGAAAAGAGACGGGTCCCCTGGAAAGCGGAGCGAATCACCCTACGCCGGGCCAGGGGTGACAACCTTGATAGACAAAGCCATGCCGTCTGCCTAATGCAGATCGCTGTCCCTGCAAGCCTGGAAGCCACCTCACTGGCATCATAAGATGCCCTTGCTTGGTGTCTTGCCAGCTCCAGGCCTATAGCAGAGAGGGCAATAGCCTGTCTGGTTTGCTCTGTATCAGGCATTGATGCTAAGAGCTGAGAGAGCATCGACCACAGATGCCTACTGTAGGCAGCGTGATGAGCCTGATGTGAGGCAATTCAAGCCATCGTACGAGAGGAAGAGAACACTCTTCGCCCCCACCGGTCGAATTGTAGGGAATCCGAATCCGGTGGACAGTCATGCGCCAGGCGGCGGCACCTGGAGGGAGTCTCCAGGTATACCAAACCCAAGGGCGGGTTGGGGAGAGTACCCAGGGATTCCGAAGGGGCACAATACCTTCGTCGGCAGTCTGCCGGGGCTGGAGAAGGGGTGGCTGGCGACTGCCAGGAACAGATAGACGCCTCCTGGAAGGGGATAGGCCAGGAAGGTACCACCAGGTGCTGGGCACTGAATTCTCCAAGGAATTCATGCGTCTCCCATTCGGTATTATCTCGCCTAACGTAGGAGATTCGAAGATCCCTCACCATCCTCGAAAGGAATCGCTATTCAGTGAAATCAGCATCGGAGGAGATATGAGCAGAGAGTTCCTCTCCCTCAGAGGAGGGAGATGAGGATGATGGAGAGCTCGAGTGTCCAGAAGATTCTTGCGGTGGTGGGGATAGGTGAAAGACCCGCTCATGCATATACCTGACAAATGAGGAGAAGGCCGCCGCAGAACTTCTGAACTGCTCCCAGGATAACGGGCTCGTAGGACCGACATGGCCTGGAAGAGCGGGGGGTGGCTGCAGAGGCACTGGAGATGGGCACCTACAAAGAGGCAACTGTCCTCTGCTAGGGCTCTGAAATCCGGAGAATAGAGCCCGAGCTGACGGGATTCCGGACAACAGACCAGGTCGCAAAATGGCACCCTGGGGATGCGAAACCTGGAAGAGCCCAGAAGAGGATCCTCCCCTGTGACAAACCTGGGACTGCATGGATCCAGAAGGGCAGTCTGCAGCAACGCCACCGGAGGGGACCCCGGGGTCCAAGAGGGAAAGGCGGGGCCCAGCGCTATGGCTCCTAGCCACCCCCCATGGGGTGGCTGGCAGAGACTGCGACAACTGCACCCTGCCCTCGACCCCTCGGACTCCGAGAGTGCCTTCCTCCTCGACCTCAGTGTTCTCCCACCCCCAGAGGCTGCAACAGCACCCGGGAGGGTAGCTGTCACGAGCCCCCCAGGAGAGAGAGCCCCTCCCTCCGCCCCCACTCCATCGCCCCCCGGGACCCAGGACCACCCCTAGCCCGAGGGCCCTCAGGGGAGGACAGCAGCGGGGACAGCGGGAGAGGCCCGCTATGCCGCCTAGCACCATGTGCCACCGGTGACCCCGACTCCGAAGAGTCAGGTTGCCAGGATGGGTCCACGTCTGAGTCATCGACCTCCGAAGAGGAAGAGACCAGCTGAACCACAATGCTAGCAACCCGGGGTCCCCAGAGAAAGCCAGCGCCCATGACGGCGCTGGTGCCAGAAGGCAGCGGCCGGATGACCTCGGCTCCACGCTAGCCCGGCCCGGCTCCCCGCGGCGCCGGCCAGGCCCACGGCACCGCCTCAGCGCCGGACCCCAACCTGGCACTGCCGAGGCGCGGAACTGGGCCTGCGCGGCACCAAAGCAGAAAGCAGCACCGACCACGGTGCTGTCTCGATCACAGGTGCTGCAAGCGCGCCAGGATCCAAACGGCGCCAGAGGGCGGCGCCAAGGGTCCACTGCAAGCCGGGCCCAGCAGGCGCTGGCCTCACACTGGGAGCCTGCACCTCCGAGGAGGTGACTGCCGAGGCGGTGTCCTCACCAAGGCCCCGGAGGGACCGACGCTCTCCGACACCACGTAAAGAAGCTCTTCGGCAAGAGAAGAGGAGGAAGCCTCCTCCTCCACGGACCATATAGGCCCGAGAGGGGACCCGGAGGAAGGGCCTAGAGACCTTACCTGGGAATCCCTGGAGCGATGCCGTCCCCCGAAGGTCGGCGGGGCCTCGCCGATCTTGAACGCGTGGACTTCGAGGACACGACGGTCCATGGAGAAACAGGTGTCGCATGCATCCATATCGTGGTTGGGTCCCAGGCAACGGAGACAGACATCATGCCGGTCCGAGATGGAGAAATGCCGGCCACAGGAGCACTGACGCATAGGGGCACGGCCCGCCTTCGACTTACGCTTTGCCGCCAAACCTGACATGATGCGAACTAAACAAGGCAAAAAACAGCAATAAAGCACTCGGCGCCATCGACAGAAAATAAAAGAACGGTCTTACCGGGAGACGGCGTCGAGCGAGTCACTGTAGAAAAAACGAGGAGTCTTGAGAAGAAACGAGGAGTCTTGACGTAGAAACCGTTAACTACCACGTAGCAGGTGCAGCCTCGGCGGGAGAAACAGAACTGAGATAGAGGAGGAGTCTACGGCACCTAACGGCCGCCCCTCGCGCATGACGCAGCACGTCAAGGCCGAGGGCGCGCGCCATACGACCAAAAAAAAAAACTCCCGTAGTGGGTGCGCGCCCGGCACTAACCCAAGCAGTAATGAATGGTGAAGATTGACAAGGAAGATTTCATGTTGTTTGAATCATTAATAAGGTAAGGTTAAATTACTTGTGTTGGGGGGGGGGGGTTACTTATAATGTCAAGTCCCATACACTGTAAATGACAATGTCTGATGTACGGGTGATAACCACGATGTAATAACTCTTGTGGTTGCTAGGGCAATGGTAAACCTCTCAAGCTGTGCTCTTGAAGGTTTACTGATGCCCTAGCAACCACTCGAGGTGATTATACCGTGGTTATCACCTGTACATCAGGCATTATCTTCTATGTCTACTTCCTTCTTCCTGTTTTTTTCCCCCACATTAAAGACATAGAGGGTGGGATATTCAGAAATGCGCCAGGTATGGGCACAAGCCTGGCGCAGTGCAACTGGGATGCACCAGGGCATGGCCCGGGCGATATTCAACAATGCTGCACCATGGGTCAGCATCGTTGAATATGGCACTGGAGCCGCCGCCTTGTGCATGGCGCAGTGGCACTATGCCAACGCAAGTAGCAGGTGTGGAACAGGGGGATGCACCAGCACAAGTGCAGGTGCGCTAGGTGCAGCAACCGTAATATTCAACGCTGGGCATGCAAATGAGGCCATTATGCATGCAAGGCGCAGATGGGGCCATTTGCATGTCATTATTCACGAAAATTCACAAAAATTAGCGAAAAATACCACCAACAGCTTAATCTGGTTCAAGGTTAGTTGGCATTCATCTGTATCCCCCTCCCACGGGTCGTGCCTGAAAATAGGCAGGATTTGTCTAGTGCACGTACCCAGTCAACAAAAATGAAATAAACTATAAATAAATTTGCATGCAGGTGCGCTGGGGCAATGCGCCCCAACACCCGATTGCGGGCTGTGGTTAAATATAAAGTCCCTGGTGGTCCTGCCCGATCATGGGCAAAAAAAGAAATGTAAACTCTGGTGGTCCAGTGGACTCGATCCCAGCCTGATCACGGGCAAATGAATAGTTTAACTTCCCTGGTGGTCCAGTGGACCTGATCACGGGCTTCAGTTGTAAATAAATGCCTAGGAGGGCCATCGGTACCCCCCCTCCCCACCTCGCTCCCCCCCCCGGTCAGTGGCAGGTGGCAGCTCCCCACCCGCAAGCCGCCTGGCCACCCGCTGACTGACAGCGTACAGTACAACTGTATGCTCATTGGTCCACTGCGTGGGCCAATGGGCATGCAGACTGCACTGTACTATACAGTCCCGAAATGTGAATGAACCATTTGTAAGTATAAGTGCCGAATAAAAAACAAAAAACAAAACTACTTGTCAAGGACCCCCAAGAAAATAAGACCATGAGCTTGATATGTAGATTTCAATACAGTGTCAATTTATAACAAACATATACAGAACCAGTCTAAGGAATCTAAATAAAAGCTCATAGGAATAAAATCCCACTGCCCCCTCTTTCCCTGGGAAAGGTAACTAGTACTGTAGGAATGAGATATATGTACACGAGTCCTAATACATCATTCACACCAATCTTTGCAATATTTACCCAAAAGGAATTAAAGAGTTTATTTATATTAACCTTTTCAGGACCTATGTAATTAATGGCATTGGAACTCACATAGTTTTATACTTGTAGGAAGGGTAAATAAATGCTAGGCAGCTAATGTTTTAGGCATTATCTGAGGTTGCAAGGGGCATCCTAGGGAATTACAAAGAATCAAAGCGGTGTCAACTGCAGTGATCCCAGATTGAACAAAGCATTTCCCTGTAAGGCAGCCTCCTTTTCCCTGTATTTTCCATGTAAAACTGTTAGAATGTTCTTATATCTCCAGAACCTCTTGATGGTATTATAGCATTGTTGCAATATATTGGCACAGCCGGATAGCCTGGCTGAGATGCAGTATGTCATATTCAGTGGGGTCACACTTTTACCCATTTTGGCAATGTACTGACACAGGATAGCATTGATGAGATGCAGGCTCTCATTTTTAGAGGGGCCCTAATTGTATCCATTTTTTTCAATGTACTGATACAGATTAGGCTGGCCAAGATGCAGTATCTTATTTTCAGTGGGGTCTTACTTTTACCCATGTTTGAGTTCCAACAGAGGATACATCATCTAACTGCAGAGCAGTTCCAAATTACATCCTTGGCCATCTCTCCCAATGTGTGTATGTGTGTAACAATGATTTACAGTATTTTCTCTGAAGAGTTGATTTATGATAACCCTTTCAGGGACTTATCTAATTAGTGGCATTGGAACTCTTATGGTTTTATATTTGTAGGAAGGGTAAATGTTAGGCAGCTAACGTTTTAGGGGGTTTCAGAGGTTGCAAGGGGCGTCATAGGGGATTACAAAGAAATCATAGGGGTGTCAACTGCAGTGTGTTCCCAGACTGAACAAAGCATTTCCCTGTAGGGCAACCTAAATTTCCCCCTGTGTTTTCCATGTAAAACTGGGACAAAACTCCTGTACATTTTCCTGTATGCTCAAATAAATACATGAACGCAACTAACTTCATTATGCCTGTCAGTAAAATTGCTATAACAAATGTTAATGCTGTGTTATGTGCTCTTTAGCCCTGTTACAATGTACTGACATAAGATAGCCTGGCTAAGATGCAGTATGTTATATTCAGTGGGCTCATACTTTTATCCATTCTAATATAGTACTGACACAGGTCAGGTTTGTTGAGATGCTGTATCTCATTTTCAGGGGCTCCTAATATTACCCATTTTTACAATGTACACAGCTTAGCCTGGCTGAGATGCAATATTTCCTTTTCAGTGGGGTCTTACTTTTACCCATGTTTACGTCTGCATGCAATGTACTGACACAGGACAGATTTGCTGATGGCCACTGTGTGCAACATGGCGGTGCTGACTTAAACTATGCATATGTAAGTATCGCCCACATATAGTCATGTCAGTGCTGCCATGATACGGCTGACTTCAGAGCAAACTGCACATATGCGAGTATCAGTCATGTGCAGTTCTGTAATCACAGCAATATCAGTTACATCTGACTCTGGTGTGGCAAGAGTACGACATATTCTTTCAACACTCTTGCCGCTCCTAAAAGCTCCCACAGCTGTATTGGCTCAATGCTGGCAGAACGCTAATGGATGGGTAACACTGGGAACCACTCAACTATCTTCACGTCCACCAGCTCTATTGGCAGGTCATTTTAGAAGGCCACCACCTTCTGGAACAAAATATGCTTCCTAATGTTACCCCTAAACTTGCCATCTGTTACCTTCAGAGCATGTCCCTGTGTCCTGCTGGGGGTTTGCAGCATAGGACAGCGGGAAGATGGCGACCACGCTGGGTCTGCCACTTGATGTTACAGCAGATTGATTAATATTTTTAGTTCTTGTCTTAGTTTATACAATATTGTTTTTGTTAGTTATTAGTCATTCAGCAATCGTGCTGCTTCTCGCATTGTGGCATTTGTTCGTCCGTTTACTATTGGGGCCGTCCTACTTCTATTTCTATGAATGGTAGTAGGCTGAAGCCCTACTAGCTTGGTGAAATCCTTGTGATTTTACGCCTAAATGGTAGTCGGAGGATAATTTACCTGAATGTGATCGATCAGTGGATTTAATGGATCTGGAATATCTGAGTTTGAGTTTGACTTTAATGGATTAGACGCTGCTGCTGTCCCGAAGTGATCTAAGCTGGCCTTTCATTCGAGCCAGTTCTTGCAAGGGATCTGAGAAGGCAAGTGTGTAAACTGGGCGGGCTGTTCTGCCCTGGAGGTGCGCAGTGCAGCCGTCTCCTGCAGGGGAGGTTCAGACAGTGCTGACTGGAGGGTCGGTTCTATCGAACTGTACCTGGCTTATTCCAGGACTAGCTGACTTTGTTGGGTAAAATCCGGTGGCTAAACTGTGGGGATTGCTTGCTCTTTGTGCCTGCTGTGTGGGAGTCTGGCCCAGGCCTGCTAAAGAGTGGTTGCCTGGATTCAATCCTATTTCCCTTGGACTGGATTCTAGGGACGCTGGCTATTTGAGTTCGGTTGAAGATCTTTGCATTATCCATGGAGAACTGGATGTTGGACATATCCATCAAAGTCTGCAAGTACACTGTTTGGTTGTATATAATTACTGTTTATTTAAGGGGGCAGTGAGAGAGCCCCCGTTTGTCCTTAACATTAAAGACAGTTAAAATGTGGCAGAGAGAGAGAGAGTGCCGCACTGTATGGCCAGACTTTTTAACAGGGATGGTGATAGCTCCTCTGACCACATCGTGAACATCCTCTGACTTTTTGCCAAAATCTTTAATTTAATTTAATTTGCACTTTACATCTGGATAATAACTGTCGATGAACTCGGTCTGATTTGACTGTTGCAGGGCGTTGTTGCTGTTTGGTATGAATGTATTATATGCAATATTTAGTGATTTTAAGTTCCACAACTGAGAGTTTTGGTATAGGGTTTTATTTGTAGTGAATTATATTTGTCTGCTGTAAATTTTTCTGCTGTGTGTAGATAGTTTATGCTATAATGTGTAAGGAAGGTATAAGGATGGTCAGGCAGTATTCCCCCACTAGCTCAGAGAGTTATGCCCCTTTGTTTGCCCTTTTTTACCAACTGTAATTTATAAATGTTGTAAATCCCTTGGGATTGTTAGGAGGCATAAGAAGAGGGGTGGCACTGACCCTAGTGGGGGAAGGGAAAGGGGGAGCGTATTGAGGTGGCGGGGACCAGGTGACACCCGGGGCGAAATGGTGTCAAGATAGGGTAAGTCCCTGTCTTGTTCCCATACCCAAGGGTCCAGAAGTTAGTGCTGGACAGGAGTTGAGGTCTCCTCAGCATCCCATCCAACACGGGCAGTGTTATGCAATGTTAGGTCCATCAAGAACAAGACAGCCATTATAGCTGATCTTGTTGAAACGATGGATCTGCATGCATCAAGACCTGGCTGGATGAAAATGCAGGCCCAGTTTGGGCTTCTGCAGTTCCAGCTGGGTTCTCGGTGATTCACCGCCAGAGGTTGGATCGTAGGGGTGGGGGTGTAGCCATCTTTTTTAAGACCAATCTGGGCCTTACGGATGTTCCAGTGGGGACCACCAGATCCTTTGAATGTGTGATGGGTGAGGGTATAGGTTGCAGGATACTCCTCATTTACCGTCCACCAGGTGAAGGGGGTTTATTCCCACGGGAGACTGTGGACTTCATTGTCGACATTGTACTGGAGTTTCCCAGATGGATAATTCTGGGGGATTTCAATGCCTGGGTCGATGATGAACTCTCACAATTTGGTCAAAATCTCCTCCAGTTAATGACATCACTGGGCCTTATACAGGTTGTTACCTCCTCTACCCATATTAAAGGCCACTCACTGGATCTGCAGTTCCTCTTGGGGATGGAGATCACTGATTTGGTGGTGGAACCAGTCAGTTGGTCTGACCATCACACCATGGGGTTCACTTTTGGGGCTCCCCCAATTGGGCTTTCCCCTGTGGAGATGGTCCGATACCGCCCTTTGAGGGGAGTTAACCCAGATAGTCTATCAGTGGTGCTGGATCTTTCGGGATTGCTGGTTGAAAGCACAAGTCCAGGGGACCTTGTACTGGCTTATAATAGGGCCGTGGGAGATGCCCCGGACTTGACTGCTCCTGTTCGTGTTCGACCACTCACTCTTCACCCAAGGTCCCCATGGTATGATGGATCTTTGAAGGAGCTGAGGCAGGGAGGTTGAAGGCTGGAGAGAGCTTGGCGGAAATCTGGCCTTGATGCTGACAGGCTTAGATTGATGGAGCATTATAATACCTATCAATCAGAAATCACCCTTAAGAAGGCAGAATTCCTGTCCAGGGAGATTTCTGCTGTGCAGAACCGACCAGCACAACTCTTTTGCACTGTCGACAGACTGTGCAATCTAGCCTGTCTGCAGTCTGGAAGAGTTGCTTCACAAATTAAGTGTGATAAGCTAGTTTGGTTCTTTGCAGATAAGGTTGCCAGCATCAGGTCCGGAATCAGCCAAGCCTTCTCCATGAGGGGGATGCGGTGGTCGATGGGAGGTGATGAACACCTGGTCTGTCTGGACAGAGTTTGGCCAACCGGAATTCATGGACATCGTGAAGATTGTCCAAACATTGCGCCCAAGTTGTTGTAGTTTGGATCTGGGCCCTACCTCCCTGCTTGTTCGGTGTGTATATGTCATCTGCCCAATCCTAACTGAAATTGTTTGGAGATCTTTAGAGGGGGGAGCCTTTCTGGACCCCTTAAAGGAGGCGGTCATTCAACCACTCCTTAAAAAATCTTGCTTAGATCCCGACGATCCAGCTAACTACCGTCCTGTCTCCAACCTTCCCTTTGTTGGAAAGGTTATTGAGAAGGTGGCTGTGGTGCAGCTGGACAATCATTTAGTAACTCATGGTGTCTATGAGGCTCTCCAGTCTGGTTTTCGGAAAAGGCATAGTACGGAGACTGCCCTTACACAGTATTAAATGATCTCCTAATGGCAAGCGATCAAAAGGCTTGTACCATCTTGGTCCTTCTTAATCTCTCTGCAGCTTTTGACATTGTGGACCATGAGGTGCTTTTGGAGACCCTGTAGCTTTTTTGTGGACTGTCAGGTACAGTCCTCAAATGGTTTCAATCTTTCTTGACAGGCAGGTCTCAGAGAGTGGTCACAGGAATATATTCCTCTGATGCCCTCTCCCTGCCTTGTGGGGTGCCTCAGGGCTCCATTTTGGCACTCATGTTGTTTGCAGTGTACATGCTGCCCTTGGGAGAAATCATTAGGCGTTATGGCTTGAGTTTTCACTGCTATGCAGATGATACTCAGCTGTATATGTCCTTTGTACCCGGAGAAGTTGATGCAGTCTCTGTTCTAAACAGCTGCCTCTCCGAGATTAAAGACTGGATGAGCTCCAGTTGGCTGAGACTGAATCCGGATATGATCCAGGTATTGGTGGTGGAACCAGGTCATGGGGATGGATGGATGTTGGTGTTGGGCAAGTGTCTGGCCTGTGGCTTGATGGTGCCCAGCTTGTCACCTCAGATCAGGTGCAAAACCTGGGCGTTATTTTTGATAATGGCTTGACCCTGAAGTCTCAGGTGTCGGCCATTGTCAAATCCTATTTTTTTCCATCTGAGGAATACTGCCCAGGTGAAACATCTGATTCCCCCTGGTGACCTTCCAGCATTGGTCCACACCTTCATTACCTCCCATCTTGACTACTGCAATGCCATCTACCTAGGGATGTCAGGGGTTGATATCTGCCGCTTGTAGCTGGTGCGGCCAGGTTGTTAACTGGTACCTCTGGGTCCAGTCATATTACACCTGTCCTGTGTGAACTGCACTGGCTGTCAGTTCAGTGGCGGATTACCTATAAGGTAGGCTTGGTTACCTTTAAAGCCCTACATGAACAGGGACCCGACTACCTTAAAGACCTCCTGACTCTCTACTCCCCCAATTGTCCGCTCCGAACCACCGATGAGAGATTGCTAGAGATTCCCAGGGTTCATCTTAAAACATCTGCGCCCGTGCTTTTTCATTCACAGCACCGACCCTGTGGAATTTTCTACCTCATCAGTTAAGAGAATGATTGACCATCAGTAGTTTTAAAACAATGTTGAAAATTTATTTGTTTTCATTGGCCTTCCCTAATTAGAGTCAGATGATAATGATCTGGTTTTATATATCTGTAAATCAGTTTTATGGTATTTTATGGTATTTATGGTTTGTACAGTGCCTTGGTTTTGAAAGGCGCTATAAAAATAAAGATGGATTGGACTGAACATATCCATATGTTTCAGTTTTTCCCTGAGATTGGAAAGACTGAGCTCATGTCCCATCTCAGTCTGCTGTTCCACAGAGACAAGCAAAAGGATGAGAATCACCCACATATGCAGAAAGCATCAGGACCACAAAAATATTATTCAAAGTCCTTTATTTAACTAAAGTGCATGGTGCACCCACACATAGTGAGCATAAAAAAGTGGCAGCTGAGCCTTTCTGCAACTATCATTTTTTTCCTGACTCCTGCCAGGTGTCATCAGAGTGATTCACTCTGATGATGCCTGGCTGGGGCCGGGAGAAGCATTACTTTCAGAGTGGCTAAGTCATCACTTTGTTATGCTCACTATGTGTGGGTGCACTATGCACTTTACCTAAATAAAGAACTCTGAATATTTTTGTGATATTAGTGCTTTCTGTATATGTAGGTACTCCTCATCCTTTTGTTTGTTTCAGTTTTTTCATTGCTGAGCACCATATTACTTGTTCTGCCACTCCAGATACAATTTTGCTTCGTTCCACATGGAGAGGACAGTAATAACTACTAGTAAACATATATGTGGATGTTATCTGATAGACCCTTCCAGGTATTTCTGTTTTGAAAATGCAGCTTCCCCTTAACAAGGTATCCAAACAGAAGGCCCACCAGCAAATTTCTTTTTCTTTTTAGTACTGAACACATTCTCTTTACTGCTGCAGTAATCGTAAACACTGGAGGAAATATGAAGAAACTGAGAGAGGGAAGCTTACAAAGGGTGTCAGTTTGCATTTTACTGTATGGGACTACATAAATATGCAGAACTGAAAAATGCTACATAAATCCACTGGCACCAAGTAAATGGCAGATGGTGGTGGTGGTGGTGGTGGGGAATTTGTCAACACAAAAAGTGGGTTTGGTTTGCACTCAGAGAGGAGTGAGAAGATCAGTTTTCCTATGTGGGACAGTGACCCATAGAGTGTAAAAAGTTGAGGTTACTGAAAATATGATGGATCATAATGATCTACATAACCCATTTTCTTAACACAGCAATTTTGTCATCAAAGAAGAAAAAAGGTGGGGTGGAATTGACAACTACAGTATCTGACATTTTTCACAATCCCCCACTCAAAAAAGAATACCGACACCAACTTGCTGCACTATAAGACCACACCAAAGAATTTAGCATCCATGCCAAGCTCCATGCTGCATTCTTTCAGCAGGGTCTTTATAGAGTACAGTACCACAATACATTTTCTTTACATTATCCTCACTTTCATCTGAATGCACCCTGACTCACTTTCTGCTCTGATATCATGATATTTAGGGCTTGATTAAATCAAGTTGTTTCCAAAGTTCCTCTCCATGGACCAAGTCAAACTTTTTCAATGCCACAAAAAAGACTAGCAATGCATTCCATGGCTCTGAATAAATGTAATATGGGGTGGTATTATACTTTGTGCATTCTTGTATTCTATGATTCTAGTATGTTCACCAATTAATTTATGAGGTATGTGGAATTTTGCAAATGCAGTCTCATAACTTTTGTAATATTCAATATTTTTACCACAACATTTTAACACAGCCATTTCAAAACAATGCCTCATGAATGTGACAGCTGTCATTTTTAACTCCTGCCCAATATGTGTGTTTGTAGCCCAAAATCTGATTTTGCAGTCCCTGCACAACATCACCTTTATGCCAGGAGTTAAACATGTTCTCTGCCCTTCTTTACGAGGCAGGTTCATCACAAGGCTGAGTTGAAAATTTGGTGTAAAAAGATATTAAAAAAATAATTTTTTCAATATTTTAAACCCAGGTTCCTCTCCTGCAGCCCTATTGGCTCTGGCCAGAGTTTGTTTTATACTTGTAGGCATGATGAGCAATCCATAATTAGTTATGCAGATTGGGTTTTAATACATGAATATTTCTGTAAAATTCTACAGCAGTGAACAAAGTGCTCCAGCTGACAGATAACTACAGATGCATCATTGTGCTAGTTAACAGAAGAAAACAGCAGTTGTCAGTCACAGCAGACCAGGTGTTTACAAAGTGCATATCCGAGGCCTTATCTAGTTTTGTTATTTAAATAGGTTAAGCATACATTTTTTTCTACAATGAATCACTCCCCTAGGGCCCTGTTCTCAAAGAAATTAACAATTGTGCAAATAAGATTACCATCTGTCGTGATCTGACCAGGAGAGAAATGGTTTGCCTGACTGTTCCAATCATGTGAAGGACAGCTGAAAACTGTTCTCATTTTGTGCACTGAAACATTCATGAATGCCTGGCATAGATACCATCAAACATAAACACAAAGCAGGACCTTAAATGACAGAAATGGAAAAACAACGGAGATGTGGATTTGCTGGCTCATTTGTACTATTTTATTTTATTTAAAAATATTGGATTTACAGACCTTTGAGTCAGGGACTCATTTACAAAGGCACCTCGTCAAGGCTAAGACAAAGTCAGCACAGTTAACAGGTCATAAAAACAACAGCTTGGAGATCAGACAGTTATAAGTAGTCATTCACTGGAGGTACATGGGTAGCAATAGTTAAACAGAATACATAGTTTAGGCACGCAGGCACCATGTCAGGAGAGACCAAAGGAGTTCAACAATATTTGTAGGGAACTGGCAACAACTCTGGGAATGAAAGTTCTTTAAATTTGATGGACTGCATCTGACTAAAGAGGGGGAGTCAGTGCATTGGGGCAGAAGTTTGATGTCTTTGCAGAATATTTAAACTAGCAAATGGGGAGAGGGGTGCAGCACCCCATATGTCGAATGGGAAGAACACCCCTCCCCCTCAGCTAGTGGTCAAACAGGAGTTCAGCATGTTTGCAGTTCATTTGCATCACCAGGTAAGGAAAAAGGTCTGGCTCCCCATACGACTAACAAGAGAAACGCCAGACCTCACCCAACAACTAACACACCGAAATCTGGCCAATGGAAAATCATGTACACAAATGATTGCATTCTGGGGAAACAAGATCCCAGATCTGCAGGCAATAATGACAGAGGCTAAACTGGACATAGTAGCAATTAGTGAGACGTGGTTTACCAGTAACCGCACTTGGGAGACTTCAGTACCTGGCTATGTACTGTTCAGAGACTGAGGTGCAAGGAGGTGGAGTGGCCCTGTATGTCCAATGAAAAATATCAAAGCTACAGAAATTCAGAATACACATAAGGAGCCAGAAGAACTGGGTCACCTGGAAACAGAAAATGGGACAGCCATACGAACCGGGGTTGTCTACAGGCCCCAGACCAGGGGAGGACATAGACACATTACTGTTAGAAGATACAAAACATGACAGCTAAAGGGAGGTTCTGATAATGGGAGACTTCAACATGCCATACTAGATTGGTCAATACCAGCAGGAACATCTGCGAGAACTAGACACATGGTGGATTCCCTGCAGGGGGAGGGCCTCAAACAACTGGTACAACAACGCACAAGAGACAAGGCTATCCTAGATTTAGTACTGACTAACAGGGAAAGGATCACAGATCTCCAGGTAGAAGGCCACCTGGGGGCCAGTGACCATCACATGGTATGGTTCAATTTGGTCACCATTCCAAGGCGAAAATATGGGACTTCAGAGGAGCTGACTTTGATAAGATGGCCAACAGAGTTATGCTAGCCCTGGCAAAAAGAAATACAGGTGAGGTGGTACAGGCAAAGTGGGCAAGCATTAAGGATGCAGTACTGGAAGCAATATCCCATTGTGTTAGAGAGAAAAGGAAGTGCAAAAGAAGAAGGAAACCACTTTGGTTCTCAAAAACAGTAGCAGAAAAGGTCAGAGCCAAAAGGCTGGCCTTCAAGAAATATAAGGGAACACAGTGGGATGAAGATAAGGGAGGCATACCAAACTTCCCTAAAGGGAAGCAGGAGAGGCAGTAAGGCAGGCAAAGGCCAAGCGGAGGAAACACTAACACAAACAGTAAAGAAGGTGACAAGACTTTCTATAGATACATTAGTGAAGGAGAAAGTCCAGGAGGTATTGCTAGATCAAAGGAGATAAGGGGCGTGTGAGGAGGAGGACCATGTAAAAGCATCTATCCTAAATGATACTTCTGCTCAGTATTTACTGAGAGAGAAGATAGGGCAGAGCCCACAGCTCAACACCATGGACACAGGGGAGGAGGTGTCATGAGTCCCTTCACAAAGAAGGGTCTACAAGGCTCGATAAAGCTCAAGGTGGACAGGCAATGGGACCTGATGGCATACATCCCAGGGTACTAAAGGAGCTAAGGGTGGAACTAGCAGAGCCATTATCAGAACTGTTTAGTGAGTCTCTGAGCACAGGAGAGGTCCCAGAAGACTGGAGAAGAGCTCATGTGATCCCGCTCCACAAGAGTGGTAGCAGGGAGGAGACAGGAAACTACAGACCAGTCAGTCTTACCTCAGTAGTGGGCAAGATTATGGAGGCACTCCTTAAGGAAAGGATAGTGCAACACCTGGAATCCATAGGAGCACAGGATCCAAGACAGCATGGGTTTACAAAAGGAAGGTCCTGTCAAACTAATCTCATAGATTTCTTTGACTGGGTAACCCAGATTGGGGAGCAGTTGATGTCGCCTACCTTCCACTTCAGCAAAGCTTTCGATACTGTTTCCACATAGAAGATTGATTAATAAGCTGGTAGGCTCAGGGTGGGTCAGGCGTTGGTCAAATGGATATGCAAACTGGTTGTGGCAGCAGAAAACAGAGTGGTGGTAAGCGGTATACAGTCAGAAGAGATGCAGAGTCACAAGTGGGGTACCTCAGGGATCAGTCCGGGGGCCAGTCCTCTTCAATATCTTCATCAGTGACATTGCCGATGGACTGGAGGGTAAGGTTTGTCTGTTTGCAGATGACATGAAGATCTGTAACAGAGTAGATGATCCGGATGGGGTGGGCAGAATGAAAAGAGATCTGGATAAACTGGCAAAATGGTCGGAAGAGTGCCAACTGGGGTTTAATGCAAAGAAGTGCAAGATCATGCACACAGGAAAGAAAAACCCTGAAGCCACGTATAGGCTGGGAGGGAAGTTGCTGGAAATCACAAGGGAAGAAAGAGACTTGGGCATCATCATCACCGATGACCTGAAGTCATCCAAGCAGACCACTAAAGCAGTAGGTAAGGCTAGGGGGATGTTGGGGTGTATTAGTAGGGATATCACAAGTCGGTAGAGGGAGGTAATAATCCCTCTTTACAAGACACAGGTTAGGCCCTATCTGGAGTACTGCATGCAGTACTGGAGGCCACACCTTCACAAGGACATTAACCAGATTGAGGCAGTCCAGAGAAGGGCAACCAAAATGGTGCAGGGACTGCATCAGAAAACATAAGAGGACAGATTAACGGAGCTCAATATGTATACCCTAGAGCAAAGGAGGGAGAGAGATGATATGATCGAAACATTCAAACACCCTAAGGGCATTAACAAGGTGAAAGAGTATAACATGTTTCAATATAAGAAAAATAGCAGGACAAGAGGACACACCATGAGATTAGGAGGAGACCGATTAAGGAGTAATGTGAGTAAGTTCTTTTTCACAGAAAGAGTGGTGGATACATGGAACAGCCTACTTCAGGAAGTGGTGGATATGAATATACTGCAGAGCTTCAAACAGGCATGGGATAGGCATAAGGGAGCAATACAGATGAGTATGAATAGATAGGCCATTGACAGAGCAAAGGCCAATGGCACATTTATAAGGTAGAAAAAGAAATGGGCAGACTAGATGGGCCTTTCGGTCCTTATCTGCCGTCAACTTCTATATTTCTGTGTAATACACAATAAATAAAAGCAATAAACATCAGGAGTCACAGAGTAGCCCAGAATGTTCACATGAGGGCTGCAAGTAGTCAGAGGACCATGTCATGACTGTGTATGACTGTCATGGGGGGGGGATTATGTACATTTGCAGCAGCGGGAGTCAAGCAGGTGGCCTCTGAGGGCAGCCTTGATAGGACCTAGCTTAGTGGAGTCAGCTATGTAGGCTGGGAGGGAGTTGAACCAGGTGGGTGCTCTGTAGCTGAAGGATATCTGGGCTAGAGTTGTCCTGGCCCTGGGGACTAGAAGTGAGGTCTTGACAGTGCTGCGGGTGTATACCGAGGGGGAGGCCTGGTGGAGGGAGGCAGAAACTCCGGGGGGAGGCCTGAGCAGAGCCTTTTTTACTAGGAGGCAGGTTTGGAAGCAAAGTATTTCCTCAAGATAGAGCAAACTGGTGGTGAAAAACAGTAGACAGGTGTGAGTGCACCTCGGGGCACCAGTCAGGAGCCTGCAGGCCTTGTTTATGGAGAGCTGGATTTTAGCAAGGGCAGTACTGTTGGCAGCAAGCAGCATAGATGGACAGATCATAGTCTACTAGAGACAGGACTAACTGGCCTTTTCTGGTACCCCAAATGTCTTTTGTTCTAATGTCTTGCATAATGGTATCTCCTCAATGAACGTCCATTCTTATTCAAAATATTACAGCATACAGCTTTGTATTACTTGCGTGCATGCGCGAAGCGAACATGTTGTGGTTACTCGGCAGAGTAGAGGCTGCAGAGGTGTGTCATTGTAGCATCCAGTACAGCTCAGACAGCAGGAGGTTTGCCACTAATAGTCCAACTAGGAGCAAGCTGATAGTGACAGTGTTCAGCCTGGCTGATGGGTGGAAACTTTGTGTAGTTGAAAAGACGCAGCCTCATGTACCAGAGTGCAGCTTTCATCTACAATATGCCACCCAGCAGTAGGCTGAGTGGCACTGCAATCAGCCTGCTACTTGTCTCCCCCCTATCCTGATTGCTTCCTCTGGTGCTCGAGCTATAAAAAAGAAGCCTTGGCCAGAGCTGATAGGACTGCAGTTGAGTAATTTGGGGTAAAAATGTTTAAAAATACCAAAGTTACGAGCCTGCATTAGTAAAATGTAAAGTAGGCACATAAATTTGTTGTTTTATAATATTTTTACCCACATTTTCAACATAGCCTTGTTATGACCCTGCCTCATGAGGAAGGGCAGAGAAAATGTTCAGCTCCTGGCCTAAAGGTGATTTCATGCAGGGACTGCAAAATCACATTTCAGGATGTGAAAAAACATTTGGCCAGGATTTGAAAAAGACAGCTGTCACATTCATGAGGAGCTGTAAAAATATGGCTATGTTGTAAATTTGGGGTAAAAATATTGAAACTTACCAAAGTTATGAGCCTGCGTTCCCATAATTCAACTTAGGCTCATAGCTTTGTTGTTTTGTAATATTTTTACACCAAATTTTCAACATAGCCTTCTGATGACCCCACCTCACGAACAAGGGCAGAGAAAATTTTCACCTCCAGCCCATAAGGTGATTTCACACAAAGACTGCAATATCACCTTTCAGGACAGATTTGCCTAATGTCAGTGCAATTGTTCATGAGGTAGGGTCCCAAAAAAGGCATGTTGAAAATGTGGGCCAGAAATGTGCAAAAATGGCCATGCTATGCCACTATGTTCAAAACACCACTGAAATACATTGAACCGCATACATGTTCCTTCCATTCGCTGTCCGGCTTTGAAGACTGAAGATGTGTCTGCGGTCCAGAGAGGATTACAGTGGACCCCCGATGGGTAAGTAAGAGCTTGGGGGGTACGGGGTGGTGGGTGCTGAGTGGGAGAGAATGGTAGGGGGACAGGAACAGCTGCAAAAGACATCAATGAACAGTTTTCTTTTTACAGGGTTAATAAAAAATGAGAATTCCAGATCATGACACTGGGGGACTGGGCACCCGCAATGTCACTCTTATGTTATGGGGTGGGGGTGTAGGGTGGTGGGTACTGAGAGGGAGGGTCGGATGGGGGGGAATATAAAAATTAAACACTGTGGAGTCCTGATTGTGACACTGAGGATTGGGCACCCGAGTATCACTCTTATGTTTCGGGGAGGGTGCTGAGAGGTAGGGTTGGGGGAATATTAAAAAACAAAAAAAAAACACATGGAGTCCTGATCCTGATACTGGATTGGGCATCCCCAGTGCCACTGTTATATTTCTGGGGGGAGGGTGCTGAGAGGAAGGATCGGGAGGGGGGATAACTTGAAAAAAAACTGGTAGCTGGCCCGGTGGCACAGAGGGCTGAAGCACTCTATGCCTTACCTTGCATCACGCCGGTGACCCGGGTTTGGGAACAGACTCGGGTTGTCAGAGAGCTGGCACAGGCAGGGAGGGAGAGAGGAAGCAGGACTGAGCAGCGGAAAGTCAGCTCTCCTCTCCTCTGAGGCTGTGCCCCCACCACCCATAGTTCCGTTACTGTTGAGTAGAGGTCCAACGGTCAGAGTAGGTGGGAGTGTGTGGCAAGTAACAGGAGGGGTGTCCCTGGTACCGTGGCATGTGGGTGTATGCCTCCACATGTGCACACATAGCCAGGACAGGGGCCGGGAGAAAATAGTGAAAATTCGGGACCATAAAACTTAAATAAAAATAGAAAAAATTGGCAGTCACAGTGGAACACAGCACACTCTGCCATTTCCAAGATGGCCACCACACTGTACTGCACATGTGCTAGTAGTCGTTCATGTGCAAGAGTTTGGCAGCCATCTTGGACATGTCGGAGTGTGCCATGTTCCACCGTGACCGCTGACAGAGTAAAAATAGTACAGTGCGACTGCCAATGGAGACAGCGAGTGGAGTACTAAGAAGTCTGCAGGGCTACGCCCACTGCAACACTAAAAATCCCAGCCTCAGCAATTTAGCCCACCCACCTCCTGATCACTTTTTTACTATTGCCCCATTTGTAAAAACACAATCCCAGCCTGGAGGGACAGAGGCTTGTTGAGGGCTAATGACCTGCATCTGTCCAGGAGACGTACTAAGATCCTGAATAAAAAGTTTAAATGCTACATTGGTGGACATTTAAACTAGCCAAAGTGGGGGGCAGACTGGTAGACAGGGAAGATAGCTGTCCATCTCCAAATGCTAGCAGGGATATCAGAGAGCAGGAGGGGGGGGGACTGCAAGGGAAACAGAACAGGGATGATGGAAGGGAAACAGGCAGCATACACGGAGTAGAAAATATGGGCAGTAAGAAACACAGGAATAGGACAACAGGCAGAAACAGCTGGAAGGCCATGTCCACAAATGTCAGGAGCTTGAGCAATGAAGTAGCAGAACTTGAGGCCATAATAGTGGAGGAGGATCTGGTTATAGTGGCAGTAACAGAGACCTGGTTTAATGAAAACATAGACCAGGAAGTTGCGATACTGGGTTACACATTATTCAGGAGGGACAGAATGGGGAAAACAAGGGAGGCAGAGTAGCAGTGTTCGTAAAGGACACTATTAAAGCCACAGAAATACCAAGAGACAGTGGGGAGGAGGAGGAGGAGAAGATGTTCTAGGTATCACTGGAGGCAAAAGAAGGGGCCATAATAAGGGCAGGGTTTATCTACAGACCCCGCTATGCAAAAGGAGGAACTGGATAGGGAAATGATGAAAGCAATCAGGGAGATGCCCAACAGGGGGGAGGTAATATTGATGGGGGATTTCAACATGCCTGATGTGGACTGGAGTATCCCAGTGGCATTAAATAAAAGGAGTAGGGAGGTCCTGGAGGAGTTACAGGGGACATTGCTAAGATAGCTCATCGAGGAACCTACATGGGAGGGGGCCGTACCGAACTTGATAATGTCAAACAGAGATGGTGTGGCCAGAGTCACAGCGGGGGAGCATCTTGGGATGAGCAGTCACGAAACAGTACACTTTGAGTTAAGTATTGGGCAACAAGCACTCCACACCAAAACAAAGGTTCTAAATTTCAGGAGAGTAGACAATAGGAAAATGGGGAGAAAGTTAGCAGGGCTCTGGCAAGGATACAAAATGGGGAGAGGATAGAGGAAAGGTGGACAAAAATTAAGAAGGCCTTAGAAGAAGCTGTGAGCCTATGTATTAAACAGGTATCAAAGAACAAGAGGAAGAGGAGACCACTTTGGTTCTCTCAAAAAGTAGGAGAAGTGGTTAGGGCAAAAGGATTAGCCTTCAAAACATACAAAACAACGCAGGGGGAACAGGAGAGGGACAAAGTATAAAAGCAAAAGAACAAAGCAGAAAAAGAGATTAGAGAAGCTAAAGCACTCCTGGAGGAGAATATAGCAAAGTCAGTGAGGTGGGGGGATAAAACATTTTACAGCTATATCAGTGAAAGGAGAAAAAACAAGGCAGGAATAGTGAGACTGAAGTGGGGGAGAGAATGTGAAGGAGGACCAGAAGAAGGCAGACATACTGAACAAGTATCTTTGTTCAATATTCACGAAAGAAGGGGAGGGAAATGGTCCACAGATAAAGGAGAAAGGAAAGAATGGTGAGGAGGTGTACACAAGCCCCTTTACAGCCGAGGGAGTATTTAGGGAACTGGAGAAATTAAGAGTGGACAAGGCTATGGGACCCAATGGGGTGCACCCAAGGATACTAAAAGAACTGAGGAAAGATCTGGCTGCTCCACTGGCAGTTCTGTTCAGTTTATCCTTGAAAACAGGGGTAGTACCGGAAGACTGGAGGAGGGCAGATGTGGAGCCGATCCACAAGAGTGGGAGTAGGGAGGAGGTAGGGAACTATAGGCTGGTAAGCCTGACATCGGTAGTGGGGAAGGTAATGGAGACATTAATAAAAGAAATGATTGGGAAGCAGACTTGGTGATTGAACTTACACCAGACAATTGGCACAGGATTTGACAATGCCAATACAGGATCATTGGTTCATACAACTGGTGAGAATTCGGGTGGAAAGTGGTAGTACTTTTTTTTGCACTCCTCAGATTACAGCCAAATACTTGGCAGATGGAGATTCATACTGCTGGAGACGCTGTGACTACTAAGTTGCCATGCTCGCCCACACTTTATGGTACTGTCCGGTTCTTGCTGATTTCTGGCAGGGGGTGGGACTGTACTGAAAAAGCTTTTTCCTGCCCTCACACCTTTAACCCCCACAATAGCTATTCTATTATATCTCCCTCAATAGGTCAAACAAAAACATCAGGTATACTTACTTAGTATTCTGTTGACAGCGGCAAAGAAAGCTATAGAAACATGGAAACATGGAAGTTGATGACAGAAGGAGACCGCTAGGTCCATCTAGTCTACCCATTTGTTTGAAACCTATTTTGACACTCTAGCTGCGCTTTGTAGTCAGGGTTCCCTTGTGTCTATCCCATGAATTCTTGAATCCCCCCACAGCGTTGACCCCCACAACCTCTTGGAGCAGGCTGTTCCAGGTGTCCACCACTCTTTCTGCAAAGAAAAACTTGCTGGTGTTGGTAGAGAACCTCCCTCCTTGAAGCCTGAGGTCATGTCCCCTGGTCCTGGAGCCCTTCTTGAAGTGAAAAAGTTCCTGTGTCTGTACCTTGTTAATGCCTTTTATGTACTTGAATGTTTCAATCGTGTCCCCTCTCTCTCTTCTCTGCTCCAGGGAGTACATATTCAGTTTCCTAAGTCTTTTCTTGTAGGACCTGTACTGCAGACTCTGAATCATTTTTGTCGCCTTTCTCTGTTCTCTTTCCACCCAGTCAATGTCCTTCCTGAGGTGAGGCCTCCAGAATTGGACTCCGTTTTCCAGGTGATGCCTGATCAGCGATCTCTACAGTGGTAGTACCACCTCTCTCCTCCTGCTTGTGATTCCCCTCCCAATGCAGCCCAGCATTCTGTTGGTCTTCAATATAGCCTTCCCACACTGCTTACTAACATTCAAGTTGCCTGAGATTATGATTCTCAGATCTCGTTCCTGGTTTGAGGCTGCCAGTCTTTTGCCTCCTTGGTAATGCTCCTTTCTTGGATTTTTCTTTCCTATGTGCATGACCCTGCACTTTTTGGTGTTAAATCTCAGCTGCCACACTCCAGAGCTTTCTTCTAGTTTCTTGAGGTCAACTTCCATCTTGCTCACTCCTTCTGAGGTGTCCACCTTGTTACATATCTTGGTGTCGTCTGCAAACAGATACACCTTCTTTTCCAGTCCATCAGCGATTTATGATATAAAATCACTGAAGAGCAGAGGCCCCAGCACTGAGCCCTGGGGCACCCCACTGGTCACCCTGCCTTCCGTCGATTGCATTCCATTAACTTGCACCCTCTGGGTTCTGCCTTGTAACCAGTTTTGTACCCATCTGACTACTTCCGGACCAACCTGTGTGGTCAAGCTTCTTTACCAGCCTTCTGGGTGGAACAGAGTCAAAGGCCTTACTAAACTGTAGGTAGATCACATCTACTGCCCCACCATCATCCACTATTTTTGTAGTGTAGTCAAAAAACTTGAGCAGATTTGTCTGGCATGACCTACCTGCTGTGAAACTGTGCTGCTTAGGGTCTTGTCGGCCACTACTTTCGAGGAATGCTATGATCCTCTGTTTGAGTAGTGTCTCCATTAGTTTCCCTACTTTAGTTATAATGAGGTTATGGCTTCAGCTGACACCCCCTTTCCTCAGGAGTTGGGAGGACACAGTTTATAACATCTATAAAATGGAGAGTCTGACGGTGGCCTTACAGGACAGATCCTCCACTCTAATGAACAGATGGACTGCATTGTTTCTTTATATAGCCCCCTACAAACCAGATTATGTTCCCTGGAGCCGAAGGGCAAAGGAGAAATTTGGAAGTCCAGTCGGCCCATTTTACCATTAAGTGAGATTGAAAGGTAGTGGAGAATGTTTAATGGTCGCTATAGACCCCTAGATAGTAAAGACATCCCGGCTCACCTCCCTCTAGAGTTATTTTTCTAATTACAATATTCATTGCTTTTATAGGTATTTTTTATTAGATTAATTGATTCTGCAGACATCAATGATGTAATTTTTATTGGATGCTTTTTGTGGTCTGTACCATGGTAGCATGGTAGCATGTAGCATGGTTTCACAGGGGGGTGATCATGCCAAACTAACCTAATTGAGTTCTTCAACTGGGTGACAAGAGTAGTGGACCGGGGGAGCAGTGGGTGTGGCCTACTTGGATTTCAGGAAGGCCTTTGATACAGTCCCACACAGGAGATTAGTCAATAAGTTGAATGATCTTGGGGTGGGGACAAAAGTGGTAAAGTGGGTGCAGAACTGGCTAAGCAAAAGGGGCCAGCAGGTAGTAGTGAATGGAAGGAGATCAGAAGAGAGGGAGGTGACAAGTGGGGTACCACAGGGGTCAGTTCTGGGGCCTTTACTGTTCAATATATTCATTGTAGCCACTGCAGACAGACTAGAAGGGAAAGTAGGCCTGTTTGTAGATGACACAAAGATCTGCAACAGGGTTGACACACAAGAGGACGTGAATAGGATGAGAAGGGACTTAAACAAACTGTAGGAATGGTCAAGGTATGGCAGCTGGGGTTTAATGCCAAAAAGTGTAAGGTCGTGCACATGGGGTGAAAGAACACAAGCGTGGTATACCAACTAGGGGGTGAGACAGTGGCAACAACTAACCAGGAAAGGGACCTAGCAGTCACCATAACAGACGACCTCAAAGTAGCAAGTCAGTGTGGTAAAGCAGTGGGTAAGGCAAGCAGGATGCTGGGTTGCATTGGAAGAGGAATAACAAGTAGACAGAGGGAGGTAATACTGCCCATCTATAGGTACCTTGTGAGACCCACCTCGAGTACTGTGTCCAGTTCTGGAGGCCCCATCTCAGAAAGGACATTGACCAGGTGGATATAATGCAGAGAAGAGCAACCAAAATGGTAGAGGGCATGCATCAAAAAAACTATGAGGAAAGGCTCAGGGAGCTAAATATGTACTCACTGGAGGTAAGAAGAGAGAGGGGAGATATAGAAATATAGAATTTGATGGCAGATAAGGACTGCCTGACCCACCTAGTCTGCCCATTTCCCTACCTACTGTAAAAACTCCAGATTCTACTTGATCTGCAGTCTACCTCCTCCTTCCCGCCCCCTAGTATTGCCTTCTGCCTGTCCCATGCATTCATGAATTCGCCTACTGTTGTTGCACCCACAACCTCCTCAGGGAGGCTGTTCCATGCATCCACCTCCCTTGATAGAGACATTCAAATATGTCAGATGGATAAGTAATTTAGGGGAGAGCAGCTTTCTGCAGAAAAGGAAGAGCACTAGGACTAGGGGTCATGATATGAGGCTGGAAGGGGAGAGACTCAGAGGCAATGTAAGGAACTACTTCTTCATGGAAAGGGTGGCTGAACTGTGGAAAAGGCTACCAGAGGAAGTAGTGGGTGTAGACACCTTGGAGGCATTCAAGCATGCATGGGCTAGACAAAGAGGACTAGTGAGACTAGGACAGAGGGGAAGTATGGACACAGGTCTGGCAGGATCTGTGGTAAAGAAGTAAGAATTAAACTAAAACAAGGGCAGACTAGATGGACCAATGGGTCATTTTCTGCCGACAACTACTATGTAACTATGTAACCTCTGTGTTTAGACTGCCCACCTCCCGATCGCTTACCCTGGTGGCCCTGTTTGTAAAAATACAATCTTACCCTCTGCATTTAGCCTACCCACCTCCCAATCACTTTCCCCAGTGGCCCAGTTTGTAGAAATACAATCCCATCCTCTGCATTTAGCCAACCCATCTTCCGACTGCTTCCCCCGGTGGCCCCATTTGTAAAAACACAATCCGACCCTCTGTGTTTAGCCCATCCACTTGCCAGTTGCTTTGCCAGTGGCCCGTTTGTAAAAACACAATCTCACCCTCTGCTTTTAGCCTTTCCAATTACACATTGCTTCCACTGGTGGTCTCGTTTGTAAAAACACAATCCCACCTTCTCTGTTTAGCCCACCCACATCCCGATAGCTTCCCTGGGTAGCCCCTTTTGTTACACCTGAAAATAAGAAAACAGTCTAGTGACAGCTTCTGCCCCCAACACCCACACCCCAAGCCCCCTCACAGCACCCACCACCCCACACCCCTCACTCATCTATCAGGTTCACCGGCACATCCTGCAGCTTCCAATGACACATCCTGCTGCTCCCGGGCCCAATCAGTAGTAGTAGTAGCATTTATTTATATGGCGCCCAGTCACGGAGGCTCTGGGCACCTTACACTATAAACCGACAGGGTGAAGCAAAATAATCAATAAACTAAAAAGCATGAATATAATTAAAAATAGCAGATAGTGTAAGTTGCATAATCAATCAATAAATGCAGTCTAAAATTATAAAATCAGGAAGTGACTGAAACAAGGTAAGTTCAGTTAATGGCTTTTTAATGCAATTTGAACTTTTACTCATAACTTTGTAACTGTTAATATTTTTGCCCCAGATTTTTAACATAGCCTTTTTACCACACCTCATGAACCAGGGAGGTGATTTTTATTTCAAATTTTCCCAAATGTGTATTTGCGTTCTCTCTGCAAAATTATGTTTTGGATGGGATTTTAAAACATTTATTTATTTATTTATTTAGACAGCAGTTTGGAAAATTCCACCTGTCAATCATAAGGTGGGGTAATAAAAAGACTATACTGAGCTCCCTGGCCCAGTGGCGGTGAGGGTTGAGGCACTGGATGCAACACCTTATACCACTCTGGTGACCTGGGGTTCGGGAACGGACTTGGGTCACTGTGTGTCCCCTAGGGAGGGAGAGGACTGAATGTCCAACAGGCTGCTTTCTTCTCCTGAGGAGGGAGAATTGTCATCTCTGCCATTCAACTGCCACCCAGTGGATGCTGTGTGGCAGTGCAGGTCAGAGTGGCATGTAATAGGGGAGCTACGGGACTCTCTTGGCACACTGCGTGCCTCCACACATGCTGGCGTGCTTGTTTTGGCCCAGGAACAGGGAGAAGAAGACTAGTAAAAAAATGGCAGTGCCGGCTCCGGGATGGACTGTGCACCAGCCCTCTGCCTGCACCACCACCGGAATCCTGGGCCCTTATCTGGATGAGTGACACCAGGAGTGTGGGAGGACGTCCTCCCCTCCCCAGCCCCGCCATGGGCAGGAAATCCATGGAAGATTCAGGGGGTCAGGAAAGTCTCAGGGCAATGAATGGCAGAGGGAGCGGGGATAGACACTGAACAGTTGCCAGCTCCAGCCACTGGAGAGATAAAAAACCTTTATAGAAAAAAGACTATGTTAAACATTTGGGGTCACAATCTGAAAAACGACAAAGTTATGAAAAAAAGTTGAAATTCTTCATTGTTTACACTTAGCTTTGTATTTTACTAGAGTCTGACCCCATATTTTTAACATAGCCATTTTTGTACCCCACCTCAAGGAACATGATGAGTCATTTTTCAAGTCCTTCCCAAAACGTCTTTTCACACTTGTGCCACAAAATGCCGTTTTGCACAGATTGTCACGTATGAGACCGGTCATGTTCATAAATTGGTGCAATAACAACACTATTTTGAACTTCTGAGTTAAAAACCGAAAACACAAAAACAAAGTTATGAACAAACATTGACATTGTTCTATGTTTACTCATAATGTTGCAATATTTTTACTTTTTAAACCCACATTTTCAACATACTTAATGTTTTTCATCCCTACTGAATGAAGATGGCAGGTGTCATTATCCAATCCCCCTCCATAACCTGTTTTCACGGCTGTTCCAGAAAAAAATTTTCAGGCCACATCTCTTAAATGACTTCTGTCATGTTCATACACTGGAGCAATAACAACTAGTATTTTGAAAATTCAAGGTCAAAACCTAAGAACACAAGGGTGGCGTGGCCTAGCTGAGGAGTTTAATGGCTGTGTTTTAGGAGAGCGCCGACCAGATCCACACATAATCTGCTGCATCCACCGTCTTAACCTGCCATAGACTGCTCAAACTGGTATATTTAGAAGTCTCAATGTCTAATCTAGGGAAATCTGCAAAGAAACAGGCCAAATTAAAGTTTTCTCAAGCCTTCAAGAGGGCTGCTTTCTCATGGCCTACGGGCTCTCCTTGCTCCACTCCAGCCTGGGAACTAGAGCTGTAAAAAGACCCTGGATCTGGGTCGGATAACCCCACCATGGATACCAACTACCAGAATTGGGAAAGATTAATACAGGACCTGAAGTATAACCTGGGCACTTGGATGCAGTCTGGTTTTGACAACATGACTGCATAGATTCAACATCTGCAGTAATTAGTCAACACAACATCGGAAACAGTAGAAGCCCAAGAAACACGTATCACAGAGGTTGAATCCTGTATTAGTACTCAGGAGGATGTCATGGTCAGAATACACACTGATTTGCAACAAGCACTCAAAGATATAGAACTGCTGAAACAAATAGTAGATCATCATGAGAACAGAGAAAGACACTGCAATATTAGAATCGTGGGCCTCCTGGAAGGCCTGGAGGAGAAAGACGGCTAACTTTCATTAAACCATGGCTACAAAAACATCTTAAAATACCCTCAGACCTTACCCTAGAGATACAGAGAGCCCACCACTTACCAGGCCAATGGCCCGCTCCAGACCAGAGGCCGAGACTCCTCCTAGTTAAATTTCTGCGCTTCCAGGATCACCAAGCCATGCTCCCAGCATTACGGAAATCCGACCCTATTTTGATTCAGGGCACTAGGGTCAGTATCTTCCCAGACTTCTCCTGTCCTTTCCAGACCAGAAGGCAAGCTTTTGCCGATGTTAAAAGCGGCTCCATGAAATGAATTGCCCCTTCATGGTGGCCTATCCAGCTAGGCTGATAGTGTGTCACCCAGGAAGCCGGCAGAGAGCTTTTATGGATCCTGATGCTGCCATGGACTATGTGAAGGGATTGCGGAGAAATGGAGGTGAGGAGCGAGTGGAGGACAATGGGGACTGAACCTGACACAGCAAGTTTCACGATCTTGGTTTAACTTTTGCCGTTATGTCTCCCAGTACGGGGGTTTTAGGGTGGGGACCGCTATGGTACACAACTCCAGGGTCGGAGGCCTATAAGGGCATGCCTGAGCGTTTCCCAGTGCTCACCCACCCTCTATGCGGGGAGCTGGAGAACTAACTAATAATGGAACTCCATAAGACACTGGCCTCTTTCGGGCGTACTTTAATTCAAAGTGAATTTCAGTTCTGGTTTGACCTCAGTTTGTTTGTCTGGCCTGTTCTGATCTGGTTAGTGTAAGACTTTGCAGTTTGTACAATCATTTACTGAGCTGTATGTACTAGCACCGGACCCCAATGACTAGAAAGAGCATGCCCAGCTGCCAAGAAGGGGGGGGGTGATCATTCAGCACCCCCAGGGCGAGACATGCAGTAACAGCTCGAACTTATCAATAAGATTTAAATCATCGCCTTTTGGGTGCACCTTGTCAGGCGGGGGGGCTGAGATTGAACTCTCTCCCTCTCACGGGGCAATGGTACCGAAATAATTCACTGACTGACATTGTGGCCTGCTGAGGTACAGAGTGTGTAAGTTAAGAAAAATGGCATATAGGGCAGCATTTATGAGGAGGGAGGAGAGATCTGGTGAGTTCCTAACATTTACCGGGACAGACCAGGCCTCCTTGTTGACGGATTGCTGCCCTAGATACGAATGGGGCTCGATGGCTTCTTATAGGTTGAGCAATCATGTCAATCTGTAAAACTCATATTGTGCGGGGGGAGGGGGGCATTCACTATGCCACTCTGAGCATGGGGGGGTGCTTCCTCTCTCAACACTGCCCTGTTTGAACGCAGGGAGAGGGCGGCATGGGTCTAATGAGTTGCGAGGCCTTACTGGCCTGTTTCAGTCGCCAGACTGCGGCTGGTGATGTGCACCAACTGCAGCTCTTCTTCCGTGAACAGATTCTTTGATTTAATTGGATGGATGCATGCTAATATGCATATGGGTGATACCCTTCTAGTATAACTGTGGATTTGGCAGCTCACTCCACGAGAAACAGAGGGAGTTGACACTTTTGAGATTGCAAGGGGGGATTCATTTGCGAGGGTTGCAGGACAGAAATGGGAAGAGGGGACTTAAAAGTGGGGTGCAGACTTGGAGGAAGGGGGGCATTTCACTCTTAGGAAGATTGGTTGTTAATAAGTGGGGATGTGAGACCTGTTTGGGAGGTTTCCTGTTTTTGGTTGGTTGGAGGTGGGGAGGGTGGGGGAGGGGTTATTAAGGGGACAATGTTAAAAAACAAAAATTGTGGACAGTTTGGACAATGCCTTGAGGTGGTTATACACTCTAAGTATTGGTAGAAAGGTACAGATGACTCTTCTTATTTAATTTTAAGCTGAGCAAATGGCTGAGTTAACAATCTTGTCCTGGAATGTTAATGGACTGAAAACAGTAGTCAAGAGGAAGCGAGTATGGACCTATATTAAAAAAATTAAAGGTGATGTGGTGCTACTGCAGGAATTGCATCTTACGAGGGAGGAGGCAGATAAACTTGTTCAGTCCCGGGGAGGGGTTCTTCTGGTGGCACCTTTTACTTCAAGAGCTAGGGAGGTAGCCATTTGGTTGTTGCCTAGACTACCACATAAAATTAATAGCTCTGTGGCGGATCCACAGGGTAGATTCACTATTGCGGAAGTGGTTCTGGGAGGTAGGGTGTATACCTTTGCTTCTATCTACAGCCCTAATTTTGACTCCCCGGATTTCTTTACACACCTGGGGGTGACTTTGGCCCCCTACCAGGATAACTTAGTATTGGGAGGAGATTACAATACTTACCTCGACCCCAGGTTGGACCACTCTGGAACCAAACCTAAACCCTATCCTAGGAGTGTGGCAGCACTGCAAGAGTTTATAACTCGGGAGAGCCCTGTTAGAGGTCTGGAGACATTCCCATCTGAAGAACAGAGTGAGCTGTAGTCCAATGAGATTTGGCTATAGCAGACGCTTGTAGTTTCAGGATATCCACTCTGTCTGAAGGAAGGAAGGCTCTGCCCTGGACCATGTCCAGCACTGCCTCAATGAATTGGAGGCACTGGGAGGGAGGGAGAAAGGATGGACTTGGGGTAATTCACCATAATGTCAAGTCGTGAAAACAGGTCCAGGGTGAAGGAGAGAGAGACTCCCTAAGACTGTCCTGAGATGGGGCTGACAGAAGCCAGTCATCCAGGTATGGGAACACATAGATCCCCGTGCAGCGTAGGGCTATTGCCACTACTGCTAGGCACTTGGTAAAAACCAGAGGTGCTGAAGACAGGCCAAAGGGGAGAACCTTGAATTGAAAATGGCTCCTCTGGAATGTGAACTTGAGGAAGTGGTGGTGGGTCAAGAGGATTGGGGTGTGCAGGTATGCATCCTGCATATCCAGTGAACAAAGCCACTGATCCTTGAGGAGCAGGGGCAAGAGTCCCTGGTGGGTCAACATGCGGAACTTCTTGTATTTGACAAAGAGGTTCATCAGGCTGAGATCCAAGATGGGTCTTAGATTTCCCATATTTTTAGGCACCAGGAAGAAGTGGGAGTAATACCCTCTTCCTTCCTGTGCCAGAGGAACCGGCTCTATGGCTAATTTGGACAGAAGAGCCTGAATTTCTTCCCACGCCACTGCAAGGTGGCTTAATGGGTAATGTGACCTGCCCAGAGGGTTGTCCGGAGGTCGGTCCAGGAACTCTATTGAGTGTCCTCTTGTGATCATCTGCAACACCCCAGCATCTGAGGTGATCGCCTCCCACTCTCTGAGGTGGAGGGCGAACCTTTCCCCCACCGGTTCCATCGGCAGATCTGGAGGAGGTGGAGGGGTGTCCCTCAAGTCAGGAGGCAGAGGGGAGGGCCAGCTGATCGCCTCCCACTGCCCTATGGGATTTGGCGGGGGGGTTGGAGCCCCCAGAACCCGTGGCGCGACGTTTGCCCTGACATCTGGCTGGGGGATGCTTGTTCCTTTTTCGCTGTTGGTGATGAAAAGGTTGCTTGGGTTTGAAGCTGGAGCGATAGAGGGAGCGGATGTCTTGGAGGGACCTACCACTATCCTGAAGCTCCGTAATGATGTCTGTCATAGTGGACACCCCTGGCATAAATTGAAACCCCTTCCCAAAGCAGTGTATATGTTTAGTATAATGTCCAACATGCTAGTTGGCTGGTTATAAATTAAGTGCTGAAGTGTTTATAAAGCTTTCTGTGCATATTACCTAAAAACTAACTAGAAACCAGCCAAAGCCCTCAAAGAATATTGAAGTTATATATTGTTTTCTTCTCTGGTATTTGGCCAGCAAACAAAACTAAGAGGGCAGTTTTAATAGAAGAACAACAAAAGTTTGTGTCTGCTTTTTACGGTTGTGGGCAGAGCCGACAGCCATTTTGGGATCAATCGTAGCTTACAAAAACGGTCTATTGTGGGACCTTCAATTGGACTTTTGGAAGTATCCTTCCGAAAGTCCAACAGAGCTTGAAACACTCCAACACGATTGGCTGCTATAGAATAACAGCTGCACTATTTCGACTGTTACCTCCACATTCCAGGACAAGAATTACGCATGTGTGATTTGCGTGCATGCGTAGTTCTGCTGGCATTGCCATGTTTTGAATGGCAAAATGCCATTCACCCCAACTGTGCATGTGTGAGTGCCGTGTACATGCAGTCGTGTCACCGCCGCCAGCACCGGCAGGAAAGAAAACCCTCCCACTGCTGCTGTCCTCCCTGCTCACCATCCCTGTGCCAACATCGGGGTCCCCAATCCTTATGTCAGCATTATGTAGCCCCCCCAACTCATGTGGCACACTGGGAGCCAACCCAAGTGTGCCCAAATTTATTTGCCTTATGCCAACATTAGGGTGCCCAATCCCTGTGTTCGCATTATGTGCCCCCCAAACTCATGTGGCACACTGGAAGCCCATCCCAGTGTGCCCAAATGTTTGTTTTTTCTTCCCCTCTGCTGACATCGGGGTGCCCAATCCCAGTGTCGGCATATGTACCTACCCCCCAATTCATGTAGCACACTGGGAGCCCACCCCAGTGTGCCCAAATGTATGTTTTTTCCTGTAAATAAAGAAAACCTCCTCTGATGTGTTTTTATTTTAACCTGGAAAAAGAAACCGGTCCCTCAACGTCCCAGTCCCCTCCCCTCCCCATCCCCACCCCCACTGAGCACCCACCTCCCTTACCCCCTTACCCCATACTTACCTCTGGAGGTCAGCACTGTCATCATCTCTGGACTGGGACATGTCTGCACTCTTCAAAGCAGAACAGTAAACTGAAGAATCAAAGGTAAGCATGCTATAATGGCATTCAATAGGGTTTTCAACTTAAGTTGGTAAATCAGCTATTTTTGGCCCCATATTTTTAACATGGGGTTCTTGGGACCCCACCTCATGAACAGTGTCACTGTCATTTCATTACTCAGTCCCAAAAGGTGATTTCGCAGTCGCACGACTGCGAAATCACCTTTCAGGACTGATTAACGAAATGATAATGCCACTGTTCATGAGGTGGGGTCCCAAAAAGCCCATTTTGCAAATTTGGTGAAAAAAATCAAAAAAATGACTGCATTACGAGTGTACATTGCACAGTTTCTATGCACGCTCCTAACTTCGCCAACTTTTAATATTTTCACTCCAGATTTTTAACATTGCCATTTATGCACACTTGCTTTTTAAAAGTACAGCTGTCATTTTTCATGTCCTGCCTGAAATGTGTTTTCGCACCTGTGACACAGAATGGTGTGGTCGCTCTGCAAAATCACCTTTCGGGACAAGTGAACAAAATGACAATGGCACTTTTCATGAGGAGGGGTCCCAAAAAGGCCATGTTGAAAATCTGGTGTAACACCTCCAAATAATGGCCAAGTTACACCAGGTGTTCAATAATTTCTATGCACATGTGTAACTTTGGTCACTTCACAGCTCATCACAGCCATAGCGGCTCTGGCTAGAGTTTGTTCTAGATGTTAGCAGCCCCCTTCTAAGATACATTTTGCAGGAGACAGCATGAGGTAATATGACCATGCAGGAGAGTTTAGGAGAGCACAAAATATTCTGACCTCGGCTCTGATCTTTCCAGTGTTGTGAACAGATTATGTAATGCACTCCAGGTGCCAACTAAACTGTTCCCTATGGAGCAATGGTGGCCCCTAGTGGCTAGTTTTGTGTTATGTCTGCTGTTAATCAAAAGACAGGGGGAACTGTTTTTCCAACTTCTAGTGAGCTTATAAAAAGCCCTACCTCAGTGCTAAGATAGGATAGATAGGGAGGTCAGTTGAATACTGACTGAGGAAGGTGAAAGACCTCCTTGCAGTGTGTGCTTTCACTGTTTGATTCATGCCAGGTGAAGAAAAGCCTTAGAAACTGTTGAAGCTAAGCAGTTGTCTGACTTACCATTTTGCTTTCTGTATATTTTACTTGATGAAAATAAAATGATAAACGCAAATGCACCTGACTTGTGGTATGCCTGAAATTGTGTTATCTTAAACCCACACCCAGTGACAATGTCCTTTACAACTCCCCCAAATAGGACAAGGCCCCAAAAGGGGGTGTCCAAGAGAGTGGATTGGACATCCTGTGCGAGGTCCGCCAAACGTAGCCACTCAAGCCTTCTAAGGCAAATGCCTGAGGTGGTGCTGCATGCCACAGAGTCCACAGAGTCATAGGTAGTGCATAGTGCATGGCAGCAGGAGGAATCGTTAAGCCTCACCTTCTTAAGGAGTCTGTCCCTGAGATCTTGGTCTGGAATAGCCAGAATGTCTGATTCCAGGTCTGAGAGGAAAGATTTCTGGAAGGCAATCATATGGGCCATGTAGTTCAAAGACCTCAAGGCACAAGTGGAGGAAGCGTACACTTTGCTGCCACATTGGTGTATCTGTTTGGACTCCTTGTCAGGCGGAGAGGCACTAAGATGCTTAGGCTTTGCCAATCTGTCGTGGGCTATGGAGATCACTATGGAGTCCACCTAGGGCTGCATAGTGAGGTGAGAAACCCCTTCCAGGGGATGATAGGTCCTGTCGGCCTTCTTGGACACCGTAGAGATAGAGGTCGGCTGTTGTCATATGGTGGACGTCAAGTCCTCATGTGGCCCCGTCCAAGGAGGGATGGGTAAGGGGCTGCATCAGAAATATCTAGGTGCTCAGCGAGCCTTTTTCTTTTGGGATCCAGTTTCTGGGTAGCCCACCTACACATGGCCTGAACAGACCGGAGTAGGTCAACAAATTAAGGGATCTCCGGGGGAGAATTTGGCTGAGGTTCTATAGGGGAATGGGATCTCAAACTCTCTGAAGAGTCAGAATCTGATTCCCAGTCAGAAGGTACTAGTCTTCTGGGTGAAGAGACCTTATTCAACACCTCCTCTGTGAGTTTGTCACAAGGCAAGACCCTGGGAGGGCATCTGGCAGGCTCCTTGTCTGACGTCTGGGGGTCAACAGGGGAAAGACTCCTGGGTACCGTCCTGGGGGCCAGTGTTGGGATCAGTATCAGCTCCAGATGAGCCAACTCCTGCAAGAGTTGGGATTCTGCATCCTTCCACCAAGGGGGAATAGACCCTGGGGTGTCGGCCTGAGACCTATCTGGAACCTGAGACTATGGAGTAGGAGGAGGAGGTGGAGGTGGTTCAGGAAGCAGTGGAGGAGGCTGGAACCCTGGGTACTCCGAATGAGGGTAAGGGGGTAGCCAGAGTAATGATAGCCAAAGTGTAGCCCTATGGGTTGCACCCCTGAAAAAACTGACCCTGCGGTAGGTACCCAGTCACATAGGCAGGTGATGGGTAACCCAGCAACGGATATCCGGGCACCAGGTAATAGGGGTATTGTGGCAGAGGGTAGCCAGGGACTGTGCCCACTGGAGGAGGGGCAACTGGTCCTAAAGGAGGCTGAGCTGAGGGACCGCTAGGGGCAGAGGGGTCCAATGACAGGCCTTGTGGGACCTTGCGGCAGCCCAGACGTCGCAGCATGAAGAGTAGGCAGGGCACCTATAGAGCCGTCAAGCAGCAGGAGGTCGACTGGTACACCAGCCATCACCCGGTCGGGAAGGGCATTGACCGGTAAGGAGCTCCGAGGTATGGGTTCCTTAATGGTATCCAACATCAGAGGATCAGGCGTCAGAGGGACCAAAGAGTCTGAAGGCTGGTCTACTGTGTGCGAGGGGGACCTGGGAGAGGTGACCCCCATCGACAGGTCCACTGAAACAGCAGAAGACCCAGCAAGCAAAGAACCTGACATTGGGGAAGAAATCCCCAAAGATACAGCACTTGTCTCCTGCAGGGAATCAAGGGAGAGTGAGAGGTTGGGTGGAGTCAGAGGAATAGAGTCCCTGGAGGAAGAACCCTTGAGGGAAGAAGCTGGGTGTGGTAGCTGGCTCTGATCACTGTCAGGGAAATCCACAGGGTCTGACAGGAGAACCTCGGCCATGCGGTCGTCAGGTGAGCCAGTGACCGACTGATCGGCCATGACAGAGCGGGCGTCAGATCAGCCAGCATCTGACTTATCAGTCAGGGTCGAGTGGACGGCAGAGGATGTTGAGTCCAGCTTATCGACCATGGCCGCGCGCTATTCGGAGGAACCAGAGGGCAACTTAGCAGTCGGAGTGCTGACTACAGTCCCAGAAGCGGTACGCTCCTGAGAAGAACATCCCTTCCGCCCTCTGACTACAGCAGGAGGGGGAGCTGGTGACCGATTCACCAAGGCAGATGGAGACCAGACAGGAGGGGTACTTACTGAAGCTGATGCCTCCCCTGAGGCCGCTTCTTCGGTCTGGCAGCACTGGACAGAGGGGGGCTGATCCCAGTCCCAGCACTTCTCCTTCTCCTTCTTTTCTTCTTTTGCTCGGTGGTAGGAGAGGAAGAGCGTTCCTGCAGCTTTTTTTCCATGGAAGTCAGGCACTTCAAGGGCTTTCTGGCATCTGGCTCGTGTGGCCCTGTTGAAGGATAGGCAGATCAAGCAGTTCTTGGCCCAGTGTTTTGGGCCTAGGCAGAGGACGCAGCTGGAGTGGTCGCCCTCGTGTGGGATTTCAGCACCGCACTTGTCGCACTTCTTCGGGCAACACGACGGAGAAGACATGCACTATCAAAATTTAGAACTCAACTAAAGAAAATAAGAAAAATATTAGCTGAAAAAATGGCAGTCGACTGGAAGTGAAGTTCTCCATGAGGTACCACTGACACAGGTCGGCAGTGGGAAAGAACTGGAAGGCCTGCTATGGATTGCTAGATAGAAGTTTGCCATGTGGTCCTGACACCAGGGGCTGTAGTCCTATGTGTAATGACCTACTGCAGGAACCCTCTCTAAGTAACATCTGCCTGTTACCAAAGACCATCTGCCACCACATACCACAGCACCCTGACCACAAGTGACATGACTTCTGAACACCTTATTCTTGAACATGCACAGTGTAAGGTCTTGTGGTCCTAAATCTATTAATTGCCATCTTGTGGGTAGGTCAAAAGTGCAACAGACATGAAGATGCTGACTGAGGTCTGATGGCTGGAAAACCCCAACACGTAGGCTCCAGACCTTTCAATCAGGCCAGGACATCTACCTGGAGAGATGGATAAGCCAATGAGAGATTGGAAAACATATGTTGCTACACCACTTGAAGACATCACGTCATCTGCAATGAAACAGTCTTGTATAAAAGAAGCATTTTGAGAAGTTAAACCTTGTACTACCAAGTTGCTTCCTATCTAACTACACTATCCCTTCTCTAGAAGAAGCATCAACTCCACTTTACTCTCTGACTTCAAGACTGTTATTCCTCTAAACTCTGCAAAAAAATTTGGCTAATGCCAAGAGAAAAAGAGCTCTGACACTATATTAACTTTGTTCAATTTTACTTTAAGCCTCAAAAAAAGAAGACTTCACACCCAGGAACCAGAAATAAAACATCACTTCTCTAACCTCGCAGGACGTTTCAGTCTCCAGACAGAAGGGAGAGAAGGAGCAAACTTGAGACATTGGGCTGAGTATATTTAAAGACTTTGAAGGTGTTTACCTAATGTGTGTCTTTTAAGGGTCATGGTTCCATATTAAATGCATAAAGATAAAATGCAATAGGGTACTGTTTAAAGCTAGTAAAGATTATTAGTACTAAAGAATTGTGCACTTGTGTTAATTAAGATTGTTCTTGAGAGAACACTGACCTAAGAACCCAGAGACAAGGGACAAAAGGCCACATACCTATAAAGATTGTGTATGGGTAAAAACACACAGACCGTCTACTGAAATATCCTAAAATTGTTTTAAATGTCAGTGTGTTGTGTGTGATAGTAAAAATAAACTGCTTTTGATTGCAATCCATATCCAAGAAAAGTCTGACATCTCAGTGATTGCCACCATAAAACGGATAAGTGCAATGTTCAGTATACTTTTCTAACCCATAACCAAAAGAGATTGCCCCTTTTTAAATTTATAAGAGACAAACTTAGTTACTGGTAATTGTGCTCGCAAAATAATGGCATCCCTGGGTGAGCTTAAGATTTATGCTAATTCTAGCCACATCAGGCTATCTGGGTATGAATTGCAGTTAAAGTTTTCTTAGATCGTGTTAAAAAGTGTGAACGTTTAAAACACTAAATGTCTCGTAGACAGCCAGCAAAGAAAATATATTTTCCTTCTTGCAGACTACAAACTGAGGCTGAAAGGAACCACTTCCTCTTTTTAATATTTCATAAAAAAACACAGTTTACCCTAGCCATCCTAAAGAAAGAGGAAATAATTAACTCTCAAGCTGTTTCAGAGTAAGAGAGAATTTAAAGAAACAGAAGTACTTCTTTCTGTGCCCTTGCTTCTCTCTCTCTCTCTCTCCTCCTATACAGTTACAAGGTAAAAACATGTTTTCATCAGGATTCCCGGGGATCAAGAGGATGCTTGGCAGAAGACACCAAGAGAAAGGACTGCTGTGTGACTGAACTTCTCTGCTGGGACTATATTGCCCTCCTTCCCTCCCTTCCACCCAAAGCTAGTTCTATTTTTATAGGCACAGGATTTGACTGACAACAGGAACTTCCTGTTTAGGGGCAGGAAGTGAGTGATCACAGATCCACCAAGGACCCACCATCCTAGAAGGGCAAGAGTAGCCTCGCCCTCTAGCTGCTGGAGGTCTGCCTCTGAACAAGTAAGTGGTCTACTGAGAAATATAGGATATTCTTGTCTCAGAACAGGACAATCAGGAGCTTAAAGGGCACACAGGCAGAAAGTAAGGAGAGAGAGAAAAAACAGATGAAAGAGTAAGGATTGCAAACAGTTAAGGGGTCAGAAATAAGACATGATTGGAGTGGTAGCAGTGGCTGTGGAGCAGCAGTCTTCCGGGAGATGTTCTGGAGGATGCGGTGTTGTCCCATCTGCAGGCACCTCTCTGGGCTGAGGGAGGAGGTTGCTCATCTCCAGGCTGAGTTGGCCAGGATTTGTGGGACCTCCTCTTCCATCCAGGGACCACCAGTGCCATTGCCGCTGCCTCAGAGGTTGCCAAGAAAGAGGAGCGTTGGACCACAGAGGGCTCAGGAGGGTGAGGGTGGTGGAACAGAGCACATCCCTCCAGTTGTACCTCCACACCTCTATGCCATTCTGGCAAAGTGTGGTTCCTCATGGAGGCACCCACAGTGGAGACCAAGGAGGATGTTGGGAACCTCCACAAAGGAGACCCACAGGAGGGTGGCAGGGAAGGAAACAACTCCTGGTGGGGACTCATTGTTAGAAGGTAGAACTGGGCAAGGAAGTGGAGAGGGAGGTAAGGTGCCTGCCTGGTGCCATGGCTTGGAGGGACAGGGAGCGAATCCTCAGGATTGCCAGAGCAGCTGCACAGGGGAGGGAGCTGGATGTCATTGTCCACCTAGGGACAAATGACCTGGCTAAGAAAGGGATTAGAGAAGTGCAGGAAGAGTTTGTGGAATTGGGGAGGGGCCTTAGTCAAGTAGCACGCATGGTAACCTTCTCGGAGGTGCTACCCATCTATGGCATAGGATAGGCTAGGATGTTCCATACCGTGGGATTCAATCAGTGGTTGAAAAACTGGTGTGGAGCTCAGGGATTTGGCTTCATTGGGGACTGGGGGTCCACCTGGAGTGATGCAAGCCTATACTGGCATGATGGGCTGCATCTGTCCAGGAGGGGAACCAGGATCCTAGGTGATAGGTTTAAATGCTTCATTGGCAAACTTTAAACCAGCCAAGGGGAGGCACTGGAAAGGAGCAGGAAAATCCTAGCCCCCAAACAATCACGGTAGTGAGCAACACCAACATGGAGGTGTCGATAGGGAGAAGGGCAGGGTAAATGGAGAAAGTGACAAAGGCAAGAAGGACAGAGATGGGGCAAAAGGGGTAAGGCCATCAGGAAATGGAGGGTAATGAGTACCAATGCTCCGTAGTCTGGGCAACAAGCTCCCTGAGCTGGTGGCCTTAATGGAAGAGGGATGCCTGGATATCGAGCAGTCACAGAAACATGGTCACACAGAGAACCATGACTGGGATGTTAACATACCAGGGTACATAACCTACAGGAGAGACAGGCAAGGGAGAAGAGGGAGGAGTAGCTCTATGTAAAGGAAGGGATAAAAGCAACTGAACAAAAGAGTAAACAGGAGGGAGGAGGAGGCACTGTGGGTCACCTTGGAGACTGGAAAGGGCACCACAACGCACAGGGTTGTGTACAGACCCCATGTCAGGGGAAGGAATGGACAAGGATATGATGGAAGGCATTCTTAGAATGGCAGAGAAAGGGAGATACTGTTGATGTGAGACCTGAATATGCCAGATGTTAACTGGAGCACATTTGCTGCAGCCACATCCAAGAGCAGGGCCATTCTTGATGCCTCACATGTGGCAGGCATTAGACAGATAGTTTCGAACCCACTCGAGGGAGCACTAGACCTCATACTCAAACGGGCAGTGAGAGGATCTCAGATCTAGAAGTAGGTTGCCATCTGGGGACAAGTGACCATCAAACAGTGTGGTTCACGTTAAACTCAGCTACAGAGTCAAGCCATACAAAAGTGAGGTACTGGACTTTAGGAGGGCTGACTTTGGCAAGATGGGAGAGTGCCTCAGAAAAGCACTAGCAAACAGGCTAGAAGGAGGTGTGGAGCAACAATGGGGAATTATCAAAACTGCCATCACAGACGCAACAAGCCTTTGTGTGAAGCAAATATACAAATCAAAACGAAAGAAAAGCTACTATGGTTCTCAAGAGAGGTGGCTGTGAAAGTCAGGAAGAAAAAGATAGCATTCCGGAAGTATAAGGAAACACAGAAGGAGCAGAACAGAGAGCTGTACCAGTTAAGGCAGAAAGAAGCAGGAGGAAGTCAGAATAGCAAAGGCCCAAACTGAGGAAAAGATAGCCAACTCAGTTAAGAAGGGGTAAAACCTTTATAGGTACATCAGCGAGCGAGAAAGACAAAGGAGGGATAGTGAGGCTGAATAGAATGAACGTGTGGGTGGGCAGAGGGGACAGTGAAAAAGCAGGAATACTGAACGAATATTTCTGCTCAGTATTCACAAAAGAGGAGGGAAGTGCCTAATCCAATTAACAGAAGCACTCTTGATGGGGGGGGGTCGATCCCAGTCCTTTCACAGAAGAAAGGGTTCTGCAAGAACTCCTAAAACTGAAGGTGACAAAGCAATGGGTCCTGATGGAATTCACCCCAGAATTCTAAAAGAATTAAGGAAGGAACTAGTGAAACCACTGGCTACTCTTTTAATAAATCATGGAGGATGTGTGGTACCTGAGGACTGGAGGAAGGCGGATGTGATTCCCTTCACAAAAGTGGGACCAAGACAGAGGAAGGAAACTACAGACCTGTCAGTCTGACCTCTGTGGTAGGGAAAGTGATGGAGTCACTTCTGAAGGAAAGAATAGTTGAGTACCTAGAGGTCAGTGGAGCACAGGATCCAAGGCAGCATGGGTTCACAGTGGGAAGGTCATGTCAGACAATCTAATAGATTTCTTTGACTGGGTGACCAAAGTAGTAGACCAGGGAGGGCTGTGACATGGCCTACCTAGACTTTAGCAAGGCATTTGACACAGTCCCACACAAAGACTGATAGTCAAATTAACCAGCCTGGGAGTGGGTCCCAGGGTGGTAGCCTGGGTAAAACATTGGCTGACAACAGACACAGAAGGTAATTGTAAATGGAGTCCACTTGAAGAAAGGGCAGTTACTAGTGGGGTACCGCAGGGTTCAGTATTGGGTCCAGTCCTTTTAATGTCTTCATCAGTGACATTGCAGAGGACTGGAGGAAAAGTATGCCTTTTGCAGATGACACAAAGATCTGCAACAGGGTTGATACACAAGGAGGCGTGGAAAGGATGAAAAGGGACTTAGCAAGGTTGGAGGAATGGTCAGACGTATGGCGCTAGGATTCAATGCAAAAAGTGCAAAATAATGCACCTGGGAAACAAGAACCCAGGGAAGAATACACAATGGGTGGGAGCTAGTAACAACAAAAAACAGGAAAGGGACCTGGGGGTAATCATATCAGATGACCTTAAGGTTAGCAAGCAATGTGAGAAGGCAGTAGGGAGGGCCGGGGGTATACTGGGATGTATAGGGAGAGGCATCAGCAGCAGAAAACAGGAAGTTGTTATCCCTCTGTACAGACAGTTGGTGAGACCCCATCTGGAATACTGTGTCCAGTTCTGGAGACCCCATCTCCGCAAGAACATAGACAGGATAGAGGCAGTCCAGAGGAGGGCACTAAAATGGTGCAGGGTCTGCAAGAGGAGCCGATGAGGAGAGACTAAAGGAGCTTAACATGTATACCCTTGAGGAAAGGAAGGAGAGGGGACATGATAGAAACTTTCAAGTACCTCAAGGAATCAACAAAGTCCAAGAGGGTAGCATCTTTCAGAAAAGAGATTTGCAAGAACAAGGGGACACAATTTAAAGATAGAAGGAGGGCGGTTCAGGGGCAATGTGAGGAAGTATTATTTCACAGAGAGGTAGTGGATGCATGGAACAGCCTTCCTGAGGAGGTTAATAGGGTCTAAAACTGTGGTAGAATTCAAGAATGCATGGGACAGACATAAGGCAATTCTTGTGGGGGGCAGGAAGATAAAGGCTGTTGGTTAACTAGGATCTGCGGCCTATCCTGTAGGTAGGGAAATGGGCAGACTAGATGGGCCTAGCGGTCCTTATCTGCCGTCAAAGTCTATGTTTCTATGTTTCTATGATGCTCCTCCAATACTTTCCCCCATAAACAGTCCTCAGGAAGAGGGGATAAAGGATAATCCCCCTGCCCTAGAAATTTCCTTTGAATACCCAGGGGAAACTCTCCTATCCAAAGAGAGATAAATACATTTTACCATGAAGCAATTTTTGATCAAAAGATTCCCTTAGAAAGCATACCAGCTAATGAACTGCAATGTTCAGAGCTGGGCGATCATCTAAATAGGCTTTCTGATGAGGCCAAAACCAGACTAAAGAAAAATAGCTCAACCCTACCTTGATAGGATACACCTTGTACCTGCAGCATAGGATTTGCCACCAGGCGGCAAAAAGCAGGCTACATATCATAGGGGAGCTTAGTTTTTGACTTGACCAATGTAGTCGAGACCAGGCCACGAATGTCCAGGCCTTAGAATTTGAACTAGAGTCAGACAAAACAAAATATCTGGGCCTTCTTAAAGTAAATAAGGCAGATAGATACAATTTAAAAGCAGTCAACCAAAGGTTAACAGAAGAGGTTGGGCATTTAAAACAGCAAATTATCCCAGGGCCTAGCAAAGTCAAGGACCTGCAACAGCAAATAAAAACCTTGACTTCGGACAGAAAAAGGTGAGAGTCAGGAGAAGTTAGCAGAGGCTGTGATTCAAATGAAAGTGGCCCAAGAAATGGCTCGGACAGCCGAGGAACAGTTGGATGAAGCACACTGAGAGATAAACAGGATTCATCAAGCATTTACTGAGTCCCTCGATGCTATCGGTCAACAGCTGGGGTCCCTTCAGCCAGCTGACCTCTTGCCACCACTTGTTCCAGATACCCCCCCCCCCAAAAGCCTGTAGCAGAGGATCTTGCAGTCTGGGTCTAGGATTTGGTCAAAGAAATTCAGGATCTAAAGTTGGGGGGGGGCACAACCTTCCAATGGCCCTCAGACCTCTAACAGCCAGAAGAGTACCCCTGCAGGGTAGGACAGCCATTACCTGGCCCTACCACATCCAGCCCCAGTGTTGACAATCCAGTTACCCCTTACTAACCAGATCCAAAACAATTAATCCGTGTCACAAAGGCAATAGGTACTAGCTTCGATCCCAAAACTAGTACTGAGGTTGAGGATTTCATCACTGACATCAAATCCCAATTGGAATACTTTGGGATTGATAACCCTGAGGATCGGTTGTGGATCTTAAGGTTTTCTGTTTTATCAGACATTCGATCCTAGATGACTAGGGCAGAAACCTGAGATCAAAACAGATTTTGATAAAATGTGTCCAGCCCTAATCAAAGAATACACCACTTACCGAAGCCCAATAGCAGCTTTTAAAGAAACATGTCAGAGAAATCAAAGCCCTAAATATTTCTACAAAATCCTGAGCAGAATGTTTTTCTCAAGAGGGGAAGAAAAAGATCCAGATCTGTTTCCTCACCTAAAGGAAGCATTTGTAAAAGGCCTTCATCCCTCTGTTAAGACATTAGTCCAACCATGGGTGGAACCAGATTACCCCAAGAATGACATTATAGAATGTGCCCAAAGAATGTTTGCAACTGTCAACTCAGATGCAGGTAAGAAACCTACCACAGAGCCTCAAAATAAGCTTTTTGCCCTTACTAGTGACCAGGCCTCCCTTCAAATGGAAGGAAAAGAATTGCCACAGACCAGACAGAGTGCTACCACCTGCCTTCCTAGGGATATTAAAAAATTCCCAAATCAGGGAAGGGACAGTCCCTACTGGAATCCTAGATCATGTAGCCCCCACGACCCAAACAAAAGAGGGACAGCGATATCCAAACAGCCCTTGGATGCCTGGAATGACCAATCACGGCCTAGCAGAGCCAGGGATACTAACAGCTATGCTATTGAACAGTTAAAAAGGCAACTCAGGCAGTTACAAGAAGAAGTTTGTAAATTCACTCCCTCAGCTTCACTCAGATACCCAGCACCAGATCCCCACTCCTCTCCAACCTTGCACTGGGGGGGGACAACTTTAGGCCAGTCAATGCAATGTAATTGCGGTAGATGTTAAAACACGTAAAAACAATATGGTTATCCAATAAGACCCAAAAATTATTTCAACAATATATGCTTTACATTATAAGAAACATGAAAAATAGTCTGCTTCAGTTAAAAATTGTTATTGTATTTCCTGAAACCCCCTGACACATCTATTAGAGTAGAGAGAGCCGCCACCCTGTTCTCTTCTGGTTTAAGAGCACTAGGAACTACTTTTGGATTAGGCATGAACAACATGAATTTCGCTAAAATTTCTAAAGTAAAAAATACAGTTAAGGAACTTCGCAAAGATATGGGTAACACTAAGGTACAACTCTACACAGCAAAAGCTTCTGTCAGACATAGGAAGGACTGTAAGAGATACAGCAGTTATGGTTAACCTCCATACAACCCATCTCAATAACGCCATGCAAAAACTCCATAACCTAGCTCAAACTGTAGGAGAAGATCTCGCCACCATTGAACAAATTAGATCAATCGCACAAGAATTGTTGAGGGAAGTAAATAGTGGCACAGGAGATTTAATGGAATTCCATGCTATTTAGATCCCCCAGAATTGATGACAGAGATTTTGAGTATAGCCACTTCAGAGAAAATAGAGCCACTACATGTGAGTATCGCTTACAGTCTTGGAAGCGCTATTCCTGTCCATGTCGATTGAGATGAGATGACCATTGCCTTTATATTAAATGTTCCCCTGGTAGAACAACAAAATGTCTACAGGATAAAGACCACTCTTAATGTGGGTACCTGGCAAAGAGATACCTATGTTAAGATTAAACTCCACCTATAGTGGTGTACCATGAACTTAACCCAGGTTTATACTTAGTCCCAAACTTACAGATGCGTCAAACAACTAAAGAACAACATTGGCTGTGTCCCAATAAACCTTTCCTAAAGGATATCACCAAAGTTCCTTGTGGCCTTAGTAACACTAATGCCCCAGAGAAATGTAAGGTTATTTATGTATTTTATTTATTTGTACATTTCAGATTTACAACCTTTGAGTCAGAGACTCGTTTCCAAAGGCACCTCGTCACAGAGAGGACAAATAGAGTTACATAGTTCAGGATACAAACAGTGATACATAGATTAGGTACAATCATATTTACAAAGGTTACACATGAGCAACAAATGGAACACACCCCCAGTCATACATTACAGTATAAGTAGAGCAGAATAACTGACATGCGATGTTGGAGCAACTGAAGACTGCACTTGGGCCAGGCTACAACATAATGATGACTGGTGACTGCTGGTGCAGGATGTTAAACAGATATCCTGTGGGCTAGTGGACTATGGTGCTGGTGAAGAAAGGGAAGTGGAGGGATGTCTGAGTATGCTGTCTAGTGGACATTGTCAAAATCTGGAGTGTTCTGGTAGGCTAGGCCCCACAAGAGAGTCGGGAAGGGGGTAGGAGAGAGCTACAGTTAGTTACATTTACAGCAGTGCACGTCAAAAAGGTAATTATGAAGGGCGGTCTTAAAGGGACCAATTTTGGGAATGTTGGTGATGCTGACTGGAAGGGAGTTGAACCAGGAGGGGGCTCTGTGACAAAATGACCTCTGGGCTAGGGAGGTCCTGGTTCTGGGCACCAGTAGGGTGGCCTTATCCTAGCTGCGGGTGGAGACAGTAGAAGAGGCACGCTGGAAGGAGACTGACACCCGGGGCGGGGGAGAGCCTGAGCAGTGTTTTCTTCGCTAGCAGGCAGGTTTGGTAGTGCAGTCTTTCTTCAAGGCTGAGAAGGTTGACGGTGGAGTAGAGCAGGCAAGTATGGGTGCATCTGGGGGCTCCGGCCAGGAGCCTACAGGTCTTGTTGAGAGAGAGCTTGATTTTAGTGAGCACAGTATTGTCAGCAGCTGCATATATAGACAGGCCATATTCCACTAGGGACAGGACAGAGGAGGTGATGGCCAGCCGGAGAGCATCAGGAGGAAGGCAGTCCCTGTGGCGGTATAGAAGGCCAATCTAGGAGTTAGTGGCAGCCGAGAGGGCACTGATGTGGGCATGGAAAATGAGGGCAGTGTCGAAGGTAATGCCTTAGTATTTATAGGTGGTCACTTGCTCTAGGGGGTGCTGAGTGCTGGGGAGTATCGGGGGGGGGCATTTCTGGCCTTGTTTTGGTTGTGGGTGAAGAGCATCGACTTAGCCTTCTTTAGATTGATGACTAGTCTAAATTCAGTGAACCACTTTTCAGCTTGGTTGAAGGTGTGTTGGAGAGAGGCCTGGAGAGAGGTAGAATTATGGTGTGAGGCATAGAGAACCACGTTGTCTGATATAGGAGAATTTTACCTGAACAGGAGCTGGGAAGTGTGTTAAGATAGAGACTGAAAAGTAGGGATCCCAGGATGGAACCCAGGGGGACCCAGGAGTGGACAGGTTGGGTGTTGGACAAGGTCCCATTTATTTTCACGCACTGGGATCGAGCTGAGAGGTACCTAGAGAACCAGGCGAGGGGGCCAGTGGAGAAACAGATCTGGTGGAGGGAGTCACGCAAGAGGGGATAGCAGACAGTGTCAAAGACCTTGGAAAGGTCAATGAACACAGCTCCAGCAAGGTTGCCAGGGTCAAGAGAAGAGTGCAGGTAGTTAGAGAACTCTAGGAGAGCAGTGGTGGTGCTGTGTCCTGAGTGGAAGCTGTGCTGCTCAGGGCACAAAATGTTATGCTTAGCCAGGTACTCGGTGAGCTGGGTAGCCATCACATTTTCAAGAGCTTTGGAGAGGGGTGGGAGGATGGAAATTGGTTGATAGTTGTGGGGGAGGACCAATCACTACTTTTGTGTATGCACGTGATGTTAGCTGTTTTCCAGACACTGGAGAATTGACCCAAGCATAGGGAGCGGTTAAGCAGGTCAGTCAGTGGGACTAGGACGACATCCAGGACATGATGTAGGATCCTGGTGTCCAGAGGGTCATTACTGGGGCTATTGCTACCTAGGGCTTTTAGCAGGTATGGCCTGGTTTCTTGGGTGGATATTTTGCACAGGTGGAACGGTGGGCGTTGAAGGGTAGGGGGCTGAGATGCAGAGACAGGGTTGAAGAAACTACTGGGGAGGACGAAGCTACGATCAGTGAACATGGAATTAAGGCAGTCTGCTATGTCAATGGGGTCTGTGGTAAAAGCCGTTGATAAAAAGCTGGGATGGGGGGAGCAAGACTTCCTGTTTAACTGTTTCATGCTATCCCAGAAGGTATGGGCTGACCCCCAAGGAGGAGGTAAGGGTGGCCTGGTAGTGCTCCGCTTTGGCCTTGCGGATGGCCCAAGTGCACTTATTATGTGCGGCATTGTAGGCATTCCTATCCGTTGACTTTCCAGATTCCACAGCGATGTACTAACATACCAAAATGCCAGCAGAATAAGCCTATTGGTCTTTCGCGTCTGCCTGTTTGGCCAGCCCCCACCCTGGGAGCTGACCTTGCTGCCCCCCTCGCCCTCTCGGGCTTCTCCCTTCGCAGTCCCAGATTTTCTCACTGCACTGGACTTTGCTTCCAGAACCCTTCCCCTGTACCTGTCCCACCCCCTCTTGAATCCCTCCACCGTCTCTGCCTCCACCAGCTCCCTGGACAGTGCATTCCATGGCTCCACCACCCTCTCAGTAAAGTAGCACCTCCTCCTTTCTCTCCTGAATCTCCTCCCTCCAGCTTCACCCATGCCCTAGTTGCCCCCTTCCTTCCGAGCACCCTGACTGCCTCCCTATTTACCCTCCTCATGTACCTGAATACCCCATCGTGTCCCCGGTCTCTCTTCTCTCCAATGTGTACATATTTAGCCCTCAAGCCTCTCCCCACAGGTCCTGTCCCCCAATCCTCAGATCATTTTGGTTGCCCTCCTCTGGACCCTCTCCAGGAGTTCAATGTCCCTCTTTAAGTGTGGCCTCCAAAACTGCATGCAGTATTCGAGGTGCAGCCTCATCAAGCAGTTGTACAGAGGAAGTATCACTTCCCTCTTTCTGGAGGTGATCCCCCTAGCGATGCATCCCAGCATCCTGTTGGTCTTGGCCGCTGCCTTCCTACAAGTCTCCGAATTGTTCATCTTGACATTCACCACCACCCCCAGGTCCCTCTCAGCCATCAAAACTTGTAGCATCCCCCCACCCCCGGGTGTACATTTGGCCCAGGTTTCTGGCTCCCAGGTGCAGTACTTTGCATTTCCCTGCATTGAACCTCAGTTTCCACTTTCTAAACCACATTTCCAGAGCCTCCAGGTTCCCCTGTAGGGCCACCCTCCCCTCCTCCCCATTCACCACCACCCCCAGCTTTGAGTCATCCGCAAAGAGACTCATCTCACTCCTGATACCCTTCCTTATGTCAGAGACATAGGCGTTAAACAGGAGGGGCCCAAGGACCAATCCCTGAGGCACCCTACTAATGACCCTCCTTGGGGATGAGACTATCCCACCAACCATGACCCTCTGGGTCCGGTCATGGAGCCAATTCCCTATCCATCTGATCATCCTGTTTCCCACCCCCATTTCCCCCAGCTTATCCAACAGGCCCCCCATGAGGAACAGAGTCAAACGCCTTGCTGAAGTCAAGAAAGAGGACATCCACCGGCCTACCCAGGTCCAAGGCACTCGTCACCCAATCACAGAACTCCACAAGGTTTATCTGACACAATTTCCCCGGGACAAAGCCATGCTGTCTATCATCCAGGCATCCCGATTTTCCAGGTCCCCCCCCAGTCTCTCCTTTATAATGCCCTCCATCGCCTTGCCCACCACCGATGTCAGGCTGATGGGCCTGTAGTTCCCTGCCACCTCCCTTGATCCACCCTTGTGGATAGGCACTATATGCGCCACCTTCCAGTCCTGGGGCACCCACCCTGTCCTCAGAGAGATGCTGAAAAGCTCCAGCAGGGTTTTCGCTAGGACATCCGTCAGTTCCTTCTACACTCTGGGATGTAATTTATCCGGCCACAGTGCTTTCTCCATCTTAAGGGACCTGAGGGCTTCCCTCACTCTCTCTGCTATTATTTCCACCTCTGCTGCCTCGTCCCCCTGCTTTACCTTCTCCCTTCTGCAGTGATGGTCCCCCCTCTCCCCAGACCCTCCGACTGGTAAGGGCCCTCCTCAGTTTCGCCGTCTCCTCCCATGTATGATGCAGCCCCCCCATTTTCCTTTGTGAAAACTGAGGAGAAGTACTCATTTAGTACCTCAGCCTGCTCCCCAGGTCTTGTGCCCATCCCTCCCCTGTTTTAATCCTGCTAATCTGCCATTTCACCCTTCATTTTTTCCCCAGTGTATCTAAAGAACCCCTTGTTCCCTCTCCTAATTTCCCTGGCCAGGTTCTGCTCCTTTCTTGCCTTAGCCACCCTCACCACCCTAGTGGCCCTTCTGGCCATCAGCTCGTACTCCCCTCGATCCTTTCACTCCTTGAGCACTTGAAATGCCTATAGGCTGCCTTCTTTCCCTCACCATCTCCTAAACCTCCCTGGTCCACCAGCAGGGTTTTCAGGCCCTACCGCATTTGCGTCTCACTCTTGCACAGGTGCTGGTAGCATCCTGCACCCCCCCCTCCTGATGATTTCCTACCTACTGTCAGCGTCCATGTCTGGCCCAATCTCATCCAAATGCTCCTTAAGGATCCTTCTCATTTCTTTGAAATACACCCCCCTGAAGTCAATTACCTTCATCTTTGTGCAGCCTTCTACCCCCTCCTATGTCCAGGCAGAACGAGACCGTGGCATGGTCACTCCCCGCCAACGGGTCCCTTACCTCCAGGCCCCCAATCTGGTCACTGTCTGCCAGGACCACATCCAGTATCCACTCTTCCCTGGTCGCTTCCCCCACCTGCTGGGTTAGGAACGTGTCCTGAAAAACATCCAACAACCTGTGTTCCCTGGCCACCGAGGATGTCCTAGTCCCCCAGTCCATTCCTGGCATGTTTCAGTCCCCCAACACCACCACCCTTCACCTTTCCCTACCCAATCTGATGTGCCAGAGGTTATCCCTTTCCTTGAGTTTCTGGATAAGGGATGGGGTCACCCATGGTTCATATGGTTTTTTGGTATGGAGCCTGGTGAGTGGAGCAAAGAGGTCGCAGGTCTTGTTAGATGCTTGTGTAAAGAGGTGGAGCCCTGAGTCAATGTTAGGAGCGTGGTTGATGGGGGACCAGTCAATTTGGGCAAGACATTGTTTAAGTTTTCTGAGGCCACTTGGGTGGAGGTGCCTGCGAAGAGTGGTACAGGATGTCACAACCCCACTCAGCAGGTCAGGCCCTCTTCTCCCACAGTGCCAACCTCCGAGTGCAGTATTGTGAACAGAAACAGGGTAACCCTCCTGCCTGTTTTGTGGGTTCGAATCAACCTTTGGTCTCAAGTTCTGGAGAGATTCAAACTGTGAACCTCTTGCTAGCATACACAATGTACAGGCTCAGATAATTCTGCTCTTCGGGGAAATGCCAGATATCTTTTGCCTATGGGCACCTAACCAGGTGTACAAAATTAACCCTTAAAAACTCTATTAAAGACCTCAGATAAACGCTTAACTTTTCCCAGTTTGGTAAACCAGTAAGCTTTTGCACAGTGTCAACTTTAGCCATATATGTTTCACTTGTCAAATAAATAATTTCAAAGGCACACCAAGTAGTCCCTTAAAACAGAGGTTTACTTTAAAATAGAAAAAAAATATGTAAACTTTAAATACAGAACAATATATCACAAAACCATACAATCACTTAAAGGAACAAGGTTTAAAGGTGCAAATTCCTACCAACCATACACTTAGACTAGTCTATCTAATGTATATCTTCTAATAGTGCTGATAGATATTTCTTCTTCAGAGTCCAAACATGTATATCTCACTCTAAAGGTCAGTCGCAACATAATTAAAACAACTGTCTTGAACCTGCCTTCTCCATGATATCATCCAGCTCCTCCTCTGTTTATTAAAAATCATACAACCAGGATGTCTCATCATTCAGAAGGTAAATTAATTAAGGTGACATCAGCAAAACTCGTTTCCCCATGACCCTTCACAGACGTCAACTTAGCACCTAAGTGACATAACCTGGTTTCTTCCTCTAAACATCATAAAAGTTTATGATTTCTATCCTAGCACCTACAATTAAGCCAGATAAACAGGAGATCCTTAATTTATGTCTCTTCTAGTCTTTAACTATCTTGCAGCTGAAACCTGGGGGGGGGTCATCATCCCACAGGCTGTCTCAGCATGTCTCATGAAAGACACTCAATAACACATTTTTATATTACAAAAAGCATACAGTAATCAGAACCGGCTGTCCAAGTGTCACAATCCTCCCCACCTAGACTGAATTTGGGAGCTCTGTCCCCTGCATGGGATGAGCTTCCCAAATCAGTTCACTCCTCATAGACATGAGACAACCCATCTGAGTTCCGATTTTTCACTCCAGCCCTACGTAGAATTGTCATGTCATACCCTTGCAAAGCAAGACTCCATCTTAACAATCTAAAATTATTTTTTCCCATCTGTGTCAGCCAAACCAGGGGGTTGTGGTCAGTCTGTACCACAAAATGCTGCTCATATAAGTCCCTCTACAAAACAGGGTACTAAATGAGAAAAAGACCAAGGTAGAAAGGTCAGTCGGGGATGCTGCTACAGAAGGTAAAGCCATCAAAAAATGGAGAGCAATGAGTACCACTGCCCGTAGTCTGGGTAACACGCTTCCTGAATTAGTGACCTTGATGGAGGAGGAACATCTCGATATCGTGGCAGTCACAGAAACATGGTACACACAGAACCATGACTAGGATGTAAACATATCAGGATACATTATCTACAGGAGGGACAGGGAAGGTAAAAGAGGAGGAGGAGGAGGAGGAGTAGCTCTCTACATAAGGGAAGAAATCAAAGCAACAGAACAAAAGGGTAAACAGGGAGGAGAAGAAGCACTGTGGGTCAATTTGGAGGCAGGCAATGGCACTACAATCCGCACAGGGGTTGTATACAGACCCCCCTCTCAGGGGGAGGAAATGGACAAGGAAATGATAGAAAGTGTACTTGAAATGGCAGATAAGAAAAAATTACTCACCTTAGTAATTGCTTTTCTTCTCATGGAGTCTTGCTATATTATAACAATAGCAGTCAGCCACTGCAGCTGAACTGCCCTGGAGAGGAAGGAGTTAACTCCAGAAGATCTGGAGTTCTACAGCTCGAGGGCGCTGTGCCCAAAGCTCTATCTGGCAGTTTCAAATGAAACTGTCAGATCTTTACGAAGCTAACATCAAAGGACGGAAAGTCTGTGTGGAAAAAACTACACTAGCCCATGGCTACCTACTAGTAGTAATAACAACAATATAAAGAACAAAGAAACACTCAGAGCCATAATAACAAAAAATTGATGGTATTATGGTTCGTTTTACCACCCTTGATAAGCACATATGAACCCCCTTCCCCAAAGACTCAAGTCCAGGAAGGGGAAATATAAATAACCTAAATGAAACAATCTAGATCCCAACCCAAGGAAAAGAGGGTAAGGGAAAACTACAATGGCATGACACAGTGCTTGCACAATTCGCCACCTACCCAAGTAGAAGTTCTGAGAGGGGTAGGAGGGAGGTGTGGTTATAATATAGCAAGACTCCATGAGAAAGAAAGCAATTACTAAGGTGAGTAATTTTTCTTCAAACACCATGAAGTCTTGCTATATTATAACAATACAGATTACAGCAGTACCTCCATGGAGGAGGTCAGAACCTACTTAGGAAATAGGTTCTGAAGCACAGCTGTGCCAAACCGAGCATCTCTCCTGGACTGGACATCCAGGGAATAATGCTTGTAAAGGTGTGAACTGTCTTCCAGGTAGCAGCTTGACAAATCTCAGAATGGGGATGCTCTAACAACCCGCTAGAGACAGCTGTACCCTGGTGGAGTGGGCCTCAATCCTGAGGGGTACTCTACCAGTTTCTGATAACAGAATTGGATACAAGAAACAATCCACCTTGCAATTGTTTCTTAGTGGCAGGTTTCCTTTGCCAACCTCGCCATAGGTAAGAAAGAGTTGGAGGATTCAACCCTATGACCTCTGGTGCTCTAAATAGTAGCTTAAGGCTCTTTTGACATCCAAGCTGTGCAGTCTCCTCTCACCTGAGGAAGAATGCTCAGTGAAAAATACTGGGAGAGAGAGATAGATTGATTCAGGTGGAAATCAGAAACCACCTTAGGTAAAAACTTTCTATTAGTCCTAAGGACTACCTTATCTCTGTGGAAAGAGATAAAATCTTCTTCCACTGACAGGGCCTGTAGCTCACTTATGCGTCTGGCAGAGGTGATAGCTACTATGAAAACGGTTTTCCAAGTTAAATACTTGAGCTCTGCAGAAGACAGAGGCTCAAAGGGGGGTTGCATTAACTGAGCAATGCAAATATTCAGGTCCCAGGCGGGAGCTGGTTCCCGAAAAGGAGGGTTGTATGAAGTAACCCTTTAAAAACTTGGAGAACACCGGGTGAGAAGAAAGGGAGGCAGGCTTCCTGCTGACACAAAAGCAGAGACAGCTGCCAGATGAACCTTCAGGGTAGCTGGTCTAAGGCCTAGGGAATTCAGATGGACCAAATAGTCCAGTAGAATGGGAAGATCAGCAGATTCTGGGATAATCTGCCTCTCAGAGCACCAGATGGAAAACCTCTTCCACTTAGAATTATAAGTGGCTCTAGTGGAAGGCTTCCTTGAAGCCTTTATAATATCCATGACACCTTGAGAAAGGTGTAAGTCAGCAATTTCTAGCTCCTCAAGAGCCAAGCCTTGAGGTGGAGGGATTTGAGGTCCGGATACCACACCTCCCCTGTGCACAGGCCAGTAAGTCGTGGACTCTGCAGGCTCAGGGCAGGGTGGACTGCCAAGGACAGGAGCAGAGGGTACCAGGGCTGTCTGGCCCAATCTGGGGCAATCAGAATCACTCTGCAAGGTTGAGATCTGACTTTACTAGTACCCTGAAAAGGAGAGGAAAGGGGGAAAGGCATACAGGAACTTCCTTTCCAGTCCAACAGAAAGGCGTCAGAGGGACTGAGCCCAGAACTGGAGGCCTGCAACAGAAAAGAGGAAGTTGGTTGGTTGTCTGGGGCTGCGAAAGATCTATCTGAGGATGCCCCATCTGGCAAAGACAGACCCCAGCACTTGGGATTCAGAGCCCATTCGTGATGGCCCTGAGAAATTCTGCTGAGGGCGTCCGTCCAGGACATTGTCCTTCCCTGGGAGATGAACCGCTATCAGGGAGGTGTTCAGGAGTAAGCCAGAGACCACAACTTCATTGCTCTGGTGCACAAGGCTGAAGACCGAAGTGCCCCTTGCTTGTTGATGTACCACATTGTGGTGGTATTGTCTGTTCTGACTTGAACCACTTTGTTCTGGACAGAATCTGAAAACCCGAAGAGCTAAAAGACAGCTCTGAGTTCCAAAAGATTGATGTGGAGCAGAGACCTGAGGAGACCATACCCCTGAGTGGCCAGGTCGCCTAGGTGAGCCCCCCACCCCTAACAGGGAGGCATCCGTGGTGAGGGTGAGGGAGTGAGAAATGGGAATGAAGGGAACCCCTGTCTTAAATTGCTCTGGACCTGCCACCAGTGGAGGGCTAGGATCAGAGTTTGAGTAACTGGGACCAACTTGGTAGGGGTCCTTCCTTTGAGACCAATAGGCCCTCAAATGGAACTGAATGTCCCTCATCTGGAATCTTGCTCCTGCACGACAGCTGTGGAAGCAGCCATGTGCCGAGGAGTTGCAGAAAATGCCTTGCTGGTCGAGAGACCCAGAGGTAAAGGAGGATGCCAGGGCGATGAGTCTGTCCACCCTTTCCGAGGGAAGAAAAGCCTGGCTAACCTTGTGTTCAATTCTCGCCTATGAAAGTTAGGACCTGAACTGGTTCCAGAACTGACTTTGGTAAGTTTAGCAGGAATCCCAGGAAGTGAGAAGCTGCTGGTGACTTGCAAGTGGGTTTCACCTGACCTGGAGACTGACCCATAATGAGCCAGTCGCGTCCAGGTAGGAAACACAGCAACCCTTGCCTTCTTAAGTGAGCCACTACTACAGTGAGACATTTTGTGAATACCCTTGGTGCAGAGGTAAGGTCGAAGGGCATTGCCCTGAACTGGTAGTGGCCTGAGGGCAGTTCAACCTGAGGTACTTTCGGTGAGAAGGCCTGATCAGAACATGAAAATAGGCATCCTTGAGTGTCCAGGGAAGCTAGCCAGTCCCCTGGCCTTAGGGAAGGCAATATCATTGCCAGAGTCAACATTTTGAACTTTGGTTTCAACAGACGCTTGTTCAAGTATCTTAAATCTAGAATGGGCTGCCATTCTCCTGTTTTTTTGGGGGTAAGAAAGTATCTTGAATAAGGCCCCTTGCCCTGATGGCAAGGAGGAACCCTTTCCACTGCTTTGCAGTCCAGCAGAGCAGAAACCTCTGCTTCCAAAGCAAGGCTTCTGAAGGATTTGCAGGTGGAAAATGCCTGGCTCTCATCTTTGGAAAGTGTTTGAAGCTGAGAACCAGACCCTGGCCTGCTACCTCCAGAACCCATCTGTCCGTAGTTAGGGACAGCCAGTTCCGGCTGAAATAGGCCAACCTGCCCCCCACTGGTACAGGAGAATCGGCCCTGGACACCCCATCAGGGTGCCTGCTTAGCAGCAGCCTTAGGCTGAGGGAGGGGACAGTCTCACTTGTGCCACGTCTACCCCTGCCTCTGAAGAAACCCTCTTGCAGACAGCAGAGGAGGCTTGAAATTGGTAAAAGGCCTGGAAAAGGGCCTGCCCCTACCTCTGGGAGCATGCCTTTGTGGCATGGCATGCTTCTCCTTAGCCTGGGCACTTTGTAGGTAGTTCTGTATTCATCCATCTTTTTTCATATAGTTTTCTGTTTGCTCCCAAAAGAGAATTTCCCACTACAGGAAAATCCATAGCCTTTGACTGGGTATCTTGGGACAGATTAGTGCATCTGAGCCATGCCAACCTACGGGAAGCTACAGAAGTGGCCATGACCCTAGAAGAAACATCATTAACATCAACAGCAGTATGAAATTGAACTTTAGAGGCTTCAATGCCATGAGCAGCCACCTGTTCCTTAACTCACTCAGCCAGCTGGGCCATGGGGCCTGCTTGGCTAACTGCAATACTGTGTCCCACCTAGATTTCTGATATCTAGCCACATAAGCCATATAATTTGCCTGCCTGAGTCCCAAAGAAGCTGCCATATACTGTTTCTTCGCCATGGCATCAATCTTCCTGGAATCCTTATCAGGAGGATGTGAGGCCAGAGGAATATTAGCCTTGTCACAGGCTGCAGCTTGTACCACACCTACATGACTACACTGCTCAGAAAGGAAGTCTATATCCGAGCTGACAAAGTATACCTTCTGTCCATTTTTTATCTACAGGAGGGACAGAATGAGGATTTTTAAAATCGTTGTTGTTTGCTTCCCAAATGACTTATGCAAAGGAATAGACAACCTCCTAGACTCTGGAATATCCATCATTTCCACATAATCAGGCTCCTCTTGCTCATCCACAGCCTCCTCTAAAGGAAGCTGGAGGGTTTCTGCAACCTTTTGTAAAAAATAAAGAAAGAAGGGACTCAGACAGAATAGGAGGAGATTCTAAAGGTCTGTCTGGAGAAATGTCCGTTCAATGCGCACGTCCAGACCCCCCAGCCACACATATATTGATCAAATTCCTCCTCCCTCCTGTGGTTCATAAAAATCCTCAACTTCAAAATCCTGAACCACTGGGACAGAACGAACCAACCTTTTACCAGCTGTTGGTGGTTCTACAGATCCCTGAGACAGTGACTGGACAATCTGAATGGCTTCAGCTATCTCTGCAGCAGTTGGAGACACAATTTTGGACTCCAGACCTACTGATTTCCTTGTCTTTTTACTTGGGACTGGTTCCCCTGAACCAGACTTCCTTTTGCCCAAGGAAGTCTCACCCTGGTCAGAGGGCACTCCCTCTGGTCCAGTGGGTACTGGACCGGGCTGGCCATCCGGGTCAGCGGACTTTTTGGCCTCTCGTTCCCTGAGCCGGCCCAATCTCTTCTCCAGGGTGGCTGCAGGGAAATTTTTACACACCTGGCAGTCTGACAGGAGGTGGTCAGCCCCCAGACAATAAACACAAGTGGTGTGTGGGTCAGCCTTGGCAAAGGCGTCCCCACAGACATCACAGTGTTGAAACCCAGTGGGCCCGGTTTTTCTTTGGGTTCTCAGACATAATGCCAGCTCTAACCAAAACTTGCCCTTTGATGGCAGTGCCAGGCAAGACACCCTTATCGGTTCCTAACCGTGCACACGGTATTTGAAAAAACGCGATAATTCCGTTTTTAGAACCGATAAGAACCGGGAACCGCACTCTAAAACCCACTGTACACTTTTAAAATGCAGAAAAAAAACCAACCGATCGGTTCAAAACCGAACCGATAATTAAATTTCCACATAGACTTAAATTTTAGTACTTACGGTTACCAGATAGAGCTTTAAAACCAAAATGCGGTAAAAATAATAACTTTGGCCGGTTCAAATGAACCGAAAAATACTCGCTTGAACCGAGAATGAACCGAGCTGAAGGAGCTGATCTCCGGAGCGACTGTTCAGTGAAGCGGAGTAAAGAATCTGACAGTTTCATTTGAAACTGCCAGATAGAGCTTTGGGCACAGCGCCCTCGCCCTGTAGAACTCCAGATCTTCTGGAGTTAACTCCTTCCTCTCCGGGGCAGTTCAGCTGCAGTGGCTGACTGCTATTGTTATAATATAGCAAGACTTCATGGTGTTTGAAAGGGGAAATATTGCTGATGGGTGATCTGAATATGCCAGATGTTAACTGGAGTGCGGTTTCAGCAGCCACTTCTAAGAGTGGGGTTATTCTAGATGCCCTACAGGGGGCATGCCTTAGACAACTAGTATTGGAACCCACTCGAGAGGGAGCAATCTTAGACCTGGTTCTCTCAAATGGAGATGGAGAGAGGATCACAGATGTAGAAGTGGGTAGCCATCTGGGAACTAGCCACCATTGAACAGTATGGTTCACAATAAACACAGCAATAGAGTCAAGCTTTACAAAGGCAAAAGTACTGGACTTAGGAGGGCTGACTTTTAAAATGGCTGAGTGCCTAAGGAATGCACTAGCAAATGGGCAGGAAGGAGGGGTGGAAGAACAATGGGGATTAATAAAAACTGTCATCACAGAGGTAACAAGCCTTTGTGTGAAGCAAATAAACAAAACAAAACGATGTAAGAAACCACTATGGTTCTCAAAGGAGGTGACAGTGAAGATTCAAGAGAAAAAGAAAGCATTCAGAAAGTACAAGGAATCACAGAAGGATCAGGACAGAGAATTGTATCAGTTAAAGCAAAAGGAAGCTGAGGAGGCAGTCAGAACAGCAAAGGCCTGAACCGAGGAAAGATAGCCAACTCAGTTAAGAAGGGGGATAAAACCTTTTTTAGGTACATCAGGGAGCGAAGGAAGACTAAGGGAGTGATAGTGAGGCTTAATAAAGGGAAGGGGGTGGGCAGAGGGTGACGGTGAAAAGGCACAGATACTAAACAAATATTTTTGCTCAGTATTTACAAATGAAGAAGGGGAGGTACCTAAAACAAACAATAGAAACACTCTGTATAAAGAAGTTGATATTAGTCCATTTACAGAAGAAAGGGTTCTGAAAGAACTCTTAAAACTGCAGGTGGACAAAGCAATGGGGCCTGATGGGATTCATCCCAGAATTCTAAAAGAACTAAGGGTAGAACTAGTGACACCACTGACTACCCTCTTTAACAAATCATGGGAGGATGGGGTGGTACCTAAGGACTGGAGGAGAGCTGATGTGATTCCCCTTCACAAAAGTGGGAGCAGGGCAGAAGCAGGAAACTACAGACCTGTTAGTGTAACCTCAGTGATAGGGAAAATGATGGAATAATTTCTGAAGGAAAGAATTGTCGAGTACCTAGAGGCCAGAGGGGCACAGGACCCAAGGCAGCATGGATTCACAGCGGGAAGGTCATGCCAGATGAATCTAATAGATTTCTTTGACTGGGTGACCAAAGTAGTAGATCAGGGAGGGGCTGTGGACATGGCCTACCTAGACTTTAAGAATGCATTTGACTCAGTCCCACACAAAAGATTAAAATACAAGCTAGCCAGCCTGGGAGTGGGTCCCAAGACAATAGCCTGGGTAAAGAATTGGCTGGAGAATAGGACACAGAGAGTAATAGTAAATGGAGTCCACTCTGAAGAAAGGGGAGTTACTAGTGGGGTACCACAGGGTTCAGTATTAGGACCGGTCCTCTTCAGTGTCTTTATAAGTGACATTGCAGAGGGACTGGAAGGAAAGGTATGTCTCTTTGCAGATGACACAAAGATCTGCAACAGAGTTGATGCTCAAGGTGGGGTGGAAAGGATGAGAAGGGACATGGCAAGGTTAGAGGAATGGTCAAATGTATGGCAGCTTAGATTCAGTGCTAAGAAGTGCAAGGTAATGCACCTGGGAAACAAAAACCCAGGGAAGAGTACACAATGGGGTGAAATACTAACAACAACAAAATGGAAAGGGACCTGGGGGTAATCATATCAGATGACTTAAAGGTGGGCAAGCAATGTGAGAGGGCAGTAAGGAGGGTTGGGGATACTGGGATGCATAGGAGAGGCATCACCAGTAGAAAACAGGAAGTTGTTATCCCTGTGTATAGACAGTTGGTGAGACCCCATCTGAGTACTGTGTGCAGTTCTGGAGACCCAATCTCTGCAAGGACATAGACAAGATGGAAGCTGTCCAGAGGAGGGCAACTAAAATGGTGCAGGGTCTGCACCAGAAGACATATGAAGAGAGCCTAAAGGAGCCTAATATGTATAGCCTCGAGGAAAGGAGGGAGTAGGGGGGATATGATAGAAACTTTTAAGTACCTCAAGGAATCAACAAAGTCCAAGAGGGTAGCATCTTTCAAAAAAAGAGGTATGCAAGAACAAGGGGGCACAATTTGAAGATGGAGGGGTGGCTCAGAGGTAATGTAAGGAAGTATTTTTTCACAGAGAGGGTTGTGGATGCATGGAACAACCTTCCGGAGGAGGTTGAGGAGTCAAAAACAGTGGTTGAATTCAAGCATGCATGGCACAGTCATAAGGCAATTCTAGGGGTTGGGGGTAGAAAGAAGTAGGCTGCTGGTTAACTAGGATCTGCAGCTTATCCATTAGGTAGGGAAATGGGCAGACTGGGTGGGCCAAGCGGTCCTTATCTGCCATCAAATTCTATGTTTCTATGGTTCTAACTTCTTTAGGGCCCACACTATGGCAAGACATTCCTTTTCCACAGTGGAGTATGCCTGCTCCCTGGGAAGTAACTTTTTACTCAGATACGCTACTGGGTGATCTTTCCCCTGGCTAGATGTCTGACTCAGTACTGCCCCAATACCCACGTCTGAGGCATCAGACTGAACTATAAAGGGTTTGCTATCGTCAGGACTTGTCAGTACAGGAGCACTGCACAATGCCTCCTTCAGTCTGGTAGTTTTTTTCACAGACTGGGTCCCAGGTAATTTTCTTTGGCATCCTTTTCTTTACCAGGTTAGATAGGGGAGCAGCCAGGGCACTGTAATTGGGTAAAAATTTCCTTTAGTACCCTGCTGTCCCCAGAAAACTCCTGACCTGCTTCTGTGTTTCTGGTCTGGGCCACGCCTGGATCACCTCGATTTTTATTTGGTTAGGACGGAACTGTCCCTGGCCTACCACATGCCCAAGGTATGCCACTTCTCCCATGGCCACCTGGCACTTCCCAGCTTTGACAGTGAGCCCGGCCCTCTGTATCCTGCGCAGCACTTCCCTAAGGTGGGACAGGTGTTCCTCCCAGCTGGCACTAAAGATGGTAATGTCATCCAGGTATGCCACGGCACACTCCTCAGCACCATTTAACACCTGGTTCACCAACCTTTGGAAAGTGGCCGGGGTGTTCTTCATTCCGAAAGGCATTACTTTAAATTCAAATAAGCCTATCGGAGTGATGAAGGCTGACCTCTCCCTAGCTCTGTCTGATAACTCTACCTGCCAATACCCCCTTGGTCCTTATTCTGGTCTGGAAAGAGAAGCTGCAGGCTAAGTGGGCAGGAGTGTACAAAGTGGTTAAGAAGGTAAATGACATGAACTATATTATAGAGTTACCTGACAGAAGACAGGCAGAAAGGATGTACCATGTCAACATGATGAAGCCATGTGCTAATAGGGCTGACATTGTGTTTGCAGTGTGTAGTCCTGGGGAGGGGACTGATGAAGGAGACCCCCTTCTGGACTTGCTGGAAAAAAGCAAGTGGGAGTCCTCTGTGGAGGCAGTAAAATTGTCTCCCCAGCTGGCCCCAGACCAGGTCGTAAGGTCGGTTGCCCTTTCCAGCTTGTCCAGGAGTTCGTCCGTCTGGGGCATCGGGTGGGCATCTGACTTCATGACTGCATTCAGTCCACGATAGTCCTCACAGAAACAAGTAGAACCATCTGGCTTGGGCACAAGGACTACGGTGAGGCCCAGGGGCTGTGGGATCTCTGGATTACCTCTAAATCTAGCATCTCCTCCCTCCACTTCCCTCCTAATGTCCGTTTGGACAGCCTCTGACACCCGATATGCTGTCCACCGTATGGGCGTCTGTGTCCCTATCTCCACATTGTGCGTCACTAAGGGGGTTAGTCCAGGCTTGGCGCTAAACAATGGGGCAAAGTCTGCTAAAACCTCCCTTACTTCCTGGACCTGGTCTGGGGCCAGCTGGGGAGACAATTTTACTGCCTCCACAGAGGACTCCCACTTGCTTTTTTCCAGCAAGTCCAGAAGGGGGTCTCCTTCATCAGTCCCCTCCCCAGGACTACACACTGCAAACACAATGTCAGCCCTATTAGCACATGGCTTCATCATGTTGACATGGTACATCCTTTCTGCCTGTCTTCTGTCAGGTAACTCTATAATATAGTTCACGTCATTTACCTTCTTAACCACTTTGTACGGTCCTGCCCACTTAGCCTGCAGCTTCTCTTTCCGGACCGGAATAAGGACCATGACTTCCTGACCCACCATGTACAAGCGAGCTCTGGCTCTGCGGTTGTACCACACTTTTTGTTTTGGTTGGGCAGCTGCCAGCTTGCTCTGGGCTGTCCTCATAAGCTCCTTCAGCCACTCCCTAAACCTAAGGACATAATCCACTATGGGAGTTCCCTGGTTGGCGTGCTTGCCTTCCCAGTCCTCCTGGATAAAGTCTTGGGGCCCACGTACCCAGCGTCCATATAAGAGTTTGAAGGGGGAAAATCCTGTCGACTCTTGGGGCACCTCCCTGTATGCAAACAACAGATGGGGAAGGTATTTCTCCCAGTCCCTCCCATGCTGATCAGCAAACGCTCGGAGCATAGACTTCAGGGTACCATTAAATCTTTCCACAAGCCCATTGGCTTGTGGGTGATAACTAAGGTGTCGTGCATCTCTGTACCACCCCACACTTCTCCAATAAACATTTCACCAGATCCGACATGAAGAAACCCCCTCGACTGGTGATAACCTCCTGCGGAAATCCAAGACGGGAGAAAATCCCAAGTAAGGCTTCTGCCACTTTGTCTGTCCTCAGCGAGGATAGGGCGACTGCCTCGGGGTACCAGGTGGCATAATCCACCACAGTCAGGATGAATCTCTTCCCTGAGGAGCTGGGGGTATTTAAAGGCCCCACAATATCCACTTCCCCCCCTCTCTGGAATGGCTCCTCCACTATGAGCAATAGGATCAGGGTGGCTTGGGTTTTCTTGCCCGCCTTCCCTATTTCTTGGCACCGGTGACAAGACCTGCAATACTCCTTCACCTGCTGAGTAGAAATACTGGTCCAACCGCTGCATAGTGCATGCGATTCCCAGATGACCAGACAAGGGAATATCATGTGCAATCTTGAGCAACTGCTCACGATACCCCTGGGGAATGACAAGCTGCCTGCCTAGCACCCCTCTCTCTGTCTGCACAGCCTGAGTATACGTCAGTCCATTTTCCCAATAGACCTTATGTCTGCCATCACCTCCCTGTGCTCCGTCAGAGCCTGCCCAAGCCCTCAGCTTCTTTAGACTAGGGTCACTTCTCTGAGCAGCTGAAAACTCCTCACACATTCCCAAGGCATGGGACAGATCCCCTTCTGTCTCTAAACTAAGGTCCCTAGAACTAGCATCAGGGCACTCCGGATCACTGTCATTCCTAACCCTCTGACAATGGGTCACCCCTCCCTCTTTGGAGTAACCCTCCATAGCTGTGTGGTTAACTGCTACTGGAGAAATTTCTACCCCCTTTTCATTAGTCTCCATATCAGGAAACACAGGCTGGGGAACCAGCCTCCCTTTGGTTTCCACAATGGCTTCTGCAGGGTTCAGGGAACTACAATTTTCCCTTGCTGCTTGGCTACGGGTAACTGCACATACCATCCCCTGTTGGAGATTTTTGCCAAGGATGATGTCCATTGCTAACATTTTGGCTACAGCCACCTGTTGCACAGTCCCCCCTGTTTCAACACGGTCTAGGAGAACACTAGTGAGGGGCAATATTTTCTCCCCACCAGTAAATTCTTGTACAGTGACATATTTATTATGTATAAGCTGACCAGGCTGTACCAGATCCCCTTTTACCAATGACGGGGATGCCCCGTGTACCTTAACCCTTGCGTCTGCACTCCATTCACCATGACTGGGTGCATGTGTTCCCTCATGTTCACAGGCTTGCTTCCAGGGACACACAAACAACCCACTTCTTTCTTAGCATCATGTTGCGTATTGCTTGCCCTTGTGGGACGCTGTCTAGCAATATGCCCAGTTTCTTTACACAACCAACATTCACTTCTTTTCTCAGAGAAATCTTTTCTCTAAAACCTGGGGCTAACTGGTTTCGGTGGAGGCAGTGAGGGTTTTAGCTGCCCTGAAGGTGCGCTTTTCCCTTTCTGCGCTGTCACACCCTCCCCATTCGCTCTCAGAGCAGGTCTGCTCTTGGCATAGCGGTCCGAGAATTCAGCAGCCTCTTACACTGTTTTGGGATCTCGGTTCTCAAGCCAGGTTTTCAACTCTGCTGGGCATGCCCAGAAAAACTGTTCTAACAGAATCACATTTTCAATTTTATCAACAGAGTTTGCTTCAATTCCTTCCCACCAACATTTTAAAAACTGACGTTGTTTCACGGCTAGCTCCTCATAGCTCATGTCAGGGCTTCGCCTGAGCTTACGGAATTTAGCTCTGTATGATTCAGCAGTTAATTCAATTTTTTTTAACAGTGCAGCTTTAAGTTTGCTGTAATCATTACTGTCCTCATTGTCCATTTGACTCAATGCATCCCGAGCTTTCCCGGTAAGTAGCAGGGATAGCTGGAAGCTCAAGGACGCTCTAGAAATATTAGCCTGAATACAAACTTTTTCAAAATAATGTAAAAAGGGATCCATATCTTCCCCCTCTTTAAATCTGGCTATCAATTTGAAATTCAATTTGTAACCCAGTCCTGTAGTCTCAGTTAAACCCAAGCCACTTGCCTGCTCTGGTGCCGCTGGTTGGAGTCGTAGCTTCTCCAGTTCATGTTGCCTCTGGCGCTCTCACACCTCTCAGTCTGCCTCCCGCTGTTCATGCTTCTCTTCTCCTGGAACTCCAGCTCCATTCTGCGCAACTCAATCTGCAGCCTGAGTACTTCTGGATCCAGAATGCTGGTGACCTTCCCCTGCTGCTGTGGTCCTTCGCTGGCACTAGCCCCGCTGCCCTCCTCATCGGAGCTGGACACTGCACTGGCCGCTAGCTCTTCCACACTCAAGGTTCGGTCCCTTACAGTCACTTTCTGTGACTCGATGCTCTGGGTATCTGCTACCATCAGGGCATCCACAAGGTTCTGCTTGGTGGCTTTCACCTCGAACAGGACTCCTCTGTCCCTGCACAACTGCTTTAAGTAGTCTACAATGTGCCCCCTGTAGTTGGAAGCCTTCTTCTTCCCTAACTATGGCTATTCTACTTGCACTTAGAAAAAAAAGATAAAACAGGCAGGAACTTGACTGTAAGCCAAGTGATATAGTTCTGTTTCTTTTTTAAAAATAAATCACTGCCTTTTTCTTTTTTTGCAAGTCAGCTGACAGTATCAAGCTGATACACTGAATAATAAAAGCTTCTAATCCCAAACTGCAAACAGCTGCCAACCAAACTGTCACAACCCCTCTCAGCAGGTCAGGCCCTCTGCTCACACAGTGCCAACCTCCAAGCACAGTATCGTGAACAGGAACAGAAGCAGGGTAACCCACCTGTCTGTTTTGTGGGTTCGAATCAACCTTTGGTCTCAAGGTCTGGAGGGATTCAAACTGTGAACCTCTTGCTAGCATACACAATGTACAGGCTCAGATAATTCTGCTCTTCAGGGAAATGCCAGATATATTTTGCCTACGGGCATCTAACCAGGTGTACAAAATTAACCCTTAAAAACTCTATTAAAGACCTCAGATAAACTCTTACCTTTTCCCAGTTTGGTAAACCAGTGAGCTTTTGCACAGTGTCAACTTTAACCACATATGCTTCACTTGTCAAATAAGAATTTCAAAGGCACACCAAGTAGTCCCTTAAAATAGAGGTTTACTTTAAAATAGAAAAAAATACATGTAAACTGTAAATACAGAACAATATATCACAAAACCATACAATCACTTAAAGGAACAAGGTTTAAAAGTGCAAATTCCTACCAACCATACACTTAGACTGGTCTATCTAATGTATATCTTCTAATAGTGCTGGCAGAAGTTTCTTCTTCAGAGTCCAAACATGTATATCTCACTCTGAAGGTCAGTCGCAACATAATTAAAACAATTGTCTTGAACCTGCCTTCTCCATGATGTCACCCAGCTCCTCCTCTGTTTATTAAACATCATACAACCAGGATGTCCCATCATTTAGAAGGTAAATTAATTAAGGTGACATCAACACTAACTCGTTTCCCCATGACCCTTTGATCTAGTGCGTCTTTTTGCCCTTCACAGACATCAAAGGAGCCTTTATGACTTAGCACCTAAGTGACATAACCTGGTTTCTTCCTCTAAACGTCATAAAAGTTTATGATTTCTATCCTAGCAGCTACAATTAAGCCAGATAAACAGGAGCTCTTAATTTATGTCTCTTCTAGTCTTTAATTATCTTGTAGCTGAAACCTGGGGGGGGTGGTCATCCCACAGGCTGTCTCAGCATGTCTCATGAGAGACACTCAATAAAACATTTTTTATATTATAAAAAGCATAGAGTAATCAGAACCAGCTGTCCAAGTGTCACACAGGACACCAGTTTAGCGGTGGAGGAGGACCAGAGGAAGAGGACTGGGGAGTGGTCACTTAAAGAGTTGGGAAGGATACTGATATCCTGGATTTTATGGGGGCGGTTGGATACTATGACATCCAGGAGGGTGCTGGTTCCACTTGAGGGGTTGAGTCTGGTGGGCTGGGAGACTAATTGGGTCATATCAAAGGCAGTGAAGGCTTCCCTTATTTGGGATGGGCACGGGGTCATTATGCTGCAAGGCAAAATGCCGCAAGGCATAAGTGCGTTGCGCGATTTCTGTCAGTTTTTGTTCTGCAGGGGTGCTCTGCCACCCACACCCCCCCGTTACAGGGGGCAGCAGCCCCTGGACCCCCCCCACCAAAGAGTCTCAACTCCTGGGGGGGTCCAACTCGGAGAGCGCACAGGTCCGGGTTTGCCATAATGTCGTACGCTATTATGCATGCAACATTATGACCCGACATGTTTGGGATGCAGAGGTATCAAGCCAATTAACATTGAGGTCCCCTAAAATGAATTGCTTAGCTTTGTGTGGCAGAGTAGAGAGGTAGTCGGTGAGTGACATGATCGCTGGATTTTGGTTGCTAGGGGGGAACGTAGGAGACTGTGATGTAGAGCGGGCCCCCGGTGGGATCAGGGATTATTTTGAGAGTGAGGTCTTGAGCACCATTGTCAAGCTTGGGAGCACGGAGCACATGACCAACAATGGTGTCACGTATGAAGATAGCACAACCGCCCCCGTATTTGCCTACCTGATCCTCCCAGTAGAGGGTATACCCGGGGAGGGAGACAAAGGGATCGGGGGTGGATTTGGAAAGCCAGGTCTCTACTAGGGCAATGATGTCTGGTTAGTGTTGTATGACCCAACACTGGAGCGCAGTAGATTTTTTCAGGATGCTGCAAATGTTCAGGGAGGCAATGCGGAGACCAGATGAGGAAGTCTTGGGTGGGCTGTTGGGTGTAGGGCCCGGGTTTGGGTGGACATTTCCAGAGAGTAGTAGTAACAATGTGATAATTCTAACCAAGGGGTAGTGGCAATTGGCATCCTTAGCTGGGCGCCGAGATGAGTACTTAACCGCTACGGTACAGGGAACGAGCAAGGCGCAATGGATGGGAACAGCAGGGAGGAGGTGGGTCCGGGGGGGGCCCGGGGAAGGCAGAGGGAGCAGGAGTGCTGCCTGGACTTTGGTGCCGGGGTGTAGAGGGTGTGTCCAAGGTGGGGGGTGAGGTCAAGTTACCATGGAGTAGTTTAGAGGTACGGCACCTTGTGTGTTGAGCGTGTGGTCAGGTTGAGGAAAGGCCAGCACCAGAAGGGCCAAAATAGCCAGGCTTAGTAGTGGGGTGCTGGTGCCCATGTTACCTTTTGTTGGTAGAGTGATGGATTGAATAAGGGCTAAGGCTGGACTTCTATGAGGGCGACTGCCACTGTGGAGTAGTGGTAGGGCTGCGGTCTTTGGCACAAAAGGTACCAGGTTACCTTGACCCGTGCAAGTGAAGCTAAAAAGACCCATGCTGAAATTGCAGAATCTCAATGACTAGTTAGCACCAATTTTACTGAAGTCACTGTTACTTATAACAGACATGGTACTACTACTACTCGGCTTTCTCTATCCAGCAAAGTAGTACTCATCTCGGTTCCTGTAGGTGCACATATCTGTTTAGGACATATCACTTTGTATCCCCTTGATCCAGTTTCCCAGGAAATGGAAATTACTCCCATTTCTGCATTTCGAGGTCATGAATTTTCTTTAACTGATGACCTTCAGCATCTCTTAGATGCCAAGGACCTTCATGGATCTGAGAGCACTGTCTCCGAGACCGACCTGGTTATCTCTGATAAACAGTTCAACCCCGGTGATAAGGAACAGATCTGCATACCAGCACAATGACCTCTTATTTTCGTATTACTTTGTGTCTTAAATATCACCTTGGTTCTTGCTTTCCTGTGGATGTTGTATTCAACCCGCAAGCAACTCCATGATCACCACGGGAGAATTCAGGGTTTATATAACCATGCTTTAGGACTGGAAATGTGACCACGCCCTCCACCTAGACCTATTAACAACTGACCTAACTCTCCACCCTTAGTTGTAATAAATGAAGAGGAAGAATATGCCGACATGGAACACCTTAGGGAAACCCCATAACCCAGTAATCTGTATGATCCACATTTAGAAAAAACAGGAAACACTTAAAATGCTCCATCAAAAGGATTATTATGGCATAGCTTAAGAAACTACAAAAGCAAGGCTTAAACATCAAGAGCTTATTTTAGTATGTTTAGTTAAAGTACTGTAAAATATGGCAGGTAATGCTTGCATGCACTCCTATAGGCCGTATTATAGCGTAGGTGTTATGACATTTACTTGCATTAATGATTTTGATACAGTTGGTAGTGATCTTCCTCTATATTGAAAGAACAATATTGATTAGATATAGCTTAATAAATATAGATCTCAGTATTTTAAGATATTTGTTTAATAAATATATACCTCACTTTTATTATCTGAGATAGTTGCTTAGGATAAATACTTTTATATTTCTTCTTAGATGTTGATTTAGTGAATATTTGCTTTAAAATTGAAAAATTATAGAACCATAATTCTCATAAGCTCACACTGTCACATTTTGACAGATCCTTGAGTGCCACATCCTTTTGCTGACATTATGGTGGCACTGCCCCGCAAAAGGGGGGGGGTATGTAGGCTCAATTCGGTCATAAGCCAAAAGATTCTGGCAAAATGTAAGAAAAGTGCACACTTCAGTTTAATCAGTTATAGACATGCACTGATGAGCCTGTCATAAAACATTTATTTCTAAGCTTCTACAGCCAAGCAGTCCTGCAAGTAGTTAACCCAGGTATACGGACACACCTCAGTAAAGAGATTACTGGACAACACAGATATTAAAAGGACCTATATCAAAAGATATTATTCAAGTTTTCCAGCTTCAAGAACCTTGGTAAATGTTAACTGGACATATTCTTAAACGCATGAATTCTGTGGAGAGATGACAAGCCAAGATGTATTTTAAAAATAAAAACTCAGCATTAATCTTGTCACAGGACCAAAACTATAAAACTTGCAACCACCCAAACTTTTCAGTCACCTCACGTACAGAATCCTTAAAGATGACCATAACTGCCTGTTACCAAAGACCACCAGCTACTACAATGGCAGCACCCTAACCACAAGTGACATAAATTCCAAACACCTTATTCTTGAACATGCACAGTGTAAGGTCTTGTGGTCATAAATCTACTAATTGCCATCTTGTGGATAGGTCAAATGTACAATAGACATGAAGATGCTGACTGAGGTCTGGTGTCTGGAAAACCCCAACACGTAGGCTCCAGGTCTTCCAATCAGACCAGGACATCTGCCTGGAGACATGGCTAAGCCAATGAGAGATTGGCAAGCATCTATTGCTACACCACTTGAAGACATCACGTCTCCTGCAATGAAACAGTCTTGTATAAAAGGAGCATCTTGAGAGGCTAAACCTTGTACTACCAACTTGCTTCCCATCTAACTACACTATTCCTTCTCTAGAAAAAGCATCAATTCCACTTTACTCTGACTTCAAGACTGTTATTCCTCTAAACTCTGCAAAGAACTTTGGCAAATGCCAAGAGAAAAAGAGCTCTGACATTATATTAACTTTGTTCAATTCTACTTTAAGCCTCAAAAAAAGAAGAGGACTTCACATCCAGGAACCAGGAAAAGACACCACTCATCTATCCTCTCAGGACAATTCAATCTCTGGACGGAAGGGAGAAAAGGAGCAAACTTGAGACACTGGGCTGAGTATATTTAAAGACTTTCAAGGTGTTTACCTAACGCGTGTCTTTTAAGAATCATGATTCCATATTAAATGCATGAAGATAAAACGCAACAGGGTATTGTTTAAAGCTAGCAAAGATTATTAGCACTAAAGAATTGTGCACTTGTGTTAATTATGACTGTTCTTGAGAAAACACTGCCTTAATAATCCAGAGACAAGGGACAAAAGGCCACATACCAATAGAGTAAAGTTTGTGTAAGGATAAAACCACACAAACAGACTGTCTACTGAAATATCCTAAAATTGTTTTAAATGTCAGTGTGTTAATGTTGTCTGTGATACTAAAAATAAACTGCTTTTCACTGCAATCCATATCCAAGAAAAGTCTGACATCCCAGTGATTGCCACCATAAAACTGATGAGTGCAATGCGCAGTATACTTTTCTAACCCATAACTAAAAGAGATTTCCCCTTTTTAAATTTATACAGAGACAAAGTTTGTTACTGGTAATTGTGCTCACAAGCTGCTTTGCAAATATTTCCAATGGGCACGTTATGAATGTCCGCCAGGGATGCTGCGACTGCTCTGGTAGAGTGGGCATAAACCAATCCTTCCAACTTGACTTGCACCATCAAGTAGCAATGGCGAAGGCATACCACTATCCAAGCAGAAATGCATCTAATAGCAGCAGTCTGGCCCAGCCTGGCCATGCCGAACAATAAAAAAGAGCTGCTTGGGTTTACGTATCTCCCCAGTTCTGTCGATGTAAAATCATAGTGCCCTCTTGACATCCAGAGAGTGAAGGGTGCATTCCCCTTCATTCTGGAAGTTAGCAAGATTAGTGGGGAAACCCAAGGGCTGATCAAGGTGACATTCAGAAATCACCTTGGGCAGGAACTTAGACTGAGTATGAAGTACCACCTTGTCCTTATGAAAGACAGTATATGAAGAGTCTGTGGTCAAGGCATGTATTTCAGAGACTCTGTGAGCGGAAGTGATGGCCACCATGAAAGCGGTCTTCCAGGTCACAAACTTAAAATCACAGGTGGCTAGAGGCTCAAAAGGCTTACGAGTGAGCATATCTAGCATGAGGCTAATATCCCACATGGCACCAGTTTCCTGACTGGGGGCCTAGTGTGTAGGATGCCCTTGAGGAACCTCTTGACTAGTGGCAACTGAGCCAGCATCACGTTCTGCACTGGCTCATGATAGGCAGAAATTGTGCAGAGGTGTACCTTCACCGTCAAGTATTGCAGCCCTGCATTTGACAGGTCTAAGAGGTACTCCAACAACTTATTCAGTGGGCAATGGAAGGGGCCCAGATAGGACATTGCATACCAAATTGAGACGCGCTTCCATTTCGCCATGTAGTCTTCCTGGTGGAGGGCTTACAAGCTGCCAAGAAGATCTCTGAGATTCTCTGAGAAACGTTGTACCTGCCCACCTCTATCTCCATAGGAGCCAGGCATAGAGATGAAGGGATTGCAGGTTGGGGTGGATCAGTGGTCCATGTGTCAGTAGGTCCGTTCGCGATGGCAGTTACCTCGGTGGGACTTCTGACAACCTGTTGATCAATGGAAACCATATCTGTCGAGGCCAGTATGGGGCAATTAGAATCATTCTGCCCCTTGTGCCTGCAGCCTGAGTAGCACCCTCTGATCAAATGGTAGAAGAGGAAATATGTAAAGAAAGCATCTTGTCCACCACAGTCGGGATGCAGCCTGAGAGAAAACACCAGGTTCTGGATTTCTGGAGCAGAACAGAGGCAGTTTTGTGTTCAGTGGGGATGCAAAAAGGTCCAGGTCTAGACTGTCCCACTCGTCAAATAGCAACTGCACGATGTCTGGTGCGAGTGACCATCCGTGTGGATCCGCCTCCATCCTGCTGAGGTGAACTGACAGGTCATTCTGAGTTCCCAGCAGGTAGACTGTCTGAATCAGAGCATCATGCTTGAGACACCACTCCCACACCCTCATGGCCTCCCTGCACAGAGGGTAGGAGTGTGCTGCACCCTGCTTGTTGATGTAGTACATCATTGCCTTGTTGTCCGTCTGAAGGAGAATTACCTTGCAGCAAAGGACATCCTTCAAGGCTTGGATAGCATAGAGGAGAGCTCTCATCTCTAGAACATTTATGTGTAGATGAGATTCCTCCTGGCTTCATACCCCCTGGGTGTGGAGATCTTGACAGTGAGCTCCCTACCTGATCAGAGAGGCATCCGTGGTGATCGTGATCTGAGACTCCTGTGGGGTAAAGGCTAAACCCTGAAGGAGTTTCTCCTCTTGAACCCACCTTGCAAGTGATCTCGTCAGAGGCTCTGTCACTTTTATGCAGAATGACTGCGGATGTGTGGTCAGTGACCACTGTGTGCTGATCATCCATTGTGTGGTCCTCATGTTTAGATGGGCTAGAAGTACTGTAAACATGGACAATGCCATGAGGCCCAACATCCACTGCATTGAAAGGGCTTGAACACAGTTGTTTTCCCTGATGTAATGGGCCAAAAGGAGAATGTCATTCCTCCTGTCCTCCAGAAGGAAAGCTCTTGCCCTGGAGCTATCCAGGAGGGCTCCTATGAAGAGGAGCTGCTGGGAGGATTGAAGCTGGGATTTTTCCAGATTCAGTAGCACTCCTACGGATGTGAGGAACTGAGAAGCTGTGGTGACTGCTTCCTGTGTCTCCTGTCTGGATGGGCTTGCTAGGAGTCAATCGTCCAGGTAAGGGAAGACTTGAATGCTGAGTTTTCTGAGATGCACCACAAGAACTGCGAAACCCTTTGTAAAGACTCGAGGTGCCAAGGAGAGCCCAAAGGGCAGGACTCTGAACTAGAAGTGTTGACCCAGTGCCACAAAGAGGAGATACTTGTGGTGTCTTGGGTGCACCGGAACGTGCTGGTAGGCAGCCTGCATATCCAGGGATGCCAGCCAGTTGGACTGGTGGAGTAGTGGAAGTAGATTTCCTAGGGATATCATCTTGAACATCTCCCTGAGCAGGTACTTGTTTAACTTTCTGAGGTCGAGAATAGGGTGCATGCCGCCTGTCTTTTTTGGGACCAGAAAGTAGTGGGAGTAAAAACCCATGTCCCTTTCTGTCCAAGGAACAGCTTGTTCATTAGAAGCCATTATTTTGGAAGTGAAAAGGTCTGACTGTGTGGCAGACAGGTTGTTCTGCCACTTGGGTGGAAGGTCTGGGGGACTTCTGCAAAACTGAGAGAATAATCCTCCCAAACAATAATGAGGGCCCCCCTTGTCTGAGGTGACAAACTTCCACTGGGTGTAAAACTGAGTCAGATGACCTCCCACTGCTTCTGAAGCATCCCCCTCAGGCAGTTGAGGTGGGATTGGGGCTGGACTTTCAGAGGGATTGGGGCCAGACTTTCAGAGGGTGGCACTGGGCACTTCCGGGCCCTGTGCCTTTTGTTGCATTTTCTTTTGTGGCTGAGGAGTCTGACTTCTGTTAAAGGCTCCTCAGCCTCTACCTCGAAAGGACTGCCTGTTGTGGGACTGTTGACAGTTCTTACCCCTCTGTGAGGCAGAAAGAGCTGGCCTAGCTGTTTTAATGGCAGTCCTTGTCTTCTGAACGGCCTCTAGTGCTTGTTCAACTTGAGTGTCAAACAGATAAGCACCATCAAGGGGGACATTGATGACATGCTGTTGAACATTAGGTGAAAACCCCGATGTTCTAAGCCAGGAGTGTCACCTAATGCAGATTCCAGTGGTGGGCACCCTGGCTGCAATGTCATAGGCATTCATAGAAGCCTTCAGCTGATGACTGTTGGACTCAGTGCCTCTGGTAATGGTCTGCAGAAGCTCCACGGTAGTGCCTCGACCATAGACTTAAGTGAATTCCACAGAAAATATTCGTACTGGGAGAAATGTCCTGATAACTGGCAATACGCATGCCCAAGGTTGCAGCAGCGAAAGCCTGTTTTCCCAAGGTGTCAGTTTTATGAGGCTCCTTATTGATATGACTTGCTGAAGCTTCCTGAGGGAGAACAGCTTTGCCATTTTCTGCCAGCACAACCAAAGCATCTGTGATAGGTTGTGAGGCCAACAATGGTCTCTTCTTTGGGGGGCATAGTTCCGATCTATGGATTTGGCCACAGAAGGAATCAGAGCTGGCCTCTCCCAAACTGTCTGTGATACAGTCTTGAAGGAGGGAGGTACAGGAGGTGTAAGGCTCGCAGGAATGTTAGGAATATGAAGGAAGGCGAGGCGCAAAAGCCTGCCTGGTTCCACAGACAAAGTCTGTAGAGCCAGTGTTGAATTCATGTTCTTGAGGAGGGACTGGAAGGAAAGACCCTCGATGAGGGTCTCCACTGGACCAGAGGGTTTCTCATCCGAGCCTAATGAGTCATCCTGACTGTTGTCAGACAAAATCAAGTCGGGATCAGACTCATCAAGTTCCACCTGTGCCCCGAGAAATTCAGAATCAGTTCTGCCAGGCTGAAGCCCGGCCTAGGCAATAGGTAAATGGGGGATAGCGGGAACTCTATTGGTGTGGAAGAACCCGGCTCCGTGTGTGGCACTGAAGGACCCAGAGATGCCCGTGGCACCAAGGGACCCAGCACTGTGTGCAGCACTGAAGGACCTGGTGCTGCATGCAGCACCAAACAACCCAGCACTGGCCACGCCACCGAGGACCTCCCTGCTGCCAGAGGCCCCGATGAACTGCCAGACCTAGAGAGGAGGTACCTGTGCCAGCCCCAGTGGGGAAGAAAAATGAGGGGGAGAGGCACATGGAACCAGCGTATGACAGTGTGGAATAGGAGGACCCTGTTCCAGTTGTTATGGAAAGAGTTTGAATGCAGGGATATGTTTTATTCTCCCCTTTCCTGTCTCTTGTCTGTCTGGTTGTGCAACCAGATTTTCTGACGAGGCCTACGATTTGATCACATCGACAGTCTCGCAATTCTTTGCCTCTTGCTGTCTCTCAGCCTTCCCTTGCTGTCTGTCTTTTTTTCCTCCCTTGCATATCTGCTGATATAAAAATATATGCAAATCATTATGTGGAAATGTATTTATTTGCTTTTGCTAACTGGGTAAGCACACTAGACAACCAAGTGCCTATTTTCAGCAACTGAAATGAAACTGTTATTGGGATCCCTTTGCTTAGAAAATATATAGTGTTAATTTTTGAAATACATATAATTATATTTTGAGATGACTGCAAAAAGCTATTGGGAATTCAAGAGGTTACCTGAGTGCAAATTTTTAAGCCTTTTGCAGAACAGCTCTGGAAAAGGGGGCATCAGCTCAGACAAACTGTGTTCCTGCCTTGCACCTGCCTGAAACATACAAGGACAGGATGCTTGTTAAGATGGGGGTAGGAAGGACTTATAAGAGAGCTGAGCTGCAACTGCTTGAGAGAGAAGAATGGACACAGAGATTGAAGAAAAACTCAGAAGGACTTTTTCTGTTTTTTTTGGCCTTTGTAAATAGTTATACTGAACAAGTTTATTTTTTTTTTGTTACTGCTAGTGTAAATAAATATTTTTGATGAATTCTGCAACTGCTCCTGGTTTTCCTATGCTTCCTGACCTGTGCCTCGGCGAAGGATGGTGTCAACCTAAGTGGGATTTATGCCATGCATACTCTAAGCCAGGAGTTTTGTGCGTGGGTACTGAACCTAGTACAAGGAAAGCACAGAGAAAGGTATGGATTCTGCAGCAGCAAGTCCAGGGGTGGTTACCAGGAGAATGGCAGTCAAACTAGCAGACAGAAGTCCAAGTTGAGATTGTGCAGACAGCACAAGTTATGGAAAAAGAACAGGCAGTGACAGAACCTGAAAGCCTGATGGACTTTTTTAAATGGTGGGCTATATAACAAAAAGAGAATGAGAAGCAGAGAGAAAAAGAGATTCAACATTTAGAAGCACAGTGGAGAGAAGAGATGCAGTGACAGGAGCAGTGATAGCTGGATGCCTTGCAAGCTATCAAAGGCAGAGATTCTGGCACAGATCCAGATGAACAACAAAATTCAAGCAACTTAAAAGCCATTAAATTTACAAAGTTTCGTTCCTCAGATGATATCGAGGCATACCTGACAACTTTTGAAAAGTTGCCACAGCCTGCCAATGGCCAAAGTAGTAATGGACAATCAGACTGGTACCCTCCCTGACAGGGAAAGCCCAACTTGCCTACAGCAATATGGACACTGCAGTCAGAAAAATATGACCTGGTGAAAAGCAAAATCTTGAAAAGGTATGACATCTTGGGAGAAATCTACAGGCAGAGATTTTGATCTCTGAAGTACAACTTAGTCGACAATCCTCGAGAAGCCTTCACCAGACTCAGAAAACTCCTGATAAAATGATTCCAACCAGACAGCAAAACAGTCCCACAGATCGACACATTTGCCATGGAGCAATTTATTAACATCCTGCCTACAGATGTGCAGCTTTGGGTAAAGAAACACCATCAGACAGTGGGAAAAAGACTGTTTTTTTGGCCGAGGACTACTAAATGGACAGACAGATGCCACAACAGTGAGGTAACAGCCAAGCACCGGTAAGACAATCTTTTTCTCATTTAAACTCCAAGCCTGATAAAAACTCTGTTGGGGGTAACAAATCTGTGCCCAAAGATGTTATCTGCTATAACTGTAATAAGCCAGGCCATATTGCAAGAAACTACTGTAGTAAGGAGAGTGGCACTGGAGCAGATTTGTCCTTGGCAAATTGAGGCAAGAACTTAACAGATGTGAAGGTGGGGGATAAGACTGTGAAGGGACTCATTGATTGGGGAAGCAGACAGACCCTAGTGCATGTTGAAGTGCTGGGAACACACTGTGCAAAAGGACCAGGTACTGGTGTCATCTGCATCCACGGGGACACTTAATACTATCCCACCACCCAAGTGACTCTGACCATTAAGGGTGTGTCGCACCAAATGAAAGTGGGGGTAGTACTTAAGTTACCTCTACCTGTGATAATTGGAAATGACTTTTCAGGATTTACTGAGCTAATCAAAGAGGGAGTAAATCCTGATGTTTTAGCAGCTGTGGTGACAAGAGGTCAGGCAAAGAAAATTTCAGATGGTTGGGACACTTTTCCTTTCAGTGATTTTGATTCGGATTTGTTTGAGCACAGCTCCAAGATCCAGAAATCTAGGAAAGAAAGAAGATGCCTGAAGAAACTGGCAACAAATGATTGATGGACATAAAGGGTTAACATATGAAAATGCTGAAACTAAACTGATAACTGATTGTGATTTTCTTTCAGAACAAGCTAACAATGTTTCTCTCCAGGGTTATTTTAAGCAGTTGGGGGTGAAACCAAAACAGGGTGGACCAATGTTTGAAAAATGTAAAGGGTTACTGTACAGAGTTTGGGTTAAACCTCAGACACAGGAACAGACAGAACAACTGGTTATACCACAGACGTATAGAGCAGAGTTGTTACAGATAGCACATGATAGTCCTATGGCTGGTCACTCAGGGAGGGATCGCACCCTTGCCAGATTGCTGTATGGATTTTACTGGCCTGAAATTCACAAAGATGTTGCAATCTATTGTAATTCCTGTGCTGAGTGTCAGAAAGTAGCCCCAGTCACTAGAAAAGACAAGGTGCCCCCACCCTTGATAGATGTGCCTTTTGAGAGAACTGAAATGGACGCGGTTGGTCCTTTAGACAAAAGTAAAAAGGGTAATACATTTATCCTGGTAGTATGCAACTATGCTACTCGATACCCAGAAGCAGTTCCAATGCGTACTGTCACAGCTTCAAAAGTGGCAGCAGAGCTTGCAAAAATTTTCAGCAGAATGGGCATACCTAAAGAAATGATTACTGATCAGGGTAGTAATTTTGGTGCTGCATTACTTAAGGAGCTGTACAGAGTACTAGGTATCACTGCCGTAAGAACCTTCCCCCTATCACCCTCAGACAGATGGTCTTGTTGAGCGTTTTAACCAAACCCTAAAATGCATGTTAAAAAGGTTTGTAAAAGGGGGAAGGGAAAGATTGGGACCAATACTTGTTTTACCTACTTTTTGCGTACAAAGAAGTGCCACAGGCAGCTACAGGGTTTTCACCATTTGAAATGCTGTATGGTAGGCAGCCAAGAGGGCCACTGGATGTGATAAAAGAAACGTGGGACGATAACCCCACTCAGAAACAAACTATAACATCTTACAGTAGTAACCACAGACATTGCCAGCTATTTCCAGATATTTCACAACATTTCTAAAGAGTTTCTCTTGGCTGCCCCTACTGTAGAAATGGAGAAAGCATTAGATATATCTGGAAATATCACAGAAATTTCGGGAAATAGCTGGCAGTGTCTGTGGCTGCTACAGTATATGTGTGGCCTAAGAAAGAAGCTGGCAAAATATACTGAAATTGCACATAGTAATCAGGAAGAGGCCCAAAACCAGCAGAAGGTATATTATGACTAGGGCGTAAAAGAAAAAGTTTTTGAACCAGGTGAAAAGGTTTTGCTACTGTTATCCACAACAGAAAATAAACTGTTATAGAAGTGGCAAGGGCCTTATAGAGTGCTTAGATGTATTGGCACTGTTAACTATAAGACTGAGACCCCTGACAGGAAAAATCCTACTGAGATATATCATGCTAACCTCCTCAAGAAATTAGTTGAAAAAATGCCAAAAGCTGCTTTGCTAGTTTTACCAGAAACTGATAAGGAAGTTACTGATGTAGCTTATGACATACTGGAACAAACTGTAAATGCTGATGCTATAAAGGTGAATGTTTCCTTAACCTCAGAACAAACTGCAAACATTCATAATGTGCTAAAGACATTTAACAGTACTTATACCACAGTACCAGGCCGAGCAAAGGGGGTCAAGGACGTAAAAGTGACGAGCAATGCTTGTCCTATTAGGCAAAATACATACAGGTTACCAGAGCAGTTAAGAGCTGACGTAGTTAAGAAAATTAAAAAAATTAAAAACTGGGCATCACAGAGGCGTCAAGGAGTGCTTGGTCATCTCCAATGGTAGTTGTAAACAAAAAAGAAAGGGGTGTTAGAATCTGCCTTGATTTTAGGAAGCTGGATCAAGTGTCAGAATTTGACAGTTATCTGGTGCCCAGAATAGATGATTTGGTGGACAGACTGGGGAGTGCAAAGTATATCAGTACCCTTGATTTCACTAAGGGTTACTGGCAAATACCTTTAGCTAAAGAATCCAGAGACAAAACTGCATTTGCCACTCCTGTTGGATCCTATCAGTTCACCACCATGACATTTGGTTTACATGGTGTGCCAGCTATATTCCAGCATTACATGGATGTAATTTTATCACCTCACACTGGTTATTGTGCTGCATACCTGCATGATGTCGTGGTGCACAGTCCAGACTGGAAAAGCCACCTGGAACACCTACGAGTAGTTATCCAAGCTATCAAAAATGCAGGTCTGACTATTAATCCTACTAAATGTGCACTGGGCATGCAGAAAACCAGATATTTGGGCTATGTGTTGGGAAATGGAGAAGTTAAGCCAGAAATTTCTAAAATAGAAGTTGTAGCTAACTGCCCTGTCCCTAAAACAAAGAAACATGTTAGGTCATTTTAAGGGCAGGCTTGTTATTATCAGAGATTTGTTCCCAACTTTGCCAAGTTAGGTACTCCCCTCACTGAACTCACAAACAAATGGTTCCCAAATAATGTGAAATGGACACCAGAGTGTGATGAAGCTTTTCAAGTCATTAAGGCTGCATTATGTTCAGCTCCTGTTTTGAGAAGCCCAGACTTTGAGAAACCATTTTTGTTACAAACAGATGCATCAGAGGTAGGCCTAACAGCAGTCCTGAGTCAAAATATAGATGGGACGGAGCATCCTGTCCTGCACATAAGTAGGAAGTTGCACGACAGAGAGAAAAGGTACTCCACCATTGAAAAGGAAAGAAAAGACAGGCATACCCTAATGGAGAAACCACAAAGATGTACTAGAGCTAAAATACTCAGATTAACTATTGCCGCCCTATCACAGATCTTAATACTTCTCCTGTTATGTTCTGGTAATATTGAGCTGAATCCTGGTCCTCCTGCAGCCATTATATCTCCCTCTAATACTGCCAGGCTGAAAGGCATGAGTTTCTGGCATGTTAATGTTTGTAGCCTCTTGAAAAAGTTTACTCAAGTTCAGGCATGGATTAGCCATGCTTCACCGGATGTTTTGGTGATCTCCGAATCCTGGCTCAGGCCAGCCACCATGGACAGCGAGATTAACATCCCTACTTATACGCTATTCAGAGCTGACAGACTGACTAGAGGAGGAGGAGTGGCAATCTATGTTAAGGACAAGTACTCTGCATCGTGTCTTAATTCAGTTATGATAAAAAATGAATTTAAATGTCTGGTTATAAAGACTGAGTTAGCCACCTCCCTCGTGCTTCGTGTTACAGGTTGCTATAGACCACCATCTGCTGGGCTGCAGCTCCTTACGTATCTTGGCATTCTATTAGGAAAGGGAATTTTGAAACAATTATCCTAGGAGATCTTAACTACGACTGGCTAGCCAATCCCTCTACTCCTCTTACCACCTTCTGTGATTCCCTTGAGCTGACACAATTAACTGATGAACCTACACGTCCAAATAAAACGAACTCGAGTACAGCACCTTGCTAGATGTCATACTAATTAATAAGCCCCACCTATTTTCCCATGCTGGTACCTTTTCTCGGATGTTAGCGACCATTGCTTTATTGCTGTCATCAGATCAATGCATAATTCTGTACCTACAGCTAAATTTAATACTAAAAGGTCCCATCGGAACTTTGATCTGGCTGCCTACATTAACGACCTGAAACATTCATTGCACTGGCAGGAATTCTACTTAGCCAACACAGTTAACATGGCCTATGACATCTTCTATGAAATATTGGTGGGGGCGCTAAACAGGTATGTCCCTATAGTGAAAATTTGTGTGAGGAACAAAGCGTTTCGCTGGTTCTCTGCTGAAGTAAAGGCTGCCTTGCTGGCAAGAGGCAAACTCTGGAAAAAGGTACGCAGATCTAGGTTAGACACTGACTGGTGTCAGTTCAGGAAAGCTCGGAATGCATGTACAAAAATGGTTAGGGAGGCAAAGGCTACATTCTATCGTAATGAACTGTACTCCACTGCAAAGTGTTCCTATAAATTTTAGAAGACAATTAAGGAAATGTCAGGACACACCCGGGCAATTCTCTGCCAGTAAATATTAACTCAAGGAATACTACTATCTGTGATAAAATGGGAATTCTAGACTCCTTTAACAACCATTTTGCCATTGCTGGTCTTGCATTCGATAACTCCCTGCATGCTTGGCACACTCGCATCTTGGAGTGCAAGATGAGCAATCTCCTGCCCCTGGCTTCACATTCCAGCCTGTATCCCTGAAAGAGGTTGAAGATCTTTTGCTTCAGCTGGACTCTAAGAAAAGTGCTGGACAGATCCCTATTTCCTTATGGTTGCCTACCATGTACTAGCAGTGACAATCACTCATCTTGTCAACCTATTACTGTCTTAAGGGAGTATTCCTCTGATATGGAAAACCGTACATGTCATTCCTCTGTTTAAATCAGAGGACCCTTGTGACCTGAACAATTACAGACCAATATATCTCCTACCTACCTTGTCAAAAACTTCTGGAAAAAATAGTGAGTAATGAGCTCAGGAACTACATTGAGTCAAAAAACCTATTAAACCCCATGTAATCTGTCTTTAGATCAAGACACAGCACTATTTCAGCCCTTGCCAAAGTAGACAATGATTGGTGCCATGACCTGGATTGTAAAAATTTTGTCTGTGCTGTATTCTTAGACCTAAGTAAGGCCTATGACACTGTGGATCACAGCCTGCTTCTCTCTTCCTTAAGGAATTTAGATCTTGACCCAGCTCCAATGAGTTGGTTTACTGATTATCTCTCAGGATGGTTTCAGCAGATCAAGGCTGAGGGTGAGCTATCTGCACTCAAACCACTTCAAAGGGGAGTGCCTCAAGGGTCAATACTTGTACCATTACTGTTTGCTATCTATATTAATAATATTGATGATAGCATAAACAAGGCCAGTATACATCTGTTTGCAGACGACACTGTTCTTTATCTTAGTCATCTGACTCCTGAAGCCGCCTGCGCAGATCTCCAGGAGGAATTTAACCGGCTAGAAACAGCTTCTTTTTAAAAAAGCTCCTCCTAAATGCAAAACAAAGTAAAGCAATGCTTTTCTCGCCCCACAGTCATGTGGTGAACCCAGCCACTAATGGAATATTACCTCTGATCACCACAATACTTGGAGAGAACCTGGAGTTTGTTCCAAAGTTTAAATATTTGGGAGTGTGGCTATATCAGAATCTCTTATTCACAGAGCATATTGAGGACTTGATAAAGAAAGTAAGACAAAGGCTGGGTCTTTTCTTTAGGATTAACCAGTTTCTTACTAGTGAAGTAAAAAAGTGGCTGGTCCAAACAACCTTTCTCTCTCTGATTGATTATGCAGATTTCTTATATAGTCAGTGCCCTAAAGCCTCTCTCGACAAATTGGACACACTTTATCACAGAGCTATTAGGTTAATAACTGGCCTTCCCCTCTCCACCCACCACTGTGCATTGTATGCAGCTGTAGAGTGGAATTCTTTTAAATTTAGGCAAAACAGAAACACGGCGATTTGGACATTCAAAGCGGTCTCAAACAAGCTCCCTCAACATATCATTGACTGTCTCCCGCTAAGCCCACCGGAAAATATGCCCTAAGAAGTGTCTCCCTTATCACAGTGTGTATCCCTAAGGTTTTTTCCCGCCATGGTAGAGCAGCAGTCAGCTTTGTGTTACCATCCCTGTGGAATAAACCGCAAAAATTGTTGAAATTGAGCACTCTAATCAGTTTGGATTCATTCAAGACCCTTTATGCTCGGACAGTGTGGGAATCCTGTGATTGCTTCTCTCGTCACCGAGGCTTCAGCTCCTTGCAGATTATATTATAGTACAATACTGGCTTCATGTGCCCTTTCTACTCTGATCTCATCCCAAGGTCATACATCATTATACTGTGAGAGAATTCTATAATCGCTTCCCCTCTTCCTCACACTGCCTCTCCACCATTTTTCCATGCATACCACGCGGGCCATTGCTCTCCTTCTCCCTCCCTCCCTTGTTTTTTCCCTATCTTCCCACCCCTCCACCCCTGCAGCACCTCCCCCTCCATGTTCCTCGACTTTAGTATTTTTGGGAACTTCATACATCCCCTCAACCTAGCTGTACATCCTTGGCCAGGACTAAGTATTGTACTGGCTATATTATTCTCCATTCTGTTATCTGACTGAACCTTTGTTATTTTTCCCCGAAGCCATCTAAGTCTCCCAAATCTCACTTATATGACACAGTTATCCTCTCTGCTGTCGTATGCCACCTCTGTATTGTAGCCGAGTCTGTATTTTGCAACTTCTTTGTATTTATTTGTTGTTATGATGATGATATTTTAACAGTGACTGTAAATAATTCTTTGTAAGTCTTATGTTTCTTAATGTAATTGTAATGTATGTTGGTCCGGTAATAACCAGATCCGTCTTGCAAATGAGCTTGCTCAATGATGTTCGCCTGGATAAATAAAGATTTGATTGATTTGATTAAATGTTTAGCAGCAAAGTGGGCCATGGAGTCCCTTAAGGTTTATTTTCTAGGAACTGACTTTGTACTTATAACAGATCACAGTCCTCTCTGTTGGCGTAACCAAATGAGATACAAATTCCAGAGTCACAAGGTGGTAACTGGCACTACAGCCATTTAAATTCACAGTGATACACAAATCTGGTAAAGAAAATAACAATGCTGATTTTCGGTCAAGATATGGATCAGGAATTGACGGTTCTGAAGGCTGAAAAACAAATGTATGGGTTTGAACTTTACTATTTGCTGTACTGTTATAGAAAAAACAGATAATGCACACATGCTTAATTTCTGAAAATTGGCAGTGAATGTTAGTAGAGAATTAATAGAAAGTTTTGGAAACCTGTTTGATTAAACAGGTTCCCTCTTAAGGAGGGGGTGTATGTGACAGGGTGGAATAGGACCCTGTCCCAGTTGTTACGGAAAGAGTTTGAATGCAGGGATATGTTTTATTCTCCCCTTTCCTGTCTCTTGTCTGTCTGGTTGCGCAACTAAATTTTCTTGTGAGACCTAGGATTTGATCACCTCAACAGTCTCGCAATTCTTTGCCTCTCCCCTCTCTCAGCCTTCCCTTGCTGTCTGTCTTTTTTCTTCCCTTGCATATCTGCTGATATAAAAATATATGCAAATCATTATGTGGAAATGTAACTGATATTGTGATCCCTTTGTTTAGAAAATATATAGTGTTCATTTTTGAAATGTATATAATTATATTTTGAGATGATTGCAAAAAGCTATTGGGAATTCAAGAGGTTACCTGAGTGCACATTTTTAAGCCTTTTTCAGAAGAGCTGTGGAAAATGGGGCCTCACCTCAGGCACACTGTGTTCCTGCCTTGCACCTGCCTGAAACATACAAGAACAGGATGCTTGTTAAGAATGGGGGTTGGAAGGACGTATAAGAGAGCTGAGCTGCAACTGCTTGAGAGAGAAGAATGGACACAGAGATTGAAGAATAACTCAGATGGACTTTTTCTGGGGTTTTTTTTGGCCTTTGTAAATAATTATAGTGAACAAGTTTATTTTTTTTTTTTGGTTACTGCTAGTGTAAATAAATCTTTTTGATGAATTCTACAACTGTGTCTGGTTTTCCTATGCTTCATGACCTGTGCCTCGATGACACAGTATAGGAGGCACCAGTGCCAGTGAGGGAGAAAATTCTGTTGCCATCTCTGACCGCCCTCCCATCCCGAAGACCACAGTCCAACGGCACCTAGATCCGAAGGCCCTGGAACCAGGTCCACCGGCAAGGGCACCCAAGACAGGCACTGTATCTACTGCTCTATAAGAGTGGCCCAGTGGTGAAACTGCCCATCGGAAACCCTGCAAGAGGACAGAGAAGGCTCCGATGTTGAGAGGCCCAGCTACTAAGGACAGAGACTACCAGAGACCCCGAAGGGGTCGGGGTGAGTCTACCACTTTCTACTAATGAGGACTCCCTCGCAGACATACCAGAGGGCAACCTCGAGTGGTACCTTCTCTTCTTCTTCCGATGGGCAGGAGAAGAGCTCGAGGTCAAGTGATGCCAGGTCCCCAACTGAGATCAGGCCTGCTTCTTTTTGTGCTTACGGGAGGACTGTCTCCCCCCCCCCCGAGCACGAGACTGTCCATGGTCTGACCCCCTCCCAGAGAGGGCGGCGGACAGGACACAGCCCCACTGTCAGGACAGCTTTCAAGTGATGTCTCCCTACAGTCACAAATACCGTCCATAGTTGACTCCATTGATGGCAGTCTGAGAGAATTTCTTCTTCAAGCTATTGTTTTTTTTTTTATTTGTTTTTAAATAACAAATAGTAACACTAGAAACTACTAAACCAATCAACTACTGATTGACTATAGCAGCTGTCATACAGATGTGACGATTTGACTCTCAGTGGGCAAGCAACGTCGTCACTGAAGCACACTCGACGGCGGGAAACAAGGAACTGAGTCGGTAGGAAGGTTGATGACAAGATAGCCTACACAGGTGTGAGCCAGTCTCGCGGTGCCACACATGCATGGTCCTACCTCGGCGCTGGCCCTCCTGAAGATGTTTGGCTACCGCTGGGTCCTAGCACCTCCAGCGTCGTCCCAGCAGTATGAATGAATGATGAAGACTTTAAGTCCAGGAAGACCTATGTGTTATTCACCCCCCTGGGCAGGAATGACTCCATTTAAACATTATGCTCATGTCCAGGATGAGGCTGCTGACTGTCATGTAAAGCAATATGTAATTTTCATGGACTCTTTTGCTACTGAGACCACCAAGCCAGACCCGGCTTTCTATTTTCCCCATGGTGGATGGCCCACCATCTAGAGGAAGATTTTCAGCATCTGTGAAGCACCAGGACTGTTCTAAATGTTGTTGAACTATTCCTAGTTTAAAAGCAACAAGGAAAAATTTTGAAAGAGACTGTGCCCAATGGATGGTGTTGCAGGACTGTTCCCTAGAGGTTAAGAACTGGAACTGTGTAAACTGCCCCACTGTAACTGTTTGTTACACTGATTCCAGAAAAAAAAAACCTCTGCTGTTCCCTGTTGGAACTTAACATAGAAGAGTCAAAATGCTAACCAAGAATATACCTCATGCTGTGAAGGCCTGAGTGAGAGTGTGAATGAGTTTGGAGTGACAGGGTGAGTGAGTGTGGAGAGAGTGGGTTTTTAATTTGTACATATTCAAGTTAAGATAGTTTAGTTAAGAACAGCCTGGCCTTTTCGTTTTTGTAATGTTGAAAAATTCTAGACACCTTTAACCTTGTTACTGGTCCAGATCAGCTTCACAGGGCGGTTTGTTTTAAAGTAGGTCTTGGGGGGAGGGCATGTTTGGGACTTACTGGCTTGACCTGGGGAGGGGTTATGGGGCAGGGAGTGTGCATACTCATCTGGTGGGCACTTTCTCGGGCTGACGCAGATGTCCCATTTCCAGGAGGAAATGAGTTTTAAGGGGGGTGTAAGCCACCCCTCTTGGGACTGGCTTACTAAGCCAAGCTCTCTCCTGTTGGTTAGGGTCCTGGCTTGGGGCATCTGGTGTCCTGCCCCCGGGAGGGGCATTGTTCCAGGCTCAGGTATAAAAGTGGGAGGAGTCCTTCTGGTAGGGGAGCCGACGGGCAATATATAGCGCAAGTAGGGTTGAGGCCTAACACCCCCAGGCTCAGGAGGTACCGGCCTGGTGAGCATCCAGGCTGCATGTTTACATTTATTTCCAAAGGGTGGCAAGAGTGTGGTGACCATGGGGTCTGGGGTCCAGGAGCTCAGCGGGGGGAAGGACAGCAGTGGAGGAAGGTCTGGACATGGTTGGGTTCAGGAAGCCTGGTGCTCCAACAGACAAGGTATGGCAGAAGGCTGCCATGGTGATGGCAGGGCCACAGCAGGGCTTTCTGGAGGTGGCAGCTCCAGGAGGGTGGCGAACTGGTGTGGTTACAGGAATGAGTTCAGGGTGGCCACAGTAAGGCTTAAAGGCCGCATCCCCATTTTCAGTTAATTCGGGATGGGAAGTAAGGCACTCCCCTGGGAAATGAATGTTTTTTTATTCGCACCCTGTAAGGTCCTGAGCTTTGAAATGGCTTTGGGTATCTGCGTGGAGTCTGTGCCTGGTCTTATTGTTTTTAGGCCTGTTTAAGCATTGCTGTAAGTTGGTACTGCCTAATGCCTCTTGAGTACTGTCCTATGTATATCTTGGTCTCCCAGCTCCATGGAGGTTAGCAATTTTTTTTTTATTATTATTATTTATTTAGATCTCGGATTACAAATACCTTTGAGCTTAGAGCTCTTTTATAAAGGTTCCACGTCAGCAGCATACTACAACAGGTTAACAGAACAAAACGTATGGCAAAACTGGGTTCATTGGGGACTGGGGAGCCACCTGGAGGAATGCAGACCTATACTGGTGCGATGGTCTGCATCTGTCCAGGAAGGGAACCAGGATCCTAGGTGGGAGGTTTTTAATGCTTCATTGACAAGCATTTAAACTAGCCAAGGGGGGAGGCACTGAAAAGGAGCTGGGAAATCCGAGCCTCCCCCCACAAAACATGGTGATTAGTGAGGTAAACACCAAGGTACAGAAGTTATTAGGGAGCAGAACAGATTTAAATGTAAAAAAAGGCAAAGGCAGTAAGGACAGTAATGGGGCTAAAAGGGGTAAGGCTATCAAAAAGTGGAGGGTGATGAGTACCAATGCCCGTAGTCTGTGTAACAAGCTCCCTGAACTAGTGGCCTTGATGGAAGAGGGTTGCCTGGATATTGGCAGTCACAGAAACATGGTACACGGAGAACCATGACTGGGATGTCAACATACCAGGATACACAATCTACAGGAGGGATAGGGAGGGTAAAGAGGAGGAGGAGTAGCTCTCTATGTAAAGGAAGGGATCAAAGCAACAGAACTAAAGAGTAAACAGGGAGCAGATGAGGCACTCTGGGTCACCCTGGAGACAGGAAATGGCACCACAATCCTCATGGGGGTTGTATACAGACCCCCATCTCAGGGGGAGGGAATGGACAAGGAAATGATAGAAGCCTTAGAATGGCAGAAAAAGGGGAGATATTGTTGATGGGGGACCTGAATATGCCAGATGTTAACTGGAGCACCTTTGCTGCAGACACATCCAAGAGCAGGGTCATTCTTGATGCCCTACAGGGGGCATGTCTCAGACAGCTAGAATTGGAACCAACTCGGGAGGAGCAATCTTGACCTGGTACTTTCAAATGGGATGGAGAAAGAATCTCAGATTTAGAAGTGGGTAGCTATCTGGGAACAAGTGACCACCAAACAGTGTGGTTCACGATAAACAAAGCTATACAATCAAGCCATACAAAAGCAAGAGTACTAGACTTTAGGAGGGCTGACTTTGGGAAAATGAGAGTGCCTCAGAAAACACTAGCAAACAGGCAAGAAGGAGGGTGGAGGAACAATGGGAGTGATCAAACAGCCACACAGAGGCAACAAGCCTCTGCGTAAAAAAATCAATAAAACACAACGAAGGAAAAACCGCTATGGTTTACAAAAGAGGTGGCAGGGAAGGTTAAGGAGAAAAGGGCAGCATTCAGGAAATATAAGGAAACACAGAAGGGGCAGGACAGAGAACTTTATCAGTTAAAGCAGAAAGAGGCTGGGAAGGTAGTCAGAATAGCAAAGGCCCCAAACCAAGAAAGGATAGCCAATTCTGTTAAGAAGGGGATAAGACCTTTATAGGTACATTAGGAGCCAAGAAAGACCAAAGGAGGGATACTGAAGCTTAATAAAGGGAGGGAATCTGGGTAGAGGGTGACAGTGAAAAGCAGGGTTACTGAACAAATATTTCTGCTCAGTATTCACAAAGGAAGAGGAGGAGAGTTACCTAAACCAAACAAGAGAAATACTCTGAAGACGGGGTCAATACCAGTCCATTTACAGAAGAAAGGGTTCTGAAAGAACTAATAAAATTGAAGGTGGACAAAGCAATGGGGCCTGATGGGATTCACCCAAGAATTCTAAAAGAACTAAGGGTAGAACTAGTGACATCGCTGACTACTCTCTTTAACAAATCATGGGAGGATGGGGTGGTACCCAAGGACTGGAGGAGGGCAGATGTAATTCCTCTTCACAAAGTGGGAGCAGGACAGAGGCAGAAAACTACAGACCAGTTAGTTTGACCTCAGTGGTAGGGAAAATGATGGAATCACTTATGAAGGAAAGAATTGTTGAGTACCTAGAGGCCATTGGGGCACAGGACCCGAGGCAACATGGATTCATCGATGAGAAGGTCGTGTCAGACGAATCTAATAGATTTCTTTGACTGGGGACCAAAGTAGTAGATCAGGAGGGCGTGGACATGGTCTACCTAGATTTTAGCAAGGCATTTGATACAGTCCCCCACAAAAGATTAATACACAAGATAGCCAGCCTTGGAATGGGTCCCAAGGTGGTAGCCTGGATAAAAAATTGGCTAGACAACAGGACACAAACGGTAATAGTAAATGGAGTACACAGTGAAGAAAGGAGGGTTACTAGTGGGGTACTGCAGGGTTCAATACTGGGACCGGTCCTTTTTAATGTCTTTATAAGTGACATTGCAGAGGAACTGGAAAGAAAAGTATGTCTCTTTGCAGATGACACAAAGATCTGCAACAGGGTTGATACACAGGATGGAGTGGAAAGGATGAGAAGGGACTTGGCAAGGTTGGAGGAATGGTCAAATGTATGGCAGCTCAGATTTAATGCAAAGAAGTGCAAGATAATGCACATGGGAAACAAAAACCCAGGGGAAGCGTACACAATGGGGGGTGAGATACTGACAACAGTAAAAATAGAAAGGGACCTGGGGGTAATTATATCAGATGACCTAAAGGTGGGCAAGCAATGTGAGAAGGCAGTAAGGAAGGCTGGAGGGATACTGGGATGCACAGGAAGAGGCATCAATAGTAGAAAACAGGAAGTTGTTATCCCTCTGTACAGACAGTTGGTGAGACCCCATCTGGAGTACTGTGTGCAGTTCTGGAGACCCCATCTCAGCAAAGACATAGACAGAGTGGAGGCTGTCCAGAGGAGGGCAACCAAAATGGTGCAGGGTCTGCACCAGAAGACATACGAAGAAAGACTAAAGGAGCTTAATATGTATACTTGAGGAAAGAAGGAGAGAGGGACATGATAGAAACTTTCAAGTACCTCAAGGGAATTAACAAAGTCCAAGAGGTAGCATCTTCCAGAAAAGAGATGTGCAAGAACAAGAGGGCACAATTTGAAGATAGAGGGGGACGTGCTCAGGGGTAATGTGAGGAAGTATTTTTTCACTGAGAGGGTTGTGGATGCATGGAACAGCCTCCTGAGGAGGTCGTGGAGTCAAGAACAGTGGGGGACTTCAAGAATGCCTGGGACAGGCATAAGGCAGTCCTAGGGGTGGGTAAGAGGAAGTAAGCTGTTGATTAACTAGGATCTGCAGCTTATCTGTTAGGTAGGAAAATGGGCAGACTAGGTGGGCCAAGCGGTCCTTATCTGCCGTCAAATTCTATGTTTCTATGTTTCTATGTAAAACAGTATACATAGAGAAAGGAGATCAACAAGTTTACAGATTAAACAGGGTATGGTAAAATAACTGTAAATAAGAAAAGGAAGCAATAGTTGACATTCACAGTGAATTAAAGAATAGAAATGAGTAACGCTAAGCAGTTTCATGCAACGGAATGCACAGTAAATTGAAAATCAGCCAAAACAAGCTTTGTCAGTTACTGGTAAAATCATAAGGTAAGTTGAAATCAGCGAACAGGCCTTGTCAGGACAGACGAGGGGGGGGCATTAGGTAGGGGGGAAGGTGAAGGGGATAGGGTAGGGTAGCAGGGAGGAGGGGATGTCAGATATGTTGCTAAGGAGATTTAACAGTAATCAAGTGCTAGGGGTTTCAAATTGCCAAAAAGGGTTTAGCGGAACAGTCACACTTTATTTATATTTATTTATTTATACATTTTTAAAATGAGAATCAGAATTACATTTCTTTTTTATGTTTGCTGAGATTGTTGAATGAACAAACTGATTTCTTCCTTGGATGAAGTGTGCTGGTCAGACCCCCAGCTCGGCCTGATGTGGCAGCAAGTGGTAAGAAATGGGTTGGTGGAGAAAGTATATATTGCACTGTGTTAACAGAACCAAGTTCAAGGTAAGGCCTTGTTCTCTTATATCAGCTGGTTCTATGTCCCTGGAAAGTTTTTGTTCTGTAACCCCCCAGTTTGCATACCACCAGGACCCTTAGACATAGTGGGGTGGAAGGGGGTGTAACAAGTGTATGAAAGATGCTATGTAAAACCAAATTCCTTTTCTTACTTTTCAAAACAAAATGGACTGACTGTTAGTCGAACATAATTTGACTTATAGACACATAAATGGTCGAGTCCATTCACCGGGCATTAATTTTCATTCTTTATGCCTCTTATCACTTAACATGAAACAAAAAAATCAAAATGTCAGTAACTGGTTCTTTCTTCGACATGTGTGAACCTCAGCTAGGACCATATGTCTCTCTAGTGTCCCTGAAATTTCTTTAACCCATTGTAAAACACGCATAGGGAAAAGGAGCATGAACACAGTAACTGGATTGGGGGGGGGGGGCACGTTAGACTAGGCCTCAGAGGAAAGAGAGGGTTACCATAAGTGACAGCCTCAGTAAGGCATGTCAAAAAGCCAGCAAGATTCTAGGTTATATAGGATGGGATTTTTTGGTTTTTTTTTTACTTGCTATTTATGTCCCCTTCCTCACCACATCTGCCCTTTCCTTCAGGGACTCCCTAGGTGACCTAAGGGGCTCTGCCAGGAATCTTGGGGACTGATTCGGTGGACCGGACCCCATCCAGACTTGGATAACCACAATCCTGCGTGATTGTTACAAGTAAATATTTGTGTTGCCATTGGGTTGTGCATTTGAGAAAGAGTAATGTGCTTGGGGACGGCCCAGGCTCCAGTTGTCTCAGTGGTGCAGCTGATCAGCACAATCGGAATGGTATTCCGGGCAGCCTGGGTTTAAGTCCCAGCTGAGGCACTTATTCTTTCTCACCTCTGTTTGTATGTAAGCCTTGGATAACCCCGGGTGGGAGTGAGGAGACCAGGTGGCCCCGCCAATGTCCAACGTGTCAGTTGGTCTTACTGAGCCTCTCCCCAGATCCCGGTCATGTACAGCTAAGGTGCCAAGGCCTGTCTCCAGACACAGATGCAGTATGTTTTCCCATTTTCTGGTCCTCCTACCCCATAGCCAACACACTGGGAGGTCCAATGAGATGAGGGCATGCTGAGATGTGCCGCCACTCCAGACCTTGGCTGACGTCCTACCCTCCCTGCACTCTGTGATCCCGACTTGCACCTCCACCTGTGGTCACCCAGTTGGCAGTATTGCAACAGGACCCTCAGCCCACCCTCCCTAGAGAAGGAGAGCTGCCGATCTGGGGCTTGATCCTTCTCCCCCCGGCCAGCTCTCCAGCAAACCAGGCTCACTACCAAACCCGGGTGGCTAGCATCACAAGCCATAGTGCAACCACTGCGCTGGTGAGCCGGCCTGGCAGGGTCCTTTCTAACAGAAGAAAGTGATTCTGCCCCATTATACGTCCTCGGTGAACCCAAACCTACAGCACAGTGTGCAATTTTGGAACCTTCACCTTAAAAAGGACAAGGACTGATTAGAATAGAACTAGGTTCACAGGCAGGTAACTAAAATGATACACAAAAGGCAGGGAAGGACTAATGAGGGGGGACTGACTGACCTGACTATATACTCCCTGGAGACCAGAACGAAAAGGGGGATATGACTGGAACTTTCAAATATCCAAACAGAATAAACAGGGTGGACTGTCAGTAACAATGTTGGTAATGTGAGGGGTCTGCGACAAGAGAACATAATTATAAGCTGGTGCAGGGTGGAACTCAAGGGTGATCTGAGGAAAGAAGACATTTCTTCATACTGTAATTTCCTTTTCTGTTAACTCCAACATTGTCAATGAGATTCATTATAAATGGGTAATGTGCATAGAATCCTGGGCACCTGAACATTCTGGACAGCAGCTACTCTCTAGTCACGTTTGTCCATACAGTGCCTCTAAATATGAAAAAATAGATCCGTATAGATCATATTGTTCATCTTGTCATGAAAGGAAAACACTGGAAAAGGCACAACTTTAATCAGACAATACAGAAACTCTCAATTAGTGCTATCAGACAGTAACAACTTTTTTTAATGATTTAAAACAGCCACCCACAACTTCCACTTTCTGTTGCTGGCAGCAGCCATCTCATGAGCAACAGTAAGCTTCCTGAGCTCACTGTGTGCTAATATGCCTGTCTGACCTGTGCTATTGGTTGGCAGGACTTATTAGCATAAAATGAGCTCACTGCTACTCATGAAATGGTGACTGCCAGCAACAGAAAGTGAAAGTTGTAGGCCACTGTTGAAATCACTAAAAAAGCAATTAGAGGTAATTAAAAAAAATGTTACTGTCTGAAAGCACTAATCAAGCATTTTTGTAGCACCTGGGTAAAGCGGTGCCTTTTCCAGTGTTTCCCAACACATATGAGCTGCCTATATAGATTGAACTTTAAGCAGAGTAAGATACAGAAACAGCTGCCTACCTCAACTGATGGGTGTAGATAAGAAATCAAGGCTCGTCTTCCAGTTCTCTAATGGTGTGGAAGATCCTTGCAGTACCGAGCCAACTATAAAAGACTTGTCAAAGGAATTAATGTAAATAGATAACACTGGGAAAAAGACTACAAACAGTGTAAGCAATTCACTTGTAACAAAGGAGGCATCCTTATTTCTCATCCGATCTGGACCTGTTTAAATCTGTGTTCTAGTAACCAATATTTAAAAGTGGACCTGCTCTTATTTATTTATTTTTTTTGCATATCTATATGTACAAGCACAGCAGGTAAGCTATAGAGCGATGTCCACACAGACTTACAATCAGAGGTTTATTTTAAAACAACGAACATCCCCTTGCTGGCATACTGAACACTATTCTCTCACAGGAGCAAGGCTCCCGGGCAGACCCCATTGACAATGTTGGAGCTAACAGAAAAAGAAAATATGGTAAGTATGAAGAAATGTCTTCTTTCTGTAGCACACCACATTGTCAATGGGATTCATAATGAATGGGTTCCAAGAAGCAGTACCCATGGAAAAAAATGGGTGGGGGAGAATATTGTCCCATACGTCAACTGTGGACAGGAAAGGAATTTACTGCGACCTGTAAAACTCTGTGACCAACGGCGACATCAGGGGAACTTTCAAGATCAAATTTATAGTGCTTGGTGAGTATGTGGATGGAGGACCATGTACCTGTCTTGCACAATTCTGAGACAGATGTCTTGCTTTTCTCCATCCAGGGGGTGACTATAGCTCTGGTGGAGTAAGTCTTGATGACAGCCAGAGGCCTTTCCTTTTCTGTGACATATGCCTTAGCAATGCATGCCCTCACCCACCATGCCAGGGTGGCTTTGGGGGCTTTTTGTCCTTTTTTTGTTTGCTCCAAAAAGAATGAACCTATCTGATTTCTGGAACTCAGCAGTCCGTCTAAGGTATGTCTTAAGTTAACTGCCCGTCACAAATCTAACTTGTACAACTCCTTCTCCTTTGGATGAGTTGGTTGCAGACAGAAGGATGGGAGACAGATTTCCTGATTCACATGGAAGGCCGTAGGGACCTCTAATGAAAGACAGAACTAGGAAAAGTGCTGGTGCTGACATCATTGTCCCCTACTTTTTAAAAATAAGTTACCATGTTAGAATTGTCAAGGGTTTGGCAGTTGAAATTCAATGCAAAGAAGTGCAAGATAATGCATTTGGGGCACAAAAACCCTGGAACAACATATCAGTTGGGGGGTGAGGATATAGCATACACCAAGCAGGAAAGCGACCTTGGGGTTATCATCTCTGATGACCTCAAGGTAGGGAAAGAGTGTGACAAGGCAGCAGGTAAAGAAAATAGGATGCTGGGATGCATAGGAAGGGGCATCACCAGCAGGAAAAGGGGGTCATAATTCCACTATACAAGACACTAGTGAGGCCCCACCTGGAGTACAGTGTACAGTTCTGTAGACCTTACCTATGTAAGGACATAGACAGGGTAGAGAAGGTTCAGAGGAGGGCAACAAACATGGTACAGGGATTGCATCACAAGTACTATAAGGACAGGTTGAAAGACTTGAATATGTACTCCCTGGAGGAGAGGAGGAAGAGAGGGGATATGATAGAGACATACAAGTACCTAACTGGGATGAACAGGGTGCAAGAATGCACTATTTTACAGCGAAAAAGATGTTCCAGGACTAGAGGACATGGGATGAAGTTGGAGGGAGGACAATTCAGAGGAAACGTGAGGAAGAATTTCTTCACAGAACGGGTGGCAGACAAGTGGAACACCCTGCAAGAGGAAGTGGTGGGGGCTGAAACAATCACAAGATTTAAGAATGCATGGGACAGACATAAGGGAATTCTGGAGGTCAGGGGTAAGGGCCAACAGACTTCTAGGAAAACATAAAGTGAACTTACAAGCTCAAATGGGCAGACTGGGTGGGCCATAGGCCCTTATCTGCCAACAGTGTCTATGTATCTATGTCCTGGCAGTTCCCATTACCCACCTTTTCAATCTTTCAGTTGCTCAGGGAACCCTTCCCACAATCTGGAAAACCACCCATGTCATCCCACTCTTCAAATCAGGTGATCCTAGCAACCTTAATAATTACAGGCCTATTTCTCTTCTTCTTACCCACTCCAAAATGCTAGAAAAACTAGTTAACCTACATATTAGAAACTACCTTGATTCATTTGATCTGCTCACACCAGTTCAGTCAGGATCCAGACTGTGCCACAGTACAATCTCTGCACTTGCCAAAGTCTCAAATGACTAGCTGAATGCCCTGGATAATAAACACTATGTGTGTGCCTTGTTCTTGGATTTAAGGCCTTTGACACAGTGGACCATATACTACTTCTGGACATCCTTCGTAACTATGGCCATCAAATGGTTCAACAGCTACCTTACTGGACGTTCTCAGCAGGTCAAAGCTGAAGGAGACCTCTCCCCACTAAAAACCCTCCCGAGAGGCATACCGCAGGACTCTATTTTGGGCCCTCTCCTTTATGCCATTTACAGAAACAACATTCAGTCCGGTATAAAATCAGCCAATATACATCTGTTTGCCGACGACATGGTACTTTATATTGCCAGGCCCACTCCTGAAAAAACCTGCCTAGACCTACAACCTGAGTTCAATCATCTTCAGCTAAACCTATTACAACTAAAGCTTTTACTAAATGCTAAGAAAACCAAGGCAATGTTCTTTTCACCATCCCCTAAGAATTTACAAACTACCACCACGGGTGCATTGCCCCAAATCACTACACTCCTGGGCGAACAACTGGAATTCATGTCCAGATTAAAGCATCTGGGCGTTTGGATTGACTTTAAACTGTCTTTTTCTGACCACATAGAGGAATTAACTAAAAAACTCAAACAGAGACTCAGAATTTGTTTTCTGAATTAAGCACTTACTCTCCGTGGAAGCCAAAACCAGACTTGTCCAAACCACCTTCCTCCCCCTACTGGATTATGGTGACATTCTGTGCGGACAAGGTACTAGTGCTGCCTTATCTAAGCTTGACACCCTCTACCACTGAGCTATTACATTTATTACTGGAGCGCCCTATTCTACACACCACTGCATTCTATATGCACTAGTAGGTTGGACGTCATTTCAATTCAGACATCAGAAAAATGCAGCCCTCTGGACATACCAAGCAGTTACATGAAAGCTTCCCCAATATATTACAAACTGCCTTCCTATGTGCTCACCTGGAAGCTACGCTCATAGAAGCCTCTCAATCATACCTCTAACCATCCACAAAGTTAGAACCTGTTTTAGTAAATCATCCATAAGCCATTCCTTTCCCTTCTTGTGGAACAAACTGCAGAAAACCCTTAAGTTAGCCATTCCTGTAAAATTCTCTGCTTTTAAAACTCTGTTCGCCCATGCTTTCACAGAATCCTGTAATTGAACCCCTGATGTACAGTGTACAGTAGTACAATAATATTTCTTCCCTCCTACTACTCTTTCTATACTAAAACTATCTGACCTGAGTACCTCCTCTTGTTTTTATTCTACTGCTCATCCTCTCCCTCAACAACCTTTCATAGGAACTCTTGTCTACATTTGTTTATCACACCATGTTCTTATTTTGTTATATCTAATAGCTGCTCCCCCTTCACTGTACCTTATGAGATGTGTTATGTTGTATTATGCTATGCTACTTTATTTTGCACCATTGTTATTGCTATGTATACTCACCCAGGTCCATCTTGGAAATGATGTGTGCAGTTCTGGATACCCCATCTCTGCAAGGACATAGACAGGATGGAGGCAGTCCAGAGGAGGGCAACTAAAATGGTACAGGGTCTTCACCAGAAACCATATGAAGAGAGACTAAAGAAGCTTAATATGTTTACCCTCGAGGAAAGGTGGGGGGGGGACATGACAGAAACTTTCAAGTACCTCAAGGAAATCAACAAAGTCCAAGAGTGTAGCATCTTGCAGAAAAAGAGATGTGCAAGAACAAGGTAGCACAATTTGAAGGTAGAGGGGAGACAGCTCAGGGGAAATGTGAAGAAGTATTTTTTCACAGAGAGGGTGGTGGTGGTGGACGCATGGAACAGCCTTCCTGAGGAGGTCGTGGGGTCAAAAACAGCAGGGGAAATTCAAGAATGCATGGGATAGACATAAGGCAATTATAGTGGGGGGGGGTAGGAGGAAGTAGGCTGTTGGTTAACTAGGATCTGCAGCTTATTCAATAGATAGGGAAATGGGCAGACTGGGTGGGCCAAGCGGTCCTTATCTACCATCAAAGTCTATGATTCTATGAGTTCTTCTCAAAGGTGTCCCACCTGGTAAAATAAAGACTGATTGACTGATTGTCCTTATGCATGAAGAGGTAAGGTTCTTTGTGGGACAAAGCCTGGAGTTCACCAATCCTCCTGGCTGAGCACACAGCAACCAAAAAAATGCATCTTGTAAGATAGCATGTCCAACAGCACAGATGAAAGCAGTGCAAAGGACTCTTTCCAAAGAGCATTCAGTACCAGATTCAGATCCCATGGAAAAACAGGGCATCAGAACAGAGGTCAACTCCTGCTGAAAGTGCGCAGAAAACAAATAACCTCCCGGTTAGTCCCTAAGGACGATCCCAAGGGCCGACACCTGACCTCTCAGGTGCTCAAAACCAAACCTTTTTCCACCCCTTCCTACAGAAAATCCAAAATCTGCAGAACCGTGACTTTACAAGGCCAGATATTCTTTTCTCTGGCCAAACCCAAAAAGGTGGTCCATACACGAGCATAAGCTGCCAACGTGGAATTCTTTCTGGCAGCCATCAGGGTGTGCACTCCCTTCTTAGAGAATCCCTGTTTTAGGAGTCTCCTCCTCTCAGAAGCCAGGCTTCAAGCTGCATCACCCTTGGATTTGGAGGTAGAATGGGACCTTGGGAGAGAAGGTCCCCCCATATTGGAAGGCAAAACGGGGCATGTTGAGCTAGGTTCACTAAGTCTGAGAACCACGGCCTTCTAGGCCATCCTGGAGCTATTAGAAGAAAGCTTCCTCTTGAATGCCTTATTTTGTATATGACCTTGGGAAGGAGCAGCAGAGGAGGGAAGGCATATGCTCTGCCGAAATGCCATGCTTGTGACAAGGCATTCACTACTTCCACATGTGGACACTGGTAGCAGCTGAAGAACCACTACACTTGAGCATACTGGCTGGAGGCAAACAGGTCAATCTGTGGAAGACCGATTCTTTGGCACAGAAGGTTGAACACCTCTGAGTTCAACATACACTCCCCTGGGTGGACATTCTTCCGGTTTAGCCAACTGGCCTGAAAGTTCAACTCCCCCACCAAGTGAAATGCTGACAGAGAGAGAAGATTCTCCTGTGCTCACAGTAGGAAACTGGTGGCTTCTTTTAGTATCTCTCTGCTCTTTGTGCCCTCTTGATTGTTTATGTACACCAGTGTTGTCTGACCTTACTTTCATGGCTTCTGACTGCACTAGATTTTGAAAATGAAGGAGGCGCACAGCCCTCATCTCCAGGACGTTGATGTGTAGGTGCTGTTCCAGCACTGACCAAGTCCCCCGAATGGGGATGTGGTCCAGCACTGCCCCCCAACCCAACAGACTGGTACTGGTTGTCAAAATTAACTCTGGGGGGGAGGACTTCCAAGGGACACCCCTTGCTCAGATTCTCCATGCTCATCCATCAACTCAGGAACTGACGCAGTACTGGGGAAATTGGGATCCTGGCCTGATAGTCCTCTGAAGTTTGATTCCAGGCTGACAGCAACCCAATCTGTAGGGTCTGCATGTGAATGTGAGCCCACAGGGCCAGTTCTGTTGTTGCCGTCATGAGGCCCAGAATCCACAGAAGGCAGTCAGTTGAAGCTGATGACTGGCTCCTCAGCCACCGAACCACTCTCTCAACAGGGTCCCCTTCCCGGCTGGCAAGAGGATGACCTTCCCCTTGTCTGTCTTGAATACCGCTCCCAGGTGCTGTAGGATCTGAGACAGCTTGAGAGAGCTTTTCTCCTGATTTACCACCCAGCTGTGGGATTCCAAAACCTCCAGAGTCCTGGTCACTGACTTCCTCATCAATGACGCAGACAGTGCTCGAATGAGCAAGTCATCAGGTACGGATAGACATGATGTCCCTCCTGTCAGAGCTGAGCTACCAGGACTATGAGCACCTTCGAGAGAACCCTAAGGGCGGTTGCCAGCCCAAATGTGAGCGCACTGTACTGGAAGTGCTGTCTCAGACCATGAACTTGAGGAACCTCTGATGAGACTGCCAGATAGGAATGTGGAGATACGCATCCCTTAGGTCTATGGATGTTAGATAATCCTCTGACTGGACAGCCCGGATGATTAAACATAAAGACTCCATCTTGAAGGTCATGTGGTGAACAAACTTGTTTAGGTGTTTCAGATCCAGAATAGGCCTGAAACCCCTCGACTTCTTGGGAACCACAAAATAAAACAAGTAGAATCCCAGACTTTGTTCACTGATGAGGCACTGAAACAATCACCCCAATCTGTGTGAGGTGGTCCAATGTCTGCAGCACTGTTTGCCTCTTCATGGGGTCCTTTGGCACAGGATACAGCAGAAAACGCCCCTTTGAGGGAATGGTCAAAAACTCTATTACATACCCTAAAGCCAGAATTTGCAGAACCCAAGTATCCAATGTTATCTGGGCCCGTCTTGTGTATAAACTGTGCAGTCTTCCACCAAGGGAAGGGAGGCAGAGATGGGCCTACGTACCCTCATTGTGAAGTGCCTGCTTTTCATCCTGGGCCTCTTTTGCATCTTCGGGCAAGGGTTCCTCTGCTACTATTGCTCTTAAAACAAGAATAGGATCCTTTACTCTTCTGATTCCCGAAGTTTCGAAAGGGACAAAAAAACCCTCAATACTGCCTCTGTTGGCCGCATCCTTGACCTTTTGGAGTTGAACTGGCCTTTTGCTGTTGTTTTGACACTGGAAGGTGGCCCTTTCTATCCTGGATATCCTTCAAATGACCATCCAGGCCTGACCCAAACAATAAGCCTCCCTCAAAACCTACATTAAACAGCCTGACCTTCGAAGCCTGATCTGGGACCCAATGTCGAAGCCACATACCTCGCATAGCGGACACAGTGTGATAAGCAGAGTAAGCTGACATGCATAAGTTCTCCACTGTGACATCTCCTAAGAAGGTGGAGGCCATGGATACCAACTGTAAAAAGCTCGCCCTCTCCTAATCTGGGGGATCATAACCCACAAGTTTAAGGCTCTGGCAACAATAAAGGAGGCATAGGAGGTGTGGAGGGTTGCATTCTTGGAGGCAAAGGATCTTCTGCACAAGGCATCCACTCACTTGTTGTGTGCATCTGCTAAGACCAAAGACCTTTCAACTGCAATACAGTCTGCTCCAGTTATACCACCCGCAGCTATTTCGGGCAATCGGTTTGTGTGGGTAGCTCTCCAATTCCATTTGCCATCTAGGTTAACATCAATGTAATAAGCGCTGCCTATAGCATTTATTACAGGCCGTCTGTTTCAGGCATTCTGTGACCTAAGTGAAAGGGTGTAATCAATTCACAGCAGTGTATAGGGGTTACTTTGTAATTGAACTTAATTAAAGAGCAAGTACATATCGGTTATACATGCGGTTCTTAAGCCACTTGCTGAGCTGCAGTTCATTCACGGCTCGTTCTCAGTCGGTTACAATCATTGAAATATATTGTGCCGCTGTGCTTGGAGTTAAAGGATTTAACTAAAATGACATCTAAAAGAAAAGTGATGTCACTGAATGGAAACTTAGAACTCTTGAACAAAATTGACAGCCTGCTTAAGATTAGCCAGAGAGAACTCACACAGCATTTCTCTCTGCCAAAATCAACCTTTGCCAACCTCCTGCACCAGAAAGAAAAGATTTTACAGGACTGGCATCTTAATGTAAACCCTGACAGAAAGACAAAAAGAGATGGCAAGGACAGGGAAGTTGAGGAGGCACTCCTCCGCTGGTTTGCTAATGCCCACGGTAGAGACGCACTGATCAGTGGCCCTCTACTGATTCAAAAAGCTAAACAACTTGCTGAAGCTTTGGGCAACCCAGAATTTAATCCATCCAATTGGTGGCTCCAAAGATGGAAGGTACGGAACAACATTGGGTTTCATAGGGCACATGGTGAGAGACAAAATACTGAGTCTGCTGGAGCACAACACTGGCTGTCAGAAGTGTTGCCAGATTTAATCTCATCATTCAGTCCAAATGACATCTTCAACTGCAATGAGACAGCCCTTTTTTTTTTTTCAGTGTGTGGGCACAGGCACTATAGCTTTCAAAATGGAGGCATTGTTTGGGCAGAAGAAAGAAAATGAGTGAGTCTCTGTGCTAGCATGCTGCAACATGACTGACATTGAGAAACCACAACATCCGGTGTTTGGGAAGTCTGCAATGCCCCGTTGCTTCCGTGGGGTAAATCATATGCCAGTCTCATATGGGGAAAATTGGTCAGCATGGATGACAGCAGAGATCTTCACAGATTGGCTGAGATTGTGGCATCATGCACTGCAGAGCAGGAAGACTGCGGTCATCTTGGACAATTTTTCTGAACACCCTGCAGTGCCTGGACTCTGAAACATACAGTTGTTTTTTTTGCCACCGAACACTACATGCATCAATACAGCCACTTGACCAAGGCATCATCTACAGCCTTAAACAGCACTATGTGCGGTCAATGTGGCAATGTGTGTTCAACGAGCTTGACACTGACACTGACACTGACATTGACACTGCCCTGCCCCTGGTTCACAACTGACTGCTGCACAATGCATGAAACAAATTAGTTTAACTTACTGGATGCAGTCATGTTGTTTAAAGATGCCTGGGATGCCGTTACACCACTGACTATCCAGCGATGTTTCAAAAAAGCTGTGTTTTTGCAGCCAGAAAATCACGGTGACCATGGGGATGGAACACTAGGAGCTGTTTCTCCACCCAGAGATGCAGACAAGGAAACTACTGCTGCTCCAGATGGAATAAAGGAGGAGGAGGAGTTTGATGCAGTGTGTTGCCCTGGAGATGGAGAGGATTAGACAGCAGTCGATGACATTGTTCAGGTTCTGGAGACTATGTGCACCGATGGTATGCAGAAGCCGGAAGATGAAGACGAAGAAGAAGAGCCGCAAGATGTCAAAGTCATGACACACAATGTAAAAGCAGCCTTGCTCACATAACGCTATGTAATGGAGCAGCACTCAGAGCTGGAGCCAAACTGGGGAGCTCTAACAGTAACCGAGAAAGTGTCGGCATTATATCACCATACACAAGTGCTTCAAAAGAAGATCCCGGACTTCTTTGTGAATAAGTTAGACTTTTCCATTAAAGGGGCTGTAACTGCATGTAGTTACAGTTAGTACTAGCAATACAGTGCTGTTCTACTCTGAAAGACACTGGTGTTGGGAAGCGTGGGACTTAAAGAACAGCTTCCTAGTAGCTGCTCCCCCCCCCAGTGCAGTCGATAACTGACCTGTCCAGGAGTGTATTGTTGAAATCTGGCAATGAAATTCCTCCTGAAGAAAAAGTTATGTCCCTCATAAACTTCATTTTCGGCATAGGCGATAAAAACAGACCGACTTCCCCATCAGAAAACCATGCCCCCGCACCGGCCCATGCAGCCCTGTTTTGTGGTGTCACAAAATGAAGGCTGTGTGTGTGCCCCATTAAGTTCTATGGGGGTGATATTTTCATAAATTTTTACATCACTTACAGTTGCGACTGGAATAAATCAAAGAGACCAATCGACTAATAGGGACAGGTCAGTTATTGACCACGCTTGGAGGGAGCAGTTGTCCATCTACTAGGAAGCTGCTCTTTAATAGGATGAACATGTCTGAAATAAAGTTTATCGTTCTACATGCATATTTGACTTCTGCCTCTTGTGAAATCAAACGTTTTCTTTTTTTTTGGTTACAGCAACCACTCGCTATAATGGCCAATTCTGTGTTGTATTAATGTGCCCGTTATAAGCGGCGCCGACTGTAGTAGTGTATCTGATGGAATTATGTACAGCCTTATCTCCCAGTGGAGAGGTTTCCCACTTGCGGGTATTTTCTTTCAAAAAAGGGAAAACACCGTACCTTGTGATTTGGCAGATATTTTCTTTGGTCCACGCCTGCCTATTCCTGTTCAATAATCTTGTCACAATGAATAAAGTTTGGAAAACAGTTTGGAGTGGAGGAGGATGCAGACCTGATAGGATTTACATCCAATGCCTCCATGGACTGCACCTCCTTCAGCTATAATGCCCTACAAGCCTTAGTTATCAGAAAGGACAAAAATTTGGTATCAAACAAGGGAGGGATAGGAATCCTCCTTTTCGGCTCCATCCACTCCCCTTTCTCTTCCTCCTTGGTGGGTTTGTTCTCATCATTATCAAGTAACTTCTTTGGGTCAGGATTTTCCCCAAGATTCCCAATATCCTCATCCTGACCCTCTATATGGTCGGGTCGGGGTCTGCCTGCAGATCCATATCAGCAGCCTGGTCCTGCTCCAGCTCCAGCACACTTGAATGTGCCTGTGTGGATCCCTTCCCCGATCTGAGGGGCCTGGTTTTGGGGTTGGGTGTGTCTGATGGGATGTGCTGCAAAATACTGGGGCCCAAAAGCTCTCCTAAGAGAAACAACAAAGCTGTACGTAATTCTGCTTTTGCACTGCCAGCTGGTACACCAGGTGCACCTCCCAACTCAGAGTCCCGACTGGGGGAACCGTAAAGGATATGTGAGCTTGAGTAACCCAAAGGGGGCAATAGGAATCCAGAGGAGAGGGTCAATTTACCCTTTTGCAGGTCTTACATTGTTTAAAAACTAGAGGTCTCTGATAAGCCATGGTGCCAAAACATTAGTCATACAGATGTCCAAAAAGCAGAATAAAATTGACAATAGTATCTAGAGAGACTCAGAATAAGGATGGAATGGAGAAATACTGCTGCAATCCCCACTTCAGATTGTGGGGAAAAACAGAAGTAGAATAAAATCTTCCTACCAGCTGAGAAGCTTAAATGGCTGTATGGGAACGGATCACACTCAGCCACTCATGCTGAAAAGGCCAGGCAAACAGAGCCACTGTGCCTAGCACTAGAAAAGTGCCCATGCGTGACATCACCACGTTGTGTATGATGTTGGCACATTGGAGGGAGGTGCTTCCAAGCACGGGAGTGCAAAAGATGCACTGAGGATGGAGAAAGACTCTGAGTGAGAAACAGCACAAGCCCAATGGATGCTGCTCAGGAATAAAACATCAGGAAAGCCGCACAGTTCAATGGAGCCATTGAAAAACCACCACACGACCTGTGGTAACAGATCCCTCATAAAAGAGCTCCTAAAGGACTCTGAACATTCCCAGATTCTAAGATCTTTCTCTCTCTTTGTCTCCCTCTCTTTTTTTATATAAAACACAATCAAACAGAGGAAAAAATTAAAGGGGATATGTCCCCTCAAACAAGCTGAGGAATAAATTAAAGGGGGAAATGTCATCTCAAACTGACCACACAACAAAAAACCCTATAAAGCAAATAAAAGAGTTACCCTATGAGTTGGGGGGGGGGGACTGATTCCCAATAGATGTAAGGGAGACCACAGGGAACGCTTTAAATCAGAAGCCCAAAGTAGGCACTTACCTGAGGCACCACGATTTTTTCAGAAGGAAAACAGGAGACCTGCTAAAAAACAAACACCCCAGGACTACTGTGGCAGACGTGACCCCCAATCCGAGCAGAGACAGTGGAAATGCAGAAAAATGGGCAGGTTAGCCAATTTAAAACCGCAGTTTAGAAACCACAATTTTAAATTTAAGGGTGCTCCCTGTCACCAGGTAGCCCCAACCTGCTGTGCAGAATCACAGCCCCAAAAGTTAGAAAGCCAGAAAGTCATTTTGTTCCTCAGAGGAATTTCTAAGTTTTTTCCCCTTCGATGGTACAGCAATGACTGGAGAGTTGCTTATGTCTATAATGCTCAGGTGCCCAGGATTCAATGCTGATTAGAGCCTTGGGCTGTGCCATTTCCCCTAGCAGGGGTGCACATTACCGATCCATAATGAATCCCATTGACAATGTTGAGCACTACAAAAAATACTAATTCATGGAGCAAGTGGTGGACAGGGGAAACTTTCTACCGGGGGTGGAGTTAAGTAACACTGAGACAGTTTACAGGTTTGAAGAGATGGTGGCACAGACACACAAGCATGGTGAAAATAAACGAAGGGGGAGATGGGTTGTGGGGGGGGTCACTCAACTAACAATGCAAAGCTACAAGTTGGGAGCACTGCAAAGGCTGTACTAATGGGGGACTAAGGTAGGGATCAGGGAGATTTGATGGACTGAATGTCTTGTTCTCCCTGTTAAATCCTATGCTTCTATTCAGAGAACAAGCTAAATCTTGTCTAAACACCATATTTTTAAAGTTTTCTTAAAAGTGACAAAATCGCTTGACAGTACTGCAGAGAATTTTTTTGAAGCATTTTACAATACATTGTATTGATACAAAAGATGCTACAGCATGCTAAATACACAATTATTAATTAAACAAGGATTAATTCTCTGAACCACTCGTACATTGTAATGGCTCTGAAATAAACTATATTTTAGAAAGAGCTCCAGTCATTTACTGTGAAACTATCATGCCGAGATTATTGGTGTCTTTTAGCACCTTCTGTTTCATTTCTGATTTTAACCAGAGCCATGCAAAATTTCAGCAGTACTATATCCCAGCCCTAAATTTGCGAAACACAAAAAAAAATCATCATGGGATGGGAAGCCTATTCAGCACTGTGCAGTTTTTGTCAAAGTGAAGGGAATGAAGAAAATTACTTGGCTGTGGAAAATCCACAATTTTTTTTTTTGCATTTCATAGACTTAGTCAAAAATGAAGTCCAGTACTGTGCATGCGAAAACACCACAGAATTAGAAAAAATCCAAAATGTAAGTTTTTTTTTCCTTTGAAAAAACTTAGCATGCAAGTGAAAATGAAAATGGAACAGGGGTTTTAATAAAACACTGTGTAATTTTCACAGTGTGGAATGTAAAAATTCCACAAATTTCGCATGTGGTAAAGAAACATTTTGTGCAGGCCTAATTTTAACTAGGGAGGGGCGGAGCAGGTAAAAAAGCATCCTTTTGAACAGGGCCAGTTTAAAAATTTAGAAACAAAAAGAACCTCCCCTTATAAACAGTTTACATGGTTTGAAATGCATATTAGGAATCAGACTGTGTAGAATGCAAATGTAAATGCCAGCAAATTACCAGGTTCAAAAAGGGGTTTGAAAACAAGAAAATTTAGCACATTTATCAATGCAAGTAAAACCAGTTCTAATTACAAGTGAAAACTATCCTTAATTATAGCTGATCTTTTGAGATAGTTATGCATTAGTTATGGTCAATAACTAGTTTATTTCAAATTAATCCATAGCTAAGGTTTGTAGGAATTTCAGACTGCAACAACAGATTTGTGTGAACTCACCTGGTACTGCTTCCCAGTGCAAAGAATGAGGTGGTCATATGGCACTTTTCTGCCCCCTGAGACCACAATGTGCTTGGCAGCCCTGTCTATTCCAGTCATTTTACCAACCACAACATTAACCCAGGAACGCAGTGACATCAGTGCATAATCCTTATCATTATAGCAGTGGCTGTAGGGCGAGAAAGAGAGAAAAACAGAGAGGGAGCAAAATCCATAAGTGACATTTTAGCAGCTGAAGGCAGGCATTAATTAGACATCTGGTGAGCTGGTTTTGGTCCCCTAATGGCACAAGTCTGCCTCCTTGCTGTGAGCTTACTAAAGTCTGCGCTGAGTGGGTATTCATTACAGAGCAAATTGACATCTTCCTGTTAAGCTAACTACTATCTACTGAAGGCTTTTTGGATTGGGCAATTCCACAGCAATAAAGAAAGAAAATTCTAGAAGATTATATACTGCTTGCAGGGGGGAAATCCCAATCTGTTGAACAGGATGTGTTACAGTTCCTAACAACGGAAACTGAAGAAACAAGCAACACCAAGCAGATGTGCAACAACTGCTCCTGTTGTTACTTTGTCCAATACAATGAGCAGGTGTATTTAGGTTAAAGTACCTTCTGGACCCAAAGTAACACTCACAGTAAGTAACATGCAGTATGTATGGAAAAAACAAACAACTTTGTAACCATGTAAAGGGAAACACTAGTAAATTAAATAACCCTATCACCCAATGGAGACACCTCAGATTCGGGGTTTCGTTTAAAATAATTTTTTATTTACCTTGCAGTAGCTTTATTTCCGCTCATAAAACCCCCTGGTATGTAAATAATGGCCGCGCAGTATGGGGCAATTTTGAGTTTCAGTTTTGAGTATCACTATGGCCCAGCACAGCTCACTTGTACTGAATGCATATAAGTGAGCCGTGCTGATATTTGAAATGACACAGTGTGGCCATTGTTTATATACTGGTGGGTTTTATAATCTGAAATAGAGCTGCGGCAAAGTAGTTAAAAACATTTTTTTTCAAGTGAAACCTCTAATTGGTATTTATCTGCTGGGTAGCGGGGTTATTTCATTAAATAGTGTTTCCCTTACACTTTTTATTTTCTGTTTAGAGTAAATCCTATGCAAGGCAAGTTTTCTACTCTAACCTGGCTCCTCTTCAGCGGAGAGTATATACCACATTGGCAGAGATTTAATAGTTACATAGGGGCACGTGAGTGGTTTAGCAACATGCTCATTTAGGTTATAAGACACTGTACTTTAAAAGTAATAAAATACTTGTGTTTTGTGACAAAGGACTATAAATCTTTCTTATACCCAATTTGCAGCAGTGACTATATGGAAACGGTAAGTGTGGGGAGGGTCAGGAGTTTGTACTGCATATTTATGCAAAGCAAAGTGTTTTCACTCCTTCAGATCATCTCCATAGGACATGGCACAGATAGTCTTTAATAAACTAGTTTTAAACGTATGTATATCATTGTGTGAGGCACAATAGCTCTCTGTGCTTCTTCATAATGTATGTTCCTTAAATTGCTTTTTAGGGCTGTGGGCGGAGCTTACAGCCCTTCTGTCATCGATCGGACTATAGCTCTAAAAACAGCTGATCTTAGAACTTCTATTTTAGACTTTTGCATGTATTTCTCCACCTTCACAGCTGCAAAACAGTGCACTCCCCTCTGATTTTTGCTATTTGTTGCTCTATGTTAAAGGCATCTGAAAGGAGGGTGGATGCTACTGTACCGTACCTCAGAACTTCTCAGGATATTAACAAAAACTTTTTAAACTGCTGTTTCTATCATCTGTCCAACTCAGTCTAATAGAGTTATTCTATTTCTTTCAGCAACCTAGGGGTTAACTCATTATTTTGTGGAATGTCCTCGTAGCAAAAGTTAGACTACAATATCAGATTACAGACTTTGCATCTGGAACTGTAAGCTGTCCTATTCCTATGGGCAGGACAGGATGCACGCACATGCGCGCACACACACACACACACACATAATAAAATAACTGGTCATTTGGTAGCTCTTCACAGTACTGTCAGTTCATTGATTCAAGCTCATTTGTAATGGAGTCCCTTCTAAAAGTCCTGCATTTCTTAGGGTGGGTTTCTTTTTGGGTTTGTTGCTTAAAGCAGCAGCACTGATGTCTGTTCCTGATTTGAGGCTATAAGCAGTGTACCTCAACCTTTAATATTTAAACTATATTAACTCATTATCTTGTGGAATGTCCTCATAGCAAAAGTTAGACTACAGTGTCAGATTACAGACTTTGCATCTGGAACTGTAAGCTGCCCTATTCCTATGGGCAGGACAGGTTGCATGCAAGCAAGCACACACACACACACACACACACACACGAAAATAACTGGTCATTTGGTAGCTCTTCACAGCCCTGTCAGTTCACTGATTCAAGCTCATTTGTAATGGAGTCCCTTCTAAAAGTCCTGCATTTCTCAGGGTGGGTTTCTTTTTTGGGGTTGCTGCCTAAAGCAGCAGTATTTATGTCTGTTCCTGATTTGAGGCTGTAAGCAGCATACACCAACCTCTAATATTTAAACTGTGTCCTTTTAAAGATAAAAGAATGTAAGCATTTAATTCTTTTTTTTTATTATTCTTTGGTAACCGGGTATGGCCCACTAGGCACAGGTGCCTATTTTCTGGGGCTACCTGGGAGCACTGAGGAGGCTAAGTGACTTGCACAGAGTAACACAGTATGCAAGTGGAGGTTGTGGGAATCAAACCCATGTCTGAATGCTGGATGTGCAAAGCTCATTTACAACTCATTACTGTAACCGCTAGGCTATACTGTGAACCACACACATAGTGAACAATTTAGACCAGGCTGTTAATATCTCAAAGGAGAACTGCCTTGAATCAGCAAACATGCATTTTTGTAGAAGCAGATGTTATTTTTTAAAATACCAGTTCTCAGTTTGTTACTGCTTAATCTTAACTGGCCTTTTGGTAAATTCAGTGAGTGGTTCTGATTCACACGCTGCTGGCATTGACCATTTTAGAACAGCATGATCTAGTCAAGAGTTTACATTGTTGGTACAATGCATCTGTGTTCCAATTTAGAATTCTTAGGTTCATGGAGACATAAACAACATCATATAATTTTATTGCTGTCTAATAGGATAATGTATCTTTGTGGCTCACTTTTTTAACTTTGAAAGACAAGTTGGAACTGTTATACATGAGCTGAACCCTTAATATTACATATTAAATATTCTGATATGGTATAAAGGTATTTTTAAAATTACTATTGTTGTCATAAATGTGCATTTACTGTATATAAATACCTGGTTTGGAAAAAGTGCCTTTTATAAGGTAACAAGTGCCCTTCTTATCTTGGGCACCCTCGCCTTTTACAATCTTCCGGCACCCCTGTGGCCACGTGCACACACACACACACACACACACACATATGCACCACCACCACCATGTACTCTGACTAAATAAATTTAGGAGAACTGAGTTACCAGCATGCCAGTTTTTGATGATTGTGACTAAACAGCACCATGTGGAACCAACAAGAAAACACCTTTGGTCATTTGGTAGCTCTTCACAGCCCTAACAGCTCTGGCTAGAACCTGTTTGTTTAGGGAGAGGACGAGGAAAATGTTACTCACCTTCTTAAACTAAATTTCTTCCAAAGGATGTGGTGCATAGTCACACCAACTGCATCAAGCCCGTGCCTTCATGATGGCTCTCAGAAATGGAACGGCCTACCTCAGGAAGTGGTGGCTATGTGTACAGTGCAGGGCTTCAAACAGGCATGGGATAGGCATAAGGAGTAATACAGATAAATATGGATAGATAGGTCATTGACAGTGTAAAAGTGTGTGGCACATTCATAAGGTAGAAAAAATGGGCAGACTGGATGGGCCTTGCTGTCCTTATCTGCCATCAACCTCTATGTTTCTATTATGTACCTACCATAATTCTGATCTTTCTGTGCATCTGTGACCCCACGGGAGCTTTGTTTTTGGATGGGCGGAGTCAACAGTCAACGCACTGCATGGCGCTTGCGGGTTGGCCATTAGATGTTGTCGACTCCGCCCCACCAGTTCTGAGTCACCGTGAGAGGTGAGAAAAGGGTTGGGAGGGTGGGACAAGGAAGTCCAAGGGACACACAAAGGAAAAGATATATAAACTAAAAGGAGAAATAAACGACTGAGAGGACAGAACAAGTTTGAAGACTAAGGGATTGGGTAGGGACCCCAATCTCTGGAAGTGGAATAGGAGGGGGAGGGAGGGTTAAGGATTTTTAGAAGTAAGGATAAGAGTGGGGGGGGGGACAGGAGAAGCATACCCTGTAACCTTGACCTGTCTCCAGTTTGTATAGGAACTATGAAGGAGTAGCCAAGAGGCTAACTGCCAGAAATCAAGGTGCAGAATCACTGGCAATAACTCTTACAAAGCAGAATCGGCTATTCTGGAAGAAAAGACAGGATACAGGGGTATATATCCCCTCTCCAAAGGAGATTTTGGTGTAAGAAACCTAGTTTCTTAAATTAACTGTGTTTATGTCCAAAGGACAAGGAAATCAAAGGATTGATGGGGAGAAGAGGCAAAGGAAAGAAAGGAGGGCAACTGCCATCCCCCACCCCACGGGGTGGAGCCAAAGCACTGAAGAAGGAGTGCCCCCATCCTAACCACTCTGCCCCTAAAGAAAATTAACCCCCTATGAGCCCCAGATTACCCCACTCCTGACTAACAGAAAGGAGGGGGGGCGAGGATGGGCACAGAGAGGGAGGGGGACCCAGAGACTAAGGCCCCAGGGGGATGGAGGGTGGGATTGTGATGAATGGTGAAGATACACAGAAAGATAAGAATTATGGTAGGTACATAATTTCCATATCTTATCTGTGTCAATCTTCACCATTCATCACCTTTAGGTGAGTGCTGAGCCCCCCCGAAGGGGGCTTTAATCCTAAGGGGCCGAGTCCCTTAGCTCTCAGTGGATGACACACTAAGAGGGAGAACCTTCACAGGTCTGGAGAGGCCCGAGAGTGGGGAGAGTGAGAGGGGGTAGGAAGTTGCCCCGACAGACGCTGTCTCACCTTATGGGAGAAAATATAGGTTCTCTGGTGAGCGGAGTTAATCACCCTATGCCACGCCAAGGGTGACAACTGTGAGAGACGCAGCCATGCCATCTGCCTAGTGCAGATCACTATCCCTACGACCCTGGTAGCTACCTCATTGGTGTCATATGATGCCCTTGCTTGGTGCCTTGCTAGCTCCAGGCCATGTGCAGAGAATGCAATGGCTTGTCTGGTTTGCTCCGTGTCAGGTATCGAAGCTAGGAGTTGACCTTGCTTGGACCACACGAACCTGTCATAGGATGCATAGTGGGCCTGATGTGCTGCAATAGAAAGCAGCAACGGAAGCCGGCACGGTGGCACTGAGGGTTGAGGCGCTGGACACCACACCTCATGCTACACCGGTGACCCGAGTTCGGGAACAAGCTCGGGGAGCCGGGGGGTTGGCAAGGCAGGACTGGGATTGAGCGTCTGAGGACAGCTCTCCTAGTCCTGGGGAGGGTTTGGGGATTTCCCGTTGCTCTTTCATCCCCTGGCAGAGGCTGGGGGCACTGCAGAGCAGGGTAACAGATGCCTGGGATTGGGCATGGTAGAGACATCTTCCAGGTGCGTCTTGGGGAGCGCGCCACCGCGCTGAGTGGGGCGATCATTGCATGTCGCACTTCGGGGAGAAAACCAGAATACCCTCGGTGAGGCACCGCCGATCTGAGGCAGCCCTCGACCGACCACGCCCAGAATACCGCCATCTCTCTGGTTCTCCTTGGGGTCTGGGGCCACCCTAAGGGCTGGGGGAGGCCCAGTCCCGACACCCGACGAGTCCGGAGTAGTTGGTCAGGTGGGCGATTGTGTCCGGCGGTTGTGAAGAGACCCTGAGAGATGCCTGGAAGGTAGGGTGCATAAATAAACATTACAAAAAAAAAAAGAAAGCAGCAAACGTGCTGAGTAGAATGTCCTCCTCCCCCAGAAGTTAAATCCAAGGAATCTTGATCTGGGAGCCGGTCACGGTGCAGGGTGCAAAGCCCATCTGAAGTATCCAAATGCATCAATCCTGACTGGGGATGAGGCATGGAACCTGGAGACTTCGGGGGGGCACAATACCGCTGGCAGAGATCCCTAGGGGCTGGGACTCTGGAAATGGGTCTCTACCAGGAGCGCAATGATGCCTCCCAAAAGGGAGCAGGCCAGGGGGGCACCACAAGGGTGTCCGCACTGAAATTGCCCAGAAAGGTGCACGTCGAGTGCTCCAGATTGTGTTGGTTGGGTGGGGTGATGCACAGGTCCTCCAACATCCTCACGAGGAATCGCTGATATTCAGCAAGATCAGCAGCTGGAGAGATGTGAACAGATAGGTCCTTTCCCCCAGAAGAGAGGGATGAGGAGTTAGAGGACCATGGAAGTTCAGTAGCTGACTGCTCAGGGAGAGGTTGAAAAACCTGTCTGTCCATAGCCCCGATGTAAGCGGGAAATTAAGCAGCCACCGCTCTGAACTGCTCTCAGGAGAGAGGACTGCTAGCACCAAAAATACTCGGGAGCACAGGAGAATGGGGCAGAGGAGTGGAGGCAGAGCCGACAACAGAAATCAACTGACCTCCGCCTGGGCTAGGGAGCGCACCAGGAGCCTTAGGGAAAGAAGGAGCTCCAGAAAACACCACAGAGGACAACTGATCAACCAAACCGGAACTGCCTAGACTGTGCCCTGAAGAATCCCCCCTGTGAGGTGACTGGGGCCGTGTAGATCCAGAAAGATGGTCCACTACCTCCAAAGAACGGGGCCCTCTCAAAGAAACCAAAAGGGAAAGGCGGAGATCTGCGCTACGGCTTCTCCCAGAGCCCGGGTGGACTCTGGGAAAAAGGCCACCACATGGACCCCATTCTGCTCAATCCCTCAAAACCTGAGAGTGCCCTCCTCTTTGAGAGAGCCAGCCTAGGTAGCTGGCAGCCCTGGTCAGACCCCGAAGGGGCTATCCAGGGAGCAGCACCCTCCCCTCCTGTGGGTGCTCCGATCAGCCCCAAAGTTGGGCGATCCAGGTACACCACCTGAGGAGGTACCACCACTGAGGGGTCAGAGAACCCTCCAAGACCAGGCTGCAGAGCAATGGAGGCCTGCACCACTGCCTGCTGGTCAGCACCCCTGACCCTGGTCCTGGGAGTCACTGCCTGCTCCTCAGAGGGGGCTGGCCCCGGTTTGTCAAGGACACTACCAAGGTGTCCACGTGAGCAGTGAACTCCAAGGAGTCAGACTGCCTGTCTGACTCAGAGTCCGACTCCTCCTCCGAAGAGATAGAGACTGAAGTTCTGTGCCAAATAACGCGTGGACGCCCGCTACCATCCCGACTGAAAAGGGCACCAGAAACCGAGATTGCACCAGAGTCGGTGCTGACATCCCCAACAGCACTGCGAATGGTGCCAGAAGAGGACATGGCTCCAACAATGGCAGCAGCCTCGGAGTCAAAGCCTGTCATGGGAAGCCGTCTACGGCCACAGCAAGCAGCACGAGACCAGAGACGGCGCCGATGATGGCCCCGACCATGCTCTCGGCGCCGAAGTCAGAGACCCCCATGGTGTCAAAAAAAAACCATGGCGCTGCGAGCAGCGTCGAGGACCGAGATGGTACCGACAATGGCCCCCGACTACACTCTTAGCACTGCGGACAGCACCAAATTCCGAAACCCTCATGGTGCCGTGTCCATGCGTGGATCCACGAGTGGCTCCAGAACTGGACACGGTGCCGTGCTCAACCACGGAGCCACGGACAGCGCCAGGGAGAAAAACAGTCAGGAACGGTGCCGTAGAGCCTCCCACGGTGCCGCCAGCACCATCGGCGGCACAAACAGCGTCAACAGCAGCAACGGCGATGAGCAACGAACCGGCGCAGACGAAGGCACCATCAGGGCCCACAGCACCGCAAATGGCGCCGAGGCCCAAGACGGTGTCGACAGACAGTGTCAAGGGCAGCGCCAACCCAGGCCTTCTGAGTCGCGGGTACAACACCAGGGGAGCCTTCGCCCCAAAGGGCCAATTGCCAAGGCGGTGCCTCCTGCCTGTCCCCCGGGGTGGGGACAGACTGGGCCTCCTGCACCATGGAAGGGGTCTCTGCCACGGCTAGGCTACAACAGGCAGAGGCCCTCTCCTCCACGATCCGTATAGAACCAGGACGGGACCCGGAGGAAAGGCCGAGAGAACGCGGCTTGGTCCGACGAGTGCATGCCCGTCCCCCGAAAGTTGGCGGAGCTCATCCCACTTTCCACGCGCGTTACTCGATGACACGGCGGTCCATGGAGAAGCAGGCATTGCATGAATCCATGTCATGTTGCGGGCCAAGACACGCAAGGCAATGGTCATGCTGGTCGGTGACGGACTATTTACGGCCGCATGGGCACCGACTTATGGGGGGCCGTCCCTTCTTCACAGTTTTCTTGCCCCCCGACCGAGACATGGCCTACAGAAAAAGAACATCAAACAAGACCCGATGTCGCAAAATAAAATAAAGAACAGTCTTACCAGGCAACGTCGAGTAGGGCTAACAGAACCGGCAGGATACTCGGAGCCGACGGACTTCAACACGGAGTTGATAAACGGAGTCGACGGAGTCGAAACTACGACACGCAGGCTTCAAAGGTAGGACTCTAGAGAGATTTTTCTTCAGCAGCTTCCCACGAGGTGACCTTGACAGCAGGAGACGAAGAACTGGTGGGAGGGCAGAGTCGACAGCACTTAACGGCCAACCCGCGAGCGCCACGCAGTGCGTCAGCCTCGAGGGTGGCGCCAATGCTGCATCGACTCCACCCATCCAAAAAAAAATAGGCTCCAGCAGGGTCATGACCACCGGCCAAGTACCCAAAGGTGATGAATGGTGAAGACTGACACAGATAAGATCATTGAGGGATTCAAAGAATGCCGTCTCCACTATGCTGGTCTCACGTCTCTTGACCTTCCAATGGTCAGAACTTTAATAAGAGGAGTTGGGGGTGATATATATACATATGTATAATTATATAGAAATATATATCTATATCTATGTAACCCCTAGATGGCGCTATCCCAAGGGCTACTACCCCTGCCTGATTTGCCACTAACAGGTTGAGGGGCCTGGATCCGATGGCGGGTGCCTCCACCCAGAGGTCAGGGTTTCAGGTAGTTAAACTAATCTGGTCACAGCCCTCTGGACACTGGCGTACCCCTTTCTTCCTACTAGTGGCCTACACAATATATCAGAATTACCTTCACAGTATACACTTACCCCCAGGACTGGTTCGGGCAGTGTGACTCCTGGAACTCCCTGTAAAATAAGATGATACAGTGCAAAAACCACAGTACAACACTTTAACATAAACAAATACCTCAGGCAGTGTAACTTTGCTGAAACAAACAGATCTGATTTATTTAGGGGGATATAACAAGGACAGGGGGAAATCAGGTTAATTAGTTTAAACGCATTAATAATCACAGTACTGTGCACATATTTCAGAATCCCAAATGTCCCTAATGTCACTCTTACTGGGTACCCAGGCAATAAGAGGCTAGCCTATTTGGTGCAGCTGGTTGGGGCCCTGAAGATGGAAAATGCATGCACAATACCCAAATTGTAATCCGGAGCCGGTAGGCTCAGTTCGTGGAGAAAGAAAGGAAAAGTAATCAGATGGAACACTTGCAATTAGATGATGGCAGGAGCTACCTGATTTGTACTCACAAATTCAATGCTGAAACTGAATGGAAGGCAGATTGTCCTGGATTGCCAGGCGGAGCAGACCATGTGGACAAGGTCCTTGTGACTGGACCCCAAGGCAGTTCAGAGCAAATGGATGTAGTCTGGATTAAGTTGGGGTTTTTGCAGCTTCATGCACTCAATTCATTGTACGAGGGATTTGAAGCGAGTCCCCACTAGCACTACACATTTATATATGGAAAAAGTACTATACCAGGCAGGCTGATTCTCTATCCGATGTAGAAATTGCACACGGTACCGGGAGAACACACAGCAGATTCAGTTCCTGACAGACCTTAGCGATTCAGCAATTCTCCAGTCTTCTACAGGGTGGGCTTGGTTTCTACTTTTCAGATCTCCTTGATCCTCTTCACAGATCAGATTCAGTCCAAACAAGCACTTGCACAAGCTGCAGACTGAAGCTTGGGCCTTACATGCGTTTCCGACTAAAACTGCGCGAAGAAGCACAGGGCTCCTTCCTCTTACTGCCAGAGCTAAACTGAGACTCCAGTAGACAAAACCGGGCACTTCCTTTGAGTTCCTCCCAGTTTTTGGCTGGATTGGCTGTCACTCACAATAGCCTCCCCTGTTGGTGCAAAAAGGCGCCAAAGTCCAAACTACATTTCCCAGAGTCACTGCCCATACAATCCTCTTGTGGCTGGCTCAGATTACGAGTCAAGTTCTGTTTCATCCACAGGCACCATTTAGAGCTACCTTAACCCATACTGATTGGTCCAGTTCAGCAGTTCAAAACTAGAATGGGAACTAGGCAAACACAGTTCTGATTGCAAAGAAAAGCAGGTTAGACAAACTGTATTTTCATTATTCATTAAATGATTTCTGGCAAACAGTTACATCTTTCAGATAGGTTCCCTTTGCACTCCTAGTGACTGCAAAAACAGGTGAATTGGCAGCAGCTCGAGTGGAACTCAAGCAGAGAAACACACAGTCCCCCCCATACAAACTAATTATGTCTGCAAGCAGACAGCTCTTAAAGAGACAGTACCAGAGACTCTAAAAACACTCACAGATAAATGGCTTAAACGCCAAACACCATTCAGGCTTGGAGCATTCAAGCATGCTCCTGGAAGTCTTTTGGGAACCCCCATTTGCAGGGGGGTTACATCTATCTATCTATCTATCTATCTATCTATCTATCTATCTATCTATCTATCTATATATGAAATAGCCTGACTCAATATAAGCAATTTTTATTCATGTGTGAGGGGGGCAGGACCACAACTCAGGAGTGGCATTCATTGCCAAAAAACTATGTTAAATCACTTGTAACCCCCCTGCAAATGGGGGTTCCCAAAAGACTTCCAGGAGCTTGCTTGAATGCTCCAAGCCTGAATGGTGTTTGGCGTTTAAGCCATTTATCAGTGAGTGTTTTTAGAGCCTCTGGTACTGTCTCTTTAAGAGCTGTCTGCTTGCAGACATAATTAGTTTGTATGGGGGGACTGTGTGCTTCTCTGTTTGAGTACCACTCGAGCTGCTGCCAATTCACTCCATTTTTGCAGTCACTAGGAGTGCAAAGGAACCTATCTGAAAGATGTAACTGTTTGCCAGAAATCATTTACAGTAATAATGAAATTACAGTTTGTCTAACCTTGCTTTCTTTGCAGTCAGAACTGTGTCTGCCTAGTTCCCCATTCTGGTTTTGAACTGCTGAACTGGACCAATCAGTGTGGGGTAAGCTAGCTCTAAAATGGTGCCTTGGACGAATCAGAACTTGACTCATAATCTGAGCCAGCCACAAGAGGATTGTATGGGCAGTGACTCTGGGAGATGTAGTTTAGATTCGCGCCTTTTTGGACCAACAGCAGCAGTCTATTGTGAGTGACAGCCAATCCAGTCAAGAACTGGGAGGAACTCAAAGGAAGTGCCTGGTTTTGTCTGTTGGAGTTTCAGTTTAGCTCTGGCAGTGAAGGGAAAAGAAACCCCAGGCCTCCTTCCAGTGCACAGTTTCAGCCAAAAACGTGTGTAAGGCCCAGAGTTCCGGTCTGCAGCTTGTGTAACTGCTTGTTAGGACTGAATCCGTCCTGTGAAAAGAATCAAAGGATCTCTGAAGAGTAGAAACCAGGCTCACCCTGTAGAAGACTGGAGAAGTTGTTGAATTGTGCTCGGTCTGTCAGGAACTGAATCTGCTGTGTGTTCTCCCGGGTATTGTGCAGTAATTGCGATCGGGATACAGAAGCAGCCTGTCTGGTATAGTACTTTCTTTTTTACCATATAAATGTGTGAAGAGTCTCGTGGAGCTCAAGAGTAGCCCTGCTGACGTTGAAGGACCCTATCTTGTTTGAGGTCGTGAGTACTAATTCAGGGTCGCCTCCTGTTGAATTGCCACATTAAATCCAAATGGAATCACTGTACTGCTGACTGTTTAAACTAATTTTTCTTTTCACTGTGTGAAAGGGCCCCTACCAGCTGCCACGGTTTGACTAGCCACTAGGGCTTGGGTACCCAGGGACAGTAACTGGTAGGGATAGGCCTGTGCACAGAGCCATAGGTAGATAGTAAAGTGATAAGCTAATTAACCTGATTTCCCCTGTTCTTGTTATATCCCCTAAATAAATCACAGCTGCTTGTTTCAGCAAAGTTATACTGCCTGAGGTATTTGTCTGTGTTAAAGTACTGTACTGTGATTGTTGCACTGTATCTTATTTCACAGGAGGTCCCAGTGCTGAACTAGTCCTGGGGTAAGTGTATACTGTGAAGGTAATTTGATATATTGTGGGGCCACTAGTGGAAGAAAGGGGGGTTGCAGTGTCCCAGAGGGCTGTGACCAAGTAAGTTTAACTATTGCAAACCCTGACCTCTGGGTGGAGGCACCCGCCATTGGATCCAGGCCCCTCAACCTGTTAGTGGCAAATCAGGCAGGGGTAGTAGCCCTTGGGATAGCGCCATCTAGGGGTTACACACTCTTTTTCCAATCTGTTTAGAGTCACTGTCCTGTCAATATACCTGATCACAGACCTATATTTTTAGAAGTAGACTTGCTAACTTTTATGCCCCACACCCCCAGGTGGAAGTTTAATAATCATATTTTGTAAGAACTAGACTGCAAGAAAGAAATCGTCAGCTTCTTAAAGGATTTCATGTGTTACAATGCCGACAACACATAATGGGCTACAACATGGGAGTCTCTAAAGTCCTTTCTTAGAAGCAAGCTCACAGTGGTGTGCTCTCACAGAAGGGAACAAAAAAGGCAGAGATGTGAGCAACTGTTGAGAGCCATAAAGGCCCTGGAAGAGAAACCTAAGGTGCTAACGATGATAACTGGAAGGATTGGGCAGAGGCAAAGCAAAAATACAATGACAATCTGAGAGTGTCTGCTGAATTCCAATATAGGAAGGCAAAACTTAATTACATAACAAGTAAAATACTTGCACTAAGGGCAAAATAAGAAAAAAAAAACAGCAGATCAGAAGTATAAAGATGGGAACTGGAGGTGATACAGTTACCAGCAATCCAGTTCATATTAACAAAACCTTCCTGGCCTTTTACCAGAAGCTGTACAAGTGGCAATATAAAAGACCTGTGTCCCAATATTAGAAAAGGGGCAGAAGTGGAGTGCAAAGGTGTGTACTTCACTTGTTCTTGCCCACGATCCTGAGGATGCTATATTCATTCAGACAGGGCACCGGCGCTATCCAACTGAATAGAGGGGCATGGAAGTGCAACACTAAGTAGTGCTGCCCCAACATGGATCTTGGAAGTGCAGGGAACAGTGCCCCCACATTCAATAGCACCAGGAGTCCCTGGTGCAATATTCAGCTGGTACCACGCAAATCAGCCCATTGGGCATGCAAGGTGCTAAGGGGCCATATGCTTACCCATTATGGGTTCATTTGAATGGGAAGCTGCAGCAGGTTTGCGCTCCTGTGACTGGCCCCATCCAATCTGATCACTTGTACAGGAGGACCCATTCCCTGGTGTCCAGTGGTCCCACCATCTTCTGATCCTCAGCCCAAGTAAACATAAATTATTCCTTGGTGTCCACTGGCCCCCTGGCCCCGTTAAACATACAATATTCCCTGGTGTCCAGTTGTTCCCCCCCGTCCTCTGATTCCCAGACTCATTAAACATACTATATTCCCTGGTGTCCAGTGGTCCACCCTCCTTTGATTACCAGTGCCGTTAACTGCGTACTGTAAAGGGAGTGCTTCCTTTACAGTACGAAGGATGCATGCTTCCTGTTATTACATACAATGGTTGGCTGATGTGGTGAGAGGAGGGCTTTATGGGCCCCCGCAGTGGCAGCAACTATGGGGAGGGGGTGGCAGATGGTGTACTCGGTGTGGGCTGTGCTGGGGGGGAGGCTGCTAGTCACCAGGACTTCTTGTATGAAACTGTGATGAACGATCGGAGGGTGGTGGGACCACTGGACCACAGGGAATTGTTTAATTTTACTGGGGACAGCGATCAGAAGGTGTAGGGGACCACTGGACCGCATATAATCATTTAGTTTTACCAGTAATGGCAGTTGGAGGGTGGGGGGCCACTGGACACCAAATAATAATTAATGTTTACCAGGGACAGTGATCAGAGGTGGAGGGGGACCACTGGACACCAGGAAATGATGTGTTTGTTATGGGCCCGGGGTTTGGAAGGTGGGAGGGTATGAATGGACACCATGGAATGTTGTGTTTGCTACCAGGCAAAGGTTCAGGGTAGGGGGATGTGATTGGACACCAGGGAATGTTGTGTTTATTAATAGGATGGGGCTCGTAGGGTGGGGGTGCAACTAGATACCGGGAACCAGGTGTGCTCCCCGAACCGCCAACGTGATTCTTGGCTGCAGTGGCTCTGCTGGCCACTAGGACTGCCCAGAGTAAGCCAGGCTTCTTCTTGGTGGTAACTGTGCAGCACAAAGTGGCCTGCACTATTCCTTTTGTACAGCGCTACTGTACTGAGTACTGTGCTGTGCCCAAATTCATGTCCCCAACCCTCCCTCTGCCCACTGCATACATTATTTTGTAGCACACATGCTAAACCTTTTAGCATGTGCAACAGCCCCTTTGAATATTGTGCTTGGGTGCAAACCCTGGACAAACAGGGCACAATCACTTTACTCACTGGGCAAATGTAACCCCCTTGTTACCCGGGGTTACTAGAATCCCAGTAAGACCTAGTGGTAGGCAGGGAAGGCAGCTTGTGAAACTCCAATTAAATGGGTTTCACACTGTCTCACTCTGTTCTCAGTCTCAGCTGAGGCTGAGGGATGACATCACCATAGAACTATCACAGCTGCATGAGCCACAATGGAATCTGCAGCAGGGAGTTGGAATAGAATGTTGGGAGGTTTGAACAGTAGTCTGTAGGTTCAGTTGCTGTTGGGAGCTTGCTGAGGGAGCAGCACAGCAGCTCTGGTTAGGCTCTTGGAGCCTCAGCCCTGACATAGGGCTACATTTAGGTAAAAAGGGTGTGTGTCTCCACCAAAAGAGAGACACAGAAGATAGTTTGAAGTGGTGGAGACCGCTGATTTCGGGTCTCAGTGCCCCCTCCCTCAGGGGATGGGGGCAGGAAGGTTGTTCTGCATATTCCTGGGGCAACCCCCTGGTTCTGCTACTAGTGGAGAAGCTGCCTATTTGTTCAAGAGTTTTTGGAAAACAAGAAGATTTGTGAATCGCCTGTGGGGCACCTGCAACCGGAGGGTGAGTGTCTGCTCTTTCTAAGGGGCCTATGTTTTTCACCCTGGGACTTGTGTGATAGTGGGGATTGGACTACTGAAATAGTGGGAGGCCTAGAGTAATAGGCTTAGCCAAAAGTAAAAGTATGTTCAAGTCCAGCACTTATGGGAAGTCAAGACATAAAGAGGAGATGTGACATACGTCTGCCCAGTAATCTACATTGCCAAGCTTTCAGTAAAAGAATTGTTCAGTTTCCAGAGAAATGGCCAGTATGGATTGTGGGAGCTGGAGGCGGGAGACCCCCCATCTTTAGTGACCAGGTCCACCTCTACGGATTTGCTCTGTGGATTTCTACTTTGCCTCATGCACTTGGCCAGTGATGAGGAAGTACCCAGACGTGGGATTGGAAGGAAAATTCCCTCTAGGAGTCGAAGGCTCTAAGGTGGTTTGGGGAGCCACAACAGGATAACTGGTTCATTTCCCAAAATGGACCACGGATCAAGTGGCCGGCAGGGGAGCCGGGCCAGTGGGGAAACCCCCAGTAGTGTACAAGTCAGGCTGTGTACCCAAAGCTGCGTGCAAGTCCGGGCTGTGTGCCTGGTGGGTTCAGAGCCTGAGGGCTGGAAATAGTGAAAAAGTGTTCTGTTGTCTCTAATCTGCATTACCAGGAATGTAGCCCCGTGGGGGTCCGTCTATGCTTTGTTTGTTCAGCTTGGATGTGAATAAAAGCCACACAGTATAATCCCATTCCTGGTTCTGGACATTACAGTTATTGCTTCCTGTGTTCAGATTTACTTGGGTGCCCCTGTTCAGAGTAGCCAAACCTAGGTCCCCCGTGCTGAGTAACCTCATCCTCCCCGAACCCAGTCCCCACCAGGTACTGCTGTCAGCTTCAACAGCATGCCACCTGTCGTTTTGCAAAAAGGCAGGGGTGAGGGGTTACACAAAGTTTTGAATATCTGGCCCCTGGAGACTTTCTTAAAAGATGTTAATATACTGATTCTAAATGAAACCCAACAAATAAATCTGGAAAAGGAAATAACTACCGAAGAGGTCGGTGAAGCTCTTGGTAGTCTGGCCATTCTGGTGGACAATAAAGATCACAGGGCACTTCTTGAACAGAGTAGAGGAATTTTTTATTAAAGTGATTTATGGAAATTTGTCATAGCAAATGGGAGTTGTGAATCAGTCTCCTACCATTCAAACTGCCAAAAGGTGCTGTTTTCCATTAAAAAAAATCCTTTTATTTCTGTGATCTGCTTCATTTGCATAAACCTGCTCCTTTTTTTTTCTCAGTGCTGCAACCCCAACCATGACATCATGCAAGGGAAACAACATTTTTAAGGGACAGTGTCAGATTTAAGATGGCTCTTTACAATGTTTGCAAGTAGATGTATCTAGCACTATGACGTGTAGAAAAATTCTAGTGATTTGATTGGCTGAACGCACCTCAGAGCCGTGTAATCATTGACTTATAATTACACTTCTGAACTACTTACAGCCATTCCAGCCCTATAACATAAACACAGAAAAGTATCATCACACTCCCACATTCTGACAGGAGCTGTCACTTCAGACCTGACACTTCACCAGAAGGCAGTAAACGTGAAACAACATCTACACCGAGTAGCAGATTATCATTTTGGCCTATCTGCATCACAAAAACCTTTTTTTCCAGAAGCTTTTCTACAGACTGTACTGCTGTATACACTACGGAATAGGAGACTGCACTTTGATTAGGGAGACAGAAAAATCAGTCATTTACTGTACCCACAATGCCTCAGTATGTAAATTAGTATACACGCTATTATATTTCTGTGGTCACTACAGAAATAGGAGACTACATCTCTCAGTAAAGAAATCTTGTTGGCTAGATACTGTATGCACAATGCCTTGTTTTGAAACTAAACATATGAGCGCTTATGCTGTTGAAGCCACTATATAAATATGAGACTGCCCCTTACAGTAAGGAAATTGGAAAACAACTTCTTATTGTTCCCACAATGCCTTGCTATGTACATCTACATATTAGGTGATATACTGCATTCACCACTACCTAAAATAACAGCCTGGAGCTCTGAGTAAGGAACATTTAAGTCAAGTTTATAATTTACCCAGAATTCCTTGTTGCTATATATAAAACCGTGACAGCTTCCCTTGCATGACATCATTCTGGGGATGTGGCCACACAGAGAAAACTGGAGAGCAGCTAGAAACAAAGTGCTGCTAAAATAAATTAAAAAATGACTAAGACACATTTTTTTTACAAAACAAATTGCAGCTTCAACATCTGAAGCATGGCTTACAATGGCATACTATGTGAAAAAGGCATTTGGGAAACTTCCATAAATCACTTTAAAAAGAAATCAAGCATTGCAGCAATAATAAACATCTTATATACAACAAGGAAACAAAATCACCAGAACTGTATAACTGACACAATTATACAAACAAACTAATGAGAAAAGAAAACAACGATATGTACAGAAAACTATCAAACTAATCATTGCAAACAAGAAATTAGCATACCATACTCGAAAACTTCCCCAAAGACAGTTCAATAAATATTAAATTCATGAAACCCAATTGCAAGCCTTCTAGAAATCTTGAAAACATCCACAAGGTAACAAAAGAACAGGTTACTCACCTGTAACAGTAGTTCCAGGAGTGGTATATGTTGTTCATCCACAGTGTCAGTGGCTCAGTAGGTAGCACACTCGCCTCTGAGGCCGGGAGATCAGAGGGCTGTGGGCTCAGTTCCCACATCTGGCACTTGGGTTAATATCCCAGTACTGACACTGTAGTGCAGCATGAGAGGGTGCTGCACTTCTGAGGTGCTGTCTTTCGGATGAGACATTAAACCGAGGTCCAATCTGCCTGGATTGGTGGTAGTTCAGGTGGATGTTAAAGATCCCATGGCACTTATTGAAAAGAGTAGAGGAATTTCCCCGGTGTCCCGGCCAAATTTCCCTCTTTCACTAAAAATACCACCAACAGCTTAATCTGGTTCAAGATCCGTTGACATTCATCTGTATCCCCCTCCACCGGGTCGTGCCTGAAAATAGGCAGGATTTGTCTAGTGCACTTAACCCGGTCAACAAAAACTAAATTAAATAATAAATAAACTGTTTGGCATTGTCCCTTTCCCCTTTAAATCTGCCAGAAGTCTTCAAGCTGGCTCCTTCCACCCACCCGGGTGGCATATGCCTCGGCTCCGCCCCATGATGCCAGATCTTAGCCCGCCGGAAGCCAGGTTGTGTGCATCCGCAGCAAGGGAGGTAGGGTGGGTGCGTGTGGATGAACAACATATACCACTCCTAGAACTACTGTTACAGGTGAGTAACCTGTTCTTCTGTTTGGCAGACTCCTAGCAGTTCTCCGGGAGGAGGGAGGCAAGGCGCACACCCCCTAGTTAGGGAACAGAGATTGGATAACCGAGGCCCCAAAACCAGTATCCCAGCGTGACTCAAGGTCGATGTGGTAGTGGGTAATGAAGGTGTTTGCTGACTTCCAGGTAGCAGCCCGACGGATTTCCTGGACAGGGGAGTCCCTGGAAGCAGCCACCAATGCAGCAGTATGACGGGTAGAATGAGCTTGTATCCCTCTGGGAGGCTCCTTCCCCGCCAACTCATAGCACAGACTATGCATGATGTAATCCATCTTGCAATGGTCCATTTGGCTGCAGGTCTGCCAGAAGCGGCTTCAGCGTAGGTGACAAACAGCTGGCAAACCTCTCCACGAATTTCTGCCGTCCTCTCCTTATAATAGGAGAGAGCACATCTCAGGTCCAAAGTATGGAGCCTGTACTCAGCATCCGAGGTGTAATTAGGGTAGTATACCAGTAGAGTCAACACCTGGTTAAGGTGAAACTCCGACACCACCTTCGGAAGGAATTTCGGGTGGGGGTGCAGGACAACTGAGTCCCTGTGAAAGACCAGATAAGAGGAGTCCACCAGAAGTGCCTGGAACTCCCCTGTCCTTCTGGCTGATGTGATAGCCACCAGGAAGGCCATCTTCCACAAGTGTGACAGCTCACACTTGTGCATGGGTTCGAATGGCTTGCCCATGAGCTTTGCCAGAACCAGCAGTAGATCCCACGGAGGTGGAGATTCACGCACCAGAGGGGATATGTGATCTAGGCCTTTGAAAAAGCACCCAACCACTGTCTCCTGCTCCAATGTCAGCTGACCGGCCCGCACCCGGTAAGCAGAAATGGCTGCCAGGTGCACCCTAAGGATTGATGATCGAAGACCCCCTTTGGAGACAGACCAAAGGTAGTTGAGAATGTTAGCCACAGAACAGGATGAGGGGTCCAGACCCTTACTCTGACACAAAATGGAAAACCTTTTCCATTTGAAGGCATAACATTTCCAGGTCGATTCCTTTCTAGATGCCTCCACCACGGTGTAGACATCTTTGGAAAGACCCAAAGTCTGGAACTCTAGCTGCTCAGGTACCAGGCTGTGAGGTGCAGGGATTGAAGGTCCGGAAGGAATACCTTCCCCTGGTTGAGCGATATCAGGTCCAGGCATGTACAAAGCCACTGCAGGGGCCTGCAGCTAAGGCTGAGGAGATCTGGGTACCAGAACTGGCACGGCCAGTCTGGGACTACCAGAATCACCTTCACCTTGTCCCTCCGCACCTTGAGTAACACCTTGTGGATCAAGGGAAATGTAGAGAAGGCTTAGAGGAGGCCTGGGGTCCATGGCCTTGAGAAGGTATCCCCCTGCAGCGAGCCCTGCTGAGGGGGGCGGGCATAATACAGCCTCAGCTTTGTGTTTTCCTTGGAAGCAAACAGGTCAACCAGAGGTTTGCCCCAACGGGAGAACAGGCTGTAAGCTACCTCTGGATGGAGAGACCACTCATGGGATGTCTGGCCTATGCAGCTGAGAGTATCCGCCAGCTGGTTCGAGGCTCCTGCCACATGGATGGCCAGAAGATCCACCTCCAGCTGGCTTACAAGGGTCCAGATATGGAGCGCCTCCTTGCACAGCAGATAGGAGTGCGTGCCGCTCTGTTTGTTGAGGTAGTACATGGTCGTGGTATTGTCCGTCTGGACTTGAACCACTTGACCCTGGAGCTCAGGAGCGAAAGCTGACAGTGCCAGTCCGACTGCTTTGAGCTCCAACAGGTTGACGTGGCATCGGGACTCCTTGGGGGTCCAGAACCCGTGGGCCCTATTGTCCCCCATGTGAGCTCCCCCAGCCCATGAGAGTGGCATCAGTCATAAGGACGACCATCGGCTTGGGGCGGACATATGGGATCCCTCCTGGCAACCGGTCTGGGGCGGTCCACCATTGGAGAGCGTCCCACGTCTTCTAAGTTACAGTGATCAGCTGGTCGAAATGACCATATCGCTGAGTCCACTGGGTGTCCAGCTCCCATTGGAGGGGGCGCATGTGCAACTGGGCCCAACGGACTACCGTGGTGCATGCCACCATGTAACCCAAAAGGCGCAGAAAGTCCCAGGCAGGGTGCAAGTGCCCAACCAGAAATGATCGGGCAAAGGAGGAGAGAACCTCCGCCCTGTCTGCCAGGAGCCAAGCTCTGGCTTGATGAGAATCGAGCTCTGTCCCGATGAAGTCCATCACCTGGGAAGGCACAAGTTCTGACTTTTTTTTCAATTTTCGAGTTTGGAGCAGGTCTGGAGGGCCATATCTCTGGACCTCTCCACCTCCTGTTGGGTGGGACCTGCCAGGAGCCAATCATCAAGATTGGGATAGATGCGGACTCCTCGACGCCAAAGATGGGCCACCACCACTGCAATGCATTTGGTGAAGACCCGTGGGGCCGATGACAGGCCGAACGGCATGGCTCGGAACTCGTACAGGGACCCCTTGACCCTGAAGTGGAGGAACCGCTGATGGAACGGACGGATTGGGACATCAAAGAATGCATCCAGCAGATCCAGTGAACAGAACCATGTTTCGCTCCAGGGATGGTATGATCTGGGACAGAGTGACCATCCAGAAGGTGCGAGACCTGAGAAACTGATTCAGGTCATGGAGATCTAGAATGGGGCATCAACCCCCTCATCCGCTTGGGCACCAGGAAGTACCTGGAGACAAAGCCTGGGTCGGCTGGAGGTTCTGCCACAGGGGCTACTGCCTCCTTGCGGAGGAGCTGAGCCACGTCGTCTCGAAGGGCCAACTGGGTGCATATGGAAATCCGTTCCTCCTCAGGGGAGCGGGCTCGGCTTGGAGGGTACTGCTCAAATTCTAGAGGCAGTCCCTGACCGACCACTTTGAGAACCCACCTGTCTGAAGTGATAGCATACCAGGTGGAAAGGAAGTGGCGGAGCCGACTCTCACGGGAGGGCCCAGAGCTAGCGTGATGGAGATAGGGGTGGCAACCCCTATCCCGTCACTGGGCAGGCTTAGCGGAGGAGGAGGCTCCAGGACCTGAGCCTCAGCCTCCTTTGTGGCCCTGGTGGGGACTAAGCTTGGGCTGAGGGCGCCAAGCTTGAGCCTGCTGCTGATGTTGCTGTTGCTGTCGCTGTCCTCCTTGGTAGGAGGGCTGCCACACCGCAGGATAAGAATGCCAAAAAGACGACTTCTTCTTCTTCTTCTGCTGGTTCTTGCCTTGAGAACCTTTTACAGAAGTGGCATCCAAGGTGACATTGGACTGCTCGATATGCGGTAGGTGCCCGGCCACTCCTGGACCGAATAAGGTGGTCCCCAGGAAAGGCACATTAGCCAGCTTATGCTGAGTATCCGTTGGGAAGGAGGAAAGCCTCAGCCAAGCCCTGCGGTGAGAGGCCACTGCAGTGGCCATCGAGCGGGCACAGGAATCCCCAATGTCCAGGACCATCTGGAGCTGCAGTTTGGCAACAGCATGGCCCTGGTCATGGACCTGTTTGACCGCGGTCTGCATGTCCAAGGGGAGATGACGGAGGACTTCGTCTAATGACCCGAGAAGGGCATGAGAGAAGTGTGTGTGCCATGATGACTGCTGAGCTGGCCTAATGAAGGCCCAAAGAAGAGGCCGCATAGACCTTTCAGGCAGTGTGGTCCATATTTTTGGACGCCTTTTCTGGGGGTCGGTCAGTGTCAGCCGAACTGCCAGTATGTCTGAACATAGAGGTGGTCAACAGGCTCTCAGCCGAAGGATGCTCTGTGAACCCCGCAAGGGACCCCATGGGCACCGCGTACTTGCGGGCCATGCGAGCAGGCGGTGCTGGGCATGAGGCAGGGCGCTGTCAAAGTTCAAGGTCCTGGCCAACAATGGCCTCGGCCACTGGGAAGGCCTCCGCTGGGGTATCCCCTCTCTTTAGAATATCTGTGAGAGGGTACTCTGCCTTTTTCTGGGTAGGTTCCAGGGGCATTCTGGTGGAATCGGAAATGAGATGGAGAATCCCTTGGAAGGAGGAAGGGCCTTCCTCCATCCCTGTGCCAATGGATGACTCATCATCCCCCGGATGAGAGTGGAGCCCGGTGACATCCGAGTCCGAAGAGTCATGATACAGCGGTCTACCACCTAAATCACCCTCGATCCACCAAGGGAGGTCTGGGGTGACTGTAACGACAGATGTCGGGGAAGTCCAGTGTCTAGTTGGTCCTCTTTCGAGGGAGCCCCTCCCTTTAGGCTGCTTAGATGGCAGTTCCACTGGGATAGGTGGAGAGACAAGAATAGGCCGAACCAGTACCATAGGCCGAACCATGGGCAGGGGAACCAGAGACTTCGGTTTCGGAGGGGTCGGCCTCGGCCTTGGAGGAGAAAGCCAAGTAATGGCCGGGGTGGGCAGCGGAGCCAGCTTCTGCCTGGTCAGGATCAGCTGTTGCCACATAAGATCCTCATAGCGCTGAAAGAGTTTCCACTGGAGTCTCTCCTCATCTGAGGAGGATGAGGACGACCTGGGGCATCACCTCTTCTTCGATTGCTTATGGCTTTTCCTCGGTTGTTCGGCCGAGGGGGTCCTGGACCGTGACCGAGATCGGGGAGGCTGACTCGGTCGATCGGGAGACACCTGTGTGATTGGTGAAACCCTAGGGTCCGCAACCGGGTCCTTGATGGGGATACCGGCGGGCTGGGTCTCCTCATCAGGAAATACCAGGACCGGAGTCTGTTCTAATGAGTCATTGGCCACAGCCGGCAACAAAGGGTCAATCGGGTCGAGGATAATTTCAACCTCATCGGCCATGTCCTCGTTCCCCTAGCCAGATGGAAGATCCGTGAAGCCGGCAGCCGAGGATGCGGTCTCAACCAAGGTTGAGACTGCGTGCTCCTGGGACTCGGACCTTTCTCGGTCCCAAGAATGTCTTCGCCGGGATGAAGACAACAGGTCTTTATCTCTCTTTTGAGAGCAGGAGGAGTGCGAGCCCGAGGGCACCTCACCCCAGGTGGGGAGAGACTGGCACATCTCCTTGAAAGATCCTGTAAAGGTGAAGCTCAGGTTCAAAGCGACAAAGAAGCTTCGACTGGCCAAAGCGCGAGCAGCTTCTTCCTTGAATGCCTTCATCTGTTCCAGCTGATCGGCGGAGCCCGCGGCCGCAGAAAACACCCACCTAGCCTCCTTCCACTTCACTGGAGGGTTCCTTTTTTCTGGTCTCCCCAGCTTCAGGCATGCCTTGCGGTCATCCAGGACATTGGGATGGAAGGCCAAGCAAAAGCTACATGACGAGATGTCATGGCCGACACCTAGGCAGTAGACACACGTGAGATGGGGATCGGTGCGCGACATCTTCTGGTCACAGAGACACCGGCGAAATCCCGGGGAAGATTTCTCCTCCATGATCGATGCTGCAAAAGTACAATTGCTAACTCGAACGAGTTGAGCTTCGCTAAAACCGACAATTTGAAAGCCAGGGCCTACGAAATGCGAGAGCACGAGGGAGGCAACCTGTGTCTTCCAGTGGAAAGGAAGATCTGGCGTCATAGGGTAGAGCCGAGGCATATACCACCTAGGTGGGTGGGAGGAGCCAGCTTGAAGACTTTCGGCAGATTTAAAGGGGAAAGGGACAATGCCAAACCTTGTGGATGAACAACATATTCACGCTCCTAGAAATGAAAATTACGTACCTACCGTAATTCTTGATCTTACTGTATAGCTTCACCATTCATCACTGGTGAGTCAAGCTGGATGCACTAGAACCCTGCAGGAGCTTATAACTTTTTTTCTCTAGGAGGAGGGGCCAGCACCAGGACGGTGCTGCCCTCGAGGATGATACATTACGTGGCGCTCACGGGTTGGCCTGTAACTGCCGCCAGCCCATTTACCACCTCAGTTCTGCTCGCTGGAGAGGGAAAAATAGAGACAGTGGAAGAAAGAGGAGGGTGGGCAAAGGAACCTGAGGAATAGCAAAAAAGAAAGGATATAAATTGAAAAAGGAATGAGCTGGCCACAAGAGGAGGGAAAGGACACTATGAGGTCTGGGACATGGGGCCCCAGCCACAGGGCAGGACAAGGGAGGGTTAAAAAAAGAAGGGGAGGGGGAAAAAAGAGAGAAGAAGAAAAGAGAAGAGAGGGCAGAGGAGAGTGAGAGACATGCATGGTACCTCTGAAAGACAGAGCCCGAGTGGGTGCTCTGGAGGGACCAAGAAGGGGCCCAACTGCTTGACCCTTCTCCCTCATTTCCTTTTTTCTTTTTTATTGGGAAGGAAACCCCAAGGCAGGAAAGGGAGAGAGAGAAAGAGCCCCGGATAAGCCTCCCAGCTGAAGAGGACTCAAGGTAAGAGAACCATGACATTGTGTAAACTGGTCACAGAACCTTACAGATGAGAAACATCACTGGACACCAAGTGAGCCACATAAGAGTGCACCCTCCTGGTCCACCAGAGAAGGTAAAAAGGGGGCCATTGGTCTCTCACTTCCTGTCCCTTACAGAATTGGATGTGGAGACAGGACCCACCCCAGGGCAGGATCCCCTCAGCCATAGATCCCCTCAATTTAGGAAGGTCCAGAATCTGAGATGGATGAGACCCCCTTCTCATGCCCAGAGCTGTAGAAGTGGCAAGGAGGAGGTCTTAAGTCTCCAGAAGTGGTCAAACCTCTAAGAGGTTAGAAGGGGTCCTGCCCCTTGATAACCCAGAGTAGGTTACCCTGGAAATAAAATGGAGTTACCAAAGCCCCAGGAAGAGGGGACAGAGGTCCCCAGAGCCTCCCACCCTCAACGATGAAGATGGGGACCCAAGAAGAGGGCAAAAGTAAACCTGAGGCAGGGCAGAGAGACAACAGCCTCTTCCAGAAACTAAAGAGGGCCCTGTCAAGCCTGACAGGAGGGTCCCCATCAGGGTAGTGAGAGGTCCCGAGGAGCCCCTAGCATAGATAGGTCAAGCACCCCTGCTTGCCCTCCACCAAAAGTGGGTCCCTGTCACTTCAGCAAAGGATCAGAGGACCTGGAGGTGCCAGCAGGACCATGCCTACAATTAGCCTCAATTGGGGGAAAGGCAAGCAGGGAGGAGGACTGCCCAGAGGCTGAGGCCCAAGAGGGGAAGATGTGTGGGAAGCAGTGATGAATGGTGAAGACATACCAGGAGAACAAGAATTACGATAGGTACGTAATTTTCATATCTTAACTGTATCAATCTTCACCATTCATCACTGGTGGGTGAGTACCGTATCAATCTTCACCATTTATCACTGGTGGGTGAGTACCAGGCACCTAAAGACGTTGGCATCTCCCTGAGGGCTGGAAACTTCCCTCAGCCTCCTGTGGGGGAGAAACACAGGTAGGAAGGGGCCCCTTATGGGCCTGGTGAGGTCCGAGACTGGTAAGGGCAAGACTGAGGCTCCAGTTGCCTGGAAGAAGGAAGGTTCCCCAACAACTCCTGCCTCACCCTGGGGAAGAAAAAAATGGGCCCCTTGGAAAGGACAGGCAATCACCCTACGCTAAGCCAGGGGTGATAACTGCAAGAGGCGAAGCCGCACTGTCCACCTAATGCAGACTGCAGGTCCTGCCAGCCTAGCCACTATCTCATTTGCATTATAAGATGCCCTTGCTTGGTGTCTCATTAGCTCTAGGCCCCTAGCAGAAAGGCAAACGGCTTGCCTGGTTGCCTATGTGTCAGGCAAAGTCACCAGGAGTTGTCCCAGTATTGTCCACAGGTGCCTAGCATAGGCAGATTGATGTACCTGGTGCATTGAGAAGCACAAAAGGAGATGCGATGCTGAGAAGACTATCCTACCCCAGCAGTCAATCTCAGCCAAGTCAGACTCTGAGGGGCGGTCATGTCTTGGGCGATGATGCCTAGAAGGGTGTCAAGGAGCTCTACCCTAGAAGAGGGGTGGGGCATAGTACCTGGAGATCCCTGGGGTGTGCAATACCTGCGCTGATGGTCCCTCGGGGCTGGAGAAGGGGCAGAGGAATGTGGCCAGACCCTATGTGACGCCTCCGTGAAAGGGGCAGGCCACGGAGGGATGACAATCATTTTGGGGCTGAACTCTCCAAGGAACTCCAACGTCACATGGTCAGGATTGTGACTCGTGAAGTGGAATATGTGGAGCTCCTCAAGCAACCTCAACAGGAACTGCTGATAGCTGGTGATATCAGCATCTGAGGGTTCCAGTCTAAAAATGACCTGGTCCGGGGCTCTTAGGTAGTGCGGAAAAGCAGCTGCTGATGATCTGAACTGTCTCCAGGTCATAGGCCCTGAAGGGTCCAAGAAACCTGGTAGAGCAGAGGGAGGAGGCAAAGGATCCACAGGGTGAGGAGAAGCCTGGCAAGCCAGAAGAGGATCCCTGCTAGGGCTACAGTAACACGCAGAAGACCCCTCCTGAGGGGGAGGACTGCACAACACACCCACTGTAGGTCACCCAACCATACAGAAGCGGCCAAAGTGGTGCCCAAGAGAAAGGACCCCACGACGGGGTGATCACAGCCAGTCTGTCCCTTGTAGGCAGCCCCTAGCCCCACCTGCTGCAGACCCTACCTGGTCTAGTGAGCAAAGAAGAGAGGGGTCAACACTGCGACTCCTCTCAGAGCCACCAGTAGCACTGGAAGTGGGTCTGCGTGCCACCCCCGACCTCCTCAAACTCCCCTCCCCAGAAAGGGACCTGCTCCTCGGATGGTCCCTAGTGCCTGCAACTGGGGGCTCTGAGACAGCCCCAGCACCAGAGGAGGCAATAGAAACAACCCCAGACTCCACCCGGGCAATGGAATCCAACACAGTGCCACACATGATGCTGGAACCAGACTCAGTGCTGGAGGCATCACCGGAGCTCTACCCAGCACCGAGTATGGTGACGGCAACAGACTTGGCGCCAAAGATGGTGCTGTCCCCAGCTCAGGGCCATCCTTGGTGCTGACATCCTCCCAGGCACTGGAGTTGGTGCCAGAGGTGTCCCTGGCACTGCAAGCAGCGCCAGAGGACACAGAGGAGTCGACTCCAAGGATAGGGACCACCGGAGGAACGACCAAAACCAAGACACTGGAGATCGAACAGCTAGGCCTAACCAGCCATCAGGACTCCTCAGAGTCAGGCAGCCACTCCGGGGTCATCCCGATCATCCTCCTCCAAAGAGGAGGTGATCAGAGAGACCAGCAGAGAGGTAACTCTTAAAACCCTCCCACTCCCAGTGTGAGCGCCGACCATGGCACCGCCCCACTCACGGGCTCCAAAGGTGGAGTTGGGAGCTGAAGCGGTGTTAACAGGTGGTATTGAGCACTTTGCCAGTTTGTGCCCAGCGTATAGCTGCAACCACGACACAGGGACATCCATGCTTCAGAAGAAGCAGTGGACTGTGAGGAGTGCTCAACTGACCCACTGGAGGACGTTGACTGTCTGCCTGACCCCTCACGCAGGCGTCTGGTCTCAGCGAGACTGGAACCAGCTGAGGCCTGCTCTCCCTTGGTATGCAAAGTACCATAGGGAGACCTGGGGGACGGGGCCCAACATCCTGACCTTGGCGTCCCAGGACTGACGCCGCCCTGAAGGTGGGAGGATCCTGACCCACCTTCAACACGCACACCTGGAGAAACTGGTGGTCCACGGAACAGTAGGCATTGCAGTTGTCCATATCATGATAGGGACCCAGGCAGGTGAGACAACGATCATGACAGTCCAGTATGGTCATCAGCTTGCCACAAGGGCACCTATACATAGGAGCATGCCCCAGTCTTGGATTTGGAAGTAGGCCCTGAACCGAACATGATCGTTACGGATAATGTAAAACTAAAGCAAAGACTCAGTGCCGTAGAAACAAGAAAAAAAATAAAAGAAACAGTTTTACCGGTTCCTGGAGATGTCCTACGGCATCAAGTAATGGCATCGCCAGAACTTTCGGTGGTCGATGAGAACTTTACTATCATGCACAGCAGAAAAAGCAGCAGCTCCCATGAAGCTATGCACCTCAATGGCGAAAAATAGAACAGAGGTGATGGAGGGGCCGGCAGTGGTTAATGGCCAACCCGCGAGTGCCACATAATGCGTCAGCCTTGAGGGTGGCACCAGCCCCTCCTCCTAGAGAAAAAAGCTCTAAGAGCTCTAAGCTATAAGCTCCCATGGGATCCTAGCCCCTCCAGCTTGACCCACCAGTGATGAATGGTGAAGACTGATACAGTTAAGATCATGTCCCTGACAATATATATTTCATAGGAACTTGGTAACCATTTCCACTACATTTTCAGGCACCGTGTGTCTTTGCAGCATGGTAAATGTGCACTTCGCTTGCCATAAATAATATTTGTAAATGGTAAAGCAAATTTGGAGAGTACTCTTATGGACTTTCTTCCATCTGGCATAGAAGAGGCCAAGCACTACTTCCTGGTAAGTGACTGGTATAAACAATGGCTCCATCCATGCCTAAGTGTTCTCCAAATTCCCCTAGCATAGGGGCAATCAAATAAAAAGTGTTGCTGTGTCTCAAGAATTTCTGTTTGGGGGTCGTGGGTATTCACACTCTTCCACCCTCTTGTGTTTCATGCTGTCTTCTACTGGTACCCTCCCATTGCTCCCAAGCCAAACAAATCCCACATCTGTGGAGGAAGTCTAGGATTCACAAGTCAAGCAGCCAATTCCTTTTGCATTTCAGAGGGGCAGAATTTCAAATTTATTGCAGGACAGAAATAAAAATTACATACTTACCAAAATTCTTGATCTTCTTGGACAAGTCTTCACCATTTATTCATACTGCTGGGTTCAAGCTGGAGGTGCTGGGACCCAGTGGGAGCCAAAAATCTTCAGGAGGGTCGGAGTGAGATAGGACCACGCATGTAGCAAGACTGGATTGTGCTGCATAGGCTATCTTGGTGTCGACCCTCCAACTGCCTCAGTACCTTTTTTACCAAGGAGGTGCAGTGTATGCTGACTAGAGAATGCCTAACTTAACAAGGGCATAAGATAGCCCTTCTAACCCATTTTAAATAAATCAACTAAGAAGAATGTCTTCATAGCCCAAACAGAAACAAGTAGTGAAGACCAGGAACAGACTCAGTGAGCTCAGGGGTGGTGGGTGGGCATATGAATAAATGGTGAAGACTTGTCCAAGAAGGTAACTGGGGCCGTGTTTGTGGACTTGACCAAGGCATTCAATTTGGTTGACCATGAGTTGTTGATTGCTAGATTGGAATCTTTGGATTTAGGTGATTCTGCTCTGGGCTGGTTTTCAGATATCTTCATAATAGATACCAAACGGTAAAATTTAGAGGAACCATATCTGATAAAGCTTTAGTTAAGTGTGGAGTCCCTCAGGGCTTCATACTTGGACCAATATAATTTTCCTTATTTTTTGATGATATTACTTCAGTATTACATACTGCTAAATCTACTCTTTATGCAAATGATGCAGTAATTTATCCCCATGGGACAACAATAAGTGAGTTAAATCTTGCGTTAACAAGTGAGATGTCTAGACTATACCATTGGCTAGCCTCAAACAAATTGGTGCTGAACAAAACTAAAACAAAAACAATGGTATTTGGGACTGCACCTAGGTTAAGGGATATGGGTTGTTCTCTTTAAATTTCTGCCCCAATGGGACAATATATGAGAATGTAACGAGTTTCCAGTGCCTGTGGGTTACACTGGACCCAACTTTGAATTACAATTTGTATTTGGCTAAAGTAACCTTTAAGGTTCACTCTAAAATTGAATTATTATGTAGATTAAAGTTGTTCTTGATTAGTGAGACAAGACTGGCAACTGCAAAATTGTACTTATACCCATTAGTTAATTATGCAGCTATTATTATGGATAATGTTTCTACAAGTTTTGCACTAAAGAAATCTGTCTTGTTGCAATCAATTGGTAAGTCTGCACTTTCAGCTGATAGGCGCACACATCACTGTGTGATTTTACATGAGATGGGTTGGTTCCCATCCAGCTAAATGATAAATTTTTGTTTGCGAAATTTGTATTTCGGTCGATTCATGGTGGAGCACCTCAAAGATTGTTAAATTATTTTTAACCATACTAGTCTCAGTATTATTCTAGAATGATCTAGGTCTGGTAATACTGCACTCAAACTTCCTCTTATGAGGACTTCATGTGGGCAGCGGGCGTTTGTTTATGCTGCTCCTAATAACTGGAATGGGGTCCCTATGGGTATTAGGAATGTAAGGTCAATTGAGCTTTTCTCTAGAACATTGTTTCAGTATTTTCTGTCTTTATCGGAGTGTTATGACTGATTTTAATTTATTTTATTATTTTAATTTTATTTATTTTAATGTTTATTTACCTCATGTATATGCATATTTACTGTTTGTCTGAATTTGTTGGTCACACTTGTAAAAGGATTTGATGTCCAGTGTGCTTACCCGTTAAGCATAACAAACAAACAAACAAGATCAAGAATTACAGTGAGTATGTAATTTTCATATCTTCCTGGACATAAAGTCTTCACCGTTTATTCATATTGCTGGGTTAGAGTACCAAGCTAAAACCAAATCCCCCAAGCAGAGCAGCTGGAGACAGAGCAAGCAGGGTGGTTGGAGACAGAGCTCACTCAGGACAGAAGTCCATTAAGGATTGTTCTGCCAAAAGAAGCATGCATGAACATCGGGAGTGTAGTGCTTACTAAAAGTATGCACTGAACTCCAAGTAGCCGTTTTGCAAATGTTATCAATGGGAACAGAGCAGATCTTTGCTAAAGAGGCAGTCACAGCTCTAGTAGAATGAACATGCATTTGGCCCTCCAACTTGACCTGCACCATAGAGTAACACAAAGTCAGGCCACTATCCAAGCAGAAATACACTTAATGGAAACTGGCTGACCAAGCTGGGCAGTAGTGAAGGATATGAAGAGCTGCTTGAATTTATGGATGTCCTTTGTTCTATCAATGTAGAAATGAAGGTCTCTTTTAACATCCAGAGAGTGAGGGGTGCATTCCCCTTCATTCTGGAAGTAAGGGAAATAAGCAGGCAGTACCAAGGGCTGGTTGAGGTGGAACTCTGAAACCACCTTGGGTAGGAACTTAGGGTGTATACGGAGAACCACCTTGTCTTTGTGAGAGATGGTATACAGAGGGTCTGTGACCAAAGCATGCATCTCAGAGACCCTACAAGTGAAAGTGATGGCCACAAGAAAAGCAGTTTTCCAGGTCAGAAATTTTAGATCACGTGACTAGAGGCTCAAAAGGTTTACAAGTAAGCATGTCTAGCACAAGGTTAATATCCCAGGGAGCAACCAGCTTCCTGACCGGGGCCTTGTATGCAGAATGCCTTTGAGGAACCTCTTCAACAAAGGTAGTTGGGCCAGGGTCATATTCTGGACTGGCTCATGATAGGCAGACTGCACAGAGATTAACCTTTATAGAAGAGTACTGAAGTTCTACGTCTGAAAGGTCTAGCAAGTACTCCATTACTTTGTCAGGAGGGCACTGGAATGGATCTATGGGGATCTTAGCACACCATTCTGAGAAGCGTTTCCAATTGGCTGTGTAAGTCTTCCTAGTGGAGGGATTACGTGCAGCCAAGAAGATCTCTGAGATTCTCTGAGACACATTAAACCTGCCCACTTCTATCTCCTCAGGATCCAGGCATGTAGATGAAAGCAGTGCAGGTTGGGATGGACCAGGGATCCCTGCATCAGAAGGTCCATCCATAGTGGTAGTTGCTGAGGAGGATGTGCTAACAGCTTATTGATCAAGAGAAACCAAATCTGTCGAGGCCAGTATGGTGCAATGAGCATCATGTTGCCCCCATTAGTCTCCAGTCTGAGCAATTAATGGAAGAGGAGGAAATGCATACAGAAAGTGATTTGTCCACCACAGTCTGACTGCATCTTGACAGAAAACACCAGGTTATGGATTTTGAGAGCAAAATAGAGGCAGTTTTGTGTTGAGTGGGGACGCAAAAAGGTCCAGGTCTGGAGTACCCCACTTGTTGAAGAGCAACTGTATGATGTCTAGTGCTAATGACCACTTGTGAGGATCCGAGTCTGTCCTGCTGAAGTGGTCTGCCAAATCATTCTGAGTCCCTGGCAGGTAAACTGCCTGAATCATGGCACTGCGGTCGAGGCACCACTCCCAGACCCTCATGGCTTCTTTGCAGAGAAGGTAGGAGTGTGCCCCCCCTTGCTTGCTGACGTAAGACATCACTGCTTTGTTGTCCATCTGAAGAAGGATTACCTTATGACTGACTACATCTTCTGGGACTCGGAAAGCATAGAGGACTGCCCTCATCTCCAGAACATTGATGTGGAGGAGTGACTCTGCCTGGGTCCAAAGACCCTGAATGCGATGGTCCTGGCAGTGAGATTCCCAGTCAAGAAGAGACACATCCATAGTGATGGTTATCTGAGACTCCGATGGAGCAATGGGGAGACCTTGAAGCACAAAGTCCTCCTGTGTCCACCATGCAAGTTACTGCCATAGAGGTTCTGTCACTTTGATGGGATAAAACTGAAGATGTGTTGTTGGGGACCACTGTGTGCCGAGCATCCACTGAGTGGTCCTCACATGCAGCCGGGCTAGAGGCACTGTGAAGACTGACGAGGTTATGAGGCCTAATATCCTTGCATGGAGTGAGCCCAGAGGGGATTCTTTTCCCTAATGAAACGTGCCATCTGAAGTACATCGTTCCTCCTTTCCTCTGGGAGAAAGGCCTTGCTTTTGTGGTGTCTAACAGGGCCCTATGAAGAGGAGCTGCTGTGAGGGTTGAAGTTATGACTTTTCCAGGTTCAGCAGCACCTCCATGGAAGTCAGGAAATGAGATGATGTGGCTACTGCTCTCTCTGTGCCTTGTCTTGACGGGCTTGCTAAGAGTCAATCATCCAGGTAGGGGAAGACCTGAATGCCGAGATTTTGAAGGTGCCCTGCAAGAACCACAAAGCACTTCATAAAGACTTGAGGCACTAAGGAGAGCCCAAAGGGCAGGACTCTGAACTGGTAGTGTTGCCCCAAGGCCGCAAAGTGAAGGAAATGGAAATTACATGCCTATCGTAATTCTTGATCTTCTTGGATGACGCCTCCGCCACTCATTCACACTAATGGGAATACACCGAAGGCGCTAGGACCAAGTAGGAGCAACCTTTCAGGAGGGCCAGCACCTGAGATGGAGCTGCGAGGAAGTGGCACTGTGAGCCTGGCACGTGGGATAATGACTATCTCAGCGTCGACCCTCCAACTGCCTCAGTAACTTTTTTTCCGAGGAGGTGCAGCATAACTAACCTAAAAATTGGACATGAGATAGTCCGAATGACCCGTGTAAGAACGGTCAAAAACAAAGTCTTCATAGTTCAACCATTGAGGGAGTGAAGACCATAAACAGAGAAGTGAGCGTGGGGGATGGTGGGTGGGCATGTGAATGAGTGATGGAGACTTCATCCAAGAAGATCAAGAATTACAGTAGGTACGTAATTTCCATATCTTCCTAGACATAAAGTCTCCACCACTCATTCACACTAATGGGAGAGTACCAAACTAAATAATCCCCCGAGACGGGTGGCAGAAGATAAAGAGCTCACGTGCTTAGGACAGAAGTCCATTAAGAATGGTCCTGCCAAACGACAGATGTCGCCTGGCATGGACATCCAAGGCGTAGTGCTTAACAAATGTATGCACGGAGCTCCAGGTAGCTGCATTGCAAATATCTGCAATGGGCACGTTACGGATTTCCGCCAGAGATGCCGTGATTGCTCTGGTAGAGTGAGCGTACACTCTGCCTTCCAGCTTGACCTGTGCCATAGAATAGCAGTGGTGAAGGCATGCCACCAGCCACACTGATATGTACAAGGATAGCAGTAGGTTGACCCAGCCAGATCTCGCTGAAGGAAACAAACAGTTGTTGAGCCTTGTGAATTTCCTTCATTCTATCCAGATAGAACCGCAATGCTCTTTTACATCCAGCGAATGAAGTGTACGCTCCCCTTCATTCTGGAAGTTCGCAAAGTAGGTAAGAAGGATTAAAGGTTGTTTTAGATGGAATTCTGAACAACCTTAGGATGAGTCCTAAGAACTACCTTGTCCTTGTGAAATACAGTGTACGGGGGGTCTGTGACCAGTGCGTGTATTGCAGAAGCTCCATGGGCAGAAGTAATGGCCACCAGGAAGGCTGTTTTCCAAGTGAGGAACTTCAACTCGCAAGTAGCTAGAAGCTCGAAAGGTTTACGAGTGAGCATGTCTAGCACAATGCTAATGTCCCAGGCTGCAACGGGACGTCTAATAGGAGGTCTCATACGCAGAATACCCCTAAGAAACCTCTTAACAATGGGCAACTGAGCCAGCGACATGGAAAGTACCGGCTCATGATATGCTAAAATGGCACAAAGATGAACTTTGACTGTGGAGTACTGCAGTGTTTGAGAGGTCTAAGAGATACTCCAAGACTTTATTCGGTGGGTAGAAAAAAGGGTTCCAAGAGTATTTTGCACACCAGATAGAGAAACGCTTCCATTTAGCTGTGTAGGTTTTTCTAGTGGCCAGCTTACGTGCAGCCAAAAGAATATCTGAAACTCTATGAGAAACATTGTACCTATTCATCTCTATCTCTTCAGGAGCCAAGCATGAAGGTGAAGCGACTTCAGGTTGGGATGGACCACAGAACCCTGGGTCAGAAGGTTCATCTGAAGGGAAAGCATTTTCGGGGGGGGGTCCGATAGTCTGTTGAGTAGCAGGAACCAGATCTACCAAGGCCAGAAGGGGGCAATGAGAATCTTTGTGCCTCGGGGACTCTAATTTGAGCAGTACCCTCTGAATTAGGGCAAGAGGAGAAAAAGCATATAGAAAGTGTTTTGTCCACCACAGTCTGAATGCATCCTGACAAAAAATGCCAGGTCCTGGATTACTGGAGCAGAAGAGAGGCAGCTTTGCATTGAGTGGGGATGCAAAAAGGTCCAGGTCTGGAGTTCCTCACTCTCTGAAGAGTGACTGAACGATGGTTAAGTCGAGAGACCACTCGTGAGGATCTGCCTCCATTCTGTTGAGATGGTCTTCCAGCTTGTTTTGTTCTCCTGGCAGGTAAACCACGTGGATTAGAGCCTTGTGCTCCAGGCAACATTCCCACACTCTCATTGCTTCCCTGCATAATGGGTAAGAGTGTGCACCGCCCTGTTTGTTGCTGTAATACATCACTGCCTTGTTGTCCATTTGAAGGAGAATGTTCTTGTGACAGAGTTCGTCCTTCAAAGCTGCATACAGGATGGCTCTGATTTCCAGGATGTTTATGTGAAGTTGAGACTCACCCTGAGTCCATGTACCCTTGGTGTGGAGATCCCGGCAGTGAGCTCCCCAACCCATCAGAGATGCGTCCATGGTAATAGAGATCTGATGATCCAGAGGGGTGAAGGTATATCCTTCCAGAATGTTGTCCTCCTGAGAAAAATAGGTGAGCGACCACTTCAGAGATTCCATCATCTTGATGAGAAAGGACTGAGGGTGAGTGGTTGGGAACCACTGAGCATCCACTGGGAGGTTCTCATGTGTAGACGAGCCAAGGGTACAGTGAACACTGAGGATCCCATGAGGCCCAGCATCCGTTGCATCGAGATAGCTCAAACTGAGCTGAGCTCTCCGATGTATCGGGCCATCTGTAAGATATCGCTCTTTCTGTCCTCTGGAAGAAAAGCTTTCACACAGGAGGTGTCCAGAAGAGTTCCTATGAAGAGGAGCTTCTGGGAGGGCTGCAACTGTGATTTGTTGAGGTTCAGCAGGATTCCCATGGACATGAGAAAGTCTGAGGCCATGGCCACGGCCTCCAGAGTCTCTTGCCTGGAGGGACTTGCTAGGAACCAGTCGTCCAGATATGGGACCACTTGTATTCCGATTTTCCTGAGGTGCACCACAAGAATTGCACAACACTTTGTAAAAACACAAGGCGCTGAGGATAGCCCAAAGGGCAGGACTCTGAACTGATAGATATTTGTGGTGCTTTGGGTGTATGAGAATGTGTTGGTAGGCATCCTGCATGTCCAGGGAGGCTAGCCAACCGTGTTGATGAATCAAAGGTAGTAGGGTACTGAGTAATATCATATTGAACTTCTCCTTGTGTAAGAACTTGTTTAACTTTCTGAGATCCAGAATAGGGCGCATGCCGCCGGTTTTCTTTGGGATCAGAAAGTAATGGGAGTAGAAACTTGTGTTTCGTTGATCCATCAGAACTACTTCTATGGCCCTATTGTTCAGAAGGCCTTGTACCTCAGAAGCAAGAAGGTGTGACTGTACTGCTGACAGCCTGGGCTGTCATTTGGGAGGATAATCCGGAGGGGGTTTCCGAAAGATTGAGAGTACCCCTCGCGGATTATCCTGAGGACCCATTTGTCTGATGTTATAGATTTCCACTGGTTGTAGAACTGAGTTAGATGTCCTCCCACTGCTGAGGAGGAGTCCCCCTCAGGCAGCTGAGGTGGAACCTGGGCCGGAAACTTAAAAGGTGGCACTGGACGCTTTTGGTCCTTTTGCCTTCTGCTGCACTTTCTTTTGCGGCTGAGGGTTCTGGTTTCTGTTAAAACCTCCTCTGCCTTTGCCCCAAAAGGACTGACGGTTGTGAAGAAAACATTACTCACCTTAGTAATTGTGTTTCTTCTAATGGAGTCTTGCTGTATTCTGACTTATTGCAGTTAGCCCCAGCACTTGAACATCCCCCGGAGAGGAAAGAGTTAAATTCTATGCAAGGCACTGAACATTGAGCTCAAGCTTGGTTCAAACCTCTGTCTGCTGTACTTTAAAGTGTAAGCATCAGATTCTTGTGAGCTACTACTAACTAACTATACCCACTATGTGGAAATTGTAAAGTTTTACTAGCCAAATGGCAACCAAATATTTTGGATCCCCCAAAAGACTCAGGTCGAGAAATCCAAAATCAAAAACCAGGTAGTGAACAACTTATGACTATTAAAATAAAACACAACCCACCCCTCTCTAAAAAGAGGGAGTGCCCAGATGCACCCCTGGAGTGCAACACTGCACCTGCCAGCCCACTTCCCAAAAACCAGGTTCTGAGAGGGGAGGCAGGGAGGGAGGTCAGAATACAGCAAGACTCCATTAGAAGAAACACAGTTACTAAGGTGAGTAATTTTTTCTTCAAACAACATGAAGTCTTGCAGTATTCTGACTTATTGCAGACTACCAAGCAGTACCTCCATGGAGGAGGGATTCAAACCTATTTTGGGAATAGGCTCTGCAGTACTGCTGTACCAAACCGAGCATCACTCCTAGCCTGGATATCCAGAGAGTAATGATTGGTGAATGTATAGACTGTTTTCCAGGTGGCTGCTTTACATATGTCTAGTAAGGGAATATCCCTGGCAACAGCCAGGGAACCAGTTGTACCTCTAGTTGAATGAGCCCTCAGTACTGAGGGTGGTATTTTGCCTAGCTTTTCATAGCAGAATTGTATACAAGAGACAATCCACCTGGCAATAGTTCTCTTAGTGGTAGGTTTGCCCTTCCCCACTTCCCCATAAGTGAGGAACAACTGGAGGGAGTCAAACCTGTGTGCCTTAGTACGTTCAATGTAGTAGCTAAGAGCCCTTTTAACATCTAAACTGTGTAATCTTCTCTCTCCTGAAGAAGAATGATCAGTGAAGAACACAGGGAGAGACATGGATTGGTTCAAAGGAAAATCTGAAACCACTTTGGGTAAGAACCTCCTGTTGGTTCTAAGGACCACCTTATCCCTATGGAATCAAATAAAATCAGGCTCCACTGACAGAGCTTGTAATTCACTGATATGTCTGGCAGAGGTAATAGCTACCAGGAACACAGTTTTCCAAGTCAAGTACTTACGTTCTGCTGAAGGCAAAGGCTCAAAAGCGGGTTGCATAATCTAAGCAATGCAAACATTAAGGTCCCAAGCAGGAATAGGATCCCAAAAAAGGGGATTGGAATGAAGCAATCCCTTGAAAAATTTACAGAAAACAAGATGATATGCCAGTGAGGAGGGCTTTCCCACTGAGAGAAAAGCAGAAACAGCTGACAAGTGTACCTTGAGGGTGGCTGGTCTGAGGCCTAGGCCATTAAGATGAACCATGTCATCCAGATCTGTAGACAAGTCAGCAGTATCTGGGGATATATGTTTCTTGGAACACCAAATGCTGAATCTTTTCCATTTGGAGTTATAAGTTTTTCTCGTGGCAGGTTTTCGAGAAGCTTTGAGAATGTCCAGAACCCCTTGAGACAGGTGCAAATTTGCATACTCTAACTCTTCAAGAGCCATGCCTTGAGATTGAGACCGAAGGTTGGGGTACCAGATCCTCCCCTGAGAGGAGGTTAACAGATTGTGATTCCTGGGAAGAGACAGGGGAAGATGGACTGCTAGGGACAGCAACAGGGGATACCAAGGCTGCCTGACCCAATCTGGGGCAATCAGGATCACTTTGCAAGACTGTAATCTTATCTTGAACAGAAGAGGAAAGGGAGGGAAGGCATACAGAAATTTCCCTTTCCAATCTAGAATCAGAGCATCCAGAGGGACTGAGCCCAAGACTGGGGGTCTGCAACAGAAGAGAGGAAGTTGGTGATTGTGTGGGGCTGCAAAGAGATCTATCTCTGGAGTTCCCCACCTTGAAAAAATCACCTTTAAGACTAGGGGATCCAGGGACCATTCGTGATGGCCCTGGGAGATCCTGCTCAATGCATCTGCTAGCACATTGTCCTTTCCTGGGAGGTGGACTGCTACCAGAGAGGTCCATAGAGAATAAGCCAGGGACCATCATTTCATGGCTTCCGGGCACAAGACCATAGACCGAGTGCCTCCTTGCTTGTTGATATACCACATGGTGGTGGTGGTGGTGTCTGTCCTGACCTGGACCACCTTGTTCTGTACTGATTCCGAGAAGGCTTTCAGGGCCAGGAAAAACTGCCCTGAGCTCCAGGAGACTGATGTGGAGAAGAGACTCCTGAGTGGACCACACTCCCTGGGCTGTGAGAGTCCCCAGGTGAGCTCCCCACCCCAGGAGAGAAGCATCTGTGGTTAGAACCACTGAATGCGATTGAGTGATGAATGGGACTCCTTGCCTGAGATTGTCCTGATCCTGCCACCACTGAGGAGCCTGGATCAGAGTCTGAGTCACTGGAATTAGCTTGGTTAGAGGGTCTTTTTTCTGAGACCAAAAGGTCAGGTGAAACTGAATGTCCATCATCTGAAATCTGGCCCCTTGGACCACTGCAGTGGAAGCTGCCATATGGCCCAGAAGCTGAAGGAAGTGTCTTGCTGGTCAAGAAACCAGAAGGTGGAAGGAGGAAGCCAGCTCTATGATGGCTCTTACCCTTACCAATGTAGGAAAAGCTCTTGCTTTGACAGTATCCAGCTCTACCCCTATGAAGGCCAGAAGCTGTACTGGCTCGAGAACTGACTTGGGAAGATTGAGAAGAAATTCCAGAGAAGTGAGCCCTTGCTAGGTCACCTGCAGATCAGCACTGACTTGGTCTGGAGACTGGCCTACAATGAGCCAGTCGTCCAGGTATGGGAATATGGAGATATTTTTTCTCCTTAGGAATGCCACTACTACTGCTAGGCATTTTGTGAACACCCTTGGAGCTGATGTTAGGCAGAAGGGCATTGCTTTGAACTGTTAATGGCCTGAAGGCAATTCGAACCTGAGGTACTTTCTGTGGGAGCACCTGATGGGAATGTGAAAACAGGCATCCTTTAGGTCCAGGGAGGCTAGCCAGTCCCCTGGCCTTAGAGAGGGAAGGATTATTCCCAGAGTCACCATTTTGAACTTTGGTTTTAAAAGGTGTTTGTTCAGGTATCTTAAGTCTAGGATGGGCCACCACTCCCCTGTTTTTTTCAGGGTAAGGAAGTACCTGGAGTACAGACCTTTGCCCCTGCGTATTGCAGGAACACTCTCTCTATGGCCCTTAAGGCCAATAGAGATTAAACCTCTGCCTCTAGGGCAATGGTTTCACAGATGTTTGCAGATGGAAAGGATCTGGCTCTCAGCTTTGGACATTTTTTAAAGCAGAGAGCCAGTCCCTGGCTTACTACCTCCAGGACACACTTGTCTGAGGTAACAGACTTCCAGTCCTGGAGGTAGTAAGCCAGCCTGCCTCCTACAGGAATGAGGGAGTCAACCCAGGCTGACACATCAGGGTGTCTGCTTGGCAGGAGCCTTAGGCTGAGAGGTGGATGCAGCCCTGCTCATCCCCCTTCTGCCTCTCCCTCTGAAGAACCCCCTCTGAGAAAACAGAGAGGAGGCCTGTGCTTGGTAGAAAGGCATTTGAAAAGGCCTGCCCCTGCCCCTAACTTGCTGCCTTTGAGGAGTTGCCTACCTTTCCTAGGCCTGTGCACTCCTGTAGATGGTCCTGTATTCATCCATCTTTTTCATGTAATTCTCTATCTGCTCCCCCAAACAAAGAATTACCCACCACAGGGAAATCCATGGCCTTAGCCTGGGTGTCCTGTGAAAGGCTAGTACATCTGAGCCAAGCCATTCTCAGAAGAGCCACAGATGTAGCCATGACTCATGATGACACATCACTGGAGTCCACAGCAGCATGAAACGGGATCTTAGATACCTCAATCTCATCAGCAGCCATCTCCTCCAGCTCCCTGGCAAGCTGAGGGGAGGCCTGCTTAGCCAGTGCCAGTACAGTGTCCCTCCTGGACTTCTGGTATCTGGCTGTATAGGCCATGTAATTAGCCTGCCTGAGTCCCAAGGAGGATGCCATGTACTGTTTCTTTGCCATGGCATCCAGCTTCCTGCAGTCTTTATCTGGGGGGTGTGAAGCCAAGGGTATGTTAGCCTTATCACAGGCTGCAGCCTGCACAACTCCAACATGGCTGCATTGCTGGTACAAGTACTCCGTACCTGAACCTGACAGCATGTACCTCTTGTCCATCTTTCTGTCCACAGGAGGTAAAGAATTTGGGGTTTTTAACAATTTTTGTGTCTGTTTCCCAAAGGACTTATGAAGGAGAAAAGACAACCTCTTGGACTCTGGGATGTCCATCATTTCAACATAATCAGGCTCTTCTTCTTCCTCAACAGCTTCTTCCAAGGGGAGCTGGAGGGTTTCTGCCACTTTCCTGTAAAACATAACGTGGGAAGGGGACTCAGAAAGCTTGGGAGGGGAAACACCAGAAAGCCTGTCTGGGGAGATGTCCGGTTCAATGGGCTCATCCAGACCTTCCATTCCATCATCATCATCATCATCATCATCATCATCATCATCACCACCTTCATAATCATCATCCCCCTCCAAATCTAGTTCATAAAAATCTTCAGGGGCATAATCTTGAACCGGAGGAACCGACCAAATTGAACGCCTGCCAGAAGGCGCCGGATCGGTCGGAACCGGACGAAGCGATTCAGCAATCCTAATTGCTCATGCAATCTCCTCGGCGGTTGGAACATGCGACTCTGGATCCAAACCGGCTGATTTTTCTTTTCATTTCCTTTTTGATGGAACCGATCCCTCAGAATCGTCTCTCCTTTTGCCCGAGGAAGTATCACCCTAGTCAGAGGGCACTCCTTCTGGTTCAGCCGAAACTGAACCGGGCTGGTCATCCAGGTCAGCGGACTTCTCGGCCTCCTTATCCCTAAGCCTGCCCAATCTCTTGTCTAGGGTGCATTTAGGGAAGGTTTTACATATTTGGCAGTCTGAATCGAGGTAGTCAAACCCCAGACAATAAACACAAGTGGTGTGGGGATCAGCTTTAGCAAAGACTTCCCCACACACACTGCAGTGTTGAAACTCAGTGGGCCCGGTTTTTCTTTTGGGTTTCTCAGACGTAGTCATCCTATCAAACAAACTTACCCTTTACTCGGCAAAAACCAGGTAAAACCCCCTTATCGGTTTCTAATCGTGTTATGGGTATTTGAAAAAAACACAAGAAACATGTATTTTTTAAAACCAATAAGGATTGGTAACCACACACTGAACCTGAAAGAAAAAACACACATAGGATAACTGGTTCAGCCAAACTGGTTAACAGTTCAAATTACAATTTCCACAAGTATCCTACGTGTAGTCCACTACCTATGTTACTTACTGAACCACAGACAGCGATCTGAACCGAAATAGAAACGAAGGGATCAGTAAAACCGACGACTTTAACCAACTGATGAACTGTGAGCAGGGGAGAAATCTCCAGAGCAACTGTTCAGTTAGGTGGAGTAAAGAATCTGACGGTTACACTTCAAAGTGCAGCAGACAGAGGTCTGAACCGAGCTCGAGCTCAACATTCTATGCCTTGCATAGAATTTAACTCTTTCCTCTCCAGAGCAGTTCAAGTGCTGGGGCTAACTGCAATAAGTCAGAATACAGCAAGACTTCATGTAGTTTGAAACTGTCGCTTGTTCCCACCCCCTTGGGAGGGGACGGGCGTAGGTCTGGTTGTCTTAATGGCAGACCTAGTCTCCCGTGTGACCTCTAGTGCTTGCTCCAACTGAGGTCCAAACAGATACATACCATCGAAAGGTAAGGCCATGACTTGCTGGTGGGCATCATTCATAAAGCCGGAAGTACGAAGCCAAGAGTGTCAATGGATGCAGATGCCAGCCAATGCCACCCGAGAAGCAGTATCGAAGGCATCCACTGCAGCTTTAACCTGTTGGTTATTGGGCTCGATACCCCTAGTTATGGTCTGAAGTAGCTCTGAGTTAGCCTCCGATTCGGGCAGAGCTTCTACCATTGCTTTGAGCAAATGCCAAAGAACATACTCATATTGAGAAAAATAGCCCTGGTAGCTGGCAATGCACATGCCCAGGGTTGAGGCAGCAAAGACTCTCACCTAAGGTGTCTATCTTGTGAGATTCTTTATTTATAGGTCGGCTGTAGATTACTGAGGAAGGACAGCCTTATAATTCTCTGTCAGGACCATTATGGCATCAGCAAAGGCTTGTGAGGCAAAGATGGGGCAATCCTTGGGAGGGGCATATTTCTTATCTATGGGCTTGACCACAGAAGGAATAAGAGCCAGATTCTTCCACACCATCTGTGAAAGGGTCTCGAAAGAGGGCTGTACCGGAGGGGTTAAATCCATAGGGATTTCTGGGACATGAAGATATTGGAGATGCAAAAGCTTCCCAGGATCGATTTCTGTGGTCTGGAGAGAAAGGGTAGAATTTAGGTTCTTGAGCAGAGACTTAAAGGAAAGGTCCTCAATAACAGGCTCTGCAGGAGAATTGATCCTTGCCCCAGGGCAGTATCAGCATCAACATCATCACCCAGTCTAAGATCTGGATCGGGCTCAAAATCATCTCCTGACAGTCCAGGAGGGACCGTATAGACAGGAACGGAGTGAAAACCAGGGGAGAAGCAGAAAGCATCGGAGTCAAAAACCTCTAGAAACTTGATGGTGCCACACCCGTCCCCGGCACCGTCTAAGAAAACGGCACTGAGAACAAAGGAGAAGCCATCACAGAAAATGGCATCACACACTGCGCCAACAAAGAGCGTGACACCACACCCGATGCCGGTGCCACCCCCCCGGTGCCAGAGGCACCAATGGATAGCACAGCACCGTGCATGGCACCACCGCTAGCCCTGAAGCTGAGGACAGTGCTGACAGAGCCCGTGGCACCAATGACGGCGCCGACAGCACTCACAGCACCGTAAGGGACCTCGATACCGGAGAAGTCAGTATAACAGATGACGGCAACGTCACAGAAGTCTGAGAACTGTGATTTAAAGTTACAGGATGAAAAATGGCAGGAGATAAGGACATCGGTGTAGACCCCTGCACTGCAGTCGTGTGAGGGGGATAAACACTAGAGTGCGGAGTCGACAGCACCGAAGAAGGCACTGCGCAACTAGGAAGACCTAACCACCCCACCTGCCATCCCAGAACCGAAGGGCCCGAAGGCCCTGGAGTCGGACAGGCTGGTTCGGGCAATCGGGCCAACCTCCGAGCCCACTGCTCTATAAGAGCAGCCCACTGGTAAAACTGCTCATCAGTAGCTCCTACCAATAGGCGGAGAGGGGCTCCAGTGTCAAAGAAGTCGGCCTTCAGAGACAGAAACCGGCCACTCCGACAGAGGTGGAGACCTGCACCTATCCCTAATAACTGCCCGTCTATGCACAGACGTACCAGAGGGTGACCTAGAGTGATGCCGTTTCTTCTTCGACCTGTGTGCCGAAGAAGAACTAGAGGCCGAACGGTGCCAAGAATGGGACCGTTTCTTTTTATGTTTTCGGGGAGACTGCCCGTCTCCCTGAGCATTGGACCATCTATTGTCAGACCCCCCCCTCAGGGAGGGCGGCGGACCAGACCCGGCCCCGCTGGCTGAACAGTTTTCATATGAAGTCTCCCCATCGTCACCTGCCCGACTCATGGTCGACTCCATCAATGGAGGGATGAAGACTTCCCTCTTATAAGTAGAATTTATTAATATAATCGGTACTTATCGAAGATAAAATGCAAAACAATAAACTGAAAACTAGCTGCTAGTTTGAAGTTTGACTCCCGGAGGGTGAGCAACGTCATCACTGAAGTGCACTCGATGGTGGGAAAAAAGGAACTGAGGCAGTTGGAGGGTCAATGCCGAGATAGTCATTACCACACACACCGGGCCTGTGGTGCCGCATCCTCGCGGCTCCATCTCCGGCCCTCCTGAAAAAGTTAGCTCCCACTGGGTCCTAGCACCTTCGGCATATTCCTATTAGTGTGAATGAGTGGGGGAGACTTTATGTCCAGGAAGATCTAGCAATGGTTTGGGTGCACTGGAATATGTTGGCAGGCATCTTGCATGTCCAGGTATGCCCACTAGTCATGTTGTTTGAGAAGCAGTAGAAGTGTCCCTAGGAAGACCATCTTGAATTTCTCGTGGTACAAGAACTTGTTCAGCTTTCTGAGGTGCATACCCCGTGTCTTTCTTGTAACCAGAAATTAATGGGAGTAGAATCCTGTGTATTGCTCTGTCCAGGGAACTACTTCCAGTGCCCTGTTTTGGAGAAGGCCCGTTATCTCAGACGTGAGAAGGCCTGACTGATCGGCTGACAGAGTGTGTTGCCACTTGGGTGGCAGGTCTGGGGATCTCCTAAAAATTTAGAGAGTATTCCTCCTAAACTATCCTAAGGACCTACTTGTCTGTGGTGATAGACTTCCACCGGGTATAGATTGCATCAGATGACCTCCCACTGCTGAGGAGAGGCCCACCTTGAGCATCTGAGGTGGAACCAGGGACGGAGTCTCAGAGGGAGGCACTGGGCACTTTCGGGCCCTGTGCCTTCCGTTGTATTTTCGTTTGTGGCTGAGGAGGCTGGTGTTTGTTCAGGGCTCCTACACAGAAACATAGACTTTGACAACAGATAAGAACCGCTTGGCCCACCCAGTCTCCCCATTTCCCTGCCTATTAGATAAGCTGCAGATCCTAGTTAACCAACAGCCTACTTCTTCCTACCCCCCACTAGAATTGCCTTATGTCTGTCCCATGCATTCTTGAATTCCCCCCACTGTTTATCACCCCACTATCACCTCGGGAAGGCTGTTCCATACGTCAACCACCCTCTCTGTGAAAAAATACTTCCTCATGTTGCCCCGAGCTGTCCCCCCTCTATCTTCAAATTGTGCCCCCTTGTTCTTGCACATCTCTTTTTCTGAAAGATGCTACCCTCTTGGATTATGTTGATTCCCTTGAGGTACTTGAAAGTTTCTGTCATGTCTCCCCCCTCCTCCTTTCCTCGAGGGTATACATATTAAGCTCTTTTGGTCTCTCTTGGTATGACTTCTGGTGCAGACCCTGAACAATTCTGGTTGCCCTCCTCTGGACTGCCTCAGTCCTGTCTATGTCCTTGTGGAGATGGGGTCTCCAGAACTGCATGCAGTACTCCAGATGGGGTCTCACTAACTGTCTGTACAGAGAGATAACAACATCCTGTTTTCTACTGGTGATGCCTCCTTCTCACATTGCTTGCCTACCTTTAGGTCATCTGATATGACTACCCCAGGTCCCTTTCCATTTTTGTTATTGTTGGTACCCCCGCCCATTGTGTACTCTTCTCCCTGGGTTTTTGTTTCCCAGGTGCATTACTTTGCACTTATTTGCACTGAATCTAAGCTGCCATACATTTGACCATTCTTCCAACCTTGTCAAGTCCCATCTCATTCTCCCGCCCCCTTGTGTATCAACCCTGTTGCAGATCTTTGTGTCGTCTGCAAAGAGACATACTTTTCCTTCCAGCCCCTCCACAACGTCACCTATGAAGACATTAAAGAGGACCAGTCCCAGTACTGAACCCTGCGGTACCCCGCTAGTAACCCCCCTTTCTTTGGAATGGACTCCATTTACTATTACCCTCTGCATCCTGTTCTCCATACAATTTGTTACCCAGGCTACCACCCTGGGATCCACTCCCAGGCTGGCAAACCTGTTTATTAATCTTTTGTGTAGGTGGCCCGTGACATGGGCATCGACGGTGGGCACCTACAATAACGACAACCAATTCCGGTGCATGTCACTGGGGCTAGGGTAGGAGTAGAGGCGGCGGATGGAGGTCAACAAATATAGCGATGGGATGTCACTATACGTACGCGCACGGGGGGAGTGAGCACGCACAGCGAGGGGTGGGAGGGATTATGAGGGGTGGTGCCGCAGTGGGTTGGTGAGCTGGCCCCATAGTGTAGTGGGTGGGTAGGTAGGTGGCGTTGGTGGGTAGGGTGCTGGGTTCGGGTCCGTGTGCTGGCGCGTTTTTGTTTTGCTTGGCCCAAATTTTTTTTTTTAATGGTTTTGCACCCTCTGTACACCCCCTAGAGCTGATAATCCTATAGTAAGAGGTAGGGAGGGTGCAGCCCCATAAACCATTAAAGCAAGTCCCCAACACTGTTTGTTGTGTGTTGGGGAATCAGGAGCCGAAATTAATTTTCGGCACTTGACTGCTCGATAATGGCGATCGTCTTTAGACTTTCGCCATTATCACATAAACCCTTTTATGTGGGACTGTGTCAAAAGCCTTGCTAAAGTCTAGGTAGGTAATATCCACAGCCCCTTCATGGTCTACTACCTTGGCCACCCAGTCAAAGAAATCTATTAGATTCATCTGACATGACCGTCCCGCTGTGAATCCATGCTGCCTTGGGTCCTGTGCCCCATTGTTTTCCAGGTACTCAACAATTCTTTCTTTCAGAAGTGATTCCATCATTTTCCCTACCACTGAGGTCAAACTAACAGGTCTGTAGTTTCCTGCCTCTGCTTTTCTCCCACTTTTGTGAAGGGGAATCAGATCCACCCTCCTCCAGTCCTCAGGTACCACAGCATCCTCCCAAGATTTGTTAAAAATACAGTCAGTGATGTCACTAGTTCTTTTAGAATTCTGGGGTGAATCCTATCAGGTCCCATTGCTTTATCCACCTTCAGTTTTAGAAGTTCTTGCAGGACCCTTTCTTCTGTGAATGGACTGGTATCAACCCCCCTATCAGGGTGTTTCTATTGTTTGGTTTAGGTACCTCCCCTCCTCTTCTTTTTTGAATACTGAGCAAAAGTATTCATTCAGTATCTCTGCCTTTTCACTGTCACCCTCTGCCCACCCCCAACCCCCTTTTTAAGCCTCACTATCCCTCCCTTGGTCTTTCTTCACTCCCTAATGTACCTATAAAAGGTTTTATCCCCCTTCTTCACTGTGTTGACGATCTTTTCCTCGGTTTGGGCCTTTGCTATTCTGACTGCCTTCCCTGCATCCTTTTGCTTTAACTGACGTAGTTCTCTGTCCTGCTCTTTCTGTGATTCCTTATACTTCCTAAATGCTATCTTTTTATCCCTAACCTTCCCTGCCACCTCTTTTGAGAACCATGGTGTTTTTTTTCCCATTGTTTTGTTTATTTGCTTCACACAAAGGCTTGTTGCCTCTGGGATGGCAGTTTTGATTTTTTCCCATTGTTCCTCCACCCCTCCTTCCTGCCCATTTGCTAGTGCATTCCTTAAGCACTCTCCCACTTTGCCAAAGTCAGACCTCCTAAAGTCCAATACCCTCGCTTCTGTAGTGCTTGACTCTACAGCTGTGTTTATCGTGAACCACACTGTTTGGTGGTCGCTTGTTCCCAGATGACTACCCAGTTCTAAATCCAAGATCCTCTCTCTGTCCCCGTTTGATAGTACCAGGTCTAAGACTTCTCCCTCCTGAGTGGGTTCCAACACTAGCTGTCTGAGGCATGCCCCCTGCAGGGCATCGAGAATGACCCTGCTCTTGGATGTAGCTGCAGCAAATGTGCACCAGTTAACATCTTGCATATTCAGGTCCCCCATCAACAATATCTCCTCTTTTTCTGCCATTCTAAGGACACCCTCAATCATTTCCTTGTCCATTTCCTCCCCTGAGATGGGAATCTGTATACAACCCCCATGCGGATTGTGGTGCCATTTCCTGTATTCAAGGTGACCCACAGTGCCTCCTCACCTCCCTGTTTACCCTTTAGTTCTGTTGCTTTGATCCCTTCCCTTATGTAGAGAGCTACTCCACCCCCTCTTTTACCCTCCCTGCCCCTCCTGTTAGATTGTGTAGCCTGGTATGTTGACATCCCAGTCATAGTTCTCTGTGAACCATGTTTCTGTGACTGCCTCGATATCCAGGCGTCCCTCTTCCATCAAGGCCACTAGTTGAGGGAGCTTGTTACCCAGACTATGGGCATTGGTACTCATTGTGACGCTTGGCCAGCTGGTTATGATAGTTGTATGATATTGGTATTATAAGGGAATGGTCAGTTTATGAAATGTCAGTCTGTGAGATTTGGCCCTTTAAATTACAAGGTGTCAGCAGCTGAAATCACAGGATATATTACACTAACCAGGAGATCTCTGTAATGCAATTAACTTACTTGAGAAATTGCATTTTATGGCCGTTTTATGACCTCATGCATTTGAAGTTGGAAACTAAATATACATTTTATGATATCAGGAAAGAGACGTCATTTAGGCTGATCCTGTATGCTTTCTATCACCTAGCTGAGAGTTGGTGACAGAGTGTGAGACTATAAAACATGAAAGGGGATGTGTTGATCAAAGACTCATAATTTGGGGAAATGACTTTTTGCTGATGTCACATTATTAACATACCTCCTGGTAGGAAATCATGTTTGTAATTTTTTAATTCTAAACAAGAGGAGCTAGATGACGCACAAAGGGGGTGGAGAGAGACAGAGAGAGAGAGAGTTGAACTGATACTTGTGTCTAAAATTTAGGTCATATCTTTTTGGGCTCTTAAGAGCAAAGATCTCTCTAATTTAAAGGCACTTACAGAGGTGATACATTAGATAGAAAAGATCTAAACGTATTGTGGTAGGAGTTTGTTCTGTAGTTTTCTTTTTTTTTCTTTTATGTGATTGTGATGCTCTTTGATATTTGTTCTTTATTTTATCTTACTGTTTTTATCTATTTTTATGTTTGCTTGCACCCATGTGCAAGAAACATAGTGCCATCATCCGAGTTTTCGGAGGTGTGGCAGCCCTCTTCCGATTCAGTCAGTGTGTTTGCAGGCGTGGCCGCAGTTCTCCAATGGCTGCTGGAGCTGTCTATGACAGCAGTCGAAAATGCAGTGGAGTACAGTTGAAAGGGGGAGCTACGCTTCAGTGAGCAGTGATAAGATACTGCCTGCTCATGCGCGCTCCCCCTACACACACACACACACACATGCATGCATACTGCGTGCTCGCCCCCCCCACGCACACACTGTACAGCCGATGGGGGTGCCCAACTCCGGCCGGGCTGTGCTGCGCCCCCAGAGTTCCACATGCCAGCGCTTTGTGCTCACCCCAGCGTATACACATCGATAGCCGATGGGGTGCCCAACCCCGTCAGCTCCACTGTTCCCCCAGAGTACAGGTGCCATGCTGGGAGCCCACCCCAGCGTGGCAACAGATGCTATTGCCGACGGGGTGCCCAATCCCTCGGCTCCACGCCTCAAACAGCCGTCCTTGGCCATGCTGGGAGCCCACCCAAGCGTGGCAAATGTCCCACGTGTCATCCTTTTTAAAAAAACCACTAAACACGCTGTCTCTGCCCCACCTGTGCCCACCCACTGTGCACCTGCCCCCTCACCCCATACTTACCTCCGGACTCCGGCACGACGATCTTCAGTGGACCGGGAACAGGTCTGCACTCTTCAAAACCGACCGCGAACTGAGAAAATGCCGGTAAGCTGTATAATGGGATAGATAGGCTTTTTTCAACTTTGCTGCATATCTCAGGCTTTTTTTGGAATTTTTGCACCAAATTTTCAACATGGGGTTTTGGGACCTCGTCTCATAGATCTCTCACTGTCATGGTGTTAATGGGCCCGAAGGGTGATTTCGCAGTCCTAAGCGAAATCACCTTTCTGGACTGAGTAAAGAAACGACATTGCCACTGTTCATAAGGTGGGCTCTCAAAAAGCATTGCACAGTTCCTACACATGCTCGTAAGTTCGTGAATTTTCAATATTTTCACTCCAGATTTTCAACATTGCCATTTTACCACACCTCCTTATGAGCAGTACAGCTGTCATTTTTCACATCTTGCCCAAAACGTGTTTCCGCCCATGTAGCGCATAATGGCGCAGTGGGTGTGCGAAATCAATGTATGGGACACATTAAGAAAATCACAGTGACACTGTTAATGAGCAGAGGTCTTAAAATGGCTATGTTGAAAATTGATGAAAAATTCTAAAATGACTGTTTCTGCGTGCGTTGTGCAGTTTCTACACGCGTAGTAAGTTCGCGAATTTTCAATATTTTCCTCCCAGATTTTCAACATTGCCATTTTATTACACTTCCTTATGAACAGTACAGCTGCCATTTTTCATATGCGCCCAAAATGTGTTTCCGCACATATAGCGCATCAATGGTGCAGTCGTGTGCAAAAGCAATGTTTGGGACAGATTAAGAAAATCACTGTTACACTGTTCATGAGAAGAGGTCTTAAAATGGCTATGTTGAAAATTTGGTGACAAAAGTCCATAAGTGACTGTAATAGTGAGCATTGCGCAGTTTCCACGCACCTCGTAAGTTCATGACTTTGTAATATTTTCAGTCCAGATTTTCACCAGTGGCATTTTCCACACTTCCTTATGAATAGTACAGCTGTCATTTTCACAACATGGTCGAGAAATGTGTTTTCACACTTTCAGCGCAGAAATGCATGGTTGCTGTGGGAAATCATTGTTCGGGACAGATAAAGAAAATCACAGTGACACTGTTCATGATCGGAGGTCCCAAAATGCCTGTGTTGACAATCTGCTGTAAAAATCCCAAACTAATTACATTACGGTGTGCATTGCACAGTTTCTATGCACGCCGTGACTTCACCAGTTTTCTTAGTATTTTACTGCAGATTTGCAACATTACTTTTTACACCTCCCCATGAATAGTACAGCTGTCATTTTCACATCCTGTTCGAATGTGTTTTGCACCTGTGGTGCTAAATGCCGTAGTCGCTGTGCATAAGCAGCTTTCGGCTAACAAACTGATATTGCCACTGTTCATGAGGTGGGGGTCACAAAAACCATGTTGGAAATTTGGAGTGAAAATACCAACGAATGCCTGAGGTGTTAGGGTTTTCAACCATAACGCCCCACCCTGTAGAGAATAACAGGCATCAGGGGTGTGACTTGGGATTCTTGCCTGTAATGCTCATACCATTTCACACCCTGCAGCCAGTGAGAGGCATCGAGGTGTGCCTTGGACTCTTCGGCCCCAAAGTTCACCCCATTCTCCTATACAGCACCCATCTCACCGTATTTCCTGATGGAATGGGGTGCGCATAAGGGCCAAAGACCCCAAGGCACACCGTGACACTTGTCAGTGTCTGCAGGGTAGGGTGTGGTGAAATGGCGTGGCCATTATGCTTGACGACCCAAAGGCACACCCCAATGCCTGTCACGCTCTGCAGGGTGGTGGTGGGGTTGGCTTCAGTTCAATACTTCACTGCCATTCCTATTATGCAGCTCTGTAACTTCTACACTACCAATGCCAATGCCAGCAAGCAAACATTCGGCATTGACAAATGCTTGTTAGTAAACATTTTCTTAAGATACTGCCTGAGTCTCCTCACTCATTTTTTTGCATGTTATTGTTGAACGGATATTAAGTCTAACAATTGTTCAAGGGCTTGATGATGTTACTAAGCTTGGTAAAAGGCAAGAATATACCTAAGGTCTCTTATAGAGTTTTAAGGGTTAATTTTGGATACCTGGTTAGGTGCTGTTAGGCGAAAGATATATTGCATCCCCCGAAGAGAATATTATCTGACCCTGTACATTTGGGTACACCAGCATAAGGTTCACATTTTGAATCCCCCCAGAACCTGAGACTAAAGGTGATTCGGACCCAAAAGCAGACAGGAGGGTTACCCTGTCTGTTACTTGTTCACACTATTGCGCTCTGAGGTTGGCACTGTGGGAGCAGAGGGCCTGACTTACGGAGTGCATTTGTGACAGATGTGGCTGGCAGTGGTGTGATAAATTTGGTAATACAAGCTTTAACAGTTCAGTGTGTCAGCTTAATTCTGTACATCTCACTTGCAAAAGAAGGCAGTGAGTATTTTTAAAAGAGAAAACAGAACAATATCATTTTGCTTACAGTCAGTCAAAGTTCCTACTTGTTTTATTTTTTTTCAAAGTGCAAGTTGGAGTAGCCGTAGTTAGGGAAGAAGATGGCTTCCAACTCCAGTGAGCACCATGCAGATTACCTGAAGCAGTTGTGCAAGGAGAGAGGAGTCCTGCATGATGGGAGAGCCACCAAGCAGAACCTCATGGATACTCTGATGGCCACTGATGCCCAGAGTGTCGAGTCACAGTCCGTGACTGTAAAGGACCAACCCCTGGGTGTGGCGGGGTCAGCGGCCAGTGCAGTGTCCAGATCCAGTGAGGAGGACAGCAGGGCCAGTGCAAGTGAAGGGCCACAGCAGCAGGGGAAGGCCACCAGCATTCTGGAGCCAGAAGCAATCAGGCTGTAGACTGAGTTGTGCCAAATAGAGCTGGAGTTCCAGACAGAAGAACAACAACTTCAGCGAGAGGTGGGGCAAGAATGGCGAGAAGCGGAACGAGAACGTCGAGAAGCAGAGCATGAACAGCGAGAGGCTGACCGTAAAGAGAATGAGCACCACGGGCAACATGAACTGGAGAAGCTACGACTCCAACCACCAGCACCAGAGCAGGTAAGTGATGTGGGTTGAACTGGAACTACAGGACTGGATTACAAATTAAATTCCAAATTGATAGCTGAATTTAAAGGGGGGGAGGATATGGATGCCTTTTTAAATTCCTTTGAAAAAGTTTGTATTCAGGCAAATAGTCCTAGAGGGTCCTGGAGCTTCCAGCTATCCCTGCTACTTACCGGGAAAGCTCAGGGTGCACTGGGTCAAATGCACAGTGAGGACAGTAATGAAAGCTGCACTTTTAAAAAAGTTTGGTTTACCTGCAGAAGCATACAGAGCTAAATTCCATAAGCTCAGGTGAAGCCCTGACATGAGCTATGAGGAGCTAGTCACGAAACAATGTCAGTGTTTAAAACGTTGGTCAGAAGGAATTGAAGCAGACTCTGTAGATAAAATTGAAAATGTTATATTGTTAAAACAGCTTTTTGGGGCATGCCCAGCACGGCTGAAAACCTGGCTGGAGGACTGAGATCCCAAAACAGTGCAAGAGGCTGCTGAACACTCGGACCGCTATGCCAAGAGCAGACCTGCTCTGAGAGCGAATGGGGCGGGCGTGGCAGCGCAGATAGGAAAAAGTGCACAGTCAGGGCATCTAAAACCTTCACTGCCTCCCCTGAACAAGTTAGCCCCAAGTTTCAAAGAAAAGATTGTTCTGAGAAAAGAAACGAATGTTGGGTTTGCAAAGAAACTGGGCATATTGCCAGACAGTGTCCCAAAAGGACGAGCAATATGCAAAATGGGGCTAGGAAAGAAGTGGGTTGTTTGTGTGTCCCTGGAAGCATGCCTGTGAACATAAGGGAACACATGCACCCAGTCACTGTGAATGGTGTACAGACACAAGGGTTAACAGACACAGGGGCATCACTGACGTTGGTAAAAGGGGATCTGGTACAGCCTGGTCAGCTTATACCCAATAAATGTGTAACTGTACAAGGCTTCACTGGGGAGGAGAAAACATTGCCACTTGCTAGTGTTCTCCTAGACTGGGGTGAAACAGGGGGAACTGTGCAACAGGTAGCTGTAGCCAGATGGTGTGTGCAGTTACCTGTAGCCAAGTGGCAAGGGAACATTTTAGTTCCCTGGACCACATAGAAGCCACTGTGGAAACCACTGGGAGGCTGGTTCCCCAGCCTGTGTCTCCTGATATGGAGACTAATGAAAAGGGGGTAGAAATTTCCCCAGTAGCAGTTAACCAAACAGCTACAAAGAGTTACTCCAAAGAGGGAGGGGTGCCTATTGTCAGAGGGTTAGGGATGACAGTGATCCGGAGTGCCCTGATGCTAGAACTAGGGACCCTAGTTTAGATACTGACGGGGACCTGTCCCATGCCTTGGGAATGTGTAAGGAGTTTGCAGCTGCTCAGAAAAGTGACCCTAGTCTAGAGAAGCTGAGGGCTTGGGCAGACTCTGACAGAGCACAGGGAGGAGACGGAAAAAATAAAGTTTGTTTTTTTTAACTTTATTTATCTCCAACCCTGGAGAACTCCTTCCAGCAACCTCAGGGGCTCCCAGCCTCTGCCTCCCTCCGTGACCACTCCTCTCCCCTCATGTCACCAAGCACCACGTCCGGGTCTGAACCCTCCAGAGGTAGGGCCACCCTATCCACCCAGAGTGCTCTATCTTTTTATAGGGTAAAGTGCCCAGCACACGAGTCTGGCAGTGGAGAGGAGATAGCCCGGAGTTGGGAGTATGGGCTATGGAAGGTCGAGGTGCAGCATTTTCTTAAGATACTGCCTGGGTCTCCTCACTCATTTTTTTGCATGTTATTGCTGAATGGATATTAAGCCTGACAACCGTTCAAGGGCTTGATGGTGTTACTAAGCTTGGTAAAAGGTAAGAATATAACCAAGGTCTCTTACAGAGTTTTAAGGGCTCATTTTGGATACCTGATTATTTGCCCTTAGGTGAAACATAAATTGCACCACCTCGAAGAGAATATTATCTGAGCCTGTACATTTGGGTATGCTAGCATAAGGTTCACAGTTTAAATCCCCCCCAGAACTTGAGACTAAAGATGATTCAGACCCAAAAGCAGAAAGAAGGGTTACCCTGTCTGTTACCTGTTCACACTATTGCACTCTGAGGTTGGTACTGTGGGAGCAGAGGGCCTGACCTGCGGAGTGCATTTGTGACACTCATCACCCTCCATTTTTTGATGACCTTACCCATTTTAGCCGCATCCCTGTCCTTACTGCCTTTGCCTCCATTTACCCCTGTCCTGCTCCCTATCGACCTCTCTACCTTGGTGTTTACCTCGCTAACTACCCTGCTTTATGGGGGGAGGCTGGAAATTCCCTGCTCCTTTTCAGTGCCTCCCCCCTTGACTAGTTTAAAAGCTTGCCAATGAAACATTTAAACCTATCACCTAGGATCCTGGTTCCCCTACTGGACACATACAGACCATCATGCCAGTATAGGCTTGTATCCTTCCAGGTGGACCCCCAGTTCCCAATGAAGCCAAAACCTTGTGCTCTGCACCAGTTTGTTAACCATTCATTGACTCCCATGGTGCAGAGTACCCTAGCCTCAGCCATGTCATAGACAGGCACCTCTGAGAAGGTTACCGTGTGTGCTACTTGTCTAAGGTCCCTCCCTAACTCCACAAACTCCTCCTGCACTGCTCTAATCCCATTCTCGGCTAGGCCATTTGTTCCTAGGTGTACAATGATGTCCAGCTCCCACTCCCGTGCAGCTGCTCCCATGATCCTGAGGATTTTCTTCCTGTCACTCCAAGCCATGGTGCCTGGCAGGCACCTTACCTCCCTCACCCCTCCCTCCCCCAGTTCTACCCCCCTAACCATTGAGTCCCTCACTAGGAGCTATTTCCTTCCCCTGTGGGGTCCCATGCCACCCTCCTGTGGGTCTTCTTTGAAGAGGTTCCCAGCTTGCTCACTGGTCTCCACTGTGGGTGCCTCCATAGAGGAATCCTGTTCCACCAGATTGGTATATGAATTATGGAGAGGTACAACTACAGGGATGCATCTCTATTCCACCACCCTCACCTTCTCTGAGCTCACCGTGGTCTAACTGCTCCTCTTTCTTGGCAACATCTGAGGCAGAGAAGGCAGCCCTGGTGGTGCCTGGGTGGGGGAGGAGGTTTTCTTACTCCTTGCCAGGTCAGCCTGGAGATGGGCCACCTCCTCCCTCAGAGCAGTTAGGTGCCTGTGATTAGGGCAGTATCGCATCCTCCAGAATGTCTCCAGGGAGACTGCCACCCACAGCCAGTGCACTGCACCATTCCCCACATATCTCTCTCTCTTCCTGTTTAAGATACTTTTATTCTCTTTTTTGTTAGTGTGTGTGTGTGTGTGCGTTTGTGAGTGAGTGTATGTATGTGTGTGTGTGTTTGTATATATGCGTGCATTTACCCCCTACGCAGTGTGCTGGGCTGTTAAGGATATGACAGGTGTATGTCCTTTGCCCTTTTGGAGAAGTGATGCCAGAACCCTTGGTATAAAGGAAATGATGCCCTTGGGGTGGGCGGGACAAGGAGCAGGGTGGGTGGGACCAAACCTGTGCCCTCCAGAAGCAATCAGATACAGCTCTGACCCACCAACCCGGTAAGTGCTGTCCTTCCTTTCAGCAAGACAACTTGTACAACAATTTAACAGAAAATATACCCTACAAAAAACAATTTCAATCAGAGAAAAATAAAGCAGATGAGCTCAACATTTATGATGCAAGCATCCCCTAACCCAGCCTTATACAATCTGGTGGCCTGTGCTCTGAAGGCAATCAGAGCAAATCATTTTCAATCACATGAGGTACTGTCTGGGTCAAATACACAACTTCACTAACCTGCCCTAAACTGTAGGACTTACGACGACATACAGAAATAGATTAGTTGCCGTATTGGTCCTTGTAAGAACAGATCCAGAAGCAAATGGTTTGATACATTTTATTGGACCAACATAGATGTTACACAAAGAAAACAATGTCTAAGCTTTTGGACCAACCAAGTCCTTCCTTGGAGACTCATGATAATTGTTCAGAGAGTCACATTCTACTAACACCCAGATCATACTATAACCACCTAATCCCCCACTAGAATCACATCAGTGTCAGTGCTAGGAAGGGAAAGGCAGCTGGTGAATAACTAGTTAAATGGGTTTTCACCTACTCACTCTCTTGTTTACTTGGCTTCAGCTGAGATGAGAGAGATGAGATCATTTAGAACTCTCATAGCAGCATAAGCCACAGCAGTTGGGAGTGGGGAGTTTTAGAATCTTGAGACGTAGTCTGTGTAGAGAGTGAGTTGGAGCTGCAGTCTGAAATGTGAGAAGAGCCTGCTTTCTCACCCTAGTTCTGGTATTCTCCAGCCTGCCAAGAGAAGTGGTGGAAACCATTGTCTACAGCAGGATCTCCTGATTTTCATCCCCAGAGAGGTGAAATGACTGCTGGGGAATGGATCCTAGGGGCAATCCCCTTTTTGATCCAAGACATTTGAAGCTGCTTGTAATATTCTAGCCGTGAATAAGGTCTGACTTTGAGCTGCAAATGAAAGTACCTGTGCTTTGGTGTTTCTCTGGCTAAAAGGGAAAGTGTACTCCTGTTTGTTCAAAAGTTTGAGACTGTTTCTCAGTTTAAAGTTGGCTGACAATGTGGGGTCCAGATGCATGACTAATTCATGTTGTTCAGGACATTAGTTCTCACACTACCTGTGTAGTGTTTCCTAATTGTTGGATGCAAAAAATAATTCAATGATGCATTTATCCAAGTTGTGTTGAAGATGTTTAAGGTGTAACTCTGAAAGAATGGCTGGGTATGGACTTGGGAGCAAAGGGTGGTCAGCCCCCCATCTGGAGTAACCAGTTCAGGACTACAGGTTCCGTAAGGGTGTCTGGTTACTTTGGACATAGTGGTCAATGTCTGAAGAGAATTTTACCCCCTGAACTGGGTTGTGCTAGTACTAGCCAATGTGTTCAGTTGTGGCCAGTGCCACTGGAAAAATGTAAAAAGTCCTATGCCATATGGGAAATATGTGTTCAGTTGTGGCCAGTGCCATTAGAAGAAATGTTCATGTTATGGTCAGTGCCACTGAGAGAGTGTTTAAAAGTCCTATGCCATATGGGAATGCCAGTGCAAGAAGTACAATGTTCTATGAAATATGGGAATACGTAGAGTTTCTGTTAGATACAGTCGTTTTGTTGTTCTGCAAATTCCTTGTGCTACGATGTGTAAACCTTGGGGGGCCACCCTTGCTTTAGAGAACATCTTTTGGAATAAAGTCATACTCTAGAACCCCAACCATGGTTTGGACAGTTACGTTGTTGCTTCCTGTGAGTGGATTTACTGGGTACCCCTTCAGAAGTATAGGTCTAGCATAGCCTTAGCAAAAAGTTCTCTCCTCAGGACCTGATTGTTTTGTAAGAAAAATTACTTACCATAGTAATGTTGTTTCTTCCCGGTGATACTCAAGTATTCAGAACTCTATGCAGTGACCCTTTAAGACAGAACTGCCCAGAGAGAATTTGGAACATATGCAAATGATAGAATCTTTGCGCGAGCTATTTTTCAAATGCTGCCTTCAACTAACTGCCTTAGTTCTAAACCTCTCAGATTTCCTAGGAATCTGCAAAGACAGGCCCCAAAAGACTAAACATATATAGATTAATAATAATACTAACAAAAAGATAACAATAGCAATAACACCCTAAATGCCCCCAAAAAGGGGACCTCCAAGTGGAGGTCATAACATATAAAATTACCCCTGAATGTCAGAATCACCTGAAAGGGGGAAAAACAATAAATATGAACTCAGACAGCAAACCATAGTACCAGATTGTGGCATCTATACCACAGGACACACAATGTTTTCAGGAGTGCAGAGGCTACTGGTTCTAGAAGGGGAGGCAGGGTGGGGAGTTCTGAATACCTAAGTATCACTGGGAAGAAACAACATTAGTATGGTAAGTAATTTTTTCTTCTAACCCCAGTAATACTCAGGTATTCAAAACTCTGCAGACTAACAAGCAGTACCTTTGGAGGTGGGCACAGAACCTACTTTGGAAACAGGCTCTGCACGACTGCTGTGCCAAACCTGGCATCACCTCTGGACTGGCTATCCAGGCTGTGATGCTTTGTAAAGGTTGTAAAAATTCTTGTGGGGGAGGGTAGGAAGAAATAGGTTGTTGGTTAACTAGGATCTGCAGCTTATTTAGTAGGTAGGGAAATGGGCAGACTAGGTGGGCCAAGCGGTCCTTATCTGCCATCAAAGTTTATGTTTCTATGTGTACTGTTTTCCAGGTAGTTGCTTTACAGATGTCCACTAATGGAATATCCCTGGCAGCTGCTATGGTAGCAGCTGTGCCCCTTGTGGAATGGGCCCTCAATCCTATTGGGGGTTCCCTTTTTGCCTCAGTGTAATATACTGTACTATCTAGCAAGAAATGGCCTTTTAGATGCTGGATTACCCTTTTCCACATCCCCATAAGTCAGGAACAGCTGTTTTCTGTCCTGCCTATAGTCCTTTGTGGCTGTCATACAGTAGCTAAGAGCTCTCCTGACATCCAGACTGTAGAGTCTCCTTTCACCAGAAGTAGAGTGCTCAGTGAAAAAGACAGGTAGGGTAATGGTTCGGTTCAAGTGGAAATCAGAAACCAATTAAGGGAGAAATTCCATGTTCGTTCTCAGGACTACTTTGTCATTGTGGAAGGAAATGTAGTCCTCCTGTTCAATGCAGAGAGCCTGGAGCTCACTGATCCTTCTGGCTGAAGTCATTGTCACTAGGAAAACTTTTCCATGTGACATACTTTAGATGAGCTGAAGACATGGGCTCAAAAGAGGCCCCCATGAGCTTGGCTATGCAAACATTGAGATCCCATGCTGGCTCTGGTTCCCGGGGGGGTGGGGGCAAATGGGCAAGACCCTTAAAGTACCTCTTGAAGATAGGATCTGAGGCAACAGAAACCGTTTACCTGGCTGAAATGTAAGCAGATGCTGCAGCCAGGTGGATCTTTAGGGTACTGGGCTGTAGACCCAGTTAATGCAAGTAAGTAAGATAATCCAGCATGGCTGGGACCCCAGCCTGTGTTGGCACCACTTCTTGGGTGGAACACCAAATAGAAAACCTTTTCCATTTTTGCAGCATATGTTTTCTTGGTAAAGGACTTCCTGTAACCCCTCAAAATGTCTAGGACACTTTCAGAAAGATTTAGGCCTGCATATTCTAGGTCCTCAAGAGCCAGGCCTTGAGCCTGAGGGACCTAAGGTTCAGATTCAGGAGCCTCCCCTGATTGGAGGTTAGCAAGTTATGCCTCCTGGGAAGGTGTATTGGCTCAGCCACAGACATGGACAGCAGCAGAGAGTACCACGGCTGCCTGGGCCAATGTGGTGCTATCAAGATCATGGATGCTGAGTGAGATCTGAGCTTGAGTAGTACTCTGTATACCAGAGGGAAGGGAGGGAGGGAAAGCATATAGGTGCCTCCCTGACCAGTTCAGTGCCGGAGCATCCAGGGGGATTGCTCCCTGAACTGGGGGTATGTAACAATACTGTGGCAGGTGGTGGTTCTGGTGGGATGAGAACAAGTCTACCTCCAGAGTGCCCCACCTCCTGAAAAGAACTTGCACCACCTGACTGTTCAGGGTCCATTTGTGATGGGCCTGGTTGACTCAGCTCAGGGTGTCTGCCAAGGTGTTATCCTTGCCAGACAGATGAATGGCCTGTACAGAGACTCCCAAGGAGTATGCCAGACTCCATATTTTCATGGTTTCTATACAGAGAGGGTTTGACCTTGTCCCTCCCTTCTTGTTTATGTAGTACATTGTGGTGGTATTGTCTGTTCTGATGTGTACCACCTTCCCCTGCAGCAGTGGTGTGAAGGCCTTTAGTGCCAGCAATATTACTCTGCATTCCAGTAGGTTTATGTGCCGAAGTGACTCTGCACTTGACCATGTGCCTTGGGTGGTGTGATTTCCCAGATAGGCACACCACTCCAGTAGTGATGCGTCTGTTGTGAGAACAACTGATGGGGACTCCTGTTGAAAAGGAACCCCTTCCCTTAGGTTGGTTTCCTCTTTCCACCATTAGAGGGCCTGTAACAAAGTTTTTGTTACCGGAATCAGTTCTGAGAGAGGATCTCTTCTTTGACATCTGTGTGCCCTGAGGTGAAACTGAATGTCCCTCATCTGGAATCAGGATTCCAGTACTATGCCTGTGGCAGCTGCCATGTGGCCCAGTAGCGGAAGAAACTGTCTTGCAGTTTTTTGGTTTGTTCAGGCTGAATCAACCTGCTTTCTGAAGGATGCTCCTTGCCCTGTCCAGAGGCAGTTAGGCCCTGCGCTGCAGGGTATTTAGCTCGGCTCCTATGAACTGCATTACCTGAGCAGGCTGAAGGACCAACTTTTTTAGATTTATCAGGAATCCTAGAGACTCCAGGAGCCCCTGGGTGAGTTGCAGATGCTCCCTCACTTGCTGGTGTGATTTCCCACCACCAGCCAGTTGTCTAGATATGGGAAGACTGTGACCCCTTGTCTTCGAAGGTGTGCCACAACCACTGCCAAGCACTTTACGAACACCCTTGGTGCTGAAGTGAGACCGAATGGCAGGGATGAGAACTAATAATGACCTGAAGGGAGTCTGAACCTAAGGTATTTTCTGTGAGACTCCCTTATGTCGATGTGGAAATAGGCATCTTTTAGGTCCAGTGAAGCCAACCAGTCTCCTTTTTGGAGGGTTGGGAGAATCAGTGCCAGGGTTACCATTTTGAACTTTGGCTTTGTTAAATATCTGTTTAAGACCCTTCGGTCTAAGATGGGTGGCCACCCTCCATTTTTCTTTGTGGTAAGGAAGTATCTTGAGTAAAATCCCTTTCCATTTAGATGCACTGGCACTGGTTCCACTGCTCATGAAAATAGCAGTTTTTGAACCTCTGCTTCCAGGAGTTTTCTTTCTGGATTTGTGGATGGCTTGAAAACTCGGGTTCTTAAATGTGGAAGGGATTTGAAGCTTAGGGACACCCCTTGGCTCACTACTTCCAGGACCCACTTGTCTATGGTGATTTCTTGCCAAGCCTGAAAATAGTGAGCCAGTCTGCCTCCTACAGGCGGTAGGGAGGTGGCCTGTACAGACAAGTCAAGGTGCCTGTTTTGCTTGAGGCTGGGCCTGGGATTGGGAACCATGCCTGGAGTCCCTTCTACCCTGCCCCTGAAGTACTGCAACTGTGGGTACTGCTGGTACTGAGGTGTAGCCATGGCCTGGAAAAAGGGCCTGCTTTGGAATGACCTGCCCCTGCCTCCCTTTCCATAAGGTCTGGTGGATGGGGTGTCTTTTTCCTTTGCAGAATTGCTTCTGTAGGTGGCTTTGTATTCATCCACCTTCTTCATGTAAGCCTCTGTCTTTTTTCCAAAGAGAACATTTTCCACCTATGGAAAATCCATTGCCTTGGTTTGTGTATCCTGGGTAAGGTTTGTGGCTCTCAGCCAGACAAACCTTCTCTGTACCACAGTGTTTGCCATCCACCTGGCAGCAGTGTCGTTAGAATCAGCAGCCATTTGGAACTAATATTTGGCTGCTTCCACACCGAACCTGGCTGTTTCAGATAGATCAGCTGAAAGAGGAGCCTGGACTTTGTCTGCCATGGCAAGAACAGACTGCTAAAGAGATTTTTGGTATTGAGCAGCATAGATCTAGAAGTTCACCTGCCTGATGGCCAAGGAAGACGACAGGTATCCTTTCTTGGACATGCTATCAATCTTCCTAGAATCTTTGTCGGGGGCGAGATGCTAGTGATACCTTTGCCTTGTCACAGGCTACCACTTGCACTACCCCCTGGTGGCCAGGGTGGGAGAATAGAAATTCAGCACCCTCCCTTGCCAACTGGTACTTTTTGTCCAGCATCTTATCAAAAGGGGAGGACAGTATTCGGGGTTTGCAAAATCTTTAAGGTATCCTTCTTAAAGAACTTGTTAACAGGAAGGAGAAGCTTTTTAGTGGGTGTCAGCCCCATCATTTCCAAGTACTCAGCTTCTCTTCATCCTCAATTACTTCACTTGTGGGGATGTCTAAGGCATCCACCATCCTTCTTACAAATGTAAAGTGTGAGGAAAAGTCCTCTGATGCACTGGGAGGAGAACCCAAATCTTGTTCAGTGGAAACCTCAGGTTCAATGGGTTCCCCTTCATCCTCCACATCATCATCACCATAGTCTTCCTGCTCAAAAAGGGAAGATTGAGTAGAGGAGCCAGTCTGTTTGGCAGGAGTCTGAGGCTGAGAAGCAGTCATCCCCTGTAATGCCTAGATAACCCAAAAAGCCTTTGCAATCTCTTCAGCAGTTTACAGTTTTATTGCAGGCACAGAAGTCCCCAAGTGCTGCTCAGCAGGGGGTTCTGTGTGCTTGGTTTTTTTGGATTTCTTAGAGGGAACCGGAGAGTCAGCTGGTTCAGCAAGCCTCTTTGGAACTGCTTGTATACCTGTATCGGGGTGGCAGTTACAGCTATTGTTGTGGTTTCACCCACAGAAATAGAGGGTGTCGGCTGGTCAGAGTTTGATGGACCCTTAGGTGCTGAAAGCTTTTTCTTATAAGGCATTTCTCAACATTTTTCTCTGGAAATGTTTTGCAGATTTCACAATCTGCTTTTAAATGATCATAACCAAGGCAGACAACACATAAATTATGTTTGCCTGCCTTGGCAAAAATCTCACCACAATCAGAACAAGGTTTGAAACCGAGTTCACTGGTTTTCCTTTTTGTTTTTTCTGACATTCTAAGAGAAAACTGAACAAAAATAAGAACCGCTAAATAATAAAAGAATTTTAGAGTTTATTTAGCGCTTGCGGTTGGTTCCGGAACTGATGAGTAACTGATTGGAACCGGGAACAGAGCTAAAAATGAACTGGGGCTAGCGGTTCCCAAAATAAGTAAACTAACATAAATTTAAACAAAACTAATGGAGTTTCTTAGTTAGGAAACTCTGATAATTACAAAATAAACCTCGGTTCCCCACCGGTTATACCAAACCAGGAGAAACTGCGAAAATGCAATTTAAATACAAAAACTAACGGTTTAGTTAGAATTAACAAAAAGTAAAAGGCAGCAAATGAAAAGAAGAAAATACTTATGTATTTTTATAAGTTTTATTGCCTCAGGACAAGTAGATGAGGAGAGGATCTCTGAGCTTCTGGTCTTGACAGGCAGAGAGTGAAATCTGAGAAGTTTAGAACTAAGTAATTTAGTTGAATGCAGCATTTGAAAAATAGCACATGCAAAGATTCCATCATTGGCATATGTTCCAAATTCTCTCCAGGCAGTTCTGTCTTAAAGGGTCACTGCGCAGAGTTATGAATACCTGAGTACTACTGGGGTTAGAAATACCTTATAGGTCATAATTTTTGCTTTTGTACACCCCCACCCCTTTTGACCTCCAGAAGAAATGAGCCTGGTATACATTCCCAAAGCTAGGGATGGCACCAATTCTAAATGTGTGCTCAGTCAAGGGTACCAGGGGTAGTTAACTGTGTAAAGCAGCATGGGGAAGGTGGGTGGTTACAAAAAATGGGGTCTCATCCGGGATGCTTAAATTGGGGGAGAGTCACAAAAAATGTGGGCTCATCTGATGATGTTTAATTTGGGGGCAGAATCAGAGATTTTTTGCTGAGGGTATGTCTAGCATCTTTCTGTCTGGTAGCAGTGTAGCCCAAACAAAAAGGACACATTGGACAAGAGGATTTTGCCCAGAAAAGTGCCATCCAAATGTATTGCTTATGTGCCTTCTAGGTCAGTAAAGAAGTAAAGCACCGAAGTGTGTGTCCTGCATCAAAAAAGTGCTAACAGAACTTTTCAACTGCAATTTTCAAGTGCCAAAAGTATTGTGGACTTTAAGGAACAGACTCAGATATGTGCCCTGAAAGTTTCATGTGCTTTGTGTGCAAATTGGGGGAGTCACTAGAGAAATGGTCCAGAAACTGTGGAAAAAAAAGGTCAAAATGGCGATCCCACTGCTGAAATTGCAGCCGAGAAAAAAAAAGTTACATTTTGCAGTTTAAATTTGCTCCTGCTCGATGATTACCATGAAGGAAAAGCAAGCGAGAAGAGAGAGAGACAAAGAAGCTCATTTGTATGGTGTTGAGCGACTGGTGCGACTGCATCCAGTCCTGCCCACTGGCCAGTATCTGTGCACTACAGAGTGTTCGAGGAGGAGAGAGAGAGAGTGCCGTGTGAGCTGGTTAGACCAGGATCAACTGTCGAGGAGCTTGTGAGCATTCTAAACTGTAATAAACAGACTGGTACTGTGGAATTTTGGGCTCAACCCACTGGCCGACTGACTGGAGAGTGATCAAGGCGTTCGTGGCTACAACTGGCAGGACCGCCAGCCTGTTTCATCCCAGAGGCCTTGCCAGGATCGCGCCAGGCCGAAAATTTCCATCGGAGGGAACCAGCTACTAAATTCAGTGAGTTATCAAGTTAACTGTACAAACTGTGTGTGGTTATCGAGCCAGCTGAATCTGTGTGCCAGCAGTGTGATTTTTTTGCAAAGAAGGACTGTGCGTTGTTAAAGCAAGTGCAACAAACAAAAATTCTGAGCATAGACTGTGGGCAGTGTTAATGGTTTCAGCAACAGTAACTTTTTTTTAAGCAAACGGGATTGTGAGTTGTATAGGGAAGAATGCAGCAAACAGGCAATCCTGTGCAATGAAAGACTGTAGGGCTTACAAGTGACTTTGAGCATGTGTAAATAGTTTTCCTAAATCAATGCTGATCACAAAGTCAAGTTAAAAATCATATGAATGTGCTGAAATGTACCACCAGAGCAATTGACTGCAGTTTTAAGTAAATTCAGTAGCCAGAAAAGGTCGGAAACACAGTTTTGAGAAAGTGAACAGAGTATGATGCATGAGAAAAAGTTACCACTGCCATTACAGGGTGGAGTCAGCAATGTAAACACAGCAGCAGGGAGCCATTTTCTGAGACAGTATGTGATTAGTGAGCAATTCAGTAACAACAAGTTTGTGTGTTTGATTTCAGACATGGCTTCGGGAACGCTCCGTTATCTGGATCATGCCCAAGCTATGATCGTCGAGGAGGTGGCAGCACTAAGAGAGATAGAAAGAGCTTTCTATGGTAAAAGGTTGCCTCCAGATGTAGCAATCCCTAGCTATCCAGTGAGACTGTGCATAGTGTGTCTAAGAGCTGGAAGGGATGTTTCTCATACCCCATTGCTCAGACTGCCTTGTGAGGTTTGGAATGAGCAGGGGTGCAGGGCCAGAGAGGGCATCAAGAATTCGATTGGCTGCCACATGGACCCGAGCAGGGGACCCTGCCTGCAGCAGCACGCAGCACCAAGTTAAACCTGTTGGGGAAAGTACTTCAGAGTGTGTTACAGAAGGAGAAAGTAAAACTGATGTTGCTCCACTGAAAGGGCAGGAACAGAGAGAGGTTTCCATGCCTGTGTCCCAGATGGACAGTGCAACAGAAGGATCCACGGACCCATGGAAGCAGGGTCCGAGTCCTAGCCTAGTGGGGGAGGACGAACTGGAAGAGACATTGAATTGGGAGGTGTCTACCTCCGCACCCAGTGAGGAATAGAATGTCTCAGGAGTGAGGACATTTGCCACTCTTGGGCACAGATCATGAGTGAGGATGAGGAGGATGAAGACGTGTATTTTCATGTTGAGGGCTCCAGTAAGTCACCTCAAGCTCTTGCCTCAGAGGAGTCAGAGACAGTTGGAGAAGGCTCAAGTAACTTGCCCACAGAGATAGTAGGGGATAAGTTCTTTCGTTTTTACGTTCGTTTGCGTGCATGCGCAAGGAACGTATTGGGAGAGTAGCACATTTGGAGGTGTGCCTCTCCCATCCAATGCACTGCTCCCTTGAGCAGGCGTGGCAGTCCTGCACCAATGGGTGCAGGGGCTCAGTATGACAGCAGTGTTCCTCTGCTTCAAAGGAAAACACCGCTGCCATATTGGCGCATACCATCCTCTGTCACGCACTCCCCGTGCGGCGTCACGCCATCCCCAAAAGCTTTTCTGCCATGCTGGGAGCCCACCCAGCGTGGCAAAAGATTATTTATTTTGCCGGCCAGGGGTGCCCAATCCCCATTGGCTCCAAGGCCCAAAACCATCTGCTGCCACGCTGAGGCCACCCCAGCGTGGCAAACCGTTATTTGTTTTGCGTCAGGGGTGCCCAATCCCGTCGGCTCCGCCCAGCGTGGTTGCCGAAGGGGTGCCCAATCCCCATCGGCTCCTCGCCCCCACATCTTCTACCATGCTGGGAGCCCACCCAGCGTGGCAAGCGTCCTCATCGTCTTTTTATTTTTTCCTGTAAACAAAATGGTCCCTGGTCGTCTCCCAACCCCACAACCGCACCCACCACTGCGCACCCAGCCTCCCCACCCTCTCCACCCCATACTTATCTCCGGACTCCGCGCATAGCGATCTTGATGGACTGGGAACACGTCTACACTCTTCAAAGCCGACCGCGAACTGAGGAAATGCCGGTAAGCTGTACAATGAGCTACATAGGGGGGTTTCAACTTTATTGCATATCTCAGTCATTTTTTGGAATTTTTGCACCAAATTTTCAACATGGGGTTTTTGGGACCCCTTCTCATGAGTGATGTCACTGTCATGGCGTTATTCGGGCCCGAAGGGTGATTTCGCAGGCACTGCGCAGTCACTGCGCGAAATCACCCTTCGGCCTCGAGTAATGCCATGACAGTGACATCATTCATGAAGGGGTCCCAAAGCCCCATGTTGAGAATTTGGTGCAAAATCAAACATGTTTAAAGCGTAGCGTTATGCGCAGTTCTAAGCAGGCTCATAAGTTCGCGAATTTTCAATATTTTCCTCCAGATTTTCAACATTGCCATTTTATCACACCTTCTTATGAGTTGTACAGCTGTCATTTTCACATCTCACCCAAAACGTGTTTCCGCCCATGTAGCGCACAATGGTGCAGTCAGTGTCTTGAAATCAATGTATGGAACACATTAAGAAAATCACAGTGACAGTGTTCATGAGCAGAGGTCTTAAAATGGCTATGTTGGAAATTTTGGAAAAAATTCCTAAAAATGACTATTTCACGCGTAGCATTGGCAGTTCCTAGCGGCAAATGCGTTTACGAATTTTCAATATTTGCAGTCCATATTTTCAACATTGCCATTTTACCACACCTCCTTATGAGCAGTACAGCTGTCATTTTTCACATCCTGCCCAAAATGTGTTTCTGCCCATGTAGCGCACAATGGCGCAGTCGGTGGGACAAACTCAATGTATGGGACACATTAAGAAAATCACAGTGACACTGATCATGAGCAGAGGTCTTAAAATGGCTGTGCTGAAAATTTGGTGAAAAAATTCCTAAAAATGACTGTTTTATGAGTCTGCGTTGCGCAGTTCCTACGCACGCTCGTAAGTTTTCGAATTTTCAATATTTTCACTCCACATTTTCAACATTGCCATTTTATCACACCTCCTTATGAGCACTGCAGCTGTCATTTTTCACATCTCACCCAAAACGTGTTTCCGCACACGTAGCGCACAATGGCGCAGTCGGTGTGCGAAATCAATGTATGGAACACATTAAGAAAATCACAATGACACTGTTCATGAGCATTGGTCTTAAAATGGCTATGTTGAAAATTTGGTGAAAAAATTCCTAAAAATGACTGTTTTTCGAGCGTGCGTTGCGCAGTTCTTACGCATGCTCGTACGTTTGCGAATTTTCAATATTTGCAGTCCATATTTTCAACATTGCCATTTTACTACACCTCCTCATGAGCAGTACAGCTGTCATTTTTCACATCCTGCCCAAAATGTGTTTCTGCCCATGTAGCAAACAATGGCGCAGTCGGTGTGCAAACTCAATGTACGGGACACATTAAGAAAATCACAGTGACACTGATCATGAGCAGAGGTCTTAAAATGGCTGTGCTGAAAAAATTCCTAAAAATGACTGTTTTATGAGTCTGCGTTGCGCAGTTCCTATGCACTCTCGTAAGTTTGCGAATTTTCAATATTTTCACTCCACATTTTCAACATTGCCATTTTACCACACCTCCTTATGAGCACTGCAGCTGTCATTTTTCACATCTTACCCAAAACGTGTTTCCGCCCATGTAGCGCACAATGGCAAAGTCGGTGTGCGAACTCAGTGTATGGGACACATTAAGAAAATCACAGTGTCACTGTTCATGAGCAGAGATCTTAAAATGGCTATGTTGAAAATTTGGCAAAAAATTCCTACAAATAACTGTTTTACGACCGTGCGTTGTGCAGTTCCTATGCTCGTAAGTTTGCGAATTTCCAATATTTTCACTCCAGATTTTCAACATTGCCATTTTACCACACCTCCTTATGAGCAGTATAGCTGTCATTTTTCACATCCTGCCCAAAACGTCTTTCCCCATGTGGCGCACAATGGCGCAGTCGGTGTGCGAAATCAATGTATGGGACACAGTAAGAAAATCACAGTGACACTGTTCATTAGCACAGGTTTTAAAATGGCAATGTTGAAAATTTGGTGAAAAAATTCCTAAAAATGACTGTTTTACGAGCGTGCGTTGCACAGTTCCCACGTACGCTCGTAGGTTTGCGAATTTTCAATATTTCCACTCCAGATTTTCAACATTGGCATTTTACCACACTTCCTTATGAGCAGTACAGCTGTCATTTTTCATATCCTGCCCAAAGCGTGTTTCCGCCTATGTAGCGCACAATGGGGGTAACAAAAAGATCATGCTGACAATTTATTGTGCAAATACCAGCAATCGCACAGGGCATTAGGGTAAAGCACCAGACATGCCAAACACCACTGCAAATACCTGCAAGCGAATGTTCGGCATTGACAAATGCTTGTTTAAGTATGAGACACTGGCTCAATCAGGACTGGCCACCCCAAAGCTGGGCAATGGGTCGCAGACTAGCAAACAGTTGCAAGAAGGAGAGACTGATACGTAGGAGGGCTGACGCCATCTATGGGAAGTCCTTTCCTACCTTTTCTCGCCGAGTCTGGGAGGAAATCGAGCAGAACAGGCAATCCTGGTTGTTCGAAGAGGCAAGCAAGAATCTGTACTCTGGTGCAGCAGAATGTTTAAGGGACAAAGTAACAACTGATTGCCTTAAATTCTACAGAATGGGCAGGACTCTGTTTATGGACATTGCACAGATTGTGGATGGGGCTGGGAATGAGACACTCCACAATATCAACTTTGAATGCCCAGACGGGGTCATAATCCTTGCCCCACACCATGAATGGTACTACCCTTGATGGTGCCACTCCCTGTGAATATGCCCAACATGCCTCAAGGAAGCAAGCAGTGGCAGGCCAGTGTCTGTCATCCAGAGCAGCAGTATCTATGGAGGAAGATGCAGCTCTTCTGGTGTTCCAGGATTCTTCAGGTGTATCCAGATGCATTAGCCCAGCAGTTTTCCTGTTCCATTGTGTGGCCTTTCAGAGGACATCAGTGCAGCAATTTTCCTGTTCCATCATTTGGTTTCCAGATGACATCAACCCTAGAAATGTTCCTGTTTCATTGTTTGTTTTTTCCAGAGGACATCATCCCCAGCAGTATCCGAAGATGCCATCTGATCTGAAGGGAGAGGGTCCTCAGCTCGTAGAAGTAAGGTGATCCTTTGTTTACATTCTTCAAGAAGCTGGTAAGTCAGCTTTTTATTTATATTAACTGACTTTGCACAACACATCCTACATTTGAAGACTATTCATGAAACTCTAATTTTCATCAAAGATTCTTCTCATGTACTGCAGTGCTACACAGGCCCAGTCCTGTCCAAGAACTGTTCTTCAGCAGGCTTCAGCCTAGGAGAGACTCTTTAATGGACCATGCCTACAGGTAACAGTAATCTTGTAACTAGTTTTGAACTTTGTAGGGTATCCCATCCCTGAGTGTGTTGTATAAATGTCTTCTTTCCATTTTTTATAGCAAAAATATTTGGGGGACACTTTAGTGTTTAGGTGGAGGTTTAGGCACTGTGTGGAATGCAGAATGTGTTTTTGTGTTTTTCTTCTTTTGCAGGTGTTCAAGAAGAAAGGAAGAGAAGAACATGATGTTGGAGCTCATCCGAGTTCCCCTTTACTTAGTGTTTTTTAGAATTGTTTATGGTTAACATGTTTATCTTCACAGGTGTGAATTTTGTGGGGAAATATAATGCAATGTAATGCATGTTTCCTTTTGTTATTCACAGGTACCCTGGGAAGGTGGGGGGTAGGATCCCCAGTAGCTAGTTTAAGTCAGATAGATTTTCCCTAGTGGGCTAGGGGGATAGGCAAGTTGGTGGTCCTGATTTGTGATAGGGGTCATCAATGCTGTCTATTAGAGCACGCTTCAAGCAGTTTTCTTGGAGCCACTGTGTAGCCATAGATACATCATAGGATAGGGGCTGAAGTTTCATCAGCTGGCCTCTGTTCCTTTAGTGTTGCTTGCCTGTGCCTGGAATATGGTAGGGGAGAACTTGGCAAACCTCCCTGTAGGTAACACAGAGGGTAGGATGGCCTGGTGCCGGGTGGAGATATGACTGTGGACAGTCATTTACCTGGCAGGGGTGAGTGTAACCATCCAGTCCCCTGAGGTAACTAGAATTCCATCAGTGTCAGTGCTGGGTAGGGAAAAGCAGCTTGTGAATAACAAGTTATATGGGTTTTCACCTACTCACTATCTTGTTTACTTGGCTTCAGCTGAGATGAGAAAGATGAGGTCATTTAGAACTCTTGCAGCAGCATAAGCCACAGCAGCTATGAGTGGGGAGTTTTAGAATCTTGAGACAGTAGTCTGCGTAGAGAGTCAGTTGGAGCTGCAACTTGAAGTGTGAGGAGAGCCTGCTTTCTCACCCTAGTCCTGGTATTCTCCAGCCTGCCAAGAGAAATAGTGGAAACAATTGACTACAGCAGGATCTCCTGATTTTCATCCCCAGAGGGTTAAAAAGGACTGCTGGGGAACGGATCCTAGGGGCAATCCTGTTTTAGAGCCAGGACAATTTGAAGCTGTTTGTAATGTTCTAACCATGAATAAGATCTGACTTTGACCTGCAAAAGGAAGTACCTGTGTTTTGGTGTTTCTCTGGCTAAAAGGAAAAGTGTACACCTGTTTGTTCAGAAGTTTGAGACTGTTTCTCAGTTTAAAGTAGGCTGACAATTGTGGGGCCCAGATGCATGACTAATTCACATTGTTCAGGACTTTAGTTCTCACACTACCTGTGTAGTGTTTCCTAAATGCTGGATGCGAAAGTTCATTCAATGAGGCATTTACCCAAGTGTGTTCAAGATGTTCAAGGTGTAACTGTGAAAGAATGGCTAGGTATAGACTTAGGAGCAAAGGGTGGGCAGCCCCCATCTGGAGTAACCAGTTCAGGACTAGAGGTTCCATAAGGGTGCCTGGTTACTTTGGACATAGTGGACAATGTCTGAAGAAAATTTTACCCTCTGAAGTGGGTTGTGCTATTAATAGCCAATGTGTGTTCGGCTGTGGTCAGTGCCACTGGAAGAAATGTAAAAGTCCTATGCCATATGGGAAATGTATGTTCAGTTGTGGCCAGTGCCACTAGAAGAAATGTTCATGTTATGGTCAGTGCCACTGAGAAAGTGTCTGAAAGTCCTATACCATATGGGAATGCCAGTGCAAGATGTACAATGTCTTATGAAATATGGAATATGTACAGTTTCTGTCAGATACAGTCATTTTGTTGTTCTGCAAATTCCTTGTGCCATTATGTGTAAACCTTGGGGGGGCCACCCTTGCTTTAGACAACATCTTTTGGAATAAAGTCACACTCTAGAACCCAACCATGGTTTGGACAGTTACATTATTGCTTCCTGTGAGTGGATTTACTGGGTACCCCTCCAAAGGTATAGGTCTAGCACAGCCCTAGCAAAAAGTTCTCTCCTAAGGACCCGGTTGTTTTGTAAATACATTATGGGTCATAATTTTTGCTTTTGTACACCCCCACCCCTTTTGACCTCTATAAGTAATGAGCCTGGTATACATTCCCAAAGCTAGGGATGGTACCGATTCTAAATGTGTGCCCAGTCAAGTGTAACAGGGGTAGCTAATTGTGTAAACTAGCGGGGGGTTACAATACATAAAAAAAAAAAAAATTCTCACAGGTTAAAAGTAACTATTTTAAAAAATCACAAATTTAAATGGAATGAATACTCATCTCATTAGCTTGCTATTACTGAGAATCTTTTCAAGGTCAAATGACATCCATTAGATAAGCTGAACACTCAAGCAGGCAAAGCCTGTAAATGAAAATTACGTACCTACTGTAATTCTTGATCTTCTTGGACGAGTCTCCACCACTCATTCACACTATTGGGATCTGCGCCAGAGGCACTAGGACCCATCGGGAGCAAACTTTTTGCTGGAGGGTCGGCGCCAGAGATGGTGCCGCGAGGCACAGCACTGCAAGCCACAGCTCGCACTGTAATGACTATCTCGGCGTCGACCCTCCAACCACCTCAGTACCTTTTTTACCAAGGAGGTGCAGCTTAACTAACCTAGAAGGGTAGCCTAACCTAAAAACCGGACATAAGATAGTCTGGACGACCCGTATAAGAAGGGTCAACAAAGAAGTCTTCACAGCCTAAAGATTTGAGGGAGTGAAGACCAACAACAGAGGTGAGCACAGGGGACGCAGGGTGGGCGTGTGAATGAGGGGTGGAGACTCATCCAAGATCAAGAATTACAGTAGGTACGTTATTTTCATATCTTCCTGGACATAAGTCTCCACCACTCATTCACACTATTGGGAGAGTACCGAGCTAATAATCCCCCGAGAGGGCGGCAGGAGAGACCAAGAGCTCATATTTCTAAGACAGAAGTCCATTAAGGATCGCTCTGCCAAAGGAAGAATGTCGTCTGGCATGGACATCTAGTGCATAATGCTTAACAAAGGTATGCACTGAGCTCCAGGTGGCAGCGTCGCAAATATCTGCAATGGGTACGTTGCGAATTTCCGCTAGGGATGCTGCGACCGCTCTAGTAGAGTGAGCGTAAACCCTACCCTCCAACTTAACCTGCGCCATGGAACAGCAGTGGTGAAGGCATGCCACTAGCCATGCTGAGATACATCTGATAGCGACAGGTTGACCCAGCGGGTCTCGCTGAAGAAGCGAACAGTTGCTGGGCTTTGCGAAAGTCCTTGGTTCTATCAGATAGAAATGAAGCCCTCTTAACATCAAAGAATGAAGAATGCTCTCCTTCATTTTGGAAGTTCACGAAGTAAGAGGGAAGGACCAAAGGTTGGTTTAGATGAAATTCTGACACAACCTTAGGAAGAAATTTAGGATGAGTACAAAGAACTACTTTGTCCCTATGGAACACAGTATATGGAGGGTCTGTGACTAGGGCATGTATCTCAGAGACCCTGTGGGCGGAGGTAATGGCCACCAGGAAGGCCGTTTTCCAAGTGAGGAATTTCAACTCACAGGTAGCCAGAGGTTCGAAAGGTTTTCGAGTGAGCATATCTAGCACAAGATTGATGTCCCAGGCTGCAACTGGACTTCTTGTAGGAGGTCTGGTATGCAGAATTCCTTTAAGAAATCTCTTAACCACAGGTAACTGAGCCAGAGATAAGGAAAGTACTGGCTCATGATAAGCTGAAAAGGCACAAAGGTGAACACTGACTGTAGAGTATTGCAGACCTGAATTTGAGAGGTCCAAAAGGTACTCTAGAACTTTATTAGGTGGGCAGGAAAAAGGATTCAAAGAGGATTTTGCACACCAGAGCGAAAAAACGCTTCCATTTGGCTGTGTAAGTTTTCCTAGTAGCTGGCTTGTGTGCAGCCAGAAGAATATCTGAAACTCTGTGGGAGACATTGAACCTGTTCACTTCTATCTCTTCAGGAGCCAAGCGTGAAGGTGAAGCAATCTCAGATCGGGATGGACCACAGGCCCCTGAGTCAGGAGGTTCATCTGAACGGGAAGTGGTTTTGGAGGAGTTTTCCCACATACTGTTAAGTAACGGAAACCATATCTGCCGAGGCCAGAAGGGAGCAATGAGAATCATTTTGCTCCCCTGGGACTCAAACTTGAGAGGTACCCTCTGAATTAGAGGAAGAGGCGGAAAGGCGTATAGAAAGCATTTTCTCCACTGCAGCCTGAACGCATCCTGACAGAAAACGCCAGGTCCTGGATTTCTGGAGCAGAAGAGAGGTGGTTTTGTGTCGAGTGGGGATGCAAAAAGGTCCAGGTCTGGAGTTCCCCACTCTGCGAATAGTGACTGAACTACGGCTGAGTCGAGAGACCATTCGTGAGGATCTGACTCCATTCTGCTGAGACGGTCTGCTAGTTCGTTCTGCACTCCCGGCAGGTAGGCCACGTGAATTACAGCCTTGTGCTCCAAGGACCATTCCCACACTCTCACTGCTTCCCTGCATAAGGGTTAAGAGTGAGCCCCGCCTTGCTTGTTGATGTAATACATCACTGCTTTGTTGACCGTTTGAAGGAGAATGCTCATGTGACAGAGAATGTCCTTCAAAGCCCGGACTGCATAAAGGACGGCTCTCATTTCTAAGACATTTATGTGACGCTGGGACTCGTCCTCAGTCCACATACCTTGAGTGTGCAGAGTCTGACAGTGAGCTCCCCACCCCCTCAGGGACGCGTCCGTGGTAATGGAAATCTGATGATCCAGAGAAGCAAAGAGATACCCTTCCAGAAGATTGTCCTCTTGTGACCACCAGGTGAGTGACTTCTTCAGAGGTTCTGTCACCTTGAAGAGAAAGGACTGAGGGTGAGTGGTTGGGGACCACTGAGTACTGAGCATCCTTTGAGAGGTTCTCATGTGAAAGCATGCTAGGGGTACAGTGAACACCGGGGATGCCATGAGACCTAGCATCCGCTGCATCGAGATAGCTCGAACCGAGCTGTTCTGTCTGATGTATTGGGCCAGCTGTAGGATATTGCTCCTTCTGTCCTCTGGTAGAGACGCTTTCGCACAGGAGGTGTCCAGAAGAGTTCTTATGAAAAGGAGCCTCTGGGAGGGCTGCAGCTGTGATTTCTTGAGGTTTAGCAGGACTCCCACGGACATGAGAAAGTCTGAGGCCATGGCAGTGGTGTTGAGGGTTCCTTGCCTGGAATGGCTCACTAGAAGTCAGTCATCCAGATATGGGAACACTTGTATTCCGACTTTTCTGAAATGCGACGCGAGAATTGCACAACACTTTGTAAAAACTCGCGGAGCCGAGGACAGCCCAAAGGGCAAGACTCTGAACTGATAATGCTGTCCCAAAGCCACAAACCTTAGGTATTTGCGATGCTTTGGATGAATAAGAAGAAAAAATTACTCACCTTAGTATTTATGTTTCTTCTATTGGAGTCTTGCTATATTCTGACCAGTGCGGTTAGCCTCAGCCTTTAAACTGCCCCGGAGAACAAAGGGTTAATCTTTCTATGCAGAGCATAGAATGCTGAGCTCGAGCTCGGTTGATGTCTCTGTCTGTTTCCCTTTGAACGCTAACCGTCAGATTCTTAAGAACAACACTCAAATAGTATTCTATGTGGAAACTGTAAAACAAAATTTTTAATAGCCAACTGGTAACAAAAGGTTTTGGACTACCAAGAGAAGACTCAAGTCAGGAAACCCAAAACTCAAAACCCAAACAAAATAGGAATATAACACAATAAACACCCAAACAAAAGAGGGTGTAAAAAGAGCACCCCTGAGGTGCAACACTGCACCTGCCCACCCACTTCCCAAAAACAGGTTCTGAGAGGGGAGGCAGGCAGGGAGGTCAGAATGCAGCAAGACTCCAATAGAAGAAACATAATTACTAAGGTGAGTCATTTTTTCTTCAAACAACTTGAAATCTTGCTGTATTCTGACAATCTGAACTACAAGCAGTACCTCAAGGAGGAGGACAGAATCTACTTTGGGAATAGGCTCTGAAGTACTGATGTGCCAAACCGAGCATCACTCCTAGCCTGGATATCCAGAGAGTAATGCTTGGTAAAGGTATGGACTGTTTTCCAGGTGTCTGCTTGACAAATTTCTAAGAGAGAGATATCCCTGGCAGCAGCCAGGGAAGCAGCTGTACCTCTTGCGGAATGAGCCCTCAGGCCTGAGGGTGGAGTTTATCCCAGTTTTTCATAGCAGAATTATATACAAGACACAATCCACCTAACAATAGATCTCTTGGTGGCAGGTTTGCCCTTTCCAACTTCTCCACAAGTGAGGAACAACTGCAGGGAGTCAAACCTGTGACCCTTGGTATGCTCTATGTAGTAACTAAGGGCTCTTTTAACATCTAAACTGTGTAGCCTCCTTTCTCCTGAGGAATAATGATCAGTGAAGAAAACAGGAAGAGACATAGACTGGTTTAAATGGAAATCTGACATGACTTTGGGCAAGAACCTTCTATTGGTTCTAAGGACCACTTTATCTCTGTGAAAGGAGATAAAATCAGGTTCCACTGACAGGGCTTGCAATTTACTGATACGCCTGGCAGAGGTAATGGCTACCAAGAATACAGTTTTCCAAGTCAAGTACTTAAGCTCTGCTGAGGACATAGGCTCAAAAAGGGGTTTGCATAAGTTGAGCAATGCAAACATTCAAATCCCAGGCAGGGGCAGGGTCTCTAAAAGGAGGATTGGTGTGAAGCAATCCTTTAAAAAATTTACAGAACACAGGGTGAGAAGATAGTGAGGAAGACTTCCCCACATACAGCAACACAGAAACAGCTGACAAGTGTACCTTAAGAGAAGCTGGTCTGAGGCCTATGCCATTAAGATGGACCATATTATCCAGAACAATAGGCAACCCAGCAGTATCTGGAGAAATATGCTTCTTAGAACACCAAATGCTGAATCTCTTCCATTTGGAGTTATAAGTCTTTCTGGTGGAAGGCTTTCGAGAAGCTTTGAGAATATCCAGAGCCCCTTGGGAAAGATGCAGATCTGCAAACTCTAACTCTTCAAGAGCCATGCCTTGAGATTGAGAGACTGGAGACTGGGGTACCAAATCCTCCCGTGAGAGGATGTTAACAGGTTGCAATTCCTGGGAAGAGACAGGGGAAGATGGACTGCTAGGGACAGCAACAGGGGGTACCAGGGCTGTCTGGCCCAATCTGGAGCAATCAGAATCACTTTGCAAGGCTGAGACCTTTTTTTGACTAAAACTTTGAACAGGAGTGGGAAGGGAGGGAAGGCATACAGAAACTTCCCTTCCCAATTCAGAATCAGGGCATCCAGGGGGACTGAGCCCAAGACTGGAGGTCTGCAACAAAACAGAGGGAGTTGGTGATTGTCTGGGGCTGCAAAGAGATCTATCTCTGGAGTGCCCCATCTTGAAAAAATCACTTTCAACACTTGAGGGTCCAGGGACCATTCATGATGGCCTTGAGAGATCCTGCTCAGTGCATCTGCTAGCACATTGTCCTTCCCTGGAAGGTGAACTGCCACCAGAGAGGTTTGCAGGGAATAAGCCAGGGACCACAATTTCATGGCCTCCGTGCACAAGGCCGTGGACTGAGTGCCTCCCTGCTTGTTGATGTACCACATGGTGGTGATGTTGTCCGTTCTGACCTGATCCACCTTGTTCTGTACTGACTGAGAGAAAGCTTTCAGGGCCAGAAAAACTGCCCTGAGCTCTAGGAGATTGATATGGAGAAGGGATTCTTGGGGGGACCACAGCCCCTGGGCAGTGAGGGCCCCCCGATGGGCTCCCCAGCCCAGAAGAGAAGTGTCCGTGGTAAGGATCACTGAACAAGGCTGAGTGACAAAAGGAACACCTTGTCTTAAATTGTCCTGATCCTGCCACCATTGGAGGGCTTGGATCAAGGTCAGAGTCACTGGGATCAGTTTGGTAAGGGAATCTTTCCTCTGAGACCAAAAAGCTCTCAGAAGGAATTGAATATCCCTCATCTGGAATCTTGCCCCTTGGACCACTGCTGTTGAAGCTGCCATGTGGCCCAAGAGCTGGAGGAAATACCTTACTGGTCGAGATACCCGAAGGCCGAAGGAAGAGGCTAGTTCCATAAGAACCCTTGCCTTTTCTAGAGGGAGAAAGGCTCTTGCTCTGACTGCGTCCAGTTCTGCCCCTATAAAGGTAAAAAGCTGGACTGGTCAAGAACTGACTTGGGAAGGTTGAGAAGAAATCCTAGAGAAGTGAGCACTTGCTGGGTCACTTGCAGGTGAGACTTGACTTGGTCTGGAGACTGGCCCACTATTAGCCAATCATCCAGATATGGAAAAATAGAAATCTTTTGCCTTCCTAGAAAGGCAACTACTACTGCCAGGCACTTTGTGAAAACCCTTGGGGCTGAGGTTAGGCCAAAGGGCATTGCTCTGAACTGATAGTGGACTAAGGGCAACTCGAACCTGAGGTACTTTCTGTGGGAGCACCTGATAGGAATGTGAAAGTCGGCATCTTTGAGATCCAGGGAGGCTAACCAGTCTCCTGGCCTTAGAGAGGGAAGGATTATTCCAAGAGTTACCATCTTGAACTTTGGTTTTAAAAGATGTTTGTTTAGATATCTTAGGTCTAGGATGGGTCGCCACTTCCCTGTCTTTTTTGGGGTCAGGAAGTACCTGGAGTACAGCCCTTTGCCCCAGTGTAGGGTACGTACTCTCTCTATGGCTCTTAAGGTCAGAAGAGAAGAAACCTCTGCCTCTAGGGCAAGGGTTTCTGAGAGATTTGCAGGTGGAAAAGATCTGGCTCTCATCTTTGGAAATTTCTTGAAGCTGAGAACCAGTCTCTGGCTTACCACTTCCAGGACCCACTTGTCTGATGTAATAGACATCCAGTCCTGGACAAAGTAAGCCAGCCTGCCCCCTACTGGAATAGGAGAGTTGAGCCGGGCAGGCCCATCAGGGTATCTGCTTGGCAGGGGATTTAGGCTGAGGAGTGGATGCAACCTTGCGCATCCCCCTTCTGCCTCTCCCTCTGAAGAACCCCCTCTGTGAAAAGGACGAAGAGGCCTGTGCTTGGTAAAAAGGCCTTTGAAAAGGCCTGCCCCTGCCCCTAGACTACTGCCTTTGAGGAGTTGCCTGCCTCTCCTTGGCCTGAGCACTCCTGTATGTGGTCCTGTACTCGTCCATTTTCTTCAGGTAATTCTCTGTCTGCTCCCCAAACAGAGAATTACCCACGACAGGAAAATCCATGGCTTTAGCCTGGGTATCCTGTGAGAGGCTAGTACATCTGAGCCAAGCCATTTTCCGAAGAGCCACAGATGTAGCCATGACTCCTGATGACACATTAACATTAGAGTCTACAGCAGCATGAAACTGAACTTTAGATGCCTCAATCCCATCTGCAGCCGCCGCCTCCAGCTCATTGGCTAGCTGGGGGAGGCCTGTTTAGCCAGTGCCAGTACAGTGTCCCACCTGGACATCTGGCACCTGGCTTTATAGGCCATATAATTCGCCTGTCTGAGTCCCAGGGAAGATGCCATGTACAGCTTTTTTGCCATGGCATCAACCTTCCTAGGGTCTTCGGCTGTGGGGTGTGAAGCCAAGGGAATGCTTGCCTTATCACAGGCAGCAGCCTGCACAACCCCAACATGGCTGCACTGGTGGTATAAAAACTCTGTTTCTGAGCCTGAGAGTGTATACCTCTTGTCCATTCTTCCGTCCACAGAAGTATAGAATTGGGAGACTTCAAAATGTTTTGTGTCTGTTTCCCAAAAGATTTGTGAAGGGGAATAGACAGTCTCCTGGACTCTGGGATGTCCATCATTTCTACATAATCACGCTCCTCCTGATCCTCCATTGCCTCTTCCATAGGAAGTTGGAGGGTCTCAGCCACCTTTCTGTAGAACATAAAGTGGGAAGGGGACTCAGAAAGCCTAGGAGGGGATACACCTGAAGGTCTTTCTGGGGAGATGTCCGGCTCTACAGGCACATCTAGACTTTCACCATCACCATCATCATCATCAAACTCCCCTTCCTCCTCAAACTCCAGTTCATAAAATTCTTCCAAAGTATAATCATGAACCGGGGGAACCGACTGAACCGAGCCCCTGCCAAAAGGTGCCAGATCGGTCGGAACCGGGCGAAGCGATTCCACAATTTGAATCACATTTTTTCTTGGGTTTCTCAGACATGGTCAACCTAACCAAACTTATCCTTTTTTCGGCAACCGCCAAGCAAGACTCACTTATCGGTTCCTAACCATGTCATGGGTCTTGGAAAAGAACGCTTCAAAACACGTTTTTTTTTAGAACCGATAAGAACCGTTAACCACACACTAAAATTTACACAGGAATTAAACAAATGATCGGTTCGGCCGAACCGATCCACACTTTTTACAAGTTCCACACAGAAACACACTACAAAATCTATCTAGTACTCACGATACCACAGATAGAGACTGAACTGAGTTATCCGGGAAACTTTTTTCGGTTAGAAACCGACAAAAAAACGACATTTAAACCGACTTTCGAACCGAGCTGCAGGAGAACTCTCCGGAGCGACTGTTCAGTGAGTCGGAGTAAAGAATCTGACGGTTAGCGTTCAAAGGGAAACAGACAGAGACATCAACCAAGCTCGAGCTCAGCATTCTATGCTCTGCATAGAAAGGTTACCCCTTTGTTCTCCGGGGCAGTTTAAAGGCTGGGGCTAACTGCACTGGTCAGAAAACAGCAAGACTTCAAGTTGTGTGAATATGTTGGTAAGCATCCTGCATGTCCAGGGAGGCTAACCAGTCGTGTTGATGAAGCAAAGGTAACAGAGTCCCTAGCGATATCATCTTGAATTTCTCTTTGGGAAGAAACTTGTTTAATTTTCTGAAGTCCAAAATGGGGCACATGCCCCGGGTTTTCTTTGGAACTAGAAAGTAATGGGAGTAGAACCCTGTGTTCTGTTGATCCAGCGGAACTACTTCCACTGCCATGTTGTTCAGAAGGCCTTGTATTTCGGAGGCGAGAAGCTCTGACTAAAGAATTGACAGCTTTGGCTGCCGCTTGGGGAGACAATCTGAAGGGATCTCGGAAAAATTGAGGGAATACCCCTCACGGATTATCCAAAGGACCCATTTGTCCGAAGTTATGGACTTCCACTGGTTGCAGAATTGAGTCAGACGACCTCCCACCACTAAAAAGTCCCCCTCGGGCAGCTGAGCTGGGACTTGGGCCAGAAACTCAGAAGGCCACACTGGGCGTTTTGGGTCCTTGCGCCTTCTGCTGTGTTTTCTTTTGAGGCTGCGGGGCTTGATTTTTATTAAAACCTCCTCTACCTTTGTCTCGAAAGGACTGACGGTTATGAAACTGGTGTTTGTTAACACCCCCTCGAGAGGGGATGGGAAGAGGTCAAGCCAATTTAATGGCTGACCTAGTCTTTTGTGTGGCCTCTAGAGCCTGTTCTATTTGAGGGCCAAAGAGATACACACCATCGAAGGGCCTGTTGCTGGGCATCATTTGTGAAACCTGAAGTGCGCAGCCAGGAATGGCGGCGGGTACAAATGCCCTCTGCTGCCGCTCGGGAGGCAGTATCGAATACGTCCATAGCTGCTTTAACCTGTTGGTTGTTAGACTCGATGCCCCTGGTTATGGTTTGAAGAAGCTCTGAATTAGTGTCCGACTCCAGTAGAGCTTCAACCATTTGTTTGAGCGAATGGCAAAGAATATATTCATATTGAGAGAAATAGCCCTGGTAGCTGGCGATATGCATACCCAGGGTGGATGCAGCAAAGACTCTCTTACCTAAAGTATCTATCTTAAGAGATTCTTTGTTTATAGGTCGAGCTGTAGTAGTCTGAGGAAGGACGACCTTATCATTCTCTGCTAAGACTACAATAGGATCCGCAAAGGCTTGGGAGGCCAAATGGGTCGATCCTTTGGAACAGCATACTTCCTATCTATGGACTTAGCCATAGAAGGAATGAGAGCAGGATTATTCCATACCATTTGAGAAAGCGTCTCAAAGGAAGGTTGTACCAGGGGAGTTAAATCCATAAGGATGTCCGGAACATGAAGGTATTGGAGTCTTAAAAGCTTCCCAGGATCGATGTCCATAGTCTGGAGAGAAAGAGTGGAATTCAAATGTTTCAGCAGAGACTTAAATGACAAGTTCTCAACCACAGGCTCTGTAACAGGATTAGATCCTGCTCCTTCCACATCATCACCCAGTCTAAGATCTGGGTCAGGCTCCATATCATCTCCAGACAGTCCAGGAAGGACTGCATGGATAGGAAAGGATTGAAAATCAGCAGAAAAAGAGGAAGGAAAAGAAATTGGAGAGGGGATGCCCTGAAGATTGGTAGAAGAAAAGCCCGGCCTCAGCGCCGAAGAAGAGCATGGCACCAAAAGGTTGCATGATGCCGACAAAGCAGATGGCGCAGAAGAAGAACATGGCGCCGAAAAGCTGCACGGCGCCGAACACGGTGCCAAAAGGCCACATGGCACCAAGAAACTCAATGGCACCGAAAAGCTGCACGGCACCGAGATTGGCACTGAAGATGGCGCCGACACCCACAACGGCGCCGAGGATGGCACAGGGAGGAGCCCCAGTGCCGGAAATGGTGCCATGTGATCCACCGACGCTGACGGCGCTGAAACCAACCCAGGGTCCTGAAAATTAGAATTTGAGGGAAAAGAAGGAAGAATACCAGGAGATAGAGGCATCGGTGTGGCCCCCTGCGCTGCAGCCATGTGAGGGGGGAAAACACCTGATCGTGGAGTCGACGGCACCAAAGAGGGCGCTGCATGACTAGGGAGGCCCAATCGCCCTGCCCGATCCTCCGAAGAGCCCAAGGGCCCCTGAGTGACTGGGCCAGGCAGCTGGACCAGCCTCTGAGCCCATTGCTCCATAAGAGCGGCCCACTGATGAAACTGCTCATCGGAAGCCCTACCAGAAGGCGGGGAAGGGCTCCGATGTTGAAGAGGTCAGAGACCAGAACCAGAAACCAGCAACTCCGAACGAGGAGACCAGCAACTGACCCCAATGACCGATCGTCGATGCGTAGACATATCAGAGGGCGACTTCGAGTGATGCCTTCTCTTTTTTGACCTACGGATCGAAGAAGAGTTCAAGGCCGAACAGTGCCGAGAATGGGACCGTTTACTTTTATGCTTCCGGGGGAACCGCCCAACCCCCTCGGCCATTGGACCATCCGTTTTCAGACCCCCCCCCTTCCGCAGAAGGCGGCGGACGGATCCAGCCCGCTGACTGAACAGCTTTCATCAAGTCCCCACCGCCACCTGACCCGCCATGGTCGACTCTGTCAATGTAGGCTGAGACTTCTTTCTTTGATAAGAATAAATTATCATAAGCGGTACTTTATTCAAAAAATACTACAAAATAATAAACTGAAAACTATGCTGCTAGTTTGAAGTTTGACTCCCGTTGGGTGAGCGACGTCATCACTGAAGCGCACCCGACGGCAGGAAAAAAGGAACTGAGGCAGTTGGAGGATCAACGCCGAGATAGTTATTGCTGCACGAGCAGAGGCTCGCGGTGCCGCTCCTCACGGCTCAATCTCTGGCGCCGGCCCTCCTGCAAAGGAAAAAGTTGCTCCTGCTGGGTCCTAATGCCTCCAGCGTAGATCCCATTAGTGTGAATGAGTGGTGGAGACTTTATGTCCAGGAAGATCTGTACACCAGAAATGTATGTATGGAAATAAGGGGGGGAATAAGAAAAATGTCAAAATATTGACATGAAAGGACGAACTCCACTCTTTCTTCTTTCAGTAAAAAGTCACTGCTTTATTTAAGCAATAAGGCACGACAAGGGGTGTGTGTTATCATGTAATAGCGTCACTCCTGGGGTGGGTCACTCCTGGGGTGGAAGGGCGCAGGACAGGCTTGTGCCAATCCCCTAGCTGCGAGGACAGCAGTGCACCTGGGGTGTGTCAGGGATGTGCCAGTACTCCATGCTATTCACAAAGGTGCGGAGTAATGGGTATGGGGGGACAAATCCTATGCCTGGGAACCACAGGATGCCATCGCCAGCAGTGGCCAAGAAGTCGGGTGCAACACACCCCTGTGACATGCCGCCCCCACTTATGGGGCCACGAGGAGGGCCGGGGCGGCTAATCAGGCATCCTATGCTCAGTGTGATTGGCACACTGTGCACCGGCAGCCGCACCCTGGAGGTGCAAGGGATCCCCTGGTGGACCAGGTCCAGGCATCCCATTGGATGCATGCCCAGTCAGTGTAACACCCCTCTGCACACCTGCGTGCTGGGGGGGTGGGACCATGGACAGGTGGCTGGCATTAGCGAATGCTGGTACCGGTGCACCTGTCCGCGGGTGCACAGCTCCTCAGGCGGGGTACGCACATTTTGCGCATACCTACGCCCCATTGGAGCCAAGAGTCCTAACACCATGTAGCATAATTTTATTTTTCTATTTTATTTAGTTGTTTTAACCAGGTATAGCACACTAAGCTGAAAGCTTTTTACAGGAGCGACCTGGGAGCACAAGGAGGTTAAGTGACTTGCTCAGGGTCACACAGTATGCAAGTGGAAGCTGTGGGATTCAAACCCAGGTCTGGTCTGCTGGATGTCACCAGATTTGCAGCTCAGAGCCTTAGACCACTGCGCTACACTGCCTCCTTGTGACATGTACCTGAATATAAGCCTACCTAAATATGTAAGCACAACCCCAACCTCTCCCCCCACACACAGCCCCTTCCCCACAAAAAAACACCATCCTCCAACCCCCAAAAACACACCATGCTCCAACCCCAACACTAAACTCCCCACACACACTCATCCAAGACAACTCAACCCCCACACACACACACGTATATTTGGTGAGATACCAACATGTTGATAACCAGTTAAAAAGGACTCTATGAAAATAAAAACAAAACAACAACAACAACACAGTGAAGTCCTGTTAAATGTCCATCCTATGACGTCAAATCTATGTTGGTCCAATAAAAGGTATCAAACCATTTGCTTCTGGATCGGGACTTAGAATGAAAAATCCTCGGCCACCAGTGAATACTTCAATGTACCAAAAATAGTTTGATGCAAAATGTCACCAAAATACTAGTAAACAACAAGCCAGCTATCCCCAAGGGAGAAAAAAAGAAAATATGCAGATTTTCAATCCCTCTGAATTTAAACTCCCAATCTACAAGTACATAAGCAGTCAAATACAGAATACCACTAAACTGCAGGACTTACAATGACAAATCCTCAGCCACCAGTGAAAACTTCACAGTACCGAAAATAGTTAAATGCAAAAAGTCACCAAAATACTAGTAAACAACAAGCCAGCTGTTCACAAGGGAAAACCAAAATATGTAGATTTCCAATCCCTCTGCATTTAAACTCCCAATCTACAAGTGCATAAGCAGTATTTCAAACCCCTTCTTGATTAAAAAAAAGCAGTAACAAGTATAAATTCTAAAGTAAGGTACATCTCCCTCAGATTTGAGCAAGATTGTGCTTTCCTGCAGATTCCCAGTTTATATTGTGTAGCCTTCCCAGCTTCAAGTTGTTTCAAAGCAGGTTCCACCTCCAAGAAGGTGGGCTTTTCTCCTCTGCCTCTTCCTCGAAAGAGCTGCCTATTATGAAAGAATTGGCAGTTTCTGCCTATCTGATGGGCTGCAGGAGCAAGCCTGGCTGTCTTAATGGCAGTCCTGATTTTCTGAGAGGCCTCCAGGGCTTGTTTTACCTGTTGGCCAAACAGATAGGTACCGTCAAAGGGGACAGTCATAACCTGCTGCTGGGCATCCAAGGAAAAAACAGATGTCCTGAGCCAGGAATGCCTTCTAATACAGATATCAGCCATGGCTGCTATGGAAGCTGTATTGTATGCATCCACAGATGCTTTCAGCTGGTGGCTATTGCATTCCATTCCCCAGGTGACAGCCTGAAGAATCTTAAGGTTGAAGTCAGACTCTGGTAGATTCTCCACAAGAGACTTAAACGAGGTCCAAAGGACATATTCATACTGGGAGAAGTGTCCCTGATAGCTGGCTACACATGTGCCAAGAGTAGCAGCTGCAAAAGCCCTTTCTCCCATAGTATCAATCTTGCGAGATTCCTTATTGATAGGATGCGCTGTTACTTCCTGTGGTAAAACAGTTTTATCGTTGTCTGCAAGGACAACCAGTGCATCCGTGACTGACTGGGAAGCTAAAATAAATCTCTTTAGCAGGGACACATTTCTGATCTATGGACTTACAAATAGAAGGCATAGAAGCAGGCCTAGTCCACACAGCTTTAGACAGATCTCGAAGGCTGAGGGAACAGGAGGCATAAGGTTCACCAGGATATTGGGAACATGAAGTCATTCATGGTGCAAAAGCTTTCCTGGGTCCAACAAAGAGGTCAGAAGAGCCAAGGTTGCCTGTATGTTCCTTAAAAGGGAATGAAAGGAGTAGTCATCTTGAGGGACTGCCTAAAGGAACTACTGGCTTATTTAGAAACATAGAATTTGACAGCAGATAAGAACCGTTTGGCCCACCTAGTCTGCCCATTTCCCTACTTAATGCATAGGCTGCGGATCCTAGATAACCAACAGCTTACTTCCTCCTACCTCCCACTAGAATTGTCTTATGTCTGTCCCATGCATTCTTGAATTCCTCCACTGTTTTTGAGTCCACTGCCTCCTCAGGAAATCTGTTCCATGTATCCACAACCCTCTCCATGAAAAAATACTTCCTCACATTACCTTTGAGCTATCTCCCCTCTATCTTCAAATTGTGCCCCCTTGTTCTTGCACATCTCTTTTTCTGAAAGATGCTATCATCTTGGACTCTGGTGATTCCCTTGATGTACTTGAAAGTTTCTATCATGTACCCCATCTCCCTCCTCTCCTCATGTGTATACATATTAAGCTTCTTTAATCTCTCTTCGTATGTCTTCTGGTGCAGACCCTGCACCATTTTAGTTGCCCTCCTTTAGACAGCCTCCATCCTGTCTATGTCCTTGTGGAGATGGGGTCTCCAGAACTGGACGTAGAACTCCAGATGGGGTCTCACCAACTGTCTGTACAAAGGGATAACAACTTCCTGTTTTCTACTGGTGATGCCTCTCCCTATGCACCTCAGTATGCCACCAGCTCTTCTTACTGCCTTCTCACATTGCTTGCCCACCTTAAGGTCAACTGATATGACTACCCCAAGTCCCTTTCCATTTCTGTAGTTGATATTATTTCACTCCCCATTGTGTACTCTTCCCCTGGATTTTTGTTTCCCAGGTGCATTACTTTGCACTTCTTTGCATTGAATCTAAGCTGCCATACATTTGACCATTCCTCCAACCTTGCCAAGCCCCTTTGCATCCTCTCCACCCCACCTTCTGTATCAACCCTACTGCAGATCTTTGTGTCATCTACAAAGAGACATACTTTTCCTTCCAGTCCCTCTGCAATGTCATTTATAAAGACATTAAAGAGGACCGGTCCCAGTACTGAACCCCGTGGTACCCCACTAGTAACCCCTCTTTCTTCAGAGTAAACTCCGTTTACTATTACCCTCTGTATCCTGTTGTCCAGCCAATTTTTAACCCAGGCTACCACCTGGGTTAAAAATTCCAAACTATACAAAGAGTCCTCATCCCCTTCCTCAGAAATAATGAACTCAAGGTCAGACTTGTCTTGTTCCATATCCCCCTGAGAGGGGGAGGCAGGAAGTGGAGTGGAACCCAAAAGGCGGAGACCAGGCTTAGGGACAGGAAAGACAGGCAACACCAGAACTGGCCCCGGGATAGGCACCAGGCATGGTGATGGACCTGATGCTGGTGCTGACCGAGGAGTCGGCGCTGGGGATGGCATTGCCCCAGCACCCAACTTAGGTGTAGAAGAGGCAGAAAGGTTAGGGGATGGTACCTGTGCTGGTCCCTGCAAGGAAACAGAATGAGGGAGGTAGGCACATGGAACCAGTGTTGGCGGCGCAGTCACTGACAAGGGAGGAGCTGTTGCTTGAGCCAAATGCTCTACCCGACCCAAAGGCTCCAGCTGCAGGTCCAAGGTGCCTAGGCCTGAGGGCCCTGGCACCATATCCAAAGGCAGGGGCAAACAGGCCAAATGCTGTACCAACAGCTCCATGAGAGCGGCTCAGTGTTTAAATGGCCCACCAGAAACCCTACCAGAGGACAGAGAAGGGCTTCAGTGCTGAGATTCCAAGTGACTGGAAGCAGAGTCCGTCAGGGAACCAGAAACCAGTCACCACAGAGCATTATGATTTCTAATAGGGAATCAGCAGTAGGACAGACAAACTCTAAAGATATACGAATCCTATTTTTGAGCCTAGTTCCACGGTAATAAATAAAGGGAAGGAGAAATCTATAGAAGATATGTGAAATACAAGCTGAATTGTGCCTAAAATATTATGATTTTCAAAGTTTTCCTAGAGGCATCAGCAGCTCTTTAAAGGAGTGGGGCATACACTCATTAAAAGTGAGCCCCCTAATCAGCAGAAATATCTTCAAAACCTGTATCAAAGTTCTTTGCTCTGATGTCTGCTCATGTGGCTAAATAAATGTGTCTATATTTTGGTTAAACTTTGTCATCATGGTACTATCTTCTACAATGTTTTTTTTTTTAATATAAGTGGTGTTGCTCATATTGGGGTCTATGCATCATCGTGGGGATTGCCTATGTACTGTGTGTCTGTGGTGCAAGGCAATCCTAGGTGACAATGCCATGCACCAGTGGTCCTGTGGACCCCGCATGCATGCACAGAAGGGACTCGCATCCCTTCCACACTAACTCTTCAGTTGGTTGTGCAGCTACATACACGGCCAGTCCAGGGACATGTCTTGGGGGGATTCCAGCACTCCACATCATTCACGAAGGCATGGAGTGCCAGGCGAGGGGGCGCAGGATACTCAGGCAGGGAAAATCCACTACCAGAGATGTACTGTGCTCACTAGTGCCAGGCAGGGTGCTAGTCAGGGGTATGCGGCCCAAAAGAACCGAACACAAAATAACAGAAGGGTGAAAGCACTCTTAGAGCAGGAGTGTTGTGAATGCTCTAGATAAAGTATGTGCCACACAGATGAAATGCTATGAAATCTACTGTAAGAATTTATAGGCAGTATAGAAAATTCATCAGTCCACACATCACTACACATCTAACATGGGCCTGTAACCATTATCCAGGTCCCGGCACTTTGCTCAGGTGGAGCTTCATCAAATTCTCACAATAAATTTCACAGATTTCATCTGTGTGGCACGTACTATATCTAGAGCATTCACAAAGCACATGGTCCAAGACTGCTGCCAACCTTCTGTTATTTTGTATGCAGGCAAGGGACCCTGCTATATTTGTTGCTCCCCTTCCCCGATCTTGACTGCCAGCTGCGATGGACACACCCACTTCCCCTACCATGCTGCTCCAGGCCTCTAGGCACACAGGGAGGGCTGGGGGCAGCCATTTGGGCACTTGCTCATAAACATTCATGTTTTTCCTCCTGTGCCTTCCCACAATCCCCTGCTTGTGTGAAGCAAGGGATTTATTCCAGGACCCAGGATGGGCATCCAGCTGGATATTTGCTTGTGTCCCTCAATCTGCCCCCACACAGCAGCACACAGGGCTGCAGACAGGCACTCTGCAGAGGTGCACGGTGTTGCATACTGTGCACCATGCACTTGTCTGTAGGTACGCAGCTACGTGGTCCAGGTACACGTGAATCATGCATACCCAGGCCCACATTGATGCATAGCCCCACACTGAGTATAATGTGTGGTTATATTGCTCCCATGAGCTTTTCTGTCTAATTATTTATTTATTTATTTATTTTATTTAGTTTCTGTTGATTGGAGAAGTGCACTAGACAAGCAGTTGCCTTTTTTCAGGCACAAATACTTTTCTCTGATCGTACCCCCATATTTAGTTGTTTTGTACCTTGAACCAAACAGTATCCTGTTGTATATCATTGCTGCCTGACTTTTTATGCTGTCCTATCCAGGACCTCCTTGTGAATGAGCTTGCTCAATGGAACCTTTTCCTGGTGAAATAAATAAATACAAAACACAAACACAAAATACACAGAATGTCACACACTGGGCATAATTTTAGTCAGAACTGGAAAGTGCTACTTCCACAGAAAAGCTTATAGTGATTTTTCAAGATTAAAACAAAATTCAAAATATAACATTTAGACAAAAAACAGCATTTATGTCATTATTCTTCTGTATCGATCACCCCCATTCTTTATTATGGAGGATAACTTAGTTCCCCAGATTTCATCTTTGATTTTCAGCCATAATGCTCTGTTTGTGACATCACAAACTGCTGCTGCCACAGAACTAGAAAAAAAAAAAGACTAGAGCAGCAACACGTCATTGTGAAGCACGTAAATCAGGGTACCATATTGTGGATGTCAAGCTGTCAGAGTCTCGCTATTATACATAGCTTCCGACAACCGTGGTCACCTGTACCACTGCTCCTGAAATTTACAAAACCTTCTATTTAATGTTTTTGGAAGAAGAAGTGCTGAGTTATTATTATTTATTGGTAATGTACAACTGTTCCGAGGCTATATCCATTCATGAATTTGACAATTTTCATTCATGATTTTTGCTAAGTTTGAGTGCTATTGTTTTCCTGATCTATGTCTGAGCATTGTCAAATCATATCAGAGGAGTTTGACTGTCACTGAAGTCTGTAATTGTGTTGTTTGTCCAAAGAATTAGATGTTGTATTTTTGTTATATTCCTGTTGTATTTCTCATTAAAAGTTACAGTGATTAGTGGGATTGCAGGGCAACCATTCTGAATCTGCACTCCTATGGCATCTATGCCACGGACCTGTGAAGACAGCCTGATCCAATCTCATATAATCCCATGCAAAAATGGCAAACTTGATGCAATATTGAAGGAGCTCCAGTGTTTCTGAACTGAGATGAAGGAAACTCAAACTGAAATTAGAGGCGATGTGCATAAATTAATGTAACCCCCCTGCAAATGGGGGTTCCCAAAAGTCTTCCAGGAGCTTGCCTGAATGCTCCAAGCCTGGGTGGTGTTCGGCATCTGAGCTGCTTAACTGTGGTTGCAAGTGAGTGCTATTTGAGCTTCCATGTACTGTCTCTTTAAGTGCTATCTGCTTGCAGACTTAATTAGTTTATATGGGGGGACTGTGTATCTAATGCTCGAACCCCGCCTGAGCTGTGGAGTAATCGTTCCATTTTGCGGTCGCTGAAGGTGCAAAGGGAGCCCATCTGAAAGCTGTAACTGTTTGCCTGTAATCATTTAAAGCATTAACAAAACTGTAGTTTGTCTAACCTGCCTTTATTGCAGCTGGGACTCTGTGTGTGTTACATCTCCATTTTGGACCTAAACTGCTGTGCTGGGCCAATTGGGTTAAGGGAGCTCTAAAATGGAGCCTGTGGACGAATCAGAACTTGGACTCTTAATTTGAGCCAGCCACAAGGGAATTGTGCGGGCAGTGACTCTAGGAAATGTAGTTTTGACCTTGGCGCCTTTTTCTACCAACAGAGGGAGTCTTATTGTGAATGACAGTAGAATCAGCCAACAGAATAGTGTGGAGCTAAAGGAAATGCCCTGCTCTGTGACTGGAAAGATCAGATGAGTTGTGGCAATGAAGAGAGAAGGAGCTGTGTGCTTCTGCGGTGTATAGTTTCACGCGGGAAGCGCGTGTGAGGCCCTGAGTTTCGGTCTGCAGCCTTTGTGAGTGCCAGTTTTGGACTGAATCCGAGTTATGAGGAGAAAGAAGCACTAGAAGTGTGGAAACCAGGCTCACCTTGTAGAAGACTGGAGAAATTGCTGAATCGCTCTCGGTCTGTCAGGAACTGAAGCTGCTGTGTGTACTACCGGGTATTTTGCAGTAATTGCAATCAGGATCGAGGAGCAGCCTGCCTGGTATAGTACTTTCCTTTTACACATAAATGTGCATAGTGTTTGTGGGGAATCGCTATTTCAATCCCCTGTACAGTGAATTGTGTGCTGATGCTGGAAGTAAACCCCAGCTTAATTTGGACTACATCTGTTTACTATCAACTACAGTGGGGTCCAGTCACAAGTACCTTGTCCTCATTCCCTGCTCTTCTAGCAATCCAGAGGGACATTCTCCATCCGATCCTCAGCTTGGGTGTTGTGAGTACAAATCAGGGTATTCCCCTGCAGCTTGTTTTCAATCACAAGTGTGTCACCTAATTCTTGTTGTTTCACTGTTTCATGGACTGAGCCCTCCGGCTCCGGATTACAATTGGGTGTTGTGCACAGATTTTCTTCTACAGGGCCCTATCCATCTGCCTGCTGGCTACCCCGGGCAACGGACCTGGCTAGCCCTTCCCCAACATGGGTACCCAGAGGGTGACTTTTCAGACCCTGTATGTGTGCACAGTACTGTGATTTAACGCCACCAATTAACCTGATTTCCCCCTCCCGTGTTACTGTCCCCTAAATAAATCAGATTTGTTGTTGTTATACTATATACTGTCTGTGGTGTTGGTACTTATGGAAACAGTATTGTATTTCACTGTGTATGTTGTTTAACCTTATTTTACAGGGGGTCCTCAGAGACGTGCTGCAGAATCAATCTCGAGGGTAAGTGGTGCTTGATGAGTGAACAGTGTGTATACGTGGGGTATTGGTGCTGTAACTCCTGTGTACTGTGTGTGCCACTAGAGGGAACCAAAGGGGGCTACGGTGTCCCAGAGGGCTGTGATCAAGCTAGTCTAACCACTACAAACCCTGACCTCTGGGTGGAGGCACCCGCCATGAAACCTAGGCCCCTCAACCTGTCAGTAGTCAAGCAGGCAGGGGTAGAAGCCCTTGGGATAGAGCCACCTGGGGGTTACATTAAAAAAGCGAGCGAATGGGGCAACCTGCAGCCGACACACATTGATACCCATGTTGATAAATTTATGTGATAGAACTTGCAGAAACACAAGTAAAAATAACAGACGGAAGGATGCAGAGAACAGAGCATGCTGCAGAAATATGGGTATAAGGAGTACCTGAGTTCTCTGAAAGCAATAATCTTTTAGACTTTATATTTTCATGCATACAGAGTTAGATTTGGCAACTGGCTGCAAACTGGATATTGAACACATACATAGGGCATTTGGCCCTAAGCCCAGCTCACCCACAGCACATGCTTGATCAGTTATTGTGTGATTTCCACATTTTGCAGTAAAAGATACCATACTGCAAAAGGCTGGGCAACAGAAGACTTTTTTTATGGACAGATTCGAGTGTTTTCTGACAATTATTGCTGTCTGCTCCTGATGAAAAAATGCAGGGAATACATTTCAGTCCTACAAATTCTCAGACAACGCCAAAGCCCTTTCAAGACCTCATGCCCCTCCAAACTTATTGTTTAACTCCCCAATGGACAACACACCTTTTCCGTGGCTACTACGGCAATTACTGATCTATAACACACAGGCTTGCTGAAAGAGGGGGAGATTCAGGGAGTCATCAAATTAGCCGCTGTGACCTTCCCGGCAAACTGTGCAGTTGCACCAGATTCACAGACAACATGCTAAGACCACTGTTGTCAAAAGCTGGACTTCTTGGCCATGATATCCAACACATTTTGGATTTTGCTTTAGGTTTTATCTTCAGTGTGCCTAATCTGTACAAAACTGAGGGGGACTGTGGTTTTTTTTTTTTTTTATTTCGCATGCTATTTATTATTCTCATCCCTACTAACAGTGCACATTGTTAGCATCATTATGTGCCACAGAGTCCAGTCTATGGAAGAAAACCTCAAGTAAGCTTGGTTCTGGCTTTGCCTGTTAAAAAATGAAACTTCAAATGGAGCACTCCGTGAAAATCTTGTGGATGTGAATGAACATGCTTTTTGGTTTTGACATCCACAAAATGGTGAACCACTTTACATACTGGCGCTCAGCAGCTCTGAGAGGCACTGCCATGCTAGTCTTTCTTTCAAGTTCTGTGGCTGCTGCTTTGGAAATTATTGTGATGTCACTAACAGAGCTTTATAAGGGAGAAGCAGGAGGATAAGATGAAATCTGGGAGACCCAGAGTTAGTTTTTCATTTACCTGTCCTCGGTATCAAAGAATGGTGCAGACAAATCCAGAACATTCATGAAATGCTTTATAGACTATATTGTGTCTAAATATTATATTCTGAAAAGTTTTCCAAGATTTTTGAAAATCACTTTAATCCATCACTTTTTTTGTTGGGGAATCCTTAAACAAATTTTTCAAAACAAATGACCAAATATCTGTTTCTTAACTGCTTTCTAAACTGAAAACGCACCTGCTGGCCAGAAATGCTCGATGTTCAGAGTTCATTGCACTTTTTCCTGGAAGCCCGTGGGTCGAAACCAACGTGATATTGTTGAACCTCAGATGTGGGCTATAAACAAGATACACAGAAAAGAGATTAGTCTTAATCAGCCACATCTGTGTCAGTTATTTCACTATATTGTTTGCTCTTACCACCTTATAGTGACATTCTAGTTTTCTGCAAAACACTGACAATCAACATCCACAGACCTCAAATCTCATAATAATCCAAAAATACATTACATTTTTGGACATTCCAGTCTTTATTACTGAAGACGTACGCTGGACTTCAGGCTCTTTTCTCCTCAGACTTCTTCAGTTGTTGCTACTTTTCTGCTTTATTTTTATTTATTTAGGTTTTTGGTAACCAGGTAGGGTGCACTAGACAAACGACTGCCTATTTTCAGGCACAAACCAGGAGGTTTTTGAAGTCACAGTCCTCTGGCTCTGATATCTGTCAACTGTCGATAGATTTAAAATTGAGTTAAAAACATATTTATTTAGCTTAGCTTTCCCTAGTCATGAATGATCTCTTTTAATGTTCTTGTTTTAATTTTATTTTTATGTATTTGGTTTTATGTACAGCGCCCTGGTTTTGAAAGGCGCTATAAAAATAAAGTTGATTTGATTTCTGATTTGATCATGACAACCTAACAGAATTGATTCTGGTGTCACAAGTAAAGCACTTTGACTTTAATGCAGGAAGAGCAGTTGGAACCGATAAAGGCTAAGTTAAGAAACTATTTTATCCAAATGTCAAGAAATTCAAATGGGTGGGGGGTTGAGTGACTGGGTTCTGCTTATGCCAAATTTGAATTTGTTGCTAGAAATCAGAAAATCACTTTAACAATGGACTATGAATATTTAAGAAAAACCTTAACAGGAAGTTGCAACATTTTTTACACCACTGGTCTGACGTTAAAATCGCCCTGTAAGACAAGTGTACACCAAGTAATAAATTAAATTACAATTGTATCTAATTAATCTAGTCATTTAAAATGTAAACATCAACACAAGGAGCTCTGGCCCAGAGTAAAGTATCCCCTGATTAAAATAACTGAGTTCAATATAAAAAAAAAAGTATTTTGCTATAACCTGCTTAAATCTTATTTTCCTTGACTTTGCTTATCTATGCAGTGCGTCATTTCCCATTGTCAGTGCTAGGTATCACACATCATTTCTGCAGAGTCCTGTTACTCTGCTGTGCGCAGGTTCAGTTACTTTACAGCTTATATGAAATCTGGCTGCAGTTCTTGATGTGGGAACGAACTCGTGCAATAGTAGAATAGTCATGTTTTCAAAATGGGTCTCCTTATAATGTTGCTGCTACTGCATATCCAGAATATCAAGTAACAGTAAATAGGCACTGCCTGACAACCCTCATCTTTTTTTTTTTTTGCCTTTGTTTTACCAGGAGAGACACTCTAAGCTGAAAGCTTGTTTACAGGTGCAACCTGGGAGCACAAGGAAGTTAAGTGACTTGCTCAGGGTCACACAGTATGCAACTGGGAGCTGTGGGATTCAAACCCAGGTATCCAGGTTTGCAGCTCAGAGCCTTAAACCACTGTGCTATACTGCCTCCTATCTGTATCTGTATCTGGCCTCCTGCTGTGCAGAATGTCTTTTTAAACTGAAATGGGGGAATGTTTCCCTAATAACTCCGGAATTATGTTCCATGTTTATTTTGTACACTTTATCTTTTATTCATTTCCAATGACAAAACAAAGCATCAATACCTGTTTTTTAAACTGATATTTTATTCATTTTCAATGATAAAACAAAGTATCAGTACCATTAGGAAACCTGGCACAGTTGATAAATATGTGTATCTCCAAGTTGAACCAGTATAATATTGTGTGGTGATTTGCATATGCAGTCCATGGGGCATGTGTGATTTTGTATTTCTTTGAAACTTGGCTTCCCGGCCAGTGCCCTTTGGGGTAACCATTGCCTCAGTGCTTGTACACAGAGGTTCTTTGTCTTTTAACTTTTTTGTTTTAATTGGGTTCACCACAACATAACCCAGACAGACCATCTTAGGGTAGCTGGTTCATTCCACTGGGGTGGCAAACAGATGAGGCATACTGATGAGTCCTGGTAGGATTAAACACATGTCTATGTTTTCCGTTGGCACTCTTTGCAAACTGTGTGAGAGGCCTTTCAGCACCATGCATTTTTGTTTAAAGTTGAACCAGCATAATATTGTGTGGTGATTTGCATATGCAGTCCATGATGTTTTACATTATGGGGGCATGTGTGATTTTGTATTTTTCCTAATTATACTCAACTATAGAGGGAAATTCACAAATTCAAACACAATACGCATAACAGTTGCTATGAAACTATAGCCCAACAGCGTGTGGCAATGACTAAAAAGTTTAACATGACAGTCTTTAGTCCAGGTCGCCTGCCCCCAAAATCTGGGTGTGGTGCCATGCATAGAGCTATAGTATAATGTGAATCCTTTAATAAATAAAAACATAGGTAGCCTGAATGGCGAGTCTGACAAGAAACAAGTTGTTAAGCTAAGCTAGATAATAAACACTGGGCACAGTCACAGCTCTATAAACAGAAACTCATATGATTAAACATGTAGCTTAACATATATTCCATGTTAAGAACAAAATGAATGGTCCTGTTGTAATCTAAAATTGGGAATTTAATCCCCTTATTTCATTTTGGGATAAACATGTCTATTTATGATAGTCACTAGCAGTGTCAGTAAAGTAACATTAACAGGGACACTGTGCTGATCTCTTGTAGGCCTGAAAAGTCTGTTTTGGATTATAATACAGATATGTGTAGCACCATTAAACATGCAATGTACGTTTGTCTGTTGTACTATAAAAATGCTTTTTTAATTATAATTTATTACTTATTTATTTAAATAAATTATTTAGCATCATTTACAATTCAGTACAGAATGTTAGTGTGGTAACACAAAAATGTCAGCTTCTACCCTTCTCTAAATCTTTGACAGAAAATAATCTTTTGAGAGGACAACAGCAGGCAAATATTCTGTGTTCAATGAGAATGTTACAGTAAATTCATGTTTTTGGTTGTAAATGTGTTTTTGAACTTAAGAGTGTCAAAAGAATTTACAGTATCTTACTCTAATTATCATTTGAATCTAAATTTTGAAAGTTTGTAAAGTTAAGCCCATATACAGTATCAGCATCTTAATGAACATCCACAGTATTTTACCAGTGTTGTTTTACAGAGCAAATGTGTTGCCTGGAATTCATATTAACTTTCAAAAGTATTGAGCTATTACTTCCTATATCTGATGTATTTTTCCTGTCCCTTTTGCTAATGAAAGGATTTACTACCTGACAGTGCTGGATGTGATGTATGGAACAGTATGCTACCTGGAGGTTGACCAGCTAGTTCTAGTCTTCCTTGTGCATCATTAGCCCTGAAACCTCACTGACACATCACAACTAACCTAATAGAGCTAATTACCTGCTTACAGATTATCACTTGTGATGTCACAGTAAGTGAGTCTTAACCCTTGCTGTGCCATGGACTGGTATATCAGTCCAGAATTCCTATACGTTCTAATTCTGCTGTCAGCCTAAGGGTTAATTCTAATAAGGTATGAAGAGGAGCAGAACTACGGTAGATATGATAGTCTCCAGGTAAAGCAGTGTTCTTCATATCGCATCTACTACTATAGTATCAGGTAAAAAGCCTTCTAATGAGCAAAAGCAATAAGAAAACACTTCAGAAATAAAAATATACTGTATTAGTAACATGTTGTGGCTGCTACTTGGGATGCTAACAGCTCTTTAACATTGTTAAACCTATTTTATTCTCGACTGTAGGTCATTTTTCAGATTAATAGTAATCTTATGGTGGCTGAAGGAAACAAACATTTTAGACATTTAGATGATGAGAACATAGAAAATACTAATGATGGCCCTGTTTTCTGAAGATCTTCATAAATCCATGATGTTTTCCCACAGATGACTCTATGTACACAGACCATGGGCATGATGCCCACCGTTAGCCTACCTGCATATCATTTGATTTATATCTGGACAAACTGGGAGTGTAGAAGATGGGGCTGTGGACCAAAAGGAAAAGGCAGGTAGTGGTTCTTGGGAATTCCATTGTGCGGATTGTAAATAGTGCAGTTTTCAGTGAGGATACTTGAACAGGGTGGTATGCTGTTTGCCAGGGGCTAGAGTGGAGGATATAAATGATAGCACAGATAGGCTTCTGAGTGGGACAGGTGAGGACCCAGAGGTACTGTTGTATGTACAGCAGGTACTAATAATACAGGAAAATGGACAGATGGAGAAATCATGAGGGAGTTCAAGGGGCAGACCTAAAAAGGAAGGGATGCAGGGTGGTGATATTGGAGATACTGCCAAGTGAGCCATCAACATGGCGAATGCCTGACTGCATAACTGGGCAAAGGAGGAAAAATTCACCTTGCTAAAGAAATGGGATAGCTTCTGGAGCAGGCATAATCTCTACAAGCAGGATGTACTTCACTTAAATAGGATGGGGCTAATGTTCTGGGAAAAAGGATAAATAGGGCAACAGACAGAGCTTTAAGAAGTAATTACTTACCATAGTAATGATGTTTATTCCAGGAGATTCAACAATAAATTATACTAAAATACATCATCTCCTTGGTGAGGTGTTGCCCTAGAGATATAACTGAATGCTAATAGAATTTAGAATTCTGTTCAAGCTCTGCACTATGGTCACTATCTCTATGCTGTTCAAATGTCAGATTTGTTTCTAGAAAGCAAGGGGAGCAGTGGGTATCAATAACTATTCTACAAAACATAAAATAGCAATAAATTCAATTAAAAAATAACAGTCTATTATTAATGAATCAACCAATTTTTTAAACATTGTAAAAGACCAATGGGTTTAAACAATAAATGATCATGCAAAAATAAATAAATAATAAAATAATAATAATCAGACTGATTCTTGTGAGAGTCCTTTTTCAGTTTCTAGAATGGGAGGCAGGGTTGGGTATTGTATGATTTACTGTTGGTTCCCTTCCCTTAGAAGAAACATCTTTACTATGGTAAGCAATTATCTCTTCTAACAACATGAATCTCAACATGAATCCAACAATAATGTCATACAAGTCTGTAGACTCACTAACAGTTCCTTGGGAGGCTGGGTCCATAACCTATTTAGGAAAATGTTACAGCAAGAAAGCAGTTCCAAAGCTGGGATCCCTCCTGGATTGAATATCCAGACAATAGTACTTAGTAAAGGTGTGGAGTGTAGCCCAGGTAGCTACTTTACATATCTCTTGTAGGGGGATGCCCCTTATAGCTGCCACAGAAGCAGAAGTAGGTCTTATAGAATGCACCTTTAGGCCTCTTGGAGGCTTCTTACCAGCTTTCTGAAAACTGGATACAGAGACTACCCAATGAGAAATAGTCTTTCTGGCTGCAGACCAACCCTTACCACTCTCTACATAAGTGCCAAACCACTGTATGTTGTCAGTTCTGATATCTCTGGTGGTGTCAAGATAATAACTCAATGTCCTTTTTACATCAGGGCTGTGCAGATTCTGCTCATCTGTTTTGGAATGGTTAGAGAAAAGCGCAAGTAGGGTAACAGGGTAACATCTCTACAGCCTATAATAATGTTCCCCCTGTATCCACTCTACTTGGTGAAAATCTTGAGTTCGTGTCAAAATTTAAATACCTGGGCATATGGCTGGATAGCAAACTCTCATTTAAAGTGCATACTGAAGAACTAATGAAAAAACTTAGGCAAAGGCTTGGCCTCTTCTTCAGAATTAAACACCTTCTTACTAAGTCAGCAAAAAGACAGCTTGTCAATTCTACATTTCTATTATTAATTGATTATGCTGACATTATATATGGCCAATGTCCTGCCTCCCATCTTACCAAATTGGATGTATTGTACCACAGAGCCCTAAGATTTATAACTGGACTTCCATCCTCCACGCACCACTCGCGTTCTATATACTGCAGTAGGGTGGCCATCGTCAACTCAGAAGGCATAGAAATGCAGCCATTTGGACACTTTGAGCTCTCTCCAGCAAACTCCCGGATTACATTACTGCTTGCCTTCCTGCAAGTCCACCTAGTAGCTACGGCACTAGAAGTCATTCACTAATCTCCTTAAAAATTCCCAGGATTAACAACCACTTTGGTAGGGCTGCCATAAGTCATGCTTTGCCCACACTTTGGAGAGGGATCCAAAGTTCCTTGAAACTCAGTACCCTTGTCAGTATTGCTATGTTCAGGCATCTTTATGACATAACATTTACTGAACTTTGTAAATGTTACCACAGCTTCTAGTGGCTCTAAAAGTGGATGTAGTGCTTAATTCCACCCCTCATTTATATACCTACACTGTATATCCTCCCTAACTTATTAAGTAGCCAGTCCTTCCTGGCCTTCAGAGCCCTGGCATACTGCCAACCTTCCCTCATGACTCTTAATTAGATGCCTGTTGGTTTCTGGTTCCTACAACCTTGCAGAAACCGTATTTCTTTTTCTAGGGGATGTAATGACTATGATCTGCCCTCCTGGCTGATACTAGTATACGACTTCAATCATGTATAGAGAAGAATGTACTTTGTATAACTATTGCCTGACATTATTTTCCTATGAGTTCACCGCTAGTGCAATGGAATGTTTACAATGTACCTTACACATGTAAATATGTATTCCTGACATTATTTACCTGTTCCCAACTAGTGCAATGGAATGTTTATAATGTACCTTACACATGTAAGTCTGTATTCCTAATTTCTATTTTTTGTGCATCATATGTATGTCTATCCTTTATGACCTAACTGCAGGTCCACCTTGCAAATGAGCTTGCTCAACGGTGATCGCCTGGATAAATAAAGATTGGATTGATTGATTGATTGATTGATTGAACAGATTGGCTCAAATGAAATTCTAAAACCACTTTAGGAAGCAATTTCCCACTTGTTTTTAGGAATACCTTATCTCTCTGTGAGATTATGTAGTTGGGATCAGTAGCGAGATATTGCATCTCACTAAAGCACCTGGCAGATGTCACAGCAATCAGAAAAGACTGTTTTCAAGGTGACATACTTGATGTCCGTGGTGGACTCCAGGAAGGTGGGGTGATGAGAAAGGTACATACTCCTCATCCTGTATCATTGCAGAAGTCATTCACCCTACTGGAGAGACAGGGTAGCCTGGAGGAGGTACCCATAGCAATGGGTAGTGAGGGTCTTTAGAAGGGGAGTCCCCAAGGAAGCAAGAACAGACCCCCCAGCTAAGGAGGAAGCAGCTGCTGGTGGGAGACTCTGTTGTTAGGGAGATACACTTGGGAGCGGGGGAGGAAGGGAGCAGGAGGTGAAGTGCTTCAGAGGTGTTCTGGCTTTGAGTAATGGGCAGCTGTTCCAGATAATCACTGGGAAAGCAAGAAATGGGAGGGAGCTACATGTCATTGTTCATCTGAGGACAAATTACTTGGCAAAGGAGAGGGTGGGGTAATGCAGGGAAATTTCAAGGAGCTGGGGAGGGGCCTCAAGCAGATGGCATGCACAGTGACTTTCATAAGGTGTTACCTGTATATAGCTGGGGAGATGAAAGGACTCTCCACACCAGGACTCTTAACAAACTGGGCTGGCAGTATAGCCTAGTGGTTAGAGTAACAAGCTGTGAATGAGCTTGGTACATCCAGCAAACCAGACCTGGGTTTGATTGTCACAACCTCCACTTGCATACTATGTGACTCTGAGAAAGTCACTTAACCACCCTGTGCTCCCAGGTCGCCCCTGAAAACAGGCACTTGTGCCTAGTGGGCCTAACCCAGTTACCAAAGACTAAAATAAAAAATAAAATAAAAAAATTGGTTGAAGGCAAGGTGCTTCGAGGAGGGCTTCAACTACATTGGGACTGGAGGTAAACTTGGGAAGATATGGGTCTTTATAGCGGAGATGGCCTGCATTCTTCCAGGAAAGGGACCACAGCCCTTAGTGGGAGGCTTACATGCCATTTGTATGAGCATTTAAACTAGCCAAGGGAGAGGCTGTAGAACTAATGGAGGCAACAACTGCCACCACCCCCCCCAGATAATGAAGTAGCAGGGAGGGCCCGAGGGGAGCAAACTGCCCTGGGGCAAGTGCACAAGAAGAAATGGGTGAGGATAAGGCAGAGGACAAGGGGATATAAATCAGGAAAACAAGAAGAAAGGGACAAAGGAGACAGGTAACAGAGTAGCTAACAAGGGAAGAAGTGGATCAGGGAGAGCATAAGGAACATCACAGGTGGGGGGAGGCAGGAAGCAGAGAGGGAGAAAGATATGGGAAGCCATGTATGCTAATGCAAGGAGTCTGGGAAATGAAATTCTGGACCTGGAGGCCATCATAAGAGAGGCTAGCCTGGATTTGGTGGCCATAATGAAGTCATGGTGCACTGACAGCCACGACTGGGACATGGGCATACCAGGCTACTCTCTGTTCAGGAGACACAGGGAAGACAGGAGGGTTTGTACCATATGTAAGAGAGGGAATCAAGCCCATGAAAGTGCAGGGGCATCCAGAAGAAGAGGAAGGGCTGGTGGTGCTGTGGGTCATCTTGGAGACAGGCACTGGGGCCGCTATCCATACAGGCTGGTATACAGGCCTCCAGCACAGGGAGAGGGGTCGTATAAGGCACTTGGAGAAGCCATCATCAGGATGGCAAGTAAGGGGGAACTGCTAGTTGGTGACTTCAATCTGCCAGATATGGATTGCAGCCTCCCAACTACAGCTTTGGTAAGGGGCAGGGCTATCCTTGACTCCCTAAAAGGGTTTTTTCTCAGGTAGTTACTCAATGAAACCACTGGGGATGGGGCAGTGCTGAAGAAAAAATTACTCACCTTAGTAATGTTGTTTCTTCTAATGGAGTCTTGCTATATTATGACATATGCAGTGAGTCCCAACCTTCGAACTGCTCCGGAGGTGAAAGAGTTAACTTTCCATGCCAGGCATGGAACGCTGAGCTCGAGCTCAGTTGAAACTCTGTCTGTTGTTCTTCAAACTCAAACCGTCAGATCTTTGAGCTAAACTCACGGAGGTCCTGTGTGGAAGCTGTAAACCTACACTAGTCAACTGGCTACTAAACATAGAACACATTTTTGGTCCCAAAACAAAGACTCAAGTCAGGAGACCCAAAAATGAAAAACACAACACCAAGTCACCCCAAAAGGAGGGGTGAAAACAACAAGGTGGGCATCTACTAAGTGCCAACACTGCACTGCCCACCCACATCCCAAAACAGAGGTTCTGAGAGGGCAGGGGGGAGTCATAATATAGCAAGACTCATTAGAAGAAACAACATTACTAAGGTGAGTAATTTTTTTCAAACAACATGAAGTCTTGCTATATTATGACATATGCAGACTACACAGCAGTACCTCCATGGAGGAGGGTCAGAGCCTACTTAGAAATAGGCTCTGAAGCACAGCTGTGTTAAACCTGAGCATCACTCCTAGCCTGAATGTCCAAGGAGTAATGCTTGGTAAAAGTGTGAACTGTTTTCCAGGTAGCTGCTTGACATATCTCTAGAATAGGGATGTCCCTGGCAGCAGCCAGGGAAGCAGCTGTACCTCTGGTAGAGTGAGCCCTCAGGCCTGAGGGAGGAACCTTACCCAGCTTTTCATAACAGAATTGGATACAAGAGACAATCCACCTGGCAATGAATCTTTTAGTGGCAGGTTTCCCTTTACCAACCTCACCATAAGTGAAGAACAGTTGGAGGGAGTCAAACCTGTGACTCTTGGTACGCTCTATGTAGTAACTAAGGGCTCTCTTCACATCTAAGCTGTGCAATCTCCTCTCGCCAGAGGAGGAATGGTCAGTGAAGTACACTGGAAGAGATATAGATTGATTAAGGTGGAAATCTGAAACCACCTTAGGCAAGAACTTCCTGTTAGTCCTGAGGACCACCTTATCTCGATGAAAGGAGATAAAATCAGGTTCCACTGACAAGGCTTGTAATTCACTTATGCGTCTGGCAGAAGTAATGGCTACCAGAAACACACTCTTCCAAGTCAAGTACTTAATCTCTGCTGAAGACAAAGGCTCAAAGGGGGGTTGCATAAACTGAGCAATGCAAACATTAAGATCCCAGGCAGGGGCAGGGTCCCTGAATGGAGGGTTGGTGTGAAGCAATCCCTTAAAAAACTTGGAGAATACAGGATGAGCTAAAAGAGAAGAGGGTTTACCTGCTGAAATAAAGGCAGACACAGCTGCCAAATGTACTTTTAGGGTAGCTGGTCTCAGCCCCAAGGTATTTAAATGGACCATATAATCCAGGACTGCGGGTAAATCAGCAGATTCTGGGGAAATATGCTTCCCAGAACACCATATGGAAAACCTCTTCCATTTGGAATTATAGGTAGTACTGGTGGAAGGTTTCCTAGAAGCCTTCAGAATATCCATTACACCTTGGGAGAGGTGTAGATCAGCAAACTATAACTCTTCAAGAGCCAGGCCTTGAGATTGAGAGATTTGAGGTTCGGGTACCAAACCCTCCCCTGAGCACAGGTTAACAGGTTGTGATTCCTGGGAAGACACAGGGGAAGATGGACTGCTAAGGACAGTAGGAGTGGATACCAGGGTTGTCTGGCCCAATCCATCAGGATCATCTTGCAGGATTGAGATCTGATTTTGACTAGCACTTTGAACAGGAGAGGGAAGGGGGGGGGGAAGCATAGAGGAACTTCCCTTCCCAATTGAGAACTAAGGCATCCAGAGGACTGAGCCCAACACTGGGGCCTGCAGCAAAAGGGAAGTTGGTGATTGTCTGGGGCTGCAAAAGATCCATCTGCGGGGTGCCCCATCTGGCAAATATCACCTCCAAGACCAGGGTCCAGTGACCATTCGTGATGGCCCTGGGAAATCCTGCTGAGAGCATCTGCCAGGACATTGTCCTTGCCTGGGAGGTGAACTGCCGTAAGGAGGTGTTCAGGGGTAAGCCAGAGACCACAACTTCATTGCTTGATGCACAAGGCCGTGGGACGAGTGCCCCTTGCTTGTTGATGTACCACATTGTGGTGGTGTTGTCTGTTCTGACCTGTACAACTTTGTTCTGAACAGATTTGGAGAAAACTTGAAGTGCTAGAAAAACTGCTCTGAGTTTCAACAGGTTGATGTGGAGCAGAGATTCCTGAGGGGACCACAATCCCTAGGTAGTGAGGTCACCCATGTGAGCTCCCCACCCCAAGAGGGATGCATCTGTAGTAAGGATTAAGGAGTGAGACTGGGTGACAAAGGGAACCCCTTGTCTCAGATTGCTCTGATCCTGCCACCACTGTAGGGCCTGGATCAGGGTTCGAGTTACTGGGATCAATTTGGTTAGAGGGTCTTTCCTTTGAGACCAAAAGGCTCTTAAATGGAACTGGATGGCCCTCATCTGAAATCTTGCTCCCTGCACTACTGCTGTAGAAGCAGCCATGTGCCCCAGGAGCCGTAGAAAATGCCTTGCTGGTTGAGAGACCTGCAGGGTGAATGAGGAGGGCAGAGAGACCAGGGTCCTTGCCCTGTCCAGAGGAAGGAAGGCTCTGGCTTTCTCTGTGTTCAGCTCTGCACCTATGAAGGTGAGGAGCTGGACAGGCTCTAGGACTGACTTTGAAAGATTCAGGAGGAAACCTAGAGGTGAGCAGTTGCTGAGTTATCTGTAGATGTAACTTGACGGGTCTGGAGACTGGCCTACTATGAGCCAGTCGTCCAGGTAAGGAAGATGGCAATTTTGCCTTCTTGGGGAAGCAACTGCTACTGCCAGGCATTTTGTGAATACCCTTGAAGCAGAGGTGAGGCCAAAGGGCATTGCTCTGAACAATGGCCTGAGGGCAGCTTGAACCTGAGGTACTTTCGATGGGAGCTTCTGATGAGAATATGGAAGTAGGCATCCTTGAGGTCCAGGGACGCTAGCCAGTCCCCTGGCCTTAGAGAGGGTAGAATAATTCCCAGAGTCACCATTTTGAATTTTTTTTTTTTTTTTTTTTTTTGTGTTATCTATTTACTCTCCTTCCGTGCCTCCGGGTTCGCTACTCCTTCCGGCTGCACATTGCCACTCGTGGCCTCCTCGTCTTGTCCCTCCTCCCCTCACCTCACATCGCAGCCGACCCAGGGGTGGCCCAGCATATCCCTTTGCCGGATGGGTCCCCCTCCTCCGAGGGGAAAGACACCGTGGTGGGGGTGGGCCCCAGCGTACTAGGCGTCAGACCCTGGGTGCTGCTGAGGTGGGATTGGAGGGCACAGGACCCTCAGACCAGCGAGCGGGCAGCCATCATCCGGCGAACCCGGAGGCTGGTATTTCCGCTTTTCTGGGGGCGTGGTGTGCCACGAACGTCAAGGCGTAGCCGGCGTTCTCGCCCCTCCTCGCCCAGGTACGCATGCGACTGGAACCCCCGCGCCTCACCAGGGGGTACCATGCAGCATTCTAGTGACCTATCCTCCCCTGGAGTAGGTGAGCAGTCGGGACACTCTAACCTACTCCACCCCGCCGTTTCCAGTGACCTGAGTCCGCTCCTGAACCCGGTCGCCAAGCGCTGCAAGCGGAAATCCACCGCTGCGCTGGACGAGCCGCCTGAATTTTGGTTTTAAAAGGTGCTTGTTTAAATATCTGAGATCCAGGATGGGCCGCCATTCTCCTGTCTTTTTTGGGGTAAGGAAGTACCTGGAGTACAATCCTTTGCCCTGGTGTAGGGGTGGAACCCTTTCCACAGCTCTGAGAGCCAGGAGGGAAGAGACAAGTGCCTCTGGTGGATTTGCAGGTGGAAAGGATCTGGTTCTCATCTTTGGAAACTTTTTGAAGCTGAGAACCAGTCCCTGGCTTACTACTTCCAGGACCCACTTGTCTGATGTCAGAAACTTCCAGTCCTGGACAAAGTAAGCCAGCCTGCCCCCTACAGGTAGCTGAGAATCAGGCCCAGGCAACCCCATCAGGGTGCCTGCTTGGCAGGGGCTTTGGGCTGAGGGGTGGAAGCAGGCCTGCTTGTACCCCATCTGCCTCTCCCTCTAAAGAACCCCCTCTGGGCATAAGCAGAAGACGAGGCCTGGGTTTGGTAAAAAGGCCTATGAAAAGGCCTGCCCCTGCCCCTGGAAAGCTGTCTTTGAGGAGTGGCCTGCCTTTCCTTGGCCTGTGCACTCCTATAGGTGGTCCTATACTCATCCATTTTCTTCATGTAATTCTCTGTCTGCTCCCCAAACAGAGAGTTACCCACAACAGGAAAATCCATGGCCTTAGTCTGGGTATCCTGTGACAGGCTAGTACATCTGAGCCAAGCCATTCTGCAGTGCCATGGATGTAGCCATGACTCTTGATGACACATCATTAGAGTCCACTGCAGCATGGAATTGCACCTTGGATGCCTCAATACCATCAGCAGCCACCTGCTCCAGCTCCTTGGCAAGCTGGCCAGGGACCTGTTTTGCTAGAGCCATAACAGTATCCCATCTGGTTTCTGATATCTAGCAACATAAGCCATATAATTTGCCTGTCTGAGTCCCAAGGATGCTGCCATGTACTGTTTCTTTGCCATGGCATCAATCCTCCTGGAGTCCTTGTCGAGGTGTGAAGCAGGAATATTTGCCTTGTCACAGGCTGCAGCCTGCACTACCCCAATATGGCTGCATTGTTGTGTAAGGAACTCCGTATCAGAGCCTGACAATGTGTACCTCTTGTCCATTCTCTTATCCACAGGAGGTATAGTGTGAGGGTTTTAGAATTTTAACTGTCTGTTTCCCAAAAGATTTATGCAAAGGAATAGACAGTCTCCTCGACTCTGGGATATCCATCATTTCCACATAGTCAGGCTCCTCTTGATCATCCACAGCTTCCTCCATAGGGAGCTGGAGGGTTTCAGCCACTTTTTTATAAAACATAAAATGAGAAGGGGACTCAGAAAGCCTAGGAGGAGACACTCCTGAAGGTCTGTCTGGGAGATGTCGGGTCAATGGGCACATCCAGACTTTCAAATCACATTCACTCTCCTCATACTCCTCTTCCCCTCCTCCGGTTCATAATATTCCTCTAAATCATACTCTTGAACCCGGCGGTGGAACTGGCGAACCGTGCAACACCTGATGGTGCCGGATTCGGTCGTAACGAGGAAAGCCGACTGGACAATTTTAATCGCTTTGGCTATTTCTTCAGCGGTTGAGAGGAAAGTTTTGGCTCCACCCAGCTGATTTCCTAGTCCTTTTGCTGGAACCGACTCCTCGGTCAGATCTCCTTTGCCAGGAGTCTCGCCCTGGTCAGAGGGCACTCCCTCCGGTCGGCTGGAACTGACCAGGCTGGCCATCGGTTAGCTGGACTTTTGGCCTCCCTTCCCTGAGCCTACCAACTCTCTTTCCAGGGTAGCTGCAGGAACATTTTACAAATCTGGCAGTCTGCATTGAGGTGGTCAAACCCCAAACAATAAACACAGGTGGTGTGGGGGTCAGCCTTGGCAAGACTTCCCCACAGACACTGCAGTGTTGAAACCCAGTGGGCCGGTTTTTCTTTTGGGTTTCTCAGACATAGTGCCAGTCCTAGCAAACTTACCCGTTTATGGCAATCCACCAGGTAAGACCCTCTTATCGGTTCCCAACCGTGTCATCACGGGGTCGTGGAAAAAGCGTAATAAAATCCGTTTTTTAGAACCGATAGAACCAATAACACACTCTAAATGACAGACTAATATATTTTAAACAACCTGATCGGTTCAAACCGAACCGATAAACTGTTACAAGTTCCACACAGAATAGAAATCAATGTAAAACCTATCTAGTACTCACAAATACCACAGACAGAGTCTGAACTGACTGGTTGCGGTTTAATTTCGATTCGAAAACCGAGAAAAACAATACTTTAACCGACAAAATGAACCGAGCAGAAGAAGAAATCTCCGGAGCGACTGTTCAGTGAGGCTGAGTAAAGAATCTGACGGTTTGAGTTTGAAGAACAACAGACAGAGTTTCAACCGAGCTCGAGCTCAGCGTTCCATGCCTGGCATGGAAAGTTAACTCTTTCACCTCCAGAGCATTTCGAAGGTTGGGACTCACTGCATATGTCATAATATAGCAAGACTTCATGTTGTTTGCATATGGTGCTTACAAACAGGGATGGCATTGCAGACATCACAGTGGTCAGTCCCCTATTGTACCAGTGAAACCACTGGTGTGGTTTAACATTAAGATGGGTACAGAGACAAACCAAATGAGGATGAGAGTCCTGAACTTTAGAAGGGCAGATTTTAAAGAAATGTGAGATTGCCTCAGAAACTGCCTCATAGGGGGATTGCCAGGAAGGGGTAGAGGTACAGTGGGGAAAAAAAGGGAGGACATCATTAAGGCAATTAGCCTCTGTGTGAAGTAAGAGTAAAGGCAGAAGGAAAAAGAGGCTATTGTGGTTACTAGGTATTTGGCCAAGGTGGTGAAGGGTAAAAGGGTGGCATTCAGGAGGTATAAGGAAACACAGATGGCAAAAAGGCAGTGAGGTATACCAAGTAAAACAGAATGAAGCAGGTACGGCAGTAAGGGAAGCAAAGGCACAGACAGAGGAAAGGATACCAAAGGGGTTGCTAAAGGGCATAAGGTTTTCTTCAGGTACATAAGTGACAAAAGGAAGGCAAGGAGAGGGACAGTGAGGATAAGGAGGATGGCGGTGGGGGCAGTGCGGAAGAGAACCAAGAAAAAGCAGACATTCTAAATAGGTACTTCTGCTCAGTCACTACAGTGGGGGCAGATCACCAGAGAGCAGCAGGAAGAAAGGGGGGGAGGTGGGATGGACACAAGTCCATTTTCTGAGGAAAGAGTCCTGAAGGGATTTGCAACTCTGAAAGTGGACAAGGCTATGGGACCTGACAGTATATACCCAAGGGCACTAAAGGAACTCAGAGAGTTGCTAGCTGCCTCACTGATGGTCTTACTCAACAGCTCTCTGGAAGCAGGCATGGTTCCAGAGGAGTGGAGGAGAGCAGAAGTGGTCCCTCTACATAACAGCAGCAACAGAGAAGAGCCTAGCAACTATAGGCTGGTCAATCTCACCTCAGTGGTGGGGAAATTAATGGAAACCATGTTAATGGAAAAGTTGGTAGAGTATCTTGAATCCTATGGGCTGCAAGACAGGAAGCATGGATTCATGGGGTGGGGTGGGGTGGTGGTGGTGGTTCATGCCAAACTAATCTGATCGATTTCTTCGATTGGGTGACTAGGGAAACAGGTCAGGGAAGGGCAGTGAACATGGCCTATCTGGACTTTAACATGGCCTCTGACACTGTGCGACTCAGGAGACTGATAAAGAAACTGAGCAGCCTAGGGGTGGGATCCAAATTGGTGAACTGGGTTAGAAATTGGTTAATGGATAGGAGACAGAGGGTGATGGTGAATGGCACTCAGTCTAATGATGGCAGAGTGACCAGTGGGGGTGCCACAGGGCTCAGTACTGGGACTGGTCCTGTTCAATGTCTTCATAAGTAACATTTCAGAAGATCTAGATGGAAAGGTATGGCTTTTTGCAGATGACACCAAAATCTGTAAAAGTGGACACTCAGAAGGGGGTGGAGAAATGCTCAGGGATCTTGGGAAACTCGAGGAGTGGTTATGAGCATGGCAGTTGGAGAACAATGCACCTACGGCATGGGAACCTAGCAGCTTAGTATAGGATGGGGGGGTACTGACAGGGGTATGCAAGTAACAAATAGTATTTCATGAATACCACAAATAATGCATTATGCATTCTTCAGATACGAATAACGAGTAGTGGCACTATTCATGCCTATATTACTCAGGATGAACAAAGTGGGAGATTGGATACCTTTTATTGGGGAAACAAGATATTTATAAAGCACAAGCTTGCAGGTTATACAGAGCCCTTCATCAGGCATAGCAGCCAGGTTCTATGGAAAACAAGCTTCTTTACATAGGACAGAGAAATCTACTGATAAACTTTTACACATGGGTATAACAGTTCTTTTGATAAGAAGTATGCAGAGAAAGAATAAAACAGTCTTTGAAATACTAGAAGATTGTAAATCAGATTAGTGGTGTAGACTCCTCTCCCAAAATGGAATGTGACAGCAGAAGACCTATAGATTGTAAGATGTTTATATTCAAAGAGCCTCCCTAAATGCAGACTGTGTGTGTGTGTGTAAGAGAGAAACACTACAATATAAATTAAACCTTGTTAATGTATAAGGCACACTAGAAATATATCAGATGTACAAGATAATGTATCAAAATATGTGCACAGAAAATGCATACGCTCCTGAACCAAAAAGAAGACAATTGGCAGTTAAAATGTGTAATGGGTCTTGAAACGAAGTCTATATTCAGTCCACTGTGTTTAATATCAAGAAGGTGAATAAGTTTGAGCTCATAAGTTCGCCTTTCTTGTATATTTTTACTAACATACTAAAATGCCAGCAGAATAGGCCTAATGGTCTTTCGTGTCCGCTCGTTTGGTCAGCCCCCACCCTGGGTGCTGACCTTGCTGTCCCCTCGCCTTCTCTGGCTTCTCCTTCCCAGTTCGGATATTCTTGCTGCATTGGTTTTGCTTCCTGAACCCTTCCCTGTACCTGTCCCACCCCTCTTGAACCCCTCCACTGTCTCTGCCTCCACCAGCCCCTAGGTAGTGCATTCCATGGCTCTACCACCTCTCGTGAAGTAGCACCTCCTCCTTTCTCCCTGAATCTTCCCTCCAGCTTCACCCATGCCTCTAGTGGCCCTTCCTCCTTCCTTTGAAGCACCCTCACTGTTCCTCCCTATTTACCCTCTTCATGTACCTGAAGACCTCTATCATGTCCCCCGGTCCCTTCTCTCTTCCAAAGTGTACATATTTAGCTCTTGAGCCTCTCCTCAAGGTCCTGTCCCCAAGCCCCAAATCATTTTAGTTGCCTCCTCTGGACCCTCTCCAGGAGGTTAATGTCCCTCTTTAGGGGCCTCCAAAACTGCACGCAGTACTCCAGGTGCGGCCTCACCAAGCAGTTATACAGGGGTATCACTTCCCTCCTTCTGAGGTGATCCCTAGCATGCATCCCAGCATCCTGTTGGCCTTGGCTGCTGCCCTCCTACAAGTCTCAGAGTTGTTCATCTTGACATCCACCACCACCCCCAGGTCCCTCTCAGCCATTGAGACTTGTAGTATTTCCCCAGGGTGTACACTTGGCCTGGGTTTCTGGCCCCCAGATGGAGTACCTTGCATTTCCCTTCATTAAACCTCAGCTTCCACTTTCTAGACCATCTTTCCAGAGCCTCCAGGTCCCCCTGCAGGGCCACCCTCCCCTCCTCCCCATCCACCACTGCCCCCAGTTTCGAGTCATCTGCAAAGAGACTCATCTCACTCCTGATTCCTGTCCTTATGTCAGATACGTAGGCATTGAACAGAAGGGGCCCAGGACTGATCCCTGTGGGACCCCACTAATGACCCTCCTTGGGGAAGAGATTATCCCACCAACTCGACCCTCTGGGTCCGGTCCTGGAGCCAATTGCCTATCCACGGATCATCTGGTTTCCCACCCCATTTCTCTAGTTTATCCAACAGGCCCCGTGAGGAACAGAGTCAAATGCCTTGCCGAAGTCCAGAAAGAGGACATCCACTGGTCTACCCAGGTCCAAGGCACTTGTCACCCAGTCATAGAACTCCACCAGGTTTGTCTGACGATTCCTCAGGATGAATCCATGCTGTCTATCGTCCAGGCACCTGGCTTATCCAGGGCCCCCTAGCCACTCCTTGACAATGCCCTCCATCCTTGCCTACCACTGATGTCAGGGCTGACAGGCCTGTAGTTCCTGCCACCTCCTTGATCCCCCTTGTGGATAGGCACTCACATGCGCCACCTTCCAGTCTTGGGCACCCACCCTGTCCTCAGAGATGGTGAAAGCTCTGCCAGGGGTTTCGCCAGGACATCTGCAAGTTCCTTCAGCACTCTAGGATGTAATTTATCCGGCCCCGTGCTTTCTCGTGCCTTAAGGGAGCTGAGGCTTCCCTCACTCTCTCTGCTGTGATTTCCCTTCCAGTACCTCTTCTCCCTGCTTAGCCCTCCCACACCTGCCAGTGATGCCCCCCCTCCCAGACCTGCCGATTGGTAGGGTCCCCCTCCTCATTATCTCTGTCTCCTCCATGTATGATGCAGCATCCCTATTTCCCTGGTGAAAACTGAGGTGAAGTACTCATTTAGTACCTCAGCCTGCTACTCTGGGTCTTGTGCCCATCTCTCCCCTGATTAATCCTGCTAATCTGCCCCTTCACCCTTCGTCTTTTTCCCAATGTATCTAAAGAACCCTTTCCCCTCCTAATTTCCCTGGCCAGGTTCCTTGCTCCTTCCTTGCCTTAGCCCTCCACTCTAGTGGCCCTTCTAACCAACAGCTCATACTCCCCTCGATCCCTTTCACTCCTTGAGCACTTGAATTTCTTATAGGCTGCTTTCTTTCCCCGCACCTCCTGGACCTCCTGGTCCACCAACAGGGTTTTGGGCCCTACGCATTTCGTCTTACTCTTGCACAGGTGCTGTTAGCATCCTGCACCCTCTCCTGATGGTTTCCCACCTACTATCCCAGCGTCCATGTCTGACCCAATCCCATCCAAATGCTCATAGGATCCTTCCCATTTCCTTAAATCCACCCCCTGAAGTCCGGTTACTTCCGTCTTTGCAGCCTTCACCCCTCCTGGGGTCCAGCAGGAACAGACCGTGGCATAGTCCTCCCGCAATGGTCCTACCTCAGGCCCCAATCTGGTCACTGTCTGCCAGGACCACATCCAGTACCGTGCCTCCCTGGTGGGTTCCCTCACCTGCTGAGTTAGGAGCGTCTTGAAAGACATCCAACAACCTCTGTTCCTGGTCACAGAGGATGTCATATCTCCCAGTCTGTTCTGGCATGTTTCGGTCCCTAACACCACCACCTTTCCTCTGCCCAGTCTGCAGTGTCTCCTAACATCTGCCACCAGACTGTCCTCCAGCTCCTCCCGCCAGGGCAGGGGGTCTATACACCACTCCCTATTTTTACTCTTGCCCCCTTGTTATCAGGTGACCCAAATCGCCTCCACGGTTCCTCCGCCTCCTCAACTCCCCTATGCCAATGCGGTTTTTTACTATCATTGCTACCCCTCCCCTTCCTCCCCTGTCCTTCCTGAACATAGTGTAACCTTCAGGTTCAGGTCCCAGTCATGTCTTGCAGTGGGCCCAAGTCTCAGTGACCGCTGCCACATCCACTGCTCCTCAGTTAACATCGCCTGGAGCTCAGGCATTTGTATTCCCAAGCCCTGGCATTTAGAGGACTACCTTCCACCTTTCCCTATAGTTTCATTTCCCCTGCTCGTGTTCCCTTGGGGATTCTGTTTTCTCCTGGTCTGCACTTTGCCAGTTGGTCTTTTCCTGCAATCCTCCTGGTCCCCAGGGGGTGGAACAGAGTCCTCTATCGGCATCCCCTTGACTGCCTTTTCTCCCATCCCCCCCCTTCACAGTTTAAACCCCACTTTCTCAATGAACTCCTCCATTTTCAACTAGATTCCTCCCTCCAAATTGAGATGTAGTCTATCTCTAGCATCAGCTCCTTATCCTCCCAGGTCTCCCCAATCCCCATCAACCCATACCCTCTGGCCTCACACCTCCCTGAGCCACTGGTTTATCTCCTAATTTTTCTTTTGTGTTCCCCACTAGCCCTTGGCACTGGCAGGATTCTGAGAAGAAACTGTGCATCCTATGTCATGACAGACCTGGCGAGCTCCCTGAATCTTGCCTGTATCTCTAGCTCTGCTATTTCCCTCAATGTCATTTGTGCCCAGGTGGACCAGTATGTCTAGGGAACCCCAGTCCTTTGCCAGCTGATATACCTGCGTGCTAGCCCTGTGCCGTTAGTCCAGGGAAGCATCTTGTTCTAACTGTGGGCTTCTCCCTCCCTATCCCATTTGATACCCCTGATCATAGAATCCCCCAGCAGGCACTCTGAGCCCTCCTTTTCCTCATTTCCCCTTCCCATGTCTCTCATCCTTTCTACCGCCCCCACCCAGCTGGCTCTTTGTTCCTCCCCTATCTGGGTGCCATGCCTACCCTTCCTTATTTACCATGGACACTCCCTCCCCTCAATCCTATGCCTCCTCCTCCTGAGTATCCCTTCTGTACCTTGCTAACTCCCCCCTCACTGCTGCAACTGGTCCTTCTCCCCATCTGCTAAACTAGCCTGGCTCATCCTCCCTTCCTTCCTGTCTCCATTTAGTTCCTCCTTGCTCATCGGGCTCCCTGGCCTAACCCCTCAACTCTTTACTGAATCATCCTTGTACTTCTGGTCCTTCTTGCCTTTCCTCCCAACTGGTCCTTCTCCTTGCGCTTTCCTCTCTCTTCCCCTGCTCCATCTACTACTCCCCCATTCTCCTGCATTCCAGTCCCCCCTGTTCTTCCTGCTATCTGGCCCCTGCCTCCTGCCCCCACTCCCACACCTTTTCCGTCTCTAACCACCTCTGTCGTGCTACATCGCCCCCAATCCCTTGAGCAGAAGAAGAGAATTGGGCGGTTACTAAGTATAAGTCTGATCCACCTCCCTGCCTTACTTCCTTCTGTCCAGCACTGGCTATCCGCCTACTTCCCGAGAATGTTGTCCCTCCGTCCCCCTTTGTGAGGGTCCCCAGTTACCTGCCTGCTTCCTTGGTAGTGTCTCTTTGGGCTCTCTGCCAGGGTCCCTATGACCCTGAGTTCTCCTGCACTCCTTTTCCCTATACCCCTGCCCCTGCTTGCCGCAACCCTTGGAGATTTCCAGCCCCTTCCCAACCATACCACCCCCTTCCCCAGCTTTCTCCTCATCCCGCAACCTCCTCCTAAGCTGTGCCAGCTGGTAGCACACTGGGCAACCACCAAACTTCCAAGCCCAGTCCAGTATCATGGCTGCTCCACACCCTGTCACCCACCACCCTCCCAAAGATGCGGCCCTAATGATGTGTGGTTCCATCCCTTTCAAATAGTTTTCCTTGGGTGAGCCACCAGGTTCCCCTATTCCAAGATACCCCTACTGCCTAATCAGGTCACCCACTAATCCTAGAGACAGTCTCACTGTACACCAGTAACTCTGTTACTAGGTGCAGTACAACACATTAAACATGTAAGGAAATGAACAACTCCCTAGCTCTCTCTCCCGGCCTTTAAATCCAACCCCAGTGGCTAGAACTACATAGGCTGCACCAGCAGCCTTTTCCTCAATTGCAGGGCAGGTCTTCCCTATAAATTTGCAGACTTCTGGGGAGGAAGGGGTGGGGAGGCAGATCTTGGGCAGACACCTGACAGAGAGAGTGTATCAGCCCTGTGTCTCCCTCAAGCCCTGCAGCTAAAGAACCATCTCCAGCAAATCCACCAAACAGGTTTTAGATCAGAAGAAATAGGCCTCTAGCAAGCAGCCTGTTACAAAGTGAAACATCCACAAAGAGCCCCACTTACAGCACTAAATCAGTTTACAAACATCCAGGATCCCCAGAACAATTGCCTGCTAGCCCCTTAGAAGCAAGAAAGAAACCCTCCCCCACTATGAACTAACCTACCAAGTAATATCCACAAGAACCCTGTGAAAACAGCAGCAGCTACTGTCCTGGAACACAACTGATCCTGCCCCCTTCCAGTTCTTTCTGAGAAGACAAAGCAGCTAGCACCTCAACCTGATTCAGCCCTGCCTCCACTCAATTGGCTGAGTGAGACCTGGCCAGACCATTAACACCCCTCCCCCACTATGAACTAACCTTTTACAGCTAATGGAGTCAGCACAAGGAATCAAAATTCAAGTCAAAGCCCCCAAACTATGTTTGCTGCCAAAGGAAACAGGTCTCCAATTTAATCAGCTTCACTAACACCAAATCAAACTAGGCTTGAAATTAACAGATATAGGTCTCAATTCAAATAACCATCTCAAGCAAATCCCACCAAACAGGTTTTAAATCAGAAGAAACAGGCCTCTACCAGCGCAGCCTGTTACAAAGTGAAACATCCACAAAAAGAGCCCCACTTACAGCCACTAAATCAGTTTACAAACATCCAGGATCCCCCAGAACAATACCCTGCTAACCCCCTTAGAAGCAAGAAAGAAAAGAACTAACCTACCAAGTAATATCCACAAGAACCCTGTGAAAACAGCAGCAGCTACTGTCCTGGAACACAACTGATCCTGCCCCCTTCCAGTTCTTTCCAGTTCAATTTTTGAAGTGTCCTTTGAGAACCAGGACAGAAAGGTCAGAGATGGAGTGATCAGATTGAGAGAAATGTTTCCCCACTGCTTTTTCAGTGATTTTCTCCATTATGTTGTGCCTGTGTGAGTTCATTTGGGTTCAAAGGGGGTTCCCACACGTAGCCTGCATGTGGACACTTCTTGCACTGAATGTAACAGACAATGTTCTGGGATCCGCATGTATAACTCACCTGTATCTTGAATTGCTTGTTTTGAGGGGGCGTTGATAAAATCTGACATGGAAATGTACTCACGTTTTACATTTAGGAATACTGCAGGGTTTAGTGCTTCTTAGTCTTCGATTGCTTCTGTCAGGTATAAGTTTGCTCCTGACAATGCCTCCTAGTGTTCTGTTGTTTTGGTCAGGTATACGTTTGCTCCTGACAATCAGATAGGATAAGTTAGGTGGCTGTTTGAAAGACAGTAAAAGTGACTTCCGGTGACATCACCCTCAAGATGGCACCTTGAGAAACTCAGCAGCAGCTGCCCCGGAGCAATCCTTCCAATTTTATCACTATAGTCCTTACCAAAACCTGATACTCACTGAGGGAACTGTACATTGGTCTTGGTGGCAGCAAAGGAAGGCTGAAATTCTGAGTCTGATGGTGCAGATGGAGGTGGATTGGGAGTAGACAGCTTGGACAGTGAGTCTTCACTCACCTCAATAGCACCATTTTGCTCAAGTTGCTGGAACACAGCCACAAAGAAAGAAAAACAGAACAAGTCCTCTCTGACAGAGCAGCTCAACTGAAAGCTAGACCTCTTAAAAGTACAGCTCAGGGATTTTTGGTGAGAGATCAGATATACCATCACAGCCCTCTGCACGGATGTTACCAAACTTGAAAAATGTACAGAGGAACATGAGACCCAGCTTACTGCCACAGATGCATGGCAGACACTACTGAAGCTGCCATTCTACAACTACATTCCACACTTCAACAAACAGAAGAAAAAATGGAGAACTCACAGAGTTACAATAGGAGAAACAGTATGCACCTCTGTGGAATACCTGAGGGAGTGGAAGGTTCAAAAATGGCAGTTTCTCTTCTGAGTTTCCTCCGCACTGCCTTACACTGGCCACAGGATCGAACCCTCAAAACAGAGCAAGCACACCAAGCACTGCGCCCCAAGCCCACAGGCCCAGATGCTCGGCCATGCTCTATGGGGCAAAATTCCTCTGGTACATGGACAAACAGGCCATTTTACTCAAAGCCTGGAAGGCCAAAGAGATCAGTTACCAGAATATTCAGATTTACTTTGATAATGACTATCCAATATCATTGAAACTAAAAAGGAGTGCTTATGCTCCACTGAGAGAAGTCCTGAAAGCAAAAATATCCAGTTCTTTACTCCCTACCCAGCCAAAATGGTAATTCATTTTCCAGAAGAACAGGTCATATACTCCGCAGAGCAAACTAGAAAGGACTTTATAGTGCAAGCCTTGCCAGTGGAACCTGCAGGGGGGGAGCACCCCCAACTATTGTACCATCACACTGAAGCTTGCCTGCCAGGCTTGGAAGAAGGTTGAGGCCAGGCACAAGCAGTCCGCAGACACTGCAGTAAAGTCTTCAACACCTCCACGCAGAGTGTGCTGCAGCACCTGGTCCTCAAAGCAAGACTGATGTGCTGGGCCCCATCCTGACTGACTGCTGCAATATGCACCACTGCCTGATCTGGTAAATCCCTCTCTTTCTGGGTTGGCATTCTCCTTCCCAATATTTACCCCAATCTCTGGACCCACATAAACCTGGGTGTGCCCACCATGCCCCTAGGGTGTGGGGCCTACTCCTGGCATGATCACTCACCCGCCAGTGCTGTTTTGTGGCAAGCTTCCTAGAACCAATAAATAACCCTCCCTACTAGCTCTCTGTTATTGCTTATAGCCACACCACAGCCATGGTCCCTGGCTGATGAACAAAGAGGGGGGTCCTGGCTGGGGCAGGGACACCCACTAGAAACCGAGCTATTGCTAGGTGGTCTGGGGGCCATTGTGGGAGGGTAGCCCACTCATCTCTAGCCTCTTTAAACCATATATGGTGTCTTTCCTTATGGGGGGGGACTGCCACCCTATCCTGGTTCCACTAGGGGGTGGGAGGACAGTCTGCTTGTCAGGCATTGGAGACTTGCTTCATGATGTGCCGTTTCCTGGTTTGTGAGCCTGGACATGCCAGAGAAGTTTGGTGATTCCATTCAGTTATAATTTCAGTCCGGGCGAACTGGGGTGCTGGGGGGGGGCAAGTGCCTTGGGGGGCTCGGCAGGGGAGCTGGTTTGGAGCTGGGAGGAGAGACACGAGGTGAGAGATACCAGGAGTGCCATTTGGATTTGCTAGGACTGGTGGGCCTTCCCACTGAACTTTCTCTGTCACCTATATTGGCCTTGACTTTTTTGCATATGGGTCTGTGATACCCAGGGCTGGCTTTCTAGCACTGTGCAAGGCACTGGCGGTTGGTTTCCTCTTTACTATGTATACAGGACTGACTCAATGTCATGATGGATCCTTATGTATTGAATTAAGGGAGTACACATGAGTCAATGGACCTCCACTGTGGAACTTTCGCTCTGGTCCACATAGCATGGGGGGGCTTCCCCCCATTTTAATGGTTGAACTGTTCTCTCAGCACAACTATTATACATCTTAACTTTTGTTCTGAACCAATGTTTGGTCTGCTACCATTGCTTATCATTAGCTATGCTTGTCCACTGAAGGGCTCCTGACCAGGACATACTGTTTCTACTGTGCCTTGCAGAGGCAAGCCAGGTATGTTTTCCATTTAACTGCTTCCCTTCTGGCATATCTATGGACTTTCTCCTTGTAGTGGGCAATTTCAGCTGGCTCTTGATGGATTCAGAGGGACAACTGGGGTGTGATTTCAGTTTCCCTTTACCCCGTCCTTAGGATAGCATTGTGCTAACTGGGGTCCCTCTCATCTGAGAGGCCTATGCACTAGCTGTGGAAATTTCTGCTGGCACAGAGTTACCAACGGAACTCCTAACTTGGAAGCCCATTTCACCAATTGTCAGCATGGACTGCCCAGTAGGCAGCCAGCCCAGTTCTATTTCCATGTTTCCGCGAACCAGATATTTTTGTAGTGGGAATATTTTTGTAACTACTTTGGTTACCTCACGGGATTCTGATCTCCTTGTTTGGTTTGGACACCTTTATTTTTGTGCCTCCATCTTTACTACTTCTATGATATAGTTCTCTATGATGATGGGAGAGGGGGTTGTGGGTATGACTGAACTGTGACAGCAATGGGTAGTGATGTTTTATGTTAGTCTCTAAATGTGAACAGGCTTAACAACCCAGTGAAGAGGGCGAAGGTACTCTCTTGAGTTAAAATAGAGTGCCCCGAGATGCTACCTAGATGCTGTAGAACATGGAAAGCTTCAGAAATTTGGGTTTTAGGCAGCTTATAGTGCAGAGATGCCCCAGGGCAAATGTAGGGGCGTTGTTACATTGATCCCCCACTCCACCCCTTTTCAGGAGATGGCCGTAGTTAAAGACCCAAAGGGCAGGTTTGTTATTGTGCAAGAGCAGCTGCATCAGGTTACAATCATACTAGCAAACTTGTACTTCCCATCAGGCTGTAATTTGGCTGATGCCAGTAAATTATTTGACTTGATTCTTGTCAACACAGTGGGGGTACTGTTAGTCAGGGATTTTAATATGCTATGGTCCACTACCTGGGATACTTTTAATAGGAACCCTTTGCACCAGCCAGCTGCACGTAAAACTAGTGCAACCATCCTAAGGATGCACCAATGGACTGATGCTTGGAAGACACAACTGTACATACACAAACCTGACAATACTCCCATTTCTCAGCAGTCCACTCCACTTACAGTAGAACTGATTGTAGTTGCACCCAGCAGGAACACATGCATCATATAAAGAACAATAGGATACAGGATATCATCTTATCTGACTGTGCTCCACTCCTGACATTTCTCTACCCTACGAAGGACCGGCTCAGCACCCAATTGCACCTAAATGCATTTTATCTCTGCTTGGAAAAATTCCAGACCTTCCTAGTGGAGAAAATGCCAGAAATTCTGTAACTTAACCAGGGAGAGGGGCACTCAGAGGCTGTCCTCTGGGATATCCTTAAAATGGTTCTGTGTGGCTATGTAATTTGTTACACAGTGAAAAAACACAAGGAGCGTCAGCAGCAACTGAAAAGCTGCAGGATACCGCCCATTTCATGCTGCTGGCACACATGCAGGGCAACACCTCTGTTAAACCACAGCTGGAGAAAATCAGGCTAGAGCTGGATACTCTTTGCTTACATAAAACAGAAGTGGCGCTCACCTACCCGCACCACGGATATTACAAGGCTGGACTTCATGCAAGGGCTCATCAGGTCAGACAGCAAAATGTTTGAGCGACAGTGGCCTCGCTTCGACGCCCCAGTACCTGCCAATTGCTGTGCAAGATATCAGACATAGCTGTGGCTTTCCATTCTTTCTACACTCCAGAGGGCCCCTTTCAGAGGGAGCAAACAGAGGCATATCTGGCTCTTCTTGCGTTGCCACAGCTGTCTTCTAAGCAGACTGTACCTCACCAGTCCTAGCCATGATGAGAAACTGCTCCTGACCCTAAGAAAAATGAATACTCAGAAGGCCCCAGGACCCCATGGGTTGATTACTGAATTTTATCAATCCCAAAAAGGATTTTTTGCTCCCCAGGTTTGCAATGAAGTCCTGCTGGGTGAAGACATCCCCAGAACATGGCAATTTGCTACTACTGTATCTCGGTAATCCTGAAATCGGGGAAGGATTCCCTTGGACTGCCCAGCTTATTGACCAACATCTGCACTGACTACTTATTATAAGTTATTTATGGCAGAGCTGGCCAACAGATTGTATGCCCTGTTGCCAACTCTCATACATCCGGACCAAACAGGATTTGTTTGGGTCCGTCAGATGAGTGACAATACCCCACACACTCTGCACATCCTCCAACAGGTACACAAAAAAACACCCCTTTTCTTTTGGCCAGTTTGGACAATGAGAAGGTCTTTGATAGGGTGTCGTGACCCTACCTGTTCACTGCTTTACAGAACATGGCCTTCTCGGCAGAGGGCTGACTTTTTCACCCTACTGCAGTGTGCCTGTTCCATGCCTCAGGCTTTTTTAAAGTGGATGGGCATGTGTCACAGTCCTTTCCCCTTGGACGGGGCACTTGACAGGACTGCCCTTTATCCCCACTGCTTTTCACCTCACACATTGAGCAGCTGGCCCTGGCCATTAGGGACAAACAATAACAAAACATTCTGCACTCACCCCACCCTAGATTTTGGAATCTACTTATTCCTTCTCCAAAGGATCCTCTGAGGAAGAAATGAGTTGATTCCAAAATGCGTCAGGACATTGTGCACATATGCACTTTAATAAAATGAAGCACCTTTATTACAAGAGAGCAGTCTTTTCATTTTAGGGTGGGTGAGTGCGCAATGTTTTGCTGTTGTTTGTACTTGATTTTATTACAGCACCCCATCCATGTGCAGCCTCTTCCTCCTCTGTTTTGCTATTAGGGACAGCCCCACAGTACAGGGGATGTCAATGGGGGTCTGGGAACACTGGGTCATACAGTGTATGTGGGTGATGTTCTGTTATATCTAGCTGATCCAGAGTAATCTTTGATGATGTTTTTTTCTGAGTGGTGGCCATCGTTAATGACATGAGTCATTAATTACAGAATTAGCTGTAAAAGCTGTTTTAATAATATCTGAGAAATCTAAAAATATTCTGAGCATCAATCTTAGGATGTCAGAATTTCGAAACAGTCAAAAACAACATTAAGCTGTGAGCAACAAAAATAATATGAGGAGTAGAGAGTAGTGACTGTTTAAATAGGGAAAGAGAGGATGAGCTAGTGACAGTGCAGAGGACTGGTGATAGATGTCCATCCCAGTATCAGCAATAGCTGCAGGAATGAATACAGAAATCAGAGGAGAGACTTCTGAGTAAGAAGAGAAGCAGCAGAGTGAATGGAAGTGGGGAGATAGCCCCAATTTTTAGGGAAGCAGAACAAGAAGGCAGCTAGGCCAGCAGTAGATTTCACTGGGGGGACAGCAAGACAGTGAAAACAAGTGTTGCAGGGAGTAAGAAGTAGAAGGGGGAAGAGACAGGAAAGAAGCAAAATATGAGGGAAGGGAGTCAAACCAAAATTTGGAGACAAATGAGGCACAGTTGGAAAGGTGCCTGACATGAGAGAGGAGGAGAGGGTGAGAGAGGTATTCAGAGAACAGTGGTGAGTGTGCAGGGGTTTGTCACAGGTAAATCGACGGATATGAAGAGGAGGTCCAGTCTAGCTAAAGTGAACTTTGAAGCAAAACAGTAAGCAATGTCTCCATAGCCAAAAATGGGGAGAATCATCTTAGTAAGGATTTCTCTTCGGACAGGAAGCAGAATGCATGTCTTATTTCTGAAAAATGCTCCAAGTTTGGGGTGGAGCTTCTTGTAAATAGCATTCACATGAACAGAAAAAATCAAAGTGGTGATCCAACCAGACCCTGAGATACTTGAAGGAGGAGACATCTTCAATAGTTGCACCATCTAGGGCATGAAAGGAAGAAACTCTAGCAAGCCTCTGCCTGGTGTCAAAAGTCCTAGAGACTGTTTTCTTTGCACAGAGGGATAACTGATTTTATTGGAGCCAGTGCTGGATGTTGTTGAAGTTCAGTTTGCGCTAGTTCCTAAGGTCAGAGACAGAGGAGCCAGAGGTAAAGAGAACCGTATCATCTGCATAAATATGAAAGGACACAGAGGAGCAGACAGTGGGGAGGTCATTTAGAAAAATAGGCACAAAAATTGGCCCATGGAGAGATTGGGATGTCATAAACAGAACTGTGACTACAGAAGTAGATAAGCAGACAGAACAAATAGGGCATAGATCCTGTTTCCATGCAAATATCCTTCGTAATAAAGAAACAGGGTAACAATTACAGAAAAAGTGTGAAATATAAGCAAAAGAAATTGTGAACACACTAAATACATCTTTCAAGGTTGTCCCAAAAATATCAGGGGCTTTTTAAACATCTGTTACACTGCAAACAAACATTTGGCATGGACACATACTTGATTTACTTTTGATTGTATATAATTTGGCCTTGGTATGGGCTTCTTTTTTGAAACATTACCTCTTACAGGTGTGCTACTTCCTTGTAATTCTCAGAAAAAGGTGTCACATTTCAGTAGGCTTTACACAGAAACATAGAATTTGACGGCAGATAAGGACCGCTTGGCCCACCCAGTCTGCCCATTTCCCTACCTAATGGATAAGCTGCAGATCCTAGTTAACCAGCAGCCTACTTCTTTCTACCCCCACCTCCTAGAATTGCCTTATGACTGTCCCATGCATGCTTTGAAATCAACCACTGTTTTTGACTCCACAACCTTCTCCGGAAGGCCGTTCCATGCATCCACAACCTCTCTGTGAAAAATGCTTCCTTACATTACCTCTGAGCTGCCCCCCATCTTCAAATGTGCCCCTTGTTCTTGCACACCTCTTTTTGAAAGATGCTACCCTCTTGGACTTTGTTGATTCCTTGAGGTACTTGAAAGTTTTTATCATGTCCCCCCTTTCCTCGGCTCTACATATTAAGCTCCATTAGTCTCTCTTCATATGTCTTCCGGTGCAGACCCTGCACCATTTTAGTTGCCCTCCTCTGGAGGGCTTCCATCCTCTCTATGTCCTTGTGGAGATTGGGTCTCAAGAACTGCATACAGTACTCTAGATGGTGTCTCACCAGCTGTCTGTACAGAGGGATAACAACTTCCTGTTTTCTACTGATGATACCTCTCCCTATGTATCCCAGCATCCCCCCAGCCCTCCTTACTGCCCTCTCACATTGCTTGCCCACCTTTAAGCCATCTGATATGACTACCCCCAGGTCCTTTCCATTTTTGTTGTTGTTAGTATCTCACCCCCCATTGTGTACTCTTCCCCTGGGTTTTTGTTTCCCAGGTGCATTACCTTGCACTTCTTAGCTTTGAATCTAACCTGCCATACATTTGACCATTCCTCTAACCTTGCCAAGTCCCTTCTCATCCTTTCCACCCCACCTTGTGCATCAACTCTGTTGCAGATCTTGTGTCATCTGCAAAGAGACACACTTTCCTTCCAGTCCCTCTGCAATGTTGGTATAAGATATGGAAGAGGACCCGTCCCAATACTGAACCCTGCGGTACCCACTAGTAACCCCCTTTTCTTCAGAGTGGACTCCATTTTACTACCCCTCTGTGTCCCTATCTCCATCCAATTCTTTACCCAGGCTATCATCTTGGGACCCTCTTCCAAGGCTACTGCTTGTATATTAATCTTTTCGATGGGACTGTGTCAAATGCCTTGCTAAAGTCTAGATAGGCCATGTCCACAGCCCCTTCCTGATCTACTACTTTGGTCACCCAGTCAAAGAAATCTATTAGATTCGTCTGGCATGACCTTCCCGCTGTGAATCCATGCTGCCTTGGGTCCTGTGCCCTCTGGCCTCTAGGTACTCGACAATTCTTTCCTTCAGAAGTGATTCCATCATTTTCCCTATCACTGAGGTTAAACTAACAGGTCTGTAGTTTCCTGCTTCTGCCCTGCTCCCACTTTTGTGAAGGAGAATCACATCTGCCTTCGTCCAGTCCTCAGGTACCACCCCATCCTCCCATGATTTGTTAAAGAGGGTAGTCAGTGGTGTCACTAGTTCTACCCTTAGTTCTTTTAGAATTATGGGATGAATCCCATCAGGCCCCATTGGTTTGTCCACCTTCAGTTTTAAGAGTTCTTTCAGAACTCTTTCTTCTGTAAATGGGCTGGTATCAACTTCTGTATCGAGAGTGTTTCTATTGTTTGTTTTAGGTACCTCCCCCTCTTCATTTGTAAATACTGAGCAAAAATACTTGTTTAGTATCTCTGCCTTTTCACAGACATCCTCTCCACCCCCTCCTCTTTATTAAGCCTCACTCTCCCTCCTTGGTCTTCCTTGCTCCCTGATGTACCTAAAAGGTTTATCCCCTTCTTAACTGAGTTGCTATCTGTTCCTCGTTCGGCCTTTGTTGTTCTGACTGTCTTCCCAGCTTCCTTTTGCTTTAACTGATACAATTCTCTGTCCTGCTCCTTCTGTGATTCCTTGTACTTTCTGAATGCTTTCTTTTTCTCTTGAACCTTCACTGCCACCCCCTTTGAGAACCATAGTGGTTTCTTACATCGTTTTGTTTTGTTTATTTGCTTCACACAAAGGATTGTTACCTCTGTGATGCCAGTTTTTATTATTCCCCATTGTTCTTCCACCTCTCCTTCCTGCCCATTTGCTAGTGCATTCCTTAGGCACTCACCCATTTTGGCAAAGTCAGCCCTCCTGAAGTCCAGTGCTTTTGTCTTTGTATGGCTTGACTTTATTGCTGTGTTTATTGTGAACCATACTGTTCGATGGTCGCTAGTTCCCAGATGGTTACCCACTTCTACATCTGTGATCCTCTCTCCATCTCCATTTGAGAGAACCAGGTCTAAGATTGCTCCCTCTCGAGTGGGGTCCAATACTAGTTGTCTAAGGCATGCCCCCTGTAGGGCATCTAGAATAACCCCACTCTTAGAAGTGGCTGCTGCAACTGCACTCCAGTTAACATATAGCATATTCATATCACCAATCAGCAATATCTCCTTTATCTGCCATTCTAAGCAGCTTTCTATCATTTCCTTGTCCATTTCTCTCCAGAATCCGTATACAACCCTGTATGGATTTGTGGTCGCCTGTTCCAAATTGACCCACCCAAATTTCTATCCCAGTAAATGAAATTTCAATCAATAAATTCAGTATTTGGTTTTACAGTGTACATATTTATTAATCCCACAAATGTCAGGCACAGAATATATGCCATTAGTAGATTCTGTAACTCAGCTAATGAGAGAACCAGCTTAGCTACATTAAACAACATACAGTACAGGCTAATGTTCTGATTTTAGTTGAAATGTTTCTGGCCTTTCTACCATAGAAATGTAAAAATGTTTTAAGCTTTCTAAAACTGTTTGAAAGTGCTTACAGGGCTTTGCATCCACATTATAAGCAATTTTAAATCATTTTTTAGACTACCTCGGGGTAGTCTCAAACCCAGTTTAGGCAAAATTTCTCGCTACAATATTTTACATGCAATGCAGAAGCAAATGGTTTTCAAAATTGGTTTAAATTATTTTTTGGAAGTGTAGATAGGATCTTAGTGTCCAAACAGGTACTGCCTCGCAGTCCTTCTTGAAACTTTACATAAAAATAACGAAGAGGATCTGCTGCAGTATTAATAACTTGATATGACAAAAGGAGCATATAATAACTAGGCAATGTCACTCATGCCTTGAAACAGCCAGATAATACTATGCCTTTGTTTAAGTCCTATCTTGCCCTTTGTCTTCAGTGTCACAATGATAGTGCCATCAGCTTTGGGTGAAATAATGGCTAAATAAGAGCTCGTAAGAAGTGGAGCTCGCTCTCACAATCCCGTTGTCAGGTAGTGGAAATAACAGAATGCTTACTAACTCACAAAAAGGATGAACTTGACCTGTTCTTCCCCTATAGACTAAGCCTGGGATCAGTCAGTGACAGTTCCTATTGTGATGGCAACTTAACAAGAAGGCGAGATGAGCTCTAACCCATTCATCTGTGTCACAACTCAGTCGCTTTTCATTAGAAATGATGGAAGGCAACAGTTTCTGAATGATCCAGGCCCTGTGACACACAACACATGGCAGGCTACACTGCTGCATTTTGAATTTGGCTGGGTAAGAGAATAAACATCTGGAGGAAACACATGCAGACCGACTCTCGTGGCAAAGATAGATCGAGTACAAGAGTGGAAGGCACAAGACCATTCATTATACTCAAGCTATGTGATCAGTAAGTAGGCACTAACTATTTAATTAGTTCACTAATTAGTGACAGCAAACATGGAAAGCTTTTGAATGCTCTCTGACGAATGTAAAGATAAAAAGCCTAATTAAACAACAAGCATTTTACAAGCCATTGCCAAATGGGGCAGATGTGCAGGATGTTTTGTGACACTAAACAAAAAGTGCTGATCTTCTGGTGCTGTAGTGATTCTAAACTGTTTTAAAGTCCCAAAAAAGTCACCATGGTGTTCAAAAGTTCAAGACAGTAGCCTTTGGTATCTCTCTAATCCATTACTAGCAGAGTCCCATTTTGAATAATCTTTTGATTGATTTCAGACACTACACACGGACATACATTCATGCAAGAACAACATTCATTACCTTAATGTCAGTTTGCCCTGGCCAGCCTGGTGCCCCCACCACTGGTTATTTCTTTCTAATATATGTGTAACTGAGTGGTTCTCTTTTTCACAGGAGGGAGAAAGCCTCTACCTAAACAATTGAGTTCTGAGGCTACATGGAACACTGGGCTTCCCCTACCAAGTAAAATCCTTCCAGTATGTAACACCCCCCCCCCCACACACACACACAGATTAATGTTGGTTTCTGTGTTATTCCAATGGTATCCTCCTTCCCTGTGAGCTTTGGAAAGACATATAAAATGTCCCCACCCTTTTGATCAAGTGCTGTTGCATTTGTAAGGTTAAATTGCTTAGTCTACCATGTAATACTGTACTATTTAAAGTGTGCTCATTGTAATATACTAGAGCTTCGGGTGATTGCTCATAGGAAATCACAGGTCTGAGGTAGACTTTACCTGAGTTGCATCCTCTGAGGGTGTACTATTCTGTTAAAGGTAAATGCAGCTAAAATATTTGTTGTGGGACTCCTAAAGGCTTGTGATCCATACAGGGTCAGTGAGCAAAGTTTTTTTTTGACAGGGTAGTGTTGGCAAAAAAAGAACCCAACTAAAACCTATCTGGGATAGAGTGAGGTGATGGTTTCTGTGCAGGATTGTGGTAATTAATTCTGGATAGCCTTACATAGTCCCATCTGGGGAACAGCCACAAACAGTTTTAATTTGAACTATTGTCAGGGATATAGGTAGCCAAAATGAGTCATATGCAACAGGCAAATAAGAAGGCTGTGGGAGGGGGACATACAGTAGGTAATCACAAACCCTGTGGAGCCTTAATCCTCCAGTTTACTTTGTGGAGGTATGAAGGTTGCCCAATTTGCCAGGGGTTTGTGGAACTTCACTCTGAACTGACTGCAACATGGACCGTAAAATGGCACAGCAAAGCAGGCTAGTGTGGGGACCAGGAGTGTTAACTGCCAGTTCACTTCTTGAGTTACCCCCAAGGGTTTGAAAAAGTGGATGGAAGGTAGTGGGCAAGGGTGGGGAGGTCAGGGGTCACTACTACGGGAGAGAGTTGGGACTCTGAGATAACAACTAGTAACCACCCCCAACCCAGAGAAGCAGCCCACAATAATCCCCCAGTTAGGGGTGAGCACTCTGGTGACTCTATGGACCCATCAGAAGCTACACCTGCAGTGGGAGGGGCAGTTGTAAAAGGACAGCTGGGAAGAAGGTGTTCACACTGGAAGATTCAATTATTAGGGGTACAAAAAGGTAGTCCTTAACACAGACCAGGTAAGGAGGGTTGTGATCTGTCTCCCGGGGATGACAGCTGAAAGGTCATTACACTCCACAACTACCACCTTTTTAGATTTCGTGGATATTGTCTCCCATGTACTAGATAATAAACAGTGCATGGGAGTGGCGTTCATAGATCTATCTAAAGCTTTCTACATGGTAAATTATACAATTTTAATTCAAAAAATGGTTAATATAGGGGTTGGTAAATAGGCTTCACTTTGTTTCAAATCATTCCTACAGGACCGTATATAGCTGGTTAGGATTAGCACATTACTCTACATCCAGACCAGTAAAGAAATGGGTACTACAGGAGTCAATATTGGGACCCCTGTTATTTGTTATGTTTATAGATAATTACCAAGGACCACAATATGAGCCAGTGCAAAATGTATGCAGACGACACAGTCCTGTTCTTTGCAGACAAAGACCCCAAATTAATTGGCAATAAACTACAATTAGACTTCCTTCATTTCCAAAATTGGCTAATTGAAAATAAGCTTATAATTAATGTCAAAAAGACAAATACAATGTTGTTTATCTCTGGTATGGCAGGAAATTCCTCAAGCAAGCATGAAACTGTGGCAAAGAACAAGTCAACTGTAGAGCAGGTCAGTGTTTATAAATATTTGGGGTTATGGGTCAACTCAGAGTTAAAATTCGATCATCATATTGACCAGTTATGCACAGAAGAGTCACAAAAACTTTGGAACAGATCCAGAAGCAAATGGTTTGATACCTTTTATTGGACCAACACAGATGTTACAAAAAGAAAACAATGTCTAAGTTTTCAGACCAACCAAGTCCTTCCTCAGAGACTTAACAAAAATGTTGTGCTTTAAGAAATCACAAGCACTGTCTTGTCACAAAATTCTAGAATAAAAATTGCAAACATAATCATTCTCCCCCAATTTGACTATGGAAGTGTGATTTATCATCTGGCAAGCAAGGCTGCACTACTAAAACTAGACTGTATGCATTATAGGGTAGCAGGGTTTGCCTTTGGGATTGCAGGCTCCCCTAGCAAAATACATCATTGTTGTTGTTGAATTTTGTTGACCCGGTAAGCTCACTGGGACTAGAAGTCCCTTTTTCAGGGGCGACCGGGGGAGGGGGGATACAGAAGGTAAGCAACTGAAATTGAACCAGATTAATCTGTTGGTGGTATTTTAGTGAATGAGGAACATTTGGCCAGGACACTGGGGAAATTCCCCTACTCTTTTCGATAAGTGCCATGGGATCTTTAACATCCACCTGAACTTCCACCAATCCAGGCAGATGGGACCTCGATTTAACGTCTCATCCGAAAGACAGCACCTCAGAAGTGCAGCACCCCTCTCATGCTGCACGACATTGTCAGTACTGGGATATTAACCCATGTGCCTGATGTGGGAACTGAACCCACAGCCCTCTGATCTCCCGGCCTCAGAGGCAAGTGTGCTACCTACTGAGCCACTGACACTGCATTGTTCTTTACCTTTTTTTTTTTACTTTTTTTTTATCCCCTCCTATTGCCCCATCGTTCCACTCCTTCGGGCTCGCTCAGGCTACCCACCCCGACACATTGAGTCTGCCCATAGAGTGCCCATGGGTGATTCCTACCTTTCCTCCCATCTTTCGTGGAGCACCTGGCACAGTGGGGTCTGCCCGTGGTTCCTGGACTGGGCAGCTGGAGCAGCCGTCATCTAGGCCCGCCGACGTTGATTTTCCATTTTTCTGTGCTTCCTGTCCCCCCCTCCCCTGAGGACGTCAAGTCGGGCAAGTAGGTGCTGACGCACACCTGCCAAGTGCCTAACAACGTCCTCCCTCCCTGACTCAAGCCCTTCTAGGCCGCCAATGCCCATGAGAGCCGGTGCTCCCACCGCCCCAAGATCGAGGTGTACTAGCACTCTGGTAACCCACCCCGAAGGAGGAGAGCATCTGTTGGGGCCAGCTCAATCCTCCTTTCCCCTGCCAGTCCCGATGACTCGAGTCTGTACGCGAACCCGGGTCGCCGGCGTGGTGCCAGGTGTGGCGTCCAGTGCCTCAACCCACAGCGCCACTGGGACGGCTTTGTTCTTTATATTTAGAGCTAAATTGGTCATCACTTAGCATAAGGAATGAAATAAATTGGTTTAGCTTGTTACAGTATATAAATGTGTAAACGTTCTAGCTCCCAGCTATACAACTAATAACCTGGCTGTACAAAATACAAAATATGCATAAAGAGACGTTGAAGGCAGCAGGTTAATGCTACCTAAAATAAATCAAGATTAAATTAAATTGATTTGGTGTATTGTATGAGACTATAAATCACAGCAACCTGAAATACAGGCAGAGTTAAAGGCCTGTGAGATAGAAGGGACAAGGTATAAGGGCTGCCCCGCATTTAAAAGAACTGGAAAAACAATTAAGACAAAAAAATTAGTAAACAAGATGAAACTCTAAAAGTCATAAAGCAGAACAATTCTGAGAGGGACAGAATTGTTTACCAGAACAATCAAGTGTTCTCGTGCAACAAAACTAGAAATGAAAATTATGTACCTACCATAATTCTTGATCTTCTTGTATATCTTCACCATTCATCACTGGTGGGTACAAGCTAGAGGCTCTAGGACCCTGCAGGCAGCTTTTAGCTAAAACTTTCTCTCTGGAGGAGGGGCTGTTGTCGGGGACAGTGCCACACTCGAGGCCATGGTGCTTGCAGGTTGGCCAGTAACAGATGCTGGCCCCTCGACCACCTCAGTTCTGCTCAGCGGAGAGGAAGATAGAGACAGGAAAAAAAAAGAGGGGGTGGAGGGTGGGGCAAGGGAGCCCAAGGGATAGAAAAAGGAAAGGATATAAACTTAAAAAGGAATATGCTGACCAGAGGAAAGGGGATAGGCTCTAAGTTCTTTGGGAGGGAGACCCCAACCATTAGGCAGGCAAGAAGGGGTTGAGAGAATGGGTAGGGAGGAGAGAGGAATAAAACAAAAGACAGAGAAGACAGAAAAGAATAAGAAGGCAGATGAGGAAGGGAGAGAGAGAGAGAAGAAAATGAAAAGAAACAGCATGGTTAGAGAGGGAAAGAGTGGACTCCAACAGAACGAACCATAAAAAAGGGGTTTGTCTGCTGTCTGTGGACTAAAGGGAGGATATCCTCTCTCTCGCTCTCTTTTTTTTTTTAATGGCTAGAGACCCTGGAGAGGATTCACTGGTTTCAGAGCCATAAGAGAGCCACAGAAAAAGGTGGAGCCGAGAAGATCTCTGTCACTGCTGTGTAGAGGTCAGAACCTTCCTGCCCACAAATTTCCCTCTCTCTCTCTCTCCCACTATTTAGGGGTGAGGAAAGGGAGACCCACCCTGGGACAAGTTCCCACTGGTCAGAATTGGAGGTGATTCCACTAACAGGTTTAGGAAGGCAGAGGATTTACTTCTCAAAAAGGAGGTAGGCAATCTGAGGGGACCTTGCCCCGTGGGCAACACAGGAGTCAGTTGCCCACAAGTGTATAAAGGAGCCATGTGTGGCTCCTAGAGACAGGGGGAGAAAAAGAAAAAGAAGAATGTCCTCAGAACAACCCAATGACCTGAGCTGGGGACCTAAGGGAGAAGGCAATAATTGGGCCCCAAAGAAAAAAGGAGGCCAAGAAAACAAGAATTCTCTGGTACAGGTGCCATCCCAGGGGTCCCAGCCAGGCAGTACAGAGCCCTGAGGGCCCTGGCAAAAGAGGGCAAGAGCCCCTGCTTGCCCTCCCCCCAGAGGTGGGTCCCTGGTGCTTCAGATGTAGGATCAGTGAACCTGGAGGTGCAAACGGGACTATATCCACAATTGGCCTCAACTGGGGAGAAGGCAAGCAGGGAGGAGGCACTGCCCAGGAGACTGGGGCCCAAGAGGGGATAGAGGGTGGGAAGAAGTGATGAATGGTGAAGATATATAGGAAGATCAAGAATTATGGTAGGTACATAATTTTCATATCTTACCTGTATCGATCTTTACCATTCACCACTGGTGGGTGAGTAACAAGCACCATGATTGTGGTGCTCGCAGCTGCCTGAGGGCTGAACCTTCCCTCAGCCTCTTGTGGGGGACTCACAAGAGGAAGGGGCCCTCACGGGCCTTGCTAGGTCCGTTACTGGTCAGGGTCAGATCAAGGTTCCTGATGCGCAGGAAAAGGAGGGTGCCCTGACAGCTCTTGCCTGGCCCTATGAGAGAAAAAACGGGTCCCCGGAAAGGCAAGATGATCAACCTACGCTGAGCCAAGGGTGACAACTGGGATAAACGTAGTCATGCCATCCACCAAATGCAGACTGCTGTTCCTACTAGCCTGAAGGCTACTGCACTGGTGTCATAAGATGCTCTTGCTTGGTGTCTCATCAGCTCCAAGCCATGGGTAGAAATGATGATGGCCCAACTGGTTGCCTAGCTATCAGGCATGGCTGCCAGGATCTGACACAGCGTAGCCCACAGGCACCTTTCATAGGTTACCTGGTGTGCAGAGACAGACAGCAGGAAGCACGCTGAAGAGAAAACCCTTCTGCCCCAGTGATCGAACTCCATGGACTCAGCCTCTAGGGGGCGGTCTCTTGAAGGGTAAAGATGCCCTGAGAGGTCTCCAGCCACTCCAGTCCAGATACAGGATGGGACAAAGCTCCTGTAGAGCCGAGGGGGGGGCAATATCTGCACTGACAGTTCCGAGGGGCTGGAACAGAGGAGGCAGGAAGCTGCCAGACACTGTGCGATTCCTCCATGAAGGGACAGGGCAATGGAGGGATCACAATGGATTCTTGACTGTACTCCCTGAGGAAGACCAGTGCTGCATGCACAAGATTGTGTTCTAGAGATGGGGGAAGACAGAGTTCCTCCAATATCGTCATGAGGAACCACTGACACTCGGTGAAGTCAGGATCAGAGGAGATGTGTGTGAAGAGTCCCCTTCCTCAGAGGAGGAAGTCAAAGATGTGAATGGAATCTGTACAGGATGTGATGATGCAAGGGTAAGGGATGGAAAAATCATTTCATCTATGGCCCTAAAGTAAATGGGAAATGCACTCGCCGTCACCCTATACTGTTCCCAGGTGAGGGACCCCAGGGGACCAAAGAGTCCTGGCAGAAGGGGAAAAGGAGGCAGAGAGGAAGGAAGGAAGGAAGCAGAATTGTCCTGAGAGACTGAAGCCACTCTGCCAGGGCTGTGGGAGCAAGCAGGGGACACCTCCCAAGGGAGGGGACTGTGCTCCCCAGCCAATGACTGCTGTTCAACCCTCTCTGAGCTAACAGGGTGGTGCCCTGGGGGGGGAATACCCCTGCTGAAGAGACTGGAGTCATACAGGCCCAGAAGAGCAGCTCCTGTGCCCACCAACAGTAGGGCTCTGGCCCCTAGCAGGAGAAGGAGAGACCACATCAGCGCTCCAACTCCATCCCAGGGTGGCCGAAGCCACCAGGACAGAATGGGACGCATAATGGGGGCCTCCCCCATGAGAGAGGCCCTACCTTGGCAGGAAGACAAAAAACGACACCCGGGTCAGCTTCTAATTCCCCCCTTGGACTCTGCATCAGCGCCAACAACCAACATAGTGGCAAAGTTGGCACTGACAACAGAAACTGCACTGGAAGTGGTGCAGTCACCAGAAGTGGCCCCAACCACAGTACCGCCATCAGACGTGGAACCAACAACAGCGCCATTCCCAGAAGTGGCACTGACATAAGAGGCAGTGCTAGACGCAGCACTGATCTCAGAAGCAGCACCGAACTCAGAGGTGGTGCCGACCATGGCACAGACCAAAGAGGTGGTGCCGATCTTGTCACTGGCACCAGAGGTGGTGCCACTCTCCAGAACAGAACTGAAGGCCTCTGCAGCACCGACAGAGGGAGAGGCAGCATTGTGGATGGTGTCGGCCCAAGGAGAGGGCAAGGGAGAAGATTTCTTGCTGGGTCCAGAGAGCGTCCAGAGCGCTGAAGAATTGGGTTGCCAGTCTGGATCATCCTGGTCATCCTCCGATTCTGAGGAGGAGACCACGAAGATCCCGAGAGAGGCAACCCGGGACATTTTACACATCCCAGGACTGTGGACGGCATCAGGAGGGGACCCAGCGGCAATGGCTGCACTATCTTGCTCACTGGCACCGGGATCAGTGCCAGAAGCTGAGGCTGTACCAGCTGAAGCCTCTTAGGGAACCACCAAGGTAGGCCCCGTGTGTAGCTGAGACCTCAACACTGGGGTGGCATAGTTCCCAGAAAGGGAACTAGGCAGCAAGGGGTGCTCAACTGGCCCGCCGGATGAGACCGGCTCTCTACCCGACCCCCTCACTCAGGCGTCCAGTCTCAGCAAGACCTGAGATAGTAGAGGGCTGCTGTACCCCAGTGTGAATAGCAGTGGGAGGAGGCCCAGGTGAAGCACCCAGAGACCTTACGTTAGCAGCCCTCATGCGGTGCCAACCACCAAAAGTTGCGGGGTCCTTCCCCAACCTCACTGCATGGTTAATTAACGTGCAGAAATCCATGGAAAAACAGGCATTGCAACGATCCATATCACGGTGCAGTCCCAGGCAGGTGAAACACTGTTCATGTGCATCCATTACGGAGAAAAGACTACCAAAGGGGCACCGACGCAAGGGATAGACCCCGCCTTCGAAAAGCATTTTTGCCCTGAACTGGACATGATTAGCCACACAAAATAATAAAAACAAAAGAAAAGACACAATGCTGCACTTTTTGAGAAAAGAAATTAAAACAAAAGAGACGGTGCAGAAAATGGCAACGGTAATGGTGTCGAGTGACTGGTGAACGAGCAAAACTGAAGTCTTCTGGAGTTTTCTGGAAGTATTTGTGCTGTCCCACGGAGTTGTGCTGCTGCCTCACCAGCAGGAAAAACAAAACTGAGGTGATGGAGGAGACGGCATCCATTACTGGCCAACCAGCGAGCACCACATATTATGTCAACCTTGAGGGCAGCACCATCCCCAACATTGGCCCCTCCTCCCGAGAGGAAGTTTTAGCTAAGAGCTTCCCAAAGGGTCCTAGTGCCTCCATCTTCTACCCACCAGTGATGAATGGTGAAGATTGACACAGGTAAGATATAATCAATACAGATGCAGAGGCAGGAGCCACAATAGCAGTACACCACACTCTTTCCCAAAAAACAGTACTCATCATCCTAGCATACCTCAACAAGTGAAGCTATTAATGAAAGTGAGGAAGATTTTTTAGAAGACCGGCAAACTGTGACTAGCCAAGAACCATACAGGAGTGGTGGAGTCATCAAATTCAGGAACCAGGTTCAAGGTCAAGGAGGAGCAGGAGAGGATGGTATCACCAGAGCAACAACACTGAAAGCAGCCAAGAAAGGAGGCTAGAGGAATCCGAAATAATAGAACTCAGTGTTATTAATATTAATTTGTCATCTAAGGAATTAACATTGTGTAAAATTAGCCTACTTTGTAAGGGATAAATGTTTGTTACTATGCATAATACAAAGCCGTTTTACTTATTTATAGACTTGCGCAGACTCAACAGAAATTTTAATTTAACGGCATTTTATGCATGAAACAACATGGGACGATTAACACCATGGGCACTAACACAAGTGAGTTTACAGGAATGTTCATCTATTGAAGCTCAAGAGGATATTTATAATGTAGAACAGAGTGCACAGTCACACAGTCAAACAGAGGAAGAAAATGCATACGATTCTGTACAGCTCTGCTCTGACCTATGCCTGCCATGCAATCAAACACTTCAACACTTCTGGCCTTTGAGAGGGCCTACGAGGAGGCTTTTAAAAGACTCCTGGATTTATCACCACTACTGACACATGTCAACATCACGAAGGATGGGAAAATAGCCCAGCAGCATTAGAAAAGAATTAAGCAATAAAGCAAGACTGGGCGTACGTCGTGCTGGACTAACATTCTGTCTCAGGTAGTTGAGCACGAGTCTGCAGGCTGAGTGTGTCCAAAATCCGAGAAGTGAAATTATCACCACAACGTATGTCCTGGAGTGCCTTAATGCAATTATAAAAAGGCATCCTTGTAAAACAAAAACAAACAAAAAAAAAAAAAAGGTCATATCTTCATGATGTCTTATTTGTGTGGAAATTGAGTACAGAGGATCTGGATGGTATTGTAGTGTTTCAGAAAGAGTACACTCTCAATCTCAGATTCATTATACTTGTGCATCAGAGAAATGGAAGTTACGTACTTAATGTAACTGCTGATCTTCAAGAATATCTTCACCATCGATTACCACTTAGGGGTCTGGGCTGGAGGCAGTAGGACACTGCAGGAGCAAAACTTTAGTCAGTGGCCGGTAGCAGCTAATGGGCATGGTGCCTGCACTCCCCCACATGGTGCTGTGTGCTAGGCAATAACTGTTGCCAGCTCCCTCACAAATCTTAGACCTGTTCTTCAGGTGAGAGAAACAAGAGTAGAGAAAAATGAGAGGGCTAAAGAAATTCCATAGCCCAGCAGGATGGGGAAAAGGATAAAGGAAATAAACAACAAAATAAAACCTGAGTACCAATCTCTATACAGAGAGATGGGCCTGAAGCACACTAGCTGGCACAGAGAAGTAGTTAGGTATGGAGCCACAGCCTCAGAACCACTAGCCAAACGGCAGAAGGGTACTGATAATAAGGCAGCAGTCCTAAAGCATGTGGCTCTGGCAGGTAAGTCAAGAGGGGGATACTCAAAGGCTGGGACCTCCCTGCAATTGAGATGGCACAAACGTACCCCAAAAGAGAAGCAGACTTCAAGTGACTCCTAATAGGCAACATCATGACACCAGAGAGAGAACTGACTGTAAACTATTTAGAATACGCCCCCAGAGAAGAGGCGGGTACAGTTCTAGTGCATATGGAGTTGCAGGGCTGCATAGCCTAAGGAAGTCAGGTTGTGTCCATCCCCCCAGTTACCCCTCAGCCTGGTGAGCAAAGAGCCAAGCTGGCATAGAAGAGGGAAAAAAAAAACACATGCCCTCCAAGAGAAAGGAATACCCTGGTATAGGCAGAAGAAAACCATCCGAGAAGCAACTGTCCTGCCTCTCCTGCAATAACAGGGATGTACCATGTGTAAAGAGCTAGTATAGCTTGATCTAGTCTAGTGCAACATCACCCCTCTGCAGATAGAGCTACTGTCAAGTGGAGTTAGATTTGGATAGTGCTGAGAGGGCATAGGCTATATTTAACAACTAACCGGGATATACCCAAGAAAAAATGGGATATCCTCCAGGCTGTGAGAAGATGGAAAGAGAAAGGAAGGAGGGAATTACCTCCTTTTTTTTTTCAGTTTTCATTTTTCCTGTGGTTGGCATGTAGCCCTGAAGAGGACCCTCACCCCAGTTTTTGGGTTGGGAAGCGGGTACCCAGTAATGGGGTCCTAAGCCATTTTTAAAATAATAAGCTGCCCTAAAGGAAGGCAGCAATTAGTGAGAGACCTGTGGCACTAGAAGGTGCCAGACAGCAATACTGTGTGAGCTATCAAGAGGCTCTGGCTCTGCTAGAGTGGAGGATGGTGGATGGGTGTGGTAATCAATGGTGAAGATATCCTGGAAGATCAACAGTTACAGTAAGTACATATTTTTCATATCTTCCAAGAATCAATCTTCATCATTGATTCCCACTTATGGATCAGAGTACCCAGCCTTACCTTTTTGTCTGAAGGAGGAGCTGGCTCACCTAGAAGGTAAAGAAATACCCTCAGCCCTTTACATGGGTAAGAAGAAAAAATTAATTACCATAGTAATCTTGTTTCTTTCAAGGGATACTCCAATATTCGTAACTCTTATGCATTATGCCTTTAAGCCAGATCTGCACAGAGATGGAACGTTATGCTAAAGATTGAACACCATTGGCATGTGCCACTTTTCAAATGCTACCACCTATCAACTGCCTACATTCTAACCCTCAGATTTCATGGACCCTGGGTCAGAAGGGTCATCTGAAGGGGAAGTGCCTTCGGAAGGGTTTCTGACATACTGTTGAGTAGCAGAAACCTTATCTATCGAGACCAGAAGGGAGCAATTAGAATCATTGTGTCCCGCTGAGACTCGAATTTGAGAAGTACCCTCTGAATTAGTGGAAGAGGACAAATGGCGTATAGAAAGCATTTTGTCCACTACAGCTGAACGCATCCTAACAGAAAATGCCAGGCCCTGGATTTCTGGAGCAGAAGAGAGGCAGTTTTGTGTTGAGTGGGGGTGCAAAAAGGTCCAGGTCTGGAGTTTCCCACTCTGCGAATAGTGACTGAACTATGGTTAAGTCGAGAGACCACTCGTGAGGATCTGTCTCCGTTCTGCTGAGACGGTCTGCCAGTTCATTCTGCACTCCTGGCAGGTAAACCACATGAATTAGAGCCTTGTGCTCTAGGCACCATTCCCACACTTTCACTGCTTCCCTGCATAAAGGGTAAGAGTGTGCACCGCCCTGCTTGTTGATGTAGTACATCACTGCTTTGTTGTCTGTCTAAAGGAGAATGTTATTGTGACAGAGAATGTCCTTCAAAGCCCAGACAGCATAGAGGATGGCTCTCATTTCCAGGACATTTCTGTGAAGTTGGGACTCGACCTGAGTCCACGTGCCTTGGGTGTGGAGATTATGACAGTGAGCTCCCCACCCCATCAGGGATGCATCCGTGGTAATGGATATCTAATGTTCCAGAGGAGCAAAGGGATACCCTTCCAGAAGGTTGTCCTCTTGCGACCACCAGGTGAGAGACTTCCTTAGAGGTTCTGTCACCTTGATGAGAAAGGACTGAGGATAAGTAGTTAGAGACCACTGAGTACTGAGCATCCTCTGGGAGGTTCTCATGTGGAGACGTTCTAGGGGTACAGTGAACACTGAGGATGACATGAGACCCAGCATCCATTGCATCAAGATAGCTAAAACTGAGTTGTTCTCTCTGATGTACCGGGCCACCTGTAAGATATCGCTCCTTCTGTCCTCTGGAAGAAAGGCTTTAGCACAAGAGGTGTCCAAAAGAGTTCCTATAAAGAGGAGTTTCTGGGAGGGCTGCAACTGCGATTTTTTGAGATTTAGCAGGACTGCCATGGATGTGAGAAAGTCCGAAGCCATGGCTACAGCATCCAGTTTCTTGTCTGGAGGGACTTGTTAGGAGCCAGTCGTCCAGACATGGGAACACTTGTATTCCAATTTTCCTGAGATGCGCTGCGAGAATTGCACAACACTTTGTAAAACTTGTGTGGCGCCAAGGATAGCCCAAGGGCAGGACTCTGAACTAATAATGTTGGCCGAGCGCCACAAACCTTAGCTATTTGTGGTGCTTCGGGTGTATAGGAATATGTTGGTAGGCATCCTGCATGTCCAGGGAGGCTAGCCAATTGTGTTGATGAAGCAAGGGTAATAGGGTCCCTAGCGATATCATCTTGAACTTTTCCTTGAGAAGAAACTTGTTTAACTTTCTGAGGTCAGAATGGGGTGCATGCCGCCGGTTTTCTTTGGGACTAGGAAGTTATGGGAGTAGAAACCTGTGTTTCGTTGATCCAGCGGAACTATTTCTACTGCCCTGTTGTTCAGAAGGCCTTGTACCCCGGAGGCAAGAAGGTCTGACTGTATTGCCGACAGCCTGGACTGTCGTTTGAGGGAACGATCCAGAGGGGTTTCTGAAAGATTGAGGGAGTACCCCTCGTGGATTATCCAGAGGACTCATTTGTCTGATGTTATGGATTTCTACTGGTTGTAGAACTGAGTCAGACGTCTTCCCACTGCTGAGGAACAGTCCCCCTTGGACAGTTGAGGTGGGACCTGGGCCAGAAACTCAGAAGGTGGCACTGGGCACTTTGGGCCCTTGCGCCTTCTGTTGCATTTTCTTTTGAGGCTGGGTGTTTTGGTTTTTGTTAAAACCTCCCCTGCCCTGGCCCTGAAAGGACTGATGGTTGTAAAACTGACGCTTGTTGACAACCCCCTCCCCCCGAGAAGGGGTGGGAATGGGTAGAGTTGTTTTAATGGCAGACCTAGTCTTCTGTGTGGCCTCCAGAGCTTGCTCTACTTGAGGTCCGAACAGATACATTCCGTCAAAGGGTAAATCCATGACCTGCTGCTGGGCATCATTCGTGAAGCCAAAGTAGATAGCCAGGAGTAGCGATGGTATGACCACTCCCCGCTGCTCAGGAAGCAGTATCGAAAGCGTCCATTGCTGCTTTAACCTGCTGGTTGTTGGACTTGATACCCCTGGTTATGGTCTGAAGTAGCTCCGAACTAGTGTCTGACTCGGGCAGAGCTTCCACCATCTGTTTGAGCGAATGCCAAAGAATATACTCATATTGAGAGAAATAGCCCTGGTAGCTGGCAATACGCATACCCAGGGTGGAGGCAGCAAAGACTCTCTTACCTAAGGTGTCTATCTTACGAGATTCTTTATTTATAGGCCGGGTTGTAGATACCTGAGGAAGAACAACCTTATTCTCTGCTGGGACTACAATGGGGTCAGCAAAGGCCTGGGAGGCCACAATGGGTCAATCCTTGGGAGGAGCATACTTCCTGTCTATGGACTTGGCCACAGAATGAATGAGAGCAGGATTATTCCATACCATCTGAGAGAGCGTCTCAAAGGATGGTTGTACCAGAGGAGTTAAATCCATAGGGATCTCCGGGACATGTAGGTATTGGAGTCTTAAAAGTTTTCCAGGATCGATATCTGTAGTCTGGAGAGAAAGAATAGAAGAAAAAATTACTCACCATAGTAATGCTGTTTCTTCTAATGGGGTCTTGCTGTATTCAGACATAATGCCATTAGCCCCAGCACTTGAACTGCCCCAGAGAGGAAAGAGTTAACTTTATGCAGAAGCATAGAACATTGAGCTCAAGCTCGGTTTTCAAACCTCTGTCTGTGGTACTTCCCAGTGTAACCGTCAGATTCTTACGAGCACACTAACTAATATACTATAGTATGGAAATTGTTCAACATATAGCCAAAAAGCAAAACAATTATTTTTGGGCCCAAAAGACTCAAGTCGAGAACCCAAGAAGGAAAGGTAGTGACAAAATTTAAGTATAAAACACCAGAAAAATAATAACAACATCCACCCCACCCAAGAGGGAGGGTACAAGGTACACCCCTGAGGTGCAACACTGTACCAGCCAGCCCACTTCCCAAAAAACAGGTTCTGAGAGAGGAGGGAGGAAGTCTGAATACAGCAAGACTCCATTAGAAGAAACAACATTACTATGGTGAGTAATTTATTTCTTCAAACAACATGAAGTCTTGCTGTATTCAGACATAATGCAGACTACCAAGCAGTTCCCTATGAAGGAGGGAATGCAGAACCTACCTTGGGAAGAGGCTCTACAGTACTTCTGTGCCAAACCTAGCATCACTCCTAGCCTGGATGTCCAGAGAGTAATGCTTGGTAAAAGTATGTACTGTTTTCCAGGTGGCTGCTTTACAGATCTCTAACAAAGGTATATCTCTGGCTGCAGCTAGAGAAGCAGCTGTACCCCTAGTTGAATGAGCCCTCAGACCTGAAGGAGGCATTCTACCCAACTTGTCATAACAGAATTGTATACAAGAAACAATCCACCTGGCAATAGTTCTTTTAGTGGCAGGCTTACCTTTCCCCACTTCACCATAAATGAGAAACAATTGAAGACAGTCATTTCTATGTGCCTTAGTATGCTCAATGTAGTAGCTAAGGGCCCTCTTAACATCCAGACTGTGTAAACTTCTTTCACCTGAAGAAGAATGATCAGTGAAAAACACAGGGAGAGATACAGACTGGTTCAGATGAAAATCCGATACCACTTTGGGCAAGAACCTCCTATTGGTTCTTAGGATCACTTTGTCCCTGTGGAAGGAGATGAAGTCAGGTTCAACTGACAGAGCCTGTAACTCACTAATCCGCGTGGCAGAAGTAATAGCTAATAGGAACACCATTTTCCAGGTCAAGTACTTCAATTCGGCCAAAGCCAGAGGTTCAAAGGGTGGCTGCATAAGCTGAGCTATGCAGACATTAAAATCTCAAGGCGGAGTGGGCTCCCAAAAGGAAGGGTTAATGTGAACCAGTCCTTTGAAAAACTTTCTGAAAAGGAAAATTACGTACCTACCGTAATTCTTGATCTTCTCTTGTATCTTCACCATTCATTACTTACTGGGTGTAAGCTTGAGGGCGCGCACCCGTCGCAGGCTTTTTTTTTTTTAAAGTTGCCTAGCGGCCTGCCTCGGTGGCGTCATGGTCATGCTGCGAGGCGGCTGTAGTGACGACTCCTCCCTCAACTCAGTTCTGTGAGCCGGAGGCAAAGTGAAAGCAGAAAATATAGATAGCGAGGCAAGATAGCGAGGGATAGCAAAGCAAGAAGAATGAACTGAAAAGGAATAAGCCGATGGAGGAAGGACAGAGGAGATAAGAACATCCTAGCCTAGGAGTGCAGGGCCTCTACCTGGGCGACTCTAGGAGGAGAGATGAGTAAGGAAATGAGAAAATAGAAGAAGAAGAGGAAGAGAAGAGAGATGGGATGTTGAAGGGACCAGAAGGCCCAACGAGCATAGTTAGCTTGTAGCTGAAGGCTCACTAAAGGGAAGCAAGAATCCCGGAGATAGAGCTGAAGAGAAGGTTCACGAACCCGCTAGACAGACTCAGGAGGGCATAGTCCTCATCTTCAACATGCCATTGTTCTTGACACCCACCTCGGCTCCTGGCCGCGGAGGGCCTTTAAGTGGAGGACAGCCGAGGAGGGAAGAATAAAACCCCAGCAGTATGAGAGCGCTGCTCAGGGGTTTAGAAATAGAAAAAGTAAGCCTTTCAGGCATTTCAAGATAGAAATGGGACTCAGACTGACTGGCTAAGGCCGGCCAAGGTTTAGGCTGGCTAAGGTTGGATATGGTCAGCAGAGCTCTACTGTAAAAACTGTCCAGGAGGACACTTAAAGGGAGAAACCACTAGCAAAACAGCGAGAAGGATAGCCTACCTTCTCATTTGCCTTCTTGTTTGATTTCTCCATTTTTTTTTTTTTTTACAGATAAAAATTTTTTTTTTTTTTTAACTAGATGCATGACCCAGATACCAAGATGCCTATAGCAGTCGGAGAGAGTTCCCTCAGCATTTTTTTTTTTTTAAAGAGAAAGGAACAGACGTACTCGTTCCTCTGCTCTGCAAGGTAAGAATAGAGGGGGGAATCAGATTTCAGGGCAACTATCTGAACACGGGATTGCAGGATCAAACTGAATAGCCTGAGCCAGGCCAAAAACTCCAGAGGTATCTTGCCATAAGAATAGCAAGAGATAGTTGTGCAGTCTGATCGCCAATGCAATCCACGAGATGGCCCATGAATCTTAGAGTAAGTAATTTTTCTGGATTTTAGAACCCCCTCAAGAAAGATCTTTTTTTTTTTTTTTCAGAAAATTTAAGGAATTTTCCCTATATTTTATATAAATGCAGAGAGAGGAAGGAGACGGGAGGTGGAGAAGCCACAGGAAGAGGCACTGAGGGGATGGTGGGCGAGGTGTAAGTAATGAATGGTGAAGATACAAGAAGATCAAGAATTACGGTAGGTACGTAATTTTCCTATCTTCCCTTGTCAATCTTCACCATTCATTACTTCCTGGTGATACCAGCTCCTCTTCCCCTGGAGGGGAAGAGGCCATACCCTGAGGAACAAGACCCCAGCCTTCTGCTGGTGAGAAACAGAAGGAGAGACCTGGCTTATTCAGAAAGCCTAAGAGGAGAAGAGCTAGGAGGTGCCTCCCGAGGACGAGGAGACGGAGGAGCCCTGTAAAAGTCTCCTAGCTCTGGAAGAGAAAGACGGGTCCCCGAGGCGGAGCGAATCACCCTACGCCGGGCCAGGGGTGACAACCTGGAAAGACGAAGCCATGCCGTCCGCCTGATGCAGATCGCTGTCCCAGCAAGCCTGGAAGCCACCTCATTGGCGTCATAAGATGCCCTTGCTTGGTGTCTTGCCAGCTCCAGGCCTACCGCGGAGAGGGCAACGGCTTGTCTGGTTTGCTCCGTATCAGGCATAGATGCCAGCAGCTGGGACATCATCGACCACAGATGCTGGTTGCAAGGCAGCGTGGTGAGCCTGATGTGATGCAGCACATGCACTCGCCGAGCAGAGAGAACACTCTTAGCTCGCGAACGGCTCGAACTGGAGAGAGTCCGAACCGTGGGCGGGTCGTGGCGCCAGGCAACGCGCCCAGAAGGAGTATCCAGGTATACCAAACCTGAGGACGGGTGGAAGGAACCCAGAGACTCAGAGGGGCACAATACCACGCTGGCAGTCCGCGGGCTGGGAAGAAGCGGCAGGGGACTGCCATGACCGGATAGACGCCTCCTGGAAGGGATAGGCCAGGAAGGTACCACCAGATGCTGGGCACTGAATTCACCAAGGAATTCACGCGTCTCCGCTCTGGTATTGTCTCTTGAACGTGGGAAATCAGAGATCCTCACCATCCTCGAGAGAAGCGCTGATATTCTGTGAAATCAGCATCGGAGGACAGATGAGCAGGGGGTTCCTCTCCCTCGGAGGAGGGAGACGAGGATGATGGGGAACTGGAATGCCCAGAGGATTCCTGCGGCGGTGGGGAGAGTCGAAAGACCCGCTCATGCATGTACCTAATGTATGAGGGGAAGGCCGCCGCAGAACCCCTGAACTGCTCCCAGGATAACGGACCCGTAGGGCCGACATGGCCTGGGAGTGGGGTGTGGTGAAGGCAGAGAGATGGGAGGGGGCACCTCCGCGGAGGCAACTGCTCTCGCGAGGGCTCTGGAACCGGGAAAGGAGCCCTGGAAAGGGGATCCCGGATATCAGACCAGGCCGCAGAAACGAAACTCTGGGGAGCGAGCCTGGAAGAGCCCTGGGGAGAACCTCCCTGTGACGACGCGGGACTGCATGGATCCAGAAGGGCAGTCCGCACCAACGCCTCGAAGGACACCCTAGAACCCTGGAGGGAGGCGCGGCTCTGCACTTGGCTCCTGGCCACCCCTGAGGTGGTCAAGGAGACCGAGCAGCAGACCCCTGCCTCGACCCCTCGGACTCCGAGAGGGCCTCCTCCTCGACCACAGCGTCCCCTGTCCCTAGAGAGTGACAGCACCCGTAAGGTAGCTGTCACTGGGCCTCAGGAGGAGCCTCCCCAGCGTCACCCGCGCGCCTGCCCCAAGGGGCTCCCGGCCACCCCCAGCCGGGGAACCCTCAGGAGGCGACGAAAGGGGGGACAGAGGGAGAGGCCCGCTGCGCCGCCTGGCACTTCTAGCCACCGGGGACCCAGACTCCGAAGAGTGGGGGTGCCAGGATGGGTCCACGTCTGAATCATCGCCCTCCGAGGAGGACGAGACCAGCAGGACCTCAATGCTGGCCACCCCAGGGTCCCCGAGGGCTACGGGGCATGAGACAGCCCGGCACCAAGGCGCCGCTTGCCTCCTCACGCCCGGGTAGCAGCCAGGCCTAGCCCACACCCAGCAGGCGCCCGGCGAGCCAGCACCGCCTGGAGGAAGGACCAGGCCCACGGCGCGGGCGCGAACGCGGCGGCACCGCCGTAGCGCGCCCTGTCCATCGACGCAGACGGCGCGCCAAGGCCAGCGGCACCGCCAATGGCGCCGCCCGATCACAGCGCGCCAAGCAGCACCGAGATCACCGGTACGCCAACGGCGCCGCTCTGATCACCGCGCCCGCGCAGTGCGGAACTCAAACAGCGCAAGCGGCGCGTCACGATCACCGGCTTCGCTGAGCGGCACCAGGATCAGCAGTAGCGGCGGCGTCGGTCCCACGGCAAACCTAAAGGCGAGGCCTCGCCACGAGGAGCCTGCACTCGAAGGTGACTACCCAGATGTCGGCGCCCTGACCCGGAAGGACTCGGCTCCCCGACACCACAGAAGGGCCTCCTCCTCGGCAAGAAAAGGCGAGGAGACCCCTCCTCCTCAGACCGTATAGGCCCGGAGGACCCGGAGAGGGCCTGAGACCTTACCTGAGAATCCTTGAGCGTCGTCCCCGAGGTCGGCGGGGCTTTACCCGAGCTTGAGCGCGGACTTGAGACACAGCGGTCCATGGAGAAACAGGCGCATCGAATCCATGTCATGGTTGGTCCCAGGCAGCAAGACAAGCGTCATGCGGTCCGAGACGGAAAATACCGCCACAGTAACACCGGCCATAGGGGCTTTGAAACACGTTTAGCTCGGACCCGGACATAACGCAATCAACAAGAAAAACAGTAGGAAAACACACCCGCGCGCTAGAAAGAAAAAGCGGTCTTACCGATCGGGCGTCGAGTGTGTGGAAAAAAAGAGTCGCTGGCGCAGTGAGAATGGACGCTCGAAAAGGTGCTGCCTCGGCGGCGGGAGAAACAGAACTGAGTTGGAGGAGAATGAGTCGCTACTGTGGCACGCCCTCGGCGCACATGACCTGCAGCATCGGCTCTCGAGGCGGGGCACATTGAGCAACTTTAAAAAAAAAAAAAAAAAAGCTCCTGTGGTCTTGGCGCCTCCGGCTTACACCCAGGAAGTAATGAATGGTGAAGATTGACAAGGGAAGATACAGGATGAGATGCCAGGAAAGAGCCCTTCCATGCTGAGAGGAATGCAGAGACAGCTGCTAGATGAACCTTCAGAGTGGCAGGCCTAAGGCCCAGACCACTCAGATGAACTAGATATTCTAAGGTTGTGGAAATGTCTGCAGAATCAGGCAGGATGCCTTTCTGAGAGCACCAAATACTGAACCTTTTCCATTTGGAGTTGTAAGTTTTTCTAGTGGAAGGTTTCCTGGAGACCTTTAGAATATCCAGAACTCCCTGAGAAAGATGTAGTGCTGCATATTTTAACTCTTCAAGAGCCAGGCCTTGAGATTGAGAGACTGGAGATTGGGGTACCAGATTCGCCCTTGGGAGGAGGACAGGAGATTGTAAATCCTGGGCAGAGATAGGGGACATGATACTAACAAGGACAGCAGAAGAGGATACCACAGCTGTCTGGCCCAATCTGGAGCCACCAGTATCATTGTGCAGGGTTGAGTCCTGATCTTGATCAGAACTCTGAACAGCAGAGGGAAGGCATAGAGAAACCTGCCCTTCCAGTCCAAAATGGGAGCATCCTGGGGAACCGTCCCCAGGACTGGAGGTCTGCAACAAAACAGAGGAAGTTGATGATTGTCCGGTGCTGCAAAGAGATCTATCTCTGGAGTGCCCCACCTGGAGAAGATGACCTTCACTATGTGAAGATCCAGGGACCATTCGTGGTGTCCCTGTGAAATTCTGCTCAGAGCATCTGCTAGTATGTTGTCCTCCCCAGGAAGGTGAACTGCTACCAGAGAAGTCTGAAGAGCACAGGCCAGAGACCACAGCTTCATGGCTTCTGTGCACAAGGCCAAGGACCGAGTGCCTCCCTGCTTGTTGATGTACCACATTGTGGTGGTGTTGTCCGCTCTGACTTGGACCACCTTGCCCTTGATTGAATCCGAGAAGCTCTGCAGGGCTAGGAAAACTGCCCTGAGTTCTAGGAGATTGATATGAAGGAGAGACTCTTGTGGGGACCAGACTCCTTGAGCTGTCAGGGCTCCCAGGTGGGCTCCCCACCCTAGGAGAGAAGCATCCGTAGTTAGAACTACTTATGGGACTTGAGGGAGAAATGGAACCCCTTGTCTGAGGTTGTCCTGGTCCAGCCACCACTGGAGAGCTTGAACCAGAGTCTGAGTCACTGTGATCAGTTTGGCAAGTGAATCCTTCTTTTGAGACCAAAAAGACCTTATATGAAACTGAATGTCCTTCATCTGGAACCTTGCACCCTGCACCACTGCCGTGGAAGCTGCCATGTGGCCCAGGAGCTGAAGGAACTGTCTTGCTGGGCGGGAGACCTGAGGTCGAAAGGAGGAAGCGAGATCCACTAGGGCCTTCACCCTTGCCAAGGGAAGGAAGGCTTTTGCTTGTACAGTGTCCAACTCTGTGCCTATAAAGGTGAGAAGTTGAACTGGTTCGAGGACAGACTTTGGAAGACTGAGAAGAAACCCCAAGGAGCTGAGTAGGTCCTAGGTAGTTTGAAGAGCTGACTTGACCTGTAAAGGTGACTGACCCACTAAGAGCCAATCATCCAGATACGGGAAGATGGTGATACCCTGTCTTCTGAGGTAAGCCACCACTACTGCAAGGCACTTTGTGAACACCCTTGAGCTGATGGTAGTCGTAATGGCATAGTTCGACTGGTAATGGCCTGAAGGCACTCGAACCTGAAGTATTTTTGTGGGAGCACCTGATAGGAATATGGAAGTAGGCATCCTTGAGGTCCAGAGATGCTAGCCAATCCCTGGCCTTAAAGAGGAAGGAGCATTCCCAGAGTTACCATTTTGAATTTGGGCTTTGAAATGTGTTTGTTCAAATACCTTCGGTCTAGGATGGGTCGCCACTCCCCTGTTTTCTTTGGGGTAAGGAAGTACCTGGAGTACAGTCCTTTTCCCCTGTGCTGAGTAGGAACCTTCTCTATAGCTCTGAGAGCTAGAAGAGAGGAAACCTCTGCCTCTAGGGCAATGGTTTCTCAGATTAATGCAGGTGGAAAAGACCTGGCCCTCTTTTTTGGAAATGTTTTGAAGCTGAGGGCCAGTCCCTGGCTTACTATTTCCAGGACCCACTTGTCTGAGGTCACATACTTCCAGGCCTGGAAGTAGTAAACCAGCCTGCCTCCTACTGGAAATGGGGAGTCGACCCGGGCTGACACATAAGGGTGTCTGCTTGGCAGGAGCCTTAGACTGAGAGGAGGAGGAGGGAGCAGCTCTGCTCATCCCCCTCCTGCCCCTCCCTTTGAAGAACCCCCTCTATGGGAAGGGAGAGGAGGCCTGGGCTTGGTAAAAAGGCCTTTGAAAGGGCCAGCCCCTGCCCCTAGACTGCTGCTTGTGTGGAGTGGCCTGCCTTTCTTTGGCCTGTGCACTCCTGTACGTGGTCCTGTATTCACCCATTTTCTTCATGTAAGCCTCTGTCTGCTCCCCAAACAGAGTTACCTACTACAGGAAAATCCATAGCCTTAGTCTGGGTATCCTGTGAAAGGCTAGTACATCTGAGCCACGTATGTCTTCTGAGAAACACAGATGTAGTCATGACTCTAGATGCCACATCACTGGAGTCCACAGCAGCAGCATGAAATTGCATTTTGGATGTCTCAATTCCATCAGCAGCCACCTCCTCCAGCTCCTTGGCTAGCTGGGGAGAGGCCTGTTTAGCCAGTTCCAGAACCGTATCCCATCTGGATTTCTGGTACCTGGCTGTGTAGGCCATATAAGTAGCCTGCCTGAGTCCCAAAGAGGATGTCAAATACTGTTTTTTGGCCATGGCATCCACTTTCCTGGAGTTCTTATCCGGGGTGAAGCCAAAGGAATGTTAGCCCTGTCACAGGCTGCAGCCTGCACTACTCCAACATGGCTGCAATGACTATAAAGGAACTCTGCAGCTGAGCCTGATAACAAATACTTCCTGTCCATTCTCTTATCCACAGAAGGTACTGAATTAGGGGTTTGTAAAATTGTGTGAGTCTGTTTCCCCAAGGATTTTTGAAGAGGGATAGAAAGTCTTTTGGACTCTGGGATGTCCATCATTTCCACAAAATCAGGCTCTTCATCCTCCTCTGCAGCTTCAACCAAGGGAAGCTGCAGGGTTTCTGCCACCTTTTTGTAGAACAAAAAATGTGAAGGGGACTCAGAGAGCCTGGGAGGAGAGACACCTGAGGGCCTGTCTGGGGAGATGTCTGGTGCAATGGGCACATCCAGACCCCCCTGGCATCATCATAATCATCATCATCTTCGGGATAGTACCAGTTCAGACGGAACCGGTCTAAGCGATTGAACAATGCTAATCGCTTTGGCTATTTCGTCCGCGGTTGGAGAGTGTGACACCGGATCCGAACCGGCAGACTTACGCTTCTTTTTTGATGGAACTGACCCCTCGGGTTCGGCTCTCTTTTGGCCCGAGGAGGTATTGCCTAGGTAAGTAGGCACCTCCTCAGGTTCAGCCGCAACTGAACCGGGCTGGCCATCCGGATCTACGGACTTCTCGGCCTCCCTTTCCTTCAGCGTGCTCAGTGTTTTGTCTAGAGTGGATTTAGGAAAGTTTTCACAGATTTGGCAGTCTGACTTGAGGTGGTCAAACCCGAGACAATAAACACAGATGAGGTGGGGGTCAGCCTTAGCAAAGGCCTCCCCACACTCAGTACAGTGTTGAAACCCAGTAGGACCGGTTTTCTTCTTGGGTTTCTCAGACGTGGCCAACCTAGCAAATTACCCTATTGCAGTTTTCCAGCCAGGTAATACAAAAACCGATCGGTTACAAACCGTGTCACGGGCTTTTTAAAAGAACCTGCAAAAAAACTTGTTTTTTTTTAAACCGATCGGTACCGGACCACCACTCTAATCCCAGAAATAAATTCAAATGGAATGGATCAATTCCAAACTGGACTGACTGGAAAGAAACCAAAGAAAATAACAATTTCCAACTTTTTCACAGAATAAAACACAGTCACTACCTATCCACACACTACCTGTACCGTAGACAGAGGCTGGAAATCCAAAAATAACAAAAAAATGATACGGTTTAAACCGAACGCTTTACTTTTAACGAACTGAGCAGAGGAAATCTCTGGAGTGACTTCACTGTTAGGCGGAGTAAAGAATCTGATGGTTACACTGGGAAGTACCAGAGACAGAGGTCTGAAAACTGAGTTCGAGTTCAACGTTCTATGCTTCTGCATAGAGTTAACTCTTTCCTCTCCAGGGCAGTTCAAGTGCTGGGGCTAACTGCATTATGTCTGAATGCAGCAAGACTTCATGTTGTTTGAAGCAATCTTGTTTCCACAGCTGCAGCGATGGAAGAGAGATGCAGATGGTTTAACTCTCGATATAAACAACAAAAAGAAAATAAATCAGGGTTGGAAGGAAAAAAGGCCATAGGCCGACAAAGGTGTGAACACTGCGACGGCTCTTCCGTGGACACTATGCTTGCAAGTCAGTGGCAGGAAAGAACAGAGGAGGGAGTGGGGCCACTCACGCTTTTATAGGGTTGGTGACGTCGACGGACGTCGATGGCATGGGTGGCCCCAGTTGTCCAGCTGAAAATCTTCCATGTGTATTCCCCATTCACCGATGGTGAAGTTCCTATGGTGGTACCTGATAACTGAGATACCCCTGAAGAAGATCTGTGGAAGTTGATAGTTCTCCCAAGCTATATTGAGAGAGCACCACCTTCTGAACACTGTGGCCAGAACCTGCTGGATAAAAAGACCAGAATGCAGTAGTGTAGCCACTTCTGAGGAAGCTCTAAGGAGCAAAGTGCAGTAGTGAGGCACAAGTGTGTGTCATACTGCCACTGTTTTTGTATACCAGTGGCATTTATCTGCTGTTAAGCTGTGGTAATTAAAACCATTTATAACTTCATCATTTGTATGATTTTTCTTCTGGGAGACCCACTGTATGTATGCGTCTTGAGGAGTGCCGGAGTTTCTGGTGTGTTATGTGAACAGTGGGGCAGCTACCCACTTTAGCATCCATTCCTATTCATTGAGCGCAGCACAACTCTGTTTTGTTTTGCCATATTGTGAGTGCCCCACCTTCTGAACACTGTGGCTAGAACCTACTGGTTTAAGGCCAATTCATGATTTTCCTGGCTGATTCTGATTAGGGAAGTTGATAGTTCATCTGCCAGGCAGTGTCTTTGCCTGGCAGATGCACTGCAAATATGTTTGCTCTCAAGGACTATACCAGGTCCCAGATCCCCATTGCCTATGTACACAGTTTTGAGGATCGTGTTCCTCCCTACTTGTTTATGTAGTACATTGCTGTGGTGTTGTCTGTCCTGATTTGAACAGTCTGATCCTGTAGCTGGGAGAACAGAAACTGAATTGCTAGCAGTAGTGCGCTGAGCTCCAGGAGGTTTATGTGTTCTAGTGACTTCTGTGAGCTCCATGTGCCGCTTTCTGTGAGGTCCTACAGGTGGGCACCCCACCCCCAAAGTAAGGCATCTGTGGTAAGAATATTTGTTGTTGATTGCTGAAGGAAGGGAATATCCTCTCCGAGGTTGCTTTCTTCCTTCCACCACTCGAATGGTTCCACTAGTGGTTTTGTCACTGGCACTTGTTTTGCAAGTAAATCCCATGTTTGAGACCAGTTGTCTCTTAAGTGGTACTGGATAGCTCTCATTTGGAACCTGGCCCATGGAACCACAGCTGAGGATGCAGCCACATCCTCTTGTAACTGTAGGAAATCTCTTACAGATCTTGGATGACTTGCTGTGAAAGACACTGCTGTTGCTATCAAAGCTGTAAGTCTGGCCTGCAGGTGGAAAGCTTTCCCCTACATGGTGTTTAGCTCTGCTCCTATGAAGTCCAGTACTTGAACAGGTTCTAGCTGGGACTTCTGCAGGTTTATCAAGAATCCCAGGTGCTTTTTTACCAAGTGAACTGAGCACCTTCTTCTCTTACTCTGTTCTCACTGAGACTAGCCAATCGTCCACCACGCCTTGTTTTCTCAGATGTGCTGTCTCCACAGCCAAGCACTTTGTGAAAGCCCATGAAGCTGAGGTGAAACCACATGGGAGAGCTATGAACTGGTATTGGAAGTTCCCAAACTTGAATCTGAGGTATTTTCTGTGGGACTGTCTGACTGGGATCTGAAAATAAGTATCTTTCAGATCCAGGGATCCCAGCCAATGGCCTTTTTGCAGAGATGGTATCACTGCCCTTAGAGTGACCATCTTGAATTTTCCTTTTTTAAATGTTTGTTCAGATACCTGAGATCTAAAATGGGTCACCCGCCACTCCCCACTTTTCTTGTGTGTCAGGAAGTATCTTAAGAATAACCGTCCATCCCACAGAGACTTTTTCTATGGCTTTTGAGATTAACAGTTTCATCCTGTTCCAGCAGAACTTGTTCTGTGGGAGAGTGAACTGGAAACATCTGTGATTCTGCAGTTTTGGAAGGTGTTTGAAATGCAGACACAACCACCGATCCACTACCTTCAGTACCCACTAGTCTGTGGTAATGGTTACCCAATCCTGGAAGTAGTGTGCCAGTCTTCTTCCCACTGGCAATGGTTGGGTGACCTGGGAAAAATTGTTAGGGGTTTTGTTTTGGCTGGGACTTCAGGTGCCAGAGCTGTAGCATTACACCTGGAAGCCCTTTTTCCTCTTCCTCTACAGTAACCTCTTTGTGACTGGTACTCATAAGGGGCATAAAAGACATGGGCCCTATATTCAAAACGTTGTGCTGGGTGCAAATCGTTTGCACAGGTTTAGCGCCAGGTTAGCGTGGGCCTGCTATATTCAAAAGTGTACAGTACCGTCCACTGTAGGTACACATGTGCAAGATGGGGCTGTCAATGTGTGCAGTGCTGCGGTCGGTCTGCCCACCACACTATAGGCAGTGCTGTCCACACCACCTTTACTCCGTGTCACTGTACTGACTGCTGTGCACTGTATAGGACCTACTGCATCCAGCACCACCATCAGTGTGTGTGTTGTGCAGTCCCCTGGAGCACATTATTCTACGCAGTTCTGTATATATGTAGCCTGCAGCTACCACCATGCTCCTCCCGACTGACCTACAGGTGGAGCTGTGGGCAGACCCAGCCAGCCCCTGTACTTCCGGACTGACCTACAAGTGGAGCTGTGGGACCCTGCAATAGCGCTGGGCAAACTGCATGCAAATCAGGGCACAATGAGATGCTAATCTGGATGTTTGCCACTGACTGCCTAAGTAGGCTCATTTGCACGTCACTTTTGAATATAGCAGATTTTTGCCCTGGGCAAATGTGAAAGCGCCGGGCAAATGGCTTAGCGCCGCACAAGACCTCCACAAAAGTATGTGCGCCGCACAAATGTTACGGAATCATTTTTCATTTCTGCACACTGTACATTCACATGTGCTGATGCTTGCAGCTCTACTGACTCCACTCCTTTGCTGGCACACACACTGGCCACATATTTCACCTCTACGGTCCTTCCAGTCGCTGTGCACTGGACTGCTGTTGTGGTTTGCACTTCCTGGTTGCTATATTCAGAGCTGCCTTATTCCTGGGCTGTTGTTGCACTGCCCTCCCATACCAGTTTGCCTGGTTTCCTTAGCATGCTATATTCAGCAAGTTTAGCACTGGGGCCATCCCTTTTGAATATAGCGGGCTATTGGTTCTGGGCTAATTTAGCCCCAAGGCAAAGTTTTGAATATAGGGCCCATAGGCTCTTGGGAAATATCCCCTTCCTCTACCTCCCCCTCCACAGAACCTGTAGTAGACAAAGGCCTTTTCCTTCTCATTGTTACTTTTGAAAGCTGTATGTATTCATCTACTTTTTCACCAAATATGAAAATTATGTACATACCGTAATTCCTGATCTTTCTGTGTATCTTCATCATTCATCACATTTAGGGTTCTGGCGGGTCATGACCTTGGGCGCCTTTTTTGGGATGGTGGTCGTTGCCGATGGCGCCACCCTCGGGCGGTAGCACTGCGTGGTGCTTTCACCAGCCAGGTTGGCCGTTAGGTGTCGTCGACCCGCCCTCCCACCAGTTCTGAGTCGCGGTAGAGTAAGAAGGGTTGGGAGGAGGGACAAAAGAAGTCCAAGGGACAGACAAAGAAAAGATATACAACTAAAAGGAAAAATAAACGACGGAGAGGACAGAAGGAGAGTGAGAAAAACTAAGGGGGATTGGGAAGGGGCCCCAATCTCTGGAATCAGAAAAGGAAAGGGAAGGAGGGAGGGAAAAACTAGAAATGGGAGGGGGAGGACATGCCCTGGACTGATGACTGTCCCCAGACTGTATAAGGAGCTGCGAAGGAGTAGCCAGAAGGCTGAATTGCCAGAATTCAAGGCACAGAATCACTGGCAACAGCTGCAGCATGAGCAGAAGTGGCTATTCTGGATAAAGGGAGAGGAACAGGGTTGTTCCCCCACACCGAAACCACATACCTGGAAGGAGAGAAACAATAATTTCCTTAATTAAACTGAGGGATGAGTCCCTAAGGACAGAAACAGATGATGATAGAGGAAGAGAGAGAGAAAGAGAAGAGAGGGCAACCACCAACTCCCACCCCAAAGGGGTAGAGCCAAGGCATTGAGGAGAGAAGCACCCTCTCCCCCGATCCCTCTCCCCTCCTGCCAAAAGAATAAATTACTCACCTTAGTAATGTTGTTTCTTCTAATGGAGTCTTGCTGTATTCTGACATATGCAGTTAGGTCCTGCCTTTCAACTGCCCCGGAGAACAAAGAGTTAAACTTCCATGGCCAGCATGGAATGTTCACCACGAGCTCGATTGAAGCCCCTCTCTGCTGTTGTTTAAACTGCAACCATCAGATCTTTACGAGCAATACTCACTAGAAGTTCTGTGTGGAAACTGTAAAACTCATACTAGCCAACTGGCAACTATATCTATATAAAAGGGTTTTTGGTTTCAAAAGGAAGACTCAATTCAGGAAACCCAAAAACAAAACACATCCAAAACACAACCACTCACCCAAACTAAAAGAGGGTGGAAAAATGACACCCACAGGGTGCCAACACTGCTCCTGCCCACCCACATCCCAAAATCTAGGTTCTGAGAGGAGGCGGGAGAGGTCAGAATACAGCAAGACTCCATTAGAAGAAACAACATTACTAAGGTGAGTAATTTTTTCTTCAAACAACATGAAGTCTTGCTGTATTCTGACATATGCAGACTACCAAGCAGTACCTCCATGGAGGAGGGATAGAACCTACTTTGGAAACAGGCTCTGAAGTACTGCTGTGCCAAACCAAGCATCACTCCTAGCCTGGATATCCAGAGAGTAATGTTTGGTGAAAGTATGGACTGTTTTCCAGGTGGCTGCTTGACAAATTTCTAAGAGAGAATATCCTGGCAGCAGCCAGGAAGCAGCTGTACCTCTAGTGGAATGAGCCCTCAGGCCTGAGGGTGGAGTTCTACCAGTTTTTCATAGCAAATTGTATACAGAAACAATCCACCTGGCAATAGATCTCTTAGTGGCAGGTTTGCCCTTACCAACTTCTCCATACGTAAGGAACAACTGGAGGGATTCAAACCTGTGACCCTTGGTACGCTCTATGTAGTAGCTAAGGGCTCTACATCCAAGCTGCGTAGCCTCCTCTCTCCAGAGAAGGAATGGTCAGTGAAGAAAACAGGGAGAGATATAGACTGGTTGAGGTGGAAATGTGAAACCACTTTAGGTAAGAACTTTCTGTTAGTTCTTAGGACCACTTTATCTCTATGGAAAGAGATGAAATCAGATTCCACTGACAGGGCTTGCAATTCACTGATACGCCTGGCAGAAGTAATGGCTACCAAAAACACAGTTTTCCAAGTCAAGTACTTAAGCTCTGCTGAGGACAAAGGCTCAAAGGGGGGTTGCATAAGCTGAGCAATGCAAACATTAAGGTCCCAAGCAGGAGCAGGATCCCTAAAGGGGGGATTGGTGTGAAGCAATCCCTTGAAAAACTTACAAAACACAGGATGGGATGATAGAGATGAAGGCTTGCCTACTGACAAGAAAGCAGAAACAGCTGCCAAGTGTACTTTAAGGGTAGCTGGTCTGAGTCCTAGGCCATTAAGATGGACCATATAGTCCAGAACTGTAGGCAACTCAGCAGAGTCTGGAGAAATATTCTTCTTAGAACACCAAATGCTGAATCTTTTCCATTTGGAGTTGTAAGTCTTCCTAGTGGAAGGCTTTCGAGAAGTCTTAAGGATATCCAGAACCCCTTGGGAAAGATGCAGATCTGCAAACTCTAACTCTTCAAGAGCCATGCCTTGAGATCGAGAGACCAAAGATTTGGGTACCAAATCCTCCCCTGAGAGGATGTCAACAGGTTATAATTCCTGGGAAGAGATAGGGGAAGGTGGACTGCTAGGGACAGCAACAGGGGGTACCAGGGCTGTCTGGCCCAGTCTGGAGCAATCAGAATCACTTTGCATGGTTGTGACCTTATCTTGACTAACACTCTGAACAGGAGAGGGAAGGGGGAAAAGCATACAGAAAGTTTCCTTCCCAGTTCAGAATCAGAGCATCCAGGGGGACTGAGCCCAAGACTGGGGGTCTGCAACAAAAGAGGAAGTTGGTGATTGTCTGGGGCTGCAAAAAGATCTATCTCTGGTGTGCCCCATCTCGAGAAAATCACTTTCAAAACTAGAGGATCTAGGGCCCATTCGTGATGGCCCATGGATGTTCTGCTCAGTGCATCTGCTAGGACATTGTCCTTCCCTTGGAGGTGAACTGCTATCAGAGAGGTTTGCAGGGAATAGGCCAGGGACCACAACTTCATTACGTCTGTGTACAAGGCCGTAGACCGAGTGCCTCCTTGCTTGTTGATGTACCACATGGTGGTGGTGTTGTCTGTTCTGATCTGGACCACCTTGTTCTGTACAGATTTGGAAAAAGCTTGCAGTGCCACAAACACTGCTCTGAGTTCCAAGAGACTAATGTGAAGCAGAGATTCCTGAGGTGACCACAGTCCTTGGGTGGTAAGATCCCCCAGATGGGCTCCCCAGCCCAGCAGGGAAGCATCTGTGGTGAGTATCACTGAATGAGACTGAGTGACAAAAGGAACCCCTTCTCTCAAATTGTCCTGATCCTGCCACCATTGCAAGGCTTGGATTAGGGTTCGAGTCACTGGGACTAGTTTGCTAAGGGAATCCTTTCTTTGGGACCAGAAGGCTCTTAAGTGGAACTGAATGTCCCTCATCTGGAATCTTGCCCCTTGGTCCACTGCTGTGGAAGCTGCCATGTGGCCCAGTAGCTGAAGGAAATGCCTTGCTGGTCGAGACACCTGAAGGGTGAATGAAGAGGCCAGTTCCATGAGGGTCCTTGCCCTTTCCAGGGGAAGGAAGGCTCTTGCCTTTACTGTATCCAGTTCTGCACCTATGAAGGTGAGGAGCTATACTGGTTCGAGAACTGACTTTGGAAAGCTGAGAAGGAATCCTAAGGAAGTGAGCACTTGCTGGGTCACTTGTAAATGTGACTTGACTTGGTCTGGAGACTGTCCTACTATGAGCCAGTCGTCCAAGTATGGGAAGATGGAGATCTTTTTTCTCCTTAGGAAAGCAACAACTACTGCTAGGCACTTTGTGAAAACCCTTGGGGCTGATGTTAGGCCAAAGGGCATTGCTCTGAATTGACAGTGGCCTAAGGGCAACTCGAACCTGAGGTACTTTCTGTGGGAGCACCTGATGGGAATGTGAAAGTAGACATCTTTGAGGTCCAGGGAGGCTAGCCAGTGCCCTGGCCTTAGAGAGGGAAGGATAATTCCCAGAGTCACCATTTTGAACTTTGGCTTTAAAAGGTGTTTGTTCAGATATCTTAGGTCCAGGATGGGTCTCCATTCTCCTGTCTTTTTGGGGGTTAGGAAGTACCTGGAGTACAATCCTTTGCCCTTGTGTAGGGTGGGAACCCTCTCTACAGCTCTGAGAGCTAGGAGAGAAGAAACCTCTGCCTCTAGGGCAAGGGTCTCTGAGAGATTTGCAGGTGGAAAGGATCTGGTTCTCATCTTGGGAAATTTTATGAAGCTGAGAACTAGTCCCTGGCTTACTACTTCCAGGACCCACTTGTCTGATGTTAGAGACATCCAGTCCTGGACAAAGTAAGCCAGCCTGCCCCCTACTGGTATGGGAGAATTGGCCCGGGCAGCCCCATCAGGGTGTCTGCTTGGCAGGGGCTTTAGGCTATGGGATGGATGCAGGCCTGCTCATCCCCCATCTGCCTCTCCCTCTAAAGAACCCCCTCTGTGAAAAAGAAGAGGAGGCCTGAGCTTGGTAAAAAGGCCTTTGGAAAGGCCTGCCCCTGCCCCTGGACTGTTGCCTTTCTTTGGCCTGAGCACTCCTGTAAGTGGTCCTGTACTCATCCATCTTTTTCATGTAGTTCTCTGTCTGCTCCCCAAACAGAGAATTACCAATAACAGGGAAATCCATGACCTTAGCCTGGGTATCCTGTGAGAGGCTAGTACATCTGAGCCAAGCCATCCTCCAAAGAGCCACAGATGTAGTCATGACTCCTGATGAAACATCATTGGAGTCCACAGAAGCATGAAACTGTACTTTAGATGCCTCAATCCCATCTGCAGCCACCTGCTCTAGCTCCTTTGCAAGCTGGTCAGGGACCTGTTTAGCCAGAGACAGCACAGTGCCCCACCTGGACTTCTGGTATCTAGCTGTATAGGCCATATAGTTAGCCTGCTGAGTCCCAAAGATGCTGCCATGTATTGTTTCTTTGCCATGGCATCAATCTTCCTGGAGTCCTTGTCTTGGGGGTGTGATGCCAAGGGAATATTTGCCTTATCACAGGCAGCAGCCTGCACTACCCCAACATGGCTGCATTGCTGGAAAAGGAACTCCGTGTCTGAGCCTGAGAGAGTGTACCTCTTGTCCATTCGTCTGTCCACAGGAGGTATAGAATTAGGAGACTTAAGAATTTTATGTGTCTGTTTCCCAAAGGATTTGTGGAGGGGAATAGACAGTCTCCTGGACTCTGGGATATCCAACATCGCAACATAATCAGGCTCCTCCTGATCCTCTGCTGCTTCCTCCACAGGAAGCTGGAGGGTCTCAGCCACTTTTTTTGTAAAACATATAGTGAGAAGGGGACTCAGAAAGCCTAGGAGGAGAAACACCTGAAGGTCTGTCTGGGGAGATGTCCGGGTCGATAGGCACATCCAGACTTTCATAATCACCATAATCATCCTCATACTCTCCTTCCTCCTCCTCCGGTTCATAAAATTCTTCCAAAGTATCATCTGGAACCGGGGAAACTGACCGAACCGAACCCCTGCCAGATGGTTCTGGTTCAGTCGGAACCGAACTAAGTGATTGCACTATCCTTATCGCCTTGGCTATCTCATCGGCGGTCGGAGTATGAATTTCTGGGTCCAAACCGGATGATTTATCTTTTCTCTTTCTATTCACCGGAACCGACTCCTCAGAATCGGCTCTCCTTTTGCCTGAAGAAGTATTGCCCTGGTCAGAGGGCACTCTTTCTGGTTCGGTCGGAACCGAACCGGGCTGGTCATCCGGGTCAGCGGACTTCTCGGCCTCCCTTTCCCTCAGTCTACCTAATCTCTTTTCCAGGGTAGATTTGGGAAAATTCTTGCAAATTTGGCAGTCTGAATCGAGGTGGACAAACCCCAGAAAATAAACACAGGTGGTGTGGGGATCAGCCTTGGCAAAGACTTCCCCACACACACTGCAGTGTTGAAACCCAGTGGGCTCGTTTTTTTTCTTGGGTTTCTCAGACATGGCCAATCCTATCCAAAACTCACTCTTTTTTCCGCAATCTGCAAGGCAAGACTCCCCTATCGGTTCCTGACCATGTCACGGGTCTTGGAAGAAAAAGTAATAAACTCCGTTTTTTTTAGAACCGATACGGACTGGTTACCACACTCTAAATCAAGCACAAACTTTTTTACCTCAACCTGATCAGTTCAGCCGAACCGATCCACAATTTACAAGTTCCACACAGAAACAAAACAAAAAACCTATCTAGTACTGACGGTACCACAGACAGAGACTTGAACCGACTAAGCAGTAACAGGAATTCAGTAGAAACCGACCGAAAAAACGACACTTCAACCGACTTTTTTGAACCGAGCAACAGGAGAAATCTCCGGAGCGACTGTTCAGTGAGGCAGAGTAAAAAATCAAACGGTTGCAGTTTAAACAACAGCAGAGAGGGGCTTCAACCGAGCTCGTGGTGAACATTCCATGCTGGCCATGGAAAGTTTAACTCTTTGTTCTCCGGGGCAGTTGAAAGGCAGACCTAACTGCATATGTCAGAATACAGCAAGACTTCATGTTGTTTGAAAGTAAAAATCCCCCTGTGTGCCCCAGGTCACCGCTCCTGACCAGCGGAAAGGAAGGGGGGACAAAGAGGAAGGGGGACCCAGAGACTGAGGCCCCAGGGGGGTGGAGGGTGGGATTTGTGATGAATGGTGAAGATACACAGAAAGATCAGAAGTTATGGTAGGTACATAATTTTCATATCTTACATGTGTCAATCTTCACCATTTTTTTTTTCAATTTTCTCTTTTTATGTCCCCACTTGTTCACCGCCAATATCCACCTGCTCATGGCGCCTTCCAGCTTCCACCTTTCCCCGCTGAGTTCCCCTTCGAAACCCCCAACTTGCCCCTCGGAGGGTGGGGTCGTGGCACTGGCCAGGTGCCATGATCAATTGGACTACCTTTGGGAGCCAGTCGGGAGGCTAATCTGAAGCCAAAGGCAGGCTTCATGGGCGGCAGACTTCTTGAGGATGCTTTTCCCCATGTGCGGGCGGGGCGTGCAATGATGTCCAGCATCCACCCGCCCCTAGAACTGCTAGGCTGGTAGCTATGTACCCTAGCCTCTGCCAGGGGTCCGTCAAGCACCGGACAGGAACCCAACTCTCCCCCCAGAGAAGGAGAGCAGGCCACAGGACACTTCATCCTTCTCCCCCTGGCCGGCCCTCCAGTGACCCAAGTCCATTCCCAAACCTGGGTCGCCGGCATCGCAAGCGGAAATCCCACCACTACGCCGACAGGCCGGGGTAAATCTTCACCATTCATCACATTTGGGTGAGTACCGAGCCCCCCGAAGGGGGCCCTAGACCCTAAAGGACTAGGTCCCTTAGCTCCCAGTGGGGGAGAACACTGAAAGGGAGAACCTTTACAGGCCTGGCAAGGCCTGAGACTGGGGAGAGTGAGACGGAACCCCCCCAGAGGGGGCAGGAGTTTGCCCCGACAGACGCCACCTCACCCTATGGGAGAAAAGGTGGGTTCTCGAAATCACCCTATGCCGGGCCAAGGGTGACAACTGGGAAAGATGCAGCCATGCCGTCCGCCTAGTGCAGATCATTGTCCCTACGACCCTGGAAGCTACCTCGTTGGCATCATAAGATGCCCTCGCTTGGTGTCTTGCTAGCTCCAGGCCATGTGCAGAGAGTGCAATGGCTTGTCTGGTTACCTCCAAATCAGGCATAGAGGCTAGGCATTGACCTAGCCTTTACCACAGAAACCTATCATAGGAAGCATAATGGGCCTGATGAGCAGAAATTGAAAGAAGTAACTGTGCTGAGTAGAAGGTCCTCTTCCCCCAGAAGTCAAAATCTGTGGAATCTTGATCTGGGGGCCGGTCACAGTGGAGGGCGTGAAGCCCATCGGGAGTGTCCAGTTGCTTCAATCCTGACTGAGGATGAGGCATATGACCTGGAGGCTCCGGGGGGACACAATATCTCTGGCACAGATCCCTAGGGGCTGGGACTCCAGAAAAGGGTCTTTGCCAGAACCGCAATGATGCCTCCTGGAAAGAAGCAGGCTAGACGGGCACCACAAGGGTGGCCGCACTGAAGTCGCCTAAGAAAGCACGCGTCGAATGCTCCAGATTGTGTTGAGTGGGTGGGGTGACACAAAGGTCTTCCATCATCCTCACGAGGAAACGCTGATACTCCGCGAGATCAGCAGCAGGGGAGATGTGGACAGAAGGTTCCTCTCCTCCAGAAGAGGAGGATGAGGAAGCAGAAGACCTCAGAGATCCAGAGGTTGGCTGCTCAGGGGGAGTGTGGATCATCCGCTCATCCATGGCCCTGATGTACATAGGGAAGTGAGCAGCTGCACCCCTGTATTGCTCCCAGGAGAGAGAGAGGTCCCTTAGGGCCACAAATGCCTGGGAGAGCAGGAGATGGTGACAGAGGAGTTGGGGCTAAGTCAACAACAGAAGACGACCGTCCTCTGTCCAGGCAAGAGAGCGCACCAGGAGCTTCAAGGGAAGGAGGAGCTCCGGAAAGCCCAACTGATCAACCACGCTGGAACTGCCTAGGCTGTGCCTTGAAAAATCCCCCCCGTGAGGTGACCGGGACCGTGAAAATCCAAAAGGACAGTCTCTTCCCTCCAAAGATCAGGGCCCTCTCGAGGAGATCGAGAAGGAAGGATGGGGGTCCGCGCTACAACTCCTTACCGAACCCGGGTGGGTCCTGGAAAAGGGTCACCACATCAAACCCTAACCCCTCGACCCCTCAGAATCAGAAACAGCCCTCCTCCTCGCAAACACCAACCTAAGCAGCTGACAACCCTGGTCAGTCCCCAAGGGGACCACCCAGGGAGTAGCATCCTCCCCTCCTGCGGGTGTTTCAGTCGGCCCTAAAGTTGGGCGATCCAGGCACACCACCTGAGGGTGCAACCCAACTGAGGGGGCAGAAAACCCTCCGAGCCCAGGCTGCAGGGCAATTGTGGCCTGCACTACCACCTGCCAGTCAGCACCCTGACCCTAGACTCAGGGGCTACTGCCCGCTCCTCAGAGGGAGGCTGGCTCTGGTCAGCCGAGGAAACTACCAAGGTGTCCACACAGGCTGCCAACTCTAAAGAGTCGGACAGCTGGTCCGAACCAGATTCAGAGTCCATCTCCGAAGAGGTAGAGACCGAAGTCTGGTGCCAGACCATACGCGGACACCTGCTCCTATCTGGACCGAAGGAGGCACCAGTCTGGGTGTCCGCACCACAGCCAGCACCAAACTCCCCCACAGCACTGCGAACAGTGCCCGAAGAAGAGACGGCGCCGAGAGAGGCAGCAGAGCCGCAGCCACAGCGCCGTCCCATCCCACGGCACCGCGAGCGGCACCAGAGTCAGGGATGGCGCAGATCGCAACATCGACAGGTCCCTCGGCACCATGAGTGGCGCCGAGGGTGACACCTCCCACAGCGCCGTGTCCTCGCTCGGTGCCACAAGCGGTGCCAGAGCTAGACACGGTGTCATCCCCAATCACGGCAGCGAAAATGGCACCGAGGCGAGAAACAGTCGAAGATGGCACTGTACAACCTCCCAGGGTTCCGTCAGCACCATCAGCACCATGAACGGTGTTGACAGCAGAGATGGCGTCAAGCGGCAGACTGACACCAACCATGGTGCCATCAGGGCCCACAGTGCTGCGAACGGCACCGAGGCCCAAGAAGGCACCAACAGACAACATTGAGGACAGTGCCAACCTAGGCTTCCCAGCCTGAGGAAATGACACCAGGGGAGCCTTCGCCCCAAAGGGGCAATTGCCAGAGCGGTGCCTCCTGCCTCCTCCCAAGGGGGAATGGACTAGGCCTCCTGTACCATGGGAGGGGCTTCTTCCACAGTGAGGCTACTAGAAGCAGAAGCCCCCTCCTCCGCGGTCTGTACAGAACTGGGAGGGGACCCGGAGGAAAGGGCGAGAGACCACAGCTTGGCCGACGAGTTCGCACCAGTCCCACAAAAGTCGGCAGAGCTCATCCAACTTTCCACGAGCGTTGATTGATGACACAACGGTCCATGGAGAAGCAGGCATCGCACGAATCCCTGTCATGAAGCAGGCCAAGACACGCAAGACAACGATCATGCTGGTCGGTAACAGCGTACTTGAAGCCGCATGGGCACTGACGCATGGGGGGCCCGCCCAGCTTTCAGCGATTTTTTGCCCTCTGACCGAGACATGATCGATGGAAAAACAATTCAAAATCAGACTCGACGTCACTGATAAATAATAATGGAACAGTCTTACCAACAGCGGCATCGAGTAGGGTGAAACAGAACCGACAGGTAAAACTTTTTCGGCGTCGAAGACACGAGTAGGCTGTTGTTGATTAGAGCTCCACACAAGGTGCGACTTCTATGGCAGGAGACGAAGAACTTGAGGGAGGGCAGAGGCGATGACACCCAATGGCCAACCCGCAAGCGCCATGCAGTGCGTCGGCCTTGAGGGTGGCGCCACTGGTGCATCGACTGTGCCTATCCAAAAAAAAAAAGAAGAGCTCCCGCGGGGTCATGACCTCCAGCCAGAACCCAAATGTGATGAATGGTGAAGATTGGCACAAATAAGATAATGAAGTTTCCTTAAAGGAAAAATCCATGGCCTTGTTTCAAGTATCCAGACAAAGGACGGTAGTCCTCAACTAGAAAAACCTTCTTAAGGACACTGCATGAGTCAAAACTCTAGCAGCAGTGTCAGTAGTATCCACCGCAGTGTGAAAATGATATTTTGTGGCATCCATGGCTAATCTAGCTGTGGCAATCAGGTCCTGAGCCAATTCACCATCTGCTCTTTGTGCCAGTGCCAGAACTGTGTTCCAAAGTACCTTCTGCTACTGTGCTATATATCCTGAATAAGGTGCCTGACTGATAAGCAGGGACGCTGTGGCATAAACCTTTTTGGCCATAGCATCCAATTTTTTAGAGTCCGTACAGAATGATTTTGCTCTCTCTCAAAAGCAATTCCCTGAATTACCTCTGATGATCAAAATGGACATAAAGATATTCCATTCCTTGCTTCTCCACTTGATATTTTCTTTCATTTTTTTCTTATCTATGGCTGCAGCTGAGGTGGGTGCAGACATGATTTTTGTAATGGCCCTCTTAAATGGTTTGTGTGTGGGAAGTGGTATTATTCTTCTTGGTAGCGGTATCCCCAACACGTCCATAAAATTAACATCCTCTTCTATCTCTGGTGGGGGGATGTTGAGGGTATTGGCCATTTGTCTGACAAATGAGGAAAATGATAAGTAGTCTTTATTATGCCTCAGAGGAGATTTGAAATCTTGCTCAGGTGTACTCTCTAATTCTATGGAGTCACCTTCCTTGATTTGTGCATAATTTTCTTCTTCCTCCTCCTCCTCCGTAGGAAGATAGGTTGGTGCCTGAGCCTAGGTAGGAAGGGAGGGAGGGGGCAGGTATCTTATTAAATTTTACTATGGCTTGGATCGCCTGGAAAAATTGGCACATTTCTGGTATGTCCTCTGATGAGGGCATTTTATCTTTGCCAGCTAGCTACTCCTTTCTCTGTTCAGGAGGAGTGGCAGTAGCATTCTTTTCTGTGAATTTCTTTTTGGCAGACATTTCTAGTGTCTGCTCTGAGGCTCTCATTTTTATTTTTACCATCAATGGATTCCGGGTTCCTCCTTTCGCACACCCTGATGTCTGAAACATTAGAATAATACACAAGTTAGCCAGCCTTGGAGTGGGTTCCAAGGTGGTAGCCTGGATAAAAAATTGGCTAGACAACAGGATGCAAAGAGTAGTAGTAAACGGAGTCCACAGTGAAGAAAGGAGGGTTACTAACGGGGTACCGCAGGGTTCAGTACTGGGACTGGTCCTTTTTAATTTCTTTATAAGTGACATTGCAGAGGAACTGGAAGGAAAAGTATGTCTCTTTGCAGACGACACAAAGATCTGCAACAGGGTTGATACACAAGATGGAATGGAAAGGATGAGAAGGGACTTGGCAAGGTTGGAGGAATGGTCAAATGTATGGCAGCTCAGATTCAATGCAAAGAAGTGCAAGGTAATGCACCTGGGAAACAAAAACCCAGGGGAAGAGTACACAATGGAGGGTGAGATACTGACAACAGTAAAAATAGAAAGGGGCCTGGGGGTAATTATATCAGATGACCTAAAGGTGGGCAAGCAATGTGAGAAGGCACTAAGGAAGGCTGGGGGGGGTACTGGGATAGATAGGGAGAGGCATCAATAGTAGAAAAATAAAAATTACGTACCCACCGTAATTATGATCTTTCTGTGTATCTTCACCATTCATCACTTTTGGGTAGATGGCCAGAGGTCATGACGCTGGAGCTCTTTTTTTTTTTTAGTAGCGGAGCCGACGCACCATCGGCGCCACCTCGAGGCCGATGCACTGCGTGGCGCTCATGGGTTGGCCGTTATGCACTGTCGACTTCGCCTGCCAGTTCTGAGTCGCCAGAGAGGTAAGAGGAAGGGAGTGGAGGGTGGGACAAGGAAGTCCAAGGGACAGAAAAAGGAAAATTATACAAACTAAAAGAAAAAATTACTCACCTTAGTAATGTTGTTCCTTCTCATGGAGTCTTGCTATATTCTGACATATGCAGTGAGTCCCAACCTTCGAACTGCCCCGGAGATGAAAGAGTTAACTTTCCATGCCAGGCATGGAATGCTGAGCTCGAGCTCGGTTGAGACTCTGTCTATTGTTCTTCAAACTCAAAGCGTCAGATCTTTACGAGCTAAACTCACTAAGGTCCTGTGTGGAAGCTGTAAACCCACACTAGCCAACTGGCTACTAAATAAAACACATTTTTGGTCCCAAAACAAAGACTCAAGTCAGGAGACCCAAAATGAAAAACACACACCAACTCACCCCAAGAAAGAAGGGGTGAAATAAAAAGGTGGGCACCTACTAAGTGCCACACTGCACTGCCCACCCACATCCCAAAAACAGAGGTTCTGAGAGGGCAGGCAGGGGAGGTCAGAATATAGCAAGACTCATGAGAAGAAACAACATTACTAAGGTGAGTAATTTTTCTTCAAACACCATGAAGTCTTGCTATATTCTGACATATGCAGACTACCAAGCAGTACCTCCATGGAGGAAGGACAGAACCTACTTAGAAATAGGCTCTGAAGCACAGCTGTGTTAAACTGAGCATCACTCCTAGCCTGGATGTCCAGGGAGTAATGCTTGTAAAAGTGTGAACTGTTTTCCAGGTAGCTGCTTGACATATCTCTAGAATAGGGATGTCCCTGGCAGCAGCCAGGGAAGCAGCTGTACCTCTGGTAGAGTGAGCCCTCAGGCCTGAGGGAGGAACCTTACCCAGTTTATCATGGCAAAATTGGATACAAGAGACAATCCACCTGGCAATGGATCTTTTAGTGGCAGGTTCCCCTTTACCAACCTCACCATAAGTGAGGAATAGTTGAGGAGTCAAACCTAGACCCTTGGTACGCTCTATGTAGTAGCTAAGGGCTCTTTTGACATCCAATAGGAAGCCTCCTCATGAGAGGAGGAATGGTCAGTGAAGTACACTGAAGAGACATAGATTGATTAAGGTGGAAATCTGAAACCACCTTAGGCAAGAACTTTCTGTTAGTCCTGAGGACCACCTTATCTCTATGAAAGGAGATAAAATCAGGCTCCACTGACAAAGCTTGTAATTCACGTATGCACCTGGCAGAAGTGATGGCTACCAGAAACACAGTCTTCCAAGTCAAGTACTTAAGCTCTGCTGAAGATAAAGGCTCAAAAGGGGGTTGCATAAGCTGAGCAATGCAAACATTGAGGTCCCAGGCAGGGCAGGGTCCCTGAACGGAGGGTTGGTGTAAGCAATCCCTTGAAAACTTGGAGAATACAGGGTGAGCTGAAAGAGAAGAGGGCTTACCTGCTGAGATAAAAGCAGACACAGCTGCCAGATGCACTTTCAGTGTAGCTGGTCTGAGCCCCAAGCTATTTAAGTGGACCATATAATCAAGGACTGTGGGCAGATCAGCAGATTTTGGGGAAATATGCTTCCCAGAGCACCATATGGAAAATCTTTTCCATTTTGAATTATAAGTAGCCCTGGTGGAAGGTTTTCTTGAAGCCTTCAGGGTATCCATTACACCTTGGGAGAGGTGTAAATTAGCACACTCTAACTCTTCAAGAACCAAGCCTTGAGATTGAGAGATTTGAGGTTCGGGTACCAAACCCTCCCCTGAGCACAAGTTAACAGGTTGTAATTCCTGGGAAGGCACAGGGGAAGATGGACTGCTAAGGACAGTAGGAGTGGATACCAGGGCTGTCTGGCCCAGTCTGGAGCAATCAGGATAATCTTGCAGGGTTGAGATCTAATTTTGACCAGCACTTTGAACAGGAGAGGGAAGGAGGGAAAAGCACAGAGAAACTTCCCTTCCCAATTGAGAACTAAGGCATCCAGGGGGACTGAGCCCAACACTGGGGGCCTGCAGCAAAAAAGGGGAAGTTGGTGATTGTCTGGGGCTGCAAAAAGATCTATCTGCGGGGTGCCCCATCTGGAAAATATCACCTCCAAGACCAGGGGGTCCAGTGACCATTCGTGATGGCCCTGGGAAATCCTGCTGAGAGCATCTGCCAGGACATTGTCCTTGCCTGGGAGGTGAACTGCTATGAGGGAGGTGTTCAGGAGTAAGCCAGAGACCACAACTTTATTGCTTCGTGCACAAGGTCAGACCGAGTGCCTCTGCTTGTTGATGTACCACATTGTGGTGGTGTTGTCTGTTCTGACCTGTACAATTTTGTTCTGAACAGATTTGGAAAAAGCTTGAAGTGCTAGAAATACTGCTCTGAGTTCCAACAGATTGATATGAAGCAGAGATTCCTGAGGGGACCACAACCCCTGGATGGTGAGGTCGCCCATGTGAGCCCCCCACCCCAAGAGGGAGGCATCTGTAGTAAGGATTAAAGAGTGAGACTGAGTGACAAAGGGAACCCCTTGTCTCAGATTATTCTGATCCTGCCACCACTGTAGGGCCTGGATCCGGGTTCGAGTTACTGGGATCAATTTAGTCAGAGGGTCCTTCCTTTGAGACCAAAAGGCTCTCAAATGGAACTGAATGTCCCTCATCTGAAATCTTGCTCCCTGCACTACTGCTATAGAAGCAGCCATGTGCCCCAGGAGCTGTAGAAAATGCCTTGCTGGTCGAGACACCTGCAGGGTGAATGAGGAGGCCAGAGAGACCAGTGTCCTTGCCCTGTCCAGGGGAAGGAAGGCTCTGGCCTTTACAGTGTCTAGCTCTGCACCTATGAAGGTGAGGAGCTGGACAGGCTCTAGAACTGACTTTGGAAGATTTAGAAGGAAACCCAAAGAAGTGAGCAGTTGCTGAGTTATCTGCAAGTGTAACTTGACTTGGTCTGGGGACTGGCCTACTATGAGCCAGTCGTCCAGGTAAGGGAAAATGGCAATCTTCTGCCTTCTTAGAAAAGCAACTACTACTGCCAGGCATTTTGTGAATACCCTTGGAGCAGAAGTGAGGCCAAAGGGCATTGCTCTGAACTGATAATGGCCTGAGGGCAGCTCGAACCTGAGGTACTTTCGATGGGAGCTTCTGACGAGAACATGGAAGTAGGCATCCTTGAGGTCCAGGGACACTAGCCAGTCCCTGGCCTTAGAGAGGTAGAATAATCCCAGAGTCACCATTTTGAATTTTGGTTTTAAAAGGTGCTTGTTTAAGTATCTGAGATGCAGGATGGGCCGCCATTCTCCTGTCTTTTTTGGGGTAAGGAAGTACCTGGAATACAACCCTTTGCCCTGGTGTAGGGGTGGTACCCTTTCCACAGCTCTGAGAGCTAGGAGGGAGGAGACCTCTGCCTCTAAGGCAAGTGCCTCTGATGGATTTGCAGGTGGAAAGGATCTGGTTCTCATCTTTGGAAACTTTTTGAAGCTGAGAGCCAGTCCCAGGCTTACTACTTCCAGGACCCATTTGTCTGATGTCAGAGACTCCCAGTCCTGGACAAAGTAAGCCAGCCTGCCCCCTACAGGTAGCTGAGAATCGGCCCTGGCAACCCCATCAGGGTGCCTGTTTGGCAGGGGCTTTGGGCTGAGGGGTGGAAGCAGGTCTGCTTGTACCCCGTCTGCCTCTCCCTCTAAAGAACCCCCTCTGGGCATAAGCAGAAGAGGAGGCCTGGGCTTGGTAAAAAGGCCTATGAAAGGGCCTGCCCCTGCCCCTGGGAAGCTGCCTTTGAGGAGTGGCCTGCCTTTCCTTGGCCTGTGCACTCCTATAAGTGGTCCTATACGCATCCATTTTCTTCAAGTAATTCTCTGCTTGCTCCCCAAACAGAGAATTACCCACAACAGGAAAATCCATGGCCTTAGTCTGGGTATCCTGTGACAGGCTAGTACATCTGAGCCAAGCCATTCTTCGAAGTGCCACAGATGTAACCATGACTCTAGAAGACACATCATTGGAGTCCACTGCAGCATGGAATTGCACCTTGGATGCCTCAATACAATCAGCAGCCACCTGCTCCAGCCCCTTGGCAAGCTGGCCAGGGACCTGTTTTGCTAGGGTCATAACAGTGTTCCATCTGGATTTTTGATACCTAGCAGTATAGGCCATATAATTGGCCTGTCTGAGTCTCAAAGATGCTGCCATGTACTGTTTCTTTGCCATGGCATCAATCTTCCTGGAGTCCTTGTCCAGGGGTGTGTGAAGCCAAGGGAATGTTTGCCTTATCACAGGCTGCAGCCTGCACTACTCCAACATGGCTGCATTGTTGTGTAAGGAACTTCATGTCAGAGCCTGACGATGTATACCTCTTGTCCATTCTCTTATCCACAGGAGGTATAGTGTTAGGAGTCTTCAAAATCTTAGATGTCTGTTTCCCAAAAGATTTGTGTAAGGGAATAGACAGCCTCCTAGACTCTGGGATATCCATCATTTCCACATAGTCAGGCTCCTCCTGGTCATCCACAGCTTCTTCCATAGGGAGCTGGAGGGTTTCAGCCACTTTTTTATAAAACATGAAATGGGAAGGAGACTCAGAAAGCCTAGGAGGAGAAACACCTGAAGATCTGTCTAGGGAGATGTCCTGGTCAATGGGCACATCCAGACTTTCAAATCCACATTCACTTTCCCCTACTCCTCTTCCTCCTCCTCCGGTTCATAAAACTCCTCTAACTCATACTCTTGAACCGGTGGAACCGGCTGAACCGAGCGCCTGCCTGATGCTGCCGGTTCGGTCGGAACCGGGGAAAGCGACTGGACAATTTTGATTGCTTTGGCTATCTCTTCAGCGGTTGGAGAGGAAAGTTTTGGCCCCACACCAGCTGATTTTTCTTTTCTAGTTCTTTTAGTCGGAACTGATTCCTCAGAATCGGCTCTCCTTTTGCCCGAAGAAGTCTCGCCCTGGTCAGAGGGCACTCCTTCTGGTTGGTTGGAACTGAACCGGGCTGGCCATCCGTTCAGCGGACTTTTTGGCCTCCCTTTCCCTGAGCCTACCAGCTCTCTTATCTAGGGTAGCTGCAGGGAAATTTTTGCAAATCTGGCAGTCTGCACTGAGGTGGTCAAACCCCAGACAATAAACACAGGTGGTGTGGGGGTCAGTCTTGGCAAAGGCTTCCCCACACACACTACAGTGTTGAAACCCAGTGGGTCCGGTTTTCCTTTTGGGTTTCTCAGACATAATGCCAGTCCTAACCAAACTTACCCTTTTATGGCAATCCGACAGGCAAGACCCTCTTATCGGTTCCCAACCGTGTCACGGGTCGTGGAAAACCGTAATAAAATCCATTTTTTAGAACCGATAAGAACCGTAACCACACTCTTAAAACACACAATTTAAGATTTTAACAACTTGATCGGTTCAAGCCGAACCGATAAACCGTTTACAAGTTCCACACAGAATAGAATAAAATAAAACCTATCTAGTACTCACAATACCACAGACAGAGACTGAACCGACAGGTTACGGTTTAAATTCAGTCGAAAACCGAGAAAAGCGGTACTTTAACCAACAAATTGAACTGAGCAGCAGGAGAAATCTCCGGAGCGACTGTTCAGTGAGGCAGAGTAAAGAATCTGACGGTTTGAGTTTGAAGAACAACAGACAGAGTCTCAACCGAGCTCGAGCTCAGCATTCCATACCTGGCATGGAAAGTTAACTCTTTCATCTCTGGGGCAGTTCGAAGGTTGGGACTCACTGCATATGTCAGAATATAACAAGACTTCATGGTGTTTGAAGGAGAAATAACGACTGAGAGGACAGAAGAAGAAGTCGGAACCTAGAAGGATTGGGAGGGGCCCCAATCTCTAGAAATAGGAGGGAGGAAGGGTGAGATAAGGATTCTAGGAATTAGGATGAGGATGAGAAGGGAGAAAGGTTTAACCGTACCCTGAACCTTGGTTCGACTCCATATTATATAGGAACTGCAAGGAGTAGCCAAAGGCTTCTTGCCACACTTCAAGGCACAGAATGTCTGGCAAAACTCCATTTTAGCAGAATCGGCTTATTCTGGAAGAAGGACAGGGCACAGAGAATTATCGCCCTCTCAAGGAAAGAATTTTTGGTGAAAAAATAAAACTTTTTTTTGTGTTTTTTTTTTTTGATAATAAAGAATAGTCCAAAGGACAAGAAAAATAAGATGGACAGGAACAAGGAGGAGGAGAGAATGGAGGGCAACCTCTAACTCCCACCCCACAGGGGTGGAACAATCGCACTGGAGAAGGAGTGCCCCCCATGCTGACCACTATCCCCAGAACATTATCCCCCTATGTGCTCCTGCTTACCCCACTCCTGACAAAGAAAGGAGGGGGGCAAGGCCAGGCACAGAGAGGAAGGGGGACCCAGAGACTGAGGCCCCAGGGTGATGGAGGGCGGGATTGTGATGAATGGTGAAGATACAAAGAAAGATCATAATTACAGTAGGTACGTAATTTTCATATCTTATCTGTGTCAATCTTCACCATTCATCACTTTTAGGTGAGTGCCGAGCCCCCCAAAGGGGGATTCCTTTTTAACCCTAAGCTCTCAATGGGTGACACACTAAGAGAGAGAGAACCTTCAAGGCCTGGAGAGGCCCGAGGTTGGGGAGAGTGAGACGGGAACCCCCCCCCCCGGAGGGGGAAGAAAGTTGCCCCGACAAACGCCGTCTCGCTCTACAGGAGAAGAGATAGGTTCTCTGGTGAACGAAGTTAATCACCCTACGCTGGGCCAGGGGTAACAACTGGGAAAGACGCAGCCATGCCATCCGCCTAGTGCAGATTGCTGTCCCTACTACCCTGGAAGCTACCTCGTTGGCATCATAAGATGCCCTCGCTTGGTGCTTTGCTAGCTCCAGGCCACGCTCAGAGAGTGCAATGGTTTTTCTGGTTTGCTCCGTATCAGGCAACAAGGCTAGGAGCTGACCTAGCCTGGACCACAAGAACCTGTCATAGGCTGCACAGCGGGTCTGATGTGCAGAAATAGAAAGCAGCAACCGTGCCGAGTAGAAAGTCCTACTCCTCCAGAAATCAAAGTCCAAGGAATCCTGGTCTGGGGGCCGGTCACGGTGAAGGGCGCGAAGCCCATCAGGCGTATCCAGCTGCGTCAGTCCTGACTGAGGCTGAGGCATAGAACCTGGAGACTCAAGGGGTGCGCAATACCTCTGGCAGATATTCCTAGGGGCAGGAACTCTGGAAAAAGGTCTCTGACAGGAACGCAATGACGCCTCCCTGAAGGGAGCAGGTCAGGGGGGCACCACAAGGGTGTCCTCACTGAAGTCGCCTAAAAAGGCGTGCGCCGAGTGTTCAGGATTGCTCTGAGTGGAAGGGTTGACATACAAGTCCTCCAACATCCTCACGAGGAAACGCTGATACTCAGCGAGATCAGCAGCTGGAGAGATGTGGACAGGAGGCTCCTCTCCCCCAGAAGAGGGGGATGAAGAGTTGGAGGGCACCGACTGCTCTGAGGGCGGCTGCTCGGGGGGAGGTTGAAAAACCTGTCTGTCCATTGCCCTGACATAAGCTGGGAACCGAGCAGCCACAGCCTTGAACTGCTCCCAGGAGAGAGGACCACTAGGACCAAGGATGCCTGGGAGCGCAGGAGAATGTGGCAGAGGGATGGGGACAGAGCCGAGAAGAGAAGTCGGCTGACCTCCGCCTGGGCTAGGGAGTGGACCAGGAGCACCCGAAAAAGAAGGTGCTCCAGAAGACTTCACAGCCAACAGCTGAACAACCATTTTGGTACTGTCTTGGCAGCACCCGGAAGAATCCCCCCTGTGAGGCGACCAGGGCCGTATAGGTCCAGAAGGATGGTCTCCTACCTCAAAAGAATGGGTCTCTCTCAAAGAGATCGAGGAGGAAGCATGAAGATCCACACTACGGCTTCTCCCAGAGCCCGGGTAGGCCTCAGAAAAAGGTCGCCGTGCAGACCCCATGGCCCTCGACCCCTCGGATTCCGAGAGAGCCCCCCTCCTCGAGAGGGCCAGCCTAGGTAGCTAACAGCCCTGGCCAGCACCCAAAGGAGCTACCCAGGGCACAGTACCCTTCCCTCCCGTAGGTGCTCTGATCGGCCCCAAAGTTGGGCAATCCAGGCACACCACAGGCAGGGGTACCACTGCTGAGGGGTCAGTGGACCCAACAAGACCGGGTTGCAGAGCAATAGTGGCATGCACTACTGCCCGCTGGTCAGCACCCCGGACCCCAGTCTTGGCAGCCACTGACCGCACCTCAGAAGGGGGCTGACTCTGGCTTGTCAAGGACACTACAGGGCTGCCCACACCAGCAGTCAACCCCAAGGAGTCAGACTGCTCGTCTGACTCAGAGTCCGACTCCGCCTCCGAAAAGGTAGAGGCCGAGGCCCTGTGCCAGACTATAGGAGGGCGCCCACTGCCATCCTTGCCAAATGGGGTGGCAGAAACCGAGACCATGCCCGAGCCAGTGCCAGTGCTCCCCACAGCACCTCGAGCAGTATCCGCGGAGGACACGGCCCCGACCCGAACAGCAGCCCCAGAGTCAGAAGCAGTCACGGTGCCATCTGGCCCCATGGCGCCAAGGGCAGGGACGGTGCCGACAACGGCTCCGACAGTGCCACTGGCACCGCAGATGGCACCGCCCAGCTCCATGGCACTGCAAACGGCACCAAGGGCTGGGGTGGCACCGATGACGGTGCCCACAGCAGAATCCAAAGCCCCGACGGCGCCATGTCCCGAGACGGACATGGCACCATGCTTAACCTCAGTGCCACGAATGGCGCTGAGCAAGAAGAGGACAAAGACGGCACCGACGATGGCTCCATCAGGGCCCATGGTGCCGTGAGTGGCACCAAGGCCCAAAACGGCGCCGACCGACGGCGTTGAGGATGGCACCGACCCAGGCCTTGCACACCATGGGTCCAACACCAGGGGAGCCTTCACCCCCGAAGGGGCGATTGCCATGGTGGCGCCTCCCGCCAGCCCCCTGAAAGGAGCAGAGCAAGCCTCCTGCACCATGGAAGGAGCCTCGGTGATGGCCAGGCTACTAGAAGCCGAGGCTCCCTCCTCCTCGGTCCGTATAGAACCGGAAGGGGACCCGGAGGAAAGGCCGAGAGTACGTGGCTTGGCCCGACGAGTGCGCACCCGACCCCTGAAAGTCGGCGGAGCACGCCCCACTTTCCATGCGCGTTGCTCGATGACCCAGCGGTCCATGGAGTAACAGGCGTCGCACGAATCCATGTCGTGAAACGGGCCAAGACACATAAGACAACGGTCGTGCTGGTCGGTGATGGAAAATGTATGGCCACAAGGGCACCATCGCATGGGGGGCCATCCTGTCCTCAAAGTCTTCTTGCCTTCTGACCCAGACATGACCTACGAGGAAAAAAAACCCACCAAAAACAGACTCTGCGTTGCAGAGAATAAAATAATCGGAAAGGTCTTGCGAAGTGACGTCGAGTAAGGCGACTAGAACCGGCAGGGAAAGGAGCCGATGGATCATGGCACGGGGAAATAGTCTACTGAGTCGATATCATTGCATAAATGGTAAGCCTTAAGTTTTTCTGTGGAAGTTCTCTGGAGCTTCACGAGGTGACCTTGACGGCAGGAGATGAAGAAATGGCAGGCAGTCGGAGTCGACAACGCATAATGGCCAACCTACAAGCACCACGCAATGCGTCGGCCTCGAGGGCGGCGCCGATGGTACGTCGGCTCCGCCTACCAAAAAAAAAAAAGAGCTCCAGCGGGGTCATGACCTCCGGCCATCTACCCAAAAGTGATGAATGGTGAAGATTACGAACATACGAACATACAAAATTTGCCAGCAGATAAAGGCCTAGAGGTCTATCAAGTCTGCTCGAATGTGCAGCTAGCACCCCTTATTCTGCAGCTGCCCTTCCCTTCCACCCTTCCCCTTCATTAACCCTCCCCCTTGTCCTGTCCCATCCTCGTTTGAAGCAGTCCACTGTTCTACTGCATACCACTTCAGGAGGTAACGCATTCCACCCAGCCACCACCCTCTCTGTAAAAAAGTGTCTCCTCATCTCCCTCCTGAACCTTCCTTGCTCCAGTCTCTTATCAAGGCCCCTGGTGTCCCTCCCTCCCTTACTTTGAACAGCCCTCTGTACTTGTCTTGTTTATTCCTTTCATGTATTTAAAGGTTTCAATCATGTCACCCCGTCTCTCCTCTCCTCCAGTGAGTACATGTTCAACTCCTTCAACCTCCTCTCGTATGATAAGTCCCCCAGCCCCTTGATCATCTTTGTCGCTCTGCGCTGCACCCCCTCCAGTAACTTAATGTCCCTCTTCAGATACGGACGCCAGTACTGCACACAGTACTCCAGGTGTGGTCTAACTAATGACCTATACAGTGGCAGAATCACCTCCTCCCTCCTCGAGGATATACCCCTTGTAATACAACCCAGCATTTTGTTGGCCTTTGCAGCTGCCTTTCAACATTGTGCCGAGTTGTTCATTGACCCTGTAATGAGCACACCCAGATCCTTCTCCTCCTCTGTCTGGGCTAGCTGCACTCCCCCTAGCTGGTAACTCCTCCTTGGGTTCTTCATCCCAAAATGCAGCACCTTGCACTTTTTGGCATTAAAGCCCAGTTGCCAGGTGTCTGACCAGGTTTCAAGCTTTGCCAGATCATCCTGCAACCCCTGCCATCCCCTAGGTCATCCACCACCGCACCTACCTTGATAATCAGCAAACAGACTGATCTTGCTCTTGATGTCCCATGATATGTCTGCAATGAATATCCCAAACAACACTGGTCCCAACACCGAGCCCTGTGGAACATCACTTGTCACTGCCCTTGGGTGTGAGAGCTCCCCACCCACCACCACCCTCTGTTGCCTTCTCTGCAGCCAGTTTCCTACCCATCTCACCAGCTTTGCACCTGCCCCAGTGCCTACTAACTTCCTTCCAGCCTTCCATGGCACTGAGTCGAATGCTTTACTGAAGTCCAGATACAGGACATCCACTGCATGGCCCCTGTCCAGTTGCCTGGTTACCCAGTCATAGAACTCGACCAGGTTGGTTTGGCAGGATCTGCCACGTATGAAGCCATGCTGTCTGCTGTCCTGTAGTCCTTTGGCCTCTAGGAGGGCCACCAGCCTCTCCTTCAGGATAGTCTCCATTAGCTTACCCACGATGGATGTGAGGCTCACTGGTCTGTAGTTTCCCAGTTCATCCTTGGGGCCACTCTTGTGGAGTGGCATCACATGAGCCATCCTCCAGTCCTGAGGTACACACCCTGAATGTAGTGAGGCATTAAATAGGTCTGCCAAAGGTCCTGCAAGGACCTCTGCCAGCTCCTTCAGTACCCTGGGGTGGATGCCATCTGGGCCTGGCTCCTTGTCCACCCTCAGTGCCTTCAAACCCTCTCGAACTCTGCTCTCCATGATTTCCCCATCTGTCACCACTTCCCACCCTGCTTCTGCCATTTCTCCCACCTTGGGTGTCACCCCCCTCTTCTCTTTAGTAAATACTGAGCAGAAGTACTCATTTAGTGCTTCCGCCTTATCGCACCCTGCTTCCACCCAACCCCCCTCCTTCCTAATCCTTACTATGTGGTCCTTACAGCTCTTTTCTCCTGATGTACTTAAAAGTCCTTCTCCCCCTTCTTAATGCCTTGTGCCAGCCTGAGTTCAATGGTCTTTGGCTCCCTTACTGCCCTTGTCACCTCCTTCGATTCTGTCAAGTACTCCTCCCTGTCCTCCTCTCCCTGTTTTCTTGTACTTCCTAAAGCAGCTCTTTCCTCCTTACCTTTTCCATGACCTCCTTGCTCAACCAGATCGGTTTCTTAGCCCTAGCCTTCTTGCTCTGGGCTTTGCAGCAGTTTTGGTTGCCTCCACTATCCCCAGCTTTATGAGCTCCACCTCTGGTTAGTGTCCATACTAGATTGAATTCTGGCCAGGTACCCTTTACCACTTCCCTCATCCTCCCAAAGTCGCCCTCCTGAAGTCCAGCACTATTGTGCCAGATTCCACTCCTTCCTTGCTCATATCCAATGTGAGCCATACTGAGTGGTGGTCACTCCCTGACAGCGGTTCCTCCACTATAAGTTCTCTCACAAAGTCCCCATTTGCCAGCAGAAGGTCAAGGGTATTCCCTAACCTGGTTGGTTCACTGACCATTTGCAGCAGGAAGCTTTCCTGGAAGGCATCCAGCAGCACCTGCTCCCTTCTGTCCCTGGTTGTTGGGGTGCTCCAGTCCACTCCTGCCATGTTGAAGTACCCCACAATAACCACACTACCCTTTTCGCAGGTCCTCCTGATCTGTCCCGCTAGTTCCCTGTCTAACTCCTCCATCTGAGATGGTGGCCTGTACACCACTCCCATTCTAAGAATCCTATTCTTGGAATCCTGGATTTGCATCCAAAGTGACTCCATACTACCCTCCTCCTCTTCCTCCCTTACACACTTCAGTCCTTCCTTCACATATAGTGCCACCCCCCCTCCTTTCCCAATCACCCTGTCCCTACGAAATAACCTGTACCCTGGTACAGACAGGTCCCAGTCATTGTATTGGGTGGCCCATGTTTCCGTGATGGCTGCAATGTCCACCTCTCCCTCTGCCATGAGAATCTGTAACTGCAGTTTTCCTCCCAAGGCTCCTAGCATTAAGGGTAACCACCTTCCACCCTTTTCCCCCCTTTTTGACACAAATAAGATCAGGAAGTTGTTATCCCTCTGTACATACAGTTAGTGAGACCCCATCTGGAGTACCGTGTTCAGTTCTGGAGACCCCATCTCCGCAAAGACATAGACAGAGTGGAGGCTGTCCAGAGGAGGGCAACCAAAATGGTGCAGGATCTGCACCAGAAGACATATGAAGAAAGACTAAAGGAGCTTAATATGTCTACCCTTGAGGAAAGAAGGGACAGAGGTGACATGATAGAACTTTCAAGTACCTCAAGGGAATCAACAAAGTCCAAGAGGGTAGCATCTTTCAGAAAAAGAGATGTGTAAGAACAAGGGGGCACAATTTGAAGATGAAGGGGGATGGCTCAGAGGTAATGTGAGGAAGTATTTTTTCACAGAGAGGGTTGTGGATGCATGGAACAGCCTCCCTGAGGAGGTCATGGAGTCAAGAACAGTGGGGGAATTCAAGAATGCATGGGACAGACATAAGGCAGTCCTAGTGGGGGGTAGGAGGAAGTAAGCTGTTGGTTAACTAGGATCTGCAGCTTATCTGTTAGGTAGTAAAATGAGCAGACTAGGTGGGACAAGCAGTCCTTATCTGCCGTCACATTCTATGTTTCTATGTTGCCAGGCCTATTGGATGGCTGAGCATCTTAATCTTTTCTCTTGTCACCTTTAACATTATTTGCTGCAGAGCATGAGGAGATAGACCCTTCAGAAGTGTGCTTTCCGCCATCATTGGAAACACCCTCATAGATTTTTTTATTATTTTTTTTAGGTGACACAGAGGTAGACTGAGAAGACGTGCTTCTTTTTAATTTTTTTACTATTTTTAAGAAAGTTTTTGGGCAACAAATATGACAGGACTCAGAATTTATAAAGTTGTGTTGTGAACCTAAGCACTTTAAGCAAAGGTCCAGTCCCAAAAACTCAAACTCCTCAAGAACCATTTCCTCAGGCATAAGGTCCTGAGGTTCAGGAATGTTATTCTGCCCTAAGACAAAGTCAGCAGAGTGTGGATGAGTGGCAGGCTGATTGGATTCTTGCTGGACAGGACCAGCAGTGTTGAGTACCAGACCAGTCTGACCCAGTCTGAAACTATCAGGATTACTGCTGCAGGTTCCCTCTTGAGTTTCAGGAGTACTTTCTGAATTAATGGGAATGTGGGAAAGCATACAGAAACTTCCCTGTCCAGTCCAGTGGTGTCTTCTGGGACTGTCCCTCTAGCTGGTGGTCTGCAACAAAACTGAGAGAGCTGATAGTGCTCCCAGGATGTGAACAGGTCTACATTGGGAGTTCCCCACCTTCTGAACACTGTGGCCAGAACCTGCTGGTTTAAGGCGAATTCATGATTTCCCTGGCTGATTCTGCTTAGGGAATCTGCCAAGACATTGCTTTTGTCTGGCAGATGCACTGCAAATATGTTTGCTTCTAAGGAATACTGTATGTCAGGGCCCAGATCCTCATTGCCTCTGTGCACAGTTTTGAGGATCCTGTTCCTCCCTATATGTTTATGTAGTACATTGTTGTGGTGTTGTCTGTCCTAATTTGGACAGACTGACCCTGTAGCTGGGAGAAGAAAGATTACAGTACTAGGAGCACTACTCTGAGCTCCAGGAGTTTGGTGTATTCTAGTGACTCCTGTGTGTTCCATATGTGACATTCACTGTGAGGTTCTGCAAGTGGGTGCTACACGAAGGAGTGAGGCATCCGTAGAAAGAATACATTTTGGTGCTTGCTGATGGAAGGGAATGCCCTCTCTGAGATTGCTTTCTTCCTTCCACCACTCTAATGATTCCACTAGTGCTTTTGTCAGTGGCACCAGCTTTGAATGTGGATCCCATCTTTGAGACCAGCTGTCTCTTAAGTGGTTCTGATTAATTCTCATTTGGAACATGGCCCATGGGACCACAGCTGTGGATGCTGACATGTGCCCTAGTAACTGCAGCAATTCTCTTGCTAGTATTGGCTGGCCTCCTGTAAAAGGCTCTGCTGTTGCTATCAAAGCCATCAACTCTTGCTTGTGGGGGGAATGTTTTTTCCTGCAGGGTATTTAGCTGTGCTCCTATGAAGTAGCGCTTGAACAGGCTTTAGCTGGGATTTCTGTAGGTTTATTAAGAATCTCTGGTTTCTGGTGGAACAAGGTATTCGGGGACACAGAGTGCAGAGTGGTTGGTTGAGGAGGTGGGTAGGCACAGTATCCCAAGGGGCTGTGCCAAGTAGGTATCCGGCCCACTACTACTTTACTCTGTGTGGAGGCACCACACTATTTTCACTGTTTCTGGGAACCAACCCCCAATAGTCACTGAAGCAGGATCCAGGCTCCTTGCTGGGTGTCAGAGACAGTCGGCAAGAGGGGGGTAGCCCACTAGCATATAGCGCTGGTGCTACATGAGAAAGCAAGGTGTGATGGTTTTCCCCTACCTGGATGACTGGCTAGTCTCAGGAAAAATAGAGGAAGAGACAAGATGCACAGTTCGGTTGGTAAAAAACATATTGGAGGACCATATATTTCAGCAAGAAGTACATGCAATGAATTTCACTAACACAGCAGATTCAAACAACAAATTCACAGCTTTATTTGGCGATAAGGAATAGGAAAAGGGATACTTGGATGTAGGGTTGCTGTGAAGGCAAGAAACATTAGTAAGATATGCAATTTCAAACACGTGGGCCCACAGGCTGAGCCCTTCCCCCCCAAACTGGTACCACTGTCCCTGTATTGTCCCTATGGTACTCACTAGGTGCAAGTCTGATCGGTGCCGTGGGTTGGCTGGCTGTTGGGGCCCTGAAATTGTAAAGCTTGAACTCTGTTAAATAACATCTTCCCCTTTCCCTTCCCAGGAACCAGGTCCTGGGTACTCACGGTTTGAAGATCTCAGCACCAAAGGAAAAATGGAGCTCCTTGGAGTCGTGCAGCAAATCGAAAAGCAGGCCAGCCAGGATCCCTCCATCTAGATGGAACTTGCTCGAGGATCTTGCAGCTAGTCACCTTGATTGTAGTTCTGGCCGCTTGTCACCTTCAGTCGCTTCTGGCCCCCTGCAGAGCACTGTGGCAGGACAACACTAGCCCCAGAAGGCTCAGACTGGAAGTGGCTCCACAGCCTGGCTCCCATGATCAGAGAGCCCTAGTACATCGGGTGCAAGACCCGTGACCTCCTGAGACAGTGAGTCCCACTTGGGAGGGGTTAGCAAGTTCCTTCCCTGGCTCTGGGTGAGGACTCCCAAACGGTGGGGGTCCTCCTGCAGACCCTGCACTGAACTTTCAACAGTCACAGTTTTTGGGAAGTCTCTCCAATGAAGTCCAGAGCCAATCTGAATGGATGCTAGCCTCTTATTTCAATCAATGCCAGGGCAATTCAGCAGGAGGGGATTCAGCAGCAACAGCCCCCCCCCCCCCGCACACCAATCCACACTCTCAGTTTAGCAGTGCCCAACCCTTTCTTCGGCTGCAGCAAAACCTCAGCTCTCAGCCACTTTAACCAGTTTACTCTGGATACACACACACACCCTGGCTAGCACCCTCATGACCAGAGACATTCTGCCTGTTCAGGAAAAGATGCAATTGCAGTCCACACAAGCAAATGACTTTTCAGCAGCAACTCTAAAACTCAGATAATCTGCTCAGTTCTTTCATTCAGCTCAATTTCCCATTATATGGTATCTGCCACATTTAGTTTCTCCCAACTCTCATTAAACAGCTTTCCAGTACCTGGAGAAACAGGATCACAGCTCAGTCTCTTTCTGTCTTTTCCCCTTCGCAACCCAGTCTTTCAGCAAGCACCTGGGGATTCTTTCTGCAACCACACTCTTCAGATTAGGGCCTGGGTAAACCCCTGAAGTCCAAACTCTGCTCCCACAGCACAGTTCTTACTCATCCAGAGTCCAGCCACAGACTGAAATAAACCCAGTAAGCCTCCACTGTAGCAGCTAAAATCCCAGTGTTCTGATTGGCTGTAGAAGCCTTTCAATAATTACGAACATACGAATCTGCCGGTAGAACAGACCAGTCGGTCTATCTACATCTGCCCTAGTGTGCAGCTAGCACCCTAGATTGCAGCTGCCCAAGCCTTCTTCCTCTCAGTTCCTCCCCCGCTTGTCCCAGCCCCTGCCCCCCGGACTCTTCCTCTTGCTTTATCCCACTCCTTCTTAAAGCTATTGTCTGTCCTACATGTTACCACCCCCTCTGGCAGCACATTCCAACCAGACACCACCCTCTCAGTGAAGTATTGCCTCCTCATTTCCCTCTAGAAACGTCCCCCTTCCAACCTTAGTCCATGCCCCCTCATCTCTCTTCCACTCCTCAGTTTAAACATCCCCTCAGTGCTAGGTTTATTTACCCCCCTCAGATATTTAAACACTTCAATCATATTCCCCCTATCCGTCCTCTCCTCTCCTCCAGTGTGTACATGTTCAGCTCCTTCAACCTAACTTCATATTCTTTTCCTTCCATCCCTTTTAACATTTTTGTTGCCCTCCTTTGCACCCCCCTCCAGTAACTTTATATCTCTCCTTAGGTATGGCCTCCAGTATTGCACATAGTACTCCAGGTGCGTTCTGACCAATGATCTGTACAGAGGTAGGATCACATCCCTGTATCTGGATGAGAACCCCCTTGTGATGCACCCCAACATCCTGTTTGCCTTCGCTGCTGCTCTCCTGCACTGGGCCGAGTTGTTCATGCTGCCAGTTACCAACACTCCTAGGTCCTTCTCCTCCTCCTCTGTGATCCCCAACCTCATCCCCCCCCCAACCAATAGTCCCTCTTCTTGTTCTTAGCCCTGAAGTGATCAATATTCCCTGCACATTTATTGGGGCATGATCTAGGTGCCAGAATTAGTCACCTCCTTTTCCCAGGAGTCCCTCTGTCATAGTTTTGGGCGCCTAGATCACTGATTGGCTGAAATAGAAGAAAAAATTACCTTAGTAATTATGTTTCTTCTAATGGAGTCTTGCTGTATTCTGACTATTGCAGTTAGCTCCAGCCTTTAAACTGCCCCGGAGAACAAAGGGTTAAGTTTTCTATGCGTGGCATAGAATGCTGAGCTCGAGCTCAGTTGAGGTCTCTGTCTGTTCCCCTTTGAAACTCAACCATCAGATTCTTACGAGCAAAAACTCACTAACCATCCTATGTGGAAATTGTAAACAATTTTTACTAGCCAACTGGCAACAAGGATTTTTGGATTCCCAAAAAAGACTCAAGTCAGGAAACCCAAAACCAAAAACCAGCCCCCTTAAGGGATAACAACAACAACAACAAAAAACACCCAAACAAATAAAGGGAGGGTGTGTAATAGGCACCTCTAGGGTGCAACACTGCACCTGCCCACCCACTTCCCAAAAACAGGTTCTGAGAGGGGAGGCATGGAGGGAGGGAGGTCAGAATACAGCAAGACTCCATTAGAAGAAACATAATTACTAAGGTGAGTAATTTTTTTTTCAAACAACATGAAGTCTTGCTGTATTCTGACTATTGCAGACTACCAAGCAGTACCTCCATGGAGAAGGGACAAAACCTACTTTGGGAATAGGCTCTGAAGTACTGCTGTGCCAAACTGAGCATCACTCCTAGCCTGGATATCCAGAGAGTAATGCTTGGCAAAGGTATGTAGTGTTTTCCAGGTGGCTGCTTGACAGATTTCTAAGAGAGGGATAGTCCTGGCAGCAGCCAGGGAAGCAGCTGTACCTCTTGTAGAGTGAGCCCTCAGGCCTGAGGGTGGAATCTTTCCTAGTTTCTCATAGCAGAATTGTATACAAGACACAATCCACCTGGCAATAGTTCTCTTGGTGGCAGGTTTACCCTTTCCCACTTCCCCATAAGTGAGGAATAACTGGAGGGATTCAAACCTGTGACCCTTGGTACGCTCTATGTAGTAGCTAAGGGCTCTTTTAACATCCAAACTGTGTAGCCTTCTCTCCCATGAGGAAGAATGATCAGTGAAGAAGACAGAGAGAGACATGGACTGATTCAAGTGGAAGTCTGAAACCACTTTGGGCAAGAACCTCCTATTGGTTCTAAGGACCACTTTCTCTCTATGGAAAGAGATAAAATCAGGTTCCACTGACAGAGCTTGCAGTTCATTGATACGTCTGGCAGAGGTAATTGCTACCAAAAACATAGTTTTCCAAGTCAAGTACTTAAGCTCGGCTGAGGACATAGGCTCAAAAGGAGGTTGCATAAGTTGAGCAATGCAAATATTTAAGTCCTTCTGGTGGAAGGCTTTCGAGAAGCTTTAAGAATGTCCAGAACCCCCTGAGACAGGTGCAAATCTGCATACTCTAACTCTTCAAGAGCCATGTCTTGAGATTGAGAGACCGAAGATTGGGGTACCAAATCCTCCCCTGAGAGGAGGTTAACAGGTTGTAATTCCTGGGAAGAGACAGGGGAAGATGGACTGTTAGAGACAGCAGCAGGGGGTACCAAGGCTGTCTGGCCAAGTCTGGAGCAATCAGAATAACTTTGCAAGGTTGTGACCTTGTCTTGACTAGGACTTTGAACAGAAGAGGAAAGGGAGGGAAGGCATACAGAAATCTCCCTTCCCAGTTCAAAATCAGAGCATCCAGAGGGACTGAACCCAAGACTGGGGGTCTGCAACAAAACAGAGGAAGTTGGTGATTGTCTGGGGCCTCAAAGAGATCTATCTCTGGAGTGCCCCACCTTGAAAAAAACACTTTCAAAACCAAGGGGTCCAGGGACCATTCGTGATGGCCCTGGGAGATCCTGCTCAGTGCATCTGCTAGCACATTGTCCTTTCCTGGAAGGTGGACTGCTTTCAGAGAGGTCTGCAGGGAATAAGACAGGGACCACAATTTCATGGCTTCTGTGCACAAGGCCATAGACCAAGTGTCTCCCTGCTTGTTGATGTACCACATGGTGATGGTGTTGTCTGTCCTGACCTGAATCACCTTGTTCTGCACCAACTGAGAGAAGGCTTGCAGGGCATGAAAAACTGCCCTGAGTTCCAGGAGACCGATATGAAGGAGGGACTCCTGGGGAAACCACAGTCCTTGGGCTGTGAGATCCCCTAGATGAGCTCCGCACCCCCAAAAGAGAAGCATTCATGGTAAGGACCATCGAATGAGACTGAGTGACAAAAGGGACCCCTTGCCTTAAATTGTCCTGATCCTGCCACCACTGAAGAGCTTGGATCAGTGTCCGAGTAACTGGAATCAGTTTGGTAAGAGGGCCCTTCCTTTGGGACCAAAAGGCCCTCAGATGGAACTGAATGTCCCTCATTTGAAATCCTGCGCCTTGGACCACTGCTGTGGAAGCTGCCACGTGGTCCAAGAGCTGGAGGAAGTGCCTTGCTGGTTGGGACACCTGAAGGCTGAAGGACGAAGCCAGTTCTATAAGAACCTTTGTCCTTTCCAGAGAAGAAAGGCTCTTGCTTTGACAATATGCAGCTCTGCCCCTATAAAGGTAAGGAGCTGAACTGGTTCGAGAACTGATTTAGGGAGGTTGAGAAGGAAAAGGAAACCCAGAGAAGTGAGCACTTGCTGAGTCACTTGCAGGTCTGACTTGACTTGGTCTGGAGACTGACCTACTATGAGCCAATCGTCCAGATATGGAAAAATGGAAATCTTTTGCCTTCTTAGAAAGGCAACAACTACTGCCAGGCACTTTGTCAAGACCCTTGGAGCTGATGTTAGGCCAAAGGGCATTGCTTTGAACTGTTAATGGTCTGAGGGCAACTTGAACCTGAGGTACTTTCTGTGGGAGCACCTGATGGGAATATGAAAGTAGGCATCTTTGAGGTCCAGGGAGACCAGCCAGTCCCCTGGCCTTAGAGAGGGAAGAATTATTCCCAGAGTCACCATCTTGAACTTTGGTTTTAGAAGATGTTTGTTCAGGTATCTTAGATCTAGGATGGGTCGCCACTCCCCTGTCTTTTTTGGGGTAAGGAAGTATCTGGAGTACAGACCTTTTCCCCAGTGTAGGGTAGGAACTCTCTCTATGGCTCTTAGAGCCAGAAGAGATGAAACCTCTGCCTCCAGGGCAAGGGTCTCGAAGAGACCTGCAGGTGGAAAAGATCTGGTTCTCATCTTTGGAAATTTTTTGAAGCTGAGAACCAGTCCCTGGCTTACTACTTCCAGGATCCACTTGTCTGATGTAATAGACATCCAGTCCAGGACATAGTAAGCCAGTCTGCCCCCTACAGGAATAGGAGAGTCGACCCGGGCAGACCCATCAGGGTGTCTGCTTAGCAGGGGCCTTAGGCTGAGGGGTGGATGCAGCCCTGCACTTCCCCCTTCTGCCTCTCCCTCTAAAGAACCCCCTCTGTGAAAAGGGAGAAGAGGCCTGTGCTTGGTAAAAAAGGCCTATGAAAAGGCCTGCCCCTGCCCCTAGATTGCTGCCTCTGAGGAATTGCTTGCCTTTCTTTGGCCTGAGCACTCTTATAAGTGGTCCTGTACTCATCCATTTTCTTCATGTAATTCTCTGTCTGCTCCCCAAACGAAGAATTACCCACCACAGGAAAATCCATGGCCTTAGTCTGGGTGTCCTGTGAGAGGCTAGTACATCTGAGCCAAGCCATCCTCCGAAGAGCCACAGATGTAGCCATGACTCTTGAAGACACATCACTGGAGTCCACAGCAGCATGAAATTGTACCTTTGATGCCTCAGTCCCATCAGCAGCCACCTCCTCCAGCTCCTTGGCCAGCTGGGGGGGAAGCCTGTTTAGTCAGTGCCAGTACAGTGTCCCACCTGGACTTCTGGTACCTGGCTGTATAGGCCATATAGTTCACCTGCCTGAGTCCCAAGGAAGATGCCACATACTGTTTCTTTGCCATGGCATCCATCTTCCTGGAGTCTGTCTGGGGGGTGTGAAGCCAAGGGAATATTTGCCTTGTCACAGGCAGCAGCCTGCACTACCCCAACGTGGCTGCATCGCTGGTATAAAAACTCCATATCTGAGCCTGATAGTATATACCTCTTGTCCATCCTTCTGTCAACAGGAGGTATAGAATTGGGAGACGTTAGGATTTTTTGTGTCTGCTTCCCAAAATATTTGTGAAGGGGAATAGACAGTCTCCTGGACTCTGGGATGTCCATCATTTCCACATAATCAGGCTCCCTCTTGATCCTCCATTGCCTATTCCATAGGAAGCTGGAGGGTCTCAGCCACCTTTCTGTAAAACAGAAAGTAGGAAGGGGACTCAGAAAGCTTAGGAGGGGATACACCCAAAGGTCTGTCTGGGGAGATGTCCAGTTCCACAGGCACATCCAGACTTTCACCATCATCATCTTCAAACTCCCCCTCCTCCTCAAACTCCGGTTCATAAAAGTCTTCAGGGGTATAATCTTGAACTGGGGGAACTGACCGAACCGAACCCCTGCCAAAAGGTGCCGGATCGGTTGGAACCGAGCGAAGCGATTCCACAATCCGAATCGCTCTGGCTATTTCCTTGGCGGTCCAGAACATGAACCTCTGGATCCGAACCAGTCGATTTTTCTTTGCGTTTTCTTTTTGTAGGAACCGATCCCTTAGGATCAGCTCTCCTTTTGCCCGAAGAAGTATAGCCCTGGTCAGAGGGCACTCCTTCTGGTTCGGTCGGAACCGAACCGGGCTGGCCATCCCGGGTCAGCGGACTTATCAGCCTCCTTTTCCCTCAGTCTACCTAATCTCTTTTCAAGAGTAGATTTAGGAAAATGTTTACATATTTGTCAGTCTGTATCGAGGTGTTCAAACCCCAGACAATAAACACAGGTGGTGTGGGGATCGGCCTTAGCAAAGACCTCCCCACACTCACTTCAGTGTTGAAACCCAGTGGGCCCGGTTTTTTTCTTGGGTTTCACAGACATGGCCAACCTAATCAAACTTACCCTTTTTATGGCAACCGTCAGGCAAGACTCCCTTATCGGTTCCTAACCGTGTCACGGGTATTGGAAAAAAATGTTCAAAACACGTTTTTTTAGAACCGATAAGGACCGGTAACCACACACTAAAGTAAAACACAAGGATTCACTACAGATGATCGGTTCAGCCGAACCGATCTAACATTTTTACAATTTCCACACAGAAAAACAGAACAAAAACCTATCTAGTACTCACGGTACCGCAGACAGAGACTGAACCGACTATGCGCAATAATTTTCGGTTTAAAACCAACACTTAACTGACACTTTAACCAACTTTCGAACCGAGCTGCAGGAGAAATCTCCGGAGCGACTGTTCAGTGAGGCGGATTAAGAATCTGACGCTTGAGTTTCAAAGGGAAACAGACAGAGACCTCAACCGAGCTCGAGCTCAGCATTCTATGCCATGCATAGAAAAGTTAACCCTTTGTTCTCCGGGGCAGTTTAAAGGCTGGAGCTAACTGCAATAGTCAGAATACAGCAAGACTTCATGTTGTTTGAAGGGGTTAAATGTCACAACATGTATGCTCCCAATAATTTACATGAAGTCCCTTTCAAGCTTAAGCAGTCTCTCCCATTTCAACCTCTGGTTCAACCCAATACCTTAGTCCACTGTCATTAATGCCCCACCAGAATGTAGACCCAATGGTCCTCTATCAAATGAGCCCACTCTCAAGGCTGTGGTCCCAACTGTTTGGCTGTCACTGCCACCATAACTACATCCACCTAGGTGGCAGGCAGCAATGTCATTAATATTCATTAGGGGCTGCTCATTAATATTCATTAGCTTCGAGCAGCCCCACTGTTCAAAGTCCTTTTCCACTGCCCCAACGGGCTTCTGCCTGATTTTCCACAGGTCCCCAGTCCCAAAGACATCGGGACAGGCCCCAGGACCACCGACAAGCTCTCCGATGGCAGACCGCAACAGCGGTTACAACATCAAAGTGCTTCATGCGCTCATGCGAGCACCGGCTGAAAACAGCATGCTAGCTGCTTGTGGTGAAAGAGTTACACCCAAAATGGCAAAAGAACAGCCCACTGGCAGAAGAACCATGGGGCAGACTAATGGAGCACCAGCAAAACAGGGCAAAATGGGGCACTTGCAAGTAAGCCCCCCAGAGGAGCGTTACACTCAGATGTGCTGTCACCACAGCCAAGCACTTTGTGAAAACCCCTGGAGCGGAGGTGAGACTAAACGGGAGAGTTCTGAACTGGTATTGGCAGTTCCCTAGCTTGAATCGGAAGGTCTTTTCTATGAGACTGTCTGACTGGGATATGAAAACAGGCATCTTTCAGATCCAGGGATCCCAGCCAATGACATTTCTCCAAATATGGTATCACTGTCCTTAGTGTGACCATCCTGAATTTTTATTTTTTCAATGCTTGTTCAGAAACCTGAGATCTCAAATGGGTCGCCACTCCCCATTTTTCTTGTGGATCAGGAAGTATCTTGAGAAAAGGCCCCTGCCCCACTGGGAGGCATGGACTCTTTCTACGGCTTTTGATACTAACAGATGTTTTACTTCCAGTTCCTGCAAATTTCTTTCTATGGGAGGGTGAGCTAGAAGAAAACATTTCTTACCATAGTAATCTTGTTTCTTCTAAGGGGATCTTACTGTATTCTGAGAAGTGCAGTATGGTCTCACCATAGGACTGCCCCAGAGCCGAAATGGTTAATAGAACCTATGCTAATAGTGGAATGTTAGGCTCGAGCTCGGTTTTCAAATCACTGTCCCTGGTTGCACTTCCTGCAACCGTCAGATTCTTACGAAGCATGGAGAAGCTAACACTAACTAACCAAAGTAAGTTTACTACCCCTAAATACCCCTACTGGGGAAACAAAACTCGAACAACAGGAGGTATCTCTAAGACTCAAGTCAACAGATGCCCAACAAACTAATAGGTACCCACAGGTTTCCAACATCAGTAACACAGGAATGATCAGAGACCTGAAGGTCCTAGCAGGGAAGGAAGGGTGGGAGCTCAGAATACAGTAAGATTCCCTTAGAAGAAACAAGATTACTATGGTAAGTAATGTTTTCTTCAAACCCCAGGAAATCTTACTGTATTCTGACAAGTGCAGACTACCGAAGCAGTGCCTTTGGAGGTGGGCAGAGGACTTATTTTGGAAACAAGCTCTGCAGAAATGCTGTGCCAAACCTAGCATCACTTCTAGCCTGGGTATCCAGGCAATAATGCTTTGTAAATGTATGAACTGTTTTCCAAGTAGCTGCCTTACAGATTTCCAACAAAGGGATATCTCTGAAAGCTGCTATAGATACAGCAGCCCCCTAGTAGAATGGGCCCTAAGCCCTTGTGGGGGCTGCTTACCCACCTTGTCATAACAGAATTGTACACATGAGACGATCCATCTTGCTATGGATCTCTTTGTGGCAGTTTTACCCTTGCCAGCCTCTCCACAGGTCAGAAAGAGTTGGGTTCTGTCCCCTCTGTGACCTTTTGTGTGATCTAGATAGTAGCTAATAGCCCTCTTGACATCCAGGCTATGTAACCTACGCTCACCTGAAGAGGAACACTCAGTAAAGAAAACTGGCAAGGTGATGGACTGATTAATGTGAAAGTCAGATACCACCTTAGGAAGAAATTTGTTATTCGTCCTGAGTGCCACCATATCCCTGTGGAAGGCCACGTAACTAGACTCCATGGACAAGGCCTGAATCTCACTAATGCGTCTAGCAGAAGTAACAGCCACTAAAAACACAGCTTTCCAAGTTACATACTTAAGGTCAGCCGAAGACATGGGTTTGAAAGGACGCTGCATGAGCTGTGCTATGCAAATGTTTAGATCCCACACAGGGGTAGGGGTCCTATCAGAAGGGTGCAAATGCAGTAATCCTTTAAAGAACTTTCGAAACACTGCATTAGAGGCCAAAGAGGAAGGTTTACCTGCTGACAGGTAAGCAGATACTGCAGCCAGATGAACCTTCAAAGTAGAGGTCCTGAGACCTAGGGAATGAAGATGGGTAAGATAGTCGAGAACTACTGATAAGCCAGCCTGGGTATGATCCAAATTTTTGTCTCTATATCAGAAAGAAAATCTTTTCCACTAAAAAGTATAAATCTTTCTGGTAGCAAGTTTTCTGCATACCCTAAGGACCTCCATTACCCCTTCTGAGAGATTCAGATTTGCATACTCTAGGTCCTCAAGAACCAGGCTTTGAGTCTGAGGGACTGAAGGCTGGTATAAAGGAGGCAGTATAGCGCAGTGGTTTAAGGCTCTGAGCTGCAAATCTGGTGACATCCAGCAGACCAGACTGGGGTTTGAATCCCACAGCTTCCACTTGCATACTGTGTGACCCTGAGCAAGTCACTTAACTTCCCTGTGCTCCCAGGTCGCTCCTGTAAAAAAGCTTTCAGCTTAGTGTGCTACTCCTGGTTAAACAACTAACTAACTAACTAACTAACTAAATAAATAAATAAATAAATAAAGGATCCTGCCCTGGGAGGAGATGAGCAGATTGTGCCTCCTGGGTAGGCTGACTGGCTTGGCTACCAATAGGGACAGGACTAGGGGATACCATGGTTGCCTGGCCCAATCTGGGGCAATGAGGACCATTGTGGCTGGTTGTGTCCTGAGCTTGTTCAGGACTCTCAGTAATAATGGGAAGGGAGGGAAGGCATACAAGAACTTCCCTGTCCAATCCAGGATCAGTGCATCCAGCGGTACTATACCCCTCAGTGGAGGTCTGCAGCAGTACAGACGGAGCTGGTAGTTGTCTGGGGAAGCAAAGAAGTCTACCTCTGGAGTGCCCCACCTTCTGAACACCAGCTGTAGTACTTGCTTGTTGATGGACCATTCGTGATGGTTCTGATTTATTCTGATTAGTGCGTCTGCCAGCACATTATCCTTCCCTGGAAGGTGGATTGCTGACAGTACAATGTTTAGGGAATAGGCCTGGGTCCATATTTTCATAGCTTCTGTACACAGGGGTGTGGACCTTGTGCCTCCTTGTTTGTTGATGTAATACATTGTGGTCATGTTGTCTGTCCTGACCTGGGCCACTTTTCCCTGCAGCATATTGGTGAATGCCTGAAGTGCCAGAAACACTGCCCTGAGCTCCAACAGGTTGATGTGTAGCAATGACTCCTGCTTCAGCCATGTACCATGGACAGCATGCTCCTCTAGATGTGCTCCCCACCCTAGAAGGGATACATCTGTAGTGAGCACCAGAGATGGTTGCTCCTGTAAGAATGGGACCTCTAGTCTGAGGTTTCCCAAGTCCTGCCACCACTGGAGCACCTGCACAAATGTTTGAGTGACTGGGACCAACTTTGACAATTTGTCCTTTTTTTGGTGCCAGTAATGTTTGAGATGATATTGAATATCCCTCATCTGAAACCTTGCTCCTGACACTGGGGCAGTTGAAGCTGCCATGTGGCCCGTCAACTAGAGAAAATGTCTGGCCGGCCTGAGGCTGTGAGGTTTAAAAGAACCTGCCAGCTGCCTGAGAGTGTCTTCCCTCAGCTTCCTCTGACTGAATCCAATTCTGCTCCTATAAATTTCAGGAGCTGTACTGGTTGCAGTACTGACTTCTGCTGGTTTATCAAGAAACCCAAAGACTGTAACAGTTCCTGTGCCAATGCCAGAGACTGCCTGACCTGTTGGGGAGACTGTCCCACTAAGAGTCAGTCGTCCAGGTATGGGAAGACCGACACTCCCTGCCTGCGCAGGTGTGCCACAACTACTGCCAAGCATTTTGTGAACACCCTTGGGGCAGAGGTAAGGCCGAAAGGCATAGATCTGAACCGCTAATTGCCTGATGGAAGCCTGAACCTCAGAAACTTTCTGTGAGAGTGCCTTATGAGGATATGGAAATAAGCACCCTTTAGATCTAGAGATGCCAACCAATCCCCTTGTCTTAAAGTTGGTAGAACCGTTTTTAAGGTGACCATTTTGAATTTTGGTTTCAGTAAATGCCTGGTTAGGTACTTGAGATCCAATACGGGTCACCACTCCCCTGCATGGGATAGACATAAAGGAATTCTGGAGGTCAGGGGTAAGAGGCAACAGACTTCTAGGAAAACATAAACTGAACTTACAAGCTCAAATGTGCAGACTGGGTGGGCCATAGGCCCTTATCTGCCGACACTGTCTATGTATCTATGTAGCTATGTATCTGCCTGGCTGCCATATCACTGCTATCCACAGCCATTCTGAATTGGACTTTGGAAGCCTCTATCCCTCTCTTGGCAGCTTCCTCCAGATCTGTAGCCATTTGTGTTGCCACTGACTTAGTGTTCTGTAGGACAGTGTCCCAGAGTGTCCTTTGAAATCTAGCAACATAGGCCATGTATGAAGCCTGCCTAATTGTCAGTGAGGAACCCAGATATATCTTTTTTGCAATAGAATCCAGCTTTCTGGAATCCTTGCCAGGAGGATGGGATGCCAGGGGAATACCTGCTTTATCACAGGCTGCTGCCTTTACCACACCCTCGTGGCTAGGGTGGCCAAACAGAAACTCGGCCCCACCCTTAGTCACCCAACATTTCTTATCCACCTTTCTATCAACTGGTGGAATAGAAGTAGGGGTATGCAGGATTTTCATCACCTGCTTTTTTAAGGATTTATGGATGGGGAGCAAAACCCTTTTTGGAGCCTGAACATCCATCATGTCCCTGTAGTCCTGTTCCTCCTCCTCATCGGTTGATTCCTGTGTGGGGACGTCCGGGGACAAGGCCAACTGTTTAACAAATTTGAAATGAAAGGAAAAGTCCTCGGTCCCCTTGTCAGGGGAGTCAGGACAATGAGGATCCGGTGAAATGTCCGGATCAATGGGTTCACTGTAGTCCTCATCCTCAAAATCATCAGCACCATCATAGTAATCCTCATCAAAAGTGTCCACCTCTGGTTCCAATGAACCGGGAACCAGAGTGGAACTTGAGACATCCAAACGCGGTCGCTTTTGAACCTGAACCGGTGTTACCAGTTGAAGCGACTGAATTATTTTGATAGCATTAGCTATCTCCTCAGCGGTTGGAACCAGAGTACTCGGTTGCGGTTCAACTGCTGAATGCTTTCCTTTTCTCTTTCTCTTCCCTGCGGCTGCCGGGTTAACAGCAGGGTCAGCAGGTTTCTTTTTAGTGGAAGAACCGTCACCCTTGCCAGAGGGCTGATCATGTGGTTCTTTTTGCACAGAAATCGGTTTGTCTGCAGCCGGTTCAGCAGCCTTTTCAGACATCCTCTCCTGCAGTCGTTTCAAACGCCTATCAAGCGTCGACTGAGGGAAATGTTTACAGATCTCGCAGTCCCCTTTGAGGTGGTCAAACCCCAAGCAAAACACACAAATAATATGAGGATCTGCCTTTGCGAATGGTTCCCCACACTCTGTACATTGTTGGAAACCTGTGGGTCCTGTTCGCTTCTTGGTCTGTGACATTGATCGTATTTTTAAACCGAAGTATAACCGAGAATTACCCCAGTAGTTTTAACTTAAATAAAAGCTGCTTTACCATACGGCAACAGTAATTTAAATTAAACAAATACAGAAATTGACCTTGGTTCCTTCTCGGTTGGAAAAACTGAAGAGGAACCGAAAGACTTACCCAAAACTACACTAATCTAACTAATTCTACCTGTGAACCAAGGACAGTGCTTCAGAAATCGAAAAACTAAAACGGACTTTCAAAATTAAACTGAGAAATTATTTCTTCAGTTAAAGTGAAGGAGAGCTGTCCGGAGACATTTACTGAGGCAAGCGGAGTAAAGAATCTGGCGGTTGCAGGAAGTGCAACCAGGGACAGTGATTTGAAAACAGAGCTTCAGCCTAACATTCCACTATTAGCATAGGTTCTATTAACCATTTCGGATCTGGGGCAGTCCTATGGTGATACCATACTGCACTTGTCAGAATACAGTAAGATTTCCTGGGGTTTGAAAAATGGAAATTATGTACCTACTGTAATTTGTGATCTTACTGTATATCTTCACCATTCATCACTGGTGGGTTCAAGCCAGAGGTGCTAGGACCCCACGAGAGCTTATACATTAGAGCTTTTTTCTAGGAAGAGGGGCCGGCCCCACCCTTGAGGCCCACGTACTATGTGACACTCATGGGTTGGACAGTAACCACCGCTGGCCCCTCCACCATCTCAGTTCTGCTCACCGGAGAGGAAAAAACAGAGACAGAGGGAGAAGGAGAAGGCTGGGGCAAGAGAGTCCAAGGAATAGCAAAATGGAAAGGAAATAAAACTGACAAGAAATAAGCCAGCCACAAGAGGAGGGAAGGGGAGGGACACCATGAGGTCTGGGGCCAGGGACCCCAACCACCAGGCAGGCCAAGGAAGGGTTAAGAAAAAGAGAGGGAGGGAGGGAAAAGAAGGGAAGAAGAAATGGAGAAAGAGGGGAGAGGAGAGTGAGAGAGACAGCAAGACACCCCCAAAATGAAGAGCCCACAGGGGTCCTCTGGGGGACCAGGAGGGGACCTAGCTGCTTTTATTTCTTCTCCCCCTTTTTTTCTTTTTATTGGGGCAGAAACCCCAAGGCAGGAGAGGGAGAGAGAGCATACAGTAAGCCTCACAGGCTGAAGAGGACTCAAGTTAGGGGAACCTAGTCCCCATGCGTAGCTGGTCACAGAACCTTGCAGATGTGAGCATCACATGACACCATGTGAGCCACATAAGGAAGTGCACTCCTGGTCTACCAGAGAAGGGAAAGGGGGCCATTGGGTCTCTCACTCCCAGTCCCTTACACAAATTTGAGGTGGGGACAGGGCCAAAAAACCCCTCAGACATAGACCCCCCTCAATTTAGGAAGCTCAGAACCTGAGAGGATGAGATCTTCTCATGCCTAGTGCCACTAGAAGCAGTAAAGGTGGAGGCCTTAAGTCTCCAGAAGTATTCAGACTTCTTAAAAAAGGTCAGGGGGGGACCCTGCCCATGATAACCCAGAGCTGGTAACCCGAAAAGTGAAATGGAGTAACCAAGACTCCAAGAGGAGGGGGCAGATGTCCCTGGAGCCCCCCCAACCATGAAGATGGGGACCCCGGAAGAGGGCAAACTTGAACTCGATGCCTCAGCAGAGAGGCAAGAGCCTCTTCAAGAAAGATAAAAGAGGGCCCAGGAAAGCCCTTCAGAAGAGTTCCCATCAGGGTCGCAAGGGGCCCCGAGAAGCCCCCAGTATAGAGAGGGTAAGCGCCCCTGCTTGCCCTCCCCCCCCAGAAATGGGTCCCTGTTGCTTCAGCAAAGGATCAGTGGACCTGGAGCTGCCAGCAGGACTATGCCCACAATTACCCTCAGTTGGTGGGAAGGCAAGCAGGGAGGAGGCACTGCCCAGACGCTGAGGCCCAAGAGGGGAAGGTGGGTGGGAATTAGTGATGAATGAAGATATACAGTAAGATAAAGAATTACAGTAGGTGTGTAATTTTCGTATCTTAACTGTATCAATCTTCACCATTCATCACTGATGGGTGAGTACCAAGCACCTAAAGGCGTCGGCACCTCCATGAGGGCTGGAAACTTCCCCCAGCCTCCTGTGAGGGGAAAACACAGGAAGGAATAGGCCCCTCACAGGTCTTGTGAGGACTGAGACTGATCAAGGGGAGACTGAGACTCCCGTTGTCCAGGAGAAGGAAGGCGCCCCAACAATTCTTGCCTCACCCTGAGGGAGGAAAAATGGGCCCTTTGGAAGGAAGAGGCAATCACCCTAAGCCGGGCCAGGGGTGATCACCATGAGAGGTGAAGCCATGCCATCCGCGTAATGCAGACTGCAGTTACTGCTAGCCTAGATGCTACCTCATTGGCGTCATAAGATGCAATTGCTTGGTGTCTCATTAGCTCTAGGCCCCTAGCAGAAAGGCAAATAGCTTGCCTGGTTGCCTCTGTATCAGGCAAGGTCACCAGGAGTTGTCCCAGCACCATCCACAGGTGCCTAGCATAGGCAGCCTGATGTGCCTGGTGTGCTGAGATGCACAAAAGGAGATGCACCACCAAGAAGACTCTCCTACCCCAGCAGTCAAACTCAGCCAAGTCAGACTCTGGGGGGCAGTTGTGTCTTGGGCGATGATGCCCAGAAGGGGTGTCCAGGAGCTCTATCCCAGAAGAGGGGTGGGGCATAGTACCTGGAGATCCCTGGGGTGTGCAATACCTCCGTTAACAGTCCCATGGGGCTGGGGAAGGAGCAGAGAGATGCTGCCAGACCCGATGCCATGCCTGCATGAAGGGACAGGCCACGGAGGGATAACAATGCTTTCAGGGCTGAACTCTCTGAGGAATGCCCATGTCGCATGGTCAGGAGTGCGACTCTTGAAGTGGGATATGTGGAGCTCCTCAAGCAACCTCGACAGGAACTGCTGATAGCTGGTGATATCAGCATCTGAGGACAGGTGGACTAAAGGATCCTCTTCCTCTGGGGAGGAATATGGGGGCTGAGGAGCCTGGCTCAGATTCCAGGGCTACTGGGGGCTCCGGTCTAAAAATGACCTGGTCCATGGCTCTAAGGTAGTGGGGGAAAGCAGCCACCGATAACCTGAACTGGTCCCAGATCACAGGACCCGAAGGGCCCAAGACACCTGGTAGAGTCAGAGGGGGGAGGCAGAGTATCCGCAGGGGGAGAAGAAATCTGGTGAGCCAGAGCAGGATCCCTGCTAGGGCTACAGGAACGCGCAAGGGACACCTCCCGAGGGAAGGGGGCTGCGCAACACACCCACTATAGATTGCTCAACCATACAGGAGCGGCCAAAGTGGTACTCAAGAGAAAGGACCCCATGATGGGGAGATTGGAACTTGTCTGTCCCCTGTGGGTGACCCCTAGTCCCACCTGCTGCAGACCCCACCTGGTCCGGAGGGTGAAGAAGAGAGGGGTTGGCACTGCGACTCCTCGCAGAGCCACCAGCAGCTTCAGAAGTGGGCCTGCATGCCACCCCCGACCTCCTCAAACTCCCCTCCCTAGAGAGGGACCTTCTTCTTGGATGGTCCCCAGTGCCCAAAACTGGGTGTTCTGAGAAAGCCCCAGTACCAGACAAGGTGCTAGAAACAACCCCAGATCCCACAATGGCTCCAAAATCCAACTTGGCACCACGGACAATGCGGGAACCAGACTCGGCAGCAGGGGCAGTGCCTCAGTCCAATCCAGCACCGAGCACGGTTCCAGCATCAGACTCAGTGCTGGAGATGGCATCATCCACTGACTCAGCGCTGACACCAGAGTTGTCCCCAGCACTGCAACTGGCGCTGGAGGACACAGCCCCAAGGGCAGGACCTGCTGGGGGAGTGACCAAAGCCATGACACCGGAAACCGAACGGTTAGGTCTAACAGGCAACAGGACTCCTCAGAGTTGGGTCATCTCAATCATCCTCCTCTGAAGAGGAGGAGATCAGGGAGACCGGCAGAGAAGCAACTCCAAAACCCTCCCACTCCTGGTGCCTCTGGTGGCACTAGAAGTGGGCCTAGCACTAACCGCAGAACCGCCTTGCTTACCGGCTCCAAGAGTGGAGTTGGGAGCTGAAGCCCTGCTAACAGGCAGTACTGAGGACAACACTGGCTCAGGCCCAGTGTTTAGCTGTGACACCGGGGACATCTGTGCTTCCGTGGGAGCAGCGGACTGTGAGAGGTGCTCAGCCAACCCCCTGGAGGAGTTAAACTGTCCACCCAACTCCTCACACAAGCCTGTGGTCTCAGTGAGACCAGAACCAGCCAAGGCCTCCTCCCCCTTGGTACATATAGTACCAGAGGGAGACCTGGTGGAAGGGCCCAACATCCTGACCTTGGCATCCTATGACCAATGCTGCCCACCGAAGGTGGGAGGATCCCAACCCACCTTTAACACGCCCACCTTGAAGACCTGGCAGTCCACGGAGAAGCAGGCATCACAGTTGTCCATATAGTGATGGGGACCCAGGCAGGTGAGACAATGATCATGATGGTCTGATACAGTCATCAGCTTGCAACAGGGGCACCAACGCATAGGGGCATGCCCTGCCTTGGATTTAGTACGCCCCAAACTGGACATGATCATTACGAATAACTGGAAATTAAACAAAAGCAAAGACTCGGTGCTGTAGAAACAAAAATATAAGAAATGGTTTTACCGGTTCCTGAAGATCTCCTATGGCGTCAAGTAAGCGGCAAAACTTTTGGCGGTCGATTGCAAACTTCACTTGCATTCACAGTAGAAAATACGGCAGCTCCCACAGGGTGATGCACCTCGACTGCGGGAAAAACAGAACTGAAGTGGTGGAGGGGCCGATGATGGTTACTGGTCAACCTGCGAGCGCCGCACAATATGTTGGCCTCGAGGGTGGCACCATCCCGGCACTGGCTCCTCCGCCTAGAAAAAAATCTAAAAGCTCCCTCAGAGTCCTAGAGCCTCTGGTTTGAACCTACCAGTGATGAATGGTGAATATCGATACAGTTAAGATCTTTTGTATTTATGCAGGTTTGGAAATTATTTGAAATGCAGATACAACCACTGGCCTACAACTTCCAGCACCCACTTGTCTGTGGTAATGTTTACCCATTCCTGGAAGTCGCATGCCTGATAATCAGGGAAGCTGTAATGTAAACCTTTTTGGCTACAGTATCCAATTTTTAAGAATCCTTTTCAGTAGGCTGCATAGGCAGAGTGATTTCTTTGCTCTCTCACAAGCAGCAGCATGAACTGCTCCGTGATGATTGGCATGGACATACAGGTATTCCACTCCCTGCTTGTCCACCTTGTATTTTCTCTCAGTTTTCTATAAATAGCTGCAGCTGAGGTGGGTGCAGACATAATGTTTGATATGGCCTTAACTGGTTTATGTAGGGGAAGTGACATTCGTTTTGGTGGAGCTACTCCCAACATGTCCATACAATCAGCATCCTCTTTGTCCTCCTCTGTTTCTTGGGGGTTGAGGCATGGATCATTTTTTGACAAATGAGGAAAAAATGAGCAGTCTACATTATGCCTACAAGGAGATTTGAAATCTTGTTTAGGTACACCCACCAGTTCCATGGAGTCACCTACCTCCTTTTGCACACAGTATTCTTCATCCTCCCCCTCCACAGGCAGATAGGCTGAAGCCTAAGCCTGGGGAAGGGGGGGCTCAGGTATCTTGTTCAAATTTCCCATGGCTTGGACTGCCTGGAAAAACTGCCACATTTCTGATATGTCCTTTGATGAGGGTATTTTATCTGTGCCATCTGCTTGCTCCTTTCTCTGTTCAGGAGTTGTGGCAGTGACATTCTGTTCTTTGAATTTCTTTTTGCAGACACTGTCTCCAGAGTCTGCTCTAAAGCTCTTTTTATTTTTGCCATCACTGGATTCAGGGTTTCCCCTTTTGGACACCCTGATATCTGAACCATCTTTACCAAGCCTTTCTTTTTTCTTGTCACCTTTCACATTATTTGCTGCCATACATGGGGAGACGGGCCCTTCAGATGTGTGCTTTCTGCCATCGTTGGGAACTACCTCAGAGCCTTTTTTATTATTTTTAGGTGACACAGAGGCAGACTGAGAAGGCATGCTTCTGTTTAACTTTGTTTTTTTACCCTTTTTAATGAGGTTTTGGGGGAAAAAAAAAAGTGACAACATTTACAACTTTTAAAGTTATGCTGTGGACCTGAACAGTTTAAACAAAGCTTGTGACAGTCTGCCCTTGCCAGGAGCAGGTAACAATTTCTACATTTTTTTGAAACTGAAGCACCACAAGGTCTCTCTGACATACCAGTCTGAGAGAACTTTAAATTTACAGAAAACAATTCCCAAGCCCAAACCAATGCAGTACAAGAGCCCAAGAGTAAAAATGGCTCTTGTACGGAGGAAACTGTGTACAGTTATTTTATACTGAAGTGACTGCACCTTTCAACTTCGAGCAGCCCAGATTAATTAGGTGAAAGGGCACAAACAGAAATGAAAAGTGACAGCACTCCGTCTTCTGTAATTTGTATAATCAAGAAATACTAACTCAGGGGTGTGGCCTAGCAGCAGAGCGAGATGGCAGCTTGAATTTGGAGCTCTGCAACCATCCCTTGCAATCCCCTCTAACTTAAACTCAATTTCCCAAATCTACTAACACAGCAGATATACTACGCAGCGCTGATGTTGTCCTCTCAAAAATCAGAGAAAAAACAGTCCAAAATAGCGTTTAAATCAGCACAACGTGACTCATCAGCTAATGGCTCATTTAAGCCTGATCAATCCCTTGGAGGCCCACGGGCAGTCCAGTTGGATAGGAATCTCCTGCCAGCAGAAGGTGCCTCTGGGAGAGAGTACTCTGAATTATCTTCCTACCAGGCAATGGCTGAGGGCTACCAGCAGTTAGAGAGACTGATAAAAGACCTAAAATACGACTTAGGCACCAGAATGGAGGCCGGTTTTGATAATGTAATGGCCCAAATTCAGCACCTGCAGCAGGCCGTAAATGCCACCTCGGAGCAGGTTGAATCCCACAAACAGTGTCTAGGGGAAGTAGAACAGCGCATTAGCGATCAGGAAGACAGGGCCTCTACTCAAGCAACTGACCTAGCTAAAGCTGTCAAGGAAATAGAATATTTGAAACAATCTATTGATGACCATGATAACCAAGAGCGCCAATGTAATATTCGCATCATCAGCTTCCCAGAAGGCGCGGAAGGGAAGAACTGCATTAAATTTTTACAAAGTTGGTTCAAAAATACCCTACAGTTACCTCAGGACATTTCCTTGGAGATTCAGAGGGCCCATAGAGCTCCAGGGCCGAAACCGCCTCCAGATCAGAAGCCAAGGCACATAATCATTAAATTCCTGCATTTACAGATCCAGCGGCAGCCATGGAGTATGCCAGGGAATTGGAGAAGCAAAAAGCTGCTTGAAATCTGCGATAGGCCTTGGCCTGAAGGTACTGTTTATCGTTCAAGGGAGGCAGAGGGGGTGAGGGAGCGATTCTCCGGTCCATAACTCCATCTGGGGCCTATAACGGCTGGATTCGGGAGTTCCCTCTTCCCCTCCCTCTCAGTATGTCCTACAAGGACATTGAATCGGAGTTTAGCGAAGGTGGAGCTGTAAAAGAACCTATGGTCCTAAAATTGGGACTCAGTCATGTTTTCGGATGGTACTGTTATGCATTTGGGTTTTCTTTTACGTTCTAATTACATGTAGATCACAATTGACTTTAATTTGAATAGATCCAAATGCTGATGAAAACACACATTTTAATTTAGTGCAGGTCTCAAATATATAATCTGAGGGGAACTGAGTAATCAGTGAAAGGCGGGGGGGGGGGTAATTGGGCTGGGTTCAGTTTTGCATCTTTACTCCCTGATGAAAGGGCTTTAAGGGGAGGATCTGTCCTAAATCATAACTTCGGTAAGAGCACTTGGAACAACGCTGTATCATCCATAGTTTTGAGATGACCTGCTCCTTTTCAGATACAGTAGGGGGTGGGAAATCTCAAAGATCCTCCTCATTTTCTTTTTTTTCCATGAAGTAGCCCAGGTCTGGGGTGGTGAAGTAACTTCTCAGACCTAAGCTCTCCCCAGCTGACAATTACTTTTTTTTTAATATTAGAGGGTTTACCAGGTTTTGACTTTAGAAGTTATTTTGTTAAATAAGGTTTGCAAGGGATGGATGCTCAATCTACGAAAAGTAGAGGGCAGTTTAATTTGGTTTGGTTTTCTCTACTGGGTTTGAGGGGAGTTTTGTGATATTAATTCTGTGTAGTAGGTTTGATGGGAGGGAAGGGAGGATGGGGTACTATGTTGGAAATGTAACTTCACAAAACTGGTTGCGTTATATAGGGGGGACATGGGTAGGCAGTTTAGTTCAACATTTTTATGAAAATGATCAAAGTTTTTTCAGCAGTGAAAGGAAAGATGTAATGTTACTACAGAGAGGGACTGGTCATGCTATACTAAATAAGAAACTGGATCATTATGTCTAAGATTGTGCTAATTACATGGAATGTCAATGGGCTATGAACAGTGATAAAAAGGAAACAGGTATTAAGCCAGATAAAAAATAAAATGAAAGGGGATATTGTATTCTTGCAGGAGCTGCATTCTACCAAAGAAGAACTGGACAGTTTGCGTCATTCCTTGGGGGGCACATTAATTGCATCTGCCTTCACTTCTAAAGCCCGAGTTGTAGCAGTTTGGATTAGGCCTGGTTTCCTGCATAAGGTCCTTTCCTCTGTGACTGATCCTCAGGTGAGATATGTCGTGGTGGTGGTGGTGGATTTGGGAGGTACCTCTACTACATTAGTTTCCATTTATGGTCCAAATATAGACCCCCCAGATTTTTTCACCCACCTAGGAACCACATTGGCACCATTTCCGGATGATATAATTATAGGGGGAGATATGAACACATACTGGGATCCACACCTAGACTATTCTAGAGTGAGGAAAGGCCCAGGCCCTAAGAGTGTTAAAACCCTTCGCCAAATGATGGAGGGGAGATCTTTGCAGGAAGCGTGGAGATTTTGCCATCCCTCCTCTGAAGAATATTCGTTTTACTCTCCTGCCCATAGACTGTATACCAGGCTAGACTATTTATTCTTAACAAAATCCAGGCTGGGAGAAGACCATTACTCATCTCAGATCATGCCCAGGGCCCGTTTTTCGGTGCTTGGAAAAAGCAAATTCCGTTTTGACCATCCTGGATTCCGGGATTTTACCAGTGTTTGGGAATCCAATTTCTGGGATTTTTCTGGTAATCCAAAACTTTATATTATTCGCTCATTTTAAGTAATAAATTTGTCTGTTAGTATTTAATCATGTTTTTATGCAGATTTAAGTCACATCAGCAGAAAACAAGAACATTTAATCTCATATTGCATGTTATATTAACTATCCAAGTTGTGCATCTACCAGCTATCAAGGCTAATGACTGTGGAACTCCATTGGCCAACCTGACATAATTATTAAAATATTCCCTTCTCAGATCAATGCATCCAGTGAAAATAAATGGTCTCATGTAACAGTAACATTTTCCTCACATGGATTAACCAATTCTGAAGTCTGCGCGATACTAAAAACACCAAAATCTAGTCTTTGTTTTAATGTTGACAATGTGTTCTGTGACATGTATAATAAACACTTCTCAAAGTTAAAATGCAATTAATGTTTTATTTTAAAAGATTTATAAAGGTAAATATGTACAAAAAATTCAAGTATTGACTACTGAACATGGGTCGACAAATACGCTATCCAGACAAATAAACTACCCAGACTACATGAACTAAAGCATACTATGTGAAGGACAGTAGAATCTAACCCATACCTACATATAATGTGGAGATATATATATATACATATATACGTAACCCCCTTGCAAATGGGGGTTCCCAAAAGTCTTCCAGGAGCTTGCCTGAATGCTCCAAGCCTGGGTGGTGTTCGGCATCTGAGCTGCTTAACTGTGGTTGCAAGTGACTGCTATTTGAGCCTCCACGTACTGTCTCTTTAAGAGCTGTCTGCTTGCAGACTTAATTAATTTGTATGGAGGGATTGTGTATTTAATGCTTGAATCCCGCCCGAGCTGCGGAGTAATCGCTCCATTTTGCGGTCGCTGAAGTTGCAAAGGGAGCCCATCTGAAAGCTGTAACTGTTTGCTTGTAATCATTTAAAGCATTAGAAAAATTGTAGTTTGTCTAACCTGCCTTTATTGCAGCTGGGACTCTGTGTGTGTTACCTCTCCATTTTGGACCTAAACTACTGTGCTGGGCCAACTGGGTTATGGGAGCCATAAAATGGAGCCTGTGGACGAATCAGAACTTGGACTCTTAATTTGAGCCAGCCACAAGGGGATTGTATGGGCAGTGACTCTGGGAAATGTAGTTTTCACCTTGGCGCCTTTTTCTACCAACAGAGGGAGTCTTATTGTGAGTGACAGCTGAATCAGCCAACAGAATAGTGTGGAGCTAAAGGAAATGCCCTGCTCTGTGACTGGAAAGATCAGATCAGTTGTGGCAGTGAAGAGAGAAGTAGCTGTGTGCTTCTGCGGTGTGTAGTTTCGCGCGGGAAGCGCGTGTGAGGCCCTGAGTTTCGGTCTGCAGTCTTTGTTAGTGCCACTTTGGACTGAATCCGACTTGTGAGGAGAAAGAAGCACCAGAAGTGTGGAAACCAGGCTCACCCTGTAGAAGACTGGAGAAATTGCTGAATCGCGCTCGGTCTGTCAGGAACTGAAGCTGCTGTGTGTGCTCCCGGGTATCTTGAAGTAATTGCGATTGGGATCGAGGAGCAGCCTGCCTGGTATAGTACTTTCCTTTTACATATGAATGTGTGTAGTGCTTGTGGGGAATCGCTATTTCCAATCTCCTGTGCTGTGTGCTGTATGTTGAAGCTGGAAGCAAACCCCAGCTTGTCTTGGACTAAATCCATTTGCTATAAACTGCAGTGGGGTCCAGTCACATGGACCTTGTCTCCATGCCCTGCTGTTTCTGACAATCCAGAAGAACATCCACCATCCGGTTCTCAGCTTGGGTATTGTGAGTACAAATCAGGATATTCCCCTGCAGCCTGTTTTCAATCACAAGTGTGTCATCTAATTCTTGTTGTTTCTTTGCTTCATGGACTGAGCCATCAGGCTCCGCATTACAATTAGGTGTTGTGCAAATATTTTCTTCTACAGGGCCCTATCCATCTGCACCTGCTGGCCAACCCTGGGCAATGGACCTGGCCAGCCCCCCCCCCAACCTGGGTACCCAGAGTGTGACTTTTCAGACCCTGTATGTGTGCACAGTACTGTGATTTAATGCCACTAATTAACCTGATTTCCCCCTCCCGTGTTTCTGTTCCCTAAATAAATCAGAATTGTTCTTGTTAAACTTTAAACTGTCTGAAGTGTCAGTACCTTCATGCTATGCACTGTATTGGTTGTGTATGCTGGTTAACCTTATTTTTCAGGGGGTCCTCAGAGACGAACCTGCATATCAGTCTCGAGGGTAAGTGGTACCTTATGAATGAACAGTGTGTACATGTGGGGTATTGGTACTGTAACTCCTGTGCATCGTGTGGGCTATTAGAGGGATTAGAAGGAGGTCTCAGTGTCCCAGAGGGCTGTGACCAAACTAGGCCAACCATTACAAACCCTGACCTCCGGGTGGAGGCACCCGCCATAGAACCTAGGCCCCCCTCAACCTGTCAGTAGTCAAGCAGGCAGGGGTAGTAGCCCTTGGGATAGCGCCACCTGGGGGTTTTATATATATATATATATATTGCATGTCTACACTTTATTGCACAGTGAAGCATCATTTTTTTCCCTACAATACTGCACCAGAACTGCACGTCTTCGTCATTGCACAGTGGAGCACCACTTTGTTTTCTGCAGTATCGCACTAGAACTGCATGTCTACAACTTTATTGCACAGGGGAGCACCATTTTTCTGCAATAGTGCATCAGAACTGCAATTACACAGGAGGGTGGGAGAGTTTACTTATTGAATAGCAGCACTGAAAATAATTTTAAATTGTCCACAGTCAGGCTTCTCCGTTGGTCGGTCAGGATTTGTCCATGTGCAGAAAATGACCGCTCCACATCTGCACTAGAAACAGGGACCCAAATGGCTTGAAGGGCTGCCTTTGCCAGAGTTGGTACCTGTGAGGACATAGAGATCCAGTACTGGTGAAGATCAAATGATTCAATCGCTGGTAGGTCCCGCACATCCTGTCGTATGTAGATCTCCCAGTCCCTTAACAGTGCATTCTTATTGTGTAACGTGAACATTGGGATATAGGGCAAGTACAGTTGGAAGTCCTTATTGAGTTTGGGTAGGTTGAGTGGGTTTAGAATTCGACAGGCCATGAGAAACTGTACAAATGGATTTGACTGCAGGTGTTCTGTCAGTTTCTCCAAACTGACCATGAAAGCATTTCTGAACAGTTTGAGGTTCTCGTCCCTTACTTTATTCCTCAGTTTAGAGAGGTACAGCTCTGCCTTCTCACCAAAGTCATCATTTTTAGTTGTGCCAGCCTCAAAGCGGCTCTTAATTGACATTAGCATGTTATACGTGGATGTCGCAAGAGGTTTCTCCTTTGACTGCAAAAGTTCTATCGCAGCAATAATGTCACCTGAATTATCTGTAATGAATGCCAGTTGTGCTTGTAGCTCATCGTACCAGTCGTCCAGTAATGCCCGTAGATTGTTTATTGAGGTGGCATCACTCGAATCTGCCCTGAAAAAGTCCCTCAGGTATTGTAGGTGTGTTGAGTGGTATGCCACAGCTGCAAACCATGTGTTCCATCTAGTTAAAACAGGAACTGGTGGCAATGCAATAATTTCTCCTGGAGCTTCCAGATCCTGCAAAAATGTGATGAATTCTCATTTGCGTTTTGGTGATTGCTGAAAAGCATATTTTATCAACAAAACCAGTTCATTAACTTTTTTGAAATGGTGTAGCCATGTATCCCCAACAAGGGACAAGACATGCCCAGCAACACACATGCACAACATGGTCCCCAAGAACCCCACAAAGTGTGTCATTAAAACATGTTATCATATAATGAGCGCTTTCGCTGACAAATGAAACTACATTCATAAAGTCAATGTCACAACTCTGGAGAGTCTTCAAGACAGCTTGAGTCACTGTGGAATGGTTGACGGAGTCTAGTTCTGTGCTGTTTCCAAGATATGTCTTGCCCCCTTCCAACACAGAGACGACATTAAGAATGCACCGTGACTGTGCATCCGTGCTCTCGTCACATATCACAGACAAGGATTTCCCAGTCACAGCTGCTTTAAGGTCTTCATCAATTTGCTCTCTTATCTTGGGTAAATAGAGTTGCCTCAGAGTGTCTGCTTTTGGCACTGCTCCACTCCCCCTTCACATACTTGCACATCCATTCCCTCAGCTGTGGATGATCCAGCTTCTCCAACGGGATATTTGCAGCCCCCCCCATGCCTTAACTGTGTCCATGACCATCTCATTTCTTACTATGGATGATTCTGTTGCAGCTCTGAAACTACTGGTCAGGGTCACCTGCCTTGCTGGTCCTCCTTCACTAGCAGCTCGTTCCTTATTCCTAGCATGTTTCTTGCTGAGCAGATGATCTCTGACTGTATCGTTTCTGGTATGGTCCAGGACATGGTTGCAGTAAGGACAGAAAGGTTTTCCTCCATCCTCATAGAGGCCTTCAGATTTAAACTGAAGGGCTTGCTCCTTAGCAGACGTGCAGCAAAGCTTGGCTCTCTTATTCAGTGGTGCAGCAAATATCATGCAGGCAGAAAGTATTAATGCTGAAATCACAACCAAAAAAAAATAATTAGTAGTGTGTTCCCACTAATCTGCTTGATAAGAATTCAACAAAATGGGAGACTCTGATGCCATGGACAGGGCAATCCATGACTTTTATCCTCCAGCTATGATGGCAGTAGCCACCGCATAAAGCCCCCATCTTCCAGGTACGATGGCAGCAGCAATCTACGAATCGTATCCTCCGGGTATGACAACAACAGCACTGTACGACCCCCATCCCCCAGGTATGATGGCAGCAGCAGCCTATGACTCCCATCCTCCAGATACGATGGCAGCAGCAGCCTATGACTCCCATCCTCCAGATATGATGGCAGTAGCAGCCTACGACTCCCATTCTCCTGGGATGGCAGTAGCATCCAGCGACCACCATTCACTAGGTGAGATGGCAGCAACAGTCTACAACTCCCATCCTCCAGGTACAATGGCAGCAGCAATCTACAACTCCAATCCTCCAGGTGTGAAGGAAGCAGCATTCTATGACTCCCATCCTCCAGGTGTGAAGGCAGCAGCAATCTACGAATCACATCCTCCAGGTACAACAGCAGCAGCATTATACGACTCCTATCCTCCAGGTATGAAGGCGGCGGTAGCCTTCGACTCCCATTCTCCAGATACGATGGCAGCAGCAGCCTACAACTCCCATTCTTCTGGGATGGCAGTAGCATCCAACGACCACCATTCACTAGGTGAGATGGCAGCAACAGTCTACAACTCCCATCCTCCAGGTACAACGGCAGCAGCAATCTACAACTCCCATCCTTCAGGTGTGAAGGCAGCAGCATTCTACGACTCCCATCCTCCAGATGTGAAGGCAGCAGCAATCTACGAATCGCATACTCCAGGTACGACAGCAGCAGCATTGAACAACTCCCATCCTCCAAGTACGATGGGACCAGCAGCAGCCTATGACTCCCATCCTCCAGATACGATGGCAGCAGCCTACAACTCCCGTTCCCCTGGGATGGCAGTAGCATCCAGCAACCATCATTCACTAGGTGAGATGGCAACAACAGTCTACAACTCCCATCCTCCAGGTACAATGGCAGCAGCAATCTACAACTCCCATCCTCCAGGTGTGAAGGCAGCAGCATTCTGCGACTCCCATCCTCCAGGTGTGAAAGCAGCAGCAATCTGCGAATCACATCCTCCAGGTACGACAGCAGTAGCATTGTACGACTCCCATCCTCCAGATGGGAAAGTAGCAGCAATGTACAACTTGCAGATTTTCCCCAAGAGAAACAAAAACAGTTATTTATAGAACTCAATGTAACAGCAGGTCTTGAGATAATCTCTTGCAGTAGGTCACAACTTAGAAACTGCAGTGCAACCACGAGACACCAGGACTGCAGACATTTTTTGCTAGCTGTCCATCTGGAGCCATGCACAGCTATACAGGGAAGATAAACATGATGACATCACCATGTGTGGCCCTAAATAGAGTGCTAGCAAAAAAGTTTCCATGTGGTCCTGACACCTGATGGTTGCAGTTCCTAAGGTGTAACCTGCTGCAAGAGATTCCCTTGAAGATGTACAATTACAAAAAGTTCTTTGTTTTTGTTGGGGGGGCCTCAAAAGCTCCCTGGATCCCTATTGTAATCCTCTCCACACAAACACACACACACTAACTCTACAAGCACGGGGGCACACAGAAGACAAAAGTTGCTTTGGGATCTTGTCCCCCCAGGCCAAAACACTGGATTTCAGCTTCTTTGGCTGACACACACACACACACACACACACACACACACACAGGTTAAGCACAAGAGGCAGCATTAATTTAATGCACAGACCAGGAGTGTACACATTTTTTGTCACCAGCACTTCAACAATACAATATTTGAGCACCACTCTACAAAATGCATTTTGGATACCACCACTAACCTCCCGAGTTTTATCCACAGCATCAACATCTTAAACACCCCGCAGGTTGCACCTATAGACAGGCCTCAGCACTGGGCAAGCAAGGAAGGAGCTGGGGAAGCAGGAACAAAGTGCACTCTCTCTCTCTGAAGGTGGGAGGGGAAGGAGAGTCTCCTCCGCTTAAGCCAGGGGGATAATCCAGAGGGCTAAAATACTGAGAAGGGCCGGGGCACTCATCTCTGTATGCGACCCTGACCCTTCCATTGCCAGGGCACATTTAAGGTCCCCAAAGAAAGGGGGCAGCTAAGGAGTAAAAAAAAAAAAAAGGGAAAGTTACTCTGCCCCCCGGCTCCCTGCCCACACACACACGCACACACTGCTCCATTTGCTTTTCAACCCTTTTACCTTTTTAACAGTGCTGCACACACCTTTTTTGTCAACTCCCATTTCTCCTCATCGCTCAGATAATCTTTTGGGCCATCTACAGTCTCTCTCCACCACTCTCTTGTGTCCCCACCCTCTGCCACTGTCCGACACCCCAGACAGCAGTTACCCTCTGGATAATCTAGTGTAACCCTTCACCGGAGGGGTTCTCCACCAAGGAGAAAGGTTCCAGCGGGGGCCATCCAGTGCAACGTCTTGGCCCCGTGGGTGCTGCTGAGATGGTCTCTGGGGCCAGAGCAGATCAGAAAAGAGGTTTTTCCTCTTTTATCCCTGGGCCGTGGTATACCATGGCGCCAAATGCCAATGTCCACCCCCCCAATCAGTCGGTCAGCACACTGCTATACCCCCAGGAGTCAGCAGGCACTAGAACACATCCCCACCATCCTCCTGGGGAAGGCAAGCAGTCAGACACCTTCTCCCCCAGCTGGCCCTCCAGTGACCCAGGTATATTTAAAGTGCAGTATCTCAGTAAAAGTACAGCAGGGTTAAAAAGCAATGGGGTCAGTGTGTGGCAGGGTGCTTAATTTTCCTCTCAGCTAAATGGGGTAAATGAGGAAACAAAAAGCTAGATCTCATTAAAAACAGCATAGTGGCATCCACAGTCACAAACTTTTCACATCACCCAACGTCCCCACCATGCCGGTATTAGCATGTGATGCCCTCTTTGTCCCTTTATGGCCCACAGCAACCTCAGGATTTCTGCACCCCCCCAAAGTGCTGTGCTGCACAGAAGACTAAGGTGTCCCCCCCCCCCAATTTGATTTCAGCATTACTGGCTTGCTGCAAATGCATACACACCCCTTTGCTTTATAACTCTCTCCAAGGTAGTGTACTTTGCCAGAGCTACACATCCCTTTATATGCACAGGGAGACATAGAATAACTGGGAAGAAGAAAGAATATTAAGGGTAAATATTGGGGGGGCAAGCAACATATGGGATCAGGAATAAAGGCAGCATTAATTTAACTCACCAACACTTTTGATTTGCAAGAACACCTCCACAGAATACTGCACACACAAGGGCATGTGGGGAAATGGCAGTACCTATTCTAATTTTAGTCCAAAAAGGCAACTTTATAGCAACCACATGGAGGTCCATGTACAGAGGAAAGGTACTCAGAGAACACAGAATGTGGCTTCACACAAAACACACCCTTCACTGAATTTGAATCAAATAAAAACCAGCAGTGAGGTGCAACACAGGGCTGGGTCTGTGTACTGTGAGTACCTCTCATTTTGGACCCTGCCACCAACCTCCTTTTAAATGCAGCATTTGCTGTAGATATTTGATCCCCTCTTATCACATCAACAAAATAGTGCAGTATTTTACTTGCAGTAACCCAGCATCTACTGTACACAGGGCTGTGCCTAGGACTTTAAGGGCTCCCCTGCAAAGCACTTTGTGGGGCCCTACCTCACGACCAAAACATCAGTGCAAAAAAATACTATTTAATATTACCTTACACTATCTACAGTAAAAAGCAAAGCAAGAAATATACAATAAAAAGTAAAGTAAAACAATAAATAGTTGCATCCACCGGCCCGTCGGCACAGCGGTGGGATTTCCGCTTGCGACACCGGCCAATGCCTGCAACATGCCTGACCCCGAGCAGAGGCTCGAGGTGCAGCAAGCCCTGTTCGAGAGGGGGCTGGCCGTGATGCGTGGTGGATGTTGGCACACAGCACCTTGAAGTCAGGGCACACACCACATGGGAGGAAATCAGAGGAAAAAATAGTTGTCCTTCACTGAGAGCATGCCTCGATATGTCACCTCTCTCAGACCACCTTGCCCGATGAAACAAAAATTGCACAGGGTGTGAGCCCCACCTCATTCCTGCCTGGGGGTATAACCCTGTGGCTACATGGGGCGCAAGGTCGGTCTCAGGCTGGGTGGCTGGCAGAGGATGACTTCCAGGTCAGAAAGTAAAAAAAATCAGTTGCATTCCTACACTCCACCCACCATCCCTAACAGACACAGATCTGTTCACACAAGCCTCCAAATTAGCTCAGACCTTCTTACACCCGGCACGGACCTTGCCATCCAGTGTTGTACCTACTGCAGGTAGATTTTGTTGTCAGTACATGTAATCCTAATACACTGTAGCAATTAATCCATAGAAAACTCTATTGGCGTGACTTCTGATCAAAAGCTGCTTTCCTGGGTCAGTCCAGTGATGTGGTACCAGCCTGTCACACTGCCAACTGAGAGACTAAGTTGGTGTGCAAACCCTGGATTCTTGCACTGAAGCCAGCTGGGAGATGAGACCATTGTGGATTAGATGCATTCTGTTATTGGGGGAAAAGTGTGGGTCACCTGGCAATTGCACACCACCTAGCAAATAAACAGGTCTTGGCAGACCTTTTAAAGACAAGAAAACTCACCACACTAAAATGTTATTCAAAAACTCACGTGAGGAGTTTGTCCGTGACTGCACTGGTCTGCACTTTATGTTCACTGCTGTCAAAAGTAAAAGAGTTTTTGAATAACATTTTAGTGTGGTGAGTTTTCTTGTCCTTTAAAGGTGTGCCAAGACCTGTTTATTTGCTACCTTTGCTTGGTCTTAGAGCACCCGTACCTCTGTGCAGCTCTATCTTATTGCCAATTGCACACCACCTACTAGTTAATCAAGGAGTGGCAAGGGTCTTAGCTGTGAAGACTGACACTTGCCTACTGCCCTGGGTGGAGGAAGGTTGCCATCGTGTAGACAACAGACAACAAGTGAAGGGCCCTCCTCCCTCGATGCCTGTGAGACCCCATCTGGAGTACTGCGTCTGGAGACCCCATCTCTGCAAGGACATAGACAGGATGGAGGCAGTCCAGAGGAGGGCAACTAAAATAGTGCAGGGTCTGCAAGAGAAGCCATACGAGGAGAGACAAAAGGAGCTTAATATGTATAATCATGAGGAGAGGAGGGAGTGGGGGAACATGATAGAAACTTTTAAGTACCTCAGTGGAATCAACAAAGTCCAAGAGGGTAGCATCTTTCAGAAAAAGAGATGTGCAAGAACAAGGGGACACAATTTGAAGATAGAGAGGGGACGGCTCAGGGGCAATGTGAGGAAGCATTTTTTCACTGAGAGGGTGGTGGACGCATGGAACTGCCTTCCTGAGGAGCTTGTGGGGTCTAAAACTGTGGGAGAATTCAAGAATCCATGGGACAGACATAAGGCAATTCTTGTGGGCTGTTGGTTAACTAGGATCTGCAGCTTATCCAGTAGGCAGGGGAATGGCAGACTAGGTGGGCCAAGTGGTCCTTATCTCTGCCATCAAAGTCTAGGTTTCTATTAGAGCAGCAGAATGATGCCCTGCTCTTACATCACCTAAAGTGACCAAATCCTTAATAAAAATCTAAAAATAAATGTTAGAATTTCCTGTGTGGTGAATGATTGACTGCCAGAGCTCAGTTGTTACTGTGAATAAAAATAAAGTGTATGCAGTTGCAGGTGCAGGTACAGTCACAAAGTAGATGAATATTTGCAAGGAAGGGGGTGGTCAGATGTCTGTTTAAATAGACTCCTAGAAGTCCCTAAAAATGAAAATTACATACCTACAGTAATTCTTGATCTTCTCTTGTATCTTCACCATTCATTACTGCTTGGGTTAAGCTGGAGGCGCGCACCGCCTCGGAGAGTTTTTTTTTTTTGAGTCGGCTCCAGCAGCGCCGCCTCGAGGATCGAATGCACCGCATGCATGCAGGGGCTGCCGCAGTTAGGTGCCGCAGACTCCTCCTCCATCTCAGTTCTGTTAGCCGGAGAGGCGAAAATAAAGTGTAAGAAAACAGAAAGTGAGGCAAGAGAGCCGAGGATAGAAAAAGGAAGGAAATAAACTGAAAAAGGAATAAGCCGATGGAGAATAGACAAAGGAGAAAATTCTACCCTAAGGGACCATGAGGCCTCCTTTCGAGGCGGCTCTGGGGAGGAACAGAGAGAGGAGAGGGAGTAGGAGAGAAGAAGAAGAAAGAAAGAAAGAGGCATGTTGAGAGAGGAGAACAGTGCCCATCGAGCATTGTTGGTTGAGGAGGCTTATAGGCTCAAAACTAATAGAGGAGCAAGAATCCCAGTTATAGGACTGAGGAGAGGTTCCACCGAACCTCCTGAACAACCAAGAGAGGGCAGACTCTCTGAACTCTCAACATTCCAAGTCCCTTCATCCTAGTTGAGGGCTCCTAGACTGTCCGAGCAGAACCTGTTCCAGAAGTGCCCCATCCAGGAAGGGACTAAGTTCCTTAGCACCTTGTCAAGTGCTACCACAGAAGAGTATGGGAAGACTATGCCTTCTGAAGGCAGTTTGTAGAAAAAATAGAGAGGAACTCAATCAGACTTGCTAGGACAAGGCAGACAGAGGCTTGAAGCTGACAAGTTCAGTCAGCAGCTGGAAAAGCTTTGAAAAATAATGCCTGCCAGGTGGATTCCAAACTTTGAGGAGGCCAAGACAGGGCATGGCCGCAACTGGACTACATGACCTGAAAGGTGAGATGCACCTCTCTGACATTGAGGAAAAAGGAGATCCATTCACAAGAATGGGAAAAAACAGATTCTTTTTTTTTTTTTTTTGGCATAAAGGCCAAGGGAGAGAGAATGAGGCGGAGGAAGACATACAGAAGGAGGCCACTGGGGAAGGTGGGTGGGTATCAGTAATGAATGGTGAAGATACAAGAAGATCAAGAATTACAGTGAGTACGTAATTTTCATATCTTCCTTGTCAATCTTCACCATTCATTCTAACAGTGATGCAAAGCCCCCTCCCCTTGAAAAAGGGGGTGAACCCTGAGGGAACAAGACTCCCAGCCTCCTGTTGGTGAGGAACAGAAGGGAAGACCCTGGCTACTACAAGAGAAGCCTAAGTGGGAGAAGAGCTAGGAGGTGCCCTCCGAGGGACGGGAGAAGGAGAGCCCTGCAGAAGTCTCCTAGCTCTGGAGGAAAAAGGACGGGTCCCAGAGTGGAGCGCATCACCCTAGCCGGGCCAGGGGTGACAACCTTGATAGATGGAACCCATGCCGTCCGCCTAATGCAGATTCGCTGTCCCGCAAGCCTGGAAGCCACCTCATTGGCGTCATAAAGCCCTTGCTTGGTGTCTTTCCAGTTCCAGGCCTAGCGGAGGGCAATAGCCTGTCTGGTTTGCTCCGTATCAGGCATTGATGCTAGGAGCTGGGAGAGCATCGACCACAGATGCGGTGTAGGCAGCGTGGCGAGCCTGATGATGCAATGCAAGCCACACGACAAGAAGAGAGAACACTCTTACGCCCCCACGGTCGAATGATGAATCCGAATCTGGTGGCGGTCATGTGCCAAGCGGCGGGCGCCGGAAGGAATCTCTAAGTACACAAACCCGAGGACGGGTTGGAAGGGTACCAAAGTTCGAGGGCACAATAGCCTGTCATGACAGTCTGCGGGGCTGGAGAAAGGACAGCTGGCGACTGCCAGGAATGGATAGACGCCTCCTGGAAGGATGGCCAGGAAGGAAGGTACCACCAGGTGCTGGGCACTGAATTCTCCAAGAAATTCACACGTCTCCCGTTCTCAGTATTGTCTCGCCTAATGTAAGAGATTAGAAGATCCCTCATCATCCTCGAGAGGAATCGCTGATATTCAGTGAAATCAAGCCGGAAGAAAAGATGAGCAGGGGTTCCTCTCCTCAGAGGAGGAAGGCGGATGATGGAGAGCTCGAATATCCAGAAGATTCCTGTGGCGGTGGGGAGAGTGAAAAGACCACGCTCATGCATGTATCCTAACGATGAGGGGAAGGCCGCAGAACCTCTGAACACTACCCCAGGATACGGACCCATGGGACCCGACATGGCCTGGAAGGCGGGGGTGGAAGCAGAGGTACTGGAGAAGGGCACTCTGAAGAGGCAACTGACCTCTGCCAGGGCTCTGAAATCCGAGGAGCGGGCCAGAGCTGGCGGGATCCTGGACAACAAACCAGGCCGCAAGGCAAGACCCTGAGGATGCGATGCCTGGAAGAGTCAGGGGGAACCTCCTGTGACAAACCAGGACTGCATGGGTCCAGAAGGGCAGTCCACAGCTAGCGCCACTGGAGGAACCCGGGGTCCAAGAGGGAAGAGGCGGGGAGTTCGGCTACACTCTAGCCACCCACGGGGTGGCGGTGGAGGCTCAGGGCATCCGTCCCTGCCCCTCGACCCTCGGGACTCCGAGGAGGCCCTCCTCCTCGACTGCAGCGTTCCCCATCCTGAGAGGAGGCAACAGCACCCGGAGGGCAGCTGTCAGAGGCCCCCTAGGAGGGGCCTCCTCCTCAGTCCCCACCATCACCCCCTGGGACTCAGGGCCACCCCTAGCCGAGGACCCTCAGGGAAGGACAGGAGTAGGGACAGTGAAAAGGAGCCCGCTGCGCCCGCCCTAGCACCCTGTGCCACGAGAACCCGGACCCCGAAGAGTCCAGGGTGCCAGGATAGAGTCCACATCTGTGTCATCAGCCTCGAAGAGGGGCAGAGACCAGCAGAACTCTCAATGCTGGCAACACCAGGGATCCCGAACAGCAGCGCTGCGAGCGGCGCGGTGCCAGGGACAGCACGGACACCCCACCACTCGCGACAACCAGACCCGGTCCTGGCTCCCTGCCGCACCAGTTAGGCCTGGCGCCGCTCGACGGTCCGGAGCAACCCGGCACCACCAGGAGCACAGACCAGGTCCAGCGGTACGCGGCGGCACAAAGACCAGAAGTGACGCCGTCTCGATCACCAGGCGCCCGCCGATCAACAGCGCGCGGAGGGTGGCGTCAGTCCACGGTGCAGAGGCCCAGGAGTCGTGGGCCTCGACACTGAGGGAGCCTGCACCTCCGGAGGTGACTGCCGGCGGTGTCCCGTCATGACCCCGGGAGGACCACGATGTTCCCCGACACGGCGGGCTTACTCTTCGGCAAGAAGAGAAAGCTTCCCTCCTCCTCGACCAACCGTATAAACCGGGAGGACCCGGGAAGAACCTAGAGACTTTACCTGAGGAATCCTGGCAGCGCCCGTCCCAGTCGGCCGGGCCTTGCCCGAGCAGATCACGCGGACTTGAGGACACGATAGTCCATGGAGAAACAAAGCGTCGCCGCGTCCATGTCATGGTTGGAGTCCCAGGCTTAGCAGGGTAGAACACCATACCCGGTCCGTAGCCAATACGGCCCCAAGGAGCACAACCCGCACAGGCAGCGGCCCGCACACTTACGCCTTGCTCCCGAACCCGGACACGATGCCGAACTAAACAAGGAAAAAAGTAATAAAAGCACTTGCCGCGAGTATAGAAATAAAGAACGGTCACTTAACGGTATACAAGGTCGAGTGGATAGTCTAGAAAAAGCGAGGAGTCTTCAGTTGTGGAAAAAGCGAGAAACTTCTACGCTTCCTACGCAGCAGGTACAGCCTAAAGCAGTAGGAGAAACAAACTGAGATGGAGGAGGAGTCTGCGGCACCTAACGGCCACCCTCGTGCATGGCCAGCGGTACACATCGTCCTCGAGGCCCGGCGCTGTTGGAGCCGACTCTAAAAAAAAAAAAAACTCCTGTGGCGGGGTACGCGCCTCAGACAGCAACCAAGCAGTAATGAATGGTGAAGATTGGACAAGGAAGATCAGTGTTTTCCAAGAACACATTCATTAGCCTTCTCCCCCCCAACCCCTAACCTTTTAGCAAACCTCCTGGAGGGGACTCTGCTGCTCTAATAGACACATAAAAACATAAGACTTTGATGGCAGATAAGGACCATTTCCCTGCCTACTGGATAAGCTGCAGATAGTTAACCAACAGCCCACAAGAACTGCTTTATGCCTTTTTTTTTTATACTTTATTTCAAAAGAATAAGATTACTGTCTATGAATAGTACAACATGTGACCGTTTCCAACTACAGCCTCTCCATTACATGGCACAGAGGAAAACTTGTACATAAGGATATAGAATAAAGAGAAATTAAATCTAATAAGGGCTAACAGATATAAAAAGAAAAAAGGGTACAGTACTCTGTTACATGTATACAGGTGGATAATGTTCTCGGAGTACCCATTTGGGAGCAAGCTCATCCTTTTCAGTATTTTTTCACAGAGAGGGTTGTGGATGCATGGAATGGCCTTCCGGAGGAGGTTGTGGAGTCAAAATCAGTGGTGGAATTCAAGCATGCATGGGATAGTCATAAGGCCATTCTAGGGGGTGGGGGTAGGAAGAAGTAGGCTGCTGGTTAACTAGGATCTGCAGCTTATCCAGTAGGTAGGGAAATGGGCAGACTGGGTGGGCCAAGCGGTCCTTATCTGCCGTCAAATTCTATGTTTCTATGTTTCTAATAGAAGCAAGTAGCATACAATCCCCACCAAATAATAGATAGATAGGCTTAGTTTTGTTCCAGCAGCAATCTCTACTACCTAGGTTTAGATAATATGCCGAGTCTGAAATGCTGTGTGTGTGTGTGTGTGTGGGGGTCACACAGAAGATGGCAGGCAGGCAGCAGTGCGAGACTCAGAAAAACAAAAAAGGGACAGTACCTGATGTTGTTGAAGTTTGTGGTGCGTTTCTTCATTGCGGCGATTACAGCTGGGTCTCCCCGATTCTGGCGGCAGCGTTTGGGCAGCTCGGTGTGCTTCTTTTGTGTGGGGCTGAAGTAAAAATTAAATAAATCAGTGGGTCTCCCCGACTCTGGCGGCAGCGTCTGGGCAGCTCGGTGTGCTTCTTCCATGCAGATTACAAGGCAGGAATACAAATAAAATTAAAAAAATCAATGGGTCTCCCCGACTCTGGCAGCGGCGTCTGCGTAGCGTGGTCTTGGAGTTTCTCTCAGCAGCATGGTTCTTCTTCCAGGTTTGAAGCTCGTAGCGAATAGGAGCACATCTGAGGCAAGTCTGCTGTTCTTATACAGCTGAATTCCTGAACGCTCATGCTAGCAGTGTGAATTCCGTGATTCCCTGGTGGGAAATTTAAAATGCCACGAGAGGAGCCTGATTCCAGGATTCCGGCCGTGATCATGGAATCACGGAGAAATTGTGGCCTTGATCATGCCCCTTTACGGGTGACTTTGGAAGGGAAAGAGAAATCTGGGAGGGACCCCATCTGGTGTATGGATCCTAACCTCTTGGGGGACCCAAAATTTCTCCATCAACTAAAACAGCATATATCTGATTTCCTTCAGGTGAATAAACCTGGGGACACAGACATTAGGACGATCTGGGAAGCACTTAAGGTGAGTATTCGAGGCAAGACCATTTCATATTCCTCGTATAAAAAGAAAACATCTCTTAGAAGGGAACAGGAATTGGAAGCCCAGATTCAAAAATTAGAAAAAGAATTAATGGCCTCACTCACATGATCAGCTTAAACTATCAGAACTAAAAGTCCTGAAATGTGAACTGAATCAAATATCCACCCAGCACATAGAGAGAGAGAGAGAGAGAGCCTGTAACTTAACCAAATCATAGTCTTACTTTGAAGGGGATAAGGCTGGGAAGTGGTTGGCGAGTTTGGTTAAGCGACAAAGAGCGGGAAGGATAGTCTTGGGCTGGAAGTAGAGGGAGGGGAGGTTACTTATGACCAACAGAAAATAAATGATGCTTTTAAAGCTTATTACTCCCGCTTATACACCACAGAGTTTCCACAGGGAGCTGACCCGGGGGAGTTTTAAAAGAAGTCATCCTCCCTGAAGTGGGGAAACTGTATGTCGGTAAACTAGAATCCCCTATAACTTTGGAGGAACTAAGGGAGGTGGTATGGAAAACCAAGAGGAGGAAGGCACCAGGGCCTGATGGTATCCCGGCCGAGATATATAAGCTGCTCTGGGAGGAGTTGGGACGCTTATTGTAGGATATGATACAGGAGACTTTGAAGGAAGGAGCTCTTCCCCCATCACAGGAACTCACCACCATTACAATCTTGCCTAAAGAGGGGAAGAATCCACTGTGGTGTTCTTCTTATCGTCCAGTTTCTTTGCTCAATGCTGACTGTAAGATCTTAGCTAAATTGTTTGCAAGTAGGCTGGACTATATTCTTCCTAAACTTATGTACCCTGATCAAGGGGGATTTGTGAAGGGAAGGGAGGCAGGCCAAACACAACATTAGGTGAGTCTTGAATATAATACACCAGTGGCCGAGGGGCGGGCCTACTGTCACTAGATGCAGAAGGCCTTTGACCACGTTGGATGGCCCTTTATGATGGTGCTTTTGTGGAAATTTGGCCTGGGCCCTTTAATGCTGAAATGGTTACAGGTGCCGTATAGACCCCCGAGAGCCCAAATCCTTACCAAGAGTACTATCTCGTCTCCCTTTGCTTTAACAAGAGGAACCAGACAGGTGTGTCCCCTTTCCCCCTTAATATATGACCTCAACAATTGAAGCATCAGCACAGAGCATTAGATTAGAGTGCAGAATGCGGCAGCCAGGCTGTTGACTGGATCTCCTAGATCCAGCCATATAATGCCTGTGCTTCGCGGACTGCACTGGCTGCCAGTGTTTTGGCGAATCACCTTCAAGGTCGGTTTACTGACCTATAAAGCCCTACATGATCTGGGACCTACCTACCTGAAAGAGCTCCTTTGCCCCTACTGTCCTCCCGGCTCCCTCGATCCACTGATGAGGATTGCTAGAGATTTCCAGGGTCGTTTGAAAACATCAGGTGCTAGATCGTTTAGTTTTATGGCACCAACCCTGTGGAATTCTCTACCTCGTCAGGTGCAAAATTGCCCGACCGTCCTTAGTTTTAAAGGAGCTTTGAAGACCCACCTTTTTAGCATAGCTTTTAAGGATTTGTATTAGTTTTAATTTTATTGTATTTATTGTTTTGTGAATTTGTACAGGCGCTTTGGTTTTAAGAAAAGCACCTTTTAAAAATAAAGTTGAATTGAAATGAAAATCTAATGCTCGAATCAAGGGACTTTATTGGAAGGGACAGGAACATGTGATATCATTATTCGCTGATGACATCCTTCTTTTCAAAGACCCCTCTGGGGAGTCGATGGAGAAATTATCCCAGCTGTTTGAGAAATATGGCCCACTTTCAGGGCATAAGATTAATTGGAGCAAGTGTGAGTGGATGCCCGAGGGGGAGGGTAGGGTCCAATTTTGATTACCCAGACTTTGGTTCAACCGGCTACATCCCTAAAATATTTAGGCATCCAAATTCCATCTGAACTCTCCTCTCTGATTAAAATTAACATGAAGGGTTTGATCTCTAAAATAAAGGATAATTGTATATCATGGAGGGCCTTGCAGCTGACCCTGCTGGGAGGGTGAATTTGATAAAAATATCAGTATTGCCCCAATTTTTATACTTATTTCAGGTAATACCCTTGAAAATTCCTCTAAAATATTTAAAAAGTATTGGAGGTGCTATCACCCAACTTCTTTGGAATAACAAGAGACCTAGGATTAAAAAAACACTTTTGTGGATGTCCCAGAGGAGAGGTGGCTTGGGCCTCCCAAGCGTGAGACACTACTGGGTGGCAGCTCAGGTGGCCTATATTCAGGATATATTAAAAAATCTGGAGGAACAACTGGCCTGGGTGAAAATGGAGGGTTCGGGGGGTCTTCTATGTACCACCACAATTTGGCTTTGTGTGGCAAGGTGAATACTCTGAATATCCCTGCCAACCCATTTACGGGGAACATGGTGACAGCTTGGAAGCTAGCCCATGATATGACTGGGGTGAGTGATGGTCTGTCCCCTGAAGGTCTTCTTAGGCAGCTTTTACAACAGGGAGGAGGAGTGTCTCTTTGGGATATTCCCGTTCGGAAACGGTGGGCTTGTGGGGGGTCTCCCAGAGTCAGCATGTTTTACAAGAGGGAAGATTTTGCTCGTTTGAATATTTGGTGAAAAACAAAATCCTCAGTGAATCTCATTTACTCCAGTATGTTAAAATCAAAGAGGCATTTGAGAGGCTGAGCAGAAGAATGGGTCTACGAGGGGTGTCACGCTACCTGCTGGAGGAGATGTTCTGTGGGCAATCAGGACAGTCCTCATTTAAACCTCTAAGAAGAACACATAAAATGTTGATAGGGGCCCTACCTGATTACGTGGAAGCCACCAAGGACAAGTGAGAAACTGACATTCTACCAGATGGATTGACCGGAGGGGACTGGATAACTATTTTAAGTAATAGCCTAAAATGTTCAGTTAATAACAGGGCCAAACCAGTCAATTCAATGTGCTACATAGAACCTATCATACTCCCTGACTGGCCCACATAGAAACATAGAAACATAGACTTTGACGGCAGATAAGGACCGCTTGGCCCATCTAGTCTGCCTGTTTCCCTACCTACAGGATAGGCCGCAGATCCTAGTTAACCAACAGCCTATTTCTTCTTACCCCCCACAAGAATTGCCTTATGTCTCTCCCATGCATTCTTGAATTCTCCCACAGTTTTAGACACCACAACCTCCTCAGGAAGGCTGTTCCATGCATCCACTACCCTCTCTGTGAAATAATACTTCCTCACATTGCCCCTGAACCGCCACCCCATCTTTAAATTGTGTCCCCTTGTTCTTGCACGTCTCTTTTTCTGAAAGATGCTACCCTCTTGGACTTTGTTGATTCCAGTGAGGTACTTAAAAGTTCTTTCCTCAAGGGTATACATATAAAGCTCCTCTAGTCTCTCCTCATACGGCTTCTCTTGCAGACCCTGCACCATTTTAGTTGCCCTCCTCTGGACTGCCTCTATCCTGTCTATGTCCTTGCGGAGATGGGGTCTCCAGAACTGGACACAGTACTCCAGATGGGGTCTCACCAATTGTCTGTACAGAGGGATAACAACTTCCTGTTTCAGCTGCTGATGCCTCTCCCTATGGATCCCAGTATACCCCCAGCCCTCCCTACTGCCTTCTCACATTGCTTGCCAACCTTAAGGTCATCTGATATGATTACCCCCAGGTCCCTTTCCTTTTTTGTTGTTGTTACTACCTCCCCCCCATTATGTATTCTTCCCCACATAATTAACCGGAATGACTCCCCTCTATGTCCTAAACGCCAGATCCATAATGGTACATTTTACCATATGATTTGGCAGTGTTACTGAGTTCAAAATTTCTGGATGGGAAAGCAGGAGACACTTTCTAGACTAGTTGATACCCCTCTTAGGTTAGACCCAGTGGAGATCCTACTCGGTCCGCCTCCGGGAGTGCCAAATGGGAAGAGAAATTATACAAATCCCTGTTTGACCTTATGGAAATTAGGGAATGTGATGGGCCTGAAGGTATTAGCTTTGCACTGGAGGCTTCACTCCATTCCAACCATATCAGAATGGATCAATGCCCTCTAAGACTGTATGAAATATGAAAGAATACAATTCACGGTTAGAGGGCAACTGAGTACATTTTTGGATGTGTGGTCCACAGTGGCGAGGGCTTTATAGCAACCCTGGTTCCCGGCTTTTTGAAGTGTTTTTATATAACTTAGGGGGGAGTAATAGATAAATGAATGCTTGCCTATGTTCATGCTTTTATAAAACCCTCTGTAGTGACTGGATTATTGTCATAGCTGTAGTCCAAAATCCTATAAATGTCATATATCACCTTGGGAAAACCGTATAAACAATAGATTGGATGCGTAACAATTTGGAAGGCATGATCTGTCTGTATACTTATTCTGTGTGTATAACTATTATGAGTTAGATACATGTAAATCCTCTGTACTGCTGAATTAAGTTTAAATAAAGTGTACAGAAAAAAAAAAGAAATACTAACTAATTGCTGATTTAAATAAAATGTGGCCTAGTAGACGAAGGGATAAAAAGTAAACCAGTAGCCAGCTTGAATATTCTGCAGTTCCTGGGAATCAATCAGGAACCAGAGAAACATGGAAATTACACACTTACTGTAATTGTTGATCTTCTTGGATGGTCTCCATCACTCATTCACACTAGTGGGTTAGCGGCGGAGGCGCTAGGACCAAGCGGGAGCCAAAAATTTTCAGAAGAGTCAGTGCCGAGATAGGACCACGCATGCGTGGCACCACGAGATTAGCTCGCGCCTGTATAGGCTATCTTGGTGTCGACTCTCCAACTGCCTCAGTACTTTTTCGACTGAGGAGGTGCAGCGTAACTAATGAAAATAACTTATCCTGACTTTCTGAGCCTGAGAGGGCCCAGATGGCCCTTGCAAGATGGGTCAAAGAACAATATCTTCACAACCTGAACCACAGGACCATGAAGACTCAGAAAGAAAATGAGTGAACCCAGGGGATGGTGGGTGGGCATGTGAATGAGTGTTGGAGCCCATCCAAGAAGATCAACAATTACAATAAGTATGTAATTTCCATATCTTCCTCGACTAAGTCTCCATCACTCATTCACACTAGTGGGAGAGTACTGAGCTAAAACCAACAACTCTGAGTAGGGTGGTAGGAGATAGGGTTCACTCAGAAAGGACAGCCAGGGACTTTCCTACTTAATAAAAAGGGCTGTCTTGGAGGAGCATCTAGAACATAGTGCTTACAAGACAAGCGCTTGAGCTGTAACTCACCACTTTGCAGACGACTGCAATGGACACAAAATTAAACTTTGCCAGAAAACCACAACCACTCAAGAAGAGTAGTAAGAACCTGGCCGCACAATTTGGTCAAGGACTAAAAGAAATAGTGTCAAATACATGTATTAATCTAACGGAAAAAGGCCTCAGGAACTGAAAAAGCCCAGAGTAAAGACTACTGGTTCATGGTAGACCGAAGAGCACAGATGGGAACTCCCCACTACTAAGTAAGGCTGAGCTGCTGTGAAGAACAGGTCCAGAAGCACTTAAACTCCTTACCTGGTGAACAAAAGAAGGTCCTGGTGGGGTCAGCCCATCAAGGAGAAAGGTTTTCACTTAGTCACTGAAAACTTCCTGATGGAAGCCCAAGCACGACTTAGAAGCCTCTTATGGTGTAGTAGAACCAGATCCTACCCACTTTATGTTCCAAAGGCATCATCCTGCCCCTGAGTGTACAACTGTAGTAACAGTCTCTGAACTCAGGGAAGAGAGGACAAATGTACAGGGGAAGGTGTCCACTGTGGAAGAACATTCTGACAGAACAAAACAAGGGCTGGATTTGTAAGGTAAAAAAGAGGCAGATGTGCGCTGAGGAGGGACACAGCAGGACCAAGTTAGGGCTAACCATTCATTGAAAGTGGCTGAATAGTGGCAGAAGTGACTCAATGCAGTAAGGCACTACTCACTCCGGCCTCCCTGAAGGGAGTAGGAAAGGACTCTAGTTTGTTTGCTGAAAAACAAACATCACAGTTCCATCACACACTCAGAGAAAATAGTTTCATGAGCGACTGGCACGAAACCAGAGCACAGGACCTGAAGGTGTGCATATTTGAGAAGCCATCACAGAAAAAAGACCCACTTGACCTACAGTCAAGAAAGGAGAATATCGTCTGCTAAGTGGAAGCAAGCAAGAAAGCAGGAACCCTGAGTTCCGACTCGCTGGAGAGTCACTCCTGTTGCTGCGAGGCTCAAGAGAAGAAGCCTGATAAAAAAAGGGGGATTAACAGACTGGGCAGTTGCCTAGGTCTAGGAATGTCTCTGAATAAAATAAATCTCTCTTGGAAAAGAGATGACCCATACCACCGCTGGATCGGACTCCCCTTAGGGGTAGAAGAAAAAATTACTCACCTTAGTAATGTTGTTTCTTCAAATGGAGTCTTGCTATATTATGACATATGCAGTGAGTCCCAACCTTCGAACTGCTCCGGAGGTGAAAGAGTTAACTTTCCTTGCCAGGTATGGAACACTGAGCTCGAGCTCAGTTGAAAACTCTGTCTGTTGTTCTTCAAACTCACACTGTCAGATCTTTACGAGCTAAACTCACTAAGGTCCTGTGTGGAAGCTGTAAACCTACACTAGCCAACTGGCTACTAAATATAAGAACACATTTTTTGGTCCCAAAACAAAGACTCAAGTCAGGAGACCCAAAAAATGAAAAACACAACACCCAGTCACTCCAAAAAAAGGAGCGGTAAAATAACAAGGTGGGCATCTACTAAGTGCCAACACAACACTGCCCACCCACATCCCAAAAACAGAGGTTCTGAGAGGGGCAGGCGGGGGAGGTCGTAATATAGCAAGACTCCATTAGAAGAAACAACATTACTAAGGTGAGAATTTTTCTTCAAACAACATGAAGTCTTGCTATATTATGACATATGCAGACTACACAGCAGTACTCCATGGGAGGAGGGACAGAACCTACTTGGAAACAGGCTCTGAAGCACAGCTGTGTAAACCGAGCATCACTCCTAGCCTGGATGTCCAGAGAGTAATGCTTGGTAAAAGTGTGAACTGTTTTCCAGGTAGCTGCTTGACAAATCTCTAGAATGGGGATGTTCCTGGCAGCAGCTAGGGAAGCAGCTGTACCTCTGGTAGAGTGAGCCCACAGGCCTGAGGGAGGAACCTTACCCAGCTTTTCATAACAGAATTGGATACAAGAGACAATCCACCTGGCAATGGATCTTTTAGTGGCAGGTTTCCCTTTACCAGCCTCACCATAAGTGAGGAATAGTTGGAGGGAGTCAAACCTGTGACCCTTGGTACACTCAATGTAGTAACTAAGGGCTCTCTTCACATCTAAGCTGTGCAACCTCCTCTCACCAGAGGAGGAATAGTCAGTGAAGTACATTGGAAGAGAAATAGATTGATTAAGGTGGAAATCTGAAACCACCTTAGGCAATAACTTCCTGTTAGTCCTGAGGACCACCTTATCTCTATGAAAGGAGATAAAATCAGGCTCCACTGACAAAGCTTGTAATTCGCTTATGCATCTGGCAGAAGTGATGGCTACCAGAAACACAGTCTTCCAAGTCAAATACTTAAAAGCTCTGCTGGAAGACAAGGGCTCAAAGGGAGGTTATAAGCTGAGCAATGCAAACATTAAGATCCCAGGCAGGGGCAGGGTCCCTGAATGAAGGGTTGTGTGAAGCAATCCTTAAAAACTTAGAGAATACAGGATGAGCTGAAGAGAAGAGGTTTACCTGCTGAAATAAAAAGCAGACACAGCTGCCAAATGCACCTTTAGGGTAGCTGGTCTCAGCCCCAAAGTGTTTAAATGGACCATATAATCCAGGACTGGGGTAAATCAACAGATTCTGGGGAAATATGCTTCCCAGGCACCATATGGAAAACCTCTTCCATTTGGAATTGTAAGTAGCCCTGGTGGAAGGCTTCCTAGAAGCCTTCAATATATCCATTACACCTTGGGAGAGGTGTAGATCAGCAAACTCTAACTCTTCAAGAGCCAGGCCTTGAGATTGAGAGATTTGAGGTTCGGATACCAAACCCTTCCCTGAGCACAGGTTAACAGATTGTGATTCCTGGGAAGATGGACTGCTAATGACAGTAGGAGTGGATACCAGGGTTGTCTGGCCCAATCTGGAGCAATCAGAATCACTTTGCAGGATTGAGATCTGATTTTGACTAACACTTTGAACAGGAGAGGGAAGGGGAGAAAAGCATAGAGAAACATCCCTTCCCAACTGAGAAGTAAGGCATCCAGAGGGACTGAGACCAACACTGGGGGCCTGCAGCAAAAAAGGGGAAGTTGGTGATTGTCTGGGAGCTGCAAAAAGATATATCTGCGGGGTGCCCCATCTGGCAAATATTACCTCCAGGACCAGGGGATCCAGTGACCATTCGTGATGGCCCTGGGAAATCCTGCTGAGAGCATCTGCCAGGACATTGTCCCTGCCTGGGAGGTGAACTGCTGTAAGGGAGGTGTTCAGGGAGTAAGCCAGAGACCACAACTTCATTGCCTCGGTGCACCAGGCCGTAGATCGAGTGCCTCCTTGCTTGTTGATGTACCACATTGTAGTGGTGTTGTGTGTTCTGACCTGTACAACTTTGTTCTGAACAGATTTGGAAAAAGCTTGAAGTGCTAGAAAACTGCTCTGAGCTCCAACAGGTTGATGTGGAGCAGAGATTCCTGAAGGGACCACAGTCCCTGGGTAGTGAGGGCCTCATGTGAGCACCCCCACCCCAAGAGGATGCATCTGTAGTAAGGATTAAAGAGTGAGACTGGAGTGACAAAGGAACCCTTGTCTCAGGTTGTTCTGATCCTGCCACCACTGTAGGGCTTGGATCAGGGTTCGAGTTCATTGGGATCAACTTGGTTAGAGGGTCCTTCTTTGAGACCAAAAGGCTCTCAAATGGAACTGAATGTCCTCATCTGAAATCTGGCTCCTTGCACTACTGTAGAAGCAGCCATGTGTCCCAGGAGCTGCAGAAAATGCCTTGCTGGTCGAGAGACCTGCAGGGTGAATGAGGAGGCCAGAGACCAGGGTCCTTGCCCTGTCCAAAGGAAGGAAGGCTCTGGCTTCCTCTGTGTTCAGTTCTGCGCCTATGAAAGCGAGAAGCTGGACAGGCTCTAGAACTGACTTTGGAAGACTGAGAAGGAAACCTAGAGAGGTAAGCAGTTGCTGAGTTATCTGAAGATGTAACTTGACTTGGTCTGGAGACTGGCCTACTATGAGCCAGTCGTCCAGGTAAGGAAAGATGGCAATTTGTTGCCTTCTTAGGTAGGCAACTGCTACTGCCAGGCATTTTGTTAATACCCTTGGAGCAGAGGTGAGGCCAAAGGGCATTGCTCTGAACTGGTAATGGCCTGAGGGCAGCTCGAACCTGAGGTACTTTCGATGGGAGCTTCTGATGAGAATATGGAAGTAGGCATCATTGAGGTCCAGGGACGCTAGCCAGTCCCCTGGCCTTAGAGAGGGTAAAATAATTCCCAGAGTCACCATTTTGAATTTTGGTTTTAAAAGGTGCTTGTTTAGGTATCTGAGATCCAGGATGGGCCGCCATTCTCCTGTCTTTTTTGGGGTAAGGAAGTACCTGGAGTACAATCCTTTGCCCTGGTGTAGGGGTAGAACCCTTTCCACGGCTCTGAGAGCCAGGAGGGTAGAGACTTCTGCATCTAGGGCAAGTGCCTCTGATGGATTTGCAGGTGGAAAGGATCTGGTTCTCATCTTTGGAAATTTTTTGAAGCTGAGAACCAGTCCCTGGCTTACTACTTCCAGGACCCACTTGTCTGATGTTAGAGACTTCCAGTCCTGGACAAAGTAAGCCAGCCTGCCCCCTACAGGTAGTGGAGAATCGGCCCTGGCCACACCATCAGGGTGCCTGCTTGGCAGGGGCTTTAGGCTGAGGGGTGGAAGCAGGTCTGCTTGTACCCCGTCTGCCTCTCCCTCTAAAGAACCCCCTCTGGGCATAAGCTGAAGAGGAGGCCTGGGCTTGTTAAAAAGGCCTATGAAAAGGCCTGCCCCTGCCCCTGGAAGGCTGCCTTTGAGGAGTGGCCTGCCTTTCCTTGGCCCGTGCACTCCTGTAGGTGGTCCTATACTCATCCATTTTCTTCATGTAATTCTCTGTCTGCTCCCCAAACAGAGAATTACCCACAACAGGAAAATCCATGGCCTTAGTCTGGGTATCCTGTGACAGGCTACTACATCTGAGCCAAGCCATTCTGCGAGTGCCACAGATGTAGCCATGACTCTTGATGACACATCATTAGAGTCCACTGCAGCATGGAATTGCACCTTAGATGCCTCAATACCATCAGCAGCCACCTGCTCCAGCTCCTTGGCAAGCTGGCCAGGGACCTGTTTTGCTAAAGCCATAACAGTATCCCATCTGGATTTCTGGTATCTAGCAACATAAGCCATATAATTTGCCTGTCTAGGTCCCAAGGATGCTGCCATGTACTTTTCTTTGACATGGCATCAATCCTCTTGGAGTCCTTATCAGGGGGGTGTGAAGCCAAGGGAATATTTGCCTTGTCACAGGCTGCAGCCTGCACTACTCCAACATGGCTGCACTGTTGTGTAAGGAACTCCGTATCAGAGCCTGACAATGTGTACCTCTTGTCCATTCTCTTATCGACAGGAGGTATAGTGTGAGGAGTTTTTAAATTTTTACTGTCTGTTTCCCAAAGATTTATGCAAAGGAATAGACAGTCTCCTAGACTCTGGGATATCCATCATTTCTACATAGTCAGGCTCCTCTTGATCATCCACAGCTTCCTCCATAGGGAGCTGGAGGGTTTCAGCCACTTTTTTATAAAACATAAAATGAGAAGGGGACTCAGAAAGCCTAGGAGGAGACACTCCTGAAGGTCTGTCTGAGAGATGTCCGGTTCAATGGGCACATCCAGACTTTCAAATCCACATTCACTCTCCTCATACTCCTCTTCCCCCTCCTCTGGTTCATAAAATTCCTCTAAATCATACTCTTGAACCGGTGGAACCGACCGAACCGTATGCTTACCTGATGGTGCCGGTTCGGTCGGAACCGGGGAAAGTGACTGGACAATTTTAATCGCTTTGGCTATTTCTTCAGCGGTTGGAGAGGAAAGTTTTGGCTCCACACCAGCTGATTTCCTAGTCCTTTTTGCTGGAACCGACTCCTCAGAGTCGGCTCTCCTTTTGCCCGAGGAAGTCTCGCCCTGGTCAGAGGGCACTCCTCGGTTTGGTTTCAACCGAACCGGGCTGGCCATCCGGGTCAGCGGACTTTTTGGCCTCCCTTTCCCTGAGCCTACCAACTCTCTTTTCCAGGGTAGCTGCAGGAAAATTTTTGCAAATCTGGCAGTCAGCATTGAGGTGGTCAAACCCCAGACAATAAACACAGGTAGTGTGGGGGTCAGCCTTAGCAAAGACTTCCCCACAGACACTGCAGTGTTGAAACCCAGTGGGCCCGGTTTTTCTTTTGGGTTTCTCAGACATAGTGCCAGTCCTAACCAAACTTGCCTGTTTATGGCAATCCGTCAAGCAAGACTCTCTTATCGGTTCCCAACCGTGTCACGGGTCGTGGAAAAAACCGTAATGAAATCCGTTTTTTTTTTAGAACCGATAAGAACCAGTAACCACACTCTAAAGGACAGATTAATATATTTTAAACAACCTGATCGGTTCAAACCGAACTGATAAACTGTTTACAAGTTCCACACAGAAAGTAAATGTAAAACCTATCTAGTACTTACAAATACCACAGACACAGCTTGAACCGACCGGTTGTGGTTTAAATTCGGTCAAAAAAACGAAAATAATACTTTAACCGACAAAATGAACCGAGCGGAAGGAGAAATCTCCGGAGCGACTGTTCAGTGAGGCAGAGTAAAGAATCTGACAGTTTGAGTTTGAAGAACAACAGACAGAGTTTTCAACCGAGCTCGAGCTCAGCGTTCCATGCCTGGCATGGAAAGTTAACTCTTTCACCTCCGGAGCAGTTCGAAGGTTGGGACTCACTGCATATGTCATAATATAGCAAGACTTCATGTTGTTTGAAGAAGTCAGGTACTCTTTACCGTATTCTAGAGACGAGCACCTCATAGGCTGAGGCAGAACCTCACCAGATCCAAAAGGGTGGTATCGGGTAATTTCGGCTAGGCCCTGTGCTGTGATAAATGTTCTTTTTTTTTATCATTAGTCCAAGCCTGGAAAGGCTTTCAGGCTGCTGTTTCACAAGGATTGCCTGATACAAAAAGAACGAAGATGTCCTCCACCTGAGGTGTTAACCACCTGTGCCAAAGAAGCCACTGAAGTGGCAATATCACAAGGGGGCTATATACCGCTATCAAAGCAGCAGAGGAGCCTGAGCGGCTCCCGACTATTACATTAGAATGTTCCACAGAGTGTAATTGTCTTGACAACCGAAAAAGTCTAGACGCAGAAGTGTATGGTCCATGAACACAGTCTGAAATACTATAGTGGACCCCATTACTGAGGAACTACTGAAAAGATCTTTCATCACGGACTCTGATAATAGAGAGGACATGCCCTTCAGTATATAAAATGAGTCATCTGCTGTATTACTGACAAGAAGGACAGAGAAAGATCCATCTAGATGCACTTCTACCCCAGAAAGACCTCTAAGGGAGGTCTAGGTCAGAGCCACTAGAGACACCACCACCAGGAAGGATGTTGAGGAGCTTGGTACCATGTAGGGAGCCGAGAAGGTGCTGAGCGGAATGAGAGATTCCGCTGGCAGAACAGTACAGCAGAGATCTATCAGCAGAAAACCGCTGGATGACACAAGATCCCATGTAGACTGCCACTCACTAAGATGTGTGGAAAAAATAATCCGCAGAACAGACCTTCATTCTGCTGAAAACATCCTGCCCCAAGTTCTGTGGAGAAGAAGTCTGAAAAGGAAAAATGTGTCACTGGTTCTGCCAGACTGCAACCACTAGCACCTCTGCGGCACCAGCATCACTCGTGGCACAGAAGGGCACCAAGCAGTGCCGATGCCAACCTGGGTGATACCAGAGGGCACCCGCAGCGGTACCTGTAGGCACCCCCGGCACCCATGCAGCAATGGCACCCGAAGGCACCCCCGACACCCATGGTGCCCATGACACACATGGCAAGAATGGCACCCGAGGGCACCAGTGGCACCCATGGGCACCCTGGCACCCATGGGTGTCCATGGTGCCACCCACGGGTGCCTGTGGTGCCACCCACGGCACCTGCGGGTGCACGGCGCCACCAGGACACCTGTGACACCAACAGTGGTGCTGGCAACCAAAGGCAGCAACAACAGCACCCACAGTGCCACACACAGCAATGGTGCCAACCCACAGCACTGACAATGGCGCTGAGCCACAGCATCGACCCAGGAAAGGTGCCAACCTCGAGAATGCAGCCGTTAGGAGCGGGGCCAAGGGGAACCCACAAAAGTCAGTTCAGGCCTATTGCCCCTCCTGATGAACAATCCTCACGCAGACATACCAAAGGGCAACCTCGAGTGGCACCGATTCTTCTTCCCCCAGCGAGGAAGAAGAGCTCGAGGTTAAGCAAAGCCAGATCCTCGGAACTGCTAAATTTGTGCTTCGGTGGACTGTCCTCCCCCTGAGCACAGGACAGTCTGTAGTCAGACCCCCAGCCATTTATCAAGGGTGGCGGACAGGGCATAGCCACTCTGCCATAACAACTTTCAAACGAAGTATTCCTACCATCACCGCTACCATTTAAGGACGACTCTGCTGATGGCAGGAAAGAAATTATTTCTAGGGACATGAATATGTTGTTCATCCACACTCTCTGGCAGGTATCCTTCCCGCTTTAATTCTTGCCGGAAGGTCTTCAAGCTGCTCCTCCCACCCACCGGGTGGTAAAACTCGGCTCCCGTATGGCATGAATCTTCCTTACCGCTTGGAAGCTCAGGTTCCCTCCTTAGCGCTCTGCGTTTTAGACTGGATCCTAATTCTTTGGTTCGTCCGAAATTGGTTTTGAAGTTTTCTAAACTTCGGTCTTCATCTTCCCTTGTGGCTGCGATGGACAAATCTGTTCCCAGCTTTCGGAGGTGCCCTTGCAGGCAGAAAATGTCCAGGACGGATCCGCACTCCACATGCGTCTACTGCTTAGGCCTAGATCACGACCCGCAGGCTTGCGAGTTGTGCCGTTCTTTCTCGGCCAACGTTCTGGATGATCACGCTGCCCGTTTGAAGCTCGGGCGCCCTGAGAAACATTTTCCGCCGGTAAAATCCAAAGAGGCTCATTGGGCGGTGTCCGCAGCGGCTGGCTCGGCTGAGCAGCTTGAGCAGATGATCGCTCTCGAGGAGGAGGCGGCCCAGGCCGCATCTTCCTCCTCCTCGGCCGCGGCATTTATCCCGCTCTCTCTGAGTTCCTTGTATACAGCTTTGTTCAAGGAGCTTTGCCAGTCCCTTTCCACGAAAGGAGAGTGGCCTTCAGGACATTCTTCTCGGCCCAAGAAAAGGGAGTCGAAGCAGTCCCACTGTCGGTGCACTGGGTGGGGAGTGGGAGAGGTCCCCCTCCCCGAGCAGCCGACCGTCGACTTCGGTCGTGGTTGCGGCTGAGGCTGCTGGCTTCATGATGCCCCCGTCAGGCCAGCCTGCCGAGACTCCCGTCGATGAAGTCGAGATTTTTCTCGATCCGTTAGATGGGCTGTCGACTGGAGAAGCCGACAACCCTACTTCACCGGTTCCCCTGGTGGATACCGAGGATCTGCCTGCTCCTTCGGGACCGCAGTCCCCGGTTAAAGTTCGAGCTGAGGGAAGAGCGGGTATCCCGCCCTTCCCGAGACCCACCCTCGGTCCCCGAGGGTCTCGGTCCTCGGACCTTTCTCGGTCCAGCCGTTCGGCGCCCGACATCGGTCTCGGTCGTTACCGAAGTAAGCAGCGACGCCGTTCTTCCTCGTCCTCCTCCTCGGGTGAGGAGAGGCTACGGCGCAAGTTGCACTGGCACTACGAGGATCTTATGTGGCAGCAGTTGCTGTTATCCGGGCCTAAGCCTACCCCGGCCATCAAGTGGCTGTTGCCTGAACGCCCGAAGCAACCACTCATTCCAGTCGAGTTGCCCGCTCCAGGGCCAGTTGCTAAGCCGAAACCAGCTGGTCCACCGATTGTGGTGGAACCTCCGCCTCCACAACCGAAGTCGGGGGCACCGACCAAGAATTCTCGGCCAGGTCATGGCCTGCCCCACAGGTTGTCGGTCACCCTCACTCCCAACCGTCCTCGGCAGGTGGAGGGTGGCTCAGGGCCGAGGCAGCTCTTCGCAGACTCTTCAGAATCCGATGATGATTCCTCCCTGTTCTCCAGGCAATGCGATCTGGAGTCCTCCGGGGGCCAGTCAGTGGACGATAGCCCATCGTCCTTCTTGGGTCTGCTTCGACTCATCTCGGAGTCCACCGGGATGCAGCTCGAGCCCATGTCCAAACGGGCCAAGTATCCCCTGACGGAGATTCTGGACTGAGGGGATTCTCCCATGGAGGCCTTTCCGGTGGCTGAGGCCATTGTCGGCCCAGCCTTGGAGCTTTGACAGCGGCCTGCTTCCTGTCCTGCGCCCTCGGCCAGGATGGCCAGGAAGTATGTGGTCCCTACCGGCTCTTTGCCCGGTTTCTCAGAACACCCCTCTGCCGAGGGGTTAGTCACCGACAGCGTTTTCCGGCGTTCTGGTAACACTCGGGATGTGGACAAGCCCCCTGACAAAGAGTCCAAAAAGCTGGACTTTGCCGGGCGCAAGGTGTACGCTGCATCCTCCCTCTGCCTCCGACAGGCCAGTTCGGCCGTGCTGATGGCACACTTCTTCCACGCCCTCATGGGCTCCCTGGATGAGGTTGTTCCTCATCTCCCGCCTGACCTGCAGACCACGGTCCGCCAGGTGCGGGGCAGGGTAGGGCGGTGGCGAAGCAGCAGCTCCAGACTGCTCTGGACATAGGTGATTCCTGTGCCAGGTCAGTAGTGGCCGTGGTGGCCATGCGACGCAGGGCGTGGGTGAGGATATCCACCTTCACGGCGGATACCCAGCACAAGTTGGCGGACGTCCCCTTCTTGGGGACTGACTTCTTCGGCCCTGGAGTGGAGGGACACCTCCAGCAGATCGAGAAGTCCAATGTCACTCTGGACTCGGTCATCTCTGCCCAGAGAGACAAAGGTCACTGTCAGCAGCAGAAGTCCTTTCGTCCTTCGGTCCCTGCTTCTCGACCGGCCCAGCAGCACCAGCAACAGGGCCAGCAGGTTCACGCTTGGCGTCCCAAGCCCAAGCCGACGGCTTCCTCCAACAGGAAGCAAGGAAGTAAAGGCCCCGAAGGTCCCTCAGCCGATTCTTTTCCTCCAAGCCTGCCCAGTGATTGCGCTGGAGGGGTGCCGTCTCAACCTCGCTACTCCTCTGGTTCACCCTGGGGATGGCTCCGCCCACTTCCCTTTCCGCCTGGTCAACTATCACCACGAGACCGCTGGGTGTTGGAGGTGGTAGGAAAGGTCCTGCCTCTGGAGTTCAAGCAGGTTCCGCCTTTTCAAGCCGTCGCCCCTCGGGGGGCCACGGGGTCCGCAGCCTCGCTGTCGGCCCACCGGGCCGATATTGCCCTGCTCCTCAAAAAAGAGGTAATCAGGAACGTGATGGATCCTCCTCCAGACCCAGGGTTTGTGTCCAGGTACTTCCTGGTCCCAAAACGGATGGGGGGCTGGTGCCCCATTCTCGACCTGCACGACCTGAACAAGTTCCTAAGGTCTCGGACCTTCAGGATGGTCATTCTGGCTCAGATAATCCCATCCTTGGAACGAGGTGTGTGGTTCTGCTCCCTGGACCTCCAGGATGCATTCTTTCACATCCCAATCCGTCCGTCCCATCAGAGGTTCCTCCGCTTCAGAGCGGAGGGATCCCTATACGAGTTCGGGCCATGCCCTTCGGCCTCTCCCTAGCTCCCAGGGTCTTCACCAAATGCATGGCAGTGGTGACAGCATTCCTTGGGCGCCGAGGGGTCCGGGTGTACCCTTACCTGGACGATTGGCTGATAGCAGCCCCCTCCAGACTGGAGGTGGAGCGGTCCAGAGATCTGGCCCTCCAGGTTTGCTCTCAGGTTGGCCTCCTCATCAACGAGGCCAAGTCAGAATTCGTGCCAAAGCAGGTGATTCTGTTCATCGGGGCAGAGCTCGACTCTCTGCGAGCCAGAGCACGGCTCCCGGCGGACAGGGCCGAGGTTCTTTCCTCCTTTGCTCAATCATTTCTGGTTGGGCAATTGCGCCCTGCCCGGGACTTCCTGCGCCTCCTGGGCCTCATGGTGGCCTGCACCAGCGTGGTCCATTGGGCCCGTTGGTACATGCGTCCCCTTCAATAGGGACTGGCCAGCCAATGGTCACAATGCCGCGATCCATTGGACCGGCCCATGACAGTGACCCAGGAGATGTAGAATGCTCTCCAATGGTGGATTGTTCCAGCACATCTGCAGGAGGGTATCCCGTTCATCCGCCCCGAGCCGATGGTCTCTCTCTCTCTCAACGCATCTCTGATGGGTTGGGGTGCCCATCTGGGGGAACACCTAGCGCACGGCCTCTGGTCCCCTCGGGAGTCCCGATGCCACATCAAACTGCTGGAGCTCCGAGCAGTCCGTCTAGCTCTCACCACCTTCGCTCCGTTTCTACGGGGTCAAGTGGTTCAGGTCCAGACGGACAACACCACGACCATGTACTATCTGAACTGCCAGGGCGGGACGCGCTCCATGCTGTTATGCAAGGAAGCTCTCCGCATTTGGACCCTAGTGCGCAGCCTGGAGGCGGATCTCCTAGCCATTCACGTGACAGGAGCCTCCAACACCCTGGCTGATGCCCTAAGCTGGATAGGGGCTGCGTCTCACGAGTGGTCTCTCCTGCCGGAGGTAGTACAAGATCTCTTCTCCCACTGGGGCACGCCTCAGGTGGACCTGTTTGCCTCCAGGGAGAATGCGAAGCTGAGTCTGTTCCATGCCCACCCCCCTCAGCAGGGCTCGCTGCAGGGGGATGCCTTCTCGAGGCCGTGGACCTCGGGCCTCTTCTACGCCTTTCCCCCATTTCCCTTGATCCACAAGGTGCTTCTCAAGGTGAGGAGGGACAAGGCGCAGGTGATTCTGGTAGCCCCAGACTGGCCTCGCCAGTTCTGGTATCCAGATCTCCTCAGCCTCAGCTCCAGGCTCCCGAGGCAGCTTCCAGCCTGCCCGGACCTGATCTCAGTCAATCAGGGGAAGGTATTCCATCTGGACCTTCAATCCCTGCACCTGATGGCCTGGTTCCTGAGCGGCTAGAGTTCCAGGCTTTGGGTCTTTCCGACGAGGTCCTCAACGTCATTGAGGCATCCTGTAAGGAGTCGAACAGGAAATGCTATGCCTTCAAATGGAAGAGGTTTTCCATTTGGTGTCAGGGGAAGGGCTTGGACCCTTCTGACTGCCCCTTGGCAAGCATTCTGGAGTACCTGTGGTCCCTTTCTCAGCAAGGGCTTCGGTCGACGACCCTTAAGGTGCACCTGGCAGCCATCTCTGCTTACCGGGCGCGGGCCTGCAAGCTGTCAGTGGCACAGGGGAAGGTGGTTGGGCGCTCTTTCAAAGGCCTTGACCACATTTCCCCTCCGGTGCGAGAGCCTCCACCTCTGTGGTATCTACTGCTGGTATTGGCCAAGCTCATGGGCAAGCCATTCGAACCAATGCACAGGTGTGATCTTCACACCTGTCGTGGAAGACTGCCTTCTTGGTGGCTATCACATCAGCCAGAAGGATGGGAGAGCTCCAGGCGCTTTCCATCGAGCCTCCCTACCTGGTCTTCCAAAGGGACAAGGTTGTCCTGCGTCCCCACCCGAAATTCCTTCCGAAGGTGGTGTCGGAGTTTCACCTTAACCAGGTGTTGACTCTGCCGGTGTTCTACCCCAATCACACCTCGGAGGCCGAGTATAGGCTCCATACTTTGGACCCTAGACGAACGCTCGCTTACTATAAGGAGCGGATGGCTGAAGTTCGGGGAGAGGTTCGCCAGCTGTTTGTCACCTACGCTGAAGCCGCACCTGGCAGACCTGCAGCAAAGCGGACGATAGGCAGGTGATCACCTCCTGCATAGAGCTCTGTTACAGGTTGGCGGGCATGGAGCCTCCCAGAGGGATAAGAGCTCATTCTACCCGCCATACCGCTGCATCGGTAGCTGCTTCCAGGGACGTCCCTATCCAGGATATCTGCAGGGCTGCTACCTGGAAGTCGGCACATACCTTTATTACCCACTACCACATCGACCTTGAGTCACGCCGGGATGCTGGTTTTGGGGCCTCGGTTCTCCAGTCTCTCTTTCCCAAGTAAGTATCGGGAGTGTGCGCCTTGCCTCCGTCCTCCCAGAGAACTGCTAGGAGTCTGCCAGAGGTGTGGATGAACAACATATCCATGTCCCTAGAATACAGGTTACTCACCTGTAACAGGAGTTCTAGGAATGGTATATGTTGTTCATCCACATCCACCAAACCTCCGGCTTGACCTTTAACCTGAGCTTCCAGTGGGCCAGATCTGGCGTCATGGGGCGGAGCCAAGAGTTTTACCACCCGGGTGGGTGGGAGGAGCCAGCTTGAAGACCTTCCGGCAGGAATTAAAGCGGCAAGGATACCTGCCAGAGAGTGTGGATGAACAACATATACCATTCCTAGAACTCCTGTTACAGGTGAGTAACCTGTATTTTTTCCTTTTTCATAATCTTCTTTTCTTGTTTGTAAAATAAGAAATTACTGCTAAAATGTTAAAGTAAATGCTAAAAGCTGCTGTCGTATAGACAAAAACTTTGACTCCAGCAGTCGAGTGACATCGACATCCAAGCGCACTCGTTGGCGGGAGAAAAGGAACTGAGGTGGTTGGAGGGTCGACGTTAAGAAAGTCTATACAGGCGCGAGCTAGTCTCACGGTGCTGTGCATGTGTGGTCCTATCTCGGCGCCAACCCTTCTGAAAATGTTTGCCTCCCGCTTGGTGCTAGCACCTCCGGCGCTGACCCACTAGTGTGAATGAGTGATAGAGACTTAGTCCAAGAAGATCATAAATTACTGGAAAAAAACTAGCTAACGCAGAGAAATTGAAACACTAACAAAGATTACACTTTTAAATAAACTACAAAATACTGTAAATAACCGAACTGGAGAACCAGCTGTTACTAGAGTTCACTAAGGGATGTCTGCTCTCTTCAAATACAGAAACAGATCTGAGCAAATGGCCAGAGCTGGAGCAAGGATGCAGAGTTTAAGGCTACATTCCAAATCCTAATAATCTGCATAGGTTCTATTTCTGGGGAGTCGCTCTCAGCCGAGATGACTGCATAAAGTGTAAACATTAAGTGAGTGATTCCCGAGGTTAGAAAAAGGATTGCATGACACAGACTGCAGGAAAATCAAACCCCATGCCACCAGATAGAGGACTGTCTGGATAGCCTGTTAAATACACCCCTTTTTGGGCTGGCCCATTGGTGCAGTGGCAGCACTACCACTTGTAAGACCAGTGACCTGGGATCGAGAACGATCTCAGGTTGTTGGGGGCTGCAGGGGGCAGGAGGACTGCCCTTCCTAGAGGGTGATCTCCTCCTCTGGAAAGGGAGGGACTTGCGGACCGCTGTGCTACCACCACTTGGGTGATCAAAGGTGGTAGCGCAAGCAAAGCCCCAAAAGGGTGGGCAGGCGCTTACTGGTTCAGAAGTGAGCATGCATGCGTGTTCATGTCACTGCAGCCCACACCCCCGAAGCAGGCGGGGAAGGGGACTGAGAACACCAGAAAAGACTGCTGACAGAGGCAACATGCTGCAGCGTCCTCCCGCACGCGTTGCACCACTTACTGTGCTTCCCTGCCAAACACATCTGAGCTAAACTCTCCCCTAGGCTTGGGAAAGCTCAGGGAGCTCCACCACAGATGGCAATCTGTGAGGCACTGTACCTGGCAAATAAGGGTAAGCTCCAGAGATGGCAGGTGACTGGGCTGGGGAGAACGCTGCAGATGGGGCTAGCCAAGCAGAGAGAAGGATCAATAAAAAGAAGCCCCTTTTCTCCCTTTAGGGAAGAAAAAGGAAATCATGGTGCATGTGGAGTTGAAGGACTGAACAGCCCAAAGGAGTCAAGACATGTTTGTCTCTGCAGGCACCCCAGCTCTAGTCTGCTAACAGCCCAGCTGGTACAAGAGAAGAAAGAACATAGCAACCAAAAATAGTCTGCCACAGTCAGGAGTAAAAAAAAAAATAAGAGAAAATGACCTGCTTCACCTGCAGCAACAGAGATGTACCCTGTTGTAGAGCTAGTGTCCTTAATCCAATCCTAGTGCACAGCACTCTTCCACAGTCAATGCAACTGCTAAGTTGAGTTAGACTGGATAGTGCCCAGAGGCACAGGTTGCATTTACCAACTAATAGGGATATCCCCTAAGAAGAAGATCTACCCTGGGCAGGGGAAAGGAGTCAAAGAAAAAAAGAAAAGGGAGGAAGGGAGCTGATGTTCTTTTTTTCTGGTTGGCATGAGGGCCCTGTAAAGAAATCCTCACCCCAGTTTGAAGTTCTTTTGTTGTTTTTGTTGAGAGTGGGTACTAAGCAACAGATCCTAATCCCCTTTTTTTTTCTTGAAAAAGTACTCCTTAGGGAGTCCAACTGGGGAGATGCCCTGGCACTAAGTGGTTATGGCCAGCACTGTCAGGGTGAGCTGCCCAGAGGTCCTGGGTCTGCTAGAACAGGAGATGGTGGGTGGGTGTGGTAATCAATGGTGAAGATATTCTGGAAGATAGCAGTTATGGTACATACGTAACTTTCATATCATCCTAGAATGAATCTTCACTATGGATTCCCATTTATGGGTCAAAGTACCTAGCTATCCTTTCTTTTCTGAAGGAGGAGATGGTTCACCCTGACGGTAACAGATACTCTAAGTCCTCTGCGTGGGAGAGAACACCTGAGGGCAGGGGCTCCTTACAGGTCTGGCAAGACCTGAAACTGGTCAGGTGCCGACGGGGGCTTCTATGGCACAGGAGCAGGAGGGTTCCCTGACAGTTCCCCCTAACCCTCGGGGAAAACAAATGAGCCCCATGAAAGAGTGAGATCAGCACCTTATGCTGTGCTAAAGGTGACAGTCAAGAAAGGCAAAGCCCTGCTCTCCACCTGATCCAGACTACAGTTCCTGCCAAGCTGGAGACCACCTTGCTATCGTAATATCCTCTCAACTGGTGCCCAACTACTTTCAGGCCCTGAGCAGAAAGGTCAATGGCTTGCCTGACTGTCTCACTCTGCAGCAGTGTAGCAAAGTGTGCTTAACTGTAGCCACAGGCGACAATTATAGGTTGCCATTTCTGCCTGGGGTGCCAAGATGCACATTAGGGTGCATGGTGAGGAAAAGGCCTTCTTGCCAAGGGAATCCATCTAAGCTGTCCAAAAGATCCACAGCCTCCATCACCTCCAACACCTCCACAAGGTGAGGTCGAGGAGGGCCCTGTACTGCCTCAACACCAGAGGTGCTGGGAAGGGATCTGGGGGAAAGGCCCAGAAACCATGCCTTGGCCACATGTGTATGATGCTTGCCTCAGAAAGTGAAAATTGGGTGACCCCACTTCATCACCCAGATTTCTTTTTTTTTTTATCTGTTTGTGCCTCATCACCACCTCTCACCTACTTGGCTACAGGGATACATGGGTGGAGCTGGCAGATGGCTCTGCCCCTCCCCTCAGAGTGGCTCGGTCTCCAGTCCTCTGCTTTCCCCCACACCTGACCCTCTTGGTGATCCCCCATAGGTGTCCCTCCCACATGGCAGGGCCAAGGTAAAGGGCATCTACTTTCCCTGCCCCCTGGAGACCAACATCTAGACCCAGGGAGCCGGCGCAGGTGCTGCAGGGCCATCACGGAGCCTGCCAGCTCCATTTTTTCATTATTTTTCTCCCTGCCCCTTGCCAGGGTTGCTCGCACGCTTGTGGAGGCACGTGAATGCAGTGACCCGCAGCACCCTCACAATTCTAGTCGTGCCTGACTGCACTACCACTGTGCCTCCACTCGGGGGCAGCCTTGCAGCGGGAGTGGCTGGGTTTGCACCCGGGAGGGGAGAGCTGTCTTACGGCTGTTCAATCCATCTCCCAGCCTCCCCCCTCCTCCGCTTGACCTCCGACTGCCCAGGCTCATTCCCGAACCCAGGTCGATGGCATGGCGTGAGGTGTGACATCCAGTGCCTCAACCCTTAGCACCACCAGACCAGCCCCTTCAACCCTCAGTACCACCGGGCCAACCCTATCACCCAGATTTCTAAGATATTGTAGCCCATGGAGAAGCAGGTATTACACACAGCCATGTTGTGAGAGGAGCCAAAGCACGTCAAGCATCGTTGATTCCGATCCATCGCTGCAATGGGTTTCTCTCAGAGGCAACCACTCGTGATGGGGGCTGATGGTGTTTTTTCAATTTCTTTATCCCTTCTTACCATTCTCAGGTTTTGGCACCATTGAAAATAGCAAAGAAGACAGATGGTACCGTGAACAAGAAACTTTAGCAGTGACACTCGTCACATTTTTGCAATAACAGTTGAACCTAGGCGCTGTTGCTCCCACAGTGTGCACTCAACAGTGAGAAGAACAGAACTGAGGTGCAACAGGGAGCTAGAAATAGTTATTTACTGGTGACTGCAGTACTACGTGAGGTGCGCAGGCACAGTCAGTACCCAACATCAGCTCTTCTTGTAAATAAATTTGCTCCCAGCAGGTCATAGTGCCTCCAGCACCAGACCCATTGATGTGAATCAATAGTAAAGACTGATTTTTCTAAGATCAGTATTGAGACTGGGAACTCCACAGAGTCCAACAGCCATCAGTTTTTTAAGGGTCAATGACACATAATCAGTGGTTGTTGGGCTTTCTTTGATGCTTCTGCCCCCTTTTTATTGGACTGCAGCATTGAGGTAAAATAACAAACACAAGCTACACCGCAATACGGGAAAAATAGCAGTAACTTAGATAGAAAATCGGCAGTGAGTTCAAACTGGGGCACTACACTCACATGGTGTGCATGTGACAGCGGAAAGAGCAGAACCGAGGTTAATGAGAGAGCCAGCAACTGTTATTAGCTGGTGTGTGACACCTTGTGGGGGTGTGCAGGTCCTATGCCCTGTAGCTGTAGCAAGCCCTCTGGCAAAAGCTTTGCTCCTGCAAGGTCCTAGTGCCTCCGGCACAGACCCATAAGTGGTATTAAGGTTAACATCTTAACTGTATTGATACTTTCTTATGTATATGCTTTATTTGATCTATTAAATTAAAATATTATTATAAAAAGAGTGATGACTTGCCTCATTATACTTGGCCTGGCAGTGGGCAGAGGGCCTTGAAACTTAGTACATGCCTGCCCACTGTAAAACAAATAAAGATCATGTGATAAATATATGACTAAACATCTTTCTAGTCTCCTGAGTACCATACTACCCCCTGGATTGTCACTGAGGCAGGATACAAAGTCATAAACCAGTCATAATCTGAGAAAAATGCTTTGTGCTAATTTAGCATGTGTGTCTCGCACTACTACAATCCCAGTGACATTTATTACACTATGATTTAAAAACAGATTGCATGGATGGTTCTGTAATAATAGCATCTCCTTGGTAATTCTAATGGGAGGGACATTAAAGTGCTAACTGCAGAGACAGTCCAAGGGATCCAAGTGACAGCACTTCATGCACTGCTCCCCTCTCGTTTTTGTTGTCTACAGAAAAAGAGATACGTAAGCCATACATTCAGTGTTGCTGGATTGGGACTGAATACTGCACACCATGAAGACTTGAAAATGGTCAGGGGTTTGGCAGTTGAAAGTCAGTGCAAAGAAGTGCAAGATAATGCATATGGGGCACAAAAACCCTGGCACAATATATCAGTTGGGGGGTGAGGATATAGCATGCACCAAGCAGGAAAGGGATGTTGGGGTTATCATCTCTGATGATCTCAAGGTAGGGAAACAGTGTGACAAGGCAGCAGGTAAAGCAAATAGGATGCTGGGATGTATAGGCAGGGCATCACCAGCAGGAAAAGGAGGTCATAATTCCACTATACAAGACATAGTGAGGCCCCACCTGGAGTACAGTGTACAGTTCTGGAGACCATACCTACGTAAGGACATAGACAGGGTAGAGAAGGTTCAGAGGAGGGCAACAAAGATGGTGCATGGATTGCATCACAAGTCCTATGAAGACAGGTTGAAGGAACTGAACAAGTACTCCCTGGAGGAGAGGAGGGAGAGAGGGGATATGATAGAGACATACAAGTATCTTACAGGGAGGAAGAGGGTGCAGGAATACACTATTTTTAAGCGAAAAAGATGTTCCAGGACTAGAGGGCACGGGATGAAGTTGGAGGGAGGACGATTCAGAGGAAACATGAGGAAGAATTTCATCACAGAACGGGTGGTGGACAAGTGGAACACCCTGCCAGAGGAAGTGGGGGGGGGGCTGAAACAATCATGGGATTTAAGAATGCATGGGATAGACATAAAGGAATTCTGGAGGTCAGGGGTAAGGGGCAACAGACTTCTAGGAAAACGTAAACTGAACTTACAAACTCAAATGGGCAGATTGGGTGGGCCATAGGCCCTTATCTGCCGACACTGTCTATGTATCTATGTACCATCCCACTGGAACACATTATGACCAACAGCTTCCTGGATTTTGTGAAACTCTTGTTTGTCCAGGACGTCATTCATGTTCGTAAAGATTATGGTGACACTCAGAAAAAAAACAGCTCTCAAGATGTATAAGCAACAATTCAGGAAAAAAAAACTGAAAAATATGTATTTCTCATTCAGAATATGGTTCATATGATTAGGGGCCTAAATATCAACACTTTCCCCCAAAAAATCAATTTGGCTGTGCAGGATGTAAGACCCCTCTGCTCCAAGCTGAGCATTGATAAGCACATTTGCACCAAAAAACTGCTACAGCTCTGATGTAAAGGATCACTGGAAGAAAACAAGGCCCCAGGTCAACAAAATTCAACAAACAAACAAAAAAACAAACACCTGAAAACAAAACAAACAAAAATCCATATAGCCCATTAATTGAGCCCCAAGGCTTTTGTTAATTATATTTTGGCCCTGTGCTACCACCTCCTGGTCGCCATGTGAATTACCAAGATGCAGTCATTTCCAATAAAACAGACCTTGGACTTTGTAGCAGTACTGAGGATGTACTGATTTAGTTTAGATTGCTTGCTGTGCATTAAAAATACAGACCAGTGCAAAAGTTTCAATTAAAGTGTTTTATGGAAGGTTCCCATAGCAAATGGGAGTAGCAACCAGTAGGAGTTGTGAATCAGTCTCCTACCATTCAAACTAAAATGCTGTTTTACATTTAAAAAAATCCTTTTATTTCTGTGCTCTGCTTCATTTTCATAACCCTGTTCCTTTTTGTCTCAGTGCTGCAACCCCCAACCTTGACATCATGCAAGGGAAACAAAGTTTTTAAAGGGACACTGTCAGTATTAAGCTGTCTCTTTACATTGTTTGCAAGTAGCTGTATCCAGCATTATAACATGTGTAGAAAAATTCTAGTGATTTGATTGGCTGAAAGCAGCTCAGCACCATGTAATCATTCACCCATAATTACACTCCTGAACTACTTACATTCAGGCTCTATGACATAAACATAGAAAAGTATCATCACACTCCCACATTCTGACAGGAGCCCTCATTTCACCAGCAGGCAGTAAAAGTGAAACAACATCTGCACAGAATGGCAAATGATCTTTTGGGCCTACCTGCATCACAAAAACACTTTTCCAGAAACTTTTCTACAGATTGTACTGCTCTAAACACTACCGAAATAGAAGACTGCACTTTGATTAGGAAGATAGAAAACTCAGGTATCTATTGCACCCACAATGCCACACTATGTAAATTAGTATACAGGCTATTATATTTCTGTGCTCACTACAGAAATAGGAGACTACATCTCTCTCAGTAAACAAATCTTGTCAGATACTGTATGCACAATGCCTTGTTTTAAAAATAAACATATGAGAGCTTATATTGTTGAAGCCACTAAAGAAATATGAAGCTGCACCTCATAGTAAGGAAACTAGAAAACAGCTTCTCATTATAGGTTCATAGGTTTGGATACAAGTCAAACAGCTACAAGAGCCATAAGAGACTTGTCACTGATTCAGTGGTAGAAACCCCTAGCCCTGTCCCGCATGTGTATATCTAACCTTGCCTTAAACGTACCAAGTGTGGGGGCATTTACCACCTCCTCTGGTATTGTGTTCCATACATTCACCACTCTCTGACTGAACCATAACCCTCTTCTGGAGGTTCTGAAAACCTCTCCCTGTAATTGCATACAGTGTCCTCTAATAGACCTTCCTGTCTGTATTTTCATATACAACCCAGTGGATTCCAACAGGTTATCATCCTTAAGTGCCCTAAAAACAAAAACTAGGTCACCTTTCACCCTACTGTAAGTCACAGAGTAAAAGTCAAGCATCCGTAACCTCTCGGAATAATCTTTATTCCTAACTGTAAACATTTTTTAGTGAAAACTCATTCATAAGATTTAGTAATACCAGTACTCTGTGGTGTAGAGAATGGTGCTTCATACTCCAGAATAGGTCTTATCAATATTCTATACAAAGGCAACAGAACCTCCCTCTCCCACTGTGTATATTTCTGAATATATTGCCCATAACCTGATTAGCTTTTTTAATTGACTCTCTTTTATGAAGTTCACAACCTAGGTCATTAGAAATAAGTACCCCCAGATCCTTTTCACTGGATGAAACACTTAAAACTTTGTTGTTTAAGGTATATTCAGATCTGTGGTTGTGTCCAAAATGAATGACACTACACTTATTTTCGTTAAAGGATAATCTGTGTTGTATTGCCCACTGTTTCAGGGAGTACAAATAATGCTGTCATTGTTGAATAGACTCAGAGTTGTTGATTATAGCTCCCACCTTTGTATCGTCGACATATTTACATATCCAAACTCCATCTAAACCCTGCATGCTGGAGGTGAAAGTCGAAAAGAGAGTTGGGCCCAAGACTGATCCCTGTGGCACATCACTTGCCACAGCACCCCAGTCATACAAAAACCTCTTATTTGTACTCTTTGAAGTTTATTTAAAAACCATGATAGAATCCATTTCATAAGGCCAGAATCTATCCCCATGTCTCTAAGTACTTCCTACAACCTTAAGTGGGATACAGAGTCAAAAGCTCATCTGTAATCCAAGTACACCACGTCCACAGGAAACCCCTAATTCAGTGTCTTGCTGCCAGGCTCAAAAAAGTCCAGTAGGTTTGTGACACATGACCTTCCCTGGGAGAACCCATGCTTGGTTACATCTAAAATATCTAAACTCCATAGGTTGTTAGAAACTGTCTAATAAACCCCTCAAGCAGTTTACCAACTTGGGATGTTATGCTTATAGGTCAGTAATTCTCTACAAGTGACTTTTTCCCCTTTTTATATATGGGAGTAATGTATGCAATTTTCCAATCTTGTACTACTTCTCCCAAGGCTAGAGATTTATTGAATAACAGGGTGAGTGGACCAGATAGTTCTATTGCCAGTTTACTCAGGAGCATTGGGTGAATTTCATCGGGCCCGCAAGACTTACCAACGTCTAAATTTATCAATTTCTCATAAATATCCGCCTTTGTGATTACAAACACTTTGCATTCCTTACAGTTGTTACTATTAAACGTACCTTATCCCTCCTGTTTTTGGTACACTGATAAAAAATAGGTGTTGAAATTATTTGCCATAACCACCTCCTTGTCAATGATGACCTCCCCATCAGTTATATTGGTTAGATGTTTATTTCCAGTCCCAAGGCTCCCAATATAATTGTAAAACTGCTTCCCATCATGTTTTGCACATGCTACAGCTTGTTCTGCCCTTTTTATAGCTACCTTACATTTTTCAACTAAACTAGCGTATTTATCAGTTCTTACAACACTGGGATATTTCTTAAGGTTCTTGTACGTCTTATTCCGTTTATTAATTAAATTATGTGAGAATCACCTAGGAATCCTCCCTCATTTGTTGCACTTATTGGCTGCAGGGACATAGTTGTTCATGCAAAAATGAATTTTATTCTTAAACATGTTCCAGGCTTCCTCCATGTCTGTAAATGGAAATTTTATACCTACTGTAATTCTTGATCTTCTTGGACGAAGTCTCCACCACTCATTCACACTAATGGGAGTACGCCAGAGGCACTAGGACCCAGTGGGAGCAAACTTTTCAGGAGGGTCAGTGCCTGAGATGGAGCCGCAAGGAAGCGGCACCACGAGCCTCAGCGCGTGTGGTAATGACTATCTCGGCGTCGACCCCCCCAACCGCCTCAATACCATTTTTCCAAGGAGGTGCAGCGTAAGTTTACCTAGAAAGGACTAACCTAAAAATTCAGACATGAAATAGTCCAAATGACCTGTATAAGAAGGGACAACAACAACGTTTTCACAGCTCAGCCATTGAGGGAGTGAAGACCGTAAACAGAGAGGTGAGCTCGGGGGATGGAGGGTGGGCGTGTGAATGAGTGGTGGAGACTTTGTCCAAGAAGATCAATAATTATGGTAGGTACGTAATTTCCATATCTTCCTGGACATAAAGTCTCCACCACTCATTCACACTGATGGGAGAGTACCGAGTTAATAATCCCCCGAGAGAGCGGCAGGACAGACCAAAAGCTCACAATTTTAGGACAGATGTCCATTAAGTATGGTTCTGCCAAAAGAAAGATGTCGCCTAGCGTGGACATCTAGGGCATAGTGCTTGACGAAAGTATGTACTGAGCTCCAGGTAGCCACATTGCAAATATCTGCAATGGGCACGTTGCAGATTTCCGCCAGGAGTGCCGCGACTGCTCTAGTAGAGTGAGTGTACACTCTGCCCTCCAGCTTAACTTGCGCCATGGAATAACAGTGGCGAAGACATGCCACCAGCCATGCTGAAATGCATCTGATAGCGACAGGTTGACCCAGCCGGGTCTCACTGAAGGAAACAAACAGTTGTTGAGTTTTGCAAATTTGTTTTGTTCTATCTAAATAGAAACGCAGAGTTCTTTTGACATCCAAAGAATGAAGGGTACGCTCTCCTTCATTTTGGAAGTTCACAAAGTAAGTAGGTAGGACTAAAGGTTGGTTTAGATGGAATTCTGAAAGAACCTTAGGGAGAAACTTAGGATGGGTCCTAAGAACTACTTTGTCCTTATGAAACACAGATACGGATTGTCTGTGACCAAGGCATGTATTTCAGAGACCCTGCGGGCCGAGGTAATGGCCACCAGGAAGGCCGTTTTCCAAGTGAGAAATTTCAGCTCACAGGTAGCTAGAGGCTCAAAAGGCTTTCAAGTGAGTATGTCTAGTACAAGATTAATGTCCCAGGCTGCGACTGGACGTTTGATAGGAGGTCTGGTATGCAGAATACCCTTAAGAAACCTCTTAACTACTGGTAACTGGGCCAGTGACAAGTAAAGTACTAGCTCATGATAAACTGAAATGGCACAAAGGTGAACTTTGACTGTAGAGTATTGCAGACCTGAATTTGAGAGGTCTAAAAGGTACTCTAGAACTTTATTGGGTGGGCAGGAAAAAGGATTCAAAGAGGATCTTGCACACCAGAGAGAAAAACGCTTCCATTTGGCTGAGTAAGTTGTTCTAGTGGCTGGCTTACGCGCAGCCAAAAGAATATCTGAGACTCTGCGAGAGACATTGAACCTGTTCACTTCTATCTCTTCAGGAGCCAAACGTGAAGGTGAAGCAACCTCAGATTGGGGTGGACCACAGTCCCCTGAGTCAGAAGGTTCGTCTGAAGGGGAAGTGCTCTCGGAGGGGTTTCCAACATACTGTTGAGTAACAGAAACCATATCTGTCGAGGCCAGAAGGGAGCAATGAGGATCATTTTGTCCCCTTGGGACTCTAACTTGAGAAGTACCCTTTGAATTAGAGGAAGAGGAGGAAAGGCGTATAGAAAGCGTTTTGTCCACTGCAGCCTGAATGCATCCTGACAGGAAATGCCAGGCCCTGGATTTCTGGAGCAGAAGAGAGGCAGTTTTGTGTTGAGTGGGGATGCGAAAAGGTCCAGGTCTGAAGTTCCCCACTCTGCGAAAAGTGACTGAACTACAGTTGAGTCTAGAGACCACTCGTGAGGATCTGTCTCTGTTCTGCTGAGATGGTCTGCCAGTTCGTTCTGCACTCCCGGCAGGTAGACCACCTGAATTAGAGCCTTGTGCACTAGACACCATTCCCACACACTCATTGCTTCCCTGCATAAAGGGTAAGAGTGTGCACCGCCCTGCTAGTTGATGTAATACATCACTGCTTTGTTGTCCGTTTGAAGGAGAATGTTCTTGTGACAGAGAATGTCCTTCAAAGCCTGGACTGCATAAAGGATGGCTCTCATTTCTAAGACATTTATGTGAAGCTGGGACTCGTCCTGAGTCCACGTACCTTGGGTGTGGAGATTCTGACAGTGAGCTCCCCACCCCATCAGGGACATGTCCGTGGTAATGGAAATCTGATGATCTAGGGGAGCAAAGGGATACCCTTCCAGAAGATTGTCCTCTTGTGACCACCAGGTGAGTGATCTCTTCAGAGGTTCTGTCACCTTGATGAGAAAGGACTGAGGGTGAGTGGTTGGGGACCACAGAGTACTGAGAATCCACTGACATGTTCTCATGTGGAGGTGTGCTAGGGGTACAGTGAACACCGAGGATGCCATGAGACCCAGCATCCGTTGCATCGAGATAGCCCGAACCGAGCTGTTCTCTCTGATGTATCGGGCCATCTGTAGGATATCGCTCCTTCTGTCCTCTGGTAGAAAAGCTTTCATACAGGAGGTGTGCAGAAGAGTTCCTATGAAAAGGAGCTTCTGGGAGGGCTGCAACTGCGATTTCTTGAGATTTAGCAGGACTCCCATGGACGTGAGAAAGTCCGAGGCCGTGGCTACGGCGCCGAGAGCTCCTTGCCTGGAAGGGCTTGCAAGAAGCCAGTCGTCCAAATATCGGAACACTTGTATTCCGATCTTTCTGAGGTGCACTGCAAGAATTGCACAACACTTTGTAAAAACTCGCGGCGCCGAGCACAGCCCAAAGGGCAGGACTCTGAACTGATAATGCTGGGCCAAAGCCACAAACCGTAGGTATTTGTGATGCTTTGGATGAATGGGAAGCATCCTGAATGTCCAGGGAGGCTAGTCAGTCATGCTGATGAAGCAAAGATAACAGGGTTCCAAGCGAAATCATTTTGAACTTTTCCTTGGGAAGAAACTTGTTCAGTTTTCTGAGGTCCAAAATGGGGTGTGTGCCCCCGGTTTTCTTTGGAACCAGAAAGTAATGGGAGTAGAACCCTGTGTTCCGTTGATCCAGCGGAACTATTTCTACTGCCCTGTTGTTCAGAAGGCCTTGTATCTCAGAAGCGAGAAGCTCTGATTGAAATACTGACAGCCTGGGCTGTTGTTTGGGGGGGACGATCCGAAGGGGTCTTTGAAAGACTGAGGGAATACCCCTTGCGGATTATCCGGAGGACCCATTTGTCCGATGTTATGGGCTTCCACTGGTTGTAGAACTAAGTCAGACGACCTCCCACCACTGAGAAAGAGTCCCCCTCGGGCAGCTGAGGTGGGACTTGGGCCAGAAACTCAGAAGGCGGCACCGGGCGCTTTGGGCCCTTGTGCTTTCTGTTGCATTTTCTTTTGAGGCTGGGGGGCTTGGTTTTTATTAAAACTTCCCCTGCCCTTGCTCGAAAGGACTGACGGTTGTGAAATTGATGCTTATTAACCCCCCGAGAAGGGGCGGGAGCAGGTCGAGCCAATTTAATGAAATACCTAGTCTTTTGTGTGGCTTCTAGAGCTTGCTCTACTTGAGGACCGAAGAGATACATACCGTCGAAGGGTAACACCATGACCTGTTGCTGGGCATCATTTGTGAAGCCTGAAGTGCGTAGCCAGGAGTGACGGTGGGTACAAATGCCCACTGCTGCAGCTCAGGAGGCAGTATTGAAAGCGTCCATAGCTGCTTTAACCTGCTGGTTGTTGGACTCGATACCACTGGTTATGGTTTGAAGAAGCTCTGAATTAGTGTCCTACTCCAGTAGAGCTTCTACCATTTGTTTGAGCAAATGCCAAAGAACATACTCATACTGAGAGAAATAACCCTGGTAGCTGGCAATACGCATATCCAAAGTGGATGCAGCAAAGACTCTCTTATCTAAAGTATCTATCTTACGAGATTCTTTGTTTATAGGTCAGACTGTAGTAGCCTGAGGGAGGACAACCTTATCATTCTCTGCCAAGACCACAATAGGGTCCGCAAAGGCTTGGGAGGCCAAAATGGGTCAATCCTTGAGAGCAGCATACTTTCTATCTATGGACTTAGCCACAGAAGGAATGAGAGCGGGATTATTCTATACCATTTGAGAAAGTGTCTCAAAGGAAGGCTGTACCAGGGGAGTTAAATCCATAGGAATCTCCGAGACATGAAGGAAGTGGAGCCTTAAAAGCTTCCCAGGATTGATATCAGTAGTCTGGAGAGAAAGAGTGGAATTCAAATTTTTCAGCAGAGACTTAAATGACAGGTCCTCGACCACAGGCTCTGCAATAGGATTAGATCCTGTTCCTTCCACGTCATCACCCAGCCTAAGGTCTGGGTCAGGCTCAGTATCATCTCCTGACAGCCCAGGAGGGACTGTATGGACAGGAAAGGAGTGAAAATCAGAAGGAAAAGAGGAAGGAAAAGGGTTCGGAGTCGAGAAGCCCTGAAGACTGGAAGACGTCACACCAAGCCTCAGCACTGAAAAACAGCATGGCGCCACCTGACTCAGCACTGTGCATGGCGCCGACAGAGCCCTCAGCGCCGAGGACAGCACCGACAAGCCACACGGCACAGAGGATGGCGCCAACAAGCCACACGGCACTGAGGATGGCGCCGACAATCCCAGTGGCACAGAGGACAGTGCCAATAGACGCATCGGCGCCAAGGATGGCGCCGAGTGACCCACTGATGCCGAAGGAGCCAACACAGGGCTCAGAAAACTAGGATTTGAGTAGAAAGAAGGAAGAATACCAGGAGATAGAGGCATCGGTGTGGCCCCCTGCGCCGCAGCCATGTGAGGGGGGGAACACCTGAGCGCAGAGTCGACGGCACCAAAGAAGGCACCGCACGACTAGGGAGACCCAACCGCCCTACCCGATCCCCTGAGAGCCCCGGAGTGACCAGGCTAGGCAGCTGGACAAACCTCCAAGCCCACTGCTCCATCAGAGCGGCCCACTGATGAAACTGCTCATCTGAGGCTCCGATGTCAAAGAGGTCGGTGACCAGAAACAGAAACCGGTGACTCCGGAGGAGGAGACAGTCAACTGACCCCAATGACCGACCGTCAACGCGCAGACATACCAGAGGGTGACCTCAAGTGATGCCTTCTCTTTTTTGACCTATGGACCAAAGAAAAGCTCGAGGCCAAATGGTGCCGAGAATGTGACTGTTTTCTTTTATGCTTCCGGGGGGACCGACCCTCCCCTCAGGCATTGGACTGACTGTTGTCAGACCCCCCCCTCCAGAGAGGGCGGCGGACCGGACCCAGCCCAGCTGACTGAACAGCTTTCATACGAAGTCTCCCTACCGTCACCTGACCCACTCATGGTTGACTCCTTCAATGTAGGCTGAGACTTCTTTCTTAAATAAGAATAAATTATAGTAAGCGGTTCTTATTCGAGATATACTACAAAATAATAAACTGAAAACAATGCAGCTAGTTTGAAGTTTGACTCTCAGAGGGCGAGCGACGTTGTCACTGAAGCACACTCGATGGCGGGAAAAACGGAACTGAGGCGGTTGGAGGGTCAACGCTGAGATAGTCACTGCCGCATGAGCCGAGGCTTGCGGCACCATCTCTGGCACCAGCCCTCCTGCAAAAAGTTTGCTCCCGCTGGGTCCTAGCGCCTCCAGCGTAGATCCCATCAGTGTTAATGAGTGGTGGAGACTTTATGTCCAGGAAGATCTGTGCATTAATTACTTCCTCTGGTAATTCATTCCACAATTTGACAAACCTGGACACAAAACTGTGCTTCCATGCCTCAGTTCGGCACTTTTTTCCCTTAATTTGAAACTTGTGTCCTCTCATATCATATTTGTGGTCCTTTAATACTAATTTTAACCCATAATTGTTCCACATTATTACAGGCAGCATTTGACTTAACTATCAATGTCTTGCTATGTATATCTACATATTAGGCGCTATACTTCAGTTATCACTACCAAAATAAAAGACTGCACCTCTGAGTAAGGAATGTTTAAGTCAACTTTATAATTTACCCAGATTTCCTTGGTGCTGTATGTAAAACAATGACAGCTCCCTTGCATGACATCCTTCTGGGGGTGTTACTGTACACGGAAAACTGAAGGGCAAGCAGAAACAAAGCACTGATAAAACAAAAAAAAATGACAATGACAGCTTTTTCCACAAAACAAATTGCAGCTTCAACATCTGAAGCATGGCTAGCAATGGCATACTATGTGAAAAAGGCATTTGGGGAACTTCCAGAAATCACTTAAAAAAATCATTTAAAAAAATCTACTTTTGGCCATCTGAGGAGCCTTGTGGTTAAGGTACTCTCCTTCCACTTGAAGGCTCATGGACTCAGTCCTGAGCCCATGGTCTCAATCAGAAGCAGCAGGAATAGGAGGAGCAGACTGATGGATACTCTCTCTGCTCCGGGGAGGGCCTCCAGCAATCCCCTTTGGAATGACTGATTCTTGGTGGCTCAGAGGGAAGGGAACATTATACACTTTGTTAGCCCTCCACCCGAGGATGCTGGGACATTTAGGGAGTCAAGTGGTAAGAGGGCACAGAGATGCCAACACCAGGGCCCGCTCCCAGCACCCTGCTTGGTTACGGCTGCATGGGGGCAGACCCAAAGTAGTAACAGGCACAGCCTTCGACCAGGAAGCTTGTCTCCTCCTACTTTTGGTCTGCCCCATTCAATGGACCCTAGGTGTGTCAAAGGCAGGCAGAGGACGAGACTGGCATGACTGCTCAATACAGCTGAACTTTTTTATGATGCACCCAAGATGCTGGCTTTTTGATTTCCATTTAGAATGAACCCTTGGTCCAGTGGAAGGGGCTCAGCCTTGTCAAGATCTCCTGAGGGTAGGTAAGCTTGGAAGGAACAGGGATGGGAGTCAGAGAAGAACAGGCAAAATACCTACAAACAAAAACAAATCTACTTTGCTTATGTAACCTCTCATACTAGTGGTGCTTGCCTGTACCACAAAGAATAAAGCCCTTTTGTGATGCGAACATTTTTTTTTATTCAAGGTTATTGAACAACTTGAGTGTATAGTAATAAAGAGTATATATGAGCAAAATGGAAAAACCAGTACAGACATTCAGATAATTCATTATACATGTTAATTCACAGCATGTTGTTACAGAGTCCAGTGTTTGGCATATACGTACAGAATCATTAGTACACATGATACAGGTTTAAAGAAAAAAAAATATATATATATATATATACACTCTGTTTGACAATGCTCACTGAGCTGCCCCCTTCCTTTCCTACTAATTCCTCCTCCCCTATCTCTCCCTCCTTCTACTCCCACCAGCTCTCCCTAATCATAAGTTTGCACCTTTTGTTATCTTTTGCTTCGTTGGAGACTGTATTCTATTGTAACAAAATTGTAATTGAACTGTAACTTTTTTGTTTGTAAGTACTGTGTCCCTTGTACTACTGTTCTGATGTCCTCTTTGTGACGAGGTACCTTTGTAAATGAGCCTCTGGCTCAAAGGTTTCTAAACTGATGTTTAACTAAATAAATAAAGATACAGAAAGAACCTGTTAGTGACAGTCATTTCTCTGGGTCAAAGTACTTATCTATAATTAGTATTTTCTGGAAGGCAGTTATGGAATGAACTCAGGGTCCCTTACACTAAGGTACAGAACCCACCTCAGCCACGTACTTGTGAAGCTAAGAAGCACACACTGGTTGACCTGGAAGGTCAGTTGTTCCATGGTGTACATTTTATTCATAATGTCTACCCATTGCTGATGTGTTGGTGAGTCTGGCTGCAGCCAACATCTCATTATGTCCTTCTGTGCTACTACTAGGAGCACGTGCTGTAAATATATGGCATCTTTGCCCCTCACTTCCTCTGGTAAGAGACCTTGAATAGCATGTGTGAAAGTTAATGGGGTATCTAGGGTGAATAACTGTGTGAGTGATGTGAGCATTTGAAGTTTCTCATATCTCCAGGGACTGCTGAATGTGAAAGCGGCGGGGGTCACTGAGTGTGTGAAGAGGAGTGCTACTTCTGCACCTTCTGAGGCTGAACTGCTAGAGGAAAAGCCTCAAATGGTTTTCACGGTCACCGATGAGCATGGGATTTACCCAAACTGCAGCCCCGAATTAGAAACATAGAAACATGGACAATGATGGCAGAAAAAGACCAATGGTCCACCCAGTCTGCCCAAGTTCCCTATTTAGCCCTAGGACATACTGTCCCCATCCTCCTAACAATTCTCCTCCCAGTTTCTGCCACCCCAGCCCACAGTATACCCTTATTCTGTCCCAGCTATGTTTGAAACCACCAATGGTTTTAGCATCCACCACTTTAGCTGGAAGACTGCTCCATGGCTCCCCTACCCTTTCTGTAAACCTCCCTCCTGTCAGTTTCCCCTCATGTCCACTTGACCGCAAACTAGTATTCAATCTAAATAGTTTCCTACAATTCACCTTGTTAGTTCCCTTTAGGAACTTGAAGGCCTCTGTCATATTTCCCCTCTCTGCTTTTGTCTCCAGCAAGTAAGTACATGTTCACTGCCTTGAGGCGCTCCTCATAGGACCTGCCGTGTTGGCCCTGAATCATTTTTACCACCTGCCACTGCACCATCTCCAGCCTATCGTTACCCTCTCTGAGGTAAGGGCTCCAGAACTGGACATAACATTCCAGGTGTGGCCTCACCTAAGACCTATAATACACCTCCCGATACATCCAGGCATCCTACATACTTTGCTACATACCCTGTTTCACTGAATTAACTGTTTGAGGGAGTCACTGATGATAAATTCAAGGTCCCATTCCTCAGCTGTAGTGCTGAGTCTCATCCCAGCCATCCAGTACTCTGTCCTGTAATTCTTGTTCCCTAGGTGCATTACTTTGCACTTTTTGGCATTGAATTTAAACTGCCAAACCTTAGACTACCCCTCTAGCTTTTGTAAGTCACTCTGCATTTCCGTGATTCCCTCGTCACTATCTATCCTCCACCATAGCTTAGTGTCATCTGCGAAAAGAGAAACAACCTGCCCTGGATTCCCTTACCAATGTCACTGATGAACATATTGAAGAGGACCAGACCCAGGACAGATCCCTGTGGTACCCTGCAGTGACTTCCCTCTCTTCTGATTTGACCCCTTCAAACACAACCCTCTGCTACCTCCCTTTTAGTCAGCTACCTACCCAGTTTACTATGACGTTAGCCACACCCAGATCCTCCATCTTCTTCATCAAGCGTCTGAGAAGCACCGAGTTGAAAGCCTTGCTGAAGTCAAAGTTGAGTGAGAGCAAATCCAGAGAGTGGCCCCTATCCAATTCCCTCGTCACCCAAAGAAAACTATCAGTTAGTCTGGGCGGCCTGGTGGTGCTGAGGTGCTGGATGCCTTACCTCACGGCACGCCGCTGACCTGGGTTTGGGAACGAGCCCGGGCCATCAGAGGTCGGCAGTGGGGGGGGGGGGCGGAGCTGGATGGAGCTGCCGGCAGGCAGCACTCCTCTCCAGGGTGGTGTGGTGGCTACCCTCGGCTAATGCCCACCTCCTGGTGGAGGCCAGAGGCAGCTCAGGCTTAAAGGGTGCCAGGCATTAGGCCAATGGGGTGGGGGATGGGGTCATTACCTGGGCCGGCAGGTGCATGCGCGCCTCCACGCGCATGCGTGCCTACTCCTGGGGCCCTGGAGAAAATGGAGGGAAAAAACATACCAACGGAAGGATGAAGATCGACTCTGTGAGGCGCCACTCCTGAACCACAGGTGTATGTAAGCCCCGTGATTCCGGGGATGGGGCTGGGGAGTCGATCGGATGGGGGCCTGTGGGAAGGCGCAAAAATAGTCATGATAAAAAAAAAAAAGAAAACTATCAGTTAGTCTGACAGGACCTCCCTGCCTGTGCCATTTCCTAGCCTGGAGACCACTGCTCTCCAAGTAGCCCGTGAGGTCCTCTTTGACCAGTATCTCCATCAGCTTTCCTACAATAGAGGTAAGACTGACAGGTCTGTAGTTCCCCACTTGTTTCTCATACCCCCCCCCTTTGGAGTGGAACTATGTGTGTCACCCTTCAACCCTTTGCAAATACCCTTGTTCTTAGTGAGTGGTGGAATAGGCCTACTAGGTATTTTTTGCTGAACAGATACTAGAAATTACAGGTCATTGGTGCTTGCCAATTTAGGACATGGACCAGAGCACCAAGTAAGTTAAAAAAGGGCCACTGCTGATTATAACAGACTTTTTGAGATTGTGCCTTTGGAACAGATGGCCACTGCTATATTTTAAAACTCTAAACCCTATCAATTTTCCATATACCCCTTATTTGCTTTAACCCATTGTTTTTCTTTCACTCAGAACTTTGATTCTGACCACCAGTTAATGAATGGTATTTATTGCAACTCTGGATCTTCAAGAATATCTTCTCCATAGAGCCTCTCCTTGGTTTCGGGGATAGAGGCACTAGGATCCTACTGAAGCAAATATTTCATGAGAGTGCCGCAACGATATTGGCACTGGTGCTCAGGTGACACCGAATGGCTGAGCAAATAAATCTCACTGACATCCTAACTGCCTCAGTTCTGTTCGCAAGGAGAGAAGAATTAGCAGGATGTATAAAACTAGAATGCTCAGGTGACACCAAACGGCCAAGCAAATAAATCTTATTGACATCCTAACTGCCTCAGTTCCGTTAGCAAGGAGAGGAGAAGAATTAGCAGGATGTATAAAACTAGAAAAGAAAAGAAAAAAGATATAGACAAAGAAAATGGAACAAATAAATATAAAAGACTTGCAAACTAAAACAGGTTAGAAGGAAGAGCACCGCTTCCTATGGCACCGTCCCCTCAAAGGGATCGACAGGTACTGTATGGTACATAACCAGGAAAATGAGGAATCTTGAGCCATGGCCATCCTCCATGTGGCTCAGGATAAAGGGAAACAAACAGGACAAGTCCACCCACTGCTACCGAATGCCCTAATGGCACAAGTGCACATACTTGAGGGGTGACCAGCTATACCCTGAGAAGGCTCAGGACAGCCTGAGAGTGCCAGTCTACAAGGTAGTCAATAACTATAAATGCTATATCCAGTCATGTTAGAACTGAAGATAAGTGGAGCACAACAGATGTGTACAATACTTCCAAATGGTGTGTTTTTCTTTGTTTTTTAAACTCTGTTTTTTTCTCCGCCGGGACCTCCTTCCACCTCTGCAACAGTACCTTTTCGTCCATCAAGGCTTCACTTACTATTCTCCTGGGACTTGACAGGTAACCCATGTCACATCGCTGCACTGCCCCTTGGCTTGCTCTCTGAGGTGGGATTTGCCATAAGCCTCTTAGAGGTCCTCCCTACTTCATCCAGATGCCCATGGCGTAGGTGAAACCCAGAAGTGCCATAGGAGTCAACAGTGGAAGCCAGAAGGTGGACATGGAAAGCAAGTGGGGTGTCATCTGCCTGGTCAGTGCCATTTCCACCCTCATTAGAGCCCTCACACAAACAACATGGTGTGTTTGTTGACCTACAACAAAATGTGTAATAAACAGCAAATTTATTCAAGTTGCATTTAAAAATGTTCTTTTGAATTGTTATCTATAACGTAACTAGGAATTTAATTCCATAATCCAACTTCCCTTTGTGAGAACAATTTTCTTCTCTCAGTCTTTTTGTCACCCAGTGCTGGATCTTCTCCAGTGTTTCTATATCCTTCCTCAGAACAGGGGACTGCCATAACATATTATAGGCTTCACATAGCTCCTACTGTGTTTTTTTATTATTTATTTAGCTTTTGTTGACCTGGAAGGAGGACCAGACAATGTTTTGCCTATTTTCAGCCTCGTCCCGGGAGAGGGGGATATAAATGGATGGCAACTGAAACTGAACCAGATTTTAAACTGTTGGTGGTATTTTTAGTTAATGGGGGAAATTTGGCAAGGACACCGGGGAAATTCCCGTACTCTGGGGATTTCTTATAAACGAATGAGAGCATCCTGCAATTGTCTTGACGGGACTCCACTAAACTGCATGGGGTGGACAATACTATCCAACACACCTTTTCATTAAAATTTTACTATCCATATTGAGGAGGGAAATTGGGGCAGCTGATGAAGGGACATCACAACACATAACAACAGAGGTTTTTCAGAGTGGGCAGTGAGAGACATGCAGGGTAAGTGACAGTACAATTGACCCTGCAATTGTGTCAGACTGTAATGTACCCGTTCCCCCTGATTTCCAAGGGCCTAATTGTCCTGTTGTTTTTTCGGGGGTAGAGGGATCTACAGTAAATGTTGCTCCACAAGGTATACCAGCCAGTAGGAAGGCCTGCATCGAGGCAATTCAGGGGACTCCCTTATCAGGTCAGAAAGTAATGCAAGGCACAAACAATGGATAGACAGCAGAGGGGTTAATCTTGGGGACATCTCAAGAGACCAGGCAAGACCTACCCATTAGCACCAGCGTTTTACAGGAATCTGCACCTACCATTACACAGTCAGACCCAAGTACCTCACAAAGGGGATCTGATATTGACCAGCCGGGGGATTCAGAACAGTTTCACAGCATTGCAAACTCTAGTGAGGAGGATAATCCAGGAGGGCAGGAAGAACCCCCGCCCACGAGGCCTCCACGATTGTCTGACCTCTTTGATACAACCCCCCCAAAACCATGCAGGAATGTGGTGAGACTTTGATACAGAGGAGAGATGGAGGTGATGCCTGATAGGGAACATGTTGGTCAGACTTTAATAAAGGATTTCTTGCGTTTTACACCTAGTGATGTTCATGCCCTAATCCCTATCTCTGGGGAACAGAGCCTAGAGTGTTTTTGGTTTAAATATAACCAAGTGAAATTCTCACCACTCTGGATGCCCTTTATGGTAATATCTTTGACAATGCCGTTAATAAAATGAGTCACTGTAATGTTCCTGAATGAGGGAGTCAATGTGGGGGACATCCACCACTGGCTGCAGAGTAAATATGAGGTCTTGGACGCACCTCAGCCCATTATTGATTCAGAACAATTCTCGATGGGGGGATGGCATTTCTGAATGAAGCTATGTCAAAATGCATCAGGCATCCTCCACATTCCCAACAGCATTTTCATCAGGAAAGATGGAGGGGTCTGCTTCTACACAGGCCAGCCCAAGGCTTGCCGTAAATGTGGTGACCATACACATCTTGCCAGTTCATGTGACAAATTGAAGTGCATTCTGTGTGGAGAATACAATCATATTAGCACATCCTGTAAAAACATTGCTAAGTGTAACTTGTGTGAGGGCAGGGGGCACATCTTTCGGAAATGTCCTTGGGCAGCCCGTAATCATACAGACAGAATTGACCAGGACTCTTTAATCAGGAATGCCCAGCAGAAAGAAGCGCATGGACACACTACCCCTGCCGTGCGTCATCCTAGTGACCCCCTCAATAACCAAGCAAGGGATGAGACTAGTATCAGCACACATACTGCCCACAAAAATCAAGATCAGCAAGGACAAATGAACCCAGGCATTACTGCTGATTGTACCCTTGACACTGCTGATCAGCCTTCAGAGCCATCCATAGAGTCCAATATTGTGGCGGACAGTGCACCTGTAAAGGATGGAATACCCCCCTTCCCCAGATTGGTCAAAGCCTGTTAGTTGCAAAAGTGGCAGATTGCTGGCTGCCCAAGCACCACCCCTCTCTATGGAAAACAAATCTGAAGTACTCTCTAAAACCAAACAGTGGGGTGATTCGGATCTGGATGACATGGAATCAGACACCTCTGCACGGTCTCTTCCTTTACCGGAGGAACAGGACGGAAGGAAGAAAAAGAAGAAAAAGAAACAATGGCAGGAAATGAGGGACAATGATACTGATGTTTGAATCCTGAGTACCATTACTCCCACACAACCTAAATGATGGACTCCCTCCGATTGACAACTTTGAACATCTGCAGTATCAAGAACCCAGTAAAATGGGCTGCTGTGTTCGCTACTCTGGATCAAATGCAGCAGATGATCTTGTTTTATTGTGTAAAAATAGTGAAAATACCCACTGGGCAGTAGAGGAACTCTCCAGATTTTCCAAAGTATCGGGGTCCAAAATTAATATGGAAAAAAGTCATGGGATAGTTTTAGGCAGACAGGGATCTGACACTATGGTTGCAGGAATTCCCATTTTTACAAAGCCTATTAAAATATTAGGGGCATATATAGGAGAGGGTGACATGGCATATAAAAATTAGAATGACTCTTCGATTAAATGTGAAGCTTTAGTCGCTAGATGGAAAGGGTGGCATCTGTCTAAATTTAAAAGAGTGTTTGCTATCAAACAGGTTATCATACCCATTTTACAACATGTGGCCTGGGTTTTCCCCTTACCTTATGAGATGGAAACCTGACTATACAGCTTATTTTTCCAAATGTTACGGGGGAGTCGCCTGAACCCCATAAAGAGAGAGATTATACCTACCTGGGGAGATGACAGGGGTGTGTAGGGATGATTCATCCCCTTGCTTTTTCCATACATTATTTTGGGCTAGGACTTTTACAATCCTACTTCAAGAGGAGGCATCTCTCAGCAAAGAATGGATTTTGAGTGTCTTGCACCTCTTTTCTAGTAAATGGCAGGAAGAAGTGCCTAAACTGATGCTCTCGTAAAAAATTCCTGCTTATTTTAAACTTACTATCAAAAAGATGAGGACTTGGCAGGTTAAGAAATCCCAAACAAGATCTATGCACAGGAAACTATTACATAAACAAATCTTAGACTTTATAGGCCCTGCTGAGCCAGAATTTACAGATTGCTCTCCGACTAAAACCCAGATGGCACTCCAACAGTTGAATAATGTTAGAATCCCTATAAGAATGTGGGATAATTAGTGGCTCTGTACCTATGGTAGAGTCAATATTAGGGGTAATTGGAAGCACAAGCCTATTGAGGATAGAACCTGTCCTTATGTTGAGTGTTTAGCTCCAGTGGAATCAATGTCTCATTTTTTATTAGAGTGTACCTATACTGTGCATCTGTGGAATTTTTTAGCAAGTAGATGGCAGTTACCATGAATCTCACATCTTATCTATAATCAACTTGTATTGGGAGAGTTTACAGGGAGACTGACCAGATATCATAGGAGTACCCTAGAAGTTTTCTTTGCTGTGTTGAAATTTTATTTGTGGCAAGTCAGGAGTCAATATGTGCTAGAGCAGCAAAAGATGCCTTATTTATCTGTGGGGAAGTTACATGAGGCTGCATGTACTGAAGTTTATCAAAAAGATGTGGTTGCCTTCTCTTATGGTACAGCCCGACAGATGTGGACTGGTTTACTGAGGGTTATACACCCCTGATAACTGATCAATGTATATTTATTTAATTCAGATACAGACTTTGTACTGTTTAGAATTAGGTACTTACTCACTGGTTTGAAGTACTTTACATTAGTTTAGATAGTACGGTATGATTTAGCTCATAGTACTGTGTATTTACAATATGTTTGAACTGTTTTTTACCTTTTTTTTCTGTTTTTTGGTTCCGTTTTTTTTTCTTTTTATTTAGCTTGTTGCACTAGTTTGTTTTTTTCTTTCTTTTTCCTTTCTGTTTACAGTGTACTGACTATTTCACAATAAAAAAAAACCCTACTCTTTTTCGAGAAGTGCCATGGGATCTTTAACATCCACCTGAACTACCACCAGAACAGGAAGATGGGACCTCAGGTTTACATTTCATCCGAAAGACGGCACCTCAGGAGTGCAGCACCCTCCTCATGCTGCACTACAGTGTCAGTATTGGGATTTAACCCAAGTGCCTGGTGTGGGGATAAGAAAAAATTACTCACCTTAGTAATGTTGTTTCTTCTAATGGAGTCTTGCTATATTATAGACATTAGCAGTTTGTTCCAGCTCTAGAACTGCCCCAGAGTGAAATGGTTAAAACCATTCCAAAATAGAATTTTGGCACGAGAGCAGCTCTATCTGTGTCATTTCAAACTTGAACTGTCAGATCTTTACGAGCCAAACTCACTAAGGTCTGTGTGGAAGCTGTAACCTACACTAGCCAAATAGCTACCTAAATAATAACAACCATTGATGGTCCCAACACCCAAGACTCAAGTCAGGGGACCAGAAATACTAACACCATTCTAATAATATGAAAATGGAACATAAGTATAATAAAACACACACGCTGCATACACACACCCCCAAAGTCCCAAAAGGGACAAAATGCTAACAGGACATAAGTAGTGCCCACACTAAGTTGCCCGCACCCCACCAAGTAGAGGTTCTGAGAGGGGCAGGTTGGGGAGGTCTATAATATAGCAAGACTCCATTAGAAGAAACAACATTACTAAGGTGAGTAATTTTTTCTTCAAACAACATGAAGTCTTGCTATATTATAGACATTAGCAGAATACACAGCAGTACCTCCATGGAGGAGGGGCAGAACCTACTTGGGGAATAGGCTCTGAAGAACAGCTGTGCCAAAGCGAGCATCTCTCCCGGCCTGGACATCCAGGGAGTAATGCTTGGTAAAAGTGTGTACCGTTTTCCAAGTAGCAGCCTGGCAAATCTCTAATAAAGGGATATCTCTGGCAGCAGCTAGAGACGCAGCTGTACCCCTGGTAGAATGAGCCCTCAAACCGGAGGGCTCTGCCCACTTTCTGATAACAAAATTGGATACAAGAGACAATCCACCTGGCTATTGATCTCTTAGTGGCAGGTTTGCCTTTCCCAACTTCACCATAGGTAAGGAAAAGTTGGAGGGATTCGAACCTGTGACCTTTGGTACGCTCTATATAATAACTAAGAGCTCTCTTAACATCCAGGCTGTGCAACCTTCTCTCACCGAAGAGGGTGATCAGTGAAAAATACTGGAAGGAGATAGATTGATTAAGATGGAAATCTGAAACCACCTTAGGCAAAACTTCCTATTGGTCCTAAGGACTACCTTATCCCTGTGGAAAGAAATAAAGTCAGTCTCCACTGACAAGGCTTGCAATTCACTTATGCGTCTGGCGGAAGTGATAGCCACTAGAAAAACAGTTTTCCAAGTTAGGTACTTAAGCTCTGCAGAAGACAGAGGTTCAAAAGGGGGTTGCATTAACTGGGCAATGCAAACATTAAGGTCCCAAGCAGGGGCCGGTTCCCGAAAGGGAGGATTAGTATGGAGTAATCCCTTAAAAAACTTGGAAAACACAGGATGAGAGGAAAGAGGGGATGACTTTCCTGCTGACACAAAAGCAGACACAGCTGCCAAATGAACTCTCAGGGTAGCTGGTCTGAGATCCAAGAAATTAAGATGTACCATGTAATCTAACAAAATGGGCAATTCAGCAGATTCTGGGGAAATATTTTTCCCAGCACACCAAATGGAAAACCTTTTCCATTTAGAACTATAAGTAGCCCTAGTGGAAGGCTTTCTGAAGCCTTTAGGATCTCAAGAACACCCTGAGAGGTGTAAATCAGCAAACTCTAACTCCTCAAGAGCCAGGCCTTGAGGTTGAGGATTGAGGTCCGGATACCAAACCCTTTCCTGGGCACAAGTCAACAGATTGTGATTCCTGGGAGGCACAGGGAAGATGGACTGTCAGAGACAGAAGGAGTGGGTACCAGGGCTGCCTGGCCCAATCCGGGGCAATCAGAATCACCCTGCAAGGCTGAGATCTGATTTTGACTAGTATTTTGAATAGGAGAAGGTGGGGAAAGCATAGAGGAACTTCCCTCCCAATCCAGAAGAAGGCATCCAGGGAACTGAGCCCAGCACTGGAGGCCTGCAACAGAACAGAGGAAGTTTGTGATTGTCTGGGGCTGCAAAAGATCTATCTGAGGGATCGCCACCTGGCAAAAACTATCCCCAGCACTTGAGGATCCAGGGACCATTCGTGATGGCCCTGGGAAATCCTGCTGAGGGCATCCGCTAGGACATTGTCCTTCCCTGGAAGATGAACTGCTATGAGGGAAGTGTTCAGGGAATAGGCCAGAGACCACAACTTCATTGCCTCGGTGCACAAGGCCGAAGACCGAGTGCCCCCCTGTTTGTTGATGTACCACATTGTTGTCTGTTCTGACTTGTATCACCTTGTCATGGACAGATGCAGAAAAAGCTTGAAGAGCTAAAAAGACAGCTCTGAGTTCCAGCAAATTGATGTGGAGCAGAGATTCCTGGGGGGACCAAACTCCCTGAGTGGAAAGGTCACCCATGTGGGCTCCCCAACCCAGAAGGGAAGCATCTGTAGTGAGAGTCAAGTCATGAGAAGGGGAAATGAAGGGACCCCGCTCTTAAATTGCTCTGATCCTGCCACCACTGGAGAGCTAGGATCAAGGTTAGAGTCACTGGGACCAACTTGGAAAGGTGTCTCTTCTCTGAGACCAAAAGGTTCTCAAGTGAACTGAATGTCTCTCATCTGAAATCTGGCTCCCTGCACAACAGCTGTGGATGCAGCCATGTGCCCCAGGAGCTGCAGAAAGTGTCTTGCTGGTCGAGAGACCTGCAGAGTGAAGAAGAGGCCAGAGCCACTAAATTCCTTACCCTTTCTGGGGAAGAAAGGCTCTGGCTAGCTTGTGTCCAATTCTGCCCCTATAAGGTGAGTACCTGGACTGGTTCCAGAACCAACTTTGGTAGGTTTAGCAGAAAACCCAGGGAGGTGAGAAGCTGCTGGGTGACCTGCAGGTGAGATTTTACCTGTTCTGGGGACTGGCCTACAATGAGCCAGTCGTCTAGATAGGAAAAACAGCAATCCTCTGCCTCCTTAAGTGGGCCACTGCCACTGCTAGACACTTTGTGAATACCCTTGGAGCAGAGGTAAGGCCGAGGCATTGCTCTGAACTGGTAATGACCTGAGGGCAGTTCAATCTGAGGTACTTTCGATGGGATCTTCTGATTAGGACATGGAAATAGGCATCCTTGAGGTCCAGGGAGGCTAGCCAGTCCCTGGCCTTAGGGAAGGTAAATCATTGCCAGAGTTACCATTTTGAACTTTGGTTTCAAAAGATGCTTGTTCAGATATCTGAGATCTAAAATGGCGCCATTCTCCTGTATTTTTGGGGTAAGGAAGTATCTGAATACAGACCCCTGCCCTGATGCAGGAGGAACCCTTTCTACTGCTCTGAGAGCTAACAGGATGAGACCTCTGTTTCCACAGCGAGGTCTCTGAAGCACTTGCAGGTAGAAAAGTCTGCTTCTCAACTTGGGAAACTTTTGAGCTGAGAACCAGACCCTGGCTTACTACTTCCAGAACCCACTTGTCTGAGGTTAAAGAAGCCCAATTCTGACTGAAGTAAGCCAGCCTGCCCCCCACTGGTACAGGAGAATCGGCCCTGGGCACCCTATCAGGGTGCCTGTTTCTCAGGAGCTTTAGGCTGGGGGGTGGAAGCAGGTCTGCCCACCCCTCGTCTGCCCCTGCCTCTGAAGAAGCCCCTCTGAGCATAGGCAGAGGAGGCCTGAGTCTGGTAGAAAGGCCTGTGAAAAGGCCTACCCCTACCCCTGGGGGCATGCCTTTGAGGAGTGGCTTGCCGCTCCTTAGCCTGGGCACTCTTGTAAGTAGTCCTATATTCATCCATCTTCTTCATGTAATTCTCTGTCTGCTTCCAAACAGAGAATTTCCCACCACAGGAAAATCCATAGCCTTAGTCTAGGTATCCTGTGACAAACTAGTACACCTGAGCCAGGCCAACCTCAAAAAGCTACAGATGTGGCCATGACCCTAGAGGAAACATCATTAACATCCACAGCAGCATGAAACTGAACCTTAGAGGCTTCAATGCCATCAGCAGCCACCTGTTCTAGTTCACTAGCCAGCTGGCCGGGCCTGCTTGGCCAATTGCATAACAGTATCCCATCTAGATTTCTGATACCTAGCTACATAAGCCATATAATTTGCTTGCCTGAGTCCCAGAGAGGCTGCCATAAACTGTTTTTTTGCCATGGCATCAATCTTCCTGGAATTCTTGTCAGGAGGATATGAAGCCAAGGGAATATTAGCTTTATCACAGGCAGCAGCCTGAACTACCCCAACATGACTGCATTGCTGAGAAAGGAATTCTGTATCAGGGCCTGACAATGTATACCTTCTGTCTATCTTTTATCTACAGGAGGCACAGAATTAGAGCTTTTAAAATTTTAATTGTTTGTTTCCTAAAAGACTTATGTAAAGGAATAGACAATCTCTAGACTCTGGAATATCCATCATTTCTACAAATCAGGCTCCTCTTGCTCATCCACAGCCTCTTCTAAAGGAAGCTGGAGGTTTCAGCAACTTTTTATAAAACATAAAATGAGATGGGGACTCAGACAGCATAGGGGAGATTCTAAAGGTCTGTCTGGGAGATGTCCGGTTCAATGGGCACACCAGACCTTCCCAGCCACATTCATACTGTTCATAATCCTCCTCCTCCTCCTCTGGTTCATAGAATTCCTCAATATCATAATCCTGAACCACTGGGACCGGACGAACCGACCTTTACCAGATAGTGGTGGTTCGGACGGACCCTGAGACAGTGACTGGACAATTTGTATGGCTTTTTGTTATTCTGCAGCAGTTGGAGAAGGAATTTGGACTCCAGACCTGCTGATTTTCTTGTTTTCTTTATTGGAATTGGTTCCTCAGAACCAGCTTTTCTTTTCTCGAGGAAGTCTGGCCCCTGGTCAGAGGCACTCCCTCTGGTTCAGTTGGCACCGAACCGGCTGGCCATCCAGGTCAGCGGACTTTTGGCCTCTCGTCCCTGAGCCTGCCCAATCTTTTTTCCAGGGTGGCTGCAGGGAAATTCTTACATACCTGGCAGTCTGACTGGAGGTGGTCAAATCCCAGACAATAAACACATGTGGTGTGTGGGTCAGCCTTGGCAAAGACTTCCCCACAAACATCACAGTGTTGAAACCCATGGGCCCGGTTTTCTTTGGGTTTCTCAGACATAATGCCAGCCTAACCAAAACTTCTGCCCTTTAACGGCAGTGCCAGGCAAGCACACCCTTTATCGGTTCCTAACTGTGTCATCGGTATTGAAAAAACTTAATAAATCCGGTTTTTAGAACCGATAAGAAACGGAACCGACTCTAAAATAGTAACTTTTAGTTTTAAATGAGTTTTAAACCCAATGATCGGTTCAAAACCGAACCGATAACTTACAAGTTCCACACAGACAAAACCTTCATTTACCACAGTTTACCACAGATAGAGCTTGAACTGAACGGGTTTTGCGGTTAAAATAAAACTATTCTCGTTAAATCCAACCGAGAAAACACTTTAAACCGAGAAATGAACCGAGCAGAAGGAGAAATCTCGGAGCGACTGTTCACTGAGGCGGAGTAAAGAATCTGACAGTTCAAGTTTGAAATGACACAGATAGAGCTGCTCTCATGCCAAAATTCTATTTTGGAATGGTTTTAACCATTTCACTCCGGGGCAGTTCTAGAGCTGGAACAAACTGCTAATGTCTATAATATAGCAAGACTTCATGTTGTTTGAAAACCCACAGCCTTCTGATCTTACGGCCTCAGAGGCGGGTGTGCAACCTGATAAGCCACTGACACTGCTATCTATATATATAGTGGCATAATGATCTTGCCGTTTCTACTATTTATACTCATCTTGATGTTACTGAGAATTCTGTTAGCCTTGCCATAAATTGCTTCACATTGCCTGCTCTGTTTGATGTTATAAGAATTCCCAGGTCCCTTTCCTCCCTTCCCTTACTGTAGATCCAGCAATATCATTGTGTTTATTTACACTTTCCCTGGAGGGGGCAGGCAGCCCTGGCCCTTCTATGAGGGCTCGTTATCTGGTCCGGGCACCCGGGCCATCATGGAGCCTGCCAGCTCCATTTTACAGATTTTTCTCCCTCAGCCCCATGAACGTGCCATGGGCAGAGCAGCTGGGATCTACCTCCGCGGAGCCAGCCTTGTACCCAGGACTTGGGGCCCCTCCCCATTCTGGCAGCGCATATGTGCTAACACCCAGCCACTGCTGGGTGTCAGTCAAACAGCGCACTGCACTGTCCCCCCTCCCCAAGGAAGGAGAGCTGTTTACAGATGCTTGATCCTTCCTCACTCCTGCCAGCCCCCAAATGACTCGAGTCCATTCCCGAACCTGGGTCACCAGTGTGGCGTGAGGTGTGTCGTCCAGCGCCTCAACCCTCAGCGCCACTAGGCCAGCCTAGATCCCTCAATATAATACACTGATTGTGTTTTTTATGTCCTGAATGCATTGCTGGGCATTTCCATGTTTTCATTGTAATTCAGCATTTCCTAGCCCAGTTGGTGATTTCAACACAAGCTCCTCTTGGTTTATCAACAACCAATTGATCCTTAATGCAACTAAAACTATGCCTGTAGTGTTTGGATCTCAGAACTTGCTAACTCATTCATCTAACACACTTGTAATCATAACATCAGATGGACTGGTGACACTACTGAGCAGTTCAACGTATCCAAATACCTAGGAATCTTGCTTGATGCGTCACTCACTCACTTACAGTAGACACATTTATCGCACCTTAACAATGGCATGGCCCAAGACAAACTTTCTCTACAGATTTAATACTGCCTCAATGCTGATGTGAGTAAGCAATAATACATGGCTGAGTGCTGATAATACTGAGATACCCGCACACCCAAGGGTGTAGTGAGGCTCGAGGCCGTAGGCCTCCAAGCCATGTGTTATTATACTTATAAAATGGGCTTTTATTTTTTAAATAGGTTTAACATATAGGCAAGGCAACTTTATTTCTAAGGTGCCCAACCCTGGAAGCTCTGGGCACCATACACAATGAAAACAAGATACAAAATACAAGAATAACATTTGTACAGTAACAAAATCTTTAAAACGACATTCTTAAAAGCATAAATATAAAATATACAATAGCTGAGGATATGGTCGGGGGAGATGGTTTAATCCCCAAAAGCCTGGCAAAAGAAATGGACCTTAAGCCTCTGCTTAAAGACACCAATCGAGGGGGCCTCCCGGACTGCAGCTGGAAACGTGTTCCACAGGGTTGGCCCAGAGACACTAAATACTCGGTCACCGGAGGTTTTGAGCCAGAACCTGGGAACATCCAGGAGGCCCCTCAAAGTGGAGCGGAGGGAGCTGGCAGAAGTTGCAGGCGGCAGGAGCTCAGACAGGTAGCCAGGACCCAGCCCGTATAGGGCCTTATAGGTGAGCAAGCTCACCTTGATAAGGACCCTCCACCTGACCGGCAGCCAGTGCAGAACACGCAAGACCAGGGTCACATGGCACAACCGAGACAGTCCCACCAATAACCAGGATGCTGCATTCTGCACCAGCTGCAGCCTGTGGAGGGTCCCTCCCATGACCCTGAAGTAAACAGCATTACAGTAGTCGAGTCTGGAGGTCACGATGGCATGTACTAGCATCGGCAGATCTTCAGGCGGAACAAAGAGCTTGATCCTGGCAATGTTCAGTAAGTGGTAAAAACCACTCTTCACAACTGACAACACCTGATCTTCAAAGGTCAGTCTGCTGTCCAGGATCACACCTAGAATTTGCACCTTCGGGGAAGCAACCAATGGGCAGACCCTAGGAAAAGACCAGTGTCCGCTCCAGGTAGCAACCCATCACGCCCGTGACCCGGCTTGACCACCAGCACCTCTGTTTTGTCTGGGTTGAATCACAGCCAGCTGGAAGCCATCCACTCATTGATTTTAGCCAGACAGGTGTTAAGCACATCAACCGCTCAGAATAAAGCATGGAGTGGTGTGTGTAATGAGAATGGCAAGCCACAACAAACAAAGACAGTGGCCATCTGTTTTCAGTCTGGCCCACAGCAACACTAGAAGATCTTTCCCAAACAGCCTCAGACAGGCAGAGAGAGAGAGAGAGAGAGAGAGAGGGAGAGAGCTGGGACATAAGACAATATTACTCACCTCTATCTGTTTCTTCTAGACGTACTCATTCACAGCTGCACACTCACTGCCCCATTCCAGCTCAAGGAGTCAGAATCGGGAAACTTTCCAGTCGTATTCAAACTCCAACTGAGTGACCACCTTCACTTTTCCCACAAGGTCCTTTCTAACTATCAGATCATTTCCTTTTAAAAGAGCCACTTGCAAGAAGATGCAAAATGTAACATACTAATGGAACACTAAATCCAAATAGCTCATGTCAGGTCTGTAAAGGACTGCAGTGAGAGATGGCTTTGGTGGTTGCCCCCCCCAAATTCACGTAGAAGGTGGCCATTGTTCCCAGGAGCTTCAAACCTGGCTGTCCCGCTCTTAGTCCTCTTCCTTCTAGGACAATCATCCCAACCTCCCACCCTCATAAAAGCTGGGAGAGGCATGGAATCAGGCAGAGCAGGAGCCCTTATCCTCACTATAAGGGAGCACTTTAGGGGTCGAGGAGGAATGTTCCTGGTTTTCCCCAGAACTGGCTCATAGGTGGGGTTTTTTTCTGTTTTTTTTACCTCCTTCAAAGGGCTATAGGACAGTTTGTTAGTTGGTATTTATTGAAACCTGTAAACATGACAGCAGCAGAGTCTCTGATTTTGTGATCTGCAGATTAAGGGGCAGGGGACCTGTGGTTAGACCAGACAGGTCCCCTAATGACTATCAAGAGGGGGAAGATGCTGCAGGACTCATGACCTGTCCAGATGGCTTCTGGCATACCACTTCAGGAGATCCCAGGAGTGAAAAGGCCTCACCTGGCAGGTGAGCTCTTCCTTTCATCAGATGGAGGCCTTACCAATCCCCCCCCCGGAGGATGGGAATCCTCTAGTGGTTTCAATGTTTTGCTGGGTGGGGGGATGGCCATAGGGGACTGGACATCCCCTCCCCGCCATGGAGGACACCCCATTGGGCAAGGGGGGGAATTGCTGTAACCTACTCCCAGTGGTGAAGGGCTTATCAGAAACTCTCTGGCTGTGCAGGTCACACTTATGTCAGCTGAGCCTTAAGGTGATAACATTAATAACATTAATAAACATATAATGCCACCATTTAAACTCCATGTATGAGTATGGGTTGTGATTAAGGGGAGAAGGGGGTAGGACATGGAGATATACCACTTCAGTACAGACAAGGTTATGTGGATGGTGTGTGGCTACTGTTGAATACTTCTCTAGAAGAAATAAAACACAGTTAAGGGTAAGTAACCTTTTCTTCTCATGAGGATTCATCCATACCCACACACTTTGCAATAACTACTAGCAGTACAAACTGGGAGGAGGAAAGTACTGAAGATATTTTTGGAAACAAGAACTTCAGCACAGCTGAACTGAAGTTTGAATCCCAATGGGACTCAGTCTTTCTTGCATGGCTTATAGTTAGCTGGAGGCATAGACACTTCCTTGTGGTGTTACGTATCATTTGCAGCCATAATTAGAAAAGAGCCAACTATAGACTGCATGTAGTCACCTTATTTGAGCTTTGGTGTCATATTCTAGTTCTCCACAAGGTGGGTTTCTGCGGTCTCCAAAGCAGGCCTATTCCTGACAACTACAGCAGAATTCTCTAGGGCAGGCTGCAAAGGGGGCACTACAGATAATAGGTAAAGTTGGAACATTAAAGTACTGCAACTCAACTTTTTTGTCTCATCCAAGGCCACTATCTCAAACTGCAAAACTTAATGGGTGTTTCTGAGCAGGGACTGTAAGGCGAGATCTTCTTAAGGTGCACTGTACTGGTAAAGCTACCTTTTGGGTAGGGGCTAATTCTTCGTACAAGAATCCCTCTTCATCATCTTCTACCTCTGTGTCAGTGAGATCATGATCATTATATTCAAATTCCTCATCTAACAATGTAGAACACATAATCGCGCACACAGAAGTATTAGCATGGGACTGCTTCTGAAGACAACACTGACATCTGCCACCAGGATGGCACAGATGACAGGACTGGTGCTGGTTGCTGTGTCATTATGTCAGTTGTCTTGGTCCAGCAAATGTTTTTAACTTTTGCACTATTTGAGCACTCAGTAAAGTTTTGCAGGTGTTTTTGGCCTTTATTTTGAAATCCTGAGTCAGTTCATGTGAGTGAGTCTGCTTAACTTCCCTTTGTTTTTGTGTTACTAGACAAAGCTCAAGAGTCACTGCTCCCTAAGCGTTGTCCACCTGCCAAACTGTTCATCTGAAATCTCACCATCTGGGAGCAGGGGAGTCAGAGACGGAGGTACTGGACAAGACAAAGTAGTGGGCACCAAGGTTAGTACCATCTACATCATAGACGACAATGGTAGCAGTGTTGAAGGTAACAATGGTGCTATGACTACAACGTTGATGTCTGGGGATCCACAAATAGAGTAACAGCAACTAGAATGGGACCTGTGTCTTTTCTTTTTCTTATGAGAATATGAAGATGTAGAAAGGTCTCTCCATGAGGTCAATGCCAAGTATGACCACCAGTGAGACCAATTCTTTTTCTCATGGCCTCACTCAGCTGACCTCATACAAGTGAGTTCGTCCACATGGGCCCGGCAGCTAGGGTTATGTTACACCTTATGCTCCACATGGAAACACTCCATTTAAGTGGGGGTCCTGAGCAGAATTCTTGTCTTGTTCCCACAGTGACAAGATCTGAAAGAAGCCTTAACTGATATGATGGTCATCGAACAAGGGGAGCAAGTCTGGGCATGGGGGCGGCGGGCAGGGGCAGGTCTGAGAATAAGGGGGTCTCACGACCAAAAAAAAAAAACAGGAATGCCATGGCACCAAAGCCAACAAGATAATGGTGACAGCAAATTTAAAAGTTATTTGTAAAGCAATTTTAAATTTAGTACAGTGCAAGAAAACAAAACGATAATAAACAACTAGACACAAAATCCATTTGAAGCAACAAGAAGTTTGGATCCTCAATGAGGCAGACTGTGTGCTATATTGTCAACAAAGAAGAAAATGAGACAGCTGAAGTCATTGTTTCTTTATAAGATGTAGGAACAAGCATGGCACTGTATGTCATTGCCATGCACTGGTATCATCAGCGCTACATGTTCTAGTTCCCATAGCGTACCAGTCTTTCCAGCTCTAAGTCCAAAGCTTGGGGCTTTATGGAGGAGATTTCCTCTTAGAGGAAAATAATGTAACCCCCCTACAAATGAGGGTTTCCAAAAAGTCTTCCTTGAGCTTGCCTAAATGCTCATTGCCAGGCTGGTGTTCTGCACTTTAGCAGTTTAAATGTATTGCCAGAGAGTGCCTGTACAGCCTCTGTGTACTGTCTTTTTAAGAGCTGCCTGGATTGCAGTCATAATTAATCTGAGAGGGAGCTCTGTTAGATGTACTTGTTTGCTGATCATTTGTTAGAGTAGTAATAATACTGCAGTTTGTTCTAACCTGCCTTCTTTGCAGCATGAACAGTTCTGTTTATTTCCATCATCTTGGTCCTGGACTGCAGAATGGGCCAATCAGTACATTTGGGACTCTAAAATGGAGCCTGCCTACAGGGGCTTGGTGGGGCCAAAACTTGTAGGAATTGTAGTTTGGGGCTTTTGGTGCCTAAAATAACCTGGAGGGGGGCCCTTGTTGTGACTGACAGACAGATCAACCAACCAGACCTTTTGGATCTTGGGGAAAGTCCCACACTGCTTGCAGTTTTAGTTAGATCTGAGCTGGGGAGTGAAGCAGTATCAGCTCGAGACAGTTCGAGCAGCAATCCTTAGTGGATTCGCGCAGGAGAACTGTGGAAAGGCCTGAGTTTGGCTTGCATGCCTGCCTGCTGTTCCTGAGAGGGAACTTGTGCTTTTTTTTTTGAACTGAATCCGAATTTGGAGAGCGAATTAAGCCACTGAATTGTGACCAGGCTTTAACCTGAAGAAGACCAAAGATTTGCTGAATGCAATCAGCCTGTCAGGACTTCCAGCTACCTCTGAACTCTCGGATTGTACAGAGACTCTGTAATTGCGACCGGAGAGCCATTTGCCTGGTACAGTGGAATTTCCTTACATGTGAATGTGCTGTGTGCTTATAGTGGGTTGTGATTTGGTTCCCCACTGTATGTCTGAACTGTGTTTTGTTTGCTGGAGGCTGTATCCAGCTCCACGGACTGAATCTGTATCCATTTCCGTTTGCCTGGACCCTGCTACACTGGCCCAGCCAGAATACTTGCTATGCAGAGAAAGTCATTGACAAGACCGGCCTGGGGATCAGCCCCCTGCTCAACGCCTTGAACAGTAATGTCACCCCTGCTCTAATCCAGCTCCAAGACTGTCTCCTCTTCCCCTCCCCATATTTTTCCTTCTCTTTGTAAATAACTTCTTGACTACTAGCTCTCTTCCTTCTCGAACCTTGTTGCTGACCATCCACTGTTGTTTTGCCAGTTACCACCCCTGACCTTCCTTCTGTCAGTCCTTCTTGTTATGTTTGAACATTCCTCACATTTCTCTCTATATAACCTTACTATCTTATTAACCCTTTCACTCCACAGGTCGGGTCCGTGGTTTCTGCACTTATTATATATCTTACTGCCATTATCTGTATAATGCTTGCCATTATTTTTTGTTGTTTCTACCCATTGTATTTTTGTATCACTGCTGTACTGTTCCTCTATTTGTAGTATTGTACCCATTTTGCTGTTGTTCAATTGTTCTCTTTTTGTTGTACTCTCCCGGGTCGTGCCTGAAAATAGACATTTTATGGCTAGTGCACCTACCCAGTTAACAAAAACGAAATAAATAAACAGGAACGACACTTCAGTGATTCGTGTGGGCCCTGCTTCTCTGGGCACTCCAGCTCAACAGCCTGCAGTCTCGATTTTGTCCTGCCTGTGTCTAGTATTGGATATTGTGAGTAAACATCAGGGTAGCTCCCTGCAACAACAGCTAAATCTAAAAGTGTTGTCATCTGATTGTCTTGTTGCCTTTTCTTTCATGAACTGAGCCCTCCGGCTCCGGATTACAAATAGTGTGTGTTGTGCATGTTGCTTCCTTCCATCAGAGGCCCCAACCAGCTGCAATGTTCCTGGCTAGCCCATCATTTTCCTACCTGGGTACCCAGGTGTGTGACTGTGTAGGGACTCTGAAATGCATGCATAACTGTCTGATTAATATAGCTTTTAAGCAAATCAACCTGATTACACCCCGTTCAAGGCCCTGAATAAATCAGATTTAACTTTGTTTGCATTTAACCTGACTGAGGTTCCAGTTTGTGCCAAGAGTTTATACTGTTGTTATTTGCTGTGTTTAACCTTGTTTTACAAGGGGTCCCCAGGGTCAAGCTAGAGGAACCAGTCCTGGTGGTAAGTGCAAAAGTGTGGGTAATTGCCTGGTGAATAAGGGTCATTGTGAAAGTAATTATTGTGTATTGTTCCGGCCATAGAAGGAAAAGAGGGGGGTTACAGTGTCCCAGAGGGCTGTGCCCAGGTTAGCTTGACCACTAACAACCCTGACCTCTAGGTGGAGGCACCCGTTTCATTACCCAGGCCCATTAACCTGCTACTAGCCAAACAGGCAGGAGTAGTAGCCCTTGGGATAGTGCTACCTAGGGGTTACAATAACATATACTAATGAGCACAAATGTGATGCCTCTTTAAAGCAGCAGCATATATTACTTTGAAAAAGTACCTATACCTTTTGATTCTGTATTAGAGAGCCTTTTTTCCCTATTTTGAGTTTGCGTTAACATTTTCTTTGTACTTGAAACAGTAAAATCTGTAGGACTTCATCATTATTCTCAGCTGTCTTTGAGCACTCCAATAAGGTTGGGGCAGTGTCTGTTGCATTTTAGGTCAACATAGTCACAAGATAATTATGTTCAACAATGGATGTTCGAAAATAGCTGAGAATAATGATGAAAACCTGGGGATAACCATATTAAAAAGTGCTCCTTTTATTATTTTGATTATTTCAGATTTAGAAAATGTTACTGCAAAGCAGATGCAAAACTGGGAAAAGGGTGCTCTAAAATGCAATGTAGTACTAGTTGCTTATAGGTTTATTGAAAAATAAAACAGCCAATTGAATGGATTGTATGCCGGTGCCATGCATATCTGTTTTGATCACAATTGTGGTCCTCTGCATTTTATACATTTGCAAACATAGTGGTACCATGCATGAAGGTGTCTGTGTATGTTGCCATGTATATGAGCACTGCTGTGTACACCCTATGTCAGGAGTTCCTGTATAAAAGGAGAAGAGGAGTAGTCACAGGTGATCCCTTATGTAACCCGTATGGGTCTACAATACCTTTAAGCCTCCCTTGTTTCTGAGCCAGCCCGGTGTCATGGAGGGATAATGTGTTGAATGCCTTACCTCCTGCCACACTGGCAACGCATGTTCAGGAACAAGCACGGGTTGCCGGGGGTCAATGGGGTGGGAGATAGTCGCGCATCCCAAGGACTGCTCTCCTCTCCTGGGGAGGGGTGGCCAGCCATCATAGCCTCTGACTGCCACCAGTTGGAGGCCCAGTGGTAGTGCAGGCAGTGAGCTGCTCAACAGGCAGGGCAAGTGTGCTTCCACTCGCACACCCTGTTGTGACACTGTGGCAGAGGCTTGGGGAGAAAATGGCAACAGGGTACCAAGGGTTAAATAATACTTTGTGCACCTTTCTGGATTTCTGGACCCACACCACCAAATAGATTCCTGTAGCCATCTGGATATGTATTCTAGGAGAGTCGAATGGCCCTCCCCCTCCTGTCCCGCCATGGGGGGGGGTGTAATTCATGAGGCAGTCACTCCAGGTAAGGCTGGGGGAGGTAGGTGCTGGCCAAAGGAACATGGGGACAGGTGCTGAACAAGCTGCCTAAGGAGTAAAAAGCTGTATAAAACAGATTCTCTTGAATTTTGCACATCACAGGTATCTGCCACTGCTGACAGAGCTGACCTTGCCATGCTTCTGACATGACCTGGCATTGTCCGATAATTATACAGATGGAACTGTATATGAGCTTGTACTCATGCAGGACTGGTTCAGGTGTGAATTAGTGTTTAAAACTGAGAGATGTGTGTAAATAAGGACTTTGGTGCAAAACTGCCTTTGGACCACAACTTGGCAGTTATTTATGTCGCCTCTGATCCACCCTGCCATAGTGACAGGATCAGAGGGTGACTGGCCACCCAATCAAGCAATTCTGCATGAGGAGAGAGCTACAGGGGCTCTTGTACTTGAAATGGACATCAATTCAGGCACCTTTCCAGCTGCCAGTCACCTGTCGAGTGACAGACCTCGAGGACTGCCTAAACAGATTGCCATTTCAGCCAATCAGCTGGAGGTGCTGATTCTCCAATGAACGACAGAGCCGGAGTCAGAAGCTTTACAGTCTGCCTGAGACTGCTAAACGGACTGGGAGCTGAGTGCTGCTGACAGCTTATGCAGCAGAGACAGACTGGGCATCTGTCTGTGAAATTAACCAGAGTGAGAAGCTGGAAGCTACAAATTGATAGGCACCTCAGCCTTTGCTGAAGCTGAAGCTGTAGACGAACCTGTGACTCAATCCACCTGATCAGCACTACTGCAGGTGTTGGTCATTACCAACCCTGCTGTCCTGGATGCCATGATCAAGTCCCCTGGAATTCTGCGGCCGCAGAATTTTGCACAGAACTTGCAATCTACCGCAGAACTGCGGTGCCGCAGAAGTCACTCTTCTTGTTGATTTTTTATTAATATTTCTGTTTTTCCATAGAATCTGGTTCCCTTCCCCTCTTTTTATATCCTAAACCCCTTTATGCTCAGAATGTGATGTTATCATTGCTATAACATCATACATTAGGTAATGAAATGGCTGCATTCTGCCACAGAAATGAACAGTCACTTATCTACCACAGCTCCCACTGCCAGAGACGGTGGCACAGCACATCATGCATGGTGATATTTGCTCAACCTGCACTACAGCCTAATACAGTTTTCAGTCTTACATTATTGCACTAGGGCCAACTTAAACAAAACCTTGTCAATAGCACAGACCTGTTAAGTCCAATCCTCACTTTGTACAAACCTATTTGTGCCTTTAAGGTATAGAGATGCCATCTGAAATGAATAACTGGTAAAATAAATTTAACTGTCATTTGTAAGAAAAATAAAGTAATTATGCCCAGAAAAGTCGAATATAATAATGTGTAGACCTGTTGAAAGAATAGACCTGTTAAATAAATAATTGCACTGTACGCATTTTTGCCAGGGTTATTGATAACATATTGTCATTGGTTGATAGAATCACCTAAAAGTTAGGGAGAAATGTCATGTGCAGGGACAGCTGTTGGGCCAGAGGGTAGCATGCTGTGTTTCCGTGCCGGCAACTCAGGTTCAGAGATTAGCTCTGGGAGCTGGCTGGGCAGCACAAGGATTGGTGGAACACATCATTGCTCGGAGCCTGGGAAGGTATGGTGCAGTGTTCTGTCACATGGTGGACACATTGTGCTGGTCTGGAGAGCTCTATCTTACAATCGGTTCACATGCATGTCATGGCCTGATGGTGTTACGCAGTGTGTTAGGGAAAGCAGGTTAACATCAAAACAAGTTTTGCAATAACTCCTCTATTCCATTTCTAATGGGACCTGTATGAATGAGGATGCAAGTTCATGGAAATTAAAAAAAAAAATATATATATATATATATATATATATATACACACACACACACACATTTGTATGTATGTTATAGTTTGCATATAAATATATAAGTGATACACAGTGGAAACCTCATGAGTGGTGTAGAAAGCACATACAAATATGTAAGTGACAGACAGTGGAGACCTCATTAGTGGGATAGATAGCATGCATATAGAAATACCTTATTTATCACATAAGCTCCCCTCTGCATATGTCATTTATTTAACAGGCTATGACCTTAAGGGAGAGACATTTGTTTTGCTTTTTTAGGCATAAAATTATTTTTATAATTCTGTTATTTTTTGAACTAGTGTTACTGTGCTTTCCTCCATCCTGATTGCTATAAAAAACTGCCATGAAAGTGAAGTCAGGATGACAAGCTGACACTGTGATACGGTAGTTTGTTAGTGCCGCAGAACTTCCGCAGAAATTACAAACCACCGCTGCAGAAGTTCTGCGGCAAATGGTAGTCTTGCCGCAGAACTTGGTCCCACTGTGCCGCAGAAAAGTAGGGGCCCTGCCATGATATGTAAAATGAGGCAAATCCCAGTATACTGGCACAAGGCACAAAAGCCATCCTGTGAGCCACCGATTATTGAACCCAGAGGAGGCCTGACCTGCCATGAATGACAGCTGAAGCTCTGTGACATCAATGCCATCCCAGAGCAAGAATGAGAGAGGAGAGATGAAGAACAACCAGAAAACAGCCATAGAAGGATTGCTGCAGATTCTGCCATCAATTCCCTGCACAGCGAAGGAGATCCTTGGATTAGGAACTGTGAGTAGACACCGGGCTTGCCTTGCCACAAAACCTGTCAACTAGTTGGCAAAGCATTTATTGGACTTGGCCAGCCAGTTTTTCATTTGAATGACCTTTGGGTTTTGAGTTTTCTGTGTCACAAAGCATTGCTAAAGTACAGTCACGTAAGAACTTACCATAACAGTAGATCTTCGAGAAGAGCTCTTGTAGCAGGCACTAACCATTAGGACTATGCCACCAGGAATTAGGACCCCATAGAAAACTTCTAGTTAGCAGTACCCAGCAGGGATCACCCCCTGACATCGGACCACCTCCAACGTCGGCCAGTGGTATAAAATGGCCTGTCCCTGACCACACCTCAGTTCTCCCACCGGAGACTGGGCAGATCACAACTGGAGAGCCAAGGAGGTTCCCAAGTTCCCGAATAAGGCAAGGTAAGACCAGGGGGAAGGAGGGAGGGAAAGCAGCGCCTGCTGCAAGAGCTCTTCTCGAAGATCTACTGTTACAGTAAGTTCTTACGTAACTGTACTATCTTACTTCGAGTTGGAGCTCTTGCAGCAGGCACTAACCCTTAGGACTGAGTCCCAAGCAGTGAAATATAATGAAAGTGTACCACAGGGAGGCAGGAGAGAAAGAGAGATCAGGAATCTTAAGAAGGCATTGAAGAAATAAAAAATTACGTACCTACTGTAATTCTTGATCTTCTCTTGTATCTTCACCATTCATTACTGCTGGGTGTAAGCCAAAAGCATGCAACCGCTACGGGAGTTTTTTTTATTTGAGGGAGGAGTCGACGCCGACGGTGCCACCCACAAGAGTGACGCACCGCGTGGTGCGTGAAGGGTGGCCTTTAGGCACAGCAGACTCCTCCTCCTTCCCAATTCTGTAAGCCAGAGAGGCGAAATAAAGAATTTGGAAAGATAAGAGCAAGGCAAGAAAGCCAAGGGATAGATAAAGGAAAGAAAACAAACTGAAAAAGGAATAAGCCGAAAAGAGGACAGGAAAGAGGAGAACCCTACCCTAAGGGACCGCAGGACCTCACTCCTTGGGCGGCTGTGAGGGAGGAACAGATAAGGGAGAGGAAGAAGGAAGAGGAAGAAGAGAAGGGGATATTGGGAGGAGGGAAAGATTCTGCCATGAGTCGTAAGTGAAATTGGTTTAAGGCTTATCAGTTCGGAACTTAAGGCAAGGGAGCAAGGATCCCTTCAGACAAAACTGGTTTAGATGATTCGACCGAACGTTTTGCACAGCTTGGTACAAGAGACGTAGATTTCCCTACACATCCCGCTATCCTATTACCCATCACTCAAGCTGAGAGCTCACAGACTGCCAAGGCAAATAATCTGTTCCAGGGAGGAAGAGCCCCCAACTAGGTAAAGGGAAAAGACCCCACTAGCACACAGACACGTGTTAGTATTGGGGGGAGCCCTAAGAGAGGGCAACCTCTTCGCAAGATGGACAGTGACAGAGAAGAAAACTCATTCTGACCCCTTGGAGGAGGCAGGGGCCAATGGAACCAGACCACCAGTTCAAGAAGGTAATTTCTGAATCGGGCTAGAACAGCTAGAACAGATGTTAACTAGCCCCAGTCTGGCATACACAAGGAAAGATACAGGGACACCAGCTAGATCTGAAGACCGAGGGGAGAGGACTGTCTAAGAAACTAGCCCTGTTGGCTGGTGATTGAACTAACCTGGCCTGAAGGAAAGGCCCGTGAAGGGAACACCTACCAGGAAAATCAGAAAGAGTTCATTCAAAAGGAAAGGACAAAGCTCCACTCGCTCTCCTCCTTCTCCAAATCCTTCACTGCTTTTCCATAGAGAAGAACAGAAGGTCCTGAAGAACCAGGGGATTTAGCCTCTGAACGGCCTCGAGAGGGGGGAGGAGGGCGAGCAAGGCGGGGGAGATGCCCAAGAAACGAGGACCATGAGGGGAAGGTGGGCAGGATTCAGTAATGAATGGTGAAGATACAAGAGATGATCAAGAAGAAAAAATTACTCACCTTAGTAATGTTATTTCTTCTAATGGAGTCTTGCTATATTCTGACATATGCAGTGAGTCCCAACCTTCGAACTGCTCCGGAGGTGAAAGAGTTAACTTTCCATGCCAGGCATGGAACGCTGAGCTCGAGCTCGGTTGAAACTCTGTCTGTTGTTCTTCAAACTCAAACTGTCAGATCTTTACGAGCTAAACTCACTGAGGTCCTGTGTGGAAGCTGTAAACCTACACTAGACAACTGGCTACTAAACATAAGGACATTTTTGGTCCCAAAACAAAGACTCAAGTCAGGAGACCTAAAAAATGAAAAATACAACACCAAGTCACCCCAAAAAAGAAGGGGTGAAACAACAAGGTGGGCATCTACTAAGTGCCAATAATGAACTGCCCACCCACATCCCAAAACAGAGGTTCTGAGAGGGCAGGAGGGGAGATCATAATATAGCAAGACTCCATTAGAAGAAACAACATTACTAAGGTGAGTAATTTTTCTTCAAACAACATGAAGTCTTGCTATATTATGACATATGCAGACTACACAGCAGTACCTCCATGGAGGAGGTTAGAAACTACTTAGGAAATAGGCTCTGAAGCACAGTTGTGCTAAACTGAGCATCACTCCTAGCCAGGATGTCCAAGGAGTAATGCTTGGTAAAAGTGTGAACTGTTTTCCAGGTAGCTGCTTGACATATCTCTAGAATAGGGATGTCCCTGGCAGCAGCCAGGGAAGCAGCTGTACCTCTGGTAGAGTGAGCTCTCAGGCCTGAGGGAGGAACCACCAGCTTTTCATAACAGAATTGGATACAAGAGACAATCCACCTGGCAATGGATCTTTAGTGGCAGGTTTTCCTTACCAACCTTACCATAAGTGAGGAACAGTTGGAGGGAGTCAAACCTGTGACCCTTGGTACGCCCTATGTAGTAACTAAGGGCTCTCTCATATCTGTTGTGCAGCCTCCTCTCGCCAGAGGAGGAATGGTCAGTGAAGTACACTGGAAGAGATATAGATTGATTAAAGTGGAAATCTGAAACCACCTTAGGCAAGCACTTCCTGTTAGTCCTGAGGACGACCTTATCTGTATGAAAGGAGATAAAATCAGGCTCCACTGACAAAGCTTGTAATAATTCTTATATGGCCTGGCAGAAGTGATAGCTACCAGAAACACAGTCTTCCAAGTCAAGTACTTAAGCTCTGCTGAAGACAAGGGCTCAAAGGGGGGTTGCATAAGCTGAGCAATGCAAACATTAAGATCCCAGGCAGGGGCAGGGTCCCTGAATGGAGGGCTGGTGTGAAGCAATCCCTTAAAAAACTTAGAGAATACAGGATGAGCTGAAAGAGAAGAGGGTTTACCTGCTGAAATAAAAGCAGACACAGCTGCCAAATGTACTTTTAGGGTAGCTGGTCTCAGCCCCAAGGTATTCAACTGGACCATATAATCCAGGACTGTGGGTAGATTCTGGGGAAATATGCTTCCCAGAGCACCATATGGAAAACCTCTTCCATTTGGAATTATAGGTAGCCCTGGTGGAAGGTTTCCTAGAAGCCTTCAATATATCCATTACACCTTGGGAGAGGTGTAGATCAGCAAACTCTAACTCTTCAAGAGCCAGGCCTTGAGATTGAGAGATTTGAGGTTCGGGTACCAAACCTTCCCCTGAGCACAGGTTAACAGGTTGTGTTTCCTGGGAAGACACAGGAGAAGATGGTCTGCTAAGGACAGTAGGAGTGGATACCAGGGTTGTCTGGCCCAATCTGGAGCAATTAGGATCATCTTGCAGGATTGAGATCTGATTTTGACTAACACTTTGAACAGGAGAGGGAAGGGGGGAAAGCATAGAGAAACTTCCCTTCCCAACTGAGAACTAGGGCATCCAGAGAGGCTGAGCCCAACACTGGGGGCCTGCAGCAAAAAAGGGGAAGTTGGTGATTGTCTGGGGCTGCAAAAAGATCTATCTGCGGGGTGCCCCATCTGGCAAAATTACCTCCAGGACCAGGGGGTCCAGTGACCATTCGTGATGGCCCTGGGAAATCCTGCTGAGAGCATCTGCCAGGACATTGTCCTTGCCTGGGAGGTGAACTGCCATAAGGGAGGTGTTCAGGGAGTAAGCCAGAGACCACAGCTTCATTGCTTTGGTGCACAAGGCCATAGACCGAGTGCCTCCTTGCTTGTTGATGTACCACATTGTGGTGGTGTTGTCTGTTCTGACCTGTACAACTTTGTTCTGAACAGATTTGGAAAAGACTTGAAGTGCTAGAAAAACTGCTCTGAGTTCCAACAGATTGATGTGGAGCAGAGATTCCTGAGGGGACCACAATCCTTGGGTAATGAGGTCGCCCATGTGAGCTCCCCACCCCAAGAGGGATGCATCTGTAGTAAGGATTAAGGAGAGAGACTGAGTGACAAAGGGAACCCCTTGTCTCAGATTGCTCTGATCCTGCCACCACTGAAGGGCTTGGATCAGGGTTCGAGTTACAGGGATCAATTTGGTTAGAGGGTCTTTCCTTTGAGACCAAAAGGCTCTCAAATGGAACTGGATGTCCCTCATCTGAAATCTTGCTCCCTGCACTACTGCTGTAGAAGCAGCCATGTGCCCTAGGAGCTGTAGAAAATGCCTTGCTGGTCGAAAGACCTGCAGGGTGAATGAGGAGGCCAGAGAGACCAGGGTCCTTGCCCTGTCCAAAGGAAGGAAGGCTCTGGCTTTCTCTGTCTTCAGCTCTGCGCCTATGAAGGTGAGGAGCTGGACAGGCTCTAGAACTGACTTTGAAAGGTTCAGAAGGAAGCCTAGAGAGGTGAGCAGTTGTTGAGTTATCTGTAGATGTAACCTGACTTGGTCTGGAGACTGGCCTACTATGAGCCAATCATCCAGGTAAGGGAAGATGGCAATTTTTTGCCTTCTTAGGGAAGCAACTGCTACTGCCAGGCATTTTGTGAATACCCTTGGAGCAGAGGTGAGGCCAAAGGGCATTGCTCTGAACTGGTAATGGCCTGAGGGCAGCTCGAACCTGAGGTACTTTCGATGGGAGCTTCTGATGAGAATATGGAAGTAGGCATCCTTGAGGTCCAGGGACGCTAGCCAGTCCCCTGGACTTAGAGAGGGTAGAATAATTCCCAGAGTCACCATTTTGAATTTTGGTTTTAAAAGGTGCTTGTTTAAATATCTGAGATCCAGGATGGGCCGCCATTCTCCTGTCTTTTTTGGGGTAAGGAAGTACCTGGAGTACAATCCTTTGCCCTGGTGTAGGGGTGGAACCCTTTCCACAGCTCTGAGAGCCAGGAGGGAAGAGACCTCTGCCTCTAGGGCAAGTGCCTCTGGTGGATTTGCAGGTGGAAAGGATCTGGTTCTCATCTTTGGGAATTTTTTGAAACTGAGAACCAGTCCCTGGCTTACTACTTCCAGGATCCACTTGTCTGATGTCAGAGACTTCCAGTCCTGGAAAAAGTGAGCCAGCCTGCCCCCTATAGGAAGCTGAGAATCAGCCCTGGGAACCCCATCAGGGTGCCTGCTTGGCAGGGGCTTTGGGCTGAGGGGTGGAAGCAGGCCTGCTTGTACCCCATCTGCCTCTCCCTCTAAAGAACCCCCTCTGGGCATAAGCAGAAGAGGAGGCCTGGGCTTGGTAAAAAGGCCTATGAAAAGGCCTGCCCCTGCCCCTGAAAGCTGCCTTTGAGGAGTGGCCTGCCTTTCCTTGGCCTGTGCACTCCTATAGGTGGTCCTATACTCATCCATTTTCTTCATGTAATTCTCTGTCTGCTCCCCAAACAGAGAATTATCCACAACAGGAAAATCCATGGCCTTAGTCTGGGTATCCTGTGACAGGCTAGTACATCTGAGCCAAGCCATTCTGCGAAGTGCCACAGATGTAGCCATGACTCTTGATGACATATCATTAGAGTCCACTGCAGCGTGGAATTGCACCTTGGATGCCTCAATACCATCAGCAGCCACCTGCTCCAGCTCCTTGGCAAGCTGGCCAGGGACCTGTTTTGCTAGAGCCATAACAGTATCCCATCTGGATTTCTGATATCTAGCAACATAAGCCATATAATTTGCCTTTCTGAGTCCCAAGGATGCTGCCATGTACTGTTTCTTTGCCATGGCATCAATCCTCCTGGAGTCCTTGTCAGGGGGGTGTGAAGCCAAGGGAATATTTGCCTTGTCACAGGCTGCAGCCTGCACTACCCCAACATGGCTGCATTGTTGTGTAGAACTCCGCATCAGAGCCTGACAATGTGTACCTCTTGTCCATTCTCTTATCCACAGGAGGTATAGTGTGAGGAGTTTTAGAATTTTAACTGTCTGTTTTCCAAAAGATTTATGCAAAGGAATAGACAGTCTCCTCAACTCTGGGATATCCATCATTTCCACATAGTCAGGCTCTTCTTGATCATCCACAGCTTCCTCCATGGGGAGCTGGAGGGTTTCAGCCACTTTTTTATAAAACATAAAATGAGAAGGAGACTCAGAAAGCCTAGGGGGAAGACACTCCTGAAGGTCTGTCTGGGGAGATGTCCGGGTCAGTGGGCACATCCAGACTTTCAAATCCACATTCACTCTCCTCATACTCCTCTTCCCCTCCTCCAGTTCATAATATTCCTCTAAATCATACTCTTGAACCGGTGGAACGCCGAACGGACGCTTACTGATGGTGCTGGTTTGGTCGGAACGGAAAGCGACTGGACAATTTTAATCACTTTGGCTATTTCTTCAGCGGTTGGAGAGAAAGTTTGGCTCCACACCAGCTGATTTCCTAGTCCTTTTGCTGGAACCGACTCCTCAGAGTCGGATCTCCTTGCCGAGGAAGTCTTGCCCTGGTCAGAGGCACTCCCTCCAGTTCGGTTTCAACGAACCGGCTGGTCATCCGTTCAGCTGACTTTTGGCCTCCTTTCCTGAGCCTACCAACTCACTTTTCCAGGTTAGCTGCAGGAAAATTTTTACAAATCTGGCAGTCTGCATTGAGGTGGTCAAACCCCAGACAATAAACACAGGTGGTGTGGGGGTCAGCCTTGGCAAAGACTTCCCCACAGACACTGCAGTGTTGAAACCCAGTGGGCCCGGTTTTTCTTTTGGGTTTCTCAGACATAGTGCCAGCCTAACCAAACTTACCCATTTATGGCAATCCGCCAGGTAAGACCCTCTTATCGGTTCCCAACCGTGTCACGGGTCGTGGAAAAAAACGTAATAAAATCCGTTTTAGAACCGATAAGAACCAGTAACCACACTCTAAATGACAGATTAATGTATTTTAAACAACCTGATCGGTTCAAACCGAACCGATAAACCGTTTACAAGTTCCACACAGAATAGAAATTAATGTAAAACCTATCTAGAACTCACAATACCACAGACAGAGTGTGAACCGACCGGCTGTGGTTTAAATTTGGTCGAAAACCGAGAAAAACAATACTTTAACTGACAAAATGAACCGAGCAGAAGGAGAAATCTCCGGAGCGACTGTTCACTGAGGCGGAGTAAAGAATCTGACGGTTTGAGTTTGAAGAACAACTGACAGAGTTGCAACCGAGCTCGAGCTCAGCATTCCATGCCTGGCATGGAAAGTTAACTCTTTCACCTCCAGTGCAGTTCGAAGGTTGGGACTCACTGCATATGTCATAATATAGCAAGACTTCATGTTGTTTGAATTACGGTCGGTACGTCATTTTCATATCTTCCCTTGTCAATCTTCACCATTTATTAATGCTGGGTGAGTACCAAGCCCCCCAAAGGGGGTCTAGCACAGTCCTGAGGGAGCAGGACCCTCAGCCTCCTACTGTTGGAAAACAGGAAGAAGAGACCCTTGCCGTACTAGACTGGAAGTCTAAGGCTGAGGAGAGCTAGAAGGTGTCCCCTGAAGATGAGGGGATGGAGGAAGCCCCTGCAGAAGTCTCCTAGCCCTGGTGGAAAAAAGGCGGGTCCCTCGGAAGGCGAAGCAGATCACCCTACGCCGGCCAGGGGTGACAACCTCGATAGACAAAGCCATGCTGTCCATCTAATGCAGATCGCTGCCCCTGCAAGCCACCTCATTGGCGTCATAAGATGCCCTTGCTTGGTGCCTTGCCAGTTCCAGGCCAATGGCGGAGACAGCAATGGCTTGTCGAGATTGCTCCAAATCAGGCATCAACGCTAGCACCTGAGCCAGCATTGACTACAAGTGCCTGTTGTAGGCAGCATGGTGTGCCTGATGTGATGCAATGCACAACATCGCACGAGAAGAAGAGAAAACTCTTCACCCCCACCAGTGGAATTGTAGGGAATCTGAGTTCGGGTGGGTTGTCGGTCATCATGAGTGCCAACGCCCGGAAGGTCTCGAATACCCAGCGAGGAGGAGGTGAGTGAGGAGAACCTAGAGACTCCAATGGAGCACAAGAAAAATTACTCACCTTAGTAATGTTGTTTCTTCTAATGGAGTCTTGCTATATTATGACATATGCAGTGAGTCCCAACCTTCGAACTGCTCCAGAGGTGAAAAGTTAACTTTCCATGCCAGGCACGGACGCTGAGCTCGAGCTCGGTTGAAACTCTGTCTGTTGTTCTTCAAACTCAAACCGTCAGATCTTACGAGCCAAACTCACTGAGGTCCTGTGTGGAAGCTGTAAACCACACTAGCCAACTGGCTACTAAACATAAGAACACATTTTTGGTCCCAAAACAAAGACTCAAGTCAGGAGACCCAAAAATGAAAAACACAACACCAAGTCACCCCAAAAGGAGGGTGAAACAACAAGGTGGGCATCTACTAAGTGCCAACACTGCACTGCCCACCCACATCCCAAAACAAAGGTTCTGAGAGGGCAGGCAGAGGGAGGTCATAATATAGCAAGACTCCATTCGAAGAAACAACATTACTAAGGTGAGTAATTTTTTATTCAAACAACATGAAGTCTTGCTATATTATGACATATGCAGACTACACAGCAGTACCTCCATGGAGGAGGAACAGAACCTACTTAGGAAAAAGGCTCTGAAGCACAGCTGTGCCAAACTGAGCATCACTCCTAGCCTGGATGTCCAGGGAGTAGTGCTTGGTAAAGGTGTGAACTGTTTTCCAGGGAGCTGCTTGACATAGCTCTAGGATAGGGATATCCCTGGCAGCAGCCAGGGAAGCAGCTGTACCTCTGGTAGAGTGAGCCCTCAGGCCTGAAGGAGGAACCTTACCTAGTTTTTCATAACAAAATTGGATACAAGAGACAATCCACCTGGCAATGGATCTTTTAGTGGCAGGTTTCCCTTTGCCAACCTCACCGTAAGTGAGGAACAGTTGGAGGGAGTCAAACCTGTGACCTTTGGTACGCTCTATGTAGTAGCTAAGGGCTCTCTTCACATCTAAGCTGTGCAGCCTCCTCTCACCAGAGGAGGAATGGTCAGTGAAGTACACTGGAAGAGACAGATTGATTAAGGTGGAAATCTGAAACCACCTTAGGCAAGAACTTCCTGTTAGTCCTGAGGACCACCTTATCTTTATGAAAGGAGATAAAATCAGACTCCACTGACAAGGCTTGTAATTCACTTATGCGTCTGGCAGAAGTGATGGCTACCAGAAACACAGTCTTCCAAGTCAAGTACTTAAGCTCTGCTGAAGACAAAGGCTCAAAGGGTGGTTGCATAAGCTGAGCAATGCAAACATTAAGATCCCAGGCAAAGGCAGGGTCCCTGCATGGAGGGTTGGTGTGAAGCAATCCCTTAAAAAACTTGGAGAATACAGGATGAGCTGAAAGAGAAGAGGGTTTACCTGCTGAAATAAAAGCAGACACAGCTGCCAAATGTACTTTTAGGGTGGCTGGTCTCAGCCCCAAGGTATTTAAATGGACCATATAATCCAGGACTCTGGGTAAATCAGCAGATTCTGGGGAAATATGCTTCCCAGAGCACCATATGGAAAACCTCTTCCTTTTGGAATTACAGGTAACCCTGGTGGAAGGCTTCCTAGAAGCCTTTAGTATATCCATTACACCTTAGGAGAGGTGTAGATCAGCAAACTCTAACTCTTCAAGAGCCAGGCCTTGAGATTGAGAGATTTGAGGTTCGGGTACCAAACCCTCCCCTGAGCACAGGTTAACAGGTTGTGATTCCTGGGAAGACACAGGGGAAGATGGACTGCTAAGGACAGTAGGAGTGGATACCAGGGTTGTCTGGCCCAATCTGGAGCAATCAGGATCATCTTGCAGGACTGAGATCTGATTTTGACTAACATTTTGAACAGGAGAGGGAAGGGGGGGAAGCATAGAGAAACTTCCCTTCCCAAATGAGAACTAAGGCATCCAGAGGGACTGAGCCCATCATTGGGGGCCTGCAGCAAAAAAGGGGAAGTTGGTGATTGTCTGGGGCTGCAAAAAGATCTATCTGCGGGTTGCCCCATCTGGCAAATATCACCTCCAGGACCAGGGGGTCCAGTGACCATTCGTGATGGCCCTGGGAAATCCTGCTGAGAGCATCTGCCAGGACATTGTCCTTGCCTGGGAGGTGAACTGCCGTAAGGGAGGTGTTCAGGGAGTAAGCCAGAGACCACAACTTCATTGCTTCGGTGCACAAGGCCGTAGACCGAGTGCCCCCTTGCTTGTTGATGTACCACATTGTGGTGGTGTTGTCTGTTCTGACCTGTACAACTTTGTTCTGAACAGATTTGGAAAACTTGAAGTGCTAGAAAACTGCTCTGAGTTCCAACAGATTGATGTGGAGCAGAGATTCCTGAGGGACCACAATCCCTGGGTAGTGAGGTAGCCCATGTGAGCTCCCCACCCCAAGAGGGATGCATCTGTAGTAAGGATTAAGGAGTGAGACTGAGTGACAAAGGGAACCCCTTGTCTCAGATTGCTCTGATCCTGCCACCACTGTAGGGCTTGGATCAGGGTTCGAGTTACTGGGATCAATTTGGTTAGACGGTCTTTCCTTTGAGACCAAAAGGCTCTCAAATGGAACTAGATGTCTCTCATCTGAAATCTTGCTCCCTGCACTACTGCTGTATGTAACTCCTAGATGGCGCTATCCCAGGGGCTACTACCCCTGCCTGATTTGCCACTAGCAGGTTGAGGGGCCTGGATCCGATGGCGGGTGCCTCCACCCAGAGGTCAGGGTTTGCAACAGTTAAACTAACTTGGTCACAGCCCTCTGGGACACTGCAACTCCCCCCTTTCTTCCCACTAGTGGCCCACACAATATATCAGAATTACCTTCACAGTATACACTTACCCCCAGGACTGGTTCAGGCACTGGGACCTCCTGTAAAATAAGATACAGTGCAACAATCACAGTACAATACTTTAACATAGACAAATACCTCAGGCAGTATAACTTTGCTGAAACAAGCAGTTCTGATTTATTTAGGGGAATATAACAAGGACAGGGGAAATCAGGTTAATTAGCTTATCACTTTACTCATCTACCTATGGCTCTGTGCACAGGCCTATCCCTACCAGTTACTGTCCCTGGGTACCCAAGCCCTAGTGGCTAGTCCAAACCGTGGCAGCTGGTAGGGGCCCTTTCACACAGAGAAAAGAAAAATGAGTTAAACAGTCAGCAGTACAGTAATTCCATTTGGATTTAATGTGGCAATTCAACAGGGAGCGACCCTGAATTAGTACTCACGACCTCCAAACAAGATAGGGTCCTTCAATGTCAGCAGGGCTACTCTTGAGCTCCACGAGACTCCTCACACATTTATATGACAAACTGCAACAGGCAAAAAGTCCTTTAATGGCAGCAGGATTCACTTGAGCTACAAGCCTCTTCACACATTTATATGGTAAACAGTAACAGGCAAAAGTCCTTTAATGGCAGCAGGATTCACTTGAGCTACACAGCCTCCTCACACATTTATATGGTAAACAGAAAGTACTATACCAGGCAGGCTGCTTCTGTATCCGGATCGCATTACTACACAATACCGGAGAACACACAGCAGATTCAGTTCCTGACAGACCAAGCGAATTCAGCAATTTCTCCAGTCTTCTACAGGGTGAGCCTGGTTTCTACTCTTCAGATATCCTTTGATTCTCTTCACAGGACGGATTCAGTCCTAACAAGCAGTTACACAAGCTGCAGACCGGAACTCAGGGCCTTACCAACGTTTCCAGACTAAAACTGCACACCGAAAAAGCACAGGGCTCCTTCCTCTTCACTGCCAGAGCTCAACTGAAACTCCAGCAGACAAAACCGGCACTTCCTTTGAGTTCCTCCCAGTTCTTGGCTGAATTGGCTGTCACTCACAATAGATTGCCCCTGTTGGTCCAAAAGGCGCAAGTCCAAACTACATCTCCCAGAGTCACTGCCCATACAATCCTCTTGTGGCTGGCTCAAATTCGAGTCCAAGTTCTGATTCGTCCAAGGCACCATTTTAGAGCTACCTTAACCCCACACTGATTGGTCCAGTTCAGCAGTTCAAAACTAGAATGGGAACTAGGCAAACACAGTTCTGACTGCAAGAAAGCAGGTTAGACAAACTGTATTTTCATTATTACTCTAAATGATTTCTGGCAAACAGTTACATCTTTCAGATAGGTTCCTTTGCTCCCTAGTGACTGCAAAATAGAGTAGATTGGCAGCAGCTCCAGTGGTACTCAAGCAAAGAAACACACAGTCCCCCATACAAACTAATTATGTCTGCAAGCAGACAGCTCTTAAAGACAATACCAGAGGATCTAAAACACTCACAGATAAATGGCTTAAACGCCAAACACCATTCAGGCTTGGAGCATTCAAGCAAGCTCCTGGAAGTCTTTTGGAAACCCCCATTTGCAGGGGGGTTACATGTAGAAGCAGCCATGTGCCCTAGGAGCTGTAGAAAATGCCTTGCTGGTCGAGACACCTGCAGGGTGAATGAGGAAGCCAGAGAGACCAGGGTCCTTGCCCTGTCCAAAGGAAGGAAGGCTCTGGCTTTCTCTGTCTTCAGCTCTGCGCCTATGAAGGTGAGGAGCTGGACAGGCTCTAGAACTGACTTTGAAAGATTCAGAAGGAAACCTAGAGAGGTGAGCAGTTGCTGAGTTATCTGTAGATATAACTTGACTTGGTCTGGAGACTGGCCTACTATGAGGCAATCATCCAGATAAGGGAAGATGGCAATTTTTTGCCTTCTTAGGAAGCAACTGCTACTGCCAGGCATTTTGTGAATACCCTTGGAGCAGAGGTGAGGCCAAAGGGCACTGCTCTGAACTGGTAATGGCCTGAGGGCAGCTCGAACCTGAGGTACTTTCGATGGGAGCTTCTGATGAGAATATGGAAGTAGGCATCCTTGAGGTCCAGGGACGCTAGCCAGTCCCCTGGCCTTAGAGAGGGTAGAATAATTCCCAGAGTCACCATTTTGAATTTTGGTTTTAAAAGGTGCTTGTTTAAGTATCTGAGATCCAGGATGGGCCGCCATTCTCCTGTCTTTTTTGGGGTAAGGAAGTACCTGGAGTACAACCCTTTGCCCTGGTGTAGGGGTGGAACCCTTTCCACAGCTCTGAGAGCCAGGAGGGAAGAGACCTCTGCCTCTAGGGCAAGTGCCTCTGGTGGATTTGCAGGTGGAAAGGATCTGGTTCTCATCTTTGGAAATTTTTTGAAGCTGAGAACCAGTCCCTGGCTTACTACTTCCAGGACCCACTTGTCTGATGTCAGAGACTTCCAGTCCTGGACAAAGTAAGCCAGCCTGCCCCCTACAGGTAGTTGAGAATCGGCCCTGGCAACCCCATCAGGGTGCCTGCTTGGCAGGGGCTTTGGACTGAGGGGTGGAAGCAGGCCTGCTTGTACCCCATCTGCCTCTCCCTCTCAAGAACCCTCTCTGGGCATAAGCAGAAGGGGAGGCCTGGGCTAGGTAAAAAGGCCTATGAAAAGGCCTGCCCCTGCCCCTGGAAAGCTGCCTTTGAGGAGTGGCCTGCCTTTCCTTGGCCTGTGCACTCCTATAGGTGGTCCATACTTATCCATTTCTTCATGTAATTCTCTGTCTGCTCCGCAAACAAAGAATTACCCACAACAGGAAAATCCATGGCCTTAGTCTGGGTATCCTGTGACAGGCTAGTACATCTGAGCCAAGCCATTCTGCGAAGTGCCACAGATGTAGACATGACTCTTGATGACACATCATTAGAGTCCACTGCAGCATGGAATTGCACCTTGGATGCCTCAATACCATCAGCAGCCACCTGCTCCAGCTCCTTGGCAAGCTGGCCAGGGACCTGTTTTGCTAGAGCCATAACAGTATCCCATCTGGTTCTGATACCTAGCAACATAAGCCATATAATTTGCCTGTCTGAGTCCCAAGGATGCTGCCATGTACTGTTTCTTTGCCATGGCATCAATCCTCCTGGAGTCCTTGTCAGGGGGGTGTGAAGCCAAGGGAATATTTGCCTTGTCACAGGCTGCAGCCTGCACTACCCCAACATGGCTGCATTGTTGTGTAAGGAACTCCATATCAGAGCCTGACAATGTGTACCTCTTGTCCATTCTCTTATCGACAGCAGGTATAGTGTGAGGAGTTTTTAAAATTTTTACTGTCTGTTTCCCAAAAGATTTATGCAAAGGAATAGACAGCCTCTTTGACTCTGGGATATCCATCATTTCCACATAGTCAGGCTCCTCTTGATCATCCACAGCTTCCTCCATAGGGAGCTGGAGGGTTTCAGTCACTTTCTTATAAAACTTAAAATGAGAAGGGGACTCAGAAAGCCTAGGAGGAGGCACTCCTGAAGGTCTGTCTGGGGAGATGTCCGGGTCAATGGGCACATCCAGACTTTCAAATCCACATTCACTCTCCTCATACTCCTCTTCCCCCTCCTCCGGTTCATAATATTCCTCTACATCATACTCTTGAACCAGTGGAACTGGCCGAACCAGCCGCTTACCTGATGGTGCCGGTTCGGTCGGAACCGGGGAAAGCAGCTGGACAATTTTAATCGCTTTGGCTATTTCTTCAGCGGTTAGAGAGGAAAGTTTTGGCTCCACACCAGCTAATTTCCTAGTCCTTTTTGCTGGAACCCACTCCTCAGAGTCGGATCTCCTTTGGCCCGAGGAAGTCTCGCCCTGGTCAGAGGGCTCTCCCTCCAGTTCGGGTGGAACCGAACCGGGCTGGCCATCCGGTTCAGCGGACTTTTGGCCTCCTTTCCCTGAGCCTACCAACTCTCTTTCCAGGGTAGCTGCAGGAAAATTTTACAAATCTGGCAGTCTGCATTGGGTGGTCAAACCCCAGACAATAAACACAGGTGGTGTGGGTCAGCCTTGGCAAAGACTTCCCACAGACACTGCAGTGTTGAAACCCAGTGGGCCCGGTTTTCTTTTGGGTTTCTCAGACATAGTGCCAGTCCTAACCAAACTTACCTATTTACGGCAATCCTCCAGTAAGACCCTTCTCGGTTCCCAATCGTGTCACGGGTCGTGGAAAAAAACGTAATAAAATCCGTATTTTTTAGAACCGATAAGAACCGGTAACCACACTCTAAATTACAGATTAATATATTTTAAACAACCTGATCGGTTCAAACCGAACTGATAAACCGTTTACAAGTTCCACACAGAATAGAAATCAATGTAAAGCCTATCTAGTACTCACAAATACCACAGACAGAGTCTGAACCGACCGGTTGCGGTTTAATTTCAGTCGAAAACCGAGAAAAACAATACTTTAACCGACAAAATGAACCGAGCAGAAGAAGAAATCTCCGGAGCGACTGTTCAGTGAGGCGGAGTAAAGAATCCGACGGTTTGAGTTTGAAGAACAACAGACAGAGTTTCAACTGCGCTCGAGCTCAGCGTTCCATGCCTGGCATGGAAAGTTAACTCTTTCACCTCCGGAGCAGTTTGAAGGTTGGGAGCAGTTCGAAGGTTGGGACTCACTGCATATGTCATAATATAGCAAGACTTCATGTTGTTCGAATACCTCCTCCTGCAGCCTGCCCTGGCTGGGAAAGGATCGGCTGGAGACTGCCAGATGCGGATAGATGCTTCCTGAAAGGGAATAGGCCAGGATGGCACCACCAGATGTAGGGCACTGAATTCACTGAGGAATTCACGTATCTCCCGATCGGTATTGTCCCGTCTGACAAAAGAGATACGGAGATCCTGAACCATCCTCGATAGGAAGTGCTGATATTCAGTGAAGTCAGCACTGGAAGAGAGGTGAATGGTAGGTTCCTCTCCCTCTGAGGAGGGAGTCGAGGAGGATGGGGAACTTGAATGTCCAGAAGACTCCTGCGGCAGTGGGGACAGGTGAAAGACCCGTTTATGCATGTACCTAATGTATGACAGGAAGGCCGCTGCAGTGCCTCTGAACTTCTCCCAGGATAAAGGCCCTGTAGGACCCAGGTGGCCTGGGGGGGGGTGGCTACAGAGGAATGAGAGAAGGCACCTGCAAGAAGGTGGCTGTCCTCTGCCAGGGCTCTGGAATCCAGGGAATGGTGCCTGAGCTACAGGGATCCATGAGATCAGACCGGGTCGCATGGCAGAACCCTGGGTATGTGAACTCCGGAAGAGCCCAGATGGGGAATCTCCCCGTGACGCACCTGGGGTTGCATGAGTCCAGAAGGGCAACCCTCGGTGGTGCCACCAGAGGGGACCCCGGAGCCCGAGAAAGAGAGGTGGGGCTCGGCACTATGGCTCCTGCCTGCAAACAGTGGAGTGGCAGAGGGTGCTGCCACCCTTGCCCTAACCCCTCAGATTCCGAGGACGCCCTCCTCCTGGACCCCAGCAAAGGAGTCCCCTGATGCAGAGGCCTCCTAAGGGAGGCCACCGAAGCTAGGGCCTCCAATCCCCCCCCTGGGAGGGCACAGCAGCACCAAGACTGGCAGCTGCCGCAGCCTCTCCAGAGGAGACAACCCCAGAGCTATCCTCCCCAATGGACCCCAGGCCAGCCCCCTGGCCAGGGGGTCCTCGGAGGCAGACTGCTCCGGAGAGTCAGGAATCGGGGTGCTGGGCCACCTGACACCGTGTCCCACAGAGATCTCTGATTCCGAGGAATCAGACGGCCAGTCCAGGTCCACATCTGAATCGACACCCTCCGAAGAGGAGTCAACCAACAGGACCTCAATACTGGCCACCCCAAGAACACCCTGAGAGACGGTGCCGGGCATCTCCAGTGGTGCCAGCCATTCCCACCGCACCACCCACAGCCCCGGAACCCAATGCAGACTCATCCACGGCCCCGGCCAGGCCCCCAGTGCCGCACACGGTAACGGAACCCAAAATGGCACCGCCAGCGGAGTCACACAGGTCACAGGCACCACAAGTAGTGCCAAGAACCGAAACGGCTCTGCCCCGATCACCGGTGCTGCGAATGGCACCAGGATCTGAAACAGCACTGCGAGGCAGCATCGAAGATCCACCAGTGCCAGGCCCAGCAATCGTAGGCCGCGACACTGGGAGAGCCTGCACCTCAGGAGAGGTGACTGCTGAGGCAGCGTCGATGATGCGACCCCAGGAGGGACTACAACGCTCCTCCGATGCCACAAAAGAAGCCTCCTCCACGGCAAGGCTTGAAGATGAGGAGGCCTCCTCCTCACCAGACCGTATAGATCTGAGAGGGGACACGGAGGAAGCGTCTGAAGACCTGGCCTGGGAGGCCTGACAGCAATGTCATCCTCCGAAAGTTGGCGGAGCCCTTCCGACTTTAAAATGCAGATTTCCAGAACACAGCAATCCATGGAAAAACAGGCATCACATCTATCCATATCATGGTTAGGTCCCAGGCACCGGAGGCAGACATCATGCCAGTCCGTCACGGAAAAATGCCGGCCACGGGAGCATCGATGCATAGGGGCACGGCCCGCTTTCCATTTATGCTTGGCTCCCGAACCAGACATGATGTGAAATAAAGTAAAACACAGCAAAAGATCCTGGCGCTGTTAAACAAAAAACTGGAATGAACTTACCAGCCACTAACAGCGTCGGGATGGAGAACCTGGATGAGGAGTCATCGAAGAATGGCGTCGACAAACTAGGCTGAATGGCGTATAGAAGAACTGAACTCATGTAGCAGGTGCAGCCTCGATGGCGGGAGAAACAGAACTGGGATGGAGGAGGAGTCTGCGGCACCTAATGGCAACCCCTCATGCACCTCGTGGTGTGTCACTCTCATGAGCAGTGCTGTTGATGTCGACTCCTCCCTCCAAAACAAAACTCCCGTAGTGGGTGCGCACTTCCAGCTTACACCCAGTAGTAATGAATGGTGAAGACTGACAAAGGAAGATCTGCCAGGTTAAATCCCACTCTCCTCCTTGAGGCAATGTCCAGGCTGCAGTGTTTCATGAAAGTATGCACTGAGCTCCAAGTGGCTGCTGCACAAATATCTGCTGCAGAGATGTGTCATCGAGGCACAGGTCAGGAAGCATAGAGAAAACCCAGGAGCAGTTGTAAAATTCCACAAAACTGTTTATTTTTAGTTGCAGTAACATAAAATAAAATAAACCTGTTCAGAATAACTATATACAGAAGCAAAATAAAATATCTTGGAAAAAATCTCCCTTGCAGCTCAGGTTAGCTGTTTTTATAACTCTGTTCGACCCCCATCCTTTGCAAGCATCCTGTTCTTTGTAAATTTCAGAGCTGCTAGAACATTGAGAACAACCTGAGGTCCCCACAGCAACTACATAGATACATAGACAGTGTCGGCAGATAAGGGCCTATGGCCCACCCAGTCTGCCCATTTGAGCTTGTAAGTTCAGTTTATGTTTTCCTAGAAGTCTGTTTCCCCTTACCCCTGACCTCTAGAATTCCTTTATGTCTATCCCATGCATTCTTAAATCCGTGATTGTTCAGCCCCCCCACCACTTCCTCTGGCAGGGTGTTCCACTTGTCCATCACCCGTTCTGTGAAGAAATTCTTTCTCATGTTTCCTCTGAATCGTCCTCCCTCCAACTTCATCCCATGCCCTCTAGTCCTGGAACATCTTTTTCGCTTAAAAATAGTGTTTTCCTGCACTCTGTTTCTCCCTGTAAGATACTTGTATGTCTCTATCATATCCCTTCTCTCCCTCCTCTCCTCCAGGGAGTACATGTTCAGTTCCTTCAACCTGTCTTCATAGGACTTGTGATGCAATCCATGCACCACCTTTGTTGCCCTCCTCTGAACCTTCTCTACCCTGTCTATGTCCTTACGTAGGTATGGTCTCCAGAACTGTACACTGTACTCCAGGTGGGGCCTCACTAGTGTCTTGTATAGCGGAATTATGACCTCCCTTTTCCTGCTGGTGATGCCCCTGCCTATACATCCCAGCATCCTATTTGCTTTACCTGATGCCTTGTCACACTGTTTCCCTACCTTGAGGTCATCAGAGATGACAACCCCAAGATCCCTTTCCTGCTTGGTGCATGCTATATCCTCACCCCCCAACTGATATATTGTGCCAGGGTTTTCAGTCCATATGCATTATCTTGCACTTCTTTGCATTGAATTTCAACTGCCAAACCCTTGACCATTCTTCAAGTTTCTGCAGGTCCCTTCTCATTCTGTCTACACCCTCTGGTGTGTCTACTCTGTTACAGAGCTTTGTGTCATCAGCGAACAGTGAAATTCTGCCTTCTAGATCCTGCGCAATGTCACTGATGAAGATGTTGAATAGGACCGTCCAGCACTGATCCCTGTGGTACCCCACTGTCACTCTTCCTCTGTGGAGGACAGCCATTTACCACCACCCTCTGTGTCCTGCCACCCAGCCAGTTACCTACCCACCACACTACTGTCCTGCCCACACCCATATTCCCAGTTTGTGTAATAGTCTTCTATGTGGCACAGTGTCAAAGGCCTTGCTGAAGTCCAGATAGGCTATGTCCACTGCCCTCCCGATCCACCTCCCTAGTCACCCAGTCAAAAATTCAATGAGATTGGTCTGACATGACTCTCCTGGTGAAACCATGCTGCCTTGGGTCCTGTAGTTCATTGGCAAACTAGATGTTCCACCAACTCTCCTTCAGAAGTGCTTCCATGATCTTTCCCACTACCGAGGTGAGGCTGACTGGTCTGTAGTTCCCTGCTTCCTCTTTGTTCCCGCTTTGTATAAGGGAACTACATCTGCTGTCCTCCAGTCTTTGGGTACCTCCCTGTTTCCAGTGATTGGCTAAACAGGATAGCCAGAGTTCAGCCACCACCTCTCTTAGTTCTTTAAGGACCCTGGGGTGCACCCCATCTGGCCCCATTACTTTGTCAACTCTTATTACTTCCAGTTCCTTCAGGACCCTTTCTCGTGTAAAGGACTTGTGTCCATTTCTGCAACATTCTCACCCTTGTACTCCCTTCAGACCCATTACCCCCTCTTCCTCAGTAAAGACTGAGCAGAAATACCTGTTCAATATGTCAGTTTTACTGTTGTCATCCTCCACGACTCCCATCCTCCCCTTCAGTCTCACTATCCCTCCCTTTGTCTTTCTTTTTCACTTATGTACCTGTAAAAAGGTTTTTGTCCTTTTAACCACTGATTTTGCAATGTGTTCTTCTGTCTGAGCTTTGGCTTCCTTACTGACTTCCCTGCCTCCTTTGTTTCTCCGTACTTCTCCCTATCCCCTTCTGCCTGTGTCTTTTGTATTGCCTGAATGCTATCTTTTGGCTTTCACTTTCTTTGCTACCTCTTTGGAAAACCATAATGGTCTCCTCTTCCTTTTCCTCTTGCTAACCTGCTTAATGCATAATTCTGTTGTTCTTATAATCCCATTTTAAATACTCTCACTGTTCCTCAACCCCTGATTCCTGTCCCATTCCCTTAGCCTCTTTCAAGTATTTCCCATTTTCCCAAAGTCTGCCCCCTAAAATCCAGGATACGTGTTTTGTGTGGTTTGGTTCTGCTCTTTCTGTGATTTCAAACCACAATGACTGGTGGTCACTGTTACCCAGGTGCTCCCCACTGTTACCCCCCATCACACTGTCCCTGTTTGTGAGCACAAGGTCCAGTATTGCCTCTCGCCGAGTTGGTTCCATGACCAGTTGCTTGAGGAAGGCACCCTGAAAGCAGTCCAGGATAAATCTGCTCCTAGTTGATGCTGTTGCTGGGATGCTCCAGTCCACGTCTGGAATATTGAAGTCTCCAACCAGTACTACTTCACGTTCTCTGCCATCCTTTGGATGGCTAGCATCAACTCCCTATCTGTTTCTTCCTCCTGGGCCTGGTGGTCTATAGACCACACCTGTGCGGATGGCTGGCCCCATTTTCCTTTCTAGCTTAACCCACAGTATCTCTCCCCATTTTGTTCCTCCTGGATCTCTGTGGCCTTATGTCATTTTTACATACAGTGCCATCCTCCTCCCTTCCTGCCTGCTCTGTCTCTTTCTGAATATGTTGTAGCCAGGTATGGCCATCTCCCAGTCATGGTTATCATTACACCAGGTTTCAGTGATGGCCACAATGTCCAGGTCTGACTGTACCATGACAGCCTCCAGATCTTCCATCTTGTTGCTAAGGCTCCTGGCATTTGCACACATGGCTTTCCATGATTTGACCTCCCTAGTCTGCTTCACTGTTCTACTCCAGCCCTTCCTTGGTTGTCATTTATCCCTGGTTCTCCTTGCTGTTCTGCCCTTCTGCTAAATTTTGCCCTTTTCTGCTTATCCACCTTTTGGACACTAATCTCCATCTTTTGCACCGCTTTGCAGAGATAGCCACTCCTCTGGTTCACTGGTTCCACTGCTAGCTGTGGGGGGTGAGCAAGTAGGTACCCTCCTTGCTGGCCTGCCACCCCCCTTTGCTAGTTTAACTGCTTGTCAATGTAGCATTTAAACTTATCATTCAGTACTTGGATTCCCCTCCAGGATGGATGCAGGCCGTCAGGCTTGAACAAACCTCCATCCTCCAGGTGGGTCCCCAGTCACCAATGAATCCAAACCCTTCCTCCACAGCACCAGTTCTTCAACCATGAGTTAAAGTTCCTGGTGCATGCACTCTCTATGCTCTCCTTGCCTCTCACAGGTAGTACTTCTGAGAAAGTGACAGAAGTAGCTACTTGCTTGAGACCCTCCCCAGTTTCCTAAACTTTTCCTGAACTTCCTTTGGCTCCCCATTTGCCAAGTCATTAGTACCTAGGTGGATAATGACATCCAGCTCACCCTCCCGTCTTGCCTTCCCAGTGATCCCCAGTATCTTCCTTCCATCCTTCCATGCCGTGGCACCTGGTAGGCACCTCACCACCCTGTCCTCTCCCTCCTGTGTTCCTAGCTGGATCCCTCTTACGATGGAGTCCCCCACCAGGATTCGCTTCCTCCTCCTCTGGTTTCCACTGCTTTCCCCACTGAGGCCACCTCCTTGGCTAACCTCCACATCCTTTCCTTCCACTTCTCTGGGTACCTCTATTTGGTTGTCCTCATTTGCCAGTGTGGCATATGAGTTCTTGAGAGGAATAGGATCTGGGATGTGCCTCTGCCTGACTGCTCTAACCCTCCCTGAGCCCACTGTCATCCAAGTGCTCCTCGTTCTCGGCATCCTTTGAGGCAGCTGCATTGGACTGGGTGGTCCCTGGATAGGGGTGATGGTACTCCTGACCCAGTTTACTTCCGCTCTGAGTCTGGTTACCTCATCCCGCAGTCCAGAGATATGCATGCATGCACAAAAGACTCAGGCATTTGCACCCAAGTAACTGCTAGCTTTTTACAGTCATCTCAAATTATAAATATATACATTTCAACAGTAACACACTTTTCTAAACAAAAGTGATCCCAGTATCAGCTACATTTCCATACATTGATTCTCATATATTTTATATTAGCAGATATAAATATGCAAGGAAGAAAGACAGCAAGAGAAAACTGAGAGACAGTGAGAGGCAAAGAATTGTTCGGGTTGATCAAGTCTGAAGTCTCACAGGAAAATTTGATTGTGCAACCAGATCGAAGAGACAGAAGAGGAAAGAATACAGATCCTTGCATTTAAACACTTTCTTAAAACAAATGGGACAGGGTCATATTCTACCCTGTCACAAGATGTTACGTAGAGCTGTGAAAGAGGCAGCAGCCCTCTGGTGGAGTGATCCTTGACACAGCCCGGCAAGGTTTTGTTGTACTTTTTGTAGCAGAAAGTAATACAGTTAACCAACCATCGAGACAGCGTCTGCTTGGTAACTGGAGCCCCTAAGATTTAGGGGCAAATGAAACAAACTGGTTTGCTTTGTGAAAGGAACGGGTGCGGTCCATGTAGTAGCTAAGGATTCTATGAACATCTAAAGAATGAAGCAATGCCTCCCCACGATTAAAGTACTTAGGGTAATACTTGGGCAAGTGGATGTCCTGATTGAGTGTAAACCCAGACACCACTTTAGGAAGAAACTTAGGGCTGGTTTGCAAGGACACCCTGTCTTTATGAAAAACCAAGTAAGGCTCCTTACACATGAGGGCCTGAAGCACGGAAATCCTCTGAGCAGAAGTAACAGCAACTAAAAATAACGCCTTCCATCACAGAAATCATAGCTCTGACTCTGCAGCTGGCTCAAAGGGAGGCAAAATAAGCTTCTCCAACAAGACTAACAAATCCCATGGGGAACAGGGTACCTGACGGGAGGTTTCACATGGAGGATGCGTCGCAAAAAGGTGCATAGCAAATACAGCTGTGCCAGGTAATTGCCAGGTGCGTGGTAAGCTGAAATGAGAGAAAAGTGTACCTTAATGGAGGAATATCGGAGCCCAGAGTCTGACAGGAAAGAAAAAATTACTCACCTTAGTAATGTTGTTTCTTCTAATGGAGTCTTGCTATATTATAGACATTAGCAGTTTGATCCAGCTCTAGAACTGCCCCGGAGTGAAATGGTTAAAACCATTCCAAAATAGAATTTTGGCACGAGAGCAGCTCTATCTGTGTCATTTCAAACTTGAACTGTCAGATCTTTACGAGCCAAACTCACTAAGGTCTGTGTGGAAGCTGTAACCTACACTAGCCAAATGGCTACCTAAATAATAACAACCATTGATGGTCCCAACACCAAGACTCAAATCAGGGACCAGAAATACTAACACCATTCTAATAATATGAAAAAGGAACATAAGTATAATAAAACACACACGCTGCACACACACACTCCCCAAAGTCCCAAATGGGACAAAATGCTAACAGGACATAAGTAGTGCCCACACTAAGTTGCCCACACCCCACCAAGTAGAGGTTCTGAGAGGGGCAGGTTGGGGGAGGTCTATAATATAGCAAGACTCCATTAGAAGAAACAACATTACTAAGGTGAGTAATTTTTCTTCAAACAACATGAAGTCTTGCTATATTATAGACATAACAAGCACACAGCAGTACCTCCATGGAGGAGGGCAGAACCTACTTAGGGAATAGGCTCTGAAGAACAGCTGTGCCAAACCGAGCATCTCTCCTGGCCTGGACATCCAGGAGTAAGTTTGGTAAAAGTGTGTACCCGCTTTCCAAGTAGCAGCCTGGCAAATCTCTAATAAAGGGATATCTCTGGCAGCAGCTAGAGATGCAGCTGTACCCTGGTAGAATGAGCCCTCAAACCAGGGGGCTCTGCCCACTTTCTGATAACAAAATGGATACAAGAGACAATCCACCTGGCTATTGATCTCTTAGTGGCAGGTTTGCCTTTCCCAACTTCACCATAGGTAAGGAAAAGTTGGAGGATTCAACCTGTGACCTTTGTACGCTCTATATAATAACTAAGAGCTCTCTTAACATCCAGGTTGTGCAACCTCCTCTCACCCGAAGAGGAGTGATCAGTGAAAAATACTGGAAGGAGATAGATTGATTAAGATGGAAATCTGAAACCACCTTAGGCAAAAACTTCCTATTAGTCCTAAGGGCTACCTTATCCCTGTGGAAAGAAATAAAGTCAGTCTCCACTGACAAGGCTTACAATTCACTATGCGTCTGGCAGAAGTGATAGCCACTAGAAAAACAGTTTTCCAAGTTAGGTACTTAAGCTCTGGCAGAAGACAGAGGTTCAAGGGGTTGCATTAACTGGGCAATGCAAGCGTTAAGGTCCCAAGCAGGGCCAGTTCGAAAGGAGGATTAGTATGGAGTAATCCCTTAAAAACTTGGAAAACACAGGATGAGAGGAAAGAGGGATGACTTTCCTGCTGACACAAAAGCAGACACAGCTGCCAAATGAACTTTCAGGGTAGCTGGTCTGAGACCCAAGGAATTAAGATGTACCATGTAATCTAACAAAATGGGCAATTCAGCAGATTCTGGGGAAATATTTTTCCCAGCATTCCAAATGAAAACCTTTTCCATTTAGAACTATAAGTAGCCCTAGTGGAAGGCTTCTGGAAGCCTTTAGGATCTCAAGAACACCCTGAGAGAGGTGTAAATCAGCAACTCTAACTCCTCAAGAGCCAGGCCTTGAGGTTGAGGATTTGAGGTCCGATACCAAACCCTTCCCTGGGCACAAGTCAACAGATTGTGATTCCTGGGGAGGCAAGGGAAGATGGACTGTCAGAGACAGAAGGAGTGGGTACCAGGGCTGCCTGGCCCAATCCGAGGCAATCAGAATCACCCTGCAAGGCTGAGATCTGATTTTGACTAGTACTTTGAATAGGAGAGGAAAGGGGAAAGCATAGAGGAACTTCCCTCCCAATCCAGGAGAAGGGCATCCAGGGAACTGAGCCCAGCACTGGAGGCCTGCAACAGAACAGAGGAAGTTTGTGATTGTCTGGGGCTGCAAAAGATCTATCTGAGGATGCCCCACCTGGCAAAAACTATCCCCAGCATTGAGGATCCAGGGACCATTCGTGATGGCCCTGGGAAATCTGATGAGGGCATCCGCTAGGACATTGTCCTTCCCTGGAAGATGAACTGCTATGAGGGAAGTGTTCAGGGAATAGGCCAGAGACCACAACTTCATTGCCTCGGTGCACAAGGCCGAAGACCGAGTGCCCTGTTTGTTGATGTACCACATTGTTGTGGTGTTGTCTGTTCTGACTTGTATCACCTTGTCGTGGACAGATGCAGAAAAAGCTTGAAGAGCTAAAAAGACAGCTCTGAGTTCCAGCAAACTGATGTGGAGCAGAGATTCCTGGGGGACCAAACTCCCTGAGTGGAAAGGTCGCCCATGTGGGCTCCCCAACCCAGAAAGGGAAGCATCTGTAGTGAGAGTCAAGTCGTGAGAAGGGAAATGAAGGAGCCCCGCTCTTAATTGCTCTGATCCTGCCACCACTGGAGAGCTAGGATCAAGGTTAGAGTCACTGGGACCAACTTGGAAAGGGGTCTCTTCTCTGAGACCAAAAGGTTCTCAAGTGAAACTGAATGTCTCTCATCTGAAATCTGGCTCCCTGCACAACAGCTGTGGATGCAGCCATGTGCCCCAGGAGCTGCAGAAGTGTCTTGCTGGTCGAGAGACCTGCAGAGTGAAGGAAGAGGCCAGAGCCACTAAATTCCTTACCCTTTCTGGGGAAGAAAGGCTCTGGCTAGCTTTGTGTCCAATTCTGCCCCTATAAAGGTGAGTACCTGGACTGGTTCCAGAACCCGACTTTAGTAGGTTTAGCAGAAAACCAGGGAGGTGAAAGCTGCTGGGTGACCTTCAGTGAATTTACCTGTTCTGGGGACTGGCCTACAATGAGCCAGTCGTCTAGATAGGGAAAAACAGCAATCCTCTGCCTCCTTAAGTAGGCCACTGCCACTGCTAGACATTTTGTGAATATCCTTGGAGCAGAGGTAAGGCCGAAGGGCATTGCTCTGAACTGGTAATGACCTGAGGGCAGTTTGAATCTGAGGTACTTTCGATGGGATCTTCTGATCAGGACATGGAAATAGGCATCCTTGAGGTCCAGGGAGGCTAGCCAGTCCCCTGGCCTTAGGGAAGGTAAAATCATTGCCAGAGTTACCATTTTGAACTTTGGTTTCAAAAGATGCTTGTTCAGATATCTGAGATCTAAAATGGTCCACCATTCTCCTGTCTTTTTTGGGATAAGGAAGTATCTGGAATACAGACCCCTGCCCTGATGAAGGGGAGGAACCCTTTCTACTGCTCTGAGAGCTAACAGGGATGAGACCTCTGTTTCCAGAGCGAGGGTCTCTAAAGCACTTGCAGGTAGAAAAAGTCTGCTTCTCAACCTGGGAAACTTTTTGAAGCTGAGAACCAGACCCTGGCTTACTACTTCCAGAACCCACTTGTCTGAGGTTAAAGAAGCCCAATTCTGACTGAAGTAAGCCAGCCTGCCCCCCACTGGTACAGGAGAATCGGCCCTGGGCACCCCATCAGGGTGCCTGTTTCGCAGGAGGTTTAGGCTGGGGGGTGGGAGCAGGTCTGCCCACCCCTCGTCTGCCCCTGCCTCTGAAGAAGCCCCTCTGAGCATAGGCAGAGGAGGCCTGAGTCTGGTAGAAAGGCCTGTGAAAAGGCCTACCCCTACCCCTGGGGGCATGCCTTTGAGGAGTGGCTTGCCGCTCCTTAGCCTGGGCACTCTTGTAAGTAGTCCTATATTCATCCATCTTCTTCATGTAATTCTCTGTCTGCTCTCCAAACAGAGAATTTCCCACCACAGGAAAATCCATAGCCTTAGTCTGGGTATCCTGTGACAAACTAATATACCTGGCGAGGCCAACCTCTGAAAGCTACAGATGTGGCCATGACCTAGAGGAAACATCATTAACATCCACAGCAGCATGAAACTGAACCTTAGAGGCTTCAATGCCATCAGCAGCCACCTGTTCTAGTTCACTAGCCAGCTGGCCATGGGCCTGCTTGGCCAATGCATAACAGTATCCCATCTAGATTTCTGATACCTAGCTACATAAGCCATAAAATTTGCTTGCCTGAGTCCCAGAGAGGCTGCCATATACTGTTTTTGCCATGGCATCAATCTTCCTGGAATCCTTGTCAGGAGGATGTGAAGCCAAGGAATATTAGCTTTATCACAGGCAGCAGCCTGAACTACTAACATGACGGCACTGCTGAGAAAGGAATTCTGTATCAGGGCCTGACAATGTGTACCTTCTGTCCATCTTTTTATCTACAGGAGGCACAGAATTAGGAGCTTTTAAAATTTTAATTGTTTGTTTCCTAAAAGACTTATGTAAAGGAATAGACAATCTCCTAGACTCTGGAATATCCATCATTTCTACAAAATCAGGCTCCTCTTGCTCATCCACAGCCTCTTCTAAAGGAAGCTGGAGGGTTTCAGCAACTTTTATAAAACATAAAATGAGATGGGGACTCAGACAGTATAGGGGAGATTCTAAAGGTCTGTCTGGGGAGATGTCCGTTCAATGGGCACACCCAGACCTTCCCAGCCACATTCATACTGTTCATAATCCTCCTCCTCCTCCTCTGGTTCATAGAATTCCTCAATATCATAATCCTGAACCACTGGGACGGACGAACCGACCTTTTACCAGATAGTGGTGGTTGGACGGACCCTGGCAATGACTGGACAATTTGTATGGCTTTTGCTATCTCTGCAGCAGTTGAAGAAGGAAATTTGGACTCCAGACCTGCTGATTTTCTTGTTTTCTTTACTGGAATTGGTTCCTCAGAACCAGCTTTTCTTTTGCCCGAGGAAGTCTGGCCCTGGTCAGAGGGCACTCCCTCTGGTTCGGTTGGCACCGAACCGGGCTGGCCATCCGGGTCAGCTGACTTTTTGGCCTCTCGTTCCCTGAGCCTGCCCAATCTTTTTTCCAGGGTGGCTGCAGGGAAATTCTTACATACCTGGCAGTCTGACTGGAGGTGGTCAAACCCCAGACAATAAACACATGTGGTGTGTGGGTCAGCCTTGGCAAAGACTTCCCACAAACATCACAGTGTTGAAACCCAATGGGCCGGTTTTCTTTTGGGTTTCTCAGACATAATGCCAGCCTAACCAAAAACTTGCCCTTTTAACGGCAGTGCCAGGCAAGACACCCTTATCGGTTCCTAACCGTGTCACGGGTATTGGAAAAAACGTAATAAATCCGGTTTTTTTTAGAACCGATAAGAACCGGGAACCGCACTCTAAAATAGTAACTTTTAGTTTTAAATGAGTTTTAAACCCACTGATCGGTTCAAAACCGAACCGATAACTTACAAGTTCCACACAGACAAAACCTTCATTTACTTACGATTTACCACGAATGGAAAGCTTGAACCGAACGGTTTTAGGTTAAAATAAAACTATTCTCGTTAAATCCAACTGAGAAAACACTTTTAAACCGAGAAATGAACCGAGCAGAAGGAGAAATCTCGGCGACTGTTCACTGAGGCGAGTAAAGAATCTGACAGTTCAAGTTTGAAATGACACAGATAGAGCTGCTCTCGTGCCAAAATTCTATTTTGGAATGGTTTTAACCATTTCACTCCGGGGCAGTTCTAGAGCTGGATCAAACTGCTAATGTCTATAATATAGCAAGACTTCATGTTGTTTGAAGGAGATATTCCAGGACACCATTCACTGGGCATGTGAAGGGGTCCAGGGAATGAGCAGACGCCTATATGCGGAAACACTTCCACTTCATGGCATTCATGGCCCTCATGGAAAGTTTCCGGGCAGCAACCAGGACCTTCACCACTCTTTGGGAGACACCAAAACGGGTAGTGGCTAGGTCTGCAGGGGCCATGCATGAAGGTGCAGCACTCTAAACTTCTGGTGCACTAGAATGCCCAGTTCCTGGGACAGCAATTGCCAGGAAAGGGGGAGAGGAAGTGGCGGTTCCACTGCTAGTTGTTGTAGCAGGGGGAACTAAATCTGGCGCTGCCACAGAGGAGAGATCAGAATCTTTTCTGCCTCTTCTGCCTGCAGCTTGAGAAGGACTTGCTGCAGCAGGGGAAAGGAAGGGAAGGCATACAGAAACCTCCCTGCTCAGCAAAGGAACAATGCGTCTCACCAGAAAACACCAGGCCCTGGATCTAGTGAGCAGAAATTGGTTAGTTTGGCGTTGCACAGGGACACAAAGAGGTCCAATTCAGGATGTCCCCACCTTCTGAATAGGTCGTCTGCCACTTCCTGCAGAAGTTCACACTTGTGGGCCTTGGATCGAGATCTGCTGACAGCATCGGCCAAAGTGGTTTGGACTCCTGCAACATGGACCACAGTGAGGGTGAGGCCTTGCTCTATGGCCCAATTCCACACCCACATGGCCTCTCGACAATGAGGGTATGAGTGAGTCCCCCCCCTTGCATGTTGATGTAAAAGACTACCAACATGTTGTTGGTCTGAATCAGCAAGGGACTCGGACGAAGGTCTGATTGGAAGGCCTGAAAGGATGTTGATGTGGAGCACTTGTTCAGCCACAGACCACATGCCCTGTGTTCTGCAGTTCTGAAAATAAGCCCCCAGCCCAGACCCGATGCATCGTCATTAAGGTCTGTTGGGGAGGAGCTGCCTGGAAAGGTACTCCCTGCTCTAGACTGGGAGGACAGCCACCAGGACATAGTCTGAGACACTGCTTTGGAGATCAAGATAGGCTGATCCAGATTATCCTATCTCTGATCCCACTAGACACAGAGAGTCCACTGAGGAATCTTCATGTGTAGCTGGGCTAATGGCATATTTTCGATAGCAACTGCCATATGACCCAGTAGCTGACGCATTGTTCTGGCTGTGACCTGGCGGGACGAGGAAACTCTGTGGGCCAAGGCTCGAAAGCAGAGCAGTCTGTTTGAAAGAAGAAAGGCTCTGCCTTGCTCTGAGTCCAGAATTGTCCCTATGAACTGCAGATACTGGGTTGGCCAGGGACATGACTTGGCGATGTTCAGCTTGTGCCCAGACTCTGGAACGTTCAGAACATGTCAGACAGGGTAAACAAGAGTTGGTCTCTTGACCCAGCCACCAGGAGCCAGTCATCTAGGTATGGATAGACAAAGTGGTCCTTGTGCTGAAGGGCAGCTGCCATGATGGCGAGGCACTTCATGAAGATTCGAGGTGCTGAGGAAAGGCTGAAGGGCATGTCCGAGAACTGGCAGCACCTGTCCTGGAAGGGGAACCTTCTATGTGCCGGAAGTACCTGGATATGCAGGTAAGCATCCTGCATGTCAAGGGAACAAAGTCAGTTGCCTTGGTGCAACATAGGAATGCGACCAAGCAGCGTCACCATCCGGAACCTCTTGTACTCTTATGTATGTGTTCAAGAGGATCAGGTCCAAGATGGGACAGAGGTCCACAGTCTCCTTGGGGACTAGGAAAACATGAGAGTAAAATCCTGTCTCCATTTGTGAAGGAGTTATGGGTTTGATGGCTCTCTTTGAGAGCAGAGTGATTAATTCATCCCAAATGAGAGAGGCATGGGAGGGGGAGTAATGGGAAGGTATCTGGGGGTTGTCTGAAGGGATCTGGAGAAGCTACAGAGCATAACCCCTTTTGACAATCTGAAGGACCCAGGTGTCCAAAGTAATTCTGGCCCACTCTTCTAGATAAAGGAGGCAGATCCCCTTCCACTTCCCCCACAGATTCCGCTGGAGTAGGGGGGTCGGGTAAGGAGTCAGCGCTGGGATCCTGAACGTAGTTGGAATCGGGTCCACTTTTTTTGTGTTTACAGGAGTACTGCCCTTCCTCCCTGGCACTGGACCACCTGTAGTCAGAACCCTTCACTGATAAGGAAAGTGCCTGGACACAGCCCTGGTGCTGGAGCAGCCTGCATCTTTAGTCTCCCTACTGTACTCCATAGCCTTTGACTGTTGATACTCGGTAGGTCTAAGAGAAAGTGACAGAAACTGTTTTTGTTTTGTTACAAAACTCTAAGTTGACACAAAATAGAAAACTCTTGCTTTAAACACTAACTGAACACTCTTGTCATACAGACTTGAAGTTTTGACTCCCAGACAGTGAGGGACGTCATCACTGATGCACAGTCCGTGGCAGGAAAAGAGTAACCGAGGTGGTTGAGGGCTGGCATTGAGGTAGCCTGTGGTCACAAGCAACTTACCTCTGCACCGACCACCTGAAAAGTTCTGGAGCCCACTTGGCCCAGGCACCTCTGGCTCAGGCCCACTAGTGTGACTCAATGGTGAAGATTGATTCCTAGAAGATCTAAAGACTTTATTTTTTTTTTATATAGTTCTAGTCTTAACATTAATCGGTGAAGTATATAGGCCAACCAGGCAGTCTGAGGTTTACAGGGATGTGCAGCTGTTCAAGCAGAGCGTGGTGTCACTTCTGTTGCCAGGGCAACCCTGACACTTTTTTCTGCTGTGAATGCATTTTGCAGGGAATGTTGTAGCACAAGTGTAATGTGGATAACATGATGAGTGTGAAGCACTCTTATGGATGTAAGAGTGTTAAACGCAATAATAAATGGACTATTCTGTTTGGCTAAGCCCAATTCAGTGATCTATGATGGCATGTCACATGCCCAGAAGTGCAGGGATACAAACTACAGCACAAAAACATTTATTTATTTATTTGGTTTTGGTAACCGGGTAAGTGCACTAGACAGAACTGCCTATTTTCAGGCACAACCCGGAGAGTACAAATCAAGGAACAGGTAAAAACAAATACATATACAGTGTTGTACAATAGGAGATTTCAAACAGTTATACAGAGGTGCAAGTAACAAAGTACATAGAGGAGGTACATATCACACAGTATAATAGGAACAAAACAGACAAAAAGGCACAATTTACTGTTAATAATGTACAAAACATGACAGTGCTGTTGGTAAGTCAGCAAGGAGACAATTCCCAGGCAGAGACAGGGAACAAAGTGCGTAGCTGCAGCTGAAGAAGAGTGGGGATGGGAGGAATCAAGAGGCCACAAGGACATTTAAGTGCAGGACAATGGTAGATTTGCATGACTAGTGAAGCTAGGGACATTGCAAATGTCAAGGGAGGTGAGGTAATTGGAGAGGCCTTTCTTGAAAGTGAGGTGGGATTTGGAGTGCCTAAGATCAACTGGGAAAGAGTTCCAAAATGTGGGGGCATAGAAGGAGAAGGCAAGTTCACCCATCCTGGTAGAGCATTTTGGGACAGATAACAGCTAAAGACATGGAACGGAGGGAACAAAGGCAGTCCATGGGGGTGAGCATAGCAGCGAGTGTGAAAGGGATAGAAGAACAAATAATGTTGTCAGTCAGACAACCTAATGAATAAGCCCAATGCGAGGAAGGAGACAACCAGTGGAGGTCACAGTAGAGAGTACAGTGGTGCTTAAGATGAGGAGCAGATAGTTCAAATCTACAGACATTGTTGTAGGCAACATCCCACATTTGTAAGATGCTTGCCTGTGCCATAGCGAAGACAGGCAGAGCGTAGCAGAGTCCAGGGAGGAGAAGGTCTTGGGAGACAGAGATCCTGGCAGCAGGGGTCGGAAACTGATGAACTCGGTAAGCCAGTCCAATTTTGACATTGACTGATTTGCAGATAGCTTTGACATGCAGAGAGAAGTTAAGAGATGGATCCAGCATGACCCCTAAGTATTTGAAGGACTGATTTACTTCCACAAGGAAGCCATCAAGACAAGAAACCTGGAGAGACAGAGTTGAAGTGACAGATTTCCTTTGTGACCCAAAGAGCATAGCCTGGGTCTTGGCAGCACTTAGCACCAGGCGGTGGGACATAAGCCAAGTTTGGATACAATGAAGATCAGAGGTGAGGTGGAAGTTAATTTCATGAATAGAGCTGGAGGAGACATAGAGAACCAAGTCATTGGCATAGAGTAAGAAGAGACTGTGGGAGGGCACTGAAGGTAGGTTATTGACGAACAAAGAAGAGAGCGGGGGCCCAAGTATGGAACCCTGTGGGACACCCAAACGAAGCAGGGCAGGGTCAGACAGAACTTTATGACAGGAGATAGACTGGGAGCGGCTCCACAGATAGCTGGCAAACCAGACAAGTGTGGACTGGGAGGTGCCAATAGAGCCTAGTTGATGCAGGAGCAGGTTGTGGTTAACCGAGTCAAACGCTTTTGACATGTCAATAAAAACAGCCCCAGTAAGCTGGCCTTGTTCCATAGCAGATTTGATGTCACTGGTGAATTGCACTAGGGCCGTCGTGGTTTGGCCTAAAGCAATGCTGAGCAGGAGATTGCAGGTTAAAGTTGGCAATGAAGTTGGACACCTGGTGATGGATAAGCTTCTCCAGGAGTTTACTGAGGGTCGGTAAGAGCGCAAAAGGACGGTAGTTTGTTAGGTTTTTTGGATCAGCCTTTTTGAAGACTGGGATAACCCTGGCATTTTTCCAGGAGAGGGGCACAGTACCCAAGCTAATGGAGAGGTTGAACAATCGCATGATGGGGCTGGCAAGAAGAGACATGCCTAATATGAGAATTCTGGGTTCCAGTCCATCAGGGCCTGCACTGCCATGGGGAGACATCATGTTAAGAGCTTGTAGGACATCCAGCCTGGAGGCCAGGTGGAGAATCAGGGAAGGATGGGATGGGGGAGGTCGGGGAGATGTGGTGAGGGGACCGTCAGCATCAAAACTAGAGAGGGCAGTAAAGAGTGAACTGAAAGCATTAGCTATGGTGTTAGGATTGTTACAGGAGACATTATTTATTAGAAAGTCATTGGGGTTTTGGGACGTGAAACGTCCTATTATGTGGTTTATTTGTACCCAGTACCTTTTTGGGTTACTAAAGGTGGCGTGAAGAAGGCCTCTATAGTAATTGCTTTTGGCAGTCCATAGTGCTTCTTACAAGAGTTACGAAGGGAGCGATATGCGATGAAGTCAGAGAGCAGCGAGGAGGTTTTCCATTTGGTTCAGAGTTTCTCCCATGCTTTAAGCATACGTAGAAGAGGGCTAGTTAACCATTTGGTAGGCAGGCCCTGTACCCTGCGCCTGATGGAAGGAATGTGCTTGGACTGCAAGGAGCGCAGAGTTGGTAAAGTATTCTAAAGTCAAGTCAATGTTATTTGTCACGAATATGGGGGACCAGTCGACATGCTGAAGATCCCTTAGAAAAGCTGAGGTGTCGAGGTCAGAGAAGTCAGACATGGAGATGATTTTGGGTGGGTGGGTGGACGGGGGCTGGCATCCTAGACATAGGTTAAAGGTGACTGGTCGCGGAAGACATTCTGTCCAGCCTGTTGGTAAGTACCCAGTCAAGGAGGGTGTGACTATTACCATTGTTAGAATGTTGCACAGGCACTGACACAAGCTGGGTTAGGTTGGTCTTGCTTATATTATATTCAAGGACAGGGGGGTTTGGGCCTAGCCAATTCTGACTGAAATCACCTAGACAAATTACTTCATTGTTTTTGGTGACCCGGGGGAGAAAAGCCAGGAACTCCTAGAGCCCATGTTTGCAGGAAACTGGGGACATGTAGGTGCAAACAATGTGCAGTTTTACCAATCACTCAGCCCAGAAGCACTTAATACAATCTTCAAATGACAATCCAAGTATTTCAACTGAAATTGTTCAGATAAGCAAGTCTTTGCTGCCACTTCATTGAAATGTGACATCTTATTAACCTGTTTTAAATGCTTGAGACTTACAGAAATGCTGACATTGCTATTGCAAGCACATTCCTTAAAACTCAGAATGTAAATGAGATCACAGGGTTAGCAAATTTATTCAAATATGCTGCTTCTTAAATTGACTGATGCTTCAGTTTGAGCATTATCATCTTGTCTTTGAATGAACTGCAATGACTTTCACTTACTGCTTACATACTGTGTATTTTGATTTTCCCCTACTTTGTCCAAATAATGAAATTAATAAAGAAACTGAAAAAAGATGAACTATGAGGAACAATGATTACTTACTGTAAACAAATGTATTGCTCTTCCAGGTTGAAATACAGACATCTTTACTCTCTCCCCTCCTCCAAAAACCCAGAGGTACTCAAAGCCTCCCCCCCACATTTTTTAAGTACATAGTCCAGCAAAGCATTCATTTCCAGAAAAAAAAACCTGTCCAGTCTGTATTGTTTGCACTCTGCAAATCAGTTTATCATTTCAAAATACAGTGCATGAACTATTTCCATCCTCTACACTGCTGCAGTCTACAAGGCAGTTGTTCTGTTTAATTTGGTGCCAAAGAAAAAACGTAAAAAGATCCATCCTCTGCACTGCTACAGTCTAAAATGCAATCCCAGTTTAAATAGAATTGCCCCCAAAGTCTAAGTAGAGATGCTTATTTATACCAAAGTGCCAGTTTTATATCCTGCCTCTGTGCTGCTGCACTCTGGATGAAATCTAGCCTGATACTATATGGGTGAGTAACAATATCCAGAAATCAGACTGCTGGTCAATCCATCTCTGTGTATGCAGCGGATTTATTTAAACTACAGCTCTATTCCTTTCTAAATTCTAGTAAATAAAGATAAAAAAAAACAAGTTCATCACAATAACCACGTTTTCCTGTTTTTTTTATCTTGAAATCAGCGTTTGACTTCACCCACCAAAAGCTTTGCCCTCTTCCTGCATGGGACGCTCTGCTCACCTCCCCTGGCTAGCCCTACGATGACTTGGGCTCATTCTCTAACCCACATTGTTGGCATCGTGAGTGGTAGCGCTACCACTGTACCAGCGGGCCAGCTTACAACCACACATTCTAAAGCTTAAAGCTTTTCTCAGAACCGACCTTTACAGGCAAACTGGAAGGACCACTGGACTTTTTCTGCTGACAGTATCTGTGTTTCTGTGTTTCAGTCAGACATCTTTCACAGTGCTGACGACATCACAATAGCACTGTCCTGCCCTGAAGCTAGCTGCTGAACTCTAAGAGAAAGTTAAATCTTCACATAAACAGGTGATTTAAAAGTTATAACTTTAAACTGGTGTTGTATAAATTGAATGCAAATGGCCTGTCTCAAAATACACAATTTATCATCAATTGTGTGGGACCAGGACTTACATTGTGGGGGATGATCTCTGAGGGACTCCACATTCCTGACATCATGGGTTGTATACACCTGATAGGTTGTCTGATGCACATGTGACGTAAAAATAATCCTTCCCCTTCTGGTGGTCACTGGGATCCTATGGTCAGTTCTAATTGTGCATCTGAATCAGGTTGTCGCACTCCTACAGAGATCCAGTCTTCAACTATCAATATCAGTCATCAACAAGGTAAGAAATAATATACTTGTATGCCCAAAGTGTGCCAAAATGATGCCAAATGCATATTGCAATATTCAGCAACTACTGCACTCAAAATGTAATATTATTCAGACTACAACTGTATGCATCTATTACCACGTCGGGAATTTCAGGCATAGGGCAATAGGAAAATCTCTGATTGGCAATACCAGCCACATGCTACCTAAAGCTGCTCCAACAAATAAATTTAAGAAGCATGGGAAGAAAAAGTATAACACTTTAAATGATTGGACACACTTGCAGTGCTTCTGCTACCTCTAGTTACCAGTCACACAAAAACATCCCACATCCTCACTGCACGAGGAGTCCCCAACTAGCGGATCACAGTGCACTGAATTCCGACCTTAACAACCTCTCTAGCTTCAATCTAGCAGAACTAGAGATACACCTACTGCAATCATCAATTTTATTCATGAGTGCTCTGGACACCCCTACTAGTGGTCCCAAACTCTCAAAATAACTATAATAACTTTGACTTTCTGCTCCCACTTCCCGGAGTGCTCTGGACACCACTATCAGCGGTCCCAGACTCTTATCATTATGCATGCATGATTCCAGTGATTGAGAAAAAGACAAATCCCTACTTGCCAGGACAGCAGCAGTGTGAGGCAATACCTCTATGGACCCAAAATTGGAGACGACAAACATGTTTATTTATGGCCCATAATTATCTGGCCTCCATGTCTCCGTCTCTTCCTGTTCCACTGTCTAACTCTTGCACCTCGCAGTTCCAGCTCTCCAATTGAAGATTACTCTCTCGCGAGACCGCACGCACACCTCACTCATGCGATGACATCGGCTGTCAGCCTACAGTCTGTCCTACATCATGCTGATCGTTCTGCAAACAGAATGACAATATGCTTGCAGCGGTTCGCTTCTCCCTCAAATTAGTATCCTCATGAAACGCACAGCGAGTCCTTATCACGCCTCATTGGATATAGTTCAAATTCAGCACGTTATCAGCCTATTCATCAGCAAGCCCCCCCCACCACCACCACCTCTTAAAGACACAGGGCACATTCCGGAAGCCATATAAGAAACACATTCACTTCACTTAAAGGGCCACACGCATACTGTATTTATCCACATACCACTACATTTTTCAGCACAATAACAATACAGTAACAGACAATGATAGTGGGATACAATTTAAAATCATCATTTAATTAAGTCTTACTATCAAGCAGCCAAATTCTTTCAGATTCTCATACTGTCCCTCTGTTTACTTACCAGGTAACAATGCCCAAAACAAAGTGTTGCACGCAGTGCAATGTACCAATTCCACCCCAACAACTAGGAAGGCTATATGCATCCTGCACAGAAGACTCCACCTCACACACTGATGTTCAACAGGCTGAGGATGACAATATTACCCCTACCCACACACAAGGCAATGATCATCAGTCAGACACCACTAAAGCCTTACTCCACAACAACCAACTCATGCAAGCACAACAAGTGCTAGTAGCCATGCTACAACAACTAACAGAATTATCAAAACAACAGGTGGTTAATCCACCTCCAGCAAAGAAAATAATCACTTTGCCTAACTATAATCCTACGGACTACCCTGCCGCTACCACCTCCTCGTTGCCTGCAGACACAGGTGATGCCTCTGAAGAGGATGAGGAGGAGATGGAGCAAAAGCCACAAACTCTCACTGCAAAGTGGTACTTCCCAGACCAAATCCCTTCACTGGTCCATCGCATTATGGATGCTGCGGGTTTTGAAACTTCAACTCCCACCCCCATGTCCAAACTACTCCATTCACTACAGCCCTTGTCCAAGCACGCGGACGTCTTTCCAGTCTGCAAGGCTGTAGAAGAGCTCGTACAGAAAGAATGGTCATCTTCTGAACCAGCTAGAATCCCAGAGAAAAAATCATGGGATAAAATGTATCCACTACAAGTGGAAAAACTCGCTCTCTGGTGCACCCCTCCTTCAGTGGTTCCCCAAATAGACGCTTTAAGTAAAAAGACTGTCATATCCACTGAGTCCACTTCCGGTCTAAAGGACCCAATAGACAGAAAAATAGAAGACAATCTAAAAAAGAATGCGGAGCTGGCCGGCTTGGGCAGCAGAGCTGCTTCCATCGCCATCTACTCCACTAGGGCGCAGCTAACCTGGCTCCAAGAGTTTCAGAAACTCAACCCGCCAAAATCAACCCAATCCATACTACTGGAACAGGCCATATTATCCACCAAATATCTGGCAGAAATGGCAGTAGACTCATTAAAAATTAATGCTAGATCACCAGCCATCACCAACAGAGCTCACAGATCACTATGGCTAAAAATACGGGATGCAGACAAGGAATCAAAGGTTACCCTACAAAAATTACCGTTTGAAGGAGACATGATATTTGGGGAAGGTCTAGAAAAATATCTCAAGGGAAAGGAAGAGGGTAAAACACTAGCCAGAGACCAATCCAGATCTGCCTATTTACCGTCTCGCCCAAGGAGTAGATTTCACTCCTTTTGGGACAAGAAAAGGGGGACTTCCATCTTCAGGGGCAACTCATATAGACAGAACTGTACCACTCCCTATCATTACAACAGGTACTGGGGCCGAGGAACAACACAAAGAGGTAGAGGAAATTTCACTCACCGAAATCATGCCAGATCCTGACTATCCACACTCGCTGCTAAATCCCAAGACAGCAGTGAGAGCAAGGCTCACACAATTCCTGCATCACTGGGAAACATCAACATCAGACAAGTGGCTACAGGAAATAATTAAAAAAGGTTACACAATCGAGTTCACATAAACTTCACATGAAAGCAGAATGACCCAATCTCCTGCATCCAGACACAAAACCACAATAAGTCAGATCTTAACAACTATACAAGACCTTCGCACAAACAATGCTACAGTACCCGTTCCACGGGAAGGACAAGGAATATACTCCATCTTCTTCTTGGTGCCAAAAAAGACAGGGGGCACAAGACCAGTTCCAGACCTAAAATTTGTCAACAGATCAGTGAGATACACTCCATTCAAAATGGAGACGATCAGATCAACACTCCGGGCAATCAGACAGGGACACTATCTCACCTCAATAGATCTAAAAGACGCATATCTTCATGTTCCCATGCGACCCAGCCACTCACACTTCCTGAGCTTCTGCATACTGGGACAGCACTTACAATACAAAGTTCTTCCATTTGGTCTGGCCTCAGCCCCGAGAGTGTTCACAAAAGTATCGATAGCACTGGCAGCCAAACTTCAAGAGAAAGGGGTACATGTCATACCATACTTAGACGACTGACTCATCAGGGCAAGATCATCAAGGCAAGATCACAACAGCAATCTGCCAGGGAAACTCAAATAGTGATAAATTGCTTACAACAACACGGCTGGGTAAACAAACACAAGAAAAGCCAACTAATACCCACTCATTCCACAGAACACCTAGGCACACTCATTGACATGGACAAGGGTCTAGCATTCCCATCACACGCAAGGATTCAATCAATTGCATCGACCACACAATGACTACAGAATTCTCACCAACCTATGCTTCTACTTATATCTCAAATGTTAGGTCTTATGTCCTCAACAACAGACATGGTCCCCTGGGCAAGATGGCATGCCAGGCCCCTCATGTCATTCATCCTAAATCAGGGACCCACGCATGACTTAAATCTCTCACAAACTGTCAATCTACCCCCTCAAGTAAGATCAAGTCTCACATGGTGGACAGACAGATGCAAACTTACAAAAGGGATGCCCCTAGACATACCCCCAGAGATCATAATAGAGACAGATGCCAGCCTAACTGGTTGGGGAGCAGTATCTGGAAAACACACCATTCAAGGGAAATTGTCATTAATGGAAGCAAAACAAACAATAAATGTGCTAGAGATTAAGGCAGTCTTCAAAGCATTGCTACACTTCTCACACCTAACTCAACACAAATACATACAAATAAAATCAGACAACCAAGTTATGGTAACACACATAAACAAGCAAGGCGGCACAAAAAGCAGAGCAATGATGGCAGAAACATCAAAACTCATGGCATGGGCACAAAGACACTTACAATCAATAACAGCTATACATCTTGCCGGAAAACTGAACTTAACGGCAGACTGGCTGAGCTGCCAAATGATTCATCCCGGGGAGTGGAAATTACATGCTCAAGTGTTCCTACAACTACACCACAGATGGGATCCAATAGAAATAGACCTCATGGCATCACACAAGAACCACCAATGCACAAAAAATTGGTCTAGGTTAAAGGACCACAAAGCCATGGGGGTGGACGCACTGTCAGCCAAGTGGGCATTCCAAGTAGCCTATGCCCCCCCCCCACTCCTAGCACAAGTTCTCAGGAAAATACGCATCTCGAGAGCACGAGTCATCTTGGTAGCCCCACACTGGCCAAGACGATCATGGTTTGCAACAATAGTTTCAATGGCCCATGGAAACTGCCACTCAGATCGGACCTATTATCACAAGGCCCTATACTGCATCCAAACCCGCAACACCTCCAACTGGTGGCATGGCTCCTGAAAGGGAGAGACTGCTAAAAGCAGGTTATCACCCTTCAGTCATAACCACTATGGCCTCATCACGACAACAGTCCACTATTACTACCTACCAACGCCAATGGGACATATTCAACAAATGGTGCACTCACCACAAAATAAAGGCCAAATCATGCACTATAGCCCAGATCCTTTTGTTCCTTCAAGAAGGACAACAACTGGGACTTTCACTGTCGTCATTAAAAGTACAAGTTGCAGCTATAGGGGCAGCCAGAGGGCAAATACAAGGCATTATACCAGGGTCACACCAAGACGTAGTACGATTCCTAAAGGCAGCCACCAACATACTTCCCCCCAAGAAACCAATATTGGCACCTTGGGACTTAACCACCGTTTTAAAGGCAATGACTATGCCTCCATTTGAACCTATAGACTCCATTTCCTTGAAATGGTTACAGCTCAATGCCATCTTCCTAACAGCTATTGCGTCAGCCAGAAGAGTAGGTGAACTACAGGCCCTATCATGTCAGAAAAAATTACTCACCTTAGTAATGTTGTTTCTTCTAATGAGTCTTGCTATATTATAGACATTAGCAGTTTGATCCAGCTCTAGAACTGCCCGGGTGAAATGGTTAAAACCATTCCAAAATAGAATTTTGCACGAGAGCAGCTCTATCTGTGTCATTTCAAACTTGAACTGTCAGATCTTCTGAGCCAAACTCACTAAGGTCTGTGTGGAAGCTGTAACCTACACTAGCCAAATGGCTACCTAAATAATAACAATCATTGATGGTCCCAACACCCAAGACTCAAGTCAGGGGACCAGAAATACTAACACCATTCTAATAATATGAAAATGGAACATAAGTATAATAAAACACACACAGCGTACATACATACACCCCAAAGTCCCAAAGGGGACAAAATGCTAACAGGACATAAGTAGTGCCACACTAAGTTGCCGCACCCCACCAAGTAGAGGTTCTGAGAGGGCAGGTTGGGGGTGGAGGTCTATAATATAGCAAGACTCCATTAGAAGAAACAACATTACTAAGGTGAGTATTTTTTCTTCAAACAACATGAAGTCTTGCTATATTATGACATTAACAGAATACACAGCAGTACCTCCATGGAGGAGGCAGAACCTACTTAGGAATAGGCTCTGAAGAACAGCTGTGCCAAACAGAGCATCTCTCTGGCCTGGACATCCAGGGAGTAATGCTTGGTAAAAGTGTGTACCGTTTTCAAGTAGCAGCCTGGCAAATCTCTAATAAAGGGATATCTCTGGCAGCAGCTAGAGCGCAGCTGTACCCCTGGTAGAATGAGCCCTCAAACCAGGGTCGGGGCTCTGCCCACTTTCTGATAACAAAATTGGATACAAGAGACAATCCACCTGGCTATTGATCTCTTAGTGGCAGGTTGCCTTTCCCAACTTCACCATAGGTAAGGAAAGTTGGAGGATTCGAACCTGTGACCTTTAGTGCGCTCTATATAATAACTGAGCTCTCTTAACATCCAGGCTGTGCAACCTCCTCTCACCCGAAGAGGTGATCAGTGAAAAATACTGGAAGGAGATAGATTGATTAAGATGGAAATCTGAAACCACCTTGGGCAAAACTTCCTATTAGTCCTAAGGACTACCTTATCCCTGTGGAAAGAAATAAAGTCAGTCTCCACTGACAAGGCACAATTCACTTATCGTCTGGCAGAAGTGATAGCCACTAGAAAACAGTTTTCCAAGTTAGGTGCCTAAAGCTGCAGAAGACAGAGGTTCAAAGGTTGCATTAACTGGGCAATGCAAACATTAAGGTCCCGAGCAGGGGCGGTTCCCGAGGAGAGATTAGTATGAGTAATCCTTAAAAAACTTGGAAAACACAGGATGAGAGGAAAGAGGGATGACTTTCCTGCTGACACAAAAGCGACACAGCTGCCAAATGAACCCTCAGGGTAGCTGGTCTGAGACCCAGGAATTAAGATGTACCATGTAATCTAACAAAATGGGCAATTCAGCAGATTCTGGGAAATATTTTCCCAGCACACAAATTGAAAACCTTTTCCATTTAGAACTATAAGTAGCCCTAGTGGAAGGCTTTCTGGAAGCCTTTAGGATCTCAAGAACACCCTGAGAGAGGTGTAAATCAGCAAACTCTAACTCCTCAAGAGCCAGGCCTTGAGGTTGAGGGATTGAGATCGGATACCAAACCCTTCCTTGGGCACAAGTCAACAGATTGTGATTCCTGGGAGGCACAGGGAAGATGGACTGTCAGAGACGGAAGGAGTGGGTACCAGGGCTGCCTGGCCCAATCGGGCAATCAGAATCACCCTGCAAGGCTGAGATCTGATTTTGACTAGTACTTTGAATAGGAGAGGAAGGGGAAGCATAGAGGAACTTCCCTCCCAATCCAGGGAAGGGCATCCAGGGAACTGGGCCCAGCACTGGAGGTCTGCAACAGAACAGAGGAAGTTTGTGATTGTCTGGGGCTGCAAAAGATCTATCTGAGGGATGCCCCACCTGGCAAAACTATCCCCAGCACTTGAGGATCCAGGGACCATTCGTGATGGCCCTGGAAATCCTGATGAGGGCATCCGCTAGGACATTGTCCTTCCCTGGAAGATGAACTGCTATGAGGAAGTGTCAGGGAATAGGCCAGAGACCACAACTTCATTGCCTCGGTGCACAAGGCGAAGACCGAGTGCCCCGTTTGTTGATGTACCACATTGTTGTGGTGTTGTCTGTTCTGACTTGTATCACCTTGTGTGGACAGATGCAGAAAAAGCTTGAAGAGCTAAAAGACAGCTCTGAGTTCCAGCAAATTGATGTGGAGCAGAGATTCCTGGGGACCAAACTCCCTGAGTGGAAAGGTCGCCCATGTGGGCTCCCACCCAGAGGAAGCATCTGTAGTGAGAGTCAAGTCGTGAGAAGGGGAAATGAAGGGCCCGCTCTTAATTGCTCTGATCCTGCCACCACTGGAGAGCTAGGATCAAGGTTAAGTCACTGGGACCAACTTGGAAGGGGTCTCTTCTCTGAGACCAAAAGGTTCTCAAGTGAAACTGAATGTCTCTCATCTGAAATCTGGCTCCCTGCACAACAGCTGTGGATGCAGCCATGTGCCCCAGGAGCTGCAGAAAGTGCTTGCTGGTCGAGAGACCTGCAGAGTGAAGGAAGAGGCCAGACCACTAAATTCCTTACCCTTTCTGGGGAAGAAAGGTTCTGGCTAGCTTTGTGTCCAATTCTGCCCCTATAAAGGTGAGTACCTGGACTGGTTCCAGAACCGACTTTGGTAGGTTTGCAGAAAACCAGGGAGGTGAGAAGCTGCTGGGTGACCTGCAGGTGAGATTTTACCTGTTCTGGGGACTGGCCTACAATGAGCCAGTCAGTCAGATGGAAAAACAGCAATCCTCTGCCTCCTTAAGTAGGCCACTGCCACTGCTAGACACTTTGTGAATACCCTTGGAGCAGAGGTAAGGCCGAGGGCATTGCTCTGAACTGGTAATGACCTGGGGGCAGTTGAGATCTGAGGTACTTTTGATGGGATCTTCTGACTAGGACATGGAAATAGGCATCCTTGAGGTCCAGGGAGGCTAGCCAGTCCCTGGCCTTAGGGAAGGTAAAATCATTGCCAGAGTTACCATTTTGAACTTTGGTTTCAAAGATGCTTGTTCAGATATCTGAGGTCTAAAATGGCGCCATTCTCCTGTCTTTTTTGGGGTAAGGAAGTATCTGGAATACAGACCCCTGCCCTGATGCAGGGGAGGAACCCTTTCTACTGCTCTGAGAGCTAACAGGGATGAGACCTCTGTTTCCAGAGCAAGGGTCTCTGAAGCACTTGCAGGTAGAAAAAGTCTGCTTCTCAACTTGGGAAACTTTTTGAAGCTGAGAACCAGACCCTGGCTTACTACTTCCAGAACCCACTTGTCTGAGGTTAAAGAAGCCCAATTCTGACTGAAATAAGCCAGCCTGCCCCCCACTGGTACAGGAGAATCGGCCCTGGGCACCCGATCAGGGTGCCTGTTTCTCAGGAGGTTTAGGCTGGGGGGTGGGAGCAGGTCTGCCCACCCCTCGTCTGCCCCTGCCTCTGAAGAACCCTCTGAGCATAGGCAGAGGAGGCCTGAGTCTGAGTAGAAGGCCTGTGAAAGGCCTACCCCTACCCCTGGGGCATGCCTTTGAGGGTGGCTTGCGCTCCTTAGCCTAGGCACTCTTGTAAGTAGTCCTATATTCATCCATCTTCTTCATGTAATTCGCTGTCTGCTCTCAAAAGAGAATTTCCACCACAGGAAAATCCATAGCCTTAGTCCGGGTATCCTGTGACAAACTAGTACACCTGAGCCAGGCCAGCCTACGAAAAGCTACAGATGTGGCCATGACCCTAGAGGAAACATCATTAACATCCACAGCAGCATGAAACTGAACCTTAGAGGCTTCAATGCCATCAGCAGCCACCTGTTCTAGTTCACTAGCCAGCTGGCCATGGGCCTGTTAGCCAACTGCATAACAGTATCCCATCTAGATTTCTGATACCTAGCTACATAAGCATATAATTTGCTTGCCTGAGTCCCAGAGAGGCTGCCATATACTGTTTTTTTGCCATGGCATCAATCTTCCTGGAATCCTTGTCAGGAAGATGTGAAGCCAAGGGAATATTAGCTTTATCACAGGCAGCAGCCTGAACTACTCCAACATGACTGCATTGCTGAGAAAGGAATTCTGTATCAGGGCCTAACAATGTATACCTTCTATCCATCTTTTTATCTACAGGAGGCACAGAATTAGGAGCTTTTAAAATTTTAATTGTTTGTTTCCTAAAGACTTATGTAAAGAATAGACAATCTCCTAGACTCTGGAATATCCATCATTTCTACAAAATCAGGCTCCTCTTGCTCATCAACAGCCTCTTCTAAAGGAAGCTGGAGGTTTCAGCAACTTTTATAAAACATAAAATGAGATGGGGACTCAGACAGCATAGGGGAGATTCTAAAGGTCTGTCTGGGGAGATGTCTGGTTCAATGGCACACCCAGACCTTCCCAGCCACATTCATACTGTTCATAATCCTCCTCCCCTCCTCTGGTTCATAGAATTCCTCAATATCATAATCCTGAACCACTGGGACGGACGAACCGACCTTTTACCAGATAGTGGTGGTTCGGACGGACCTGAACAGTAAACTGGACAATTTGTATAGCTTTTGCTATCTCTGCAGCAGTTGGAAGGAACTTTGGACTCCAGACCGCTGATTTTCTTGTTTTCTTTACTGGAATTGGTTCCTCAGAACCAGCTTTTCTTTGCCGAGGAAGTCTGGCCCTGGTCAGAGGCACTCCCTCTGGTTCGGTTGGCACCGAACCGGGCTGTACATCGGGTCAGCGGACTTTTGGCCTCTCGTTCCCTGAGCCTGCCCAATCTTTTTCAGGGTGGCTGCAGGGAAATTCTTATACCTGGCAGTCTGACTGGAGGTGGTCAAACCCCAGACAATAAACACATGTGGTGTGTGGGTCAGCCTTGGCAAAGACTTCCCCACAAACATCACAGTGTTGAAACAGTGGGCCCGTTTTTCTTTTGGGTTTCTCAGACATAATGCCAGCCTAACCAAAAACTTGCCCTTTTGCCCGGCAGTGCCAGGCGAACACCCTTATCGGTTCCTAACGTGTCGCAGGTATTGGAAAAACCGTAATAAATCCGTTTTTAGAACCGATAAGAACCAGAACCGCACTCTAAAATAGTAACTTTTAGTTTTAAATGAGTTTTAAACCCACTGATCGGTTCAAAACCGAACCGATAACTTACAAGTTCCACACAGACAAAACCTTCATTTACTTACGGTTACCACAGATAGAGCTTGAACCGAGCGGTTTGCGGTTAAAATAAAACTATTCTCGTTAAATCCAACCGAGAAAACACTTTAAACCGAGAAATGAACCGAGCAGAAGGAGAAATCTCCGGGCGACTGTTCACTGAGGTGGAGTAAAGAATCTGACAGTTCAAGTTTGAAATGACACAGATAGAGCTGCTCTCGTGCCAAAATTCTGTTTTGGAATGGTTTTAACCATTTCACTCCGGGGCAGTTCTAGAGCTGGATCAAACTGCTAAGGTCTATAATATAGCAAGACTTCATGTTGTTTGAAAGAACAATTCCTACAGTTCTACAACGACCGAATTTCCCTGCGTCCCATTGCATCATTCACACCAAAAATAATCTCAAACTTTCACCTCAGTCAGACCATTGAGATACCAGCAGAACTACCTTTGGCACACATCCAAGTAGATCCACAACTAAAAATGCTGGGAATGAAGAGAGTTCTCACAACCTACCTCACAAGAAATGAAAATTACGTACCTACCATAATTATGATCTTTCTGTATCTTCACCATTCATCACTGTTGGGTATCTGCGGGAGGTCAGAGGACCCCGTGGGAGATTTTTTTTAAGGTAAGTAGGAGCCGACACACCGTGGCGCCGCCTTGAGGCCCAGCACTGTGTGGCGCTCGCGGGCTGGCCGATTAGGCTGTGTCGACTCCGCCTGCCTGCCAGTTCTGAGTCGCCAGAGAGGTAAGAGGAAGGGTGGAGAGTGGGACAAGGAAGTCCAAGGGATAGAAAAGGAAAGATGTATGAACTAAAAGGAGAAATAATGACTGAGGGGACAGAAAAGAGAAGAGCTGGAAACTAAAGGGGATTGGGAGGGGCCCCAATCTCTGGAAAAGGAAGAGGGAGGTAGGGTGGGTAAAGAATTGAGGAAGAGAGGGGAGAAGGTTAACACATCCCAGACCCTGGTCCGTCTCCAGATTCTGTAGGAACTGCAAGGAGTAGCAAAGGCTTTCTGACAGAATTCAAGGCACAGAATAGCTGGCAAAAACTCCAGATAAGCAGAGTCGGCTATTCTGGAAGAAGGACAGGGTACAGAGATTCAACACCCTCTCAAGGAAATATTTTTGGTGAAAAAAAGGGAATTTCTTTTTTTTTCAAGGAGAAATAGGTTGGACAGAAACAGGGAGGAGGAGAGAAGGAGGGCAACTGCAACTCCACCCCACAGGGTGGAGCAAAGGCACTGGAGAAGGTGCCCTCGAGCTGTCCACTCTCCTGGAACATTAACTCCCCTGTGTGCCCCTGTTTTACCTCCTAAGGAGAAAGGCAGGAGGGAAGAGGCACAGATAGGGAGGACCCAGAGACTGAGGCCCCAGGGGATGGAGGGTGGGATTGTGATGAATGGTGAAGATACACAGAAAGATCATAATTACAGTAGAGTGCGTAATTTTCATATCTTATCTGTGTCAATCTTCACCATTCATCACTATTGAAATAATACCGATCCCCCTCGAAGGGGTTTCATTTACACCCTAAGGATAAAATCCTTAGCCCTCAGTGGGTGACACACTAAGGGGAACTTCAGGGCCTGGAGGCCGAGTGAGGAGAGAGAGAGAGTCCCCCCAGAGTGGGAAGGAAGTTGCCCCGACAAGTGCCGTCTCACTCTGCGGGAGAAGAGATAGGTTCCCTGGTGAGTGGAGTTAATCACCCTACGCCGGGCCAAGGGTGACAACCGGGAAAGACGCAGCCATGCCATCCGCCTAGTGCAGATCGCTGTCCCTAGGACCCTGGTAGCTACCTCATTCGCATCATAGGATGCCCTCGCTTGGTGCCTTGCTAGCTCCAGGCCACGTACAGAGAGTGCAATGGCTTGTCTGGTTTGCTCCGTGTCAGGCAACGAGGCTAGGAGCTGACCCAGCCTGGACCACAAGAACCTGTCATAGGCTGCATAGTGGGCCTGATGTGCAGAGATAGAAAGAAGTAACCGTTCCGAGTAGAAAGTCCTCCTACCCCAGAAGTCAAAATCCGAGGAGTCTTGATCTGGGGGCCGGTCACGGTGAAGGGCGTGAAGCCCACCAGAAGTATCCAACTGTGTCAATCCAGACTGTGGATGAGGCGTGGAACCTGGAGACTCCGGGGGTGCGCAATACCTCTGGCTGAGATCCCTTGGGGCAGGAACTCCAGAGAATGGCCTCTGCCAGGAACGCAACGACGCCTCCCGAAAGGGAGCCAGCCAGGGCGGCACCACAAGGGTGGCCTCACCAAAATCACCTAGAAAGGCATGCACCGAGTGCTCAGGATTGCTGGTAGTGGAAGGAGTAAGGTGCAAGCCATCCAACATCCTCACGAGGAATCGCTGATACTCAGCGAGATCAGCAGCTGGAGAGATGTGGACAGAAGTTTCCTCTACCCCAGAAGAGGGGGATGAGGAGCTGGAGGTCACCGGCTGTTCAGTGGGTGGCTATACGGGGGGAGGTTGAAAAAACTGGCTGTCCATGGCCCTAATTTAAGCAGGGAACCGAGCAGCCACCGCTCTGAACTGTTCCCAGGTGAGAGGCCTGCTAGGACCCAGGATGCCTGGGAGCACGGGAGAGTGTGGCAGAGGGATGGGGACAGAGCCCAGAAGAGATGTCGGCTGACCTCCACCTGGGCTAAGGAGCGGACCGTGGGCACCCACTGAAGAAGGTGCCCCGGAAGACCCCACAGCCGACAGCTGAACAACCATATCGGTACTGCCTTGGCTGTGCCCGGAAGAATCCCCCCTGTGAGGCGACCGGGGCCGTACAGGTCCAGAAGGACAGTCCCCAACCTCAAAAGAATGAGACTCTCTCAAAGAGTCTGAGGAGGAACAGCGGAGATCCACACAACGGCTTCTCCCAGAGCCTGGGTGGACCCCAGAAAAAGGCTGACGTGTTGACCCCACACCCCTCGACCCCTTGAAGTCTGAAACAGCCATCATCCTCGAGAGGGCCAGCCTAGGTAGCTGGCATCTCTGGGCAGCTCCCGAAAGGGGCTATCCAGGGTGCAGTACCCTCCCCTCCTGTAGGTGCTCTGATCGGCACCAAAGTTGGGTGATCTAGGCACACCACTGGTGGGGGTACCACTACTGAGGGGTCAGTGAAACTGCCAAGACCAGGCTGCAGAGCTATGGTTGGCTGCACCACTGCCTGCCGGTCAGCAACCCTGACCCTAGTCTTGGTAGCCACTGACCCCACCTCACAAGGGGGCTGACTCCGGCTTGTCGAGGAGACTACTGGGTTACCCACCTCAATAGCCAACCCCAAAGGGTCAGACTGCACGTCTGACTCAGAGCTCGACTCCGCCTCCGAGGAGATAGAGTCCGAGGCCCTGTGCCAAACCATGGGAGAGCGGGCAGTGCCATCCTTGCCAACAGGCCCAGAGACCAAACCTGTGTCCGAGCCAGTGCCAGTGCCTCCCACAGCCCCGTGAGCGGAATCCGCAGGAGGCACAGCCCTAGCCCCAACAAGAGGTCCAGAGCTGGGACCAGTCATGGTGCCATCCGGTCCCACGGCGCCAGATGGCGGAGTCGATGCTAATGACAGCCCCGACGGCATCATCGGCGCCCGGCGGCGTCGCTGCCCGGCTCCCCAATGCATGAGCAGCGCCGAGAACGCAGGGGCAGCTCTGAGGATGGTGTTGACGGTGGACATGGTGCTGAGGACGGCGCCAACAGAGGAATCTGAAGGCCCCACGGTGCCGAGCCTCAAAGACACAGCACCGTGCTCAACCTCAGCGCCGAGGATGGCGCCGAGGCGAGACATGGAAAAAAAACGCGCCATAGCATCTCCCATGGTGCCACTACAGTGATATCGGTGCATAAGCGGCTCCAACAGAGACCGACACTGCATGACAGTCTGCTGCAGCGACCTCCGTCGGGACCCATGGCGCGCGAATGGCACGAGGCCCACAATGGCACCGACAAAGCGGGCGTCGAGGATGGTGCCGACCAGGCCTTGTGACCAGCGGGACCAACACGGGAGCCTTCACCCCGAAGGGCAACTGCCATGGCGGCGCCTCCCGCCCACCCCGGAAGGAGCGGAATGGGCCCCCTCGCCCACAGAAGAAGCCTCAGCAATGGCTGGGCTACAAGTAGCCAAGGCTCCCTCCTCCTCAGTCCATATAGAACTGGGAGGGGACCCGGAGGAAAGAGCCGAGAGAGAGAGTGCAGCCCGGCAGTGTGCACCTGACCCCCAAAAGTGGTGAGACTCGCCCCCTTTCCACAGCGTGTTGCTTTCGATGACCAGCGGTCCATGGAGAAACAGGCGTCGCATGAATCCATGTTGTGAAGCGGGTCAAGACACAAAAGACACCAGTCATGTTGGTCGGTGACGGAAAACTTTCGGCCGCATGGGCACCGTCACATGGGGGCAGACCCGTCTTTGAAGACTTCTTGCCCTCCAACTGAGACACGACCTACGGGAAAAAAACCACCAAAAACAGACTCGACGTCGCAGAAAAATATAACAATGGAAAGATCTTACCGGGCGACGTCGAGTAAGGCAACACAGAACCGGCAGCTGGAACCGACGGACTTCGGCATGAGAAATTTGTAGGGAGAGAAACTGCGAAGCAGGCCTCAAACTTTCTTCAGCTTCCACACCAGGTGACCTCTACAGCGGGAGACGAAGAACTGGCAGGCAGGCGGAGTTGACACAACCTAACGGCCAACCCGTGGGTACCCGCGCGGTCGTCGGCCCCGAGGGCAAGCGCCCGATGGTGTGTCGGCTCCGCCTACCTTTAAAAAAAAGCAAAAAAAAAAAAAAGCTCCGTGGGGTCCTGACCTCCGGCAGATACCTATCTGTGATGAATGGTGAAGACTGACACAGATAAGATCAGCATTTACTTGCCATTTCAAAAGAATTTTACAGTCTTAGGCAAAACATGATAAGATATTTGTAAATATGCTTACCATTAAAAAAAATGTCAATGCCAAAACATTTACACGCTACTTTCCATACTGTTACTATGGGCAAAAAGGGAGGATCCTAACAGATTTCATTTCAGATACAGCTTTGGAATACATCGAACTGACCATAGGAGCCCAGTGACCACCAGAAGGGGAAGGATTATTTTTACGTCACATGTGCATCAGACAACCTATCAGGTGTATACAACCCATGATGACAGGAATGTGGAGTGCCTCAGGGATTCACTCTCCCACAATCACCTTTACCAGGTGAGTAAACTATCATTACTCAGTCACAGATTTGCCACTCATGAGTTATTTTCCTGCCTCCTCACTCATGAAGGTAAATTGGGTATTTAGAGTAGTGCCATTGTGTATCCCATATATACAGAGATTGGGGGAGCGATATTGCCATTCAGGCTAAGGAATTAACCCCAGAGGACAGAATGCTTGACAAATTCCAAGTACTTTTTTTTCCTCCCTCTTTTCTATCCCTCCCCTTCCTGCTATTCCCTCAGGTCTTCCACTTACTGAATGCCTGCCCTGCCACCTCGGTGTATTTCATCTGGTCATGCCACCTTCTTGTACAAATTCCCTAATATCTGGAACTCCCCCCGATATTCGTGCTACCCAATCTCACCATTGCCTTGCTATCCTCCTTCACAGACACACTATTCACTGCTGCAACTGTAATTAATCCCTTGCAAACCTCACCACCCAGCCCACCCTACCTTTCGACCTCACAGTCATCCTCCCTCCCTACTCTTCCCTTCCCCTCTATTCCCCTGCTCCCCTACTTTGCAGACACATTGTTCTCTTCTGCAACTGCAATTAATCCCTTGTAATCCCCCCTCACCATCCCCTAGCCCACCTTGCCTATCAACTCCCCACTTTGCCCTTCCTAAGCCCACCTCTACCTAAAGTCCCCCCTATTGGCCCCCCTATTCTGACCTTCCTCAGCCCATCTTTACCTACTAAACCTCCCAATTATCCTCCTGACTATGCCCTTCCCTCCACCCTCCATCTCACCCTTGCTACTTCTCCCCCTCATTCTCTTTCTCTCCAATAACTTGTCGGCTCCCAGTCCCCTCACAGCATTCTCTGCATCCTGGTGGGGAGTAGGTTTTGACTCCCTTTTCTCCCATTCTCCACCTTCCACCTTCTGTCACACCATTGCTACTTCTCCCCCTCACTCTCTTTCTCTCCAATTACTTGCCAGCTCCCAGTTCCCTCGCAGAGTTCTCAGCATCCTAGAGGGGAGTAGGTTTTGGCTGCCTTTTCTCCCATTCTCCACAAATCCTCCACCCCCTTCCCCCACACTGCTGGTTTTACCATCCACCTTCTGTCTCACCCTTGCTACTTCTCCCCATCGATCTCTTTCTCTTCAATAACATGCCAGCACCCATTCCCCTCACAGGGTTCTCAGTATCCTGGTGGGGAATAAGCTTTGACTGCATTTTCTCCCATTCTCCACCTTCCACCTCCTGTCTCACCCTTGCTACTTCTCCCCTCACTCTCTTTCTCTCAGTTGCTTGCCAGCTCCCAGTCCCTCGTGGGGTTCTCAGCATCCTGGTGGGGAGTCGTTTTGGCTGCTTTTCTCCCATTCTCCACGTCCTCCACCCCCTCCCCTACCCTGCTGGTTTTACCGTCTTATTATTCCTCAATATAACACTTAGTTCCCTTCTCTCTTTCTCTCCCTCCCTCCAACACTCTCATTTAGCACTTACGAAGCATATGCCATTTACCTGGCTACCTGTCTACATTATCATGTTCTTAGATTGTACTTGTACTGGCTTGTCTTGCCCTGTATTTTGATTACACACTATGTCCTATGTTGATTTTTTGGCAACCTGTTCACATTATCATATTGCTAACGTATTTTTACTGGCTTGTTTTTGCACTGTATTTGATTTGCACGCTATCTTTGTTTATTTGTGCTCTCCCCTTATGTAACCCCCTCACCCAGGCCACTTCTGGAAATGAGCTGTTTACTGCTCATGTTGTCTTTCCTGTTGAAACGTTTCTAAATTAATAAAACACGCTTCCAAAAGCTATAAAATCATCTCCAACTAGCTCATTTAGTCCACTTGCGATCCCTTAGCGGTACTTCTGGTGCTGTCAGGTCACTGACTTCTGATAAAATTTAAGACATAAGACTTCCAGGTGTGCCTCAGTGGAAACTGGTTTTATTTTATAAACCTTAATGCCTTGACTTTCATGTCTACCTCCTGAGTTGAACCCTTTGTCTTTTTGTGCGGAGTTAGACTCACTGAGCAGCATCTTCTTTTCCGTGCTCATAAAGTACACTCAAGTATGACACATGAATGGTTAAATCCTATCCTTTCCTACTTACATATCTTCCATAATTCCACCTGAACATATTGAAAAGAGACATTCTGCGTAATAATAGCATTTTAAACAAAACACTAGCTGAACAACTTGTCAAAATGTGTACATAATATATGTAAAATGTAACATATCATCTGAAATGAAGTATTGTCTGTCCACAGCAGCTGCATGATTGAAAGAAAATGTGAACCCTCGCACACAAGCAAACACTGGCTCAGATTACCCCTTCATTGTCTGATGCTCCCCAAAGACGGCCAAATAAAATTTTTTAGCAAAGTTCAAATAATTTTACTTTAGCATAATTCCCCTTCCTGACTCCTGATTCATGATTTGGGGCTGGAGAACACTGTTTAAAATGGCTCCTCTTGAAATTCTGGACCCTGGCACAATAGCATGTAGCAGCACCATCACTCTATACTATCCCTCCTCCCTACCCTACCCCTCCCATGGGATCCCATATCATTTTTGTAGGGGCCCCAATCCCTGATCAGTGATTTGGGGCCAACAGTTCAATAGTTTGCTAGCATAATTGCCCCTTCCCCAACCTGTGGTGCTCCCGACCGTCCCACTGACAAACAGAGTACATGCGCACCTAGGAGGAAGGAAAGAAGGAAGGGACGGGGCGTATGAAATCATTGATAGAACATAAAAACATGACAGCAGATGGGGACCGTGTGATCCATCTAGTCTGCCTGTTATTTGACCTACTCCCCCCAAAAGTGTATTCCCTTATTTCAATATTCCGCTATGTCTGTCCCAATATATTTTGAACTCCTTAACTGTCTTGTCATCCATGACTTCCTGCAGCAGCCTGTTACGTGGCTCCACCACCCTTTCAATGAAGAAAAACTTCCTAATGTTGCTCTGAAATCTCCCTCCCGTTAGACATCTGTTGTGGCCTCTAGTACGTGCCTCCTTATTTTCTTGGAAGAGGTTCTGATTCTGCGCTGAGTTGATACCCTTTAGGTATTTAAAGGTTTCTATCATGTCTCCTCTATTCATGGTGGAGGTCCTGAACCATCTTTGTAGCTCTTCTTTGCACAGTTTCTGGATGGTCTATATCCTTTTTAAGGTGGGGTCTCCAGAACTGGACACAGTATTCAGGTGTGACCTCACTAATGATCTGTAAAGTGGGATTATCACTTCATGCTTTCTGCTTGTGATCCCTCTTCCGATGCAACCGAGAAGGTTACTGGCTTTCTGTGCCACCTTCTCACATTGTCTCCCTACCTTTAGGCCATTGGATAGCATGACCCCTAGGTCCCATTCTAGGTTCGTGATGGCTAATTGTTCGCCCCCTAGATAGTAGTTCTTTCCTGGGTTTCTTTTCCCTAGGTGAATGACCTTACACTTCTTGGTGTTGAACTTCAATTGCCAAGTTCTGGACCATTCCTCCAGTTTTGTTAGGTCTGATTCCATCGCTATGGCCCCTTCCTGTGTGTTCACCCTGTTACACAGCTTGGTGTTATCTGCAAAGAGAGGCATACTTTCCCCTGATGATGCTAAGCAGACTGACCAATTTGCTTGCATACAGAATCACTAAAATCAAAGGTTGCATGAACTCAGTCTACAGTAATATAAGAAAAATGTACAACTTACCAAAAAAACAGAGTTTCAAGGAAGGAGATGCCAACATCCGAGGCTCCAACGACAACAATTTGGGCATTGATGGTCACCTTCGGTTCAAGGGTCAGCTTTCTATTCATATGATTCAATGCATAATTTACCTAAAAACAAAGAAGAATAACTGGATTTGTCAATCATAATAGTAGAATAATAATAAATTGCATTTATATATTGCATCTCATGCACATTCTGTCTCAAAACACTTTATAAGCAATGAAAGATTGGCTGTGAAATAACTGTAAATGTTTAATGTAGAATATACAGAATAATGTATAGGGGCTGTGTATAACTAAGTATTTTTATACACCTGAGGACTGTGAGGACCTTATAAAAAACAAGAACAAACCTTGAGTGGTTTGCGTGGCCATCAAAAACTGTATGAGGTTTAAAAAAAATACAAAATCATAGGATCACAGGCTCATAGCATATTACAAGCTCAGGAGGCATAGCCTTTGTATGAGCTCACCACCGTAGGGTGGAAATATTTTTATATATATTACAATTTTGTATTATCCATATATTGATCTAACTGACATTTAAATGTATCCATAGTGTTACTTCTCAACAACTGAACATGGTAATATGTTCCATATGTTGACTATTCTTTGTGTGTACCACTGGCTTCTCTTTTTGGTTCTACAGTGGTCGCCTCTTAGTTTAAGATTATGAGACCTTGTTTGAGTTTTAGTAAAGTTAGTTTCTAAGCCAAGTGTTTCTATGAGAACTGGGTCTCTTATAGCCTTATATGTTAAGCAAAGGTCTCCTCGAAGTTGTCTATAATTCATGGAGTATACTTCCAACTGTTGCAACCTTTCCCCATCGGTCTTATCTGCCATACCTGAAATTCTTTTTGTCATTTTTCTTTGAACACCCTCAATTAATCTCCTACCTCTGTTTGTGTTAGGTGCACAGTAGTCCAAGTGCGATCTAACTAAACTCGTGTAAAGTGGCAAAATGACTCTTGGTTGTCTACTTTTTATATGTTTCAAGATACATCCCAGGATTCATTGACATTTCTTAACTTTTATTATTGTACTGTTATCAAAGTTAATTTTGTTATCTATATTTACTCCCAAGTCTCTTTAGAGTTATCAGTTTCTTGTAGTACCACTTGGTTTAGTAGATAACTGTTTTTCAAGTTATTATATCCTAAATGCATAACCTTGCACTTTTGAACACTGAATGTCATTTTGTTCTTTTGAGCCCATAGTTCCAGTGATGCTATCTCTTTTTGAAAGTTTACTACTGCCTCATGGGAGTTGACTATGCAACCTATCTTGCAGTCATCGGGCATACTTTGACATCCAAACATTGTTTGATGACTGCATTGATGATATCAAGATGTTAAACAGTACAGGGCCCAATACTGAGCCTGGAGGCACACCACTCGTCACTTCTGCCCATGCAGATGAATACCCTTTTATTGATGTGCATTGTTGGCGATTATATAGCCATGATTCTATCAGGTTATTAGATTTTGGGGAATTCCAGCTTTGTCATATCGCTAATAAAATTTTATGAGAGACTTTGTGAATGCATTTGCAAAATCTAAAGAAAACTATGTCCACAGGTAGGCCCACATCTAATGCTGAACAAACATTTTCAAAGAAATGTAAATGATTAGTCAAACATGACCTTCCCCTGAGTAAACCCACGCTGTGTAATATCTTGTAGGTTGTTGAGATTTATATTTTGTTCTAATCTATGTAAGATTAGCCTTTCTAAAGTTTTCCCTATAATGGATGTCAAGCTTATTGGTCTGTAATTTGATACTTCTGTTTTGTTTCCTGATTTACATATAGGGATGACCACAGCATCTTTCCATGATGAGACACTTTCACCTATATCTAAGGATAGATTAAATAATTTACACAAAGGGCCTGAAATTTGTGTTGCAATTTCCTTAAGGAACCTAAGATGAATTCCATCAGGCCCAGCTGAGGAATTAGCATTTAGATATTGGAGTGCCCTTAAAGTTTCTTCAATAGTAATTGAAGCAACTATTGAGTTATTACAGTTAGTTGTTATCACGGTACCAGTAGCACACAGTTAAATTTGTAGATCACAATGAGTCTGGGAACCATAACTGGGTAGGGGAAATTGATAGGAGTGCATATAATGATGAATATGTAAAAGAAAGCAGGAAAGGGAGAGAGAATGCCAGCAGACACATTTTCATTATCTCAAAGATCTCTTATAAAATGGGCAAGAAAAATCCAGTGATCTGACTGGTCAATAGCTACTTAGACCTGTGGTTAACTGACCAATAACCACATGGGTTTGGATTGTGCCTTGCAAGTCTTGGAGCTTGTTTTCTAGGCTAACCTAACTGCATAGAACTATTACTGTACTGCTTTGGGATTCTCAGTAGCTGTGGCAGTTGGGGGAAAAAAAAAGTTCAACTAACAACATGAGTGACTTAATTGTTGGCCAAGTTGACCTCTTTGACGGGGGAAACACAGCTATTTGGTGTAAGAAATGATTTACAAATGATGAAGATTTATTTATTCTTAATTTAAAGATTTATTTAATCTTATGTTTTTTCAAATTTAATAAGTTTTATTAGTTTTGTAATACAAAAAAACAACAAACAGATAAAAACAACCAGTAATAGCGACCAGTACATACAGCAGTATGACAGGTACAGAACTACTGTACTAAAGTCTTGTGTTTTTATTATTTGGTGCCATTTTATAAATTTTGGCAGTATAGCCTAGAGGTAAGAGTAATGAGCTGTAACAAGCTATGAATGATCTTGTTACATCCAGCAGACCTGGGTTTGATTCCCACAACCTCCACTTGCATACTGTGTGACTCTGGGCAAAACCTAACCTCCACTTTGCTCCTGGGTTGCCAATGAAAACAAGCCTTGTACCTAGTGGGCCTTACCAGGTTGTCAAAAAAAAAAAAATGCAATAACGCACTCCAGGTTTTGCAATTACTGGGCAATTACTGAACTTCCCCCACCCTGTGGTTGGAGGGCACTCGGCTAATGCCTCATGCCTCCAACCTGAGTGTGGGGGATCTTACAGTAATTACCCAATAACTGCACACCTAGTCATGTGATATTGCTTACTTAATAAATAGGTATAACATCGCAACTGTGCATAAAGGGATTTGTGATATCACACCTGTGTATAATGACAATATACAGATTCTGAAAAATGGTTAGAAATGCATCAAACTCTGTCTGCACCTGGAGCAACTGGGTCCTGTGATTATAAAGACCTGAGGAGTATACAGCCCACAAAAATCTATAATTAGAATCAATGCAAAAAAGGGACTGCACTCTACTCTGTATTTATTTTTGTTTCATATACAAGTCAGAAATAAATCTCCAACATTTCGATGGTAACCCAGCTTCCCAAGGGAGAATATGATCTACATACATTCAGTCTGTATTTCATTTTATTTTGGCTCATGAGCTTCATTAAACCTCTCTCCTTGTCATTTTTATTTCAAACCATGAGCGTTCCCTCTAAGTCTCTGTTCTTCAGGTTACTTCTTTATAAACCCTTTTTATGTCCTTTTAAGTTCATACTGAGGTGAAAACAGAAGTAGAAGGCAAATACCCATACAGAGCTCCTCTCTCACTGCCCATAATAATGTACACTGGCATTTGCCACGATTCAGTTGTCCAGTTTGTTTTAGAAATAGGTTTGCTTTTGCTAATAATAATTTAAAAAGGAGAGAGTTCGAGGATTTACCACCCTATGTGAAAAAACATTTTCTTCTTGTGCTATTAACTTTTGGCACCTTATTTGAAACAAGTGACCTCTAGTGCCAGCAATATCTTATTTAAATTCAAACCCCATTTCATCACTCATCAAAAGATACTTGACAATATCCCACATAAGCAATAAATCACCCCTTAACTCTCTAGTCTCGAGAGACATTAGATTTAGTCTGTCAGTTTTCGCAATAATGTAAATCCTAAGCCTCTGCATTTGTTCTATCATTCTCCTTTTACTTTTCAAGCTGGCTAGTATCATTTTTCTTAAAGGGACACCAGACCTGAGACATCAAGTTATCTTCAGTAACTACTCAGCCCTTCTGCAGTTGCATGTATCTTTTAAAAATCACTTATTTATGTCTCTTTCTCTGGGGACACTCCCAGTTACTGAGCTGAGCAGTTACTGAGGAAATGGACATAAAAAGGGTTTATGAAGAAGAACAGACACTAAAGGAAAGATGAGGGAATGCTTATCTTCTTAAAATACAAATGACAAGGAGAGACGTTTAACAAAGGTCATGAACCAAAATAAAATGAAATACAGACTGAATATACACACATCAAATTCTCTCTGAGGAAGTTGGGCTATCAGGGAAATGTTGGAGGTTTATTTCTGATTTGCATATGACATAACAAAAATTAAAACAGGGTTGAGTACAGTCCATTTTTTGCACAGATTCTAGAAAGGCATCAAACCAGTTACTATACCATAGTATAGTGCTATGTTATTATTAACTCCAAACATATTACACATTAAAGATTATATACATGTTCATGTCGTGGTTGCTCAGCAATGCTGGGCAAGTCATAATGCTTGCCAGATAGGGTTTATTGGGCAATAAGGAGCCTGGATGCACCACTTCCATTGCTTTTACCTTCACTATTTTGTAATATAAATTTTTTCTTTTGCAATACATTAGTTATTAATTTAATAGTTGTTAGTGTGTCACCTGGGTTTTTAGTCAAGTGTGCTGGAATGTGTTAGTATATGACTTACGGAAATAAAAAAGTTACTTACCTGTAATTCTTCCAGAATATCCCCTCCATATAGAAGCACTCTAAGGTCTTAGAGCTGGGACACTAAGACTTCAAGGGAACCAGAGCATTTGGTGCTGGTGACATTAGTATACGTCACCAAAATACGGTACTGTGCACAAACTTGCAGCATATCAGTTGGTGTAAGGAAAGAAAGAAGGACTGCCAGGGACCACACTCCCATATCTAGGCAGGCTTTGGCAGACTAAATGGGCTGACAGGCCTTTATTAGTCGACATTTACTGTGCTTTTCTATAAAGCAGCATCGGCCTTCTATCTCAGTACCTTTTTACTGGGAAAGAGAGATAGGAAAAGCTGCGAAGCACAGGTGACTTGAGCTTTTAAATTTAAAACATTTAAAAGACTAAACTAACATGACAAAATTTTATTTTATGTATTTTTAAATTTTGGTGACGGGTAGCCCACTGAGACAGAAACAGTCCCTTTTTCAAGGGCGACCGGAATTAATTACATACATCTATAAACATAACAAAATACATAAATGTAATTTCACAATTAACAATCAATATAGACATATATTGACCCAGTCAAGGATACAATAACAGGTTAATTACAATCAATATCAATAGGAGTAGAAGTACTGTTATACAAAGACAATCACAATCAGACTGATGTCCCAATAAGGTTAGATTGGCAGCAGGGAGTCTGATAGACTCAGTGGTAGCAGTTGCTGAGGCTCAGGTCCAACAGGTGGGCTTTAAGACCCTTCTTGAAGCCCCCAAGGGAGGTACATTCCTGGAGATTACTAGGGAGACCATTCCAGGTAGGAGGAATGAAGGCAGCATAGGACCGGAGTCCTAGGGAAGTCCTAAAACTAGGGACATGGAGAAGCTGGCAGCCAGAGGACCTTAGTGTTCTCCCATTCTTTTTGGGAGCTAATGTGTTAATTAGGCTAGGAGGGGTGCCATTTTGCTGGAGTTTAAATGCAAGCAGAGTGATGGATATGATAATCTGCCATCTAGAGAAGGCCACCTAAGAGATAGTTGTACCTTGCAGTGATGCTCCCATGGTGACACCCTGCAGAAAACACCCTGTCCTGTGATACAGTATTTTTAGCCTTTGCATTTCAGAACTTCTTACAAATTGTAGTAAAGGGGCCCCATATAGCAAGGTTGGAAGGAGTATACCAATGGAAGCCTTGAGTTTGGATTCAAGAGTGAGGAAAGGGCTGAAGCGATATAATAGACCTAACTTTTGGTTGAGTTTCTTGGTCAGATGGTCAATGTGGCTTTTAAAGGAGCAGTCTTGGTCTAAGTACACACCTAGGTATTTGAAACAACTGATCACTTAAATTTTTGAGCCATTGGAAAGAGCTGGGGACAATAAATGTAAATGCGTTGGGCCTAGGCTTTTAGGGCCAAATAGCATGGCTTTGGTCTTTTTACTATTCAGAACTAATTTATTAGCAAGAAACCAATTCTCAAGTAGACCAAGGTCTTGACTAAGAAGGCTGTTTATTTGGACAGTGTCTCGGAAGGACCTATAAAGGTACGGCATCATCTGCATATAAGGTTACCTTGGCCCCTCCACAATGTTGAGGCAAATCATTAATAAACAGGGAAAACAGGAGAGGTCCCAGTCTTGAACCTTGGGGGCACACCATCTGTGATAGGGCATTTGTTGGACGTTGCGCCATGCCATTTGACAATTTGTGATCTGCCATTAAGGTAGTCTGTGAACCACTGAGTGGACAGATGATCAAGACCAAGAGATGTTAGTTTAGTGATAAGCTGCTGATGATTTACCAAGTCAAATGCCGTGGTGAGGCATACTGTAAGACAGCCAACTTGCCCCATGAGTGTTAATATACAGTAGCCCCTACATTGTGATGAATAAAGGGGCAGACAATCAGCGTACAGTGATCTCTTGGGATGGTGGGAGCATGACTATGGATTTATAGATGAGATACTCTGAAACACCAAGAGTTACAGGTCAGTAACTTTCCTATCTTCTAAGAGTCAATCTCCTTTATAGAGCACAACACTGGTCAAGTGGCAGGCAGCAAAAATCTCCCAGATAAGGGTATTCAGTGGGACAACAGGACTCACAAGGAATGTAAAATACTGTAGTACTGCCAGCCCAGAACTTGCCTGTTTTATGGACTGAAATCTAAGGTGTAGTGCTCAGTAAAAGCGTGAAAACTACTCAATGTTGCAGATCTGCAGACATTTATAATGAAAGCCATGCTTGGTGAAGCTACTGATGTAAATTCAAATTATGCACTCACAGTAATTCTTGATTTTCAAAGAATATCTTCACCATTCATTCCCATGAGTGGGTCTGAGCAGGAGGCGCTATGACTGTGTGGGGGACAGAACTTTTCAGAGGGCTGGCATCCAGGTAAGCAGTGTGAATGCAGGGCTCTGTGAATAAGCACATGCAGCTAACTATTTACATCGGTGCCAGCCCCCAACCACCTCAATACCTTTTTTACTAAGGAGGTGCTGCATAACCTAACAAGCATCTATGCACATTTAACCTAAGGGCATTAGATAGCCTCAGTGGCCTGTATAAGAAGGGTCACCAAATCCAGTAACACAGTGTCTTCACAGCCCAAACAAGCACAAAGGGATGAAGACCACAACACAACCATACTGGAGTGAGCCTGGGGGATGGCAGGCAAGTGTGTGAATCAATGGTGAAGATATTCTTAGAAGATCAAGAATTACGATGAGTATGTAACTTTAAAATCTTCCAACAATCAGTCTTTACCATTGATTCACACTAGTGGGCCAGAGTGCCAAGCCCAAAGTACCCTGGACTAGGGTGGTAGGAGCTGAGGGCACATGAAGACAGTAATCCATTTGGGATTGCGCTGCCAAAGGTGTCATGCTGCCTGGCATGGACATCCAGGGCAACGTGCTTAATAAAAGCATGCACTGTGCTCCAGGTTCCAGCTCTGCAAATGTCTCCAATAGGTACAGAGCAAATATCTGCCAGCGATGTGGAAACTACACTGATAGAGTGGGGTCAACAAAAAGTTCCAAACAAGTAGTACCTGCACTCAAGAATGGAGAGAAGTGTGCTGTAAAGGGTAGCCAGCCCAAACAAAGCTCAAAGGTTCCAAGTTGCAGTGCTCCAAAAACCCATATGATGAACCACGCTTGCAGTGATTTTAACAAAGAGCTTTTTACATTTATTACTGAAAAATACAGTCCAAGCAAGCTTTACATTTCACCCTGTGCAGACAGCCCTTAGTGCCTTGGCATGAAGCCTTCTAGGAGGGTGAATCTAATGCCCTCCTAGAAGGCTTCATGCTGAAGCGCTAGGGGCTGTCTGCGCAGAGTGAAATGTAAAGCTTGCTTGGACTGTATTTTGCAGTAATAAATGTGAAAAACCCTTCGTTAAAATCACTGTGCAAATGTGGTTCTTCATATGGGTTTCTGGAGTGCTGTAGAGTGGGCTCATATCTGGCCCTCCAATTTAACCTGAGCCATGGCATAGGAGTGGCTCAGGCAATTCACAATTCAGGCAAAAATGCACCTGACTGTAACAGGCTGTCTCTTCTGATTAGGATCGAAGGAGACAAAGAGCTGTCTGGATTGTCTGAAGTCCTTAGTTCTGTCCAGATAAAACCTAAGGACCCTCTTAACATCCAGTGAGTGTAGAGTCCTTTATCATTCTCAAAGTTGGCAAAATAGGTAGGCGGCACTAGTGACTAGTTAAAATGGAACTCAAAAGCCACTTTCGGTAGAAACTTGGGGTGTGTGTGAAGAACTATCTTATCTTGATGGAAAACAGCATGTGAAGTATCTGTGACCAGGGCATGGGTTTTAGACACTCTGTAAGCAGATATACTGCCACTAGAAATGCTGCTTTCCATGTTAAAAACTTCAAGTCATACATCTCAAGGTGCTCAATGGGCTTGCGAGTGAGTACATCTCACACAAGACTGATATTCCAGGCAGTCACTGGCTTCCTGATGAGGGACCATGTAAGTAAAATGCTCTTGAGGTACCTCTTGAACAGTGGCAGCTATGCCAGGTAAAGGATACCAACAGGCTCATGGTATGCAGAAATAGCACATAGATGGACCTTTACTGTGGAATACTGCAGGCCAACATCAGAAAGGTCGAGCAGGTACTCCAAAACGTTGTCAGGTGGTCACTTGAAAGGTCCATGCGTATTTTGTAGCACCAGATGGAGAATCTTTCCATTTGGCTGTGTATGTCTTCCTAGTGGAAGGTTTACATGCAGTCCAAAGTATTTCAGAAACCCTCAGTGGTATCTTCTACCTATTCACTTCTATGACTTCAAGAGCAAGGCCTGAAGGTGAAGGGAATGCAGGTTGGGATGGACCATGTAACCCTGAGTCAGTAAGTCTGTCCTGATTGGTGGACTACTCACTCCCCTGACTGAATGTCTGTTCAGAGGAAACCATATCTGTCGAGGCCAGCTAGAGGCCACTAGTATCATCTTGCCCTCTTGCACCTCGAATTTGAGCAATACCCTCTGAATGAGAAGGATTGGAAGGAATGTATATGGAAATAATTTTGCTACTGCAGTCTGAATGCATCTTGACAGAAAGAACCATGTCCTGGATTTCTGGAGCAGAACTGAGGCAGTTTGGCATTGAAAGGTTCATCTGGGGTACTCCACTCATTAAATAGCAATTTCAAAACATCTGGAGCTAGTGAATGCTGCAAGGATTGGCCTCTGTTTGACTGAGCTTGTCTGCAAAGTGTTCTGGACTCCTGGCAAGTAGATGGCTTATAGTAGGATCCCTTGCTCCAGGCACCATTCCAACGCTCTTATCTCCTCCCTACAGAGAGGGTAAGAGTGTGCTCCTCCTTGTTCTTTGAAATACAGTACATGACATGGCTGAGATGTAGTAGTAGTAGTATATGCTGGTATGTATCCTACATATTTGGGAATACTAGCCAATCCTGAGGCTTCAGAAGGGGTAGCGGAGATCCCAGAGAAATCATTTTTAATCTTTTTCAATCCACTAATTTTTTCAGACTGCTGATGTCAAGAATGGGAGCATGTCTCCTGGTTTCTTTGGAATGAGGAAGTAGTGGGAGTAGAAGCCTTTGTTTTGTTCTGACTCTGGCACAATTCCACTGCCCTGCTGCTCAGAAGGCCTACAGTCTCCTGCACCAGAAGCTCCAACATATGTGATTACAAATAGGGTTCTCTTCTGGGTGGAGGGTCCAGAGGGAATTCTGTAAAATCAAGGGAGTATCCCTCTTGGATGATCTTAGGACTCACTTGTTTGTCATGATGGATTCCTATTGATGGTAAAACTTGGTCAAGTGCTCTTCCATTGGAGAGGATAGGTCTGCATTGGGCAGCTTAGGTAGGACTGGAACTAGAACTTCAGACAGTGGCACTAGGTGCTTTCAGTGTCTGCCTCCTTTTGAGGCTGGGGAGGCTGACTTTTATTTTGGGCTCCCCTGCCCTTGCCACCGAAGGTCTGCTTGTTTTGAAAAGAACTATGTCTCTTGCTTTTCTGAAGGCTGAATGGAGGTGGTCTGGAACTGTTAAGGGTCATTATAGTTTCATTTGATGCCTTAAGAGACTGCTCCACCTGCTGTCCAAACAGGTAAGTTCCATCAAAGGGAATATTCATAACCTGTTGTTAAACATCTTGGCTGAAGTCAGAAGTCCACAGCCAGGAATGCCACCTGATGCAAATGCCTGCTGCAGCAGAACAAGATGCAGTATCAAAAGCATCCATAGAGGATTTAAGATGGTGACTGCTGGAGTCAGTATCTTGCTTGACAGTCTGCAGAATCTCTTGTTTAGGTTCAGGTTTGGCAGAGACTGCCAGAGATTTCAACTTGCTCCAAAGGGTATATTTGTACTTAGAAAAATGCCCTTGGTAGCTGGCTATCTTCGTGCCCAGGGTGCCTGAAGCATAAGCTCGATTGCTCATACAGTCAACCTTGTGCAACTCCTGATTATTGGGTGTGCAGTGACCTCTTTAGTGACAATGGCCTTGTCATTCTTAGCAAGAAAGACAACAGCATCAGCAATGGACTGAGTGACATAATGTGCACTGGCTTATCTTTTGGGGCAGTGTATTTTCTGTCTGCCTGCTTGGGGACAGCTGCCACCAAAGCTGGTCTTTGCCAAACCACATCAGACAGGGTCTCAAATGTGGAAGGAGTTGGATGAACCAAACTGACCAGCATTATTAGGCACATTTAGGAACTCCAATTGGAAGTGCTTAGCCTGGTCAAGGGCTGCAGGCTCGAAATTCAGTGTTGAGTGCATATTTCTGAGCAGAGCCTGCAAAGAAAAATACTCAAGAGGCACAGATGCAGGGACTGGGTCAGAGGTGTCTAGACTATAGAAGGAGTCATCCTTACCGCCTTCAGAAATAATGAAGTGGGGGGGAGGGTTAATGAGCAGCTAGCCAGCAAGTCACAACTCTCATGAATTCAATTCTGCACTTAATTTTTATGTATATATAAATTGAATGTAATTACCTTGCTACTGAGTTTCTATATCAGTTTGCACAACAGGGTTTGTGCATACCTTCTAAATATTGTTCCAAAGTTTTTAAAACATTTCTATGTATTTATATTGTATTTATATTCTTTTCATGGTCTATATCACTTTAAAGTTGTACTATAAATTAAGTGTGTATATGTGTGTGTGTGTGTGTCTGTACTGACATGCCCCCTGAGGGAGACCCATGTGGTCACAGCACCGGGGCATTTGCTTGTCAGCATCTGTGGCTTAAATAAACTTACCACTTTTTCTTATTTTTCAAGTGCTGAGTTTTCTCCTGAATTGAGTGCCACATTTCTGCTTTGTAATATTTTTGAGCAGTGACTGGAAATAAAAATACTCCTGAGGCACAGAGACTGGGCCCAAGGTGTCTAGACTACAGAAGAAGTCATCATTACCGCCTAGAGAAATAATGAAGTCGGGAGGTGTTAATGAGCAGCTAGCCAGCAAGTTGTGACTCTCTCAAACTCCATTCCATCAGAATTTAAAACACGTAAATTCCATTGGTAAACTCTGCAAATCCTGCCCAAAGTGAATCTTCTGCAATCTAAGCTGTTATGGAGGAGTTTTTGTAAATTCCTCAGGGAAACCACCATGTAATACAGCAAAACTGGCCAAAAAGGGGATGACAAAACAGCCCGCTGAAGGCCCAGTGCCAATCTTGCTCTCAGTGGCAGAAATGGGTGTGCTGGGCAGAACAATTACAGAACACGTTCTGGAAGCTTTGAATCAGAAACTGGACAAGTTGGAGGGCAAGCTGGAAGAAATATTGTTTCAGTATGCGGCACACTCAAAGCAGCTGGGTGACGTGTAGCAGAGGGTATCCATGCTGGAAGATGCCGCTGGCCCCCTCTGTGAGAAAGTGAAGTGGCTTAAGTGGGAACTGGAGGACCTGAAGGAGCTCTTGTATTACCAGGAGAATTACAACCGCCACAACAATTTGAAGCTACGAGGGCTCCCAGTGGGCAAAGAATTATTTTTTTTTAAGTTGGTAACTGGGAAGGGCACCACTGAGCCAAGGCTCATTTCTAGGTGCGACTCAGGGACTGGGTTACATAGGTATATGCATAAATAAAACAAATATAAACAAAGGGTCACACTTACAAGACCCAAGCACAGTGTATAACAAAAGTACAGTAACAGAAGAACACATAGTCTCTATTTGAAAAACATCATCATAAGAATAGTACAGCATCATGAACTATCTTTGGAGCATCCTAACTAGTAGTAGTAGAAACAATATATACAGAGAAGGGTGCCAGTGCGGTGGAATTCTGTGCAGTCACGCTACCTAAGCTCCTGGGAATTTCTCCTAAGGAAGGCAGAGTGAAGATTTAGTGGGCGCACAGGGCCCTGGCACCATGGCCTCCAGATAGCCAGCTGTCCAGACAGATTATTCTCCATCTACATCATAATGGGGATAGGCAGGCACTGTTGTCCGCATACCACAATCTGCAAGAGCTTCCTTCTGAAGGAGCAAGGCTGTACCTGCATCAGGATGTTTCCAAGAGGCTTCAGAAGAAGCAGAAGATTTTCAGTCCTATTCTGGACTTATTAAGGGAGCGGAAGCTTGATTTCACCTTCTCCTATGTGGCCGTTCTAAAAATTCATCATGAGGGAGCTACATTCGCCTTTTGGGAGGCTGAGAAAGTTATATATCATTTGTGCAAGAGCTGGACAAAAAACACAGATGACTTTGGATGTGGTTCTACACCGCTAGTAATGATGTTTTCTGTTTATGCTAATTCTCCTGTTTTCATGAACTGTGACTGATCTGGGCTATAATATCCCAGGGGACACTGCTGCCTCAATTTCCAGCTCCCTTGGCCCCATACTCCCCTAGGACTACATTTGGATGTGCCCTGTTGATGGAGGAACTAGGACCTTTGGACTCATGCTGCTTTTGCCTCCCTGGTTGCTGCAGGATTGTCAATCAGACTGTTCTTACATGGGTGCCAGTTGAGCGATACTATGCTACACAGCGCCAAGTTGAAGACTGGGCCCTGCCGCAACTACAACCATGTGGTTTCAGTCTGAATGGCCTTCTTAATCGAGACATAAGCAGCGGAGAGCCTGTGGCAATGATGAGCAGTCAGACCAGGTAAGGTGAGCTTGGGGGGGCAAGACACCACATGTTATGTATAGGGATGGTGCAGTTTCTCTCCTGCTTTGCCTCCTGGGCTGCATTGGAAGATAGTGACAAGGACTGCTATAATATATGCTGCCAACTTCAGAGGACTCACCATTAATGCTGAGTTGAAGAACAATTTGCCATCATGGGAGTTCAGGGCAGAAGTTGAGGGGACAGGTAGCGGGGGCTGAAGAGTTACATGGAAGGACAGTGGTGGTTTGCTTCTGGTGACTGGGGGGAAGTCTTGTGGCCTGGGTCTTCTACACAACTGTGGCACCATCAGGTGCTTGGGAGGGAATGGGTATAGGAGGAGGGAAGGCACCTGTAGGGTTGGAAAGAGTCTCTGTCTGATAGAGGTACTTGTGAGGGTCGGCAGTTATTTTTTTTAGGAATTAATATAGCTGAGGCCATGCTGCTCTGGGCTATTGTCTCACACTGCAGTTAGCTCTGAGGTGCAAGACATCATGGTGGGGGTTCTTCCCCTTTAAGTTCCACAATTTGTTCTGGGTGGCGGCTAGCATTGTGCCACCCCACTTAAGAGTCCTTGCTATGGCTCTCACAATGAGGGGACAGGGGTAGCCTCTCCCCAACAGCATTGTCGTACCCTTATTGAGGGACACCCAGTTTTGGGTTGGGGTTGTATTCTGCAGTGACAGGGGCAGCACAGTGACTTGCAGCAATTACATAGCATATGAAATTTAATTCAGGTGTCTGTCTTGGGGGGGGGGTGGGAGGAGGGTATCCGAGTGCAATCAGAGGGTTGTTACTAATTCTCCATACCTGGCCAGAGAGGCTATTGGTCAGTTTGTAGCACACAATGAGGTATTTTTTTTTATTATGGATTACACAGTTCAATAGAATCTGTCACATTATTGCCCCTTACAAGACCCTTGTCAGCAAAGGAACATCCCAAGCATGGTTTACCCCCCCCCCCCCAAATCAAGTGCTTAACCAGAAAGCGTGATAGAGCCTGGGTCCTGTTTAAAGAGTATAATCATCACACTTTTCTCCAAAAATACAAAGAGCTCAGGAACACAATCAAAACTCAAATTAAAACAGCCAAGGCTGCTGGTTCCATGGCGCTGAGTGAAGGGTTTACTTGGCATGCTGGCGACCCGGGTTCGCACCCGAGCCCAGGTACCAGGAGCACAGACCGGCAGGGAGGTGATTTACAAGCATCCATTGGATGCGTCCCTCCCGAGGGGGGGTCAAGTCTAGGCTCCTGGAAGTGGATTGGGATGAGCTTAGGGAGCGTGAAGCCCCGACACGCCCTCCCATATGTCCCTACCTCAGGATGCCATCCTTATGCAGGCTACCATGTGGGGCAGGCCACAGAAAACATGAAAATGGGCCCCCTAAAGACCAGATGATGAGCACCCAGCCCACACTGCCACAAAGTCCCAGACAGCCTGGACCGACCCGTCGGCAGCCTCTGGGGATATGTAGTTGCACCTCCCTCGAAGGAGAGGGACCCTCCCAGCACAGGGAAATGTCAGAATATCCTGGCAAGGTCATGAGACAGGGTCAGGAGATGGTGGTGTAGGGTCAAGGTGGTGGTGTGGTGGTCACTGGCGCTCTGAAGGAGTGGCCGGCGGGGTGCCAGAGGGAGGAGCATAAACAGATAAGACAAAAAAAAAAAACCTGCCAAGGCTAACATCATAAAAACAGGCAAAAGACCCTCCTCACCCAACCTAAACAGCAGTGAAGTGGGATTGATGAAATTCTAGGCAACACAAGAAACCTCTCCTTCTATCACAATGGACAGCGCTACGACTGAAGGAGAGAAGAACCTTGCAAACTCCTTTAACATAACTTTTAGTGATCTATCTGCCTACATTCCGGACCTGAATTCCCTCACTGCTGGGTGTGATGAGACATCGACCTCCCACAAAGACCCAGCTTCTATCTTAGAAGGTTAACCTGGGCTCAGACATACACCTACCTTGCCCAAATCAACATTACAACTAGGATAGGTCCAGACAACACAGATATGGAGCTCCTTCAATTAATACTGGGGGAGGTTACCGCCCCTCAAATCATCTTTAATTTATCCCTCTCAACAGGGTACCACATTGTTAAGTTACACACCAGTGCTCAATTGTCACAAACCTTGTCAAGCACTGTTTCTACCAATGCACTTGTAATGTATATTTTAAACTGTTGTAACTTATCTTTACTCAGTGTTCTAAAGGTCTATTTTAAACTGTTGTATCACACCTTACTCAATGTTCCAAATCGTGTCCCTTGTTCTCCTTTTCCCCAATTTGTGTACCTTTTAATGACTGCCTTTAATTTTGGGACCCTGTTATTTTCTGTTTTTATTAATCAGCTTCCTGGAGTTTGTAAGTTTAGTGAATCACTGCTTTATGCAGATGATCTTATAATTTGTGATCAGTCAAATTCTGTGTCTGAACGTTCTTGTTCCTTACAAAAGGATTTTGGTGCCATTTGGTCTTGGCTTACTTTAAATGCTATGGTTTTGAACTCAGCTAAAACAAAAGTTATGTTATTTGGCATGCAATTTATGTTGGTGGACACCCCAGAACTGAGGATATCTGATTGAACAAGTGTCTCAATTTAAGTACAGTATTTGGGCACACCATTGGATCCCAGTTTGACCTTTTCACCTCAGATTCAGTCAATGATTAAGAAAGTAAATCAAAGAATATGGGTGTTATACAAATTCAAGTCATTCTTCTCACAAGTAACTAGACTGGCAATTGCTATTGGTTCTCTTCTTCCATATTTTGATTATAGTTCTTGTTTATATTACAACATAGGTACAAAAAAATTGCAAGCACTAACTGTGGAGTATAAAAATATTTGTAGATTTATTTTAGGAGCCCCCAGTAGGACACATGGTGTAATCTTTATTCACGGTTGAGGTGGTTTCCCCTAGTTGCAGAATACAATATTTTGTTGGCTGTCTGATGTATAAATGTTTTTACTTTGGCTCCCTTTTTCCTCTTTCTGAGCTTGCTGTAATGACAGAATTGCTTCTCAGCCTAAGGTTGGCTGAAGGCTCCCTATATTTTGTCCCCAGGTCTCGGCTTAGATTAAGCTCTAGAGCTTTTTCAATAGCAGCACCATTGTATTGGAATTCACTCCCACTTGATGTTAGGATTGCTCCCTCTGTTTTAACTTTTAAACAAAGGTTAAAAAGTTATTTATTACATAAATCTGTTTGTAACTGCAATTTGTAATTTGTATTTTTGTTTTGTATTGCTGTTGATTGTATTTGTGTATTTTGTATGTTTTGTCCGGGTCGGGCCTGAAAAGGGACCTTTGGCCCAGAACCTTTTCCCAGTTACCAAAGAATAAATGAAAAAATGAAAATGTAACTTTCTGTAGTATTTGTCCACAACTGGCACTTGTGAAAATGGGCAGTTTTGCTCACATGCTTTTCTAGTATAATAAACAAACTGAACTGAACTGAAGTACTGTACCAAGGCTCTGGAAAGTAGCACATATAATCCCTGTATTCAAAAGGGTGACCGTGGCCTGCTCTCAAATTACCACCCTATCGCAGTCCTACCCCCCTTTCAAAAACACTAGAAAGGGTGGCAAATGACAAGCTCACTCAGTACCTGAAGCAGCATAGCTTCAGAAAAAAACATGGCACAGTGACAGCAGTACTGGAATTTACAGATGTGCTTCACTGAGCACTGGACAGAGGTGACATTGCAGGCTCCATATTCACTGACCTTACCAAGGCCTTCAACCTTGTCAACCATGCCTTACTTTGCAGAAACTAATCAAATTGTGCCTCTCCACTGATGCTATCCAGTGGCTTACCAGCTATCTGGCTGATTGAACTTGGTCTGTAAAATGCTGTGGCTCTCTTTCTGAATATAGACCAGTTACTGTTGGTGTCCCACAAGGGTCAATCTTGGGCCTCCCCACAGCCTGTAACTCCACTAATATCCTTCTATATGCTGATAATGCCATGATCACCTCCACTGATAAGTTCCTGGGGAAACTACAGCAGAGGCTACACACTAACATTTCTGCAATCCAGGATTGGTTCACTTTCAATCTGCTTGTTATGAACACTAAGAAAACCAAATCTATGCTCTTTGCCACCCTCAGTAAGTCCCCATCTGAACACCTGTCAATTCAGCCCAGTCAATTCAGCCTGAGACAGTTCAGCCAGGTGAATTCAGCCCCATGGCAATTCAGCCCAAGTCAATTCAGCTACTATGTCAATTCTGCCCCAGTCAGTTCACTTCCATGTCAGTTCAGCCCTGATGTAAATTCAGCTTCTTTTCGTTCTGCACTAGAATAAACATAAAGTACAGTTATGTAAGAACTTACCGTAACAGTAGATCTTCGAGAGAGGCTCTTGCAGTAGGTAATTACATATAGGACTGACGCCGGCTGGCGGCAGGACCCCACGGAAAAATTTCTAGCTAGCAGACCCTGGCGAGGGGCCGCCCCCACGTCAGGTGACCGGCATCATACGATGTTGGTATAAAGGGGCGGTCCCGGACACCCGCCTTCCAGTTCTTTCCTGCCACAGGCCGAAAGAGGCCAGACGAGAGAGGAGCGGATATTTCCCTCAATGGAAAAGGAGCTGAAAAAGCCTAGGGGGATGGAGGGCGAGAAGGTATTACCTATTGCAAGAGCCTCTCTCGAAGATCTACTGTTACGTAAGTTCTTACGTAACTGTACTATCTTACTGAGAGGGCTCTTGCAGTAGATAATTACATATAGGACTGAATCCCAAGCAGTCTGGAACAAATAAAAGGCACCGGGAGGAGGAAACTACTCCAGAAAGTAGCACTAGCCTTGCAAGCCTCAAGACAGGAGGCCTTGCAAAACAGCCAGCCCGAAGCCTGCTCTACGGCGAGAGGCAATGTCCAAACTGTAGTGTTTCGTAAAGGTATGGACGGAAGTCCAGGTGGTGGCAGCGCATATGTCTGCCGCAGACACATTCTTGAAACAAGCTGCAGAGGCCGCTACTCCTCTTGTGGAGTGGCCTCTAACCTGACCCGGAAGGGTCTTGTTGTACTTGTCATAACAGAAAGTGATGCAATGAGCCAACCACTTTGACAGGCATTGCTTGGAAACAGCATTGCCTTCCCTTTTGTGGGCAAAAGAAATGAACAACTGATCAGTCTTTCTGAGATCCTTCGTCCTGTTGGTGTAGTATCTCAGAATCCGGTGAACATCCATGGTATGGAGTAAATATTTCCCTTGGTTAGGGTACTGCGTAAAAAAGGCAGGTAGCTCTATGGACTGATTTAAAGTAGACTCTGCTACTACTTTAGGTAGAAACTTAGGATTCATGCTGAAGAGCAACTTGTTCTTTGTGAAAAATCCAATAGGGATTTTACACATAAGGGTCTGGAGCTGGAAATTCTTCAACCAGTAATGGCCACCAAGAAGAGCGTCTTCCATGAAAGAAACTTCAGATCTGCAGAAGCTGCAGGTCGAAGGGAGGAGAGTAAGTTTCTGAGAACAAAATTCAAGTCCCAAGGGGAGCAGGGGATGGACGGGGGCCTTAGATGAAGGACTCCTCTGAGAAAGGTCTTAGAGACCTCTAGTTGAGTGAAAGTTTTATCTGTGAAGGGAACATGGTAGGCTGAAATTCTAGCAGCCATGTGAACCTTCAAGGAGGAATGGCTGAGACCCAGGTCGAAGAGATGACGTAAGTACTCCAGCAGAAAAGCCACTGAACAGGAGAAAGGCTCCACGTTCTTGGAGGCTGCCCAAATACAGAATCTCTTCCACTTCATGGCATAAGTGGACCTGGTGGAGGGTTTTCTAGCCTCCACCAAAATTTCTGCCACTTTTGGAGAGACGCCAAAATGGGATTAGGCTAGGTCTGCAGGAGCCATGCATGTAGTTGAAGGGATTTGAGGCCTGGGTGGACCAGGGTCCCCTGATCCTGGGTCAGTAAACCTCGAGATAGAGGAAGAGAAAGAGGAGGAACCTCTGAATATCATTGTAGAAGAGAGAACCAGATTTGCCTGGGCCAGAAAGGAGCGATCAGAATCATTCTCGCTCCTTCTGTGGTTAGTTTCTGCAACACTCGTGGGATCAAAGGAATTGGGGGAAAAGCATAGACGAATCTGTCCTTCCAGTCTAGAGACAGAGCATCACTCCAGAAAGCGCCTCGCTCTGGAACGATCGAGCAAAAGGTGGGAAGTTTTGCGTTTTGGGGAGAGGCAAACAGGTCTACCTGTGGAGTCCCCCAAAGCTGAAAGATATTGTCTAGCACCCCTTGGTCCAATTCCCACTCGTGCGCCAGAGCAGAGGAGTGGCTTAGCTTGTCTGCCAGAGTGTTGTCGACTCCTGGAACATGAATCACCGTGAGGTGAAGGTCGTGTTGAGTTGCCCAATCCCAAACCCTCACTGCTTCCCTGCATAGAGGGTAGGAGCAAGTTCCTCCCTGTTTGTTGATGTACCACACTACGCACATGTTGTCCATCTGGACAGCTAGGTGGCCGGGAAGAATGTATTGGTGAAGGGCTTGGAGAGTGTATAGCACAGCTAGAAGCTCGAGCACGTTGATGTGGAGAGCTTGTTCCAGGCTGGACCATAAGCCCTGGGTCCGATGAGGACCTAGATGGGCTCCCCAACCTTCGCCTGATGTGTCTGTAGTCAGAGTCTGGGAGGGGGGAGGATGAAAGAAGGGATCCCCCGAAACAGGTTCTCTCGAACCATCCACCATTGCAAGTCTCGTACCATCAGCGATGAGATCAGAACTAATTGATCTAGGTCGTCCACAAGTTGATCCCACTGGGAGCGAAGAGTCCACTGAGAGATCCTCATGTGGAGTCGAGCTTGGGGGACCGTGAATAGCAGCTGCCATGAGCCCCAGAAGACGGAGGATCGACCTGCGGACCCTCCTGCATTCTGATAGCAGGAAAATCTGGGATTGAAGAGAAGCCGCCCTGTCTGGAGGCAGGAAGGCCTTGCTCACAGTCGATTGAGGATAGCTCCAATGAACTGTAGCCTTTGGGAAGGGTCCAGATGAGACTTGGAATGGTTGATGGTAATACCCAGGCAAGTGAAAACCTGCTGGGTGAGGGAGAGAAATGCAGGAGTTCCTCCGTGGACGAGGCCACCAGGAGCCAGTCGTCCAGGTAAGGGAACACCTGTACTCCCATTGTACGCAGGTGGGCCGCTACCACAGCCAGGCATTTGGTAAATACCCGGGGGGCTGAGGATAGACCAAAGGGGAGCGCCTTGAATTGGTAGTGGTCCCCCTGAAATGCAAAACGAAGATACTTGCGGTGAGAAAGGCGAATGGGAATGTGCAGATAGGCATCCTGCATATCCAGTGCACAAAGCCATTGACCCAGCCGAAGGAGGGGCAGAAGGCTCTGCAGAGAGAGCATCCTGAACCTTTTGTATTCTATATAAAGATTCAGGAACTGAGATCCAGAATGGGTCTGAGATCTCCCATCTTCTTTGGGACCAGGAAGAAATGGGAATAGTAACCCGTCCTTGAAGATGAGGGGATGGGTTCTATCGCCTGCTTCATGAGAAGAGTTGAGATTTCTTCCCGGACCAAAGGAAGGTGTTCCCTTGAATAGGATGACTTCAGAGGGGTGACGGGGTGGTTTCTGAAGAAACTCTATGGAGTGTCCTTCCACTATAAGCTGGAGCACCCAAGAATCCGAGTTATCCTCTCCCATCCTGGCAGGTGGAGGAAAACCTCCCTCCACCGGTCTCCGGGGTCCAGAGGCGGTGGGAGAGAAAGGAGTCAGGTGGTGTGGGGCAGCACTGCTGCTGAAGCACCTGCTGATTTTGGGCGGAGGGAGCCTGGGAGCTGTGGGGCCCGACATTTAGTAGCCCGCCTTCCCTGGGGTTTAAACATGGCCGACTCCGTCTCTGAGAAGGGATGGCGCTGCTGGTGTTGGGGATGGCACATGGAATCCACTGCCATCCCTTCTTCTTGCAAGTCGGTGATGATGTCTTTGACAACACCCCGAAAGCACGATACCCTGAAAGGTGCCTCCTGAATAGCGGATTGCACCTCCAGGACCAAACCTGACACACAGAGCCAGGCATGACGCCGTAGACTCACGGCGAAAGCGGAGCTCCGCCCGGCAGTGTCCACTGCATCGTACGTCGCCCGCAAAATGTGGCAACTGGTCGAATGAGCAGAACGGACGAGGTCGGCTAACTCCTGTTTGACTTGGGAGTCAGGTAAGGAGTCCAGCTTGGATTCCGCCTGGGTAAGGATGGCCTTCTGGTAATCCCCCATATGGGTGACGTAATTCAGGGCCTGAATTCCCAGTGTGGAGGAGGCATAGATCTTTCTTCCATACTGGTCCAGGAGGCCAGATTCCTTATCCGGACGAGACGAGCTCAGATGTTTTGGATGTGCCGACCGGCCGTGAGTGGTGCTAATCACGACTGAGTCGACACAAGGGTGAGAGTCAAGGTAGTCTACACCCTCAAGAGCCTGGTATAGCCTGCTAGACTTCCTGAGAAGTGGGGCTAACGCCGACGGTTGTTTCCAAATCATGGTAACAAGGTGGGCGTGAGGCTCGATCCAGGGTGGCACTAAAGTTGGAGCTGTCACGGGCAGATCCGGATGTTCAGCGAGTTTAAGTCACTGAGGATCTGGTTCCAGAGAGTGCCACTGGTGGACTTCCTGGATTTTTCTAAGCAACTCCATGAAAGATGGATCCTCCGGAGGAGACTTCGGAGGGGTCCTCGGCCGGGGTTTTGACGGAGAGCAGGGCTCGTGGTCTCTCTCGCAGCATCCCTCGGAAGAGTCCGAGGAATCCGAGAGGGGGGGGGAGAAGAAGAGGAAGAATAAGACTCCTTTACTTAACTAGGGGGAGGAAATGAAAATTACGTACCTACCATAATTCTTGATCTTCTCTTGTATCTTCACCATTCATTACTGCTTGGGTGTAAGCTGGAGGTGCGCACCAGCCACGGAACTTTTTTTTTTAGAGTTGGCTCTAGCGCAGCCCTCAAAGGGCGGCCTTTACATCATGGCGTGTGAGGACGGCCGTTAGCAGCCACGGACTCCTCCTCCATCTCAGTTCTGTTAGTCCGAGAGGCAAAATAAAGTGTGAGAAAAGAAAGCGAGGCAAGCTAGCCAAGGGATAGCAAAGGAAGGAAATAAACTGAAAAGGAATAAGCCGATGGAGAATAGACAGAGAGAGGAATTCCTGCCCTAAGGGATCGTGAGGGCCTCCTTTCCAAGGCTCTAGGGAGGAACAGAGAGAGAAAAGGAAGGAGAAAGAAAGGAATGAAGGAAGCAGAGAGAAAGAAAAGAGTGGCATGTTGAGGAGGCAATAGTGCCCACCGAGCATTGTTGGTTGAGAGGCTTAAGGCTCGAATTAATGAGGGGGCAAGAATCCCCGTTGGTAGAGCTGAAGAGAAGGTTCACCGAACCCGCTAGACAGACCAAGGGAGGGCAGAGCCTCTGGACTCTCAACATGCCAAGTCTCTTCATCCTAGTTGAGGGCTCCTGGACTGATTGAGCAGAACCTGTTCCGGAAGAGCGCCCATCTAGGAAGAGGGCTAAGTTTCAAGCAGCTTGATAAGAGCTACTCTAGAAGAGTACAGGAAGAAAACTGAGCCTTCTCGAAGGCAGTTTGTAAGAAAATATAGAGGGACTCAATCAGACTTGCTATGTCAAGGCAGATAGAGACTTGAAGCTGACAAGGTTAGCCAGCAGCTGTAAGGGCTTTTCTTGCAGTAATGCCTGCCAAGGATCCTAGCAAAATGTGTCGAGGCAGAGCATGGCCACCAGGCTGTGAGGCAACATGACCTAAGAAGGCAAGGGATTGCACTATAGAGCAGTCCAAAAGAGTTCCCTCAGAATTAAGGAAAATTTTTGTAACCGTACTCGTTCCTCTTCACCTTGAGAAAAAAGAAAGAGGGTTCCAGGGTTTAGTAATTAATTAGCAGTTGTTTCTTGGGACTATACTAACTGCACAGACAGTATTACACAGAGTCCTAGAAGTGCCTCGCCTGTCAACACCCGGTGCAAGAGTCGTGCATCCCCTCACGACCCAGCACTTCTACAAGCAAATGCCAGTGAATCTTAGAGTAAAGTAATCCCTGGGATCCATTCAATAAGAATGGGAAAACGGAAAATGTGTTTTTGGCATAAAGGCCAAGAAGTGAGAGGCAGAGGCAGGAGGGAGAGCACAGAAGGAGGCCACTGAGGGGAAGGTGGGTGGGTATCAGTAATGAATGGTGAAGATACAAGAGAAGATCAAGAATTATGGTAAGTACATAATTTTCATATCTTCCCTTGTCAATCTTCACCATTCATTACTGCTTGGGTGAGTATCAAGCCCCCTTCCCCCTTAGAAGGGGGAAGGGTAGAACCCTGATGGAACAAGACCCCCAGCCTCCTGTTGGTGAGAAACAGAAGGGGAAGACCCTGGCTAGTACAGAGAAAAGCCTATGTGGGAGAAGAGCTAGGAGGTGCCTCCCGAGGACGGGGAGACGGAGGAAGCCCCTGCAAAAGTCTCCTAGCTCTGGAGGAAAAGAGACGGGTCCCCCGGAAAGCAGAGCACATCACCCTATGCCGGGCCAGGGTGACAACCTGGATAGACGACCATGCCGTCCGCCTAATGCAGATCGCTGTCCCCAAGCCTGGAAGCCACCTCATTGGCATTGTAAGATGCCCTTGGCGTGTCTTGCCAGCTCCAGGCCTGTAGCGGAGAGGGCAACAGCTTGTCTGGTTTGCTCCGTATCAGGCATTGATGCTAGGAGCTGAGAGAGCGACCACAGATGCCGATTATAGGCAGCGTGGTGAGCCTGATGAGATGCGATACAAGCCACCGCTGCGAGAAGAAGAGAACTCTTCGCCCCCACCGGTCGAACTGTAGAGAATCCAGATCCAGTGGGCGGTGCCAGTACGCGGCAGCGGCGCCCGGAAGGAGCTCTAGGCACACCAAGCCTGAGGGTACAATGCACTTGTGGATCCGAGGCACAATACCTGGCGACGCAGTCAGCCGGGCTGGAGAAAGGGTGGCTGGCGACCGCCAGGAACGGATAGGCGCCTCCTGGAAGGGATAGGCCAGGAAGGTACCACCAAGTGCTGGGCACTGAATTCTCAAGGAATTCACGCGCCTCCTGTTGGCATTGTCTCTCCTTACATAAGAGATCCGAAGGTCCCTCACCATCCTCGAAAGGAATCGCTGATATTCAGTGAAATCAGCGTCGGAAGGAAGGTGAGCAAGGAGGAGGGAGACGAGGATGATGGAGAGCTCGAATGCCCAGAGGATTCCTGCGGCGGTGGGGAGAGTCGAAAGACCCGCTCATGCATACATCTAACGTATGAGGGGAAGGCCGCTGCAGAACCCCTGAACTGCTCCCAGGATAACGGACCCATAGGACCGACATGGCCCGGAAGCGGGGTGGAGGCAGAGATATAGGAGAAGGGCGCCTACGAAGAGGCAAATGACCTCTGCCAGGACTCTGAAATCCGGGGAACGGAGCCCGAGCTGGTGGGATCCCGGACAGCAAACCAGGCCGCAAGACGGAACCCTGAGGAAGCGATGCCTGGAAGAGCCCAGGGGGAGAACCTCCCCTGTGACTGCATGGTTCCAGAAGGGCAGTCCACAGCAACGCCACCAGAGGGCACCCTAGAGCCCAGGAGGGAAGGGCGGGGTTCAGCCCTACGGCTCCTAGCCACCCCACCAGAGGTGGCCGACAGAGACCGGGCCCCGCCCGCCCTCAACCCTCGGACTCGAGAGAGCCCTCCCTCCTCAACCGCAGCTGCTCCCCACCCCAGAGGGAGCAACAGCACCTGGGAGGGCTGCAGTCACCGGTCCCCAAGAGGGGAGCCTTCCTTAGTCCCCACCACATCACCCCTCTGGGACTCAGGGCCACCCTAGCCGGAGAGCCCTCAGGGGAGGAGGGAGGAGACAGTGGGAGGGCCGCCGCCACCTGGGACTCCGTGCCACCGGAGACCCCGACTCCAAGGAGTGAGGGTGCCAGGATGGGTCCACATCCGAGTCATTGGCTTCCGAAGAAGACGAGACCAGCAGGACCTCGATACTGGCAACTCCAGGGGTCCCCGGGGCAACGGCACCGTGAATGGCGCCGGTGCCAGAGGCAGCGCCGGACAACCCCGGCACACCCGCAACAGCCAGACCCAGCCCTACCCCTCCTGCGGCACCAGTGAGGCCCACGGCGCCGCTCCCGGCGTCGGAACCCAACCCGGCGCCGCAGGAAGAAGAAACCGGGCCCACGGTGCCGCGAACGGCGCCGGGGGCCAGAGCGGCGCTGTCTCAATCACCGGCACCGGGATCCGAAACGGCGCTGGAAGGCGGTGTCGAGGGTCCACCTGTGTCCGGCCCAGAAATCATGGGCCTCGACACTGGGGGAGCTTGCACCTCCAAGGAGGTGACTGCCGAGGCGGTGTCACCGTCGCGGCCCCGGGAGGGACCACGACGCCTCCCGACACCGCTGAAAGAAGCTTCCTCTTCGGCAAGAGAAGAGGAGGAAGCTCCTCCTCCGCGGATCCGAGTAGGCCCGGAGGGGACCCGGGAAGGCCTAGAGACCTACCTGGGAATCCCTGAGCGACGCCGCCTCGAAAGTCGGCTGCCTTGCCGAGCTTGAACGCTGGATTGAGAGGACACGACGGTCCATGGAGAAACAAGCATTGTACGCGCCATGTCATGGTTGGGTCCCAGGCAACAGCGACATACATCATGCCGGTCCGAGACAGAAAATGCCGGCCACAGGAGCACCAACGCATAGGGGCGCGACCCGCCTTCGAATAACGCTTTGCTCCAGAACCGGACATAATACGAAACAATTAAGAAAAAACAGTAGGAAAAACACTCGACGCCGGTGAAAACAATAAAAGAACAGTCTTACCGAGTATGGACGTCGAATGCAGACTGAGACGGACAACGAGGAGTCGAAGAAAGTTTTTATGTACGTATACTTCTCGCTAACTGCACAGCAGGTGCAGCCTTGACGGTGGGAGAAACAGAACTGAGATGGAGGAGGAGTGCGCTGCTAACGGCGCCCCTCGCCGAGCGCAATCGCCACCGAGGGCGCCCGCTAGAGCCAACTCAAAAAAAAAAAGCTCCCGTGGCGGTTGCGCGCCTCCGGCTTACATCCAAGCAGTAATGAATGGTGAAGATTGACAAGGGAAGATCGGGTTCTTTGGGTGGTACCCGTAAATGTATGTCCTGCCCCTCTCTGGATCCAGAGGGAAGAGCCCTGGAGTCTGAAGGCGGTGAAGGAGTGTGCCGTCTCGGACGTATGGGGGCCGGTGGCGGCACCGTCGTCGTAAGGTGGCTCTCTACCTCCTTAGTGAGTTGAGCCTTGGCCTCGGCCCACCAAGAGGCCAGAGTCTCCTGCAGATCCACCGGCGGCCGTGGGGGAAGTGGAGGTGGAGGAGGAGGGGGAAAAGTGTACGGGTTGTACCCGTAAGGCGAGTATCCGAAACCCGGCTGCGGGAAACCCGGCGTCGGGTACTGCGGCGTCGGAAGGACCGGCATCGGGTACTGCGGCACTGGATACTGCGGTCCCGGGTATGACAGTGTCGGATAAGACGGCAGGTACCCGGGAGCCAGGGGAGCTGCCAGAGCAGACGGCCCAGTCAGCGGCCTCACGGGCGGGTCCACATTAGGGGGCCTGGAGGGCGGAGGGCCCAACGGAAGAGGGATATCTCTGTCAGTGTTGAGGTACCGCGCCGGAGGTGCCAGCGCCCAGGGCCAACGCCAGATCCGGTTCCATCGGAGGAGGGTCTGATGGAGGAGGAAGATCCCCGCATTGCCCAGGGATGGAGAGAGAATTCCCAGGTCAGGCTGGGGTGACTCAGGCTCCCAGACAGCAGCGAGGCTCTGCGGGGAGCAGTGCGATGGGCGTGGGAGGGTCCGTCGTTGGTTCCGTCACCCGTGCGTCGGGAGGAGCAGACACGCGGCTTAGGGGCAAGTTCGGCGGGCGCCAGAGGAGCCGCATCCGGCTTATGGGAGCCTTCACCGGAGGTGGGCCGAGGAGGAGGGATGTCCCGTCCGGGGAAGTATTCCTCTCCATGCAGACGCAGAGCCGACGTCCCGACTTAGAGGATTTGCCCACCCCTGTAGGTCAGAAACCTGTGGACGAACTGGGGCGGAGCTCCATTGCCCAGAGACCTGAGCGCAAGCCAGATGGTGGCCAACACCTCCTCCAAACCCTTGAGGCGGCGTCAATGGTCCCCGGGGACGCTATTTGTCTCTGCCTCCAGCGGAGACGGTGGTAGAGGAGGACCTCTCCGCGCCTCTCCTTGTCCTTCTTTTCCGATGTCCTCTGGGGAAGTGGACGCCTGCCTCAACTTTTCAATTCTTTTTCCATAGAAGACATCTTTTTCTTGAGAGATGGGCTTCCAGAGACTGTTGGTGCCGTTTTCTGGTAGCAACGTTGAAGTTGAGGCAATGCTGGCACTTCTCGACCAGGTGATCGGGGCCTAGGCAGAAAAGGCACAGGGAATGGCTGTCCTTGTTTGGCAGTTGGGCACCACACGAGTCGCACTTGTTTTTGTGCTCGGAGGGTGTAGGGGACGACATACACCAACGATATACCTGACGACTGAATAAAAGAATAACTATTTTTCGGTAAAAAACGATGAAAGGCAGGGCTGACAAAGCATGAACTTTACCGGTAGCTGCATGAGCTAACTGTGAGGAAAGAACTGGAAGGTGGGCGTCCGGACAGCCCTTTATACCGACATCGTATGACGCCGGTCACCTGACGTGGGGGCGGTCCCTCGCCAGAGATTGCTAGCTAGAAATGTTTCCGTGGGGTCCTGCCGCCGGCTGGCGTAAGTCCTATATGTAATTACCTACTGCAAGAGCCTCTCTCAAAGTAAGATCTAACATTATATGTATACATACGTAAGCTTTATTAAAAGTTTTAAAACATTTTTTTTGCAATTAAGTACACTTTATTGAAAATGTTAATTTGCACATACAGTACACACAGCAAACACCGATCACATACACCAGATAGAAGAACAAAAGAACAGAACACAAATAAGCTTAAACATGATCTTCTAACCCACACAACACCCAAACCACACCGACTAACCCACCCTGACCCTGATGTGCACATTCCAACAGCTCCAGGTGTGAAAACTAGAATAGACAGTGACTAAGGATATAACTGCCATTTGGGTTTTTTGCTTAATGGTGGGAAGGGTGGAGTACTCTCCCAACAGACAAGTGTCCTCTGTAAAAAATGGAGGAAAGGCTGAAGAGTGGAGCATTAAAACATATTGGTCCCGATTCACGAACAGATGCGCATGAGGCGCATACAGAGGTGTGCAGTTCTGCACACATGGGATTTCCGCGTGGGGGCCACATTCACAAACACCAGTCCTCACCAGCTCCCATACGTGGCCCTGCCCCTCATGGCACACAGGTCTGCAGGTGGCAGACGTGTGCAGAGTGGCGGATCCAGGCGGGTGGCCAATCGGCTGCGCAGGCAGGGACCCACAGTGGATCCCTTGTGCACAACGGGCACCGTGATGTCGGCCAGCATGCAGAGAACTGACCATGCTGATGTTGCAGAGGCAACATTGTTGGGGGGCAATGCCCTTCACCCTGTCCACCATGTCTCGAGGCAGCTTTCCGGGGGTGTAACCAGCCCCGTGGTTTACGGCTGCCTTCCAGATGCAGAGCCAGCAGCCCCCATGCACAGCACTCCGCAAGGTCGTGAATGCGCAGAGTGCTGGCTCACCCCCGGCCCCACACCACTCCCAGGCCTGCCCACACGCAGAGATCCACGATTGGCCAGGGGATCAGGTGTGGGGGGATACAATGGTGTCATGAATGGGGCAGAAGAAGTGCAGTGAGAGCAGGCAGCTGCGTGGTGGCTACACACCCGAGGCATGCGGGGCGTAGCCATAATTTTCTTTAGGGAATAGGGCCCATTAAGAGAACTGTAACCATCCATTAAGTTAAAACATGAAATTATGTGCAAGTCCTCTCAGGTGCGCCACTAATTCCCTTGCATGGTATTCTGCGACAATGCACTGAATTCTTTCAGCAGAATTCTTGTACGCTTTCTTTGGTCCTTGTGGTGGGCGACCAGCAATGTACTGCTCCATCATGGTCTCTGTCAGGCTCTGTTCTTTTTTCATAACATCGATAAGTTTCCATATTGTGGGGTGATCAGTACTTAAGAGGCTCGCAAAACTGTTGTACCATCCTTCAACGGCCTTGTTTGTCCCTGGGATGCATTGGTTAGTTGCATCATAGCAGTTCCACTGGCTGCAAAGAAATCTGGGCTGTCATCGCCTTTGTCTTCTGTCCATCCTCCCCAACCAAACATCTTCAAAATAGTCAGTCATAGGATGCAGCAAATCCTCATGCTCACCGTGTCGCATTGTCCATTAAAGCCTCGTACACTTTCACTACATTGTGTACAGGCAAAAATGCCAGTGCAGCCAAAATTCTCATATTCAGTGACAACTCTGGATCAGCTCCATATTGTTGCTGAAATAGATTGCAGAGCTCCGCAGGGAACCTGCATGCCGGGGGGGGAGGGGGCAGGACTGCATACTGGAGCCAGGCAGGGACTGGTGTTCGTGAATGTGGCCCTTGCATGGAAATCCCATGGGTGCAGAGCTGGATGCCCCTATACACGCCTCATGTGTGTCTATTTGTGAATAGGGGCCAATATGTTTTAATGTTTCACTCTACAGCCTTTCCTCCTTTTTTTATAGAGGACATTTTTCTGTTGGGGAGTACCCTGCCCTTCCCACCATTAGGCAAAAAACCCAAATGGCAGTTATATCCTTAGTCACTGTCCATTCTAGTATTCACACCTGGAGCTGTTGGAATGTGCACATGAGGGTCGGGGTGGTTTGTGTGTTGTGTGGGTTAGAAGGTTAGTAGTTGTTTCCACTGCGTATCAACTTGTCTCCGATCAGATACATGCTACCTATCAGACCCTCTTACTTTCTCCCCCTCCATCGGTTCCCAGAATGTTAAAAAGTTGTTCAGTCAAGGGGCCTGTAACTATTATCCTACTGACTGCTGCCACTTGTTCTTTGCACTCCAAGTCTCTCTGTATTGGTCATACTCCTCAGCAAGCTCTTCATCTCTTCCTACCCCTTCCCCATTGGTATTGTTTCAGGCTTGCGGTGAAGAATATCCCTCCTCTTTCTTACCTTAGTCTTTATCATCTATGGCCATCATTCAATCCCAAGTATATTCTGTATTTATTAGTGACTAGGTATCTGCCCTCTCTATTCCACTTGTATATAAGCCATGGTTACCCTTGGGCATTGCTCGATGTAAACTCTTTAGTGCATATCCTACCCTGGGATCTGAAAATATGTCTCTAAATCCTACTCTATGTACTGAACATGTGTTCTATATGCATAACTCAATCTGTGTTTTTTTTTCAATTCTATTTCCCTCGATTGCAGCCTGCAGACCTCTCTTAGGCATCCTGACCTGATCCTGCCTGCCTGAGGTCCCCCCATCCCGAGCCTCCTCTCCCCACCCCTTCCTGCAGCCAGTACCCCCGGCTTGACCCCTCCGGGTTGGGGCTACCCCTCCTCTTTAGGTGCTCTTAGAAACTGTCCAAACTGCAGGTGAGGGCCGGGTGGAGGAACTGGAAGAGGCGGGTGGGTGGGATCAACAGTGGGCATGTGGGTCAGGTGCCGCCATCTACAGAGCTGGGTGTTTCTTTGTTCTGTTGCATCCCTCCTCCCAGCACTGAGGATGTGCAGTGATATCTAGCTCCGCATGCGTGCTCCCGCACACATTGGCAGGGCGTCCTCTCACAGTGCTTTCCCTTGCTTATGCTCCCTGAGTGCAGTGATCCCTGCCTGTGCAGAGTGTCACTAGCACTGGGAGACGCATCCTTCCCGCACCCCAGGAGAGGACAGCTGTTGTCAGACACTCGATATTCTCCTCCCTGGCCAGCCCTCGGAGATCCGAGCTCGCTCCTGAACCTGGATCACCAGCGTGGCATGAGGTGTGGTGTCCAGTGCCTCAACCCTCAGCAACACCGGGCCGGTCCAATCTGTGTTTTGAACATATGTACTGGGATTATAACTTATTCTACATATTGATCATGTATACGGGTATATATCTTACTCTGTGTATGGTGGTAATTTACACTGTGTACTGAACATGACTATTTTCCAGGTCCATCTTGAAAATGAGTTTTTGCTCAATGATGTCTCCGCCTGGTTAAATAAAGATTCTGACTGATTGATTGAAGGTTATATTTAGGCTTATTTGTGTTCTGTTCTTTTGTTTTTCTGTCTGGTGTATGTGATTGGTGTATGTGCAAATTAACATTTTCAATAACGTGTACTTAATTGCGAAAAAAACATGTTTTAAAGCTTTCAGTAAAGCTTAAATATGTTTACATATGTTGTTAGTTATGTTTATTCTAGTGCAGAACCAAAAGGAGCTGAATTTACATAAGGGCTGAATTGACTGGGCTGAACTGATGTAGGAGCCGAATGGACATGAAGATGAAATGCTTAAGGCTGAATTGACTGGGGAACTGACACAGGAGCTGAACTGACTGGGCTGAATTGCCATGGGGCTGAATTGACTTGGGCTGAATTTACTGGTCTGAATTGACTGGCGCCCCATCTTCCCTGTCATTAAAAATTACCTCTTTCTCGGGAACCACCCTAGAGCAGGAAAATACCTTCAAGTACCTGGAGATCACCCTTGACTCTGGGTTATCTTATGCAGCTCATGCTGACACTTTAATCAAGACTGCCAACTCCAGACTTGGGCTACTCTACAGACATAGGAATAGATTCCTACGGGAGATAAAGAAACTCCTGGTTAGATGCTACATCTTCAGCATAATCGACTGTGATCTGATGGTCAACAGTGCTGCTAGTGACAGTGTGCTGGCCAGGGTCAGTGGTCTACTGAACAAAGCATGCTACTTTGTACTTGAACTAAGGCAGGACTCCCACTCATGCGTACTTTATAGCAACCTTTGTTGGCTAAACTTTGATTCAAGATTACACTACTGTACCTTGGTTACTGGCATGAAAGACCTTCTTTGCTTGTTGTTCCCCGGTGTACAGGCCATGCCCCATCCAGCTGAACAAAAATATGCCACAAGGGATGTCGAACAAAACTCTCTGGTGCTACCCCATAAGAGAACATCCTTATGTCAAGTCTGCTTCTCTTTCAGAGTCTCTAAACTTTGAAACAGCCTGCCCCCTCCCTAAAATCCTCTGGCTCTATAAACCTGTTTAAATCCCAACTTCTTAGTTTGCTCACTCCCCCCCCAGCCCTTGCAATTGCTATTGTTGATCTGTGTGCTTCTCTCCCCCATCTGCCACACTAGCACAAGCACTTTTATTAGTTAAACCATGGTTTAGTGGCTGCACCACTGTCCTCTACCAAACCTTGTAACTTGGCAACCCACAGTATCCCACTGGTTGTACTGTATGGCAGATGGTATTGTATTAAGGATAGAGAAAGCTATTGTTATGACCACTGCTATGTTGAAGCTCCAAATGTGTTGGGATGAGGGTCGGAGCAGCAAGATGGCCGCACTGCTGCTCCGCTCCACACCGCGCTAAGCAAGAACTCCTGCTCGCATTACAACTAACTTTAGTTTTGTTCCAATGGCTTATGAATGAAACCAGTGTTATTTTATAACCGGATTTGAAACACAGATGTCGGAGACGGCTTTTCATTGACCAGTAATGCCGTTTGATGTTTGGTGGATCTTTTCAACGGTTTTATTGCTTTCCTGGTCGATACTCCGAATACCCCGAATTTAGAGCAGTAAGCCAGGAGGTTTTTCTCTGTTCGTTAATGTAAAAAAGTGAGTTTGTCACACTAGAACAAAGTCAGATGAAGTGATTTAATATAAGGACTCTGGAGCTCAAATTCAGAGCTGGAAGAGAACGCCAACTGCCCAGCTAATTGGCTGCTCTACAGGTAATATTAAAGGCTGAAAACAATTTGGAAGGATGCAGAGTTTCGGGAGCATAAGCGTGCTGAAATGCTTAGATATAATTTAAAGAGGTATGCTGCCCTTGCCTAGAGGTGTTTGATCTTAACTGATATGTCTATCTGCTGAAGTTTTATTACACTCAGCGAAGCGTTTTCTCCTCTCTTTTTTTCTCCTTACTAGGTGTGTGGAATTGCTGGGAGAGGTGAATACAGAGGCCTCTGGCACCCATGGATCCTGAACTGCTGACCTAAGGGAGAGATGCAGTAACAGGAGAAAAAAGGAGAGAATGAGTTCTCTTTACTCGGCCTAATGGAATGAATTATTTCCGACATTTTGGTGCTTGGGTGCTTGGATGGTTTTCCCTCCCATTAATTAATCAGCATATTAAACGCGGTAATGTTCCCAGTGTAGTGGGGAGTTAATTTTAGAAGCAGCTCCAATAAAAGTACTGTTGTACTATATTTGTTTGACTGGCCATACTGAACAAATAAATGGGCTATGACCTGGCATTTAAAAATGCTGAATGACAGTAATAAGATGCTTTGCAAGGACAGTATATCCCTTCTTGAGGCTCTGACAGACTACTGATCTTAAAAGAGCTCTCAACTATATTAATCTCTTTTAAGTTCGGTGTGATTCAAGCCAAAACTGCAAGCTTGGGCATTTACCCAGTAAATTTGAGGGTTCTTACCAACTTCCTAAGATCTGTCAGGGCTTATTTTAGAATCCTAATATTAGAGTGGTTTGTCTGCAAATGGAGCTGATAGTCTATATCAATGGAAAGCCTATATGTGTTAACTACGGATCCTTGCTAATGGACTTCCAACTGTACAGAGTCCTTACTTACTGGAACCACAATTTACTATAATAGGAAATTACCCCCCCGTTAACCGATTTAAGATTTGCCTAAATATGTTGTCTGATTTTGTGCGAGTTTTATATTATATGGTAGTCTTATCATTTTATTTACATTTTATCTTATATATAACCCTATTCATATACCCATTCATATACCAGAGAAAGAACTGTGTTACTGTGCTTAATGTGCCATAGACATATTGCATCCACAATGGTGGATTCATCTTTGCCTCCACGGAGGCAGGAAACTTAACTGGTGGTCTGGCCCTATCTCTGATTCTAGGATAGAGCATAAAATGAAATGACCCAATGTGAGGAACAGGTTCAATCCCAGGGACTTATTTGAGAGGTTGATGCTGCAGACAGTCGGGAATAAATGCCAGGTGGTCAGATACAGGAGCATGGAGTAGCAAGCGCTGCAGGGTGCCCCGCTAAGACCTCTAAAAAGTTATGTTCTGACTAGCAGCAAGAGACAGATCTATTTGATTACAATGGTAGTAGCTTGTTGAATTTAACTGGGACAGAGTAATGACTGTGATATCCTTATTCATTGGTATGAGGCTTGATACTTAGGATTTGGTCCTGTCGTCTTTGGAGCAGGTAGTTAATCCACTAAAGTGAGGAGCTCAGTGGCCACCTTAGCTATCTAGTTAGTGCTTAGGAATTGATGTAATTTAACTTCTTTATGATAGTTACAGTAAAGAAGGTGGCCTTATTGCATATTTAAAAATGAACCCTTTCTGCCCTGTACTGGAACGGGGAATTCAGGACGAGACTCAGACCCAGAACTGCAAAAAAAAAAAAAAATCTAGAATTAAAGCTTGCTACCATAACCAAGGATAATAGAAAACAGTTTTACAGTTATATTGGATCACTAAAGGGGAAGGAACCAACTATTGGCCCATTGCTTAAGGATAACGGGCCGCTAGCCAATGAATTACATATGGCTAATTAATTTAATCATTATTTTCTTAGTGTGTATAAATCAAAGGATATTACATGTCTGGATAATTTACTAGCGGATGCAATGTATCCACTGATTACACCCGAGGAAGTTATGACAGCTATTAAGACCACCAAAGTCAAATCTTCAGCTGGTCCAGATGGCATTCCAGCCAAATTTATTAAAGAACTAGCCACTGAATTACTAGGGGTACTCACTTTATTATTTAATGCATCACTCCATGAAGGTATTGCCACATCAGAGTGGAAATTGGCAACAGTGGTACCAATTCACAAAGGTGGTAACAAACAGCATGTACAAAATTACACACCTATTACCCTTACCTCCTGTCTGGGTAAATTAATGGAAAGGATTCTACAACAGAAAATGGTAGTGCACCTTAATAATATGAACATCATAGATATATCTCAATATGGTTTTATACAGGGAAGATCATGTCAGCTTAATTTAATAAATTGTTTTGAACCAGTAAGCTTGGCACAAGACCAGGGGCTCTCAGTTGATGTCACCTTCCTAGATTTTGAGAAGGCTTTGACACCATCTCTCATGGAGTATTGATTGAGGAATTGAAAGGATATGGATTCGATTCCAACATTATCAAATTGATAAACTCTTGGCTTAGTGATAGGAAGCAACAGGTGAGCATTAAGGGACAAATGTCTGAATGGGGTGTAGTTAGTAGTGACGTCCCTCAAGGCTCCATCCTGGGACCTTTGTTGTTCAATATTCTAATTACTAGTATGCAAACTTATAATGGTGTCTGGATACATAAATACGCAGACAATAGCAAATTTGGTTGCATCGTTAATCACTCTGAATCAGTTAATTCCCTACAGTTAAATCTGGATAATTTAGCTAGATGGTCAATCATAAATAAAATGACCTTTAAGACCGCTAAATGCAAGATGATACATCTAGGCAGGAATAATATGTTAGCCACTTACAAACAAAATAACAACATATTACAAACTGTTACATCCCAAAGGGATTTGGGTATTACTATTACAAATGATTTAAAGTTTACCTCTCATACCAATGTAACCCCCCCCCTGCAAATGGGGGTTCCCAAAAGACTTCCAGGAGCTTGCTTGAATGCTCCAAGCCTGAATGGTGTTTGGCGTTTAAGCCATTTATCAGTGAGTGTTTTTAAAGCCTCTGGTACTGTCTCTTTAAGAGCTGTCTGCTTGCAGACATAATTAGTTTATATGGGGGGGACTGTGTGTTTCTCTGTTTGAGTACCACTCGAACTGCTGCCAATTCACTCCATTTTTGCAGTCACTAGGATATCTGAAAGATGTAACTGTTTGCCAGAAATCATTTACAGTAATAATGAAATTACAGTTTGTCTAACCTGCTTTCTTTGCAGTCAGAACTGTGTCTGCCTAGTTCCCCATTCTGGTTTTGAACTGCTGAACTGGACCAATCAGTGTGGGGTAAGCTAGCTCTAAAATGGTGCCTTGGACGAATCAGAACTTGGACTCATAATCTGAGCCAGCCACAAGAGGATTGTATGGGCAGTGACTCTGGGAGATGTAGTTTAGACTTCGGCGCCTTTTTGGGCCAACAGGAGCAGTCTATTGTGAGTGACAGCCAATCCAGTTAAGAACTGGGAGGAACTCAAAGGAAGTGCTCGGTTTTGTCTGTTGGAGTTTCAGTTTAGATCTGGCAGTGAAGTGGAAAGAAACCCTGTGCTCCTTCAGTGCACAGTTTCAGTCAAAAAACGTGTGTAAGGCCCAGAGTTCCGGTCTGCAGCTTGTGTAACTGCTTGTTAGGACTGAATCCGTCCTGTGAAAAGAATCAAAGGATCTCTGAAGAGTAGAAACCAGGCTCACCCTGTAGAAGACTGGAGAAATTGTTGAATTGCACTCGGTCTGTCAGGAACTGAATCTGCTGTGTGTTCTCCCGGGTATTGTGCAGTAATTGCGATCGGGATACAGATGCAGCCTGCCTGGTACAGTGCTTTCTTTTTACCATATAAATATGTGAAGAGGTTTGTGTACCTCAAGTGAATCCTGCTGCCATTAAGTGACTTTTGCCTGTGACTGTTTACCATATAAATGTGTGAGGAGTCTCTTGGAGCTCAAGAGTAGACCTGCTGACATTGAAGGACCCTATCCTGTTTGGAGGTCGTGAGTACTAATTCAGGGTCGCTCCCTGTTGAATTGCCACATTAAATCCAAATGGAATCACTGTACTGCTGACTGTTTAAACTAATTTTCTTTTCACTGTGTGAAAGGGCCCTACCAGCTGCCACGGTTTGGACTAGCCACTAGGGCTTGGGTGCCCAGGGACAGTAACTGGTAGGGATAGGCCTTGCACAGAGCCATAGGTAGATAGTAAAGTGATAAGCTAATTAACCTGATTTCCCTGTCCTTGTTATATCCCCTAAATAAATCAGAGCTGCTTGTTTCAGCAAAGTTATACTTCCTGAGGTATTTGTCCATGTTAAAGTACTGTACTGTGGTTGTTGCACTGTATCTTATTTCACAGGGTCCCAGTGCCGAACTAGTCCTGGGGGTAAGTGTATACTGTGAAGGTAATTCTGATATATTGTGTGGGCCACTAGTGGGAAGAAAGGGGGGTTGTAGTGTCCCAGAGGGCTGTGACCAAGTAAGTTTAACTATTGCAAACCCTGACCTCTGGGTGGAGGCACCCGCCATTGGATCCAGGCCCCTCAACCTGTTAGTGGCAAATCAGGCAGGGGTAGTAGCCCCTGGGATAGTGCCATCTAGGGGTTACATCTTGGAGGCTCACCGCTGGGATTGTGTGTCCTCTAGTGGCCATATTTACAAACCACTGTTAAGAAAAAAATGGGTACCCCGACAGAACTGGCTGTGCACCGGCTGGTGGAGTGGTGTACTGGGGAGGAGATTGACCCCCAAAATGCTATGCTTATCCTGGACATCCCCCTGGGTATCAATACGGACACTGTACAGGGAGTACTTTCCAAGGTGGAAGGTTTACAAAACCCTGTGGTGGTGGGTCGGCATGCTAATCTGCTCACCCACACTTTCCTGGCCCTAGTAGAGTTTAAGGATCCCATAGATAGCTCCAAAGTGCCACAGACCATTACCCCAGAGGGAGCCCTCACTGCCTGGAGAGTGATAACTAAGTACAGTAAAGACCCGGTGGGGAATGAGCCCCCACCACTGTCTGAAACTTTTGAGGAGAAATTTGCTAAATGGTTGCTGGGGGAAGGGAAAACTGTGGAGGACTTGAAGAAACTATTCTTGCCACCTGGGAGTATTCCTCTCCCAACACCCTCTCCCGCTCCAGTACCCGTAATGGTGGCTGAACCAATGCAGACTCCTATTTCTGCACCTGCCATTAGTCACGACTCTTACCGAAGGTTGAGGATCTTCTCTGGCACCCTCCCAACCCCCCAAGGGGAGGATGACTGGGAGACCTGGATAGACTATGCTGCCCCCCAAGTGCTAGAATGGCAATGCTCAGAAGCCTAAAAGCGAAAGAGGGTTAGTGAGAGCCTCCAGGTCCTGCCCTGGCTACCATCTGTGCTAAACGGGCCAGTAACCCTGAAGTGACTGCACAGGTCTATCTTGAGGCCTTGGAGAATGTGTATGGGAGCCCAGATTCTGATGAGGATCTATGGTGGAGAGTAAGAAATGCACAGCAGTACCAAGGGAGTTGTTGTCTGTATGTATCTCGGCTGGAAAAATTGTTGCAAGAATGCCTCAGAAAGGGTAGTTTGCCAGCGATTGAACTGGACCGAACCAGGCTGGACAGGATCCTTAAGTCTGCCCCCTTCTCAGAACTGCTGTTGCTTCAGTTACGCCTGGCAAATCAACTGGAATCCCCACCCTCCTATGATGAGTTAATGAGAGAAATTCGAGGAGTTGAGAAAAGGCGACCTCGGGAGGGACCTGCACCAATAGCTGCGGCTACGACCTGAGTGACTGAGGGTGGCCCATCAAGTGAAGTTCAGGGGCAGAGGTTGGCAGTCAATGAGTGCTCTGACAAGGAAAAAGATATGCCACAATGGGGCGAACTGTTGAGAGAGATCCGGGAATTCAAAAACAGTCCCTTTATGAAGGCCACGCCTGCAAGTACGGGCCCTGACCTATATCCGACTGCATCTGCTATGGGGTGGGGGTACCCACCATGTATCTCCTGCTGATAACAGCTCCAAACTCAATTCCTTGACCATGGAAGTGGAGAAACTGACGAGATGTCTCCAAATGCTTATCACGCCATGAACAGAGATGGCACCAAGGTTTCCAGTTAGTAATACCCCGCCCTGGCTCCCAGTGTGGCGCCTTGGCCAGCTCAAACTCAGAAAGTATGTTTTGCTATAATTGTGAGAAGGATAGGCACATGAAAAGAATGCGGTCCCCAAAAGACACTGACAAAGTTGCATATAGGCTACAAGGAGAGCTTGGAGAACAAATCAGTGGTTAAGAGGTGCACGAAATGATCCCAGTGAGGGCACCAAAATGCTAACTCACGTCCTTTTGTGGCAAGGTCAGTTAGGCCCCCACTATCGCCTCTCCAGACTGGTCCAGAATAGTGGGTCCCTCCATGGAGACCACTGTAAAGGTGAATGGAGTGTCTACAAGAGCTGTATTAGACAGTGGCTCCCAAGTGACAATTATGTTCCAGGATTGGTATCAGAAGCATTTGTCAGACGTACCCTTACAACCATTAGAAGGACTGCATGTATGGGGTTAAGTGAGAAGGCTACCCTATTCGGGTATATCCGAATTTGGCTGTCTTTCCCACCTCCGTGGCTGGAGTGGCCGAACAAGTAGAGACTCTAGCCTAGTGTGTCCCCCACTGGACTGTATGATGGTGTCCCTTTGTTGATTGGAACAAATGCTCATATGTTCGGAAGGCTGGCACAGTTGTGTTACGAAAAACAGGGTCAAAAACTAGTAGAGCTTTAAGAGTTCCAGCTTTAATTAAGAAGGCCTATGAGGCACAGAGGATGCTGAAAAAATAGAACCAGAGGAACCGGTCGAATTGTATGGAAGAAGGATCCTGAGTCTCTGATCCTGGCCAAATGCCCAGGTGTACCTGACAGGGAGAGGTCCGTATCAGAAAGGATGTTAAGAATAAAATATTAATGTTGGATGCACCAGGCAATGGAAAATTGCCAGAGGGACTGCTGGTCAAGCCTAGTATTTTGCCCGCTAGAGCCCATGCTTATGCCAGAAGGGTAATGGTCCAAGTTCATAATGTGTCTGAAAGAGACATTCGAGTAAATAGAGGTTGCATCCTGGCTAATGTGCATTGTGCAGACACTGCAGTGCTACAGCAGCAAGAGTTCGAGGAAGAATGACAGAGTAACGCCTGACTTGTTTGATTTCGGCGACTCCCCGTTGCCAGCTGAATGGAAAGTGAGGATCAGTGAGAAGCTTGCCCAGAGAGACCAGGTGTTTTCTTTAAAGGAATGGGACGTGGGATGCGTGCAAGGAGCTGAGCACAATATCCGGCTTCATGGACGAAAGACCATTTCGTGAGAGGTCTCGACGCCTGGCACCTGCTGACATAGATGATGTGAGACGGCATCTGCAAGAGATGTTAGCTGCTGGTGTAATACAAGAATCCAGAAGCCCTTATGCTTCCCCCATTGTGGTAGTGAGGAAAAAGAATGGGACAGTAAGGATGTGTGTGGATTATCGCACCTTAAACCGGCGGACTATCCCTGATCAGTACACAATGCCCCGCATTCAGGATGCTTTGGACTGCCTAAACGGGAGCAAGTGGTTCTCTGTGTTGGATCTCCGCAGTGGGTACTACAGATCCCGATGGCCCCAGAGGACCGTGAGAAGACAGCCTTTTATCTGTCCGCTGTTTCTATGAATTCATGAGGATGCCTCAAGGGATTTCAGGTGCCCCAGCCACTTTTCAACGATTGATGGAGCGTGCAGTGGGGGACATGAACTTACTAGAGTGCCTGGTATACCTAGATGATGTTATTGTGTTTGGCAGCTCACTGGAGGAACATGAGAGCAGATTATTTAAGGTATTGGACCGACTGGAGGACTTTGGCCTTAAACTGTCCATTGATAAGTGTCAATTCTTTCAAACATCAGTAAAGTATGTGGGACACATAGTATCCACCGAGGGAATAGAGACCGACCCAAGTAAAGTTGAGGCCTTGACCACCTGGCCACAGCCCAAAAATCTAAAAGAACTGCAAAGATTCCTGGGATTCTGTGGTTATTATCGGCGCTTCATCAAGGACTATTCAAGAGTGATCCGCCCTTTACTTAACCTTACTCAAGGGTATCCCCCAACCCACAAAAAATACCAAAAGTCAGTGTCCCTCAAGACTGAAAGAGTGTATTTTCATCCGAGTGAAGTATTTGGGGCCCGCTGGACTCCTGATTGTGAGACTGCTTTTCATGAGATCATATATCAACTTACCCATGCTCCAGTGCTGGCCTATGCGATCCAAGAAAACCTTCGTCCTGCACACTGATGCTAGCTTGCAGGGTTGGGGGCTGTGTTGTACTAAAAGCACGAGAATGGCCTGAGACCAGTGGCCTTTGCCAGTAGAAGCCTGACCCCATCCGAAAGAACTATCCTGTACATAAGTTAGAGTTCCTAGCTTTGAAGTGGGCTATTGTTGACCAATTCCATGAGTACTTGTATGGGGCTAAAATACTAGTAAAACTGACAATAATCCTTTGACTTATGTGCAGACTTCAGCTAGTTGGATGCCACTGGCCATAGGTGGCTTTCTGCATTATCTATATATGACTATGCTCTCGAATACCGAGCAGGTCTGAACCACATAGATGCTGATGCTCTCTCCGGAGGCCTGTTCCCCAGAATGATTGGTCCGATTGGCAGAACCTGACATTCAGGCACTCTGCTGGAAGTTTGGCAGGGAGGAACAAATGTCCGGACGCAGTGGACTGCATGGTGGATTGCTTGGGACCCTCTGAGAATTGCATACCTGCTGCTTATTGCCACTTTTCTGCAATAGACATTGGTGCACTGCCTCAGCTGGACAATGACAGTATTCGAGGGCTCAATCCGCGATCCCATGATCAAAGCAGCTTTAGAAGCCCTCTATGCAGGAAAAGATGTGTCAAATTACGCTCCACTGATTTGAGAACTGCACTGTTATACAAAGATGGTCCTAAGTTGAAACTGATCAATAAACTGTTATACAGAGAAACAGTAGACAGAGGGGACAAGTAGACAAACAACAACTAGTGCTGCCACTGCCTTCGAGACTCAGTACTGAGGTCCTTGCACAACCACATGGGGCACCTTGGTATAGACAGAACACTTGACTTGGTGAGATCCAGATTCTATTGGCCTAAGATGGGGGCTGATGTGGAGCACACATTCGAACTTATAGTCGCTGCTTACAGAGGAAAGCTTTGCCCCAGAGGGCTGCCCCCTTGTTAACATCACCACAGTGCACCCATGGAGCTGGTCTGTATTGATTTTCTGAGTTTGGAGTCAGATCAAAGAAATATCAGTAATGTGCTGGTGGTCACTGACCATTTCACGAGATATGCCCAAGCTTTCCCACCAAAGACCAGAAAGCATCCACTGTGGCCAAAGTACTTGTAGAAAACTTTTTGTTCACTATGGGGCTCCACAAAGAATCCATTCTGATCAAGGAGACTTTGAGAGTCGTCTGATCAAAGAGATGCTTTCTCTGTGGGGACTGCGAAAGTCCAGAACCACTCCTTACACCCCCCAGGGGACCCACAGCCTGAACGCTTCAACCGACTTTGCTAGATATGCTAGGCACCCTGCACTCAAAGGACAAGCCTAGATGGAGCCAACAAATTAGCACCCTGGTACATGCTTATAACTGCACCAAAAGTGATGCCACTGGGTTCTCCCCTACCGCCTGATGTTTGGAAGAGAAGCTCGACTACCAGTAGATGTGTGTTTGGGTCTCTCCTGATGGGGTTCAAGCTGACAACTATTTACAGTATGTGCAAAGTTAAAGGCCCAGCTAACTCATCGTCCAACTGGCTCAAACCATGGCTGCCAAAAGAAATCTGGCCAACAAAGAACAGTATAATAAAAGGTGAAAGCACAGGAACTCCAGGAGGGAGATCGGGTATTGCTAAGAAATCTGGGACTGCATGGCAAACACAAGATTGTGACAGATGGCACCATCTCCCTCACATTGTAGTGGGCAAACTAGATGATCTGCCAGTGTACAAAGTAAGGCCTGAGAACAATTCAAAGATGTAAAAACAATGCAAAATCATTTACTGCCCATTGGACAAATCCTGATTGAGTCTGAGCCCCAGAAGATGCCCCTCTGGACCAGTGACTAGAGCTGCTGCTAAGAAAAGATCAAGGAAGTCTGCACCTACAGAAGCAGAGTTAAAGTGTTCCCTGCACAAGTCCCAGTTGAGCATGACTGTCAGTCCATATCAGAAGAAAGTGAGAGTGACTTTGAATACTATCCTTCTTATGAACTGAGTCAATTGTTTCGGGCAATCCCTAGTCAATACTGGAGACAAAGCTGGGCCTTCTGGACTGTCTAAGCCCCAGCTTCATCCCTGGAGCCAATGCTCCCAGAAAGTGAAGTGCAAAGCATCAGATCAGATGAAATGGAATCATTGTGCATGGTTGAACTGTTTGAGCTTTCAGGGGAGGAAAATGATAGAGTGGGGCAGACTGGTGATACACCCGAACAAGAAGAGTATTTTGAGTGCCCTGACAGTCCACTGCCAGTGTCCGAAAGCTCTCCATGCAAGCCAAATGTTGTGGACTCAGAAACTGTAACTCCTGGAGCTGAAAGTGCCCCAAGTTCTAGCCTCTCTACCCCAGGAGACTCCTGACAAGTGAGGACAATGCTGAAAATGAGGCTCAGAGTGCAGAGACTGTAACAGTTCCCCTAGAAAGACTGGTCGAGCTGTAAAGCCTGTGGTGCACCTCAGTTATGATTCACTTGGGAGGCCTGTGGACTTGCCTCTCAATGTTGTCCATAAAGGATGTATGTGTCCCGAGCTCATTGCCCAAACTGAGCATCAGTGCTAACTCAAGTTACTTGTGTTGCCCTCTAAGTATGGTGCCCTTGCCCGTCCAGCCCCAAGGTAACTGATAGGAAGGGCCCCTCTCTTCAGTTTCATGTACAAGAGGTAATAACTTGAGTTATGGTACAATGTGTATATAATACTGTGTAAAGAGTGACGTACTGCAATGTTTCAGAAATGTGTTCTTGGTAAAATGATGTATTGACTGATGATTACATGTGTGAGCCTAATGCAAATGTATATGGTTGCAGTTGAAACTTATGGGGGTACTTGCTTGACGCTGACGTCAAGCTTTCCCAGGCCAGGAAGGGTGTAACCCCCCTGCAAATGGGGGTTCCCAAAAGACTTCCAGGAGCTTGCTTGAATGCTCCAAGCCTGAATGGTGTTTGGCGTTTAAGCCATTTATCAGTGAGTGTTTTAGAGCCTCTGGTACTGTCTCTTTAAGAGCTGTCTGCTTGCAGACATAATTAGTTATATGGGGACTGTGTGTTTCTCTGCTTGAGTACCACTCGAACTGCTGCCAATTCACTCCATTTTGCAGTCACTAGGAGTACAAAGGAACCTATCTGAAAAATGTAACTGTTTGCCAGAAATCATTTACAGTAATAATGAAATTACAGTTTGTCTAACCTGCTTTCTTTGCAGTCAGAACTGTGTCTGCCTAGTTCCCCATTCTGGTTTTGAACTGCTGAACTGGACCAATCAGTGTGGGGTAAGCTAGCTCTAAAATGGTGCCTTGGATGAATCAGAACTTGAGCTCATAATCTGAGCCAGCCACAAGAGGATTGTATGGGCAGTGACTCTGGGAGATGTAGTTTAGACTTGGCCATTTGGACCAACAGGAGCAGTCTATTGTGGTGACAGCCAATCCAGTCAGGAACTGGGAGGAACTCAAAGGAAGTGCCCGGTTTTGTCTGTTGGAGTTTCAGTTTAGATCTGGCAGTGAAGGAAGAAACCCTGTGCTCCTTCAGTGCACAGTTTCAGTCAAAAAACGTGTGTAAGGCCCAAAGTTCCGGTCTGCAGCTTGTGTAACTGCTTGTTAGGATTGAATCCGTCCTGTGAAAAGAATCAAAGGATCTCTGAAGAGTAGAAACCAGGCTCACCCTGTAGAAGACTGGAGAAATTGTTGAATTGCACTCGGTCTGTCAGGAACTGAATCTGCTGTGTGTTCTCCCGGGTATTGTGCAGTAATTGCGATCGGGATACAGATGCAGCCTGCCTGGTATAGTGCTTTCTTTTTACCATATAAATGTGTGAAGAGGTTTGTGTACCTCAAGTGAATCCTGCTGCCATTAAGTGACTTTTGCCTGTGACTGTTTACCATATAAATGTGTGAGGAGTCTCTTGGAGCTCAAGAGTAGCCCTGCTGACATTGAAGGACCCTATCTTGTTTGGAGGTCGTGAGTACTAATTCAGGGTCGCTCCCTGTTGAATTGCCACATTAAATCCAAATGGAATCACTGTACTGCTGACTGTTTAAACTAATTTTTCTTTTCACTGTGTGAAAGGGCCCCTACCAGCTGCCACGGTTTGGACTAGCCACTAGGGCTTGGGTACCCAGGGACAGTAACTGGTAGGGATAGGCATGCACAGAGCCATAGGTAGATAGTAAAGTGATAAGCTAATTAACCTGATTTCCCCTGTCCTTGTTATATCCCTAAATAAATCAGAGCTGCTTGTTTCAGCAAAGTTATACTTCCTGAGGTATTTGTCTATGTTAAAGTACTGTACTGTGATTGTTGCACTGTATCTTATTTCACAGGAGGTCCCAGTGCGGAACTAGTCCTGGGGGTAAGTGTATACTGTGAAGGTAATTCTGATATATTGTGTGGGCCACTAGTGGGAAGAAAGGGTTGCAGTGTCCCAGAGGGCTGTGACCAAGTAAGTTTAACTATTGCAAACCCTGACCTCTGGGTGGAGGCACCCGCCATTGGATCCAGGCCCCTCAACCTGTTAGTGGCAAATCAGGCAGGGGTAGTAGCCCCTGGGATAGTGCCATCTAGGGGTTACACCAATAATATAATTAAGAAATGCCAAAGAATACTATCTTGTATCCTGAAACATATTTAGAATAGGGAACCAGATGTTTTAATCCCCCTATATACAAGTTTGGTTAGGTCACACATAGACTTCTGTGCTCCGTTTTGCACTCCCACCTCCTTGGGAGGCAAGGCATCTATTGAAAAGGTGCAAAGAAGAATTACCAAGAAGGTCAAAGGTTTGACAAACATTGAGTATAGTAGTAGACTTCAAACTCATTAGAATATAGATCTTTAAGCGGGTGACCTGTGCCTGGCACATAAGGCATTTCAAGATCCTGCCCTGTGTGAGGCTATTTGTCTCAAAGAAACTGTATCTGGCTGTAATACCAGATCACATAATTTACAGCTAAAAACTACAGTAAACAAAACTTCTAAGAGGAATCATTTTTATACCCAGCGACTGCCTCGTGTTTGGAATTCACTACCAGGTGATGTTGTCACAAGTGATAGCTTGACAGAATTTAAGCATAAACTGGATAACTATATGGGAGAAAAGAAATTTCACTATCGCCTGTAGGTGGCCAGAGTTCTCTGTGGGCATGTCCCTCGAACTTGCACAACACCTATGAACTGATTTCGGGGTGGAATGGGGAATGAAATGTCCCAAGGAGAGTGAGCTGACCAAGGCCTGTGGACTAATTCTGGATATCCATGCTGTAAGACCAATCTGGAAAATGCGTGGGGTCAGTTGGGGGTATAGAGCAGCATGCACTGCAGGGTGCTCTTTACAGACCCCACGGTGGCAATTTCTGATTGGCAACATATGATCAAACCAGTTCAATCCTAGAGGCAGAGGTTGGTTAATCTGAATGGAACAAAGAAGTACCTGTGGTAACCCTATTCACTGGTTTGGAGTCTGCAATCTGGCTCGTGGCCCCATTCTTGTGAGGGCTTGAGGTTGTTCTACTGAGTACAATGCTTTGTGGCCTCCTCATTGGTCTAAGTTCTGGAAGATTTGTTTGGCTTGATTATATAATAGCTCTAATAGCTGACAGCACTGTTAGCACCAGGTCTGAGCTCTAATCTGAATACTAGTATATGGTGAACTATTATATTATCACCAGTAAAAATCTTAGAGGCCTATATTTTATGATATAATTCTTAAATTAAAAGGCCTACTTTAAAGAAAGGGCTAATTTTATAAATTATGAATGGTTAAAGTCAGTTACAAATCCCTGTATTTTATGAGATATTTGTCTGGACTATTGCTGGCTCAATGAGAGTTACATTTGTAAATTTGTATCTATTTTTATGTACTTTAACTTTCTCATATTGTAATAACCATGGTGTTAACCCGCCACGGTTGATCAATAAAACCTGAAATCTTGAAACCTTGTATTAAGTGTACTGTATTGTATATTATATATTGTACTATCTTCTACTAAACCTTGTAACTTGGCAGCCCACAGTATCCCACTGGTTGCACTGTATGACAGATTATATTGTATTAAGTGTATTGTACCGTATGCCTGCACTACATCACTAGCTCATGTTGTAACTGTGTATCTCACTGTTCTTTGTCTCGGATTGAACTGAGAATGTACGTATTATACACCTGCTAACTGTTGTCCTTTGTTGTATCTTACTCTAAACCCTTTGAAAATAGGCACAGCCTAAAGGGTTTTATGTGAAATAAATAAAACATAGTGGGATGCATGCTTGAGCAGTTTATTGCAATCTCTGTTTGTTCCGAACTTGGTTTCAAGTTGTGCGGTTCAAGGTTTGTTGTTATATGTTTTAGCCATTCTACCTATGGCTATGACAGAAGAGATTTTCCTAAGATGGTATTGGTTGTTGGCCACAAAAAGACTATGTGAGGGCGGTGGAAAAATGGAGATTACGTATTTACCATAATTCTTGATCTTCTTGAATGGAGTCTCCACCACTCATTCACACTAATGGGACTACGTTGGAGGCACTAGAACCCCGCGGGAGCCAAAGATCTTCAGGAGGGCCGGTACCAGGCTAGGACCATGCATGCGTGCCACTGCAAGGCTAGCTCACACGGTATAGGCTATCTTGGTGTCAACCCTCCAACAGCCTCAGTACCTTTTCGACCGAGGAGGTGCAGTGTAAACTAATGAAAGAAAACCCAACCCTAACTTCAGGGCATGTGACGGCCCAGATGACCCATGTAAGAAGGGTCAGTTCAACAATGTCTTCACAGCCCAAACAACAATGTAGTGAAGACCAAAAATGGAATGAGTGAGCTTGGGAGAAGGTGGGTGGGTGGGCGTGTAAATGAGTGGTGGAGACTCCATCCAAGAAGATCAAGAATTACGGTAAGTATGTAATTTCCATATCTTCCTGTACTAAAAGTCTCCACCACTCATTCACATTAATGAGAGAGTACCGAGCTAAAAATCAACCTCCCCCTCCAAGTAGGGTGGTAGGAGACAGAGCTCATTCGGGCCAGAAGTCCAAAAGGACTTTCCTGCCGAAGAAAGAGAGCTGTCTGGCATGGACATCCAGCACATAGTGCTTTAAAAAGGTATGCACTAAGCTCCAACTCACTGCCTTGCAGATGTCTGCAATGGGTACATTATGAATCTCCACCAGGAAGCTGCAACCACTCCAAAAGAGTGGTGTGAACCTGGCCTTCCAACTTGGCCTGTGTCATGGATTAGTAGTATCCAAGACATGCTACTAACCAAGCAGAAAACATCTCATGGCAACAGGTTGACCCAGCCGAGGCATGCTCAAGATACAATAGTTGCTCAGATGTGTATCTCTTTGTTCTGTCAATGTAGAATTGCAGAACTGTCTTAACATCCAGAGAATGAAGGGAGCACTCTCCTTCCTTCTGGAGGTAACAAAGCAAAACTTGACTAACAGTAACTGAGCCAGTGACATGCTGTCTACTGGCTCAAGATAGACCAAAAATGCGCAGAGGTGTACTTTTACTGCCGAGTATGGCAGACCTGCGTTCGACAGGTTCAAGAGGCACTCCAACACCTTACTTGGTGGGCAACCAAAGGGTCCAGATGGGACTTGCACACCAGATGGAGAAGGAATTCCACTTAGCCACGTAAGCCCTCTTGGTGGAAGGCCTATGCACGGCTTAGAAGATGTCAGTGATGGTCTGGGAAATCTACAGCTTGCCCACTTCCATCTCTTCCAGGACCGGCATGGAGATGACAGGAGTGCAGGCTAGGATGGACTAAATTCTCTGTGTCAGAGGGTCTGCTCCTTGGGGGAACTTTTGACAGACCTTATATCAATGCAAATCATATCTGCCAAGGCCAGTCTAGGACTATGAGAATCATCCTGCCCCCTGTACATACAACTTGATCAGCACCCTCAGAATTAAGGGAAGAGGAGGAAAATGAACAGGGAGTGTCTTGCCTATTGCAGTGAACACATCCTGACAGAAAACACCAGGGTCTGGATTTCTGAAGCAGGACAGAGGCAGTTTTGCATTGAGAGGGATGCAAAGGACCAGGTCCGAACTGACCCACTCATCAAAAGCGACTGCACGAAATCTGAACTGACACATCGTGCTCGAGGTACCACTCTCACAACCTCACAGCCCTACTGCAGAGAGGTAGGGGATGCCCGCCCTGCTTGCTGATGTAATACATCACAGCATTGTCGTCTATCCGAGTAGGAACACTTTGTGGCAGGGGCATCCTCTAGGACTTTGCTTATAACTCTCATCTCTAAGAAATTTATGACAAGATGAGGTTCCTCCAGGTTCCACACCTGAGTGTAGCGGCCTTGACAGGGAGCCCCCATGGATTTTTTCTTGAGGCTCTGTCATTTTGTACAGAGGATTGGGGATGCATGGTCAGAGACCACTGCTTGCTGTGGAGGATGACCTGAATTCCAGAATCCACTCAAACAAAAAGGGGCTGAATAGAGTTGTTTTCCATACTGTAATGAGCCATCTGAAGATGTCATTTCTCCTGTCCTCTGGAATGAAACTGATGCCTTGGAGGTATCCAGGAGGGCTCTTAAGAAGAGTAGCTACTGGGAAGATGAACAGGCACCTTCCCTGAACCTGGAGAGAAAAACTGAGAAGCTGTGGTGACTGCTTCCTGTGTCTCTTAACTGGATAGGCTGGGCTGGCTAGCAGCCAAATGTCCAGGAAGTGAAGACTTGAGCGCCGAGATTTAATGAACTCTTTTCTGAACAGGTACTTGTTTAACCTTCCAAGGTCAACAAATGGGCACCTGACACCTGTTAACTCGGAACCAGAAGCAATGGAAATAGGAACCTGTGCTACATTCCGCTGTGGAATAACTTTACTGCCCAGTTCCATAGGTGCCCTATCTCAGAAGCAGAGTGTGTGTGTGACTAACAGGCGGACGAGACTGGGCTGCCATCTGGTTGGAAGTGTCATTGACACAGGTCAAGAAGCACAGGAAAAACCAGGAGTAGCTGTAGAATTCGCAAAAGTGTTTATTAGTACTAGCAGTAACATAAAAAAAATTGTTCAGAATAACTATTTACAAAGGCAGAATAAACCGAGAAGATCCATCTGAGTTTTCCTTCAATCTCTGTGTGTCTCAAACCATTGCAGTCTCTCTAAGTCCTTGCAACCCCCCTCCTTAACAAGCATCCTGTTTTTTTTCTAAAATGTTCTTGTAAATTTCCAATGTTCTTGTCAATTTCATGCAGGTGCAGCAAGAACACAATATCTCAGAACTGAGGGCCCCTTCCCCATAGCTTCTGAAAAAGGGCTTAAAAACTGCTCTCAGGTTAACCTCTTGTGTTCCCAATAGCTTTTTGCAATCATCTCAAACTATAATAACATACATTTCAACAGTAACACTATATAATTTCTAAACAAAGGGATCCCAATATGAGTTACATTTCCACATAATGATTTGAATATATGTTTATACCAGCAGATATGCAAGGGAGGAAAAGACAGAAAAAGCAAGGGAAGACTGACAGACAGTGAGAGGCAGAAAATTCCAAGACTGTCAGGGTGATCAAATCCTAGGTCTCACGGAAAATTTGGTTGCGCAACCAGACAGACAAGTGACAGGAAAGGAAAGAACAGAAGAAAAAATTACTCACCTTAGTAATTATGTTTCTTCTAATGGAGTCTTGCTGTATTCTGATAATTGCAGGTAGCTCCAGCACTTGAACTGCCCTGGAGAGTGAAGGGTTAAAATTCTATGCCAGGCATAGAACGTTGGGCTCGAGCTTGGTTGAAAACTCTGTAATACTTTGAAACCAAACCATCAGATTCTTACAAGCTAAAACTCACTGACTAGATAATGTGGAAATTGTAAAATTCCTACTGGCCAACTGGCAACAAAGGCTTTAGATTCCTAAAAGACTCAAGTTAGGAAACCCAAAGACCAAAAACCAAGCAATAAAGCATAAAAACTCTTAACTAATCAAAACACAAAACACCCAACACAACATAAAGTGGGCTGAAGACACCCCTGGGGTGCAACACTGCACCTGCCACCCACTTCCCAAAAACAGGTTCTGAGAGGGGAGGCAGGGAGGGAGGGAGGTCAGAATACAGCAAGACTCCATTAGAAGAAACATAATTACTAAGGTGAGTAATTTTTTCTTCAAACAACATAAAGTCTTGCTGTATTCTGACAGTTGCAGACTACTAAGCAGTACCTCCAAGGAGGAGAGACAGAACCTACTTTGGGAATAGGCTATGAACTGTTTTCCAGGTGGTCACTTGGCAAATTTCTGCCAAAGGAATATCCTAGCCACAGCCAGAGATGCAGCTGTACCTCTAGTGGAATGAGCCCTCGGTCCTGGGGTGAAATTTTTCCCAGTTTCTCATAGCAGAATTGGATACAGGACACAGTCCACCTGGCAATGGTTCTCTTGGTGGTGGGTTTGCCCTTACCTATTCCCCATAAGTGAGGAACAACTGGAGGGGTCAAACCTGTGACCCGTTGTACATTTGATGTAGTAACTAAGGGCCCTTTTAACATCTAAACTGTGTAGTCTCTGCTCTCCTGAGGAGTGCGATCAGTGAAGAACACAGGAAGAGACATACATTGGTTTAAGTAGAAATCAGAAACCACTTTGGGTAAGAACCTTCTATTGGTTCTGAGGACCACCTCATCTGTATAGAATGAAATGAAGTCAGACTCAACTGACAGGGCTTGCAATTCACTAATACGTCTAGCAGAGGTAACAGCAACCACAAACACAGTTTTCCAAGTCAAGTACTTGAGCTTTGCTGAGGACATAGGCTCAAAGGGGGGTTGCATAAACTGAGCAATGCAAATATTCAAATCCCAGGCAGGAGCAGGATCCCTAAAAGGGGGACTGGTATGAAACAATCCTTTGAACAATTTACAGAATACAGGGTGAGATAACAGACAGGAAGACTTCCCCACTGACAGGAAAGCAGAAACAGCTGACAAATGAACATTGAAAGTAGCTGGTTTGAGGCCTAGACCATTAAGGTGAACAATAAAATCCAGAACTGCAGACAACTCAGCAGTGTCTGGGGATATATCTTCTTGGAACACCAAATGCTGAACCTTTTCACTTGGAGTTGGAAGTTTTCTGGTGGCAGGCTTTCGAGAAGCTTTGAGAATATCCAGAACCCATTGGGACAGATGCAAGTCTGCATACTCTAACTCTTCAAGAGCCATGCCTTGAGATTGAGTGACCGAAGATTGGGGTACCAAATCCTCCCTGAGAGAAGGTTAACAGGTTGTGATACCTGGAAGAGAAAGGGAAGATGGACTGCTAGGGACAGCAACAGGAGTACCAAGGCTGCCTGGCCCAGTCTGGAGCAATCAGAATCACTTTGCAAGGTTGTGACCTTACCTTGACTAGAACCTTGAACAGTAGAGGAAGGCATAAAGATTTCCTTCCCAGTTCAAAATCAGAGCATCCAGAGGGACTGAGCCCAAGGCTGGGGTCTGCAACAAAAGAGGAAGTTGGTGATTGTCTGGGGCTGCAAGAGATCTATCTCTGGAGTGCCCACCTTGAGAAAATCACTTTCAACACCGAAGGATCCAGAGACCATTCGTGATGGCCCTGGGAAATACTGCTCAATGCATATGCTAGCATATTGTCCTTTCCTGGGAGGTGGACTGCTACCAGAGAGGTCTGTAGGGAATAAGCCAGCCTCCTGCACAAGGCCATGGACCGAGTACCTCCCTGCTTGGTGATGTACCACATGGTGGTAGTGTTGTCCGTCCTGACCTAAACCACCTTGTTTTGTACTGACTGAGAGAAAGCTTGTAGGGCAAGAAGTACTGCCATGAGATCCAGGAGGTTGATATGAAGAAGGGATTCCTGAGGGGACCACAGTCCCTGGGCTGTGAGAGCCCCCAGATGGGCTCTCCACCCCAAAAGGGAAGCATCTGTGGTAAGAACCACAGAGTGAATCTGAGTGACAAATGGAACACCTTGCCTCAGATTGTCCAGGTCCTGCCACCACTGAAGGGCCTGAATTAAGGTCTGAGTAACAGGAACTAGTTTGGTAAGAGGATCTTTCCTTTGGGACCAAAAGGTCCTCAGATGGAACTGAATGTCCCTCATCTGAAACCTGGCCCCTTGGACCACTGCCATGGAAGCTGCCATGTGGCCCAAAAGTTGAAGAAAATGCCTTGCTGGTCGAGAAACCAGAGGGAGGGAGGAAGGAAGAGGCCAGCTGAGAGATGGCTTTTGCCCTTTCCAGAGGAAGGAAAGCTCTTGTCTTGAGCATGTCCAGCTCTACTCCTACAAAAGTGAGGAGCTGTACTGGCTCAATAACTGACTTGGGAAGATTGAGAAGGAACCCAAGGGAAGTGAGAACTTGCTGGGTAACCTGCAGATCTGACTTGACATGGTCTGGAGACTGGCCTACAAGGAGCCAATCATCCAGATATGGAAAGATAGAAATCCTTTTCTTTCTTAAAAAGGCCACCAGTACTGCGAGGTACTTTGTTAACACCCTTGGAGCTGAAGTTAGGCCAAAGGGCATTGCTCTAAACTGGTAATGGCCTGAGGGCAATTCGAACCTGAGGTACTTTCTGTGGGAGCACCTGATTGGGAATGTGAAAATGGGCATCCTTGAGGTCCAGGGAGGCTAGCCAGTCTCCTGGCCTCAGAGAGGGAAGAATTGTTCCCAGAGTCACTATTTTGAATTCTGGCTTTAGTAGGTGCTTGTTTAGGTATCTTAGATCTAGGATTGGTTGCTACTCCCCTGTCTTTTTTGGGGGTAAGGAAGTACCTGGAGTACAGGTCTTTGCCCCTGTACGGGGTAGGAACTCTCTCTATGGTTCTTAAGGCCAATAGAGAGGCAACCTCTGCCTCGAGAGCAAGGGTTTCTGATGTATTTGCAGGTAAAAGGATCTGGGTCTCAGTCTTGGAAAATATTTGAAACTGAGAACCAGCCACTGGCTTCCCAACCTCCAGGACCCACCTGTCTGAAGTAACAGACATTCAGTCCTGGACAAAGTAAGCCAGCCTGCCACTACCAGAATGGGGTCGACCGGGCTGACACATCAGGGTGTCTGCTTGGCAGGAGCCTTAGGTTGAGGGGTGGATGCAGCCTACTCATCCCCTTCTCTCCCTCTGAAGAACCCCTTTGTGAAAAGGAAGAAGAAGAGGCCTGCGCTTGGTAGAAAGGCCAGTGAAAAGGCCTGCCCCTGCCCCTAGCTTGCTGCCTTTGAGAAGTTGCCTGCCTCTCCTTGGCCTGGGCACTCCTATAAGTGGTCCTGTACTCATCCATTTTCTTCATGTAATTCTCTGTCTGCTCCCCAAACAGAGAATTACCCTCCACAGGGAAATCCATGGCCTTAGCCTGGGTGTCCTGCGAAAGGCTAGTACCTTTAAGCCAAGCCATTCTCCGAAGAGCAACAGATGTAGCCAAGACTCTTGATGACACATCACTGGAGTCCACAGCAGCAAGAAATTGCACCTTTGATGCCTCAATCTCATCAGCAGCCACACCCTCCAGCTCCTTCGCTAGCTGGGGGAAGCCTGTTTTGCCAGTGTCAGTACAATGTCCCACCTGGACTTCTGGTACCTGGCTGTACAGGCCATATAGTTAGCCTACCTGAGTCCCAAAGATGATGCCATGTACTGCTTATTGCCATCTATCTTCCTGGAGTCTTTGTCTGGGGTGTGAAGCCAAGGAATGTTTGCCTTGTCACAGGCTGCAGTCTGCACTACCCCAACATGGCTGCATTGCTGATAGAAAAACTCCATGTGTGAGCCTGATAAGGTGTACCTCTTGTCCATTCTCCTGTCAACAGGAGGTACAGAGTTAGAGACTTTAGAATTTTTGTGTCTGTTTCCCAAAGGACTTATGGAGGGAATAGACAGTCTCTAGAACTCTGGGATGTCCATCATCTCAACAAAATCAGGCTCCTCCTGATCCTCCACATCCTCCTCTATAGGAAGCTGGAGGGTCTGAGCCACTTTTCTGTAAAACAGAAAGTGGGTAGGGGACTCAGAAAGCCTAGGAGGGGAAACACCAGAAGGTCTGTCTGGGGAGATGTCCAGCTCCACAGGCACATCCAGACTTTCACCGTCATAATCATCCTCTTCAAAATCCCCCTCCTCATCAAACTCCGGTTCATAAAAATCTTCAGGGGAATAGCCAAAGTAGACTTAGGGAAATTCTTGCAAATTTGGTAGTCTGAATCGAGGTGGTCCAACTCCAGACAATAAACACAAGTGGTGTGGGGATCGGCCTTAGCAAAGACCTCTCCCCACACACTGCAGTGTTGAAACCCAGTAGGCCCGTTTTTTTCTTGGGTTTCTCAGACATGGCCAACCTAACAAAACGTACCCTTTATACGACAACTGGCAGGCAAGACTCCCCTGTTGGTTTCTCACCATATTATGGGTGTTGGAAAAAAACATTCAAATCACATTTTTTTAAACCCATACGGACCGGTAACCACACACTAAACTTTACAAAAGATTTTACTAAAGGATCGGTTCAGCCGAACCAACCGAAAAATACAGTTTTTTTTACAATTTCCACACCAGAACTATCCTAAGTACTTACGGTACCACAGACAGAGTCCTGAACTGACAAACGGAACTTATTGCGGAATAAATTGGACTAAAAACCAACAACTTTAACGACTTTGAACTGAGCAGAAGGAGAAATCTCCAGGCGACTGTTCAGTGGTGAATGTAAAGAATCGAGACGATTTGGGTTTCAAAGTACTACAGACAGTTTCAACCGAGCTTGAGCTCAACGTTCTATGCCTGGCACAAATTGTAACCCTTCTCTCTCCAGGCCAGTTCAAGTGCTGGAGCTAACTGCAATAGTCAGAATACAGCAAGACTTCATGTTGTTTGAAAAAGGATTCAAAGAGGATTTTGCACACCAGAGAGAAAAACGCTTCCATTTGGCTGTGTAAGATTTCCTAGTGGCTGGCTTGCGTGCAGCCAGAAGAATATCTGAAACTCTGCAAGAGACATTGAACCTGTTCACTTCTATCTCTTCAGGAGCCAAGCGTGAAGGTGAAGCAATCTCAGATTGGGATGGACAACAGGACCCTGAGCCAGAAGGTTCGCCTGAAGAGGAAGCGGTTTCGGAGGGATTTCTGACATACTGTTGAGTAACGGAAACCATATTTGTCGAGGCCAGAAGGAGCAATGAGGATCATCTTGTCCCCTCGGACTCGAACTGAGGAGTACTCTCTGAATTAGAGGAAGAGGCGGAAAGCGTATAGAGCGTTTTGTCCACTGCAGCCTGAGCATCCTGACAGAAAATGCCAGGCCTGGATTTCTGGAGCAGAAGAGAGGCAGTTTTGTGTTGAGTGGGGATGCAAAAGGTCCAGGTCTGGAGTTCCCACTCTGCGAATAGCGACTGAACCTACGGTTGAGTCGAGAGACCATTCGTGAGGATCTGTCTCCGTTCTGCTGAGACGGTCTGCCAGTTCGTTCTGCATTCCGGCAGGTAGACTGCCTGAATTAGAGCCTTGTGCTCCAAGCACCATTCCCACCTCATCGTTTCCCCTGCATAAGGGGTAAGAATGAGCACCGCCTGCTTGTTGATGTAATACATCACTGCTTTGGTGTCCGTTTGAAGGAGGATGTTCTTGTGCTAGAGAATGTCCTTCAAAGCCCAGACTGCATAAAGGACAGCTCTCATCACTAATACATTTATGTGAAGCTGGGATTCATCCTGAGTCCACGTACCTAGAATGGAGAGTCTGACAGTGAGCTCCCACCCCATCAGGGATGCATCTGTGGTAATGGAAATCTGATGATCCAGGGGAGCAAAGGGATACCCCTCCAGAAGATTGTCCTCTTGCGACCACCAGGTGAGAGACTTCTTCAGAGGTTCTGTCACCTTGATAAGAAAGGACTGAGGGTGAGTGGTTGGGGACCACTGAGTACTGAGCATCCATTAAGAGGTTCTCATGTGAGGGCATGCTAGGGGTACAGTGAACACCGAGGATGCCATGAGACCTAGCATCCATTGCATCGAGATAGCTCGAACCAAGCTGTTCTCCCTGATGTATCAGGCCATCTGTAGGATATCGCTCCTTCCGTCCTCTGGTAGAAAGGCTTTCGCACAGGAGGTGTCCAGAAGAGTCCCTATGAAATGGAGCCTCTGGGAGGGCTGCAACTGCGATTTCTTGAGATTTAGCAGGACTCCCATGGACGTGAGAGATCTGAGGCTGTGGCAATGGCGTTGAGAGTTCCCTGCCTGGAAGGGCTTCACTAAAGCCAGTCGTCCAGATATGGGAACAGCTGCATTCCTATTTTTCTGAGATGTGTTGCAGGATTGCACAACACTTTGTAAAACTGCGATGCCGAGGATAGCCCAAAGGGCAGGACTCTGAACTGATAATGTTGGCTCAAAGCCACGAACCTTAGGTATTTGTGATGCCTTGGGTGAATAGGAATATGTTAGTAAGCATCCTGCATATCCAGGGAGGCTAACCAGTCGTGTTGATAAAGCAAAGGTAACAGGGTTCCTAGCGATATCATTCTGAATTTCTCCTTGGGAAGAAATTTGTTCAGTTTTCTGAGGTTCAAAATGGGGCGCATGCCCCTGGTTTTCTTTGGAACTAGAATGTAATGGGAGTAGAACCCTGTGTTCCACTGATCCAGCGGAACTACTTCTACTGCCCTGTTGTTCAGAAGGCCTTGTATCTTGGAGGCGAGAAGTTCTGACTGAAGAATTGACTGTTTCGGTTGCCGTTTGGGTGGACAATCCGGAGGGTTCTCTGAGAAATTGAGGGAATATCCCTGGTGGATTATTTGGAGGACCCATTTGTCTGATGTTATGGACTTCCACTTGCTGTAGAATTGAATCAGACGACCTCCCACCGCTAAGAAGTCCCCCTCGGGCAGCTGAGGTGGGACCTGGGCCAGAAACTCAGAAGGTGGCACTGGGTGCTTTGGACCCTCAAGCTTTCTTTTGCATTTTCTTCTGAGGCTGAGGGGTTTGATTTTTATTAAAACCTCCCCTGCCTTTGCCCTGAAAGGACTGACGGTTATGAAACTGGCATTTGTTAACACCCCCCCAAGAAGGGGTGGGAGGAGGTCGAGCCAATTTTATGCCTGACCTAGTTTTTTGTGTGGCCTCTAGAGCCTGTTCTACTTGAGGCCCGAAGAGGTGCACACCATCAAAGGGCAACGCCATGACCTTTTGCTGGGCATCATTTGTGAAACCTGAAGTGCGCAGCCAGAATTGGCGACGGGTACAAATGCCCGCTGCCGCCACTCAGGAGGCAGTATCGAAGGCGTCCATAACTGATTTAATCTGCTGGTTGTTGGACTTGATACCCCTGGTAATGGTTTGAAGAAGCTCTGAAGTAGAGTCCAATTCCGGTAGAGCTTCAACCATTTGTTTGAGTGAATGCCAAAGAATATACTCATATTGAGAGAAATAGCCCTGGTGGCTGGCGATGCAGCAAAGACTCTCTTACCTAAAGTATCTATTTTATGAGATTCTTTGCTTATAGGTTGAGCTGTAGTAGTTTGAGGAAGGACGACCTTATCATTCTCTGCCAGGACTACAGTAGGATCCAAGAAAGGCTTAAGAGGCCAAAATAGGTCGCTCCTTGGGAGCATACTTCCTATCTATGGACTTAGCCACAGAAGAAATAAGAGCAGGATTATTCCATACCATTTGAGAAAGTGTCTCAAAATAGGGTTGTACCAGGGGAGTTAAATCAATAGGGATGTCTGGATCATGAAGGTATTGGAGTGTTAAGAGCTTCCCAGGATCGATGTCCATAGTCTGGAGAGAAAGAGTGGAATTCAAATTTTTCAGCAGACTTAAATGACAGGTCCTCGACCACAGGCTCTGCAACAGGAGTAGGTCCTGTTCCTTCCACATCATCACTCAGTCTAAGATCTGGGTCAGGCTCAATATCATCTCCTGACAGTCCAGGAGGGACTGTATAGACAGGAAAGGAATGAAAATCAGCAGGAAATGAGGAAGGAAAATAATTCGGAGAAGAGAAGTCCTGAAGATTGACAGATGAAAAGTCAGGCCTCGGTGCCGAAGAAGAACATGGCGCCAACAAAGCAGACAGCGCCGAAGAACACGGAGCCGAAAAGCCACATGGTACCGAAGACAGCGCTGAAAGGCCACACAGTGCTGAGGAACTCAACGGTGCCGAAAAGCCACACGGTGCTGAAGTCGGCACCGAGGATGGCGCCGACAGGCGCATCGGTGCTGAAAATGGTGCCGAGCAACCCACCAATGCCAACGATGCTAAAATCAACCCAGGGCCCTGAAAATTAGGAATTGAGGAACAAGAAGGAAGAGTAGCAGGAGACAGAGGCATCAGTGTGACCCCGCGCAGCCATGTGAGGAGGGAAACACCTGAGCTGGAGTCGACTGCACCAAAAAGACACCACGCGACTAGGGAGGCCCAACTCCTGTCCGATCCCTGAAGAGCCCGAGGGTCCCAGAGTGTCCGGTGAGGCAGCTGGACCAACCTCCGAGCCCATTGCTCCATCAGAGTGGCCCACTGATGAAACTGTTCATCGGAAGCCCTACCAGAAGGTGGGGAAAGGCTTCAATGCCAAAGGATCAGAGACCAGACTCAGAAACGGCGTCTCCAAACAGGAGACCAGCAACTGACCCCAATTACTGACCGTCGATGCGCGAGACATATCAGAGGGCAACCTCGAGTGATGCCTTCTTTTTTGACCTACAGGCTGAAGAAGAGCTCGAGGCGAGAACAGTGCGAGAATCAACCATTTTCTTTTATGCTTCCAGGGGGACCGCCCCCCTCGGGTGGACCATCAATGTCAGACCCCCCTTTCTGGAGAAGGTGGCGGACCGGACCCTGCCCGGCTGACTGAACAGCTTTCATACGAAGTCTCCCTACCGTCACCTGACCCGCTCATGGTCGACTCCGTCAATGTAGGCTGAGACTTCTTTCTTCAATAAGAATAATTATTGTAAGCGGTATTTTATTCGAAAAATATTACAAAATAATAAACTGAAATCTATGCTGCTAGTTTGCGATGTCGTCACTGAAGCGCACTCGACGGCGGGAAAAAAGGAACTGAGGCAGTTGGAGGGTCGACACCAAGATAGTCATTGCCGCATGAGCTGAGGCTCATGGCACCACTCCTCGCGGCCCCATCTCTGGCGCCGGCCCTCCTGCAAAAAGTTTTCTCCCGCTGGGTCCTAGCGCCTCCGGCTTAGATCTCATCAGTGTGAATGAGTGGTGGAGACTTTGTGTCCAGGAAGATCACTCACTGTGAACACAGTTTTTTTAACTCAGATGTGCCAGAGTGTGGCACCCATATTCCTGAATATAGAATCTCTGGAGTGCAGAGGCTACTGGTTCTAGCAGGGAAGGCAGGGTGGGAGATTTATGAATATTTGAGTATCCCTGGGAAGAAACAACATTACCATGGTAAGTAATTTTTTCTTCTAACCCCAGGAAAACTGCAAATATTAATAACTCTTGTAAACTAAGAAGCAGTACTTTTGGAGGTGGCACAGAACTTACTTTGGAAAAGACTCTGCAGGACTGCTGTGCCAAACCTGGCATCACCCCTGGACTGGATGTCCAGACTGTAATGGTTAGTAAAGGTGTGTACTGTTTACCAGGTAGCTGCTTTACAGGTGTCCACTAGAGGAACATCCCTGGCAGCTGCTATGATAGCAGCTGTGCCCTTGTGGTTCCCAGCTTTTGAGTAGCATAAATTGCATGCATTGTGCTATCCATCGAGAAATTGACCTTTTCGATGCTGGGTTACCTTTCCCACATCCCCATAAGTCAGGAACAGCTGCTTCCTGTCCTGCCTGTGGTTCTTAGTGACTGTCAGGTAGTAGCTAAGAGCTCCCTTAACATCCGGACTGTGAAGTATCCTTTCACCAGGCGAGAGTGTTCAGTGAAAAGACAGTTTGGGTAATGGTTTAGTTCAGGTGGAAATCAGAAACCACTTTAAGTAGAAATTTCAGTTTGTTCTCAGGACCACTTTGTCCCTGTGGGAAGAAATGTAGTCCTGTTCAATGCAGAGAGCCTGGAGCTCACTAACCCTTCTAGCAGAAGTCATTGTCACTAGAAAAACTGTTTTCCATGTGACATATTTCAAGTTAACTGAAGACATGGGCTCAAGGGGAACCATGAGCTTAGCTATACACACATTTAGGTCCCATGCTGGCACAGATTCCTGTGAGGGGGTGCAAGTAGGCTGGACTCTAAAGAACCTTCTGAAGATAGGGTCTGAAGCTACAGAAGCTCTGACCAGCTGAGATATAAGCAGATGCTGCAGCTAGATGGACCTTAAAAGTAGTGGGCTGCAGGCTCAATGAGTGCAGATAGGTGAAATAATCCAGCACAGCTGGGACTCCTGCCTATGCTGGTATCACATCCTTGGTTGAATAGGTTTCTTGGTAGATGGTTTCCTGTAACCCTTAATATATTCAGAACACTTTCAGAAAGATGCAAACCTGCATACTCTAGGTCCTCAAGAACCATGCCTTGAGCCTGAGAGATCTAAGGTTTGGGTATAGAGCCTCCCTGGTTGGAGATTAACAGGTTGTGCCCCAAGGGAGGTGTATTGGCATGGACATGGAGAGCAGTAGAGAGTACCATAGCTGCCTGGACCAATCTGGTGCTATCAAGATCATTGATGCTGACTGGGCCCTGAGCTTGAGCAACACTCTGTAAACCAGTGGGAAGGAAGGAAAAGCATACAGGTGCTTCCTGATCAGTTCGGATCCAGAGCATCCAGGAGACTGTTCTCATGTCTGGAGGTCTGCAACAATGCTGTGGCAGGTGGTGGTTCTGGTGGGATGCAAACAAGTCTGCCTCTGGAGTCCCCACCTCTTGAAAATTACTTTCACCACCTGACTGTTCAGGGTCCATTCGTGATGGCCCTGGTTGATTGGACTTGGTACATCTGCCAGTATATTGTCCTTACCTGGCATATGACTTGCCCACAGGGAAACCTGCAGGGAGTATGCCAGACTCCATATTTTCATGGCTTCTGTGCAGAGAGGGCTTGCTGGTCCCTCCCTGCTTGTTTATGTAGTACATTTTGGTGATATTGTCTGATCTGACCTGTACCACCTTTCCGTGCACCAGTGATGTGAAGGCCTTTAATGCCAGCAGCACTGCTGTTAGGTCCAGCAGATTTATGTGTAGGAGTGACTCTGTACTTGACCATGTGCCCTGTGTGGTGTGATCCCCTATGTGGCCACTCTACCCCAGTAGTGATGCATCTGTTGTGAGAACAACTGATGAGGATTCTCACTGAAAAGGAACCACTTCCCTTAGGTTGGCTTCCTCTTTCCACCACTGAAAAACCTGTAACAATGTCTTTGTTACTGGAATCAGTTTTGAGAGAGAAGCTCTTTTTCTGACACCAGTACGCCCTAAGGTGAAACTGGATGTCTCTCATCTAAAACCTGAACCCCATGACTGTGCCAGTGGCTGCTGCCATGTGGCCCAGTAACTGAAGAAACTGCTTTGCAGTTTTGGTCTATTCAGACTGAATAAGCCTACTAACAGAAGAATACCCTTACCTGTCCAGAGGCAGATAGGCTCTGCTCTGTAGGGTATTTAACTCTGCTCCTGTGAACTGCAGTACCTGTGTAGGTTGCAGGTTTTCAGGTTTATTGGGAAACCCAGAGACTCCAAGAGTCCTTGGGTGAGTTGTAAGTGTTCCCTGACCTGCTGAGGTGAGTTTCCAACCACCACCCAGTCGTCTAAGTACGGAAGACTGTTACACCTAGCCTTTGCAGGTGTACCACAACCACTGCCAAGCACTTTGTAAACACTCTTGGAGCTGAAGTGAACCCAATGGCAGGGTTGAGAACTGATAGTGACCTGATGGGAGTGTAAACCTGAGATACTTTCTGTGAGACTCCCTTATGGGGATACGAAAATAAGCATCCTTTAAGTCCAGAGATGCCAACTAGGGCTGTCAGAATACGAATATTAATTTCGAATACCACTAATAATGGACTATCGAATAATACCGGCGAATACCGAATAGCTCTACTATTAAACTGGTGATTGGTATTAAACTATCTTGTAAGGACAAAAAGTCTTTCCCACCCTCCTGACCAGCAATAAATTAATATTTTGCCCTGGTGTCTAGAGGTCCCACCCTGGCCGATCGCCAGTCCAAAATAAAGAATCCCCTCCCTGCCCAGACTCTCGGCAGTATCCCAGTCCCCAAATATATAAAAAAAATAATAATTTCCTCATTTCCCTGGTGTCTAGTGGACCCCCACCCTGTCAGGTAGTGCCCCCTCCCCCACCAATGACCACAAGTGGGCCATGGGCACAGCCTTCACTCACCTCCGCCCGGCAGCCCGACTGAGCTTTCAATGAATGAGTGCGTGCTTGCACAAGCACCGCGGCTCATTCATGTCGTCAACCACCAACAAGTGGGAACTAGCACTACCAGGGGCTGGAGGGGAGGGCTGCTCGGTCACCAGCGGGGGTATGGAAATGGCATTGTGACCCTGGGTCCCCCATTCCCCATCTAGCCCCACCAGTGACCGGGCAACTCCCTCCAGCCCCTGTAGTCACACTGTTGGTGGCTGAATCTGAGTGTCAATGAATGAGCACGTGCTTGTAAGCACGCGCCATCATTGAAAACTCAATGGAGCTGCGCGGGCTGTGGAGAATGATGGAGAAAGGCCGGCGTGGCCCGCTTGGAATCATGGGTGAGGGTGGAGGCACTACCTGACAGAGTAGGTCCACCAGACACCAGGGAAATTAGGGAAGTATTTTATTTTATACATTTGAGGGACGAGGATGAGGATATTGCTGAGAGTCTGGGTGGGGTGGATTCTTATTTTAGACCGACGATCGGCCAGAGGGGTGGGTTGGGACTACTAGACACCAAGGCTAAAAACATTTATTTAATGCTGGCCAGGAGGGGGGTGCACTTTAATTTTTAAATACCCCCTCCCAGTCACCTGAATACGAATAACGAATATTTCGGAACCGAATACCGAATATTCGAAAAAGGTATTCACACAGCCCTAATGCCAACAATTCGCCCTTTTTGGAGTGTTGGCAGAATCAGTGACAAAGTTACCATTTTCAACTTTGGCTTTGTTAAGTGCCTGTTTAACACCCTGAGGTCTAAGATAGACTGCCACTCCCCATTTTTCTTTGTGGTAAGGAAATACCTTGAGTAGAATCCCTTTCCCTTTTGTTGTACTGGAACAGGTTCCACTGTCTTTGACAGTAGCAGGTTTCAAACCTCTTTTTCTAAGAGTTTTCTTTCTGCATAGGTGGATGGTTTGAAAACTCTGGCTCTTAAAACCGGGGAGGGATTTGAAATTTAGAGACAATCCCTGACCCACTACTTCCAGGACCCACTTGTTTGTGGTGAGTTGATGCCAAGCCTGGAAATAGTGAGACAGTCTGCCTCCTACAGGCAGTGGGAAGGCAGCCTGTACCAACCTGTCAAAGTGTCTGTTTTGCTTGGGACTAGGACTGGGTCTGAGACTGGGAACCATGTCTGGGACCATTTGTGCCCCTGCCCCTGAAGTACCCCTGCTGTGGGTACTGCTGAAGTTGGGATGGTGGCCTAATTGCTCTTGAAGGTGGTTTTGCATTCATTCACCTTTTTCATGTAAGCCTCTGTTTTGTCCCCAAAGAGGGAATTATCCTCTAATGGGAAATCAATAGCCTTAGCTGAGTGTCCTGAATAAGGTTTGTGGCTCTCAACCAGGAAAACCTTCTCTTTGCTACAGTAATTGCCATCCATCTGGCAGCAGTGTAATTGAAGTCAGCAGCCATTTAAAATTGGTACTTGGCTGCCCCCAAACCAAATATTGCTGTTTCAGCTAGGTTAGTTGAAAGTGGACCTTGTCAACCATGGCCAGGACAGACTCCCAGAGAGATGTCTGGTACTGAACAGCATAAACTTGAAAATTTGCTTGTTTTATGGCTAAATAGACTGACAAATGGGCATTTTTTTTTTTGCCCGTGCTGTCAATTTTTCTGGAATCTTTTTCCGGAGGGCAGGATACCAGGGGTACTTTTGCTGTGTCACAGGCTGCTACTTGTACCACCCCCTGATGGACAGGGTGGGAGAAAAGGAAAACAGATCACTCCCTGTCGAGCTGGTATTTCTTATCCAACCTCTTATCAAGAGGTGGAGCAGAATTAGGAGTTTGTAAAATCTTTAGTTCATCTTTCTTTGTATCTTTCTTAGTGTATCTTTCTTGAATAATTTATTCATTGGGAGGAGCAGCTTTTTAGTGGATGTTAACCCCATTATTTCTAGATATTCTGCTTCCTCCTCATCCTCAGCCACTTCACTGGTGGTGATGTCTAAAGCAACCACCATCCTTTGCACAAAAGTGAAATGGAGGAATAATTCTCAGAGGCTCTGGGGGGTGAGACAAAGTTCTGTTCAGGGGAAACCTCAGGGTCAATGGGTTCCCTTTCCTCCTCTTCTTCATAATGTTCACCATAATCCTCATCCTCTAGGTAGGAAGGCTGAACAGAGGAGACTGACTGTCTAAAATGGGTCTGTACAGCAGTCTGCTGAACAGCAGGCAGATCCTATAAGGCCTGGATGATTTTGAAGGCCTGTGCAATCTCCTGAGGAGATGGCATATTTATTGCACCTACAGAAGTCCCCATTTGCTGAACAGCAGGGGGTTCTGTGTCTTAGATTTTTTTTGAGGAACCAGGGAGTCAGCCAGTCCAGCAAGCCTCTTAGGAACTGCCCATACCCGTATCAGGGGTAGCAGTTACATCTTTTGTGGTTTCACCCACAGTAGTAGAGTAGTAGAGGGTATCGGCTGGTCAGAGCTCGAGGAACTCTTAGGTGGAGGAACATTTTTTTTCCCCACAGCTTTCTCAGAAAAAGTTTTGTTGATGTCACAATCTGCTTTTAAATGTTCATAGCCAAGGCAGACAACACAAAGTATGTTTGTCTGCCTTATGCATCTCCCATATTCAGAACAAGGTTTAAACCCAGGTTCACTGTTTTTCATTTCGGTTTTTCTGACATTTTAAAGGAAATCTGATAAAATTACAAACCGTTAAATAATTGTTAAATTTTAGTTTTTATTTAGTGGTTGCGGTCAGTTCCGGAATCAATGGATGAACCGATCAGAACCGGAACTGGACGAGAATGAACCGAGGTTATCAGTTCTGTAACCACAGTTAGTGGTTACTAAAATAAACAAATTTAAAACAAAATCAAGTAAGTTAACAAAGTTTTTTAGTCAGAAACTCCAACTATCATTAGAAAACCCCGGTTCTCCTGTGGTTATACTGAACAGAGAGAAACTGAGAACAACAACTGTTTAACACTAAAAATGGAAGTTACGCACCTACCGTAATTCTTGATCTTCTTGGACAAAGTCTCCACCACTCATTCACACTGATGGAACTTCGCCGGAGGTGCTAGGACCCAGCGGGAGCAAACTTTTTTCAAGAGGGCCGTCTCCAGAGATGGAGCCTCGAGGAGTGGCACTGCGAGCCTCGGCCCGTGCAGCAATGACTGTTTCGGTGTTGACCCTCCAACCACCTCAGTACCTTTTTTCTAAAGGAGGTGCAGCGTAACTAACCTAGAAGGATAGCCTAACAAAAACCAGACATAAGATAGTCTGAACGACCCATGTAAGAAGGGTCAACAAAGAAGTCTTCACAACCCAAAGATCGAGGGAGTGAAGACCAACAACAGAGGTGAACTCAGGGGATGGTGAGTGGGCGTGTGAATGAGTGGTGGAGACTTCATCCAAGAAGATCAAGAATTATGGTAGGTATGTAATTTCCATATCTTTCTGGACATAAAGTCTGCACTACTCATTCACACTGATGGGAGAGTACCGAGCTAATAATCCCCCGAGAGGGTGGCAGGAGAAACCAAGAGCTCAAAAATTTAGGACAGAAGTCTGTTAACGATAGTCCTGCCAAATGAAAGATGTCATCTGGCATGGACATCCAGGGCATAGTGCTTAACAAAAGTATGCACTGAGCTCCAGGTAGCTGCATTGCAAATGTCTGCAATGGGCACATTGCGGATTTCCCCCGGGGATGCCGCGACTGCTCTAGAAGAGTGAGTGTACATTCTGCCCTCCAGCTTAACTTGCACCATGGAATAACAGTGGCGAAGGCATGCCACCAACCATGCCAAAATGCATCTGATGGTGACAGGTTGACCCAGCCGGGTCTCGCTGAAGGAAACAAACAGTTGTTGAGCTTTGTGAATTTCTTTTGTTCTATCCAAATAGAAATGCAGAGCTCTTTTGATGTCCAAAGTATGAAGGGTATGCTCTCCTTCATTTTGGAAGTTAGCAAAGTAAGTAGGTAGGACCAAAGGGTGGAATTCTGAAAGAACCATAGGCAGGAACTTAGGATGGGTCCTGAGAACTACTTTATCCTTAAGAAATACAGTATACGGAGGGTCTGTGACAAAGACATGTATTTCAGGAACTTTGCAGGCCGAGGTAATGGCCAACAGGAAGGCCGTTTCAAATGAGCATGTTTAACACAAGATTAATGTCCCAGGCTGCAACTGGACGTCTGATAGGAGGTCTGGTATGTAGAATACCCTTAAGAAACCTCTTAACTACAGGTAATTGAGCCAGTGACAAGGAAAGTACTGGCTCATGATAAGCTGAAATGGCACAAAGGTAAACTTTGACTGTAGAGTATTGTAGACCTGAATTTGAGAGGTCTAAAAGATACTCTAGAACTTTATCTGGTGAGCAGGAAAAAGGATTCAAAGAGGATTTTGCACACCAGAGAGAAAAACGCTTCCATTTGGCTGTGTAAGTTTTTCTGGTGGCTGGCTTGCACGCAGCCAAAAGAATATCTGAAACTCTCCGAGAGACATTGAATCTGTTCACTTCTATCTCTTCAGGAGCCAAGCGTGAAGAAGAAGCGACCTCAGATTGGGGTGGACCACAGGCCCCTGGGTCAGAAGGTTCATCCGAAGGGGAAGCTCATTCAGAGGGGTTTCCAACATACTGCTGAGTAACATAAACCATATCTGTCAAGGGCAGAAGGGAGCAATGAGGATTATTTTGTCCCCCTAGGACTCAAATTTGAGATGTACCCTCTGAATTAGTGGAAGAGGAGGAAAGGCGTATAGAAAGTGTTTTGTCCACTGCAGCCTGAACCATCCTGACAGAAAATGCCAGGCCCTGGATTTCTGGAGCAGAAGAGAGCAGCTTTGTGTTGAGTGAGGATGTAAAAAGGTCCAGGTCTGGAGTTCCCCACTCTGTGAATAGTGACTGAACTACGGTTGAGTCGAGAGACCACTCGTGAGGATCCGTCTCTGTTCTGTTTAGACGGTCTGCCAGTTCGTTCTGCACTCCTGGCAGGTAGACCGCCTGAATTAGGGCCTTGTGCTCTAAACACCATTCCCAGACTCTCATCGCTTCCCTGCATAAAGGGTAAGAATGTGCAACGCCCTGCTTGTTGATGTAATACATCACTGCTTTGTCGTCCATTTGAAGGAGAATGTTCTTGTGACAGAGAATGTCCTTCAAAGCCTGAACTGCATAAAGGACTGCTCTCATTTCTAGGACATTTATGTGAAGCTGGGACTCGTCCTGAGTCCACGAACCTTGGGTGTGGAGATTCTGACAGTGAGCTCCCCACCCCATCAGGGATGCGTCCGTGGTAATGGAAATTTGATAATCCAACGAGCAAAGGGATACCCTTCCAGAAGGTTGTCCTCTTGCGACCACCAGGTGAGTGACCTCTTCAGGGGTTCTGTCACCTTGATGAGAAAGGACTGAGGGTGAGTGGTTGGAGACCACTGAGTACTGAGCATCCACTGAGAGGTTCTCATGTGGAGACGTGCTAGGGGTACAGTGAACACCGAGGATGCCATGAGACCCAGCATCCATTGCATCAAGATATCTCAAACTGAGCTGTTCTCTCTCTGATGTATCGGGCCATCTGTAGGATATCGCTCCTTCCGTCCTCTAGAAGAAAAGCTTTCACACAGGAGATGTCCAGAAGAGTTCCTATAAAAAGGAGCTTCTGGGAGGGCTGTAACTGTATTTTTTTTGAGATTAAGCAGGACTCCCATGGACATGAGAAAGGTCAAGGCTGTGGCTACGGCGTCAAGAGTTCCATGCCTGGAAGGACTTGCTAGAAGCCAGTTGTCCAGATATGGGAAACACTTGATTCTGATCTTTCTGAGATGCACTGGTGAGAATTGCACAACACTTTGTAAAAACTCGTGGCACTGAGGATAGCCCAAAAGGCAGGACTCTGAACTGATAATGCTGGCCCAGAGCTACAAACCGCAGGTATCTGTGGTGTTTTGGGTGTATAGGGATATGTTGGTAAGCATCCTGCATATCCAGGGAAGCTAGCCAATCATGTTGATGAAGCAAGGGTAACAGGGTCCCGAGCGATACCATCTTGAACTTTTCCTTGAAAAGAAACTTTTTTAACTTTCTGAGGTCCAGAATAGGGCGCATGCCACCGGTCTTTTTCGGGACCAGGAAGTAATGGGAGTAGAAACCTGTGTTTCGTTGATCCAGCGGAACTATTTCTACTGCCCTGTTGTTCTGAAGGCCTTGTATCTCTGAGGCAAGAAGGTCTGACTGAATTGTTGACAGCCTGGGCTGTCATTTGGGGAGACGATCCGGAGGGGCTTCTGAAAGTTTAAGGGAGTACCCCTCGCGGATTATCCGGAGGACCCATTTGTCTGATGCTATAGCCTTCCACTGGTTGTAGAATTGAGTCAGACGTCCTCCCACTGCTGAGGAGGAGTCCCCCTCAGGGAGTTGAGGTGGAACCTGGGCCAGAAACTCAGAAGGTGGCACTGGGCGCTTTGGGCCCCTGTGCCTTGTGCTGCATTTTCTTTTGAGGCTGGGGGGCTTGGTTTTTGTTAAAACTTCCCCTGCCCTAGCCCCGAAAGGACTGACGGTTGTGAAATTGACATTTGTTAACACCCCCCCCCCCCGAGAAGGTATGGGAGCAGGTCGAGCCATTTTAATGGCCGACCTAGTCTTCTATGTGGCCTCCAGTGTTTGCTCTAATTGAGGTCCGAACAGATACAAATAGTCAAAGGTAACACCATGACCTGTTGTTGGGCATCATTCATGAAGCCGAGTGCGTAGCCAGGATTGACGCGGTACAAATGCCGCTGCCGCCTCGGAAGCATAGCAAAGCGTCCATAGCTGCTTTAACCTACTGTTTGTTAGACTCAAAACCCCAGTTATGGTCTGAAGCAGCTCAGAACTAGAGTCCAACTCGGCAGAGGTTCCACCATCTGTTTGAGCGAATGCCAAAGAACATACTCATATTGGGAGAAATAGCCCTGTAGCTGGCAATACACTACCCAGGGTGGAGGCAGCAAAGACACTCTTACCTAAGGTGTCTATCTTATAAGAGTCTTTGTTTATAGGCTGGGCTGTATATGCCAGAGGGAGAACAGCCTTATCATTCTCTGCCAAGATTACAATGGGGTCTGCAAAGGCCTTGGAGGCCAAAATGGGTCAATCCTTGGGAGCAACATACTTCCTGTCCATGGACTTAGCCACAGAAGGAATGAGAGCGGGATTATTCCACACCATCTGAGAGAGCGTCTCAAAGGATGGTTGTACCGGGGAGTTAAATCCATAGGGATCTCCAGAACAAGTAGGTATTGGAGTCTCAAAAGCTTCCCAGGATCGATATCTGTAGTCTGAGAGAAACAGTAGAATTTAAATTTTTCAGCAGAGACTTAAATGACAGGTCTTCAACCACAGACTCTGCGGCAGGATTAATCCTTGCTCCTTCAACATCATCACCCAGATGAAGATCTGGGTCGAGCTCAATATCATCCCTGACAGCCCGGAGGAACTGCATGGACAGGAAAGGAGTGAAAATCAGTAGGAATTGAGAAAAAAGGATTAGGGGTGAGAACCCTGAAGGCTGGAGAGCTGTGCACCAAGCCTCGGCGCCGAAGAAGAACATGGTGCCGAAGGCAAGGGACATGGCACCATCAGAAATAACCCAGCAGGTGGCGCCGACAGAGCCCACAGCGCCAACAGGCGCATCGACACCGAGGACAGCGCCGACAACCCCAGCGGTGCTGACAACCCCAGCAGCGCCGAGGATGGCACCGACAACCCCAGCAGGGCTGAGAACAGTGTCAACAAGCGCGCTGATGCCGAGGACAACACAGAGAGACCCACTGATGCCAAGAGAGCTCCCGATGGCGCCGAAAGCAATCCAGGGCCTGAAGACTCCGATTTGAAGAAAAAGGAGGAAGAATACCAGAAGATAAAGGCATCGGTGTGGCCCCCTGCGCCGCAGCCATGTGAGGGGGGGGGACACCTGAGCACGGAGTCAACGGCACCGAAGAAGGCGCTGCATGAATAGGAAGGTCCAACCACCCTACCCACTCCCCTGAAGGGCCCAAAGGCCTTGGAGTGACCAGGCCAGGCAGCTGGACCAACCTCCAAGCCCACTGCTCCATAAGAGCAGCCCACTGATGAAATTGCTCATCGGAAGCCCTTTCAGCAGGAGAGGAAGGGCTCCGATGTCGAAGAGGTCAGGCACCGGTGACAGAAACCAGTGACTCCGGAGGAGGAGACCGGCATCTGATCCCAACGACTGACCGTCGATGTGCAGACATGCAGAAGGCGACCTCGGTGATGCCTTCTCTTTTTGAACCTGTGGGCCGAAGAAGAGCTCAAGGCCGAACAGTGCCGAGAGTGCGACCATTTTCTTTTATGCTTCCGGGGGGACTGCCTATCCCCCCGGGCATTGGACCGTCCATTGTTGGACACTCCCTCTGGAGAAGGCGTCAGAGCAGCTTTCATATGACGTCTCCCTACCATCACCTGACCCGCTTATGGTCGACTTTGTCAATGGAGGGCTGAAGACTTCTTTTTCTTAATAAGTAAAAATTTTAAAAGTAAGCGGTACTTATTCGTAGATAAATTACAAAACAATAAACTGAAAACTACGCTGCTAGTTTGAAGTTTGACTCCCGGTGGGCAAGTGACATCATCACTGAAGCGCACTCGACAGTGGGAAAAAAGGAACTGAGGCGGCTGGAGGGTGGCCTTGAGGTAGTCATTGCTGCCTGAGCCAAAAGCTTGCGGTGCCACTCCTCGCAGCTCCATCTCTGGCACGTCCCTCTTGCAAAAGTTTGCTCCGCTGGTCCTAGCACCCCGAAGTTCCATCAGTGTGAATGAGTGGGGAGACTTATGTCCAGGAAGATCTACGGTTTAATATAAATTTACAAAAAGTAAAGGAAGCAAATGAAAGAAAAAAGATACTTATATGTATTTTATAAGTTCTTCTTGTCACAATGACATGATGAGGAGGAAACTCCAAGCATCTAGTCTTGACAGGTGGAGACAGAAATCTGAAGGGTTTAGAATGTAGGCAGTTAGTATAAGGCAGCATTTGAGAAAGTTGCATGTGCAAAGATTCTATCATTTGCATATGTTCCATCTCTCGGGCAGGTCTATCTTAAAGGGTCACTGCAAGAGTTATGAATATTTGCAGTATTCCTGGGGTTAGAATGCCCATTTCCCCAAAGTGTCAATCTTGTGAGATTATTTATAGGCCATGCTGTGGACTCCTCAGGAGGACAGCTTTATCGATTCTCCATAAGCACTACAAGAGCACCCATAATAGGCTGTGAGGCCAGAAAAGGTCTGTCTTTGGGGCAGACATAATTCCTATCTGTGGACTTGGCCACAGAAGAGATTAGTGCCAGTCTGTCCCACACTTCTTGAGACAGAGTCTCAAGGAGAGGCACCGGTGGAGTAAGGGCCACAGGAATGTTAGGGAACATGAAGGAACTCGAGACGGAAAAGCTTGTGGGGCCACAGAGGAAGTCTGTAGGGCCAGTGATGAACCCATATTCTGAAGAGGGATTGAAAGAAAGATCTTCTACCAAGGGCTCAACTGACACAGAAAGTTTGCTTTCTCCCCATAAAATGAGTCATCCTCCAAATCTTCAGACATAAGTAGGTCAGGGTCAGACTCATCATGCTCAAGTTCTACCTTGGGAAGACCACTGAAGGCAGGTCCGTGCCAGGAAAACACAGTAGACGCCAAAACCCAGATTGGCGCCGAGGACCCTGGCACCGAAGTTGAAGTCGGTGCCGCCCGAGGCGCCGAGGATCCCAATGCCATCCATGGCATTACTGAGGGCCACAGCATCACTGGCAACCCTGCCAAACCTGGAAAGAAAGGGAGAGGGAAGCAATGGTCGTGAGTCAAGTAGAAAGCAAGAAGAGGAGGGGTAAGGCACCTGAGCCGAGCATTGATAGCACCGTTCCTGAGAAGGCGCCGGAGACACATCCTGACTTGACCGACCCATCTGGGGCCTAGCAGCTCCCAGACCCGAAGGTCCGGGAACTGGGTCCACCAGCAAGGGTAACCGGGGCAGATGCCACACCTGCTACTCTATAAGAGCGGCCCAGTGATGAAACTGCTCAGCGAAAGCCCCATCAGAGGACAGAGAGGGGCTCTGGTGACAGAAATCTCGGGCATTAAGATCAGGGACCACCGAAGACCCCATGGGGGTTGGGGTGGGCCTACCCCTCTTCACAACCCCAAGATTCCCTCACAGATGTTCCAGAGGGTGACCTCGATCGGTACCATTTCTTCTTGCCGACTGGAGGAAGAAGAGCTTGAGAACTAAGTGCTGCCAGGGTACCGACCAGGATCGGGGAACAGACCCGCTTCTTTTGTCCTTTTGGGAGGACTGTCTTCCCTCCCAAACACTGGACTACCTGTGGTCTGACCCCCCCTCCACAAAGGGTGGCGGACTGGACACAGTCCCACTGCCAGAACAGCTTTCTAGCGAAGTCTCCTTCCTGTCACCGATACTATTCGTGGTTGACTCCATCGATAACACGCTGAGAGAATTTCTTTCATCTTTTTTTAAAAATAAAAATAATATTATCAACTAAAACTAACTAAACGAAACTGTACGACTATAGCTGCTGTCATATAGACCTGAAGACTTGATTCCCAGTGGGCGAGCAATTTCGTCACTGAAGCACACTCGACAGAGGAAAAAAGGAACTGAGTCGGTTGGAGGGTTGGCACAGAGATAGCCTACACAGGTGCGAGCCAGTCTCACAGTGCCATGCATGTGTGGCCCTACCTCAGAGCCGACCCTCCTGAAGATTTTTGGCTCCCGCTGGGTCCTAGCGCCTCCGGCGTAGTCCCAATAGTGTGAATGAATGGTGAAGACTTTTAGTTCAGGAAGATCAATAAGTAACTATAGCTAAGGTGCAACACCTCCACTTCAGGAACCAGATGTATCCAGCTACATGACACATTAGAGGCCTTCTGCAGCTTCTACCAAGTGCTGTACTCACCAGAAAAGGACCCTTCCCTGCAAGCTGTAAACGCTTACTTCCAAAAATTATATCTCCCCAGATTGACTCAGGAACACCAAAAATGTCTGATGTCCTCTCTTCTCTCAGAGATCAAGGAAGTCCTCAAAGGCTCCAAAACCATTAAAGTTCCAGGACTGGATGGCTATAGCTCTGAATTTTACAAGGAAACATCTGAACAGACACTCCCCATGCTCTAACAGGTGTTTCATGAGGTCTTATCAGGCAGAAGCCTCCCCCTTTTGGACATACACCTCCATATCAGTGATTCTTAAACCAGATAAAAACCCTACCAACTGCAGTTCTTACCGCCCAATCACAGTCCTCAGCACCAACTATAAGTTCATCTCAGTCAATGCCAAACACCTAGGTAAGATTCTTCCTTCTTTGACGGAATTGGACCAGACAGGTTTTGTCTGAGCATGAGCTACCACTGACAATACTCACCGCACTATTGTAAGTTTTGTAATGTGATGGACTTTTGTAAGAATGTATCCACTGGTGTTCCCTAAGGCTCCATTCTGGGCCCCCTACTATATAGCTTATTCATAAACCAACTGCCTGATACCTGTCATTCTGCAAATGTACTTCTCTATGCAGACAATGCTTTTATCGATTTCAAGAACCCTAACATTGGCTGCCTTACCTCCGTCCTACAGGGTAATTTTGAGGCCCTTAAAAAATGGTTCTCCTAAAATAAACTGGTTCTAAATTACAAAAAAAAAACTAAGACAATGCTCTTCACAAACCCACAAATGAAGAAAAGCCTCCCCCAGTCATCTGCAATGACCTGGGACATATCGTGAGCAGGTGGAAACCTTTAAATACCTCAAGGGTGATCATGGACAATACCTTATCTTTTGTTCCCCACATTAATCACCTTGTATCACTGGTAAACAGAAGATTGGGAGCCTTGTTCCATAACTGGGTCAGCCTCACTGCTGATGCTAGACACCTCACAGTGGCAAGCTCAATACTGTCTCTAGTTGACTATGGCCTCCTTGTCTATGCAACTGCCTGTAGACCAATTATCAGCAAAATAAATATTATCCATTATTAAGGACTGTTGGTTTCTGCTTGGGGCTGACAAGCGCCCCATAATTGTACCTCTACACTCAAAAAATTGGTTACTCTACCTAGCAGAATTAATCAGACATGTCTGCTAGCCAAGAAGATGCTACTGGGCTTAACTCCTGGCCCAACTCACTGCTTCCACTCTGTCTCCAATCTCTACAACACCAGGAGCATGACTTAGAATGCCCCTGAACTGCCTTTCCGCCATACTCAGCTGGGCAAGCATTTATTTACAGTTAGGACTGCTGGCTGGTTAAGTGAGCTGCCTGATACCTTGCTCAATCTACCTAAGCTTGATCAGTTTAAGATAACACTACAGGCAACCCTAACAGTTCAATGCAACTGTAACTAAATCATCCTAACTAAAGTCCCTCCCAGTATGCTCTTTGAACTGTGTCTGGCTCTGAGGCTATGTACCATGACTATGCTTGATCTACACTAATTCTGTCTACCTGCCTTATTGTAAAATTGTATGCAATTGATCCATCCTTTTTATTTGTACTTGTTTGACAATATTTGTACTTTACTTCATTCCACTGGAACTTGCTTATTGTATTTGTTATGTTGCTTTGTAATCTCTGCTATTAACGTGGAACCTTTGTAAAAGAGCACTTGTGTTCTAAGGTATTCTCCAAAATTTTCCATAAATAAATAAACTATTTACATTCTCCATCAGCTCTACTCCACTCCTTTCCCTTCCGTAGTTCTGAGTCTTGATGCCAAGAAGCACCTTTGACTGCGTCTCCTGGCCTTTTCTGAATGGGGAGCTGGAGTGGCTAGGATTCCCAAGGTCTTCTGTACAGCTCTTGCAGAGGATATACAAGTGGCTGCAAACTGCAGTTAATGTTAATGGTCACCACTCCACAATAATCTCACTTAGACATGGTAACAGGAAAAACTGCCTCTTATCCCTTCTACTGTTTGCACTTTATATAAAGCCTCTTGCACAGGCCATCCAGAAATCACAAAAGTTTAGGAGTGTCCAAGTTCAGCGACAAAAGCAATGCATAGCTTTTTATGCAGATGACAGCCTGCTCTACCTATGGGATCCTGACATTTCTCTTCCAATAGCCTTCAGACTTATCCAGAGCTTTGGAATGGTATCTGGCTATATAAACCGAACACTTCTAAAACTGAACCCGTAATATTCCACTACAGACCCTTTACAAGCATTCAGGCATGTTTCCCTTTCAATTGGGAATTAGAGACTGAAAAATATCTCAGAATCCATCTTACCTGCAATCCACAGGATTTATATAAACATAACTGCAAGCCTTTTACAGCTCAGCTAACGGAGGATCTTACTCACTAGGATACATTACCTCTCAGTCTCACATGTAAAGTGGACACAATTCAGAGGGTGATGTTACCCAGGGCCCTCTATTTGTTCCAAAATGTTCCCTTGGCACTACATCAATCCACTTGGAGACGATGTTATAAACAAATCTCCAGATTCCTGTGGGCAGGCCAGTGGCCTCGAGTGTCTCTGAAAGTTCTATTTCTCCCATGGGACACAGGACACCTGGCACTCTCAAACCGGAATGTCTATTTTTGGGTATTCCATAGCTGCTTCTTGAGTCTTTGTTATCTGGCTGGTACTCTGCCAATCTGGCTTCAATTAGAAAGAGCCATGAGATCAAGAACCCCTCCAAAATGTGTGACAAGTAAGAATATTGGAGTTACTTTAAAAAAAATTGCAGGCTTCGAAGCAGCAAAAGGGGGAGGGAGCTCTGGTACCTTAACTATATGCTTTTGTCTGGTCACACACCAGGTGCCTCCCCACAAATTTTAAGTAATAAAGCCAGGAGAGTGGTTTCTCCACAAACAAATACAGAGAAAGCAGGGGGAACTCAGCTCTGCAAGGCAAATTAAAATATGATACTTTTTTCTGGACCGATAGAGGTGGTCACTTTGCCGAAGTGGTCAGGCTTAATCATAATTCAGCTGGATGAGAAGAACCCCTCCAAAATGCATGACAAGTAAGAATTTTGGAGTTACTTTAAAAAAATTGCAGGCTTTGAAGCAGCAGAAAGTGGGGTTGGGGGGGGCTTTGGTTCCTTAACTGTATGCTTTTGTCTGGTCACACACCAGGTGCCTCTCCACAAATTTTACTAAGATGTATTGTAAATGCAGGGGTTGAGCATGCCAAGCCCTTCATAAAGAGCAATCTTTCCCATTAAGGAATTCATTCCTGTGCTATTTCATGTAATGGGTGATGCCACCACCCTAGCTAATCCCAACCCCTGGATGAGAGAACAAGACCTGGCATGCACTCAGGAAAACTTTGTTGCTTACACCACTTATGCCCCTGCTTTGCCCTATTTTTGTGCCTGTGGCATTTTCTTCCGCTGTCTGAGATCCTGCTACTAGGTGCCTACCAGTGCCACGGCATGGAGGGATAGAAGGAAGATCCTGGGGATCACTGGGAAGGCAAGACGGAGGGTGAGCTGGATGTCATTATCCACCTAGGTACTAATGACCTGGCAAATGGGAGCCAAAGGAAGTTCAGGAAGAGTTTAGGAAACTGGGAGGGTCTCAAGCAAATAACTACTTCTGTCACTTTCTCAAGTACTACCTGTGAGAGGCAAGGAGAGCATAGGAGTGCTTGCACCAGGAACTTTAACTCATGGTTGAAGAACTGGTGCTGTGAGGAAAGGTTTGGATTCATTGGTGACTGGGGACCCACCTGGAGGGATGGAGGTTTGTTCAGCCTGACGCCTGCATCCATCCTGGAGAATCCAGCACTCAATGATAAGTTTAAATGCTACATTGACAAGCTCACCCCACAGCTAGCAGTGGAACCAATGAACCAGAAAGTGGCTATCTCTGCAAAGCAGTGTGCAAAAGATGGAGATTAGTGCCCAAGAGGTGGATAAGCAGAAAAGGGGCAAATTCAGCAGAGCGACGAGACAGCAAGGAGAACCAGGGATAAATGACAACCAAGGAAGGGGCTGGAGTAGAACTGTGAAACAGTCTAGGAGAGTCAAATCATGGAACGCCATGTGTGCAAATGCCAGGAGCCTTAGCAACAAGATGGAAGATCTGGAGGCTGTCATGGTGCAGTCAGACCTGGACATTGTGGCGATCACTGAAACTGGTGTAATGATAACCACGACTGGGAGATGGCCATACCTGGCTACAACATATTCAGAAGAGACAGAGCAGGCAGGAAGGGAGGAGGAGTGGCACTGTATGTGAAAAATGACATAAGGGCCACAGAGATCCAGGAGGAACAAAATGGGGGAGAGATACTGTGGGTTAAGCTGGAAAGGAAAATGGGGACAGCCATCCGCAGGTGTGGTCTATAGACCACCAGCACAGGAGGAAGAAACAGATAGGAGCTGATGCTAGCCATCCAAAGGATGGCAGACAAGAGTGAGGTAGTACTGGTTGGAGACTTCAATATTCCAGACGTGGACTGGAGCATCCCAGCAGCAGCATCAACTAGAGCAGATTTATCCTGGACTCCTTCAGTGCCTTCCTCAAGCAACTGGTCATGGAACCAACTCGGCAGAAGGCAATACTGGACCTTGTGCTCACAAACAGGGACAGTGTGATGGGGTAACAGTGGGGAGCACCTGGAAACAGTGACCACCAGTCATTGAGGTTTGAAATCACAGAAAGAGCAGAACCAAACCACACAAAAACATGTATCCTGGATTTTAGGAGGGCAGACTTTGGGAAAATGGGGAGATACTTGAAAGAGGCATTAAGGGAATGGGACAGGAATTAGGGGTTGAGGAACAGTGGGCAGTATTTAAAATGGGATTACAAGAACAACAGAATTGTGCATTAAGCAGGTTAGCAAGAGGAAAAGGAAGGAGACCATTATGGTTTTCAAAGAGGTAGCAAAAGTGAAAGCCAAAAAGATTGCATTCAGGCAATACAAAAGACACAGGCAGAAGGGATAGGGAGAAGTACCGGAGAAGCAAAGGGAGGCAGGAGGTCAGTAAGGGAAGCCCAAGCTCAGACAGAAGAGCACATTGCAAAATCAGTGGGTAGAGGGGACAAAACCTTTTACAGGTACATAAGTGAAAAAAGAAAGACAAAGGGAGGGATAGTGAGACTGAAGGGGGAGAATGGGGGCCACGTGGAGGATGACAACAGTAAAGCTGACATATTGAACAGGTACTTCTGCTCAGTCTTTACTGAGGAAGAGGAGGGTAATGGGTCTGAAGGAAGTACAAGAGGTGAGAATGGTGCAGAAATGGACACAAGTCCCTTTACACGAGAAAGGGTCCTGAAGGAATTGGAAGTAATAAGAGTTGGATAAAGCAATGGGGCCAGATGGGGTGCACCCCAGGGTCCTTAAAGAACTAAGAGAGGTGGTGGCTGAACCTCTGGCTATCCTGTTTAGCTGATCACTGGAAACAGGGGAGGTACCCAAAGACTGGAGGACAGCAGATGTAGTCCCTTATACAAAAGTGGGAACAAAGAGGAAGCAGGGAACTACAGACCAGTCAGCCTCACCTCGGTAGTGGGGAAGATCATGGAAGCACTACTGAAGGAGAGATTGGTAGAACATCTGGTTGTCAATGGACTACAGGACCCAAGGCAGCATGGTTTCACCAGGGGGAGGTCATGTCAGACCAACCTCGTTGAATTTTTTGACTGGGTGACTAGGGAGGTGGATCAGGGGAGGGCAGTGGACATGGCCTATCTGGACTTCAGCAAGGCCTTTGACACTGTGCCACATAGAAGACTATTACACAAACTGGGGAATATGGGCGTGGGCAGGACAGTAGTGTGGTGGGTAGGTAACTGGCTGGGTGGCAGGACACAGAGGGTGGTGGTAAATGGCTGTCACTCCACAGAGGGAAGAGTGACCAGTGGGGTACCACAGGGATCAGTGCTGGGACCGGTCCTATTCAACATCTTCATCAGTGACATTGCGCAGGACCTAGAAGGCAGAATTTCACTGTTCGCTGATGACACAAAGCTCTGTAACAGAGTAGACACACCAGAGGGTGTAGACAGAATGAGAAGGGACCTGCAGAAACTTGAAGAATGGTCAGGGGTTTGGCAGTTGAAATTCAATGCAAAGAAGTGCAAGATAATGCATATGGGGCACAAAAACCCTGGCACAATATATCAGTTGGGGGGTGAGGATATAGCATGCACCAAGCAGGAAAGGGATCTTGGGGTTATCATCTCTGATGACCTCAAGGTAGGGAAGCAGTGTGACAAGGCAGCAGGTAAAGCAAATAGGATGCTGGGATGGTAAGGCAGGGGCATCACCAGCAGGAAAAGGGAGGTCATAATTCCGCTATACAAGACACTAGTGAGGCCCCACCTGGAGTACAGTGTACAGTTCTGGAGACCATACCTACGTAAGGACATAGACAGGGTAGAGAAGGTTCAGAGGAGGGCAACAAAGATGGTGCATGGATTGCATCACAAGTCCTATGAAGACAGGTTGAAGGAACTGAACATGTACTCCCTGGAGGAGAGGAGGGGGAGAGGGATATGATAGAGACATACAAGTATCTTACAGGGAGGAACAGGGTGCAGGAAAACACTATTTTTAAGCGAAAAAGATGTTCCAGGACTAGAGGGCATGGGATGAAGTTGGAGGGAGGACGATTCAGAGGAAACATGAGAAAGAATTTCTTCACAGAACGGGTGGTGGACACGTGGAACACCCTGCCAGAGGAAGTGGTGGGGGCTGAAACAATCACGGGATTTAAGAATGCATGGGATAGACATAAAGGAATTCTGGAGGTCAGGGGTAAGGGGCAACAGACTTCTAGGAAAACAAGCTGAACTTACAAGCTGAAATGGGCAGACTGGGTGCTCAATAGGCCCTTATCTGCCGACACTGTCTATGTATCTACTACCACTGTGAGAGATCCTCTCTACAATACCTACATTAACTCTTTTCAGGCAATACTCTTCTCTCCTTTCTTGACATGCAGACCAAGTTTGGTCTGGAGCAGGGCTGACTTTTAGTGTTATCTAAAAATCCATCTCTATGTTCTCTATTTGCCCCGGGCAATGCAACGGCTGGACTCCCTTCCAGCCATAATTCAGCATTTCCTAACTTTCCTTAGAATGGGGATTATGGAACACTCAATATCCACTACGGCACAGGCTCTGTTAGTCTCCCTTGGTGATAAACACATTGGCTATATCCCAACGTTGGAGTTAAGAAATTGGGCCCTTTATATCAGAAGCAGAGAAACATACAATTTGCCAGACAGCTGCCTGGATCACAAGTTCACACCAATATATCTAGAAACAAAGTCCAGGGTACTTCAGAACACTTGTGATCACATCCCATTACTTGCCTACCCAAAGCGCCTCCTACTGGTGCCACTGTGGTTACCCTAGGACTATGCACACTCACATTATGTGTGACAGCCCAGTTTTATGACCCACTTCAAGTTATCGGAGATGGAGTTTGAATAACTTTTTCAGCAACTTCTTAAGTTTACCCAAGAAATTTACCTGCTGCTACAGTACCCTCTAGGTTTTCATGGAAAACACACTAAATATCCTTTAAGGATTTTTAATCACTGCTAGTAAAAAGTTACCACTAGGCTTTGGCTCACCCCACAACCAACTGAGACTGGTGCCTGGTGGGCCATGGTTAAACAGATATACAAAACAGAAAATATCACACCTTCTTTAGATAACCATGTTGACCTCTGTGCCTCTAGATGGAATAATTGGATTATGTACGCTATGGGAAGGGATAGAGATTTTGCTCCCTAGAATTCTCCTTAAGGATAGACATTATTGAGCTTGTCCACACATTTTCCTACAGGTATACTTCCCCAGATTACAGACTGTAGATATCTTCATATCTACTGCACCTAGCTGTACTACTAGGAGGACTGGTGGGGATGCAGCTTGGCTCCCACCTCCCTCCCTCCCCACTGCAGACCCCAAGGCTATCCACTCCTTCAGGAGACACTTTCCCTCTAATGTTGGAAAACTGGTAATGAATCCAATTTTGTTTGTGTGGAATGCCCTCCCCACACTGTCCCTAAATGGTGTGTGTGTGCAATTCATTGATGTTTATCAAACAGGTTAGACATGCTGTTCTTGCTAAGCTTGCAGGGCTGCACCACTACATATAGTTCAAATGCTTCTATATTATATGAACTGTATTCGTATCACCTGATCCTTGTTCCAATAAAGGTTACTGACAAAAATGAAAATTACGCACTTCCACCGTAATTATGATCTTTCTGTGTATCTTCACCATTCATCACTGTTGGGTACTCGGCCGGAGGTCGGGACCCCATGAAAGCTTTTTTTTTTTTTAGGTGGTGGCTGGAGCCGATGCACCATCGGCACCACCCTCGAGGCTGACACACTGTTAAATGCTTGAAGGTTCAGATATATTCTCTCAAGTAAGATAACCAAAAAAATGAAAAACCCAGGAACATGCTGTTTTAGTTTTCAGGTTATTCCCTAGACATTCACTTATCCAAGTAGCAATCCCAAGCTACTGGGGACTTCAATATTGTTACCAGCGGAGTTCACTGTATTTTCATCTATATGGAGCCATCTCCTGGTATTGTGCTTAACTACAATAAGGTAGTCTCATGTCCTGTTCTCCCCACCCCCAACTACAAATAATTAAATGACTCAGTGGAAGAAATTATTAATCTCAACGTATCTGTAAAGAATATTTTATCAGTCTATATGTACACATTTATGAATACAGAACTGAAGAGAGCAGAATAGTACGCTGATCTGTATAATGCCTTTCACAGCAATGTTAAGGTCTAGTCTTTGTGCAAAGCTATAGGATAGGCACTAGCAGTGTAAACAAACAGAACACCCTTAATGTGCTTATCAACATCCCGCACCCAGCCATAGATCATTTTATTTGAGCCTGCCTTACTGAGAGAGAGAGCATATTACATAGAAACATAGAAACATAGACTTTGACGGCAGAAAATGACCACTTGGCCCACCCAGTCTGCCCATTTCCCTACCTACTGGATAAGCTGCAGATTCTAGTTAACCAACAGCCTGCTTCCTGCAACCCCGCACTATAATTGCTTTGTGTCTGTCCCAAGCATGTTTGAATTCCCCCACTGTTTTAGACCCAACGACCTCCTCAGGAAGGCTGTTCCATGTATCCACCACTCTCTCCGTGAAAAAGAATTTCCTCACATTACCCCTGAGCCGTCCCCCATTATCTTTAAACTGTGCCCCCTTGTTCTTACACATCTCTTTTTCTGAAAGATGCTACCCTCCTGGACTTTGTTGATTCCCTTGAGGTACTTGAACGTTTCTATCATGTCCCCCCTGTCCCTCCTTTCATCAATGGTATACATATTAAGCTCTCCCAGTCTCTCTTCATATGGTTTCTGATGTAGACCCTGCACCATTTTAGTTACCCTCCTCTGGACTGCTTCCATCCTGTCTATGTCCTTGCGTAGATGAGGTCTCCAAAACTGCACACAGTACTCAGATGGGGTCTCACCAACTGTCTGTATAGAGGGTAATCACTTCCTTTTTCTACTTGTGATGCCCTTCCTATGCATCCCAGTATCCCCCTGGCTCTCCTTACTGACTTCTCACATTGCTTACCCACCTTAGGTCATCTGATATGACTACTCCCAGGTCCCTTTCCATTTTGTTGTTGTTAGTACCTCCCTGCTATTGTGTACTCTTCTCCTGGGTTTTGTTTCCCAGGTACATTACTTTGCACTTCTTTGCATTGAATCTAAGTTGCCATATGTCTGACCATTCCTCCAACCTTGCCAAGTCCCTTCTCATCTTTTCTACCCCCTCTTGTGTATCAACTCTGTTACAGATCTTTGTGTCATCTGCAAAGAGGCATACTTTTCCCTCCAGACCCTCTGCAATGTCACTTATAAAGATGTTAAAGAGGATTGGACCCAGTACTGAGCCCTGAGGTACTCCACTAGTAACCCCCCTTTCTTCGGAATGTGTTCCATTCACTATATTCACTTCATATTGGGCTAGAGTAGCAGGGTAGTTCCCTCTTTTCACAAAGTGACATACTGTAGAGCCATTAACTTACTCAAAGACAGCTGAAGAAATGGGCAGACAGGATCTAGGTTCAATCTTTCATCCAAAGGATGGCCCTTTCACACTTCAGCATATTCCTAGGACCTAGCTGCACTGCTGTATTAGTTTGGATATACATCCAAGTCACAAGTGCAGGACCTGACTCAGAGGTGAGTGGTACCACTGCACCACACACATATGCATACACACTCAAACACTGAACTAAAACTGAAGGCCAAATATTTATCAAATTACATTACTGTCATTCCCAGTTCCACGGAGGAGCATTTTCTCTTCATATGATGAGGCTGACAAAAGACATTACAGTTAAAACAGCTACAGTCAGGCATGAATAGGGTCTGACTAAGGGATCAGCAGCAGTAAACTGGGCTTCGACTGGCACCCAAGTTCAGGAGCAGATGTCGGGAGGCTGGGGATCTGGCAGCCAGCTTGGAATGAACTTTCCCTGGCAGCACTCTCCAGCTTGGAAAGGGTCGGAACCGTGCTCTACCACGACAGCAACCACTGGTCGAGAGGAGAGCTTGCTCATGCTTGTTGCATGCATGCATGCAAAGCTGCCACTAGGCTGTACATGGTGCCAGGGATGCCATGTGTCAAGAGAGCAAATCAGAGAAACAATTGCCGCTGCCAGGATGACCGCGCCATCACTGTCAGACTCAGTACTTCCTGCCACTGCTGCACTGTGCATTAAATAGGAGAGAAAGGGGTCTCCTCCTATCATCCCTCGCCCCATGGAGGAAAGTCATGGGAGCACCACGGCAGCTAAGGGGGCATCAGGGTTGCTGCATTACCATGAGAAGCTCAATGTAGGAAGCCTTGCCAAGAAGATAAAAAATGAATGCAGGAAAAAACAGCTTCAGTCATAAAAAAGTTGAATAAGCATTGGTGTTTTTTTTTTTTGAAGAGCTGCTTCTATTAGTTGGCTAACCTCAAACATTTAAGTGCGCAGAGTGGCATTTGTTATGTTTGAACAACCATGTACAGATACCATAGCTGTTCACATGCAATCCCTGCTGATTACAGCAAAGGCAATGCAGTTAATTAGTTTTCCTTCACAGTCTGCCTGTTGCAGTGGCCAATTAAACAGCACAGATCATCAGTGTTTTTTTTTTTTGGTTAATTAGGCTCAATGATGATCGCAGACTTCACAAAGATAATACCGCTTCAAAAGACAGTTCAGAGTGTACCACCTTTAGCAGTAATAAAGAAAGGTTGTCACTGTAATTTCAGTGTACAGCTTTAAATGAAATAGCAAAACAATTTAAATGCCCTCATTTAAAATTTAGAAGATATAAATCCAAAAAAATGAAGGTCTATCTTCTCTCTAAATTTTTAGAGGCTACACTGTTGATGCTGTTGTCTTCCTATATACTGTTATCCCTACCCTTAACAAAGTAATCCAGAATGGCCTTAGGAAGTTATCATAAGAAATGTGAGTGCTATCGAGTTATGAGCTTGTAACTCCCTGTGCTGGCATCACCCCACTGCAAGGGCACAGTTTATGGCAAGAGGATGCAATGGAAAGATACTTACGGTAACTAGGGCTGTGCGTGGGGCTGATTTTTAATATGTACTGTACATCTGTATCTGTGGTATCTGTATCTATATCTGTATTTGTTTGCATGTGTGTTTAGGAGAAATGTGCATTTTAGATTTCAGACTTGTGTATCTTAATAATTAGGGTATAAGACCAAGGGCTCAGAGGAACCAATTAAACATACATTCATGTAATGCGCAGTAGTTGTCATGTAACCCTGGGCCTCATCTCAGGTCTGGTGCTTCCTATGTGGTCTAACACTAATACAGACATTTAACAGTGATATTTGTATTTGTAAAAGTGCAGTCGTATGGCATTTGTCCCGAATAGTATTTATTTTGCACAGCTCTAATGGTAACTCTTGATATCCTAGAGTATCTTCTCCATGGAGCCACACTTTTTGTTCCTAGGCACTAGAACCCCAAGGGGACCAGAACTTTGGGGACCAGCAAGGACTATGCAATATGAGCAGACCAGATAGACCCCAAGGCTTTATTCTGCCAGCACATTTGCATGATTGATGCCAGTGCATGGCACCAACATACAGGGCCATGTGTACACTTACAGCATATTACTGGGCACATGTCCCAGTCAACTCAATACCTTTTCTACTGAGGAGGACAGTGGAAAGCTATTGATTAAAACATTTTTCTAATGAATTTAGTAAAACAGGAAAAGGGCATAAGATAGCCCACATGTCCATGAAGGGATGAAAACATATTTAACTTCGTAGCTCACACATCTGTTGGGGGTGAGGGATATAAATACACACACAGTGAACATCAGTGAGTCTGAGGGACCATGGGTAGTGAGTGTGGCACTATGGAGAAAATATTGTAGAAGATCAAGAGCTACAGTAAATGAAAATTATGTACCTACCGTAATTGTTGATCTTTCTGTGTATCTTACCATTCATCACTACTTAGGTATAGCTCACGGAACTAGGACCTACTTGGGAGACTTTTTTTTTTCCCATGGGAGGAGTTGACGCCGGGCTGGTGGCGCCGCAGACCGGACGCTTACATGGCACTGAGGGTTGGAGTTAGTCAGTTGTCGACTCCACCCCAGCCCCAGTTCTGACACGCCGGAGAATGTATGGAAGGAAGGGTGGGATGAGGCAAGAGAGCCTAAGGGATAGATAAAGGAAAGGAAGAATAAACCAAAAGGAGAAATAAATGACTAAGGCGACAGAGGAGGAGACTTAGAAAAGGAAATTGGAGAGGGCCCCAGTCTCTGGAAGGAGAAGAAGAGGGTGAGGAGGAGGGGGATGAGCAGCACAGAAGTGGAGATGCACAATTTTTTTTTAGGGTAAGGTCCAAACCTGGACTATAAAGGATGGCTGCAGGACGAAAATCACAGCGTGGGTCTGAAGACCACCCAGAAGGAGTGCAGGCTGAGGTTGCGTCTCATTCCCCCCACTAAATTAATAAGGAAAAAAATTTTAACAGCCAGAGGCTTCAAGAAACAATGTGGCCTCAATCTGAGGTCACCAATAACTAAAATATAGAAGAGGAGAACATGACCTCTTCCCTCCAAAACCCTCTGGAAAGGGGATGGAGGGGAGCTTCTCAAACTCAAAAGAGTATATGCCTGTGTGCCCCACACCCCTCCGCCTACACACAAGGAAGAGGAGAGGGAGGAAAGAAAGACACACAGGGAAGGGGAGGAGTCCAGAGACTGAGGCCCCAGGGGGAAGGAGGGTGGGATTTCGTGATGAATGATGAAGATACACAGAAAGATCAACAATTACGGTAGGTACGTAATTTTCATATGTTATCTGTGTCAATCTTCACCATTCATCACTACTTGGGTGAGTACCGAGCCCCCCCCCCCAAAAGAGGGGGGTACCCAGAACACCCTAAGGGACTAAGTCCCTAGCTCCAGTGGGTGAGGCACTGAAGGAGAGAACCCTTACAGGCCTGGAGATGTCTGAGACTGATTCGGGTTAGTCGAGATCCCCAGGGGAAGGAAGGCACCAGAAGGCCATCCCACCCGTCGGGAGAAGAGGTGGGTTCTCCGGTGGCGGAGTAAATCACCCTACGCCGGGCTAGGGGTGACAACCAGGATAGGGGAAGCCACACCATCCGCCGAAGGTAGATCGCTGTCCCTACCACTGTCCCTACCACTCTGGAAGCTACCTCACTGGCATCATAAGATGCCTTTGCTGGGTGCCCTGCTAGCTCCAGGCCCTGTGCAGAGAGGGCAATGGCTTGCCTGGTTTCCTTTGAATCAGGCATCGAAGCTAGGAGTTGCCCTAGCCTGGACCACAAGAACCTGTCATAGGCTGCAAAGTGGGCCTGATGTGCTGCAATTGAAAGAGAGATCCGTGCCGAGTAGATCACTCGTCTCCCCCAGAAATCAAAAGTCCGCAGAGTCTGAATCTGGAGGGCGGTCATGGTAGGTGGCGTGAGGCCCTGAGGGGGTGTCAGGAGGTCAACCCTGAAGGGGATGAGGCAAAGAACCTGGAGACCCCGGAGTGCAGTACTGCTGGCTTAAGTCCCTTGGGGCTGGAACAGTGGAGAAGGAAAGCGAGAGCTGATGCGATGCTTCCTGAAAAGAATTGGCCAGGTGGGAGCCACCAAGTGGGCCACACTGAATTCACCCAAGAAGGTACGTGTCACATGCTCGGGATTGTTTATAGGTACGGGGGTCAGGTGGAGCTCATCCAACATCCTTACAAGGAAGTGCTGATAGGAGGACAGATCAGATGCTGGGGATATGTGGACCAATGGTTCCTCTCCCTCAGTAGAGGGAGAAGAGGAGGAAGATGAGCTCCCCAGTTCAGGGGTTGGCTGCAGGGAGGCACAGTGAAAAACCTGCTGGTCCAGGGCATGGAGGTAGGTGGGAAAAAATGCAGCCAATCCTCTGAATTGCTCCCAAGTAAGAGGCCCGTGAGGGTCCGGAATACCTGGGACTACCGGGGATGGAGACAGAGGCTCGGAGGGCAGGCTCCTGGCAACAGGAGAATGGTCTCTGTTGGGGCAGGGAGGCCAACAGGAAGCCCTTAGCAAGGAGGGGGAACCCAAAGCCGCTGCAACAAACAGCGGTTCAACCGGGTCGGAATGGTCAGAGCTGTGCCCCAAGGAAGAAATCCCCCCATGAGGTGACCGGGACCGTGTGAGTCCAGAAGGACGGCCCCTGACCTCAGAAGCAGAAGTCCCCCTCGTGGACTCTGTCAGGGAAAGGCGAGGGCCTGCACTACGGCTCCTACTAGGACCCAGCTGGGACCTAGGAAGGGCTCACTGCGCTACACCTCTCTCTCTCAACCCTTCGGAGTCGGACAGGGACCTCGTCCTCTTTGCCACTAAACTAGGCAGATGGCATCCCTGAGTAGGCTCCGAGGAATCCACCCAGGGAACCGTACCCTCCCCCTCATGATGTGCCCCAGGCTGCCTCAAACTTGGACTGTCCAAACACATCAAGGAGGGGGGTACCTCAACTGAAGAAACAGCCTCACTAGTGACCCCAGGCTGCTCAGCAGTAGCCACAGGGGCCACCGCTGGCTGGTCAGACCCCTGACCTTAAGGTCTACCGGTGAGAGCTGAATTGCAGAAGGGGAGAGTGGGGCCGAGGTGCTGGAGACAGAAGGATCCGAAGATCCCGAGGAATCTGAAGCCAGTCTGGATCAGACTCAGAATCCACCTCTGAAGAGTAGACTCCGAGGTCTGATGCCAGACCACGCCATGGGCTCCTCCAGTTCCCGGGCCACGAGGACAGCACCCTGAGATTCAAAGCCCCCAATAGCAGCAGAGGACAGTACAGCCCCATGCCCGGCCGACACGCCCCCAGCACCGCGAACGGTGCCGGAGTCAGGCGCGACCTCAACCACAGCTCCACACTGCTCCCCGCGGTGCCAATGAGAGCCAAATTGGCGCACAGTGCCTGGTGCCGATCGCGGCCACAAGTGGCGCCTAAGGCAGGATCGACACCGACTGCAGCGCCGACTCCATCCCGGTGCCGCTGGCAATGCCAGGAAAGAGACGGCACCGACTCCCACAGCGGTGCCAGCAGCCAAGACTAGAACCAGGCCCAGAAAGCTCCAACCTACCAACCTCGATGCCGCCGGAAGCCCTGACACTGCAAGCAGAATCGGGGGGACGACAGTGCCAAGGACAGGCCCGATGCCAGCCGCGGCATTGCCCTCCAAGCCCACGGCACCTTGAACGGCATAGGGACTGAAAGTGACACCAGGGGATGGCGCCGAGGACAGTGCCGGTCCAGTCTCGAGGGACCTGGAACGTGACACAGAGAGAACCTCCACTACCGAAGTAGCAACTACCAGGACAGTGCCTCCTGACTGACCCCCAAGAGGGTCAGCCTGGGCCTCCTGTACCGTGGAAGAAACCCCCACCGCGGCAAGGCTTGACGAGGCGGGGGTTCCCTCCTCCATGGGCCGTATGAAAAAATTACTCACCAGAGTAATGTTGTTTCTTCTAATGGAGTCTTGCTGTATTCAGACATAATGCAGTTAGCCCCAGAACTTGAACTGCCACGGAGAAGAAAGAGTTAACTCTATGCAGAAGCACAGAACGTTGAGCTTGAGCTCGGTTTTCAAACCTCTGTCTGTGGTACTTCCCAGTGTAACCATCAGATTCTTATGAGCTAACTAACTAGTATGCTACAGTATGGAAATTGTTCAAAATATAGCCAAAGGGCAAAATATTTATTTTTGAGCCCCAAAAGATTCAAGTCGAGAACCCAAGAAGGAAAGGTAGTGACAACATTTAAGTAAAACACCAGAAAAATAACAATAATAACATTTACCCACCCAAGAGGGAGGGCATAAGGTACACCTAATGTGCAACACTGTACCTGCCAGCCCACTTCTCAAAACCAGGTTCTGAGAGGGGAGGCGGGGGGAGGTCTGAATACAGCAGGACTCCATTAGAAGAAACAACATTACTATGGTGAGTAATTTTTTCTTCAAACAACATGAAGTCTTGCTATATTCAGACATAATGCAGACTACCAAGCAGTTCCCTATGGAGGAGGGAATGCAGAACCTACTTTGGGAAGAGGCTCTGCAGTATTGCTGTACCAAACCTAGCATCACTCCTAGCCTGGATGTCCAGGAGTAATGCTTAGTGAAAGTATGTACTGTTTTCCAGGTGGCTGCTTTACAGATCTCTAACAAAGGTATATCTCTAGCTGCAGCTAGAGAAGCAGCTGTATCCCTGGTCGAGTGAGCCCTCAGGCCTGAAGGGGGCATCCTACCCAACTTGTTATAACAAAATTGTATACAAGAAACAATCCACCTGGCAATAGTTCTCTCAGTTGCAGGCTTACCTTTTCCCACTTCACCATAAGTGAGAAACAATTGAAGACAGTCATTTCTATGTGCCTTAGTATGCTCAATATAGTAGCTAAGGGCCCTCTTAATGTCCAGACTGTGTAACCTTCTTTCACCTGAAGAAGAATGGTCAGTGAAAAACACAAGGAGAGATACAGACGTTCAGATGAAAATCTGATACCACTTTGGGCAAGAACCTCCTATTGGTTCTGAGGACCACTTTGTCCCTATGGAAGGAGATGAAGTCAGGTTCCACTGACAGAGCCTGTAACTCACTAATCCACCTGGCAGAAGTAATAGCTTTCAGAAACACAGTTTTCCAGGTCAAGCACATCAATTTGGCCAAAGCCAAAGGTTCAAAGGGTGGCTGCATTAAATGAGCTATGCAGACATTAAGATCCCAAGGCGGAGTGGGCTTCCTAAAGGGAGGGTTAATGTGAAACAGACCTTTGAAAAACTTTCTGAAAATAGGATGAGATGCCAGGGAAGAGCCCTTTCCTGCTGAGAGGAATGCAGAGACAGCTGCTAGATGAACCTTCAGAGTGGCAGGCCTAAGGCCTAAACCATTGAGATGAACTAGATAGTCTAAGGTTGTGGAAATGTCTGCAGAAACAGGCAGGATGCCTTTCTGAGAGCACCAAAAACCTTTTCCATTTGGAGTTGTAAGTTTTTCTAGTGGAAGGTTTCCTAGAGACCTTCAGAATATCCAGAACTCCCTGAGAAAGATGCAGAGCTGCATATTCTAACTCTTCAAGAGCCAGGCCTTGAGATGGAGAGACTGGAGATTGGGGTACTAGATCCACCCCTGGGAGGAGGACAGGAGATTGTATGTCCTGGGCAAAGACAGGGGACATGACACTGACAAGGACAGCAGTAGAGGATACCAAGGCTGTCTGGCCCAATCTGGAGCCACCAGTATCACTGTGCAGGGTTGAGTCCTGATCTTGATCAGAACTCTGAACAGTAGAGGAAGGATGGAAGGCATAGAGAACCTGCCCTTCCAGTCCAAAAGAGAGCATCTTGGGAACCTTCCCTAGGACTGGAGGTCTGCAACAAAATAGAGGAAGTTGATGATTGTCCGGTGCTGCAAAGAGATCTATCTCTGGAGTGCCCCACCTGGAGAATATGACCTTCAGAATGTGAGGATCCAGGGACCATTTGTGGTGTCCCTGTGAAATTCTGCTCAGAGCATCTGCTAGTATGCTGTCCTTCCCCGGAAAGTGGACTGCTACCAGAGAGTCTGAAGAGAATAGACCAGAGACCACAGCCTCATGGCTTCCATGCACTAGGCCGAGGACTGCGTGCCTCCTTGCTTGTTGATGTACCACATTGTGCTGGTGGTGTCCGTTCTGACTTGAATCACCTTGCCCTTGACTGAATCCAAGAAGCTCTGCAGGGCTAGGAAAACTTCCCTGAGCTCCAGGAGACTGATATGAAGGAGAGACTCCTGTAGAGACCAGAGCCCTTGAGCTGTCAGGGCTCCCAGGTGGGCTGCCCACCCTAGGAGAGAAGCATCCATAGTTAGAACTACTGGTGAGACTTGAGGAAGAAATGGAACCCCTTGTCTGAGGTTATCCTGGTCCAGCCACCACTGGAGAGCTTGGACCAGAGTCTGAGTCACTGGAATCAGTTTGGTAAGTGAATTCTTCTTTTGAGACCAAAAAGCCCTCAGATGAAACTGAATGTCCCTCATCTGGAACCTTGCTCCACCACACAGCCGTGGAAGCTGCCATAAGGCCCAGGAGCTAAAGGAACTGTCTTGCTGGGCGGGAGACCAGAGGTCGAAAGGAAGAAGCGAGATCCACTAGGGCCTTTACCCTTGCCAGGGGAAGGAAGGCTTTTGCTTGTACAGTGTCCAACTCTATGTCTATAAAGGTGAGAAGTTGAACTGATTCGAGTACAGACTTTGGAAGATTTGAGAAGAAACCCCAGGGAGCTGAGTAGGTCCTGGGTAGTCTGAAGAGCTAACTTGACCTGTAAAGGTGAATGACCCACTAAAAGCCAGTTGTCCAGATACGAGAAGATGGTGATACCCTGTCTTCTGAGGTAAGCCACCACTACTGCAAGGCACTTTGTGAACACCCTTGGTAATGGCCTGAAGGCAACTCAAACCTGAGGTATTTTCTGTGGGAGCACCTGATAGGAATATGGAAGTAGGCATCCTTGAGTTCCAGAGATGCTAGCCAATCCCCTGGCCTTAGAAAGGGAAGGATTATTCCCAAACTTACCATTTTGAATTTGGGCTTTGAAATGTGTTTGTTCAGATACCTTAGGTCTAGGATGGGTCGCCACTCCCCTGTTTTCTTTGGGGTAAGGAAGTAGCTGGAATACAGTCCTTTTCCCTTGTGCTGAGTAGGAACTTTCTCTATAGCTCTGAGAGCTAGAAGAGAGGAAACCTCTGCCTCTAGGGCAAGGGCTTCTGAGAGTGATGCAGGTGGAAAAGACTTGGCCCTTCTTTTTGGAAAGTTTTTGAAGCTGAGGGCCAGTCCCTGGCTTACTACTTCCAGGACCCATTTGTCTGAGGTCTGAGATCACAGACTTCCAGGCCTGGAAGTAGTAAGCCAGCCTGCCTCCTACTGGGATTGGGGAGTCGACCCGAGCTGACAGCTCTGGGTGTCTGCTTGGCAGGATCCTTAGACTGGGAGGAGGAAGCAGCCCTGCTCATCCCCCCTGCCCCTTCCTCAGAAAAAAACCCTTTGTGGGTAAGAAAAGGAGGCCTGGGCTTGGTAAAAAGGCCTGTGAAAAGGCCTGCCCCTGCCCCTGGACTGCTGCTTTTGAGTGGCTTGCCTTTCCTTGGCCTGTGCACTCCTGTAAGTTGTCCTGCATTCGTCCATTTTCTTCATTAGCTTCTGTCTGCTCCCAAACAGAGAGTTACCAACTACAGGAAAATCCATAGCCTTAGACTGGGTGTCCTGTAATAGGCTAGTACATCTGAGCCAAGCATGCCTCCTGAGAGACACAGATGCAGACATGCCACATTGCTGGAGTCCACAGCAGCATGAAATAGTACTTTGGATGCCTCAATTCCATCTGCAGCCACCTCCTCCAGTTCTTTGGCTAGCTGGGGGGAAGCTTGTTGATCCAGTTTCAGAACCGTATCCCACCTGGACTTCTGGTATCTGGATGTATAGGCCATATAATTTGCCTACCTGAGTCCCAAAGAGGATGCCAAGTATAGTTTTTTGACCATGGCATCAACTTTTCTGGAGTCCTTGTCTGGGGGCTGTGAAGCCAAAGGAATGTTTGCCCTGTCACAGGCTGCAGCTTGCACTACCCCAACATAGCTGCAATGTGAATAAAAGAACTCCGCAGCTGAGCCTGATAACATATACCTCCTGTCCATTCTTTTATCTACAGGAGGCAAAGAGTTAGGAGTCTGTAGAATCTTTTGTGTCTGTTTCCCCAAGGACTTATGAAGGGGGATAGACAACCTTTTGGACTCTGGGATGTCCATCATCTCCACAAAATCAGGCTCTTCTTCCTCCTCAGCAGCTTCAACCATAGGGAGCTGGAGGGTTTGGGCCACCTTCTTGTAAAACAAAAAGTGTGAAGGGGACTCAGAGAGCCTGGGAGGAGAGATATCAGAGGGCCTGTCTGGGGAGATGTCCAGTTTAATGGGCACATCCAGACCCCCCTGGTCATCATCATCGTCTAGATAATCTTCGTCTTCCTCCACTCCTCATTGAAAGCATCCAGATCGTAATCTGAAGGAGCGGTTCTGACAGAACCAACCCGCCTAACGATGGTGCCGGATTCGGAATGAATCGAGCAAAGCGATTGGAAATACTTATCGTTTTGGCTATCTCATCCACAGTTGGAGTATGCAGTACTGGATCCGAACCAGCAGACATTCACTTCTTTTTTCACGGAACCGACCCCTCAGATTCAGCTCTCCTTTTGCCCGAGGAGGTATTGCCCAGGTTAGTAGGCACCTCCTCAGGTTCGGCCACAACCGAACTGGGCTGGCCATCCGGATCCACGGACTTCTCGGCCTCCCTTTCCCTCAACCTACTCATTTTTTTTCTAGAGTGGTTTTGGGAAAGTTTTTGCAAATTTGGCAGTCTGACTGGAGGTGGTCAAACCCCAGACAATAAACACAGATGAGGTGGGGGTCGGCCTTGGCAAAGGCCTCCCCACACTCAGTACAGTGTTGAAACCCAGTGGGACCAGTTTTCCTTTTGGGTTTCTCAGACATGGCCAACCTACCAAAATTACCCTGTAGAAGCTTTCAAGCCAGATAATACCAACCGATCAGTAACAACCGTGTCACGGGTTTGGAAAAGCACAGAGAAAAACCCCGGTTCTTTTGAAACCGATCGGTACCGGAACACCACACTAATCCCAGAAGAAAAAATTACTCACCTTAGTAATGTTGTTTCTTCTAATGGAGTCTTGCTGTATTCTGACATATTGCAGTGATGTCCAACCTTTGAACTGCCCCGGAGATGAAAGAATTAACTTTCCATGCCAGGCATGGAACGTTGAGCTCGAGCTCGGTTGAGACTCTGTCTGTTGCTGTTTGAAGTCAAACCATCAGATCTTTTCGAGTTATACTCACTGGGCGTCCTGTGTGGAAACTGTAAACTTACACTAGCCAACTGGCTACTAAACATAATAAACATATTTTTTTGGTCCCAAAACAAAGACTCAAGTCAGAAAACCCAAAAAATAAAACAAAACACCACACCCACCCACCCAGACTAAAGGGGTGAGAAAATAAGGGTTGGGGGCACCTCCCGAGTGCCAACACTGCTACTGCCCACCCACATCCCAAAAACCAAGGTTCTGAGAGGGGAGGCGGAGGTCAGAATACAGCAAGACTCCATTAGAAGAAACAACATTACTAAGGTGAGTAATTTTTTCTTCAAACAACATGAAGTCTTGCTGTATTCTGACATATTGCAGACTACCAAGCAGTACCTCCATGGAGGAGGGACAGAACCTACTTAGGAAATAGGGTCTGAAGCACTGCTGTGCCAAACCAAGCATCTCTCCTAGCCTGGATATCCAGAGAGTAATGCTTGGTGAAAGTGTGTACTGTCTTCCAGGTGGCTGCTTGACAAATCTCTAAGATAGGAATATCCCTGGCAGCAGCCAGGGAAGCAGCTGTACCTCTGGTAGAGTGAGCCCTCAAGCCTGAGGGTGGAATCCAACCTAGTTTTTCATAGCAAAATTGAATGCAAGAGACAATCCACCTGGCAATAGATCTCTTAGTGGCAGGTTTTCCCTTACCCACCTCACCATAAGTGAGGAACAGTTGGAGGGAGTCAAACCTGTGACCCTTGGTACGCTCTATGAAGTAGCTAAGGGCCCTTTTCACATCCAAACTGTGCAGCCTCCTCTCCCCTACCAGAGGAGGAATGGTCAGTAAAGAAAACAGGAAGAGACATAGACTGGTTAAGGTGGAAATCTGAAACACCTTAGGCAAAAACTTCCTATTAGTCCTGAGGACCACCTTATCTCTATGGAAAGAGATAAAATCAGGCTCCACTGACAGGGCCTGTAACTCACTTGTGTGTCTGGCAGAAGTGATGGCCACCAAGAAAACAGTTTTCCAAGTCAAGTACTTAAGCTCTGCTGAGGACAAAGGCTCAAAAGGGGGTTGCATAAGCTGAGCAATGCAAACATTAAGGTCCCAAACAGGGGCAGGGTCCCTGAATGGAGCATTGGTATGAAGCAATCCCCTGAAAAATTTAGAAAATACAGGATGGGCTGAAAGGGAAGAGTGCTTGCCTGCTGAAAGGAAGGCAGAAACAGCTGCCAGATGCACTCTTAGTGTAGCTGGTCTGAGTCCCAAGCTATTAAGATGAACCATATAGTCAAGGACTGTGGGCAGGCCAGCAGACTCTGGAGAAATATGCTTCTCAGAGCACCATATAGAAAATCTTTTCCACTTGGAGTTGTAAGTGTTTCTGGTGGAAGGCTTCCGAGAAGCCTTTAGGATATCCATAACACCTTGAGAGAGGTGCAAATCAGCAAACTCTAACTCTTCAAGAGCCAGGCCTTGAGATTGAGAGATCTGAGATTCGGATACCAAACCCTGCCCTGAGCACATGTTAACAGGTTGTAATTCCTGGGAAGAGACAGGGGAAGGTGGACTGCTAAGGAAAACAAGAGAGGGTACCCGGGCTGTCTGGCCCAGTCTGGAGCAATCAGAATCACCTTGCAGGGTTGAGACCTGATTTTGACTAACACCTTGAACAGGAGAGGGAAGGGGGGAAAGCATACAGGAACTTCCCTTCCCAATTGAGAACTAGGGCATCCAGGGGGACTGAGCCCAACACTGGGGGCCTGCAGCAAAAAAGAGGAAGTTGGTGATTGTCTGGGGCTGCAAAAAGATCTATCTGTGGGGTGCCCCATCTGGAGAAGATCACCTTCAAAACCAGGGGATCCAGGAACCATTCATGATGGCCCTGAGATATCCTGCTGAGAGCATCTGCCAGGACATTGTCCTTGCCTGGGAGGTGTACTACTGTAAGAGAGGTGTTCAGGGAATAGGCCAGAGACCATAACTTCATTGCCTCTGTGCACAAGGCTGTAGACCGAGTGCCCCCTTGCTTGTTGATATACCACATTGTGGTGGTATTGTCTGTCCTCATCTGAACTACTTTGTTCTGAACAGACTTAGAAAAGCTTGAAGTGCTAGAAACACTGCTCTGAGTTCTAATAGACTGATGTGAAGCAGAGATTCCTGAGGAGACCACAACCCTTGGGTGGCCAGGTCTCCCAAGTGAGCTCCCACCCCAAGAGGGAGGCATCTGTAGTAAGGATTATAGAATGATACTGGTGGCAAAAGGAACTCCCTGTCTTAGATTGTCCTGATCCAGCCACCACTGTAATGCCTGGATCAAGGTTCGAGTCCCTGGAATTAGTCTGGTCAGAGGGTCCTTTTCTGAGACCAGAAGGCTCTCAAGTGGAACTGAATGTTCCTCATTTGAAATCTTGCTCCTGCACCACTGCTGTAGAGGCAGCCATGTGTCCCAGGAGCTGCGAAAATGCCTTGCTGGTCGAGACACCTGGAGGGTGAATGAAGAGGCCAGTGAGATAAGGGTCCTTGCCCTGTCCAGGGGAAGGAAGGCTCTTGCCTTTACTGTATCCAGCTCTGCCCCTATGAAGGTGAGGAGCTACACAGGCTCTAGAACTGACTTTGAAAGATTCAGAAGGAAACCTAGAGAAGTGAGCAGTTGCTGAGTTATCTGTAAGTGTAACTTGACTTGGTCTGGAGACTGGCCTACTATGAGCCAGTCGTCCAGGTATGGAAAGATGGAGATCCTTTTTCTCCTTAGGAAGGCAACTACTACTGCCAGGCATTTTGTGAACACCCTTGGAGCAGAAGTTAGGCCGAAGGGCATTGCTGTGAACTGGTAATGGCCCGAGGGCAGCTCGAACCTGAGGTACTTTTGGTGGGAGCTTCTCATGAGAATATGGAAATAGGCATCCTTGAGGTCCAGGGAGACTAGCCAGTCCCCTGGCATTAGAGAGGGCAGAATTATTCCCAGAGTCATCATTTTGAACTTTGGCTTTAAAAGGTGCTTGTTTAAATATCTGAGATCCAGGATGGGCCGCCATCCTCCTGTCTTTTTGGAGGTTAGGAAGTACCTGGAGCACAAACCTTTCCCTTGTATAGGGGTGGGGCCTCTCCATGGCTCTGAGAGCCAAGAGGAAGAGACCTCTGCCTCTAGGGCAAGTGCCTCTGAAGGATTTGCAGGTGAAAGGATCTGGTTCTCATCTTTGGAAATTTTTGAAGCTGAGAACTAGTCCCTGGCTTACTACTTCCAGGACCCATTTGTCAGATGTTAAGACATCCAGTCCTGGACAAAGTAAGCCAGCCTGCCCCCTACAGGTGGTGGAGAATCGGCCCTGGCAAACCCATCAGGGTGCCTGTTTGGCAGGGGCTTTAGGCTGAGGGGTGGAAGCAGGCCTGCTTGTACCCCATCTGCCTCTCCCTCTAAAGAACCCCCTATGAGCATAAGCAGAAGAGGAGGCCTGGGCTTGGTAGAAAGGCCTATGAAAAGGCCTGCCCCTGCCCCTGGAATGCTGCCTCTGGGGAGTGGCTTGCCTTTCCTTGGCCTGAGCACTCCTGTAGGTGGTCCTGTATTCATCCATTTTCTTCATGTAGTTCTCTGTTTGCTCCCCAAGCAGAGAATTACCCACAACAAGAAAATCCATGGCCTTAGTCTGGGTATCCTGAGACAGGCTAGTATATCTGAGCCAAGCCATCCTACGAAGGGCCACAGATGTAGCCATGACTCTAGATAAAACATCATTGGAGTCCACTGCAGCATGGAATTGCACCTTGGATGCCTCAATACCATTCGCAGCCACCTGCTCCAGCTCCTTGGCAAGCTGGCCAGGGACCTGTTTAGCTAAAGCCATTACAGTGTCCCATCTATTTCTGATATCTAGCTGTATAGGCCATATAATTAGCCTGCCTGAGTCCCAAGGATGCTGCCATGTACTGTTTCTTTGCCATGGCATCAATCCTTCTGGAGTCCTTATCTGGGGGGTGTGAAGCCAAGGGTATATTTGCCTTATCACAGGCAGCAGCCTGCACTACCCCAACATGGCTGCATTGCTGGGTAAGGAACTCCGTATCTGAGCCTGAGAGAGTATACCTCTCGTCCATTCTCTTGTCCACAGGAGGTATAGAATTAGGAGTCTTTAAAATTTTTATTGTCTCTTTCCCAAAGGACTTATGAAGGGGAATAGACAGCCTCCTGGACTCTGGGATATCCATCATTTCAACATAGCCAGGCTCCTCCTGGTCGTCCACAGCTTCTTCCATAGGAAGCTGAAGAGTTTCAGCCACTTTTTTGTAGAACATAAAATGGGAAGGGGACTCAGAAAGCCTAGGAGGAGAAACCCCTGAAGGTCTGTCTGGGGAGATGTCCGGGTCAATAGGCACATCCAGACTTTCGTAATCACCATCACTATCCTCATACTCTCCTTCCTCCTCCTCCGGTTCATAAAAGTCTTCTAAATTATAATCTGGAACAGAGAACACGACGAACGAGCCCCTTCCTGATGGTGCGGTTCGGTCATACTTAGAGTTAGCGACTGAACAGTCCTTATTGCTTTGGCTATTTCATCAGCGGTCGGAGAAAGAATTTGTGGATCCGCACCGGCTGATTTATCCCTTCTTTTTCTTTTAACCGGAACCGACTCCTCGGAGTCAGTTCTCCTTTTGCCCGAAGAAGTTTCACCCTGGTCAGAGGGCACTCCTTCTGGTTCGGTTGGAACCGAACCAGGCTGGCCATCCGGGTCAGCGGACTTCTTGGCCTCCCTTTCCCTGAGCCTACCAACTCTCTTTTCCAGGGTAGCTGCAGGAAAATTCTTGCAAATCTGGCAGTTTGAATCGAGGTGGTCAAACCCCAGACAATAAACACAGGTGGTGTGGGGATCAGCCTTAGCAAAGGCTTCCCCAGGCACACTACAGTGTTGAAACCCAGTGGGCCAGGTTTTTCTTTTGGGTTTCTCAGACATGGCCAGTCCTAACAAAAACTTACCCTTTTTCGGCAATCCACCAGGCAAGACACCCTTATTGGTTCCTGACCGTGTTATGGGTCGTGGAAAAAAACGTAATGAAATCCGTTTTTTTTAGAACCGATAAGGACCAGTTACCATACTCTAGAAGTAGAATAAACTTTTTTTGAACAACCTGATCGGTCCAAACCGAACCGATCCCAAGTTTACAAGTTCCACACAGAACAAGAAAATAAACCTATCTAGTACTCACGATACCACAGACAGAGACTGAACCGACAGGTTAACGGATTAATTCAGTCGAAAACCGAGAAAAACGGTATTTTAACTGAGAAACTTGAACCGAGCAAAGGAGAAATCTCCGGAGCGACTGTTCAGTGAGGCGGAGTAAAGAATCTGACGGTTTGACTTCAAACAGCAACAGACAGAGTCTCAACCAAGCTCGAGCTCAGCGTTCCATGTCTGGCATGGAAAGTTAACTCTTTCATCTCCGGGGCAGTTCAAAGGTTGGACATCACTGCAATATGTCAGAATGCAGCAAGACTTCATGTTGTTTGAAAGATATTATTTAAAATTAGAGAATTCACAAGGTCAGTTCCGAAGAGACAAACGATTTCCACAGTTAAATAAAATAAAAAACACAGTCACTACCTATCTACAACATTTCCTGTACCATAGACAGAGGCTGGAAATCTGAAAAAACAGTAAAGAAATGTTTTTTAATCCGAACGCTTTACTATACCGGACCGAGCAGAGGAAATCTCCGGACCGACTTCACTGTTAGGCGGAGTAAAGAATCTGATGGTTACACTGGGAAGTACCAGAGACAGAGGTTTGAAAACTGAGCTCGAGTTCAACGTTCTATGCTTCTGCATAGAGTTAACTCTTTCCCCTCCGGGGAAGTTCAAGTGCTGGGGCCAACTGCATTATGTCTGAATACAGCAAGACTTCATGTTGTTTGAATCGACTGGGAGGGAACCCGGAGGAAGGGCCAAGAGTCCTGACCTTGGCTTGACGACTGTGAATCCATCCTCTGAAAGTCGGTGGCGCACGTCCGAATTTCCACACGCGAATCTCAACGACACGGCGGTCCATGGAGAAGCAGATATCACAGTTATCTATATCGTGTCCATGGCCAGGGCAGGAGAGGCAACGGTCATGCTGGTCTGTTATGGAGTAAAGGCGGCCACAGGGACACCAAAGCATGGGGGGCTGCCCTGCTTTTGATGCCTTCTTGCCCCCTGGTCGAGACATGACTGTACAAAAAATTAAATAAAACACAGTACTCTACACCGCTTTACAAAAAGGAAAGATCTTACCAGAGTCGAAGAAGCAACGTCGAGCAGACGGTCAGAACCGAGGCAACACTAACACACAACGGACTAGGCCGCAGAAAATTCTTCAGTCTCGCACGCAGGAGCCTCACTCAACAGTGGGAGAGAAAGAACTGGGGCTGGGCGGAGTCGACAATGGCTAACTGCCAACCCTCGAGCGCCACGTAGAATGTTGGTCTCGAGGGTGGTGCCAACCCGATGTCGACTCCTCCCATGGGGGAAAAAAGTCTCCTGCGGTTTCCTAGCTCCGGTGAACTATACCCAAGTAGTGATGAATGGTGAAGATTGACACAGATAAGATCATTCCTATCGTTCTAGGGTCAATGTCCTCTATAGAGCAAAGAAAGAACACAAGGGAAGCACTCCTGCTGAATCAGAAATGATTTATTGGTAACAGTTAAAGTACACTATGCATAATACAAAAATAAATCAGTGTTGTTGGACCACCAACCTAATGAGCCCTGGACTTTAAGCTAAGACCCCTCCCTCAGGGGGTATGAGGAAGAGTTTTTTTCCTTGAAGTGCCGGGGTGCATTAGTTGGTGGTCAAGCTGCAACACTTTATTTATTTTATTATGCATAGTGCACTTTGACTGTTATCAATAGAATATTTCTGTTTCAGCAGGAGTGCTTGCCTTGTATGCTTTCCTGGATTCCTGTTTGCCAGAACCTGCTCCTAGCTAGGAGTGCTGACTTTTTCTGTCTCGTAGTCCCTCCGTAGAGCAACACGCTTTAGTGAAATGACCAGCAGTATCAGTGCTGGACTGGAGAGGTTGGAGACAACAGGACTCACAAAGAGAGAAAACCCCATAGTACAGCCAACTCAAAACCTGCATGTGTTCTAGACCGAACATCTAGGGTATAATGTTTCATGACTATTTGAACACGACTCTAGGTTGCAGTCCTACGTATCTTTGCAAAGGGACCCAATGTGATGATGGCTTGAGGGGAATGAGCTCCAGTAGGACCTTCCAACTGCTTATCTATCAGGGAGTAGCAGTGCTGAATTTGACAGTTTAGCTGGACAGACACTGTTTGGAAACTGGGACTGTTTTACAATTTGGATCAGAGGCAAACAGCTGATATGATTCTGTGCACTTTGCTCTATCAAGGTAAAATCTGAGAATTCTTCTGACATCGACAGAATGGCAAAATTGGTATGGGGAAGAATGTTGGCAGTAACAAGGATTGCTTAATATGAAACTCTGACACCACCTGTGGCAGAACTTTAGGCTATATATGGAGAACAACCTTATCCTTACGCAATACTGTGTAGGGACAGATTAGTCAGTAAGGCTCGTAGCTCTGACACTGTAAGCCAAGCTGATGGCTACCAGAAAAAAATGTTTTCCAAAAGAGGAATTTCAGCTCACGTGGCAGCTGAAAGGTTTATGGGTAAGCCTTTCTAGCATCAAACTGACATCCCAGTTGACTACTGGCTTCTTTCTGGTGGCATCAAGTGAAGTACCCCTCTGAGGAACCTCTTGAAGAGAGACAGTTATGCCATTGGAAGTCCACTAACTAGCAAGTGGTATGCCAAAACGGCCAACAAATGAACTCGGAGTGAAGTAATGAACACTTTAGGCCAGTGTTTTGGATATGCTCAAGAGGTACTTAAGAACCTGCTCAAGAAGGCAGTGTAACCTAGAGGTTAGAGCACTGTGCTGTGAACCTGGACATCATTAGACTTGGATTTGAATCTCACAACCATAACTTGCATACTGTTTGACCCTGAACAAGTCACTTAGCCTCTCTGTGTTCCCGGGGACCCCAGAAATGAATTTTAGCTCAGTGTGCCTTTCCCAGCCAAACATCCTTAATTTAAAAAAAATTAACATTAAAGGGGCATGTGGTCTCTGAACACCAGATAAACACTCCCACTTGGATACACAGGCTTTCCTGGAAGAGGGGTCCCTTGCTGGTAGCAGAACTTGAAACACTCGTTCAGACATACTGACTCTGTAGACTTCTACATCCTTGGAGGCCTTGGAAGTGTAGAGATCAAAGGTTCAGATCTACTAGCTGCCCCTTGAACTGGGACAGTAGGCCGTATCTCAATGGAACATCCAGTGGACCCTGGATTGTCATTCAATGGAGCAAGGGGTACCATATGTGCCGAGGCCTAGTACCATCAGAATAATTTGACCTCCGTTGTACCCAGTTTGAGAAAAAAAAATCAGAACTGGCAGTTACTGCAGATTCCTGCTGCCACTGCGTTGGCTGCAGCATTGGAAATGTCTAAGGCAGCTCGAATTTGGAGGTTATTGGACTTGAAGCCATGAGTGACAAGTGCCAGCAATTCCTGCTTCACCACTAACTCTGGTAACTTTTCAGTACAGATTTTAGTTTGGATCAGAGCAAGAAGTCATATTTTGCCATAGAGTTTACTGTAGTAATCTGCAACACTAAGACCTAGTGTGGCTGAAGCAAATACCTTTTCCCAATTATATCAATTTCACATAATGCACAGTCAGGTGGTTGTCCAGATACCTCTTTAGGAATGCTAGACTTATCATTTGGGGCTACAATAAAGAGAGAGTGAGTGTGTGTGTGTGTGTGTGTGTGTGTGTGTGTGTGTGTCAGCAGCCCAGATTGTGCTTCTTTAGCTTCTATGCCAAATATTTTTGTCTGCCACACAGGGTACTGTGGGCAGCAAAGTTGGCCTATACCAGGCTGCGAGAGTAGCATTTTCTGTGCACATTCTTGAGCAGGGATTGGCAAGAAAGATCTCCCAGGAGTGCATACACAGGTAGCTGTGGCTGAGGAGAAACTGGCTCTTCATAAAGAATGTTTTCATCATAACCATGTAACTCCATGTCTGCCAGATCAGGATTATGGAGGCAGAGGACACCAAAGGGAAAGGAAGCAGCTCCTGGTGGGGGACTCAATTATTAGGGGTATAGAACTGGGGGGAGATAAGAAAAATGAAGTAAGGTGCCTGCCTGGTGCCATGGCTTGGAGGGACAGGAAGCGCATCCTCAGGATCACGAGAACAGCTGCAAGGGATTCCGAGCTGGACGTAATTGTCCACCTAGGGACAAATGACTTGGCTCATCATGAGATTAGAGCAGTGCAGGAGGACATTGCAGAGTTGGGGAGGGACCTAAGACGAGTAGCACACACGTTTCCTTCTCAGAGGTGCTGCCTGTCAAAAGCATGGGGGAGGCGAGGGTAATTGGCACCATGCAGTTTAATGAATGGTTGAAAAAATGGTGTGGAGCACAGGGGTTTGGCTTCATTGGGGACTGGGGTTCCACCTGGAGGGACACCAGCCTATACTGGCAGGATGGTCTGCATCTGTCCAGGAAGGGAACAAGTCTTTTGAGCAATCGGTTTAAATGCTTCATTGACAAGCTTTTAAACTAGTCAAAGGGGGAGGCACTGACAAGCAGCAGGAAAATCCCAGCCTCTCCCATAAACAGGGTACTAAATGAGAAAAAGACAGAGGTAGAACGGTCAGTGGGGGATGCTGCACTGGAAGGTAAAGCCATCAAAAAATGGAGAGCAATGAGTACTAATGCCCGTAGTCTGGGTAACAAGCTTCCTGAATTAGTGGCCTTGATGGAGGAAGAACATCTGGATATCGTGGCAGTCACAGAAACATGGTACACACAAAACCATGACTGGGACATAAACATACTAGGATACACTGTGTACAGGAGGGACAGGGAGGGTAAAAGAGGAGGAGGAGGAGTTCTTTACATAAGGGAAGGAATAAAAGCAACAGAACAAAAAGGTACACAGGGAGGAGAAGAAGCACTGTGGGTAAATTTGGAGACAGGCAATGGCACCACAATACGAGGGGTTATACAGACTCTTCTCAGGGGGAGGAAATGGACAGGGAAATGATAGAAAGTATACTTAGAATGGCAGAAAAGGGAAGATATTGCTGATGGGTGATCTGAATATGCCAGATGTTAACTGGAGTGCAGTTGCAGCTGCCACGAAGAGTGCAGTTATTCTAGATGCCCTACAGGGCATGCTTTAGACAACTAGTACTGGAGCCCACTCGAGAGGGAGCAATATTAGACTTGATTCTCTCAAATGGAGATGGTGAGAGGATTACAGATGTAGAAGTGGGTAGCCATCTGGGAACTAGCGACCATCGAACAGTATGGTTCACAATAAACACAGCAATAGAGTCAAGCCATACAAAGACAAAAGTACTGGACTTTAGGAGGGCTGACTTTGCCAAATGGGTGAGTGCCTAAGGAACGCACTAGCAAATGGGCAGGAAGGAGGGGTGGAAGAACAATGGGGAATAATAAAACTGCCATCACAGAGGTAATGAGCCTTTGTGTGAAGCAAATAAACAAAACAAGATGATGTAAGAAACCACTATGGTTCTCAAAGGAAGTGGCAGTGAAGGTTCAAGAGAAAAGAAAGCATTCAGGAAGTACAAGGAATCGCAGAAGGAGCAGGACAGAGAACTGTATCAGTTAAAGCAAAAGGAGGCTGGGAAGGCAGTCAGAACAGCAAAGGCCCAAACCGAGGAAAAGATAGCCAACTCAGTTAAGAAGGGGATAAAACCTTTTATAGGTACATCAGGGCGAAGGAAGACCAAGGGAGGGATAGTGAGGCTTAATAAAGGGGAGGAGGGTGGGCAGAGGAGACTGTGAAAGGCAGAGATACTAAACAAATATTTTGCTCAGTATTTACAAAGGAAGAGGGGAGGTACATAAACAAACAGTAGTAACACTCTGGATACAGAAGTTGATACCGGCCCATTTACAGAACAAAGGGTTCTGAAAGAACTCTTAAAACTGAAGGTGGACAAAGCAATGGGGCCTGATGGGATTCATCCCAGAATTCTAAAAGAACTAAGGGTAGAACTAGTGACACCACTGACTACCCTTTTTAACAAATCATGGGAGGATGGGGTGGTACCCGAGGACTGGAGGAGGGCAGATGTGATTCCCCTTCACAAAAGTGGGAGCAAGGCAGAAGCAGGAAACTATAGACCTGTTAGTTTAACCTCAGTGATAGGGAAAATGATGGAATCACTTCTAAAGGAAAGAATTGTCGAGTATCTAGAGGCCAGAGGGGCACAGGACCCTAGGCAGCATGGATTCACAGCGGGAAGGTCATGCCAGACGAATCTGATAGATTTCTTTGACTGGGTGACCAGAGTAGTAGATCAGGGAGGGGCTGTGGACATGGCCTACCTAGACTTTAGCAAGGCATTTGACACAGTCCCACACAAAAGATTAATATGCAAGTTAGCCAGCCTGGGAGTGGGTCCCAAGATGACAGCCTGGGTAAAGAATTGGCTGGAGAATAGGACACAGAGAGTAATAGTAAATGGAGTCCACTCAGAAGAAAGGAGGTTACTAGTGGGTACCGCAGGGTTCAGAGACAGATCGTCCCTCTTCAATGTCTTTGCAGTTTACATTGCAGAAGGACTGGAAGGAAAAGTATGTCTCTTTGCAGATGACACTAAGATCTGCAACAGAGTTGATGCACAGGTGGGGTGGAAAGGATGAGAAAGGACTTGGCAAGGTTAGAGGAATGGTCAAATGTATGGCAGCTTAGATTCAATGCTAAGAAGTGCAAGGTAATGCACCTGGGAAACAAAACCCAGGGGAAGAGTACACAATGGGGGGTGAGATACTAACAACAACAAAAATGGAAAGGGACCTGGGGGTAGTCATATCAGATGACCTAAAGACGGGCAAGCAATGTGAGAGGGCAGCAAGGAGGGCTGGGGGATACTGGGATGCATAGGGAGAGCATCACCAGTAGAAAACAGGAAGTTATTATCCTCTGTACAGACAGCTGGTGAGACCCCATCTGAGTATTGTGTGCAGTTCTGGAGACCCAATCTCCGCAAAGACATAGACAGGATGGAAGCTGTCCAGAGGAGGCAACTAAAATGGTGCAGGGTCTGCACGGAAGACATATGAAGAGAGACTTAAGGAGCTTAATATGTATAGCCTCGAGGAAAGAAGGAGAGGGGGACATGATAGAAACGTTCAAGTACCTCAAGGGAATCAACAAAGTCCAAGAGGGTAGCATCTTTCAAAAAACGAGGTGTGCAAGAACAAGAGGGCACAATTTGAAAATAGAGGGGGGGCGGCTCAGAGGTAATTTAAGGAAGTATTTTTTTACAGAGAGGGTTGTGGATGCATGGAACGGCCTTCCGAAGGAGGTTGTGGAGTCAAAATCAGTGGTGGAATTCAAGCATGCATGGGATAGGCATAAGGCAGTTCTGGGGGATGGGGGTAGGAAGAAGTAGGCTGCTGGTTAACTAGGATCTGCAGCTTATCCAGTAGGTAGGGAAATGGGCAGACTGGGTGGGCCAAGCGGTCCTTATCTGCCGTCAAATTCTATGTTTCTATGTTTCTATGTTATGTTTAAAGTCATTGTCCACAAAAGTAGAGGATGCCAAGGATGGTGCAGCCAACAACATTGAGGATGGAATTGCTAATGGTCCAACACCAGCACCGAGAGCAACACTGACTCTATTACCACTGTAGCACTATGACCAGTGTATTGATAACTGAGACGTCAAAGTTACTCACTGAATTAACAATTTTTCTTCTAATCGTGTTAGAATAGCCAGTATAACTTAGGCATCATCTCTACATGTGAAATGGTGCCCCAGAACTTATAATGATTTTCAAAGATTCTCTTCCCTTTGTGCAGGTCTCAAGCTTCCTAGCATTCTATCACCAGATCTTTGTGCTGAAGAGTTCAGGAGTTATCCAGATCTGATTTGAAATATATTCCAATTAAAGTAATTAAAAACAATTCAGATTAAAAGGGAAAACTATTTTATAAACACAGAACACGCTACAGCAATTTTCAAAGTCTCAAGCTGAGAAAATAGCAGTTTCTGAATAACTTAATTACGTGTCATAAACAGGGGAGGCAGGGAATGGAAGTTATACTAGCTGTTGTAATACCATTAAATGAAAAGCTGTGAAATCCTAACTCTGGCATAATCTCTTGCCTGATTATCCAGACAATAGTGTGATGTGAAGGTGTGACTTGTGCATCTGGTAGCAGCTCTATTAATTTCTGCCAGTGACACATTCCTTCTTGCTGCCTCTGATGCTGATGTACTCCTGTGGATTGTGCCCTTATGCCATCTGTGGGTACACCCCCTACCTTAGGATAACAGAAATTTATTGTGGATCCTATACACCATGAAATAGTTTGCTTAGACGCTAGGTGTCCTTGTGACACCTCTCCATAAGTGATAAATACCTGTCTGTTACCACCTGTAATACCCTCTGTTCTAGTTTCATAGATATTGAGGACCCTTCTAACATTCAGTGTATGCAGTTTTCTCTTCTCCCCTGTTGGCATGAGGCCTGAGGAAATACACTGGCAAGTTAATGGACTGATTCAAAGGAATTCTGACACCACATTAGGAAGGAATTGAGTACTTGTCTGTAACACAGAACAAGCCATTTGATTGGGGTGCAGATAATCGGGATGTCGGCTTTATCGGGACTTCCCACTGGGAACTAGTTAATTGGCAATGCAATCCTATGAAAGGTGTTGTTGCTTAATGTGGATGCCCCAGCCACCCAATTGGGATGATCTGGGATGATTGGCCAGCACTGCCCCTCACCAATCCCTCACAGTCTTTTACTAACCCCTCTCTAATCCCTTTTTCACACGAGTACAGTAGGTGTGAATTGGCTCTCAACGCTGTTCGTCAAGCTCCGCCTTGCCTCCGTCCTTCTCTCTTCTGGAGCCCCAGCATTTTTTCTCACCTTGTGACCGAGCCCCACATTCGGAATTATTTTACCCATGAGCTCTGATTATAGGATTCTAAGTTGCTGCTGACTGACCTCTTCTGCAGCTCAGCTCCAGCATTCTTTCTTCTCTGCTTATGACCAATCTCCACACTCACTAAGTTACTGCTAACTGACTGACCAACGGAACAGACAACTGACTGAGCCTCGTTGACCACTCACAAGGTCAGCATATGTATGTAAAATACAGGTTGGTGAAAGGAGAATGGAGTGCCATAGAGCAAAACTGTTTGGCAGGGTAGAGAGATGTTAGCATACTTTTAACACAGAGGGTGGTAGTAATAGATGTAGACTGTGCAGAGAAGACAGTACTGTATGTATGAGTGAGGGGGTAATGGAGCATGGCACAAAATATTACAGAGAGGGCAGTGGTGAAAACCATAAAGGAGATTGTGACTGATCCCTGAATACACAGAAAATGTAGCTTGTCATGGGGTAAACCATTAGAGTACTGTAGACATTAGTCAAGTGATCAGAGGAACCGGGAGAAACTGCACAGCATGTGACAAAGGCAGAACAATGGGCTTCTGATAAAGGAGACGTCTGCTTAATCAGAATGAAAAGACCACCCCTAGGGTATTCCAATCGTGTGGCTTCTATTGTATAACCTTTTGTTTATGGAAAATCAAAAATGAAGGATCAATGCAAAGTAATTGCAACTCACTGACCCTCCTTGCTGATGTGATAGCCACAGGAGTAATGTTTTGCAGGTAAAGTACTTTAGTTCAGTAGTCACCATGGGTGCAAGGAAGGGGGACATTAACTGAGAATGGACCAGCTTCAGGTCTCATGTTGGAATAGTTATCCTCACAGAAGGGTGCACAAAAGTCCTTTAAGAACCTCATAAATACTGGTTGTGCAAACACGGGTTCTGCTGATGTCTTGGACTTGTATGCTGCTATTGCTGACAAATGCACCTTTAGAGATGTTGGACTTAAACCTTAAGACTTTTGGTGCAGCAGGTAGTCTAGGATTAGTGATATCCTGGCATTATTAGCTGACTGAGAATTATTCTCACACCAGATAGTGAATCCTTTCCATTTTAAGGCATATGTTTGTCAGGTGGATGGCTTCCTAGCCACCTTTAGAATTTACATAACCTTGGCTGAGAGATTCAGTTCTGAAAAGTCTACTCCTTCAGCAGCCATGCCTTCAAGTGAAGTGATTCAAGGTTGGGACATGTCACCTGAACCTTGGAGATTGTCAGCAGGCCCCGACACAGTGGCAGAATGAAGGACCTGGTGGGTATCTGGAGTAACACAAAGTGCCATGGCTGTCTTCTGGAATCATGGTAACTTGTTCCTTTCTCACTTTCAGAAGAACTTTTTGCAACAGGGGAAAACATAAAGGACCCCCCATGTAGGCTCAGCGCATCCTCTGGGACTGTACCCAGATATGGTTCTCTGCAACAAAATAGAGGAAGCTTTCTGTTCTACCTTGAGGCAAACAGATCCACCTCTGATATACCTCATATCCTAGTGAAAACTTGGTACAGCACAGAGTATTTCAGGGACCATTCGTGCGTGACAACACCCATCCAGCAGAGTGAGTCTGCCAGGACGTTGTCCTTTCCGACCACATGAACTGCTGATGTCTAAACTTTTAGATGTATGCCAATTAAATTTTTTAGTGCTTACTTCCATGGCTTAGAGGATCTTGTGCCACCTTGCTTGTTGATGTAATACATTAGTATGGTGTCGTCTGTATTGATTTGTAGGACTCGATCCATGTCTAATACTGAAAAGAACTTCATGGAGACATAAGCTGCTCTGAGCTCTAGTAGGTTTGTATGCTTCTGTCTGACTACTGAGCACAGCACTCCCTTCACTGAGTGATGTAAAATGTGTCTTTCTCATCCTAGAAGAAAGGTGTCTGTAGTCAAAGCCACACTGTGCATTAACTGGAGAAAAGGAACACCCTTTTGTAAGTGTTGCACCTGCTGCCACCACTGCAGGGGAGCTTAATAGCCTTTCTTGTACTGGTATCATGGCAGTAAGAGTTTGACTCAGCTGTGACTAATATTTTTTTCAGATACCACTGAACTGCCTTCATGTGCTGCCTTGCCAGGGTGTCACTGATGTTGTAGCTGACGTGAGGCCTAGTTATCTAAGAAACTCCTTTACAGTCCTCTTTACCCCCATTTGACAAGAGCCTGCATACTGGATTAGTGTTTGACCTCTTTCCTGTGGGTGGAAGGCCCTTCCTTGCACAAACTCTGTCCAGTTCTGTTCCAGTGAAGTGACGATTTTGTGCGGGATCCAAGCTGGATTTCTCTAGGTTCAGGAAGAACCCCAGCTTCTGCATAACAAACACTGTTTTCCTCATTGATGACTGGTCTTGTTCTCTTGTCCCGCACACTAACCAGTACTATCGACTGGGACTCCATTTCTTTGAAGTGCTGCTGGTGCTAAAGCCAAACACTCTGTGAATACACTTGTTGCAGAGGTCAGACCAAAGGTGATACCCTAGTACTGGTACTGATCTATGCCTACTCTTAACTGTAGGTATTGCCTGTGGCTTGCTTTTACTGGGATATGGAAATAGACATCCTTTAGAGCCAGTTCTCTTGCTGCAAGGATGGGATTACTATTTGCAAGGTAACAATTTTGAATCTTTTCTTTTTTTATGTACCAGGCAGGCATCTTAGGTCAAGGATAGGCTGCCACTCTCCTGATTTTTTTCTTTGTGAGAAAATACCTTGAAAAAATAAATCCTTTTTCCCTTTCCTTTACTGGTACTTTCTTCACAGCATCCAGAGCCTGCCACTTCATGACTTTCAGTCACAACTGTTGCAGCTCTTCTTTTGAACTTGGTTTGACATTTTTGAATTTCATTTATTTTGGTCTGTTATAAAAATTAACTGGGGTCTTATTTCACAATTTCCGCACCCATTTGTCTATTGAGAGAGACTCCCAGTGCTGCAAGTGGCAAGAAAGGCCCCTCCCCACCTCGGGAGCTGAGATGTGACAACCTCGTCTCATAAGGGACTGAATTTAGCGTGCTATGGTATGCTGATATCGATGCTTGCTTTCTGCATCTCACATGGCCTCTACCTGAGCCTCTATGTAAATTACATGAATGTTGGATGTACTGTACTGTCTATTGTTGTACCCCCTTCCCATGCCACAGGGTCTGCAGTACCCTCTTGACTTCTTTTCTTTTGTTACATGATTTTTAAAAGTAGTCTTATTTTTATCAACCTTCTCCATGTAACTCTCTTGTCTGGTTTCCAAAGAGAGATATACTGTCAATGAGGGAGTCAGCTCCTTTATTACTTTGTCTTGCGCTCGCGCAAGCAACATGTTGTGGTAGTATTAGAAATGCAGAGGTGTGTCAGGGTTGGCGAATGCAGGGCATGCTTTAGTAGGTGTGTCCTCATTTCTCACTTAGCCAGCATGCTAAGCGCTGACTACAAGAATTGTGTAAAGTGGACACAACTTGTAAGAAATGTGCCGCTGCAATCAGAGACAAGCTTGTCATGCAGCGGCACAGATGACACACCTCCCATACGTGCCTTTCCTGGTGAAACATTTCAATAAACATGGCAGTGGCAGGACCGAAAGAAAGTGGACATCGGGGGTGCAATCCCCGTGTTGGCATCTCTGCCACCCCCCACATTGTGTGGCACACTGGGAGTCCACGCAGTGCTGCCACTCACAGAAAGCTGGATTGTGTCAGCATGTTCCTGGCCGCTCCACCCCATTGTGTGTGGCACACTGGGAGCCCATCCCAGTGTGGCCAACATCACACCCAAAGTTATGGGGCACACTGGGAGCCCACCCCAGTGTGCCCAACATTTGTTTTATTTCACTCGTAAAGAAAGAAAATGGTCCCGTGGTGTCCGTTTTTTTCTCTATACATGAAAAAAGGAAACAGTCCCTCGTTGTTAAGCGGCTCTCTCCCCAACTTCGAACCCACCTCTCTGCACCCACCTTTCTTCCACACACCCCCACCCCATACTTACCTCTGGAGTCCAGCACTGCGATCTTCGTGGAGTGGGAACATGTATGGACTCTTCAAAGCGAACTGCAAAATGAAGAAATGCCGGTAAGCTGTATAATGGCATAAATGGGGGGTGGGGGATTCAACATAGGTGGATATCTCAGTCATATTTTTTAATTTTGGCTCAAAATTTTCAACATGGTTTCTTGGGACCCCACCTCATGAACACATGCACTGTCATCTCGTTATTCAGTCCGGAAAGGTCATTTTGCGGTCACTGTGGAAAATCAACATTCAGGACAGATTAATAAAATCACAGTGACACTGTTCATGAGCAGAGGTCCCAAAATGCCTATGTTGAAAATCTGGTTAAAAAAATCCCCAAAATAATTGTGTTAAGGGCATGCGTTGCGCAGTTTCTACGCACGCTCGTGACTTCACCAGTTTTTCATATTTTCACTCCAGATTTTCAACACTGCCATTTTTTTACACCTCCTTATGGAGAGTACAGCTGTCATTTTTTAAATCCTGCCCGAAATGTGTTTTTGCACATGTGGCGCACAATGGCGTGGTCACTGTGGGAAATCAACGTTCGGGACAGATTAACAAAATCACAGTGACACTATTCATGAGCAAAGGTCCCAAAATGCCTATGTTGGAAATTTGGTTAAAAAAAACCCCAAATAATTGTGTTACGGATGTGCGTTGCACAGTTTCTACACACGCTTGTGATTTCACCAGTTTTTCATATTTCCACTCCAGATTTTTAACATTGCCATTTTTTTTTACACCTTCTCATGAACAATATAGCTGTCATTTTTCACATCCTGCCTGAAATGTGCTTTCACACCTGTGGCACTAAATGGCATAGTCGCTGTGCAAAATCACCTTCGGCTAATGAACTGATAGTGTCACTGTTTATGAGGTGGGGTCAAAAAATCCCATGTTGAAAATTTGAAGTGAAAATACCAACAAGCGCCTGTGGCATCAGGGTTTCAACCGTAACACCCACCCGTAGAGACTGACAGGCGTCAGGGGTGTCACTAGGATTGTCGGCTGTAATGCTCACGCCATTTCACCCCCACTCTGCAGCCAGTGACAGGTATCGAGGTGTGCCTTGGACTCTTTGGCCCCAAAGTTCACCCCACTCTCCTGTACTGCACCCATCTCAGCGTATTTCCTTATGGAATTGGGTGAGCATAAGGCCCGAAGACCCCAAGGTACAACGCGATACTTGGTGTCTGCAAGGTAGGGTAAGGTGAAATGGTGTGAGCGTAATGGCCTCTGACTCAAAGCACACCCCAATGCCTGTCAGTCTCTGTAGGGTGGGGTGAGGTTACGTTAGTTCAGTACTTCACTGTCATTCCTATTATGCATCTCTCTAACCTCAGACTACCAATGCCAATGCCAGTAAGACAATATTTGGCATTGACAAATGCTTGTTCTGTTAGTACACAGACAAACCTGTGTTTTTAACCATGCATACTTTCTAGTTGACACTGCATCTGCCAGAGCCCTAGCTGGCTTATCATTATGTCCCGCCATCTGTAACTGGCTTTTGGTTGTGTCCAGACCTGTTTTTGTCAGATGCAGCAATTGTGACGTGCCATCAGACAGCAAGTTGTCACAAAAGGTAGCACAGCTTTCTTGAGGGCTTCCCGGTGGTAGGCTGTGTAGCTCAGAATTAAAATTACTCAGTGTAGTAATGATGTTTTTTCTAGATGGTTTATTAGTGATTCAAACAATCTTTAATTATCTCTCAGCACTAAAATGTTGCCCTGGAGATGGAACTTAGAATGCTTAAGTTCAAACTCTGCTTTGTGGTCTTGCTTTCCCCAGCATTCTAATGGCAGATTTATAGCTGATTATAAAATGGGAAGGTAAAATCCTGCAAGCTGGTTGGTTGTTGTCTGTGAATTGGGTCTGTCTAATGCACAGGTAAAAACAACATCTGACAACCTGGACGCAGCACAAAAAGAAAATCAAGCATCAGGTTAGAATGTTCAGTTCTGGCCGAATTTCAGTGACTGCCATATTTTAAAATCTGAACAGACTCTGCCTCTAGAAACAACACCCTGAGGCCTCAGAGACACACACCCACTATATTGCAATCTGACACTTCTCTCTTAGACGAATTTATGTAAAATCCTCATTTAATTCAACTCATTTACTTTTGGTGGTTCACAATCTCTGCCCGCCCAACTTCTCCCAGCCGCTGCCACTGATCACTTGTTAACTACTGTTACACTGACAACCTCACATGCACATTGCAGATGCTGAAAGACTCTTACGCAACTTTCCCAGCTAAAAAATGTTTTCATTAAACTGGCAGACAAGGTTGGAAATTTTGCAGAACTGTATTTTCCTGGTCATTCAGTGAAAGAAATTAAAATTATGTACTCCCTGTAATTCTTGATCTTCTAGGACCATCTTCACCACTGAGTCACACCAATATGTTCTAAGCTGGAGCCGTTAGGACCCTGTGAGAGCCAGAACTTTTCAGGAGGGCCAGCGCAGAGGTAGGCTGCATGCATGTGTGACACCATAAGACTAGGTCACGCTGCACGGCTTAGCTCGGCACCAGCCCTCAACTGCCTCAGTACCTTTTTTACTGAGAAGGTGCAGTGTAATGTAACTAACAATAACACACACCTAACTAAAGGGCATAAGATAGCCCTTGTGACCCAGGTAAGTAGGATCAACAACCAAGAAAGCTGCGTCTTCACAGCCTGAACCAAAAATAAGGGATGAAGAACAGCAAATGGTAAGAGTGAGCCCGGGGGATGGAGGGTGGGTGTGTGAATCAATGGAGAAGATGATCATAGATGAACAATAATTACAGTGAGTATGTAATTTTAATACCTTCCAGGACCAGTCTTCATCACTGATTCACACAAGAGACAGAGTACATAGCAGAGTGCAAGTCCCTCAGGCATGGAGTAGGGCCAGAGCTCACTCCGTACAGGAGTCAATTAAGGATTGTCCTGCCAAAAGAGGCATGCTGCCTGGCATGGACATCCAGGGAGCAGTGCTTGATAAAGGTGTGTACTGTGCTCCAGGTGGCAGCTCTGAAAATATCAGCAACAGGAACAAAGCAAATCTCTGCCAGGGACATAGTCACCACTCTGGTGGAGTGGGCACAAACCCGGCCCTCCAGTTTGAACTGTGCCATAGAATAGCAGTGGCGGAGGCAACTGACAATCCATGCAGGAATACATTTGATTGTAACTGGCTGACCCGGTCAACTGGGGTGAAAAAAAGACGAATAGCTGTTTCGACTAGGAAGTCCCTAGTTCTAACGAGGTAGTCCGCCAGACTGTTTTCAGCCCCTGGAAGATAAATTGCCTGGATCAGAACATCCTGTTCCAGACACCATTCCACACTCTCATTGCCTCTCCACAGAGTGGATAAGAATATGCTCCCCTGCTTGTTGATGTAGTACATGACCGACTTGTCTGCCTGAAGGAGGATTATCTTGTGATGGATGAAGTTCACTAGGGCCCAGACAGCATACAGGACTGCTCTCATCAACAAGGCACTGATGTGGAGGTGGGACTCTGTAGGGTTCCAGAGTCCCTGAGTGTGGTGTCCTTGCCTACCGGGTCACTATTTCCCATGCTCTACAGCACACATCAAAACTGCGCAACAGGAACAGCGTGGTAGGGAAGAGCGAGATGGTGCAAAACCGTGAAATGGTGTATGCATGGTAGTGCACCCTCTCACTCTTCCTAGGCAGAGGATAAGACCTCTGTTGGGACGAGGGGCCAGCAAGCAGTTGCCATGACTCGGTGGGATGAGTCACAGGCAGCAAAGGAGGCAGTGCATCTGTGGACCGAGTTTCAATCCCCGGTCCCAGACGATGGAAATATTTTTTATTTTTCACATTTTGTGCAAATTTAAGTGTTAACTCCCCCCCCCCCCAGAGTTGATTACTTTAGTTGGGGTGACAAAGCCCCCATAACAGGAGGTGCGGGGTGGAGCCCGAAAAACACAGTGAACATATGCTGCTGGTAATCTATTTCACTGTATTGGTAATAACGGTATTTTGCTGCAGCATAATATCTTGCGACATTATGAACCCATGCCGTGTCCTTAATAATGGGTTCCCAACCCCAGCAGGAATGCGTCCATGGTAAGGGTTATCGAAGGCTCTTGGGGAGAAAAAGGGAGACCCTGAAGAAGATTGTCCTCCTGTGTCAACCCTGCAAGTGATTGAAGCAGAGGCTTCATCACTATAAAAGGATAAGACTGAGGATGCGTTGCTGGAGACCACTGTGTGCTGCACATCCACTGGGTCATCCTCATGTGCAGGCAAGCCAGAAGTACTGTGAAGATGGAGGAGGCTATGAGACCTAACATGTGCTGTACGGAGACAGCCTGAACAGATTTGTGCTCCATTATGAATTGAGCCATTTGAAGGATGGCTTTTCTTCTGTCCTCTGGAAGAAAGGCCCTCACCTTGGTGGTGTCTAGGAGGGCTCAGATGAACAGAAGCTGATGAGAAGGCTGAATATGTGACTTTTCTAGATTTAACAGGTCTCCCTTGGAGGTCAGGAACTGAGATGCTGTAGTCACTGCTTGTTCCGTGTCCTGCTTGGATGAGCTGGCAAGTAACCAGTCATCCAGGTAGGGAAAAACTTGGGAGTCTGAGTTTTTAACAGTGTGCCACAAGAACTGCAAAGCATTTTGTAAAGACTCGAGGTGCTGAGGCTAACCCATAGGGCAGGACCTGGAATTGATAATGCTGACCATGAGCCACAAAGTGGAGAAATTTGTGGTGGTTGAGGTGGATTGGAATATGCTGGTAGGTGTCCTGCATGTCCAGGGAAGCCAACTAGTCCTGTGGCTTTAGTAGTGGGAGTAGGGTCCCTAGGGAGACCATTTTGAACTTTTCCCAGTGTATGAACTAGTACAGTTTCCTGAGGTTGAGACTGGGGTGCATGCCCCCTCACTTCTTTGGAACAAAGAAAGTAATGGGAGTAAAAGCCTGTTTGCACTCCACCTCCGGCAATAGTTCAGCTGCCCTGTTGCTCAAGAGACCCATAATCTCCTTCACAAGAAGGTCTGACATGGGTGTTGAAAGAGGTGCTGCTTCCTGTGAGGATGGTCTGGAGGAAGCTCTGAGAAGTTCAGCAAATATCCCTCCCAGATGATCCTTAAGACCTTCTTGTCTGTGGTGATGGATTATCACTGACTGTAATACTTAGTCAGACACCCCCCTCCCCCCACCGGAGAGGAGAGGTCTGACCTGGGCAGCTGAGGCAGGACCAGGGCTGGAATTTCAGAGAGTGGCACTGTGCACTTTCGGGGCCTATGTCTTAGGTTGCACTTTCTTCTGTGGCTGCGGAGGCTGGAACTTGACTTGGACTCCCTTGCCTTTGCCTCAAAAGGACTGTTTGTTATGATAAAGACTCGCTGTTTCCCTTTGGGGTGAAAAAGGAAGGATAGGAAATCTTAATGGCCATTCTAGTCTTCTGAGAGACTTCAGGGACTGTTCTACCAGTTGACCGAACAGATAGGAGCCGTTGAAGGAGTACGTTCATGACCTGCTGCTGGACATCATTGGAGAAGCCAGACATCTGAAGCCAGGAGTGCCTTCTGATGCAGATTCCTGCAGCAACAGGATGGGAGAGCAGTGTCAAAGGCATCCATAGCCCCTTCAGCTGATGACTGTTTGACTCAATACCATGGGTAACAGTCTGAAGTATTTTCTGCTTAGTATCTGATTTGGCAAGGTCTCCACAAGAGACCTGAGAAAGGTCCAAAAGGCATACTCATATTTAGAAATGCCCTTGTTAGTTAGCTATCTGCATGCTAAGGGTAGCTGCAGTGGAAAGCTCTTTTTCCCACTGTATCTATTTTTACATCACTCCTTATTGATGGGATGTTCTGTGACCTCCTTAGGGAGAATAGCCTTGTCATTCTCAAACCAGAATGACAATCTTGTCATCAATGGGCTGGAAGCTACAGCAGACCTGTCTTTAGAGGCTGCATACTTATGGTCTATCTGCCTACAGACAGAGGAATATATGCAGGCCTGACCCACACTGCATCCAAGAGGGTCTCAAAAGCATGGGGAACAGGAGGTATAAGGTTGACCAGCATGGTGGAAATGCTGAGCCACTCCAGATGGAGACGTTTCCCAAGGTCAGTGTCAGAAGGCTCAAAGGCGAGGGTTGTATACCTGTTGCAAAGAAGAGCCTGGAAAGAAGGATCCTCCTCTGGTACAGGGTAAGGGCCTGGAACTGAATAGTCCAGGCTATAAAAACAGTCATTGTCACTGTCCTCAGAAATAATGAGGTCGGGGTCAGATTCATCCCCCTCCAGCTCCTCTCCAGGAAGATGGTCTGGGAGAGGGGTGGACCTAGATATGCCTAACCTAGCTCTAGGAGTTGGAAAGACAGGCGGCACCAGCAAAGAAGGTGCCAGCACTGGATCCAGTGCTGGAAAAGGGAGATTCCGGTGCTAGAAAACAGGGAGTCGGCACAATAAAAAGGGGAGCCAGCACCAGAGACAGCATTGCCAAAGAGACTGAGCCCAGCACCGAGGGCTCTTTTGGTGCTGGGCAGAGCGCCAGACCAGACCCCAAAAGACATGATCCCGGCACCGAGCCTGGCATGACCTGCTGCGTTGGAGGTCCAGCCGGCACAGAAGTAACCAGAGAAGGTACCTGAGTCGGTCCCAAGACAGTGAGACTGCAAGGGGGTGTGGCCAGTGGAAGAGGCGTTGGTGGTGTGGTCACCAGCAAGGACCCCGAGGCCGTTGCTGGTGCCAAGCGCTCTACCTGGTTAGAGTGTCCTGACTGCAGTTCAAGCACCCATAGCCCCACGGGGCCCAGAGCCGGCTCCATGAGAAGTGGCAAGCGAACCAGACACTCTACCCACTGCTCCATAACAGCAGCCCAGTGATAAAACTGCCTGCTAGATTCCCTACAGGAAAACTGGGATGGGCTGTGGGCCCAAGACCTCGAATATCCATGAGCAGAAACTACTGGAGATACTGACAGTGCTGAGGAAGGCCTTCTGCTCCTGGATGCTGAGGACTTTGCAGCACACCTACCAGAGGGTGACCTCGAGCAGTACCACTTCTTCTCCTTCTTATAGGAAGAAGAAGAACTCAAGGTTGAGTGGCGCCAGGTCCCAGATTGGAATCGAGAACATGCCCATTTCTCTTTGTGTTGATGGAAGAACTGTTCTCCCTCCTGAACACAGGACTGCCCATAACCTGAACCCTCCCCCGGAGAGGGAAGTGGACTGGACATGGCCCCACTGCCGGAGCAGTATGCCTGAAGAGGCTCCCTACCATCGCCATCGGCGTCCTTGCTCCTCGATCATTGTTCGGTAGGGCTGTGAGGAACTGACAGAAAAACTCTTTTTTTTTTTAAATCCTAAACTGACACAAAATAAACACTAGGTTAAAGCACTAAAACTGAGGGAACTGAATGCTGTTGTCCTATAGAAGTGAAGTTCTGATTCTCGTGGACGGCAATGTCATCACTGAAGCGCACTCGACAGCAGGGAAAAAGAAACTGAGGTGGTTGAGGGCTGGTGCCAAGGTAAGCCATGCAGTGTGAACTAGTCTCACGGTGCCACGTATGTGCTGAAAGATTTTGGCTCCCACAGGGTCCTAGTGCCTCCGTTTTAGAACCCATTGGTGTGAATCAATGGTAAAGACTCGTCCTGGAAGATCTGGTCCCTTGTTATTCTTCAAATTTATGACGACCTCCCTCAGTCCTCTGTACACTGAAAAGGCCTCTTTTATGCTGTGGACATGCCCTGGAGATAGAACCTTATACAAATTATAGAATTTGGAATGTAGGTTCAAACTCTGCACTGGTGTCATGTTCCACTCTAGGCAATTACCTCAGATTTGTTTCTCTGCCTGAAGATTGCAGTCACCCAGCTCCGATATTTCTGGTCTCCAGATGATTTATTTTTAAAGCTGAAATGTTATCTGTCATCACTTTCTATGTTTCTATGTATTCATTATTTAGCTGTTCTTAAATAACTCACGTTAGTTAAGAAGTCAGAGTATTTTGTGCTCTTTTAGCGGTTTCTCCAGTTCCTAGGAACTGGAGAATATGTCAGTGCAATGTAGTTCCCATCATTAGGGAACTGTATTTAAATTGCTTAACTCATTTAAATTTCTGTTAGAAAACCACTTTTTAAGGGTTTCTCTAAGTGGTTAAATTTTGTTTATTGCAGTTCCTGACCTGAGGGAACTGGATCACAAAACTTTTTTATATTTCCTTGCGCAAGAAACATTTTGCTTTGCTACAGAGAATGGCATTTCAGAGGTGGGTCATGGACTAGCCCAGTGCACAGCAATCTACATTGAGCTTGTCCCTGACAGACCAATGGTCACGCAGGTTGACTATGATGGTGGTCACAGTTTCATAGGTGTAAACTTTGTGTACTAGGGAAAACCAGGAAAGGTAGTGATAACTTAGATATGAAAATGGTGGCCCTTACCTTGGATGAGGTAATAGTAATAATAATAATAATTCTTTATTTGTACCACGCCTTTCTAAAACCAAAGCGCCTTAACAGCAAACATCACTTAAAACAATAAAACAAACACAAATACAATAAATACTGAGTTCATAAAATGCAATAAAATATATCATCAGGGATATGCCATTAACCCTAAGTGGGTCTTTAAGGACTTTAAATGTCTCCATGGATGTGCACTCCCGAAGTGTATGGGGTAAAGAATTCCAAAGGGTTGGGGCCGTGTACATAAAAGCACAGGCCCCCGAAGATTTTAAAAAAACCCTAAGAAGCTCTAGCAACCCCTCATCCACCGAACGGAGCGATCGCCTAGAAGCAGTAGGGTACCAGGAGCTCTTTCAAGTAGTCGGGCCCAGTCCATGAGGGTTTTATAAATCAGAAGACTGACTTTAAAGGTGATCCACCATTGTATTGGCAGCCAGTGCTGTTCGCAGCACCAGAGAAATATGACTGGTATGAGAATACCTGTCAGTAACAAATGCCACAGCGTTCTGCACAAGCTGCAAGTGGTGGATATCAGCCCCTGGTAGCCCTAGATACAGGGAGTTACAGTAATCAAGGTGCGAGATCACAGGTGTGGACCAATGTAGGCATATCACTGGACGGAGCTAGGTGCTTAATCCTGGAGATGTTCCTCAGGTGGTAAAAGGATGATTTGATGACTGCCGACACCTGTGAACGAAGTGTCAGCCTGTCATCAAAAATCACCCCCAGACCGGCCCGCTGGCGCAGTGGTTGGATTTCCACTTGCGACGCCAGCGACCCGGGTTTGGGAACGAGCCCGGGTCACTGGAGGGCGGCCGGGGAGAAGAATCGAGCATCCTATGGACAGCTCTCCTTCTCCGGGGTAGGGGACTGGTCTAGTGCCTGCTGGATCTAGCGGAGGCTGGGAATATATTACAGGATGCACGGCCCAAAGTTAACTGGGAGGAAGCGGACGTCGGCATATGCCGTGACGTCACGACACTGCCCCCAGCAGAAAAATGGGAAAATTGCTCGCTGGCTGCCGGATGATGGCTCTCCGTTCCCTGAGTGCCTCCAGTATCTTACCAGGGCCTCCTGTTCCTCAGCAGCATCCCTGGGCCCTAGTAGTGTGTGCTGGGGCCAGCCCCTCTCCCCGGTGCCTTCCCCCTCGGAGGAGGGGCACCCACTCGGCAAAGGGATACGCCAGGATATCCCGGGGATCGACTGTGATCTGAGGACCAGAGGAGGGCTGGGTAAGGACAGTGGGGCCGGGTGGAACCTGTGGAGCCTGAAGGAGTGGGTGACCAGCGAAGCATGGGAGGAGGAAAAAAAAAATCACCCCCAGGTTCCGCATCCATTCAGAGGTAGGGAGCTTTGAGACAACCAGAAAAAGTCCTGAGGGTAAACCAGCTCCCATCCCCTCTATCCGGCGACCTGGGTCCACAACCATCACCTCCGTCTTCTCCAAGTTCAACCTCAGCCAGCTTGAATTCATCCAGTTCTGGATTTCAGTGAGGCAGTTGTTAAATACTGAGAGAGCTCTATCCCGGTCAGGTGCAAAAGATAGGTAGAGCTGAGTATCATCAGCATAGCAGTGAAACCTCAGCCCATACCTTTACAATGTCTCTGATGGGCAGCATGCACACTGTGAACAACATGAGGACAACACCGATCCCTGAGGAACCCCATTTGACAGAGAGAGACTGTGCCAGAGGAATTAATCCCGACACCACCCTCTGAGTTCTGCCTGTGAGGAAAGATCTAACCAACCTGAGGACTGTACTAGACAGGCCACAGATGAACCTCAGGTGTTTGAGAAGTACCCATAGTCCACAGTGTCAAATGCTGAGGAGAGATCAAGAAGGACCAAGATGGAATGCTCTTTCAATCTCTTGCCAACAAGAGATCACTGAGCACCTGAACCAGCGCAGTCTCATTACTATGTCTCATTCGGAAACCAGACTGGAGTGGTTCATAGATGTCATAGATGGTCAAATGGTTCTCCAATTGTATGGCCACTACTTTCTCAATCACCTTCCCTACAAAGGGAAGGTTAGAGATTGGTCTGTAGCTGGCATGGCTGTCTGGGTCCAAAGATGCTTTCTTCAGGAGGGGCATCACCACCGCCAAGGAGCACCAAACTATCTGTTCTAGGACTGGATCGATGGTGTCACAACAACCCTTTATCAGGGAAGTTGGGCCCAGATCCAAACTACAGCATGTAGGGCACATACCCTGGACAATCTGCATGACATCAATGAACTCCAGCCGGTCAAAGGAACTCCAGGAGAGCCTAGGGACAGTGACTGGGTGCCGATCCACAGATTCTCCCATAGAGGATGCAGGTTGGAGTGCTACCCTGATGTCAGCTACCTTAGCCACAAAGAAGCGAGCAAGCACTACACTCTACTTGTGATAAGCTCTTGAGACTGCAGACAGGCAGGCTGGGTTGCACAGTCTGTCTACAGTTCGAAAGAGCTGAGCTGGTTGCTTCTGAGCAGTCACAATCTCCCCAGACAGAGACTCTGCCTTCTTACAGGAGATTGCGGAATGATAGACCTGAAAATGTTCCATCAATCTAAGATGGTTAGCATCAAGGGCAGATCTCTGCCAGCAATGCTCTAATCTTCGTCCATGTCGCCGCATCTCCTCAGAGTCCCATCAAACCATGAGCACTTAGAGTGAAGGGGAGAGGATGAACACGGACGGAGCAATGATATCCAGAGCCAAGGAGATGGCTTTATTATAGGCCATGACCAAGACATCTGGGTCATTGCTCACTACAAAACTCAATAGGTCAAGCACCACCGCCAGGCCCTCAGAGCCCACATCTAGCAAAGGGCAGTACCTGACCATCTCCACAGGGGTAGGCCTACGAAGGGGGCACAAAAACTGAACCCCCCAGTATAGTGATCGGACCATCCGACAGGTTCCACCCCAAATCGAAGGCTTCGATCCCCAGGAGGAAGACTAAGTCAAGGGAGTGACCACCTTTATGTGTGGCAGAAGTAACAACTTGTGTAAGGCCCAAAGATGTCATCAACTGGAATAAGTATTGTCTAAATTGCGAGAGTCTGTCACTGACCCAGGCATTGGAGTTTCCCAGGACCATCAGTCTGGGAAACTTGAACGCCATGTCGATCACGAAGTCCACTACTTCCTGCAGGAACCACTTCTCATCACCTGGTGGATGGTAGATGAGTGTGATCCTACAACCTACACCTGCAGTACACTCAAATGACTCGGCATCCTCAACTGGTACACTCATGTGGCCCAGTTCGGTCTTGAAACAGACCGCAAACACCCCCCCCCCCCGCCGCGGTCCAACCTCAGGCGGTGTAACACCGAGTACCTGGCCGGAATAGCGGCCTCTAATATGGGGCCTGCATTCTCATCAAGCCAGGTCTCGGTAAATCATGCCAGATCCACTGACCCAACAAGGTCTGCAATAACTGCAGTCTTATTCTTGATGGATCTGGCATTACACAACACCGTTCGGTAGGACGGCCTCTGGAGCTGCTCGGGCTACTTGCCCACCAAAATGGGTAGTGCCTATGGGTTTGGAAACCAGACAGGAAGGACCACGTTCCAGATTCCATTTTTCCCCAGGGCATCTTCTGGATCTCATTACCCCAATATGATGGCCCGCTCATTAGTCCTCCACTGTTCACCTCCCCAACTCCCCTCCTCCCCTCTGAACAATACCCAGCGCTCTACAGTGCTTGTATGTTAATAGATGTAATGGAGGGAGAAAGAGGACCTCAAGGGCAGAGGACAAATAGCACATGACTGTGGGACAGGCCTCCTACACATACTAGGGCCCAATAACGCTAAAACACCCTGAATAAATCCCCAATTAAATAACTAACTAAACTCCCAAATTAAAATAAACCCCCCAAAAAATGTTTTCTGAAACTCGTCCCTCGCTCTCACCAAGAGAAGAGATTCGGACAATTTAAATCAAGCTAACTACCCTCCCCACCCAAACAAATCTATACTACAAAAAAAATTACAATAAATAAAAAAAAAAACACCAATCCAAACTCCAGAGTCACTAAATAAATAATGTAGCGATTTAAGACAGCTATAGCACTAAATTAATTTATTATTGTCCAATATAAGTTCATTATCCAGTGTCTTCTTATATAGAACTGCTTCAAAAAATTTACAGAATCCTTTAAAAATTAATGCAACAAAGGGTAGCTCTCACCAAACCCTTATCCGAATAATAAGTCCAAAAATGTGGCCCTCTCACTGCCACATTAGCTGAGTCAAAGTAAATATTCAATTCCCAATGAGACTCTTTCACTGTCACCAAGATGAAAAGATAGAGTTACACTACCTGCCAGAAGTTTGATCAGGAGCCAAAATGGGAGAAGCAGCAAACTTTTAGGAAGTCAAATGATTAGCCAGTTCAGAAGGAGAAACAACCTGGATGCAAATATTACTGGCCCCAGTTCAGCTCAGAGATAGGGCCCTAGAAATGAGACACTCCATTTAGCCCACCAGTGCCACCCAGTTAAACTAGGAGGCCACAGTGTAGCGCAGGAGAAGGAGTTTTCCACCAGCCCTCCAGCTAGTGCACTCTATCCCCACGGGGAGTCCCCTAACCAGGCACCCACCACTGTAGCCGGCCAGACCAGTCAACAGTCCGCCACTCTCAACCGGCATTTCAACCAAGATGACACACTCCACAATGGTATGCACCACTCCCCAAATTCCAGCAATTCTTCCTCAAGCCAGGTTCCAGACAGCAGCACAAATGACAATCTGCGGAAAAAGAAAGATGGTATTCAAAACACTGCTGCAGCAGCTTCGATAGAAACTGGCGCTAAAGGTGAGCTGCTGACTCCGAGCTTAGGTCTGTTCTGTTCTCAAAAGTTTCACACAGCTGTGCTTTAATTCAATCAGTATCCACCCCTCTTTCTGCTATACCACCTCTTTCTCCTACTGTCAGGTAGGACCTCCGTTTATCCGAACACCAGATATTATCAAAAGCAGGTGGGTAGGTAGTGGATACAGCCCTTTCAATGTTTAAAACACTGCTGCAGTACCCTCGATAGAAAATGGCACCAGAGGAATCCAGCATTCGAGAGTCGCCGACCGTCTTCAAAGCTCAGATCCCAGCAGACAGTCTTACAGTTGCCAGAGATCCAAACCAATAGCAGGGCAGCAGTTCATGAACAATTCATGAAAAAGAAAGCCAAAGTGGGATCTCTCACAACACTGCACCCAGCACAAAAATCCACTTCAGCAGGTCGCCATCCAAAGTCAACAGTCGAAAGATCAAACAGCCATCGCAACAGAGCTGTAGCTGTCTAAATCGCAACTAAAAATGGAAATTACGTACCTAACGTAATTCTGATTTTCTGTTTATCTTCACCGTTCATCACCTTTGGGTACTTGGCGGAGGTCATGACCCATGAGAGCTTTTTCTTTTTTTGGATGGGCAAGGAAAATTAGCCCTCAGTCCGGCACTGCACGTGGCCCTCAGCGGGTTGGCCGTTAGTGTTGTTAACCCTGCCCTCCCGCCAGTTCTGAGTCACCGGGAGAGATTAGAAAAGGGTTGAGAGGTAGGATCAAGAAGTCCAAGGGACAGACAAAGGAAAATATAAAACTAACAGGAGAAATAAATGACTGAAAGGACAGAAGAAGTTTGAAGACTAAGGGGGATTGGGTAGGGGCCCCAATCTCTGGAAGTAGAAAGGAGGAGGGAGGGAGGGTTAAGGTTTTTAGAAGGAAGGAAAAATTGAGAGGGGGCGGGGGAGCCGGAAGAAACATACCCTGTAACCTTGACCTGTCTCCAGTTTATATAGGAACTGCGAAGGAGTAGCCAAAAGGCTAACTGCCAGAATTGCAGGCACAGAATTACTAGCAAAACTCCTATAAACAGAATTGGCTATTCTGGAAAAAAAAGACAGGAAAACAGGGATAACTCCCCCCCAAAGGAGATTTTGGTGCAAGAAACCTAGTTTCTTGAATTAATTAAGGTTATTTCCACAGGACAAAAAAAATCAAAGGAAATCTAGGACTGACGGGGAGAAGGGAAAAGGAAAGAAAGGGGCAACAGCCAACCCACCCCACAGGGTGGAGCAGCTGCAGAAGAAGGATTGCCCCAATCCTGACCATAATCTACCCTGAAGAAAACTATCTCCTATAGCCCCAGTTTAACCTACTCCTGACCAAAAGAAAGGAGTGGGAAGAGAGGGGCACAGAGAGGAGGAGATCCAGAGACTGAGGCCCCAGGGGATGGAGGGTGGAAATGTGATGAATGGTGAAGACAAACAGAAAGATCAGAATTACGGTAGGTACGTAATTTCCATATCTTATCTGTGTCGATCTTCACCATTCATCACCTTTGGGTGAGTGCCGAGCCCCGCAGGGGAGTTTATAAGAAGAAGAAGAAGAAGAATCAGCATTTATATAGTGCTTTTCATACATCCAAAGCGCTTTACAAGCAATGCTAGACTGGTAGTGAAGTGACTGAATGTGTGGTGGCGGCCATATCGCACATCATCACCCACACACAGCCTGGATAATTGCATGAACCGGTTTATGGGAAGGGGAATGTTGGCCAGGACACTGGGAATGTTCCCTACTCTTTTCGAAGAGTGCCCTGGGTTCTTTTACTTCCACCTGGACACCCACCAGGACAACACCAGGATGGGCAGAAGGGACCTCGGTTTAATGTCTCATCTGAAGGACGGCACACCCCAGCAGTACAGCACCCCCCAATACTGCACTCGGATGCCAGCGATTTTTAGGTGCAAGTCCAATCCCAGTGTGGGACGAGAACCCACGACCTTCTGGTCCAGAGGCGGATGTGCTACCAACTGAGCCACGCTGACGCCTTCTATAACCCTAAGGAACTGAGTCTCTTAGCTCTCAGTGGGTGACAAACTAAGAGGGAGAACCTTCACGGGTCTGGAGAGGCCCGAGAGTGGGAAGAGTGAGGCAGGGGACCCCGAGGGGCTAGGAAGTTGCCCCAACAGGCGCGCGCTCACCTATGGGAGAATAGATAGGTTCTCTGGTGGGCGGAGTTAATCGCCCTATGCCAGGCCAAGGTGACAACCTGGAAAGGCGCAGCCATGCCGTCCGCCTAGTGCAGATAGCTGCCCTTACGACCCTGGTAGCTACCTCATTGGCATCACACGATGCCCTTGCTTGGTGCCTTGCTAGCTCCAGGCCATGTGCAGAGAGTGCAATGGCTTGTCTGGTTTGCTCCGTGTCAGGCATGGAGGCTAGGAGCTGACCCAGCCTAGACCACAGGAATCTGTCATAGGCTGCATAGTGGGCCTGATGTGCTGCAATGAGAGCAGCAACCCGTGATGAGTAAACGTCCTCCTCTCCCAGAGTCAAAATCCAGGGTCTTGATCTGGGTGTCGGTCACGTGAGGGCACCGAAGCCCATCAAGGGTGTCCAGTTGCATCAATCCCGACTGAGGATGAGGCATGGAACCTGGAGACTGGGGGCACATACTGCTGGCAGAGGTCCCTAGGCGCAGGAACTCTGGAAAAGGGTCTCTGCCAGAAATGCAACAACGCCTCCCGAAAGGGCAGAGGCGGGGGCACCACCGAGGGTGTCCTCACTGAAATCACCCAGAAAGGCATGCGCCGAGTGCTCTGGATGGTGTTGAGTGGGCGGGTGATGTGCAGGTCTTCTAACATCCTCACAGTCGCTGATACTCAGTGAGAACAGAAACTGGAGAGATGCGGACAGATGGCTCCTCTCCCCAGAAGAGGGAAGAAGAGTCAGAGGACCTCGAAGGTTCAGAAGCTGGCTGCTCGGGAGAGGTTGAAAACCTGTCTGTCCATAGCCCTAACGTAAAGGGAAACTGAGCAGCCTGAGCTCTGAACTGCTCCCAGGAGAGAGGCCCACTAAGACCAAGAATACCTGGGGCGCAGGAGGAATGTGGCAGAGGGATGGGGCAGAGCTGACAATGGAATCGGCTGACCTCCGCCTGGGCTAGGTGCACCAGGAGCCTAGGGAAGGAAGGAGCTCTGGAAAACTCCACAGCCGACAGCTGATCAACAAACTGGAACTGCCTAGGCTGTGCCTGAAGAATCCCCCTGTGAGGTGACCAGGGCAGTGTAGGTCCAGAAGGACGGTCCTACCTCAAAGAATGGGGCCCTCTCGAAGAAACCCGAAAGGAAGGGCAGAGATCACACACTACGGTTTCTCCCAGAGCCTGGGTGGGTTCCAGGAAAAGACTGCCACACAGACCCCATGCCCCTTAACCCTTCGGAATCCAAGAGTGCCCTCCTCCTCAAAAGAGCCAGCCTAGGCAGCTGGCAGCCCTGGTCGGCCCCCGAAGGGGCTATCCAGGGAGCAGCACCCTCCCTCCCCATGGGTGCTGTGATTAGCTCCAAAGTTGGGCAATCCAGGCACACCACCTGAGGGGGTACCACCACTGAGGGGTCAGAGAACCCTCCGAGGCCAGGTTGCAGGGCAATGGTGGCCTGCACCACTGTCTGCTGGTCAGAACCCCTGACCCTGGCCCCGGCAGTCACTGTTCACTCCTCAGAGGAGGGCTGACTCTGGCCTGTCGAGGGCACTATCAGGGTGTCCACGCCAGCAGCCAACTCCAGAGAGCCAGACTGCACATCTGACTCAGAGTCGACTCCTCCTCCAAAGAGGTGGAGATCAGTCCTGTGCCAAACAATGCGTGGGCATCGCTGCCATCCCTACTGAACAGGGGCACCAGAGACTGCACCAGAGTCGGCGCTGGTGCTCCCTCACTTGTGACGATTGCCAGAGGCAGCGACCATGGAGGTGACCTCAATGACGGAGGCGAAGAACTGGTGGGAGGTGGAGTCAGCAAAACCTAACGGCCAACCCATGAGTGCCATGCAGTGCGTTGGCCTTGAGGCGGCGCCCGATGGTGTGTCGACTCGGCCCATCAAAAAAAAAAGCTCCTGCAGGGTCAAGACCTCTGGCCAAGTACCCAAAGGTGATGAATGGTGAAGACTACACGGATAAGATCACAATAGCAAAAGAAAAACACAATAACAGAATAACAAATGACAAAAAGTAAATAAAATAAAACATCAAAAACTCGGGTGACTAAACTAATGTGACGGCTGGCCCAGCATGGTCACAATCATGCTTGCACCCTCACCCATCACAAAAATTTTCAATAAATCCTTCACCCTGGCCAAATTCCCCAAACTCTGGAAACAGGCACTTAGCACTCCAGTCTACAAAAACAGAGATTGGTCCAGTACAGCAAACTACCGGCCAATCTCCATCCTCTCCCCCCCTCTCCAAGGCCTTGGAGAGGATAATCTCAAACTAGCTCACAGACTACCTGCAAAAGTATAACATTCAATGCCCACAGCAATGTACTTTGATAGCCTTAGCTGAATTCTCTGATTACGTCCACCAGGCCCTAGATGGAGGCAAGACTGTGGGGTCAATATTTATTAATCTCACAAAGGTCTTTGACACAGTCAACCACCACCTACTGCTACAGCAATTGTAGTAGTTAGGCCTCTCCCCTACCTTGGTTGAAAAAGGACTGCCTCTTCTGCAGATTGCAATCCGTAAAAAATTGGGATGGCGATATCTGCAACAAGAGAGGTCTTATTGGGAGTCCCCCAAGGGTCTATTCTGGGACCCATTCTGTTCAGCCTTTTCCTAAATGGCCTACCTAAAGCCTGCCCCAGTAAATCATAATATATGCAAACGATGCTGTCATACTAAACTGCAACTCCCAACTCAAACTATTCAGTAAGAATCTACAGGTTACCTTCAACCAGTTAGGGGTCTGGTTCGGTGAGCAGAAGCTTCTGCTCAACTATAAAAAAACAAACAAACAAAAAAACATGCTATTCACCAGCCACCAACTCAGAAAAAAGACCCCCCAACTTACCATCACAAACAATAGGATGGAGACCCTTGAACTAGTCCACGTGTTCAAATATCTGGGAGTCTTTATTTATTTAGCTTTTGTTAACCGGGTGGGTACACTAGACAAGTTATATGCCTATTTTCAGGAACGACCCGGGAGAGTACAACAGGTATTACAGATATATCAGCGCAACACAGTAGATAAACAAGTACAATTAGTGACTTAGTACATTGAGTCACAAAACAAAAGGCATGTAAGGATCTTAAATGACAGAAGTTGGTAGAGTACATAATGAACAAACAGTAGATAGTATTGAACACACATAGCGAGACAAGTGCATAGAAAAGTTGGATCGAGATCATCAACAGAGTCGATTCAGTTTGTGTTCGAGTAAATGACCAGCATGTGACCCAGTACCTGGGACCTCATACTAGAGGCTTTGGACACTCACACCCTGAGGCCAGCTTCAGATGCCCCACAGGGATTTCCGGAAACACTGATGGGAGGGGCGGTCTTGAACCTGCTCAGGAAAGGAGTTCCAGAGCCTAGGGGCACATGTCTAGCCAAGTCCCTGTCCCCCATGAGGGTGCAGGTAGGGGTACTTTTAGTATCCCAGGACCCTGGGACCTGAGAGGGTAGGAGGGACGGTCAGTGGGAGGAGAAGCTGTGCCAGTCCCGGGGTACCAGTACTGATCACTTTACTCATGAGGCACCCCAGACCAAAGTTTAGGTGGTTAGTCGGAGAAAGCCAACTAGCTTGTCATAGAGATCACAATGGTGGGTGAGTGGGCGGCCAGGCGGCAGATATTATTGGGCGTCATGTGCCACCAAATAAGAAGAGCTTTAAGAATACGTGCAAATTAGCGGAGACCATAGCTAGCGAGAAGTAGCACTCCCCTAGCAAGTGCCAGGCAGGCAGCAGGTGTCAGGGTTATGTTTGGCCCTATAGGCAGACCAAGCTTACAGTTCACGGTTCTACAGACATTGAGGATATGGCTCCCTAGGTCCAATTGGGGTCAAGTGTCACTCTGAGGTATTTGAGGGAGGTCACAGTTTGCAGGGAGTTCCATCTGCACAGTTGATTTCAATGGGACTGGAGAGGCATGTATCTTAGCAGATGATCCGAACAGCATAGCCTGTGTTTTTTTCAGGTTGAGGACCAGCTTCTATTGGGTTATCTAAGCCTGAAGGGGGTCTTAATTGATGACACCCTTTCATACATACATCACATTGACCATGTGGTTAAATCAATTAACACCAGATTAGGGTCCTGTATGAACAGAAATGATCTTACGCCAGCAGCTCTACATTTCTCAGTAACCAGCTCTATACTATTAGTCATAGACTATGGTCTAGTGGTATACATCGCTGCATCAGACACAGTCCTCAAAGAGTATCCACCGCCCTCAATAAAGCATGCAGACTGGTCCTGGGGGTAGACAAGCTCACACATACCTGTAAACTCTGGAGGACTAAATTCCAGTACTGCATACTGGGTAAAAAAGCGCTACTGGGTCTCTCCCCTCCGTGTATCCTCCAGATCTTTAATCCAGCCCATTCACAGCACTTTACCAGAGGCGATACCCATGGATCTCTCAGCGTCCCATTCAGAAGAATATTGCTAGGACAAAGATAGTTTTCCTATAGGGCCCCACTCTGGGTGAATCAGCCCCTGCCTCTTACAACTAACACCATGACCCTACCTGCTTACAAGCATAATCTGAGGCAGCACCTAGCTAATGACAGTACCTGTGTGTGCTGCCCAGGAACCTAACACCTCCTGGTGCCACCCTCTCCTAATTTTTTGGTATTTGCAAAGGCCTAACCAATTCGACTAATCATCCCTAGTAATATACTTTCCCCAGATCTGTACCTTGCAATCTAGGTCCTCCTCCTCCTGGCCCTCTATCTCTACTACTAAGCCAGTTCTCCTTAGCCCATTATAGTTACCTCCCACCTCCATCTTCCTCCTCTGCTCCTACATTATCAATATTTGCTAAGGCCCATCTCTACTAGACTAATTATCCCTAGTACTATACTCTCCCCAACTCTGCACCTTGCAGTCTTGGTCCTCCTCCTAGTCCTCTATCGCTACTACTGACTAAGCCAGTCATCCTTATCCTATTATGGTTACTCCCCTACCATCTCCCTCCCTGCTCCTAGACTTATCAATATTTGCTAAAGCCCAGCTCTATTAGACTAATCATCCCTAGTTATATAATCTCCCCAACTCTGCACTTTGCAATCTGGGTCCTCCTCTAGCCCTCTATCTCTATTACACTACTAAGCCAGTCCGATATCCTATTATAGCCACCCCACCTTCTCCCCTATTCCTACACCGCATTAACATACCCTTTTTACCCTTGAATATTCTCTCCTGATGTACACCCTCTCCTCTGACGTTCTCTCGACCTCGTTTCCAGGTAATTTCAATTACAGCAACATGCGTGACAAAGCTGTTTCCCAGCTGCTCCACATGTAATATAGGGTTTCAACCAATAACACAATTTTGTGTTATTTTTACCCTGTAATCCTGAATTGTTTAACTGTTTATGGTAATTTGATCTGAGTTGCTACTTTTACTCTGAACTTTGTCTTAATGTTATGTACCTATGTCCAAGCTCTGTGTTTGACATGGAATCTTTGTAAATGAGCTCTCAGCTCAAAGATACTTCCTAAATAATAAATAAAGTACTTGAAAGGACTGAAGAGCTCCAATGAGAGAGTGTTTCAGTACTTTCATTTGCATAAAGCTGAACGGCTTTATGTACAACACTGCTTCACTAAGCACTAAGAACATCACGCAGATGCCCCCTCTCAGTTCATTTGTTTGCTTTTCCTCCCTCTCCTTTGTTTTGTTTGTCCCACCCCCGCCTGGCTCCTCACTGCTGTTTTGTTCCTCTACCACCCCACCCACTCCATCCCCATTGTTTGGGTTTGGTGTGCCTCCTTTCCCTCCAGCTCCTTGGTTCTGCTTTTCTTCGTGTCTATCCCGGGTCCTACCTCATTGCTGTGTGCCTCCCATCCATCCCTCGCTTGTCATTTCTTTGGCCTTTTCCCCATCCTTGTTTCTTTCCACCCATCCAGCACTGCCCTGTGCTTCTGGGACACATCCTCTCCAGCAACTGGCTCCCAGCTTTCCCTCAGCCTCCCTGAACTTACTCTGAGCATCTACATCTTCCGTAGAACACTGAAACCCAAGTTGAAATCTCTGGTCATGTACCATTGCATCATTTTCCTCATCTGGTATGCAATGCCATGGGCAGTAGTGGCCCAATATCCACGCATCAAAATCATATCGCAAGTGCCACAACTCTGTCTTGACCTATGGCTCTTCTCCCTTGCTCTTGCACTACTCCTGCTGTCTGGCTCATGTCTCCCTTCCACGCTTCACCTCCTGGCTGTCTGATCTCCATGAGCTGCTTTTGGTCTGCTATTGTCTGGTGGATGAACGCTGCTATGCCTGGGCACAGTACCCATAGGTATTTGTTTGCTTGTGTTAAGAGTGCATACTGGCTATTCTGCTGTGTGTTTGGTACCTGAACGCCCTGTCTCATGGAGGACAATTTTTTCTGGGGGTATTATGGGGTTTCAATCTGTGCCCCAGCTATACAAAGTGATGACACCAGCTGATTTTCTCTTTCCTGTCTATTTTGTAGATTACTGATGGCACTTAACATTGTTCCATTTTCTTTTTATATTCTTTACTCCTCCTTTGTTTGCTCACGCTCACTCCACCCTTCTACAAAAAGTAAAAAAAACTGTTCCTCTGGCTCCCTGTTCTGCCTGCCCTTGCACTGCCACTCCTTTCAGTCAAATCAGCAGCCGATCTGATTGTTGAATCAGGGACTTGCTCTGCCATCAGTGTTTGATTCCATCTTTATGGGACCTGAGAGTGCAGCACCCGACCTGAATCACTGTGTACCATGGACCCTGGACCACCCACAGGGTATGAGAATGGATGTTCTCAATACAGCCTCTTTTTCCTATTTCATCCAGATTCTCAACAGCCACTGGAGAAAACTATGCATTTTTTCACTTTTGACCTGGATGAGCTTACCCTGCAATCTGTATCTCTTTCTTCAAATGTTTCTGTGATAATTGTTCTGAGTCTTCATCAGACAACAAGGTGAGATTACAAAATAGCTGTAGTCTTTAGATTTTAAGTTTTTTTCTCTGTTTTCTGAAAAGAGGCAATGGAGCTCACATTACAGTTGATCTCAGCAGCGGCCATCTCTGAAACATCCCCCATCTCAGTTCAAATGTCCACCTCCTTTATGTAGACATCAAACTTCTGCCCAAGTACACTGGACCCCTCTCTTTTCATGTATATTACCCTTGAAGAGCCTCCTGTCCCAGAAGGCCTCTCAGTTCCCTACCAAATGGTACCTTTCCTACTGACACCATTCTTTCAACAGGGTTTTAAATAATTGCAGGAATTTATTTAACTCCAAAAATTGATTAGCGTTTTGCTCATAAAAGTGCTAAAACATTGTGAAAATGTATAGCACTTGCCTCGCTGTGTTTAACAAACATAATACTTCTAGAAAACCTATATAAATACTTTCTGTACAGTTAGCATTGTCCCAAGTAAAAAACTGCTAATCAATTATTTAAAACCCTGAATTGATTAGCAGTTTTATCTTGGCACAATGCTAACTGTACAGAAAGCATTTAAATAGGTTTTCTAGAAGTGTTATGTTTGTTAAACACAATGAGGCAAGTGCTATGCATTTTCACAATGTTTTAGCACTTTTATGAGCAAAACACTAACCAAGTTTTGGAGTTAAAGAAAACCCTGTTTCAACCACCCATTAAATTGTTCAGTGTCCTACCTCCTCACCCTATCTTTCTACTTCCCCTTATCCCACACCAGGAGGGCCTCAGAAAAGGTCAGAAAAGCTGAGCGCCCCTTCTGTTTGTCCCCCATACAAAACAATAAGGCAGCAATGCAGTGATCACAGGATAATGTCACACTTTCAAAGATTTTCCAAGACAGGACTGACCAGGTCAGTAGTGGACACTAACAGGTCTTCAGGTCTGTGGGTAACACATTCCAACAGTTGGGCCAGTAAATGGAAGCTCTGTCTCCCTACATTATTTTTAGCAGATAATTAATCAAATTTAGGACAAGCTGAAGGGTACAGATCTGCCTGCTGCTTCTGACTTTTGGCAGGTTTGAGATATTGTATGCTAAGAAAACTTCTGGGAGAAACACTTATATATAAACTATATGGTGGAACTGCCAGCATTCAAATATAAGGATCCAACTGACCTCCTTTTACAAGGAACAACACTGAGTATTGTGTGAGGCAATAGGGATGAAAGGTCCTTGTCTGGGATACAGAATGATGTGTCCAGTCTACTACAACAAGAAATGTTAGGGATTCATTACCATATACAATGCCTCCATAGTCAAAGTACGGGATAGTGGTACTGTTAACCAGGCTTAGCCACACTTTTGAGACTGGCTGTGTGTATGCCTGTTCAAGTTACCTAATATAAGCCTCTTCTTGTTAATTAGTCTGCCTAAATGTTTCTCCCATTTTATGTTTACATCTAACCAGATCCCACGTTTTTAAAACAAAATACAGTACTTTCTTGATAATTTTACCATCAAAGCTAGAAATATCCTGAATGGACCTACATTTTCTGAGTTTTGACTCTGAGCTCAACATCATGACCTTGGCATTATTAGAATTAAGTACCAGACTTTTCCTGGTTAGGGAGCAGTGCTCATTGTTAAATCCTGCCAACAGGTTTGACCAAACAGTGTCAACATGTGTCCCACTGCAGTGAAAGACAGTGTCATCTGCATAGGTACTCTTTTAGCTGTGGCACCTGTAAATCAGTGTTGTTTACCAATAGTGATGACAAGAAAGTGCCCCTGACTAACCCGCTGTACACTCTTGCTACAGGAATCGGACAACGGACTGTGGTGTAACAAACAGAGGGTTAGAGTCATTACAGTGGCCATCATACAGGTAATTTGCACAACTGACAGCCCATGATGTGCTGTAATGTAATGCTGCAGAGCCTGACTCGCTGCCAACAGTATTCATTGACCTTGGCCATCTCGACGCACTTATGAGGCATCCTGCAAAGGGACAGAAATTGCATGGAAGAAGAAGAAGCCAAGCTGAACATTGATGCATCCCAGCCACAGGGTATCCCAAAAGGGGACAGCTTTATCCTCAGAGAAACACAAAGTAAAACAATCCTTTTCTTGCTGACCCATGTCCTGGATCCTATAGCAAGGAGGAGGACTGCGCATGGGCTGACATATCTGGTGGGAACTATCCCAGCCCAGGGGGTTTGTGTTAGCACGGGTAGAGAGGAGACATTTAATGCAGGGTCCTTCCTTTGTAAGATACCCATTCCCTGGCCATCTTCAGCCATGTGTAAGAGAAAACGTAGCTCCAAATCCCCCCAAAAAACTTTTCCACACGCATTGTTATGAAACAGTTGAGATCAGGCAGGGAGCATGTGCACGTCTACTAGGTGAATTAGTAAATGCTGCATGAGGCTTTAATGGCCCCTTTATGTAGCTAAGGGATGTAGATTACACTACACACATATTAGGGGCTTGTACTTCAGATTAGAGGATTGGGAATAGAAATTGGGAGGTCAGTAACTTGAGGACAATCAGATATTTTAAAGCAAATGGAACAAGCACTTGAAGTTAAACATGTAAAAAGAATAATAATACAAAACTAACAACCAAAGAAAACCATAAAATTAAAATATTTATATTTATTTAAAGTTTTAGCCATCAGGAAAGGCACACTAGCATATAAACTAACATATAAACAGCTGCCTCACTCTACGGGAAAACAGATAGGTCCTCTGGTGCACGGAGTTAACCACCCTCGCCGTGCCAAGGGTGACAACCGGAAAAGAGCGTAGCCATGCCATCCGCCTAGTGCAGATTGCTGTCCATACGACCCTGGTAGCTACCTCATTGACATCCTTGCTTGGTGCTTTGCTAGCTCAGGCCACGTGCAGAGAGCAATGGCTTGTCTGGTTTGTTCCATGTCAGGCAAAGAGGCTAGGAGCTGACCCAGCCTGGACCACAAGAACCTATCATAGGCTGCATAAGCGGGCCTGATGTGCAGAAATAAGCAGCAACGTGCCTATAGAAAGTCCTCCTACCCCAGAAGTCAAAATCCGAGGAGTCATGATCTGGGGGCCGGTCACGGTGAAGGGCGCGAAGCCCATCAGGAGTGTCCAGCTGCATCAGTCCTGACTGAGGATGAGGCACAGAACCTGGAGACTCCAGGGGGGGCACAATACCGTTGGCAGAGATCCCAAGGGGCAGAAACTCCGGAAAAGGGTCTCTGCCAGGAACACAATGATGCATCCCTAAAGGGAGCAGGCCAGGGGGGCACCACAAGGGTATCCTCACTGAAGTCGCCCAAAAAGGCATGCACCAAGTGCCGAGATTGCTCTGAGTGGCAGTAGGGAGATGTAAGTCCTCAACATCCTCATGAGGAATCGCTGATACTCCATGACTCCAGCGGCTGGGAGATAATGGACAGAAGGCTCCTCTCCCAGAAGAGGGTGATGAAGAGTCAGAGGACCTCAACTGTTCAGAGGGTGGCTGCTTGCAAGGAGGTTGAAAAACCTGTCTGTCCATCACCCTGATGTAAGCGGGAAAGCGAGCAGCCACGACTCTAGACTGCTCCCAGGAGAGAGGCCCGCTAGGACCAAGGATGCCTGGGAGCACAGGAGAGTGTGGCAGAGGGATGGGGACAGAGCTGAGAAGAGAAGTCAGCTGACCTCTGCCTGGGCTAGGGAGTGGACCAGGAGTGCCAGAAGATGAAGGTGCTCTGGAAGACTCCACAGTTGACAGCTGAACAACCATTTTGGAACTGCCTTGGCTGCGCCCGGAAGAATCCCCCCTGTGAGGCAACTGGGGTCGTATAGGTCCAGAAGGATGGTCTCCTACCTCAAAAGAATGGGGCTCTCTCAAAGAAAGCAAAGGGGAAGGCGAAGATCCACACTGCAGCTTCTTCCAAACCGGATGGACCCAAAAGGCCTCCGCGCAGACCCTATGCCCCTCGACCCCTCGGAATCCGAGAGTGCCCTCCTCCTCGAGATGGCCAGACTAGGTAACTGACAGCCCTGGTCAGCACCCAAAGGAGCTATCCAAGGCACAGTACCCTCCCCGGTCATAGGTGCTCTGATCGGCCTCAAAGTTGGGCGATCCAGGCACACCACATGAGGGGTACCACCGCTGAGGGGTCAATGAATCCTCCAAGGCAGGTTGCAGGTCAATGGTGGCATGCTTCACTGCCCGCAGTTCAGTGCCCCTGACCCCAGCCTCGGAAGTTGCTGGCCGCTCCTCATAGGGGGGTCTGACTCCGATCTGTTGAAGGCACCACTAGGCTATCCACACTAGCAGCTAGTTCCAAGGAGCCAGACTGCTCGTCTGACTCAGAGTCCAACTCCTCTTCCGAAGAGGTGGAGGCCGAGGCCCTGTGCCAAACCATAGGTGGGTGCCTTTTGCCATCCTTACCAAACAGGCTGCCAGAAAATGAGACCGCACCCGAGTTGGTGCCAGTGCCCTCTGCAGCACCACGAATGGTGGCTGAAGAAGACACAGCTCCAGCCCGAACAGAAGCCTCGGAGTCGGAACCTGCCATGGCGCCCTCCGCCCCATGGCACCATGAATGGCGCCAAGCAGAGACGGCACTGATGACGACTCCGACAGCGCCAAAGCCAGAAACTCTATGGCGCCAATCCGCTTCACGGTGCGAACGGCACCAAGAGCAGAAACGGCACTGACGACAGCGCCTTTCTGAACCCCTCATAGCACCGTGCCCATGTTCAGCACTGCGAATGGCTCCCAGAGCTGGACCGCACCGTGCTCCTGCCAGCTGCGGACAAGCACCGAGGCGAAAGAGAAAAAGGAGGTGCTGTAGCAACTCCACGGCACTGACAGCAGCCACGACCGCTTCGGCAGAGTGGGTGTAAACCCAACCTTCAATTTTACTTGCATCATCGGTAGCAATTGTGAAGGCAGGCCACTAACCATGCAGAAATACATCTGATGGCAACAGGTTGACCAGCCAGGCCATGCTGAATGATAGAAAGAGTTGCTTGGATTTGTGAATCTCTTTCGTTCTGTTGATGTACAACTGTAAAGCCCTCTTGACATCCAGGGGTGAAGGTGCATTCCCTTCATTCTGGATGTTGGTAAAATAGGTAGGAAGAACCAAGGGCTGATTAAGGTGCCGCCCCAAGAGTGACCCATCACGTGATGCATGAGGGGCGCCATTAGGTGCCAGACCCTCCTACATCCCAGTTGTGTTAGCCAGAGAGGCAAAATAAGGACAAGAAAAAGTGAGTGAACCAAGAAGCGAGGAATAGAAAAAGGAAAAGACATAAACTGAAAAAGGAAAAAGCCGGTAGAGGGCAGAAAAAGGAATGCCTACCCTAAGGGACCGCAAGGCCTCACTCCTGGGGTGACTCCAAGGGAGAAACAGATAAAGGAGAGAAAGAAGAAGGAAGAAGAAGACAGGAAAAGAGAAGATGGATGTTGGGAGGGGAGAGCTCTGCCAACTGAGAGATTGGTTTAAAGGTTTATAAGCACGGAACCAAAAACAAGGGAGCAAGGATCCCACTTGATAGAACTGAAGAGAAGGTTCAACCAAACTGCTTGCACAGCTTGGACTCAAAATGCAGATTCTCTATACCTCCCGCTATCCCCCACCCCTTAAACTCTAGGTGAAAGCTCGCAGACTGCCAAGGCAGAAAATCTGATCTGAAAGGAGGCCCAACTAGGAAGGAAGGAAGCCCACTAGCACCTTGTTAAGTGCTAACACAGATTGTGTGTAGGAAGGGGTATTGAAGCCCTACAGAGGGCAACCCTTTATGTGAAGGACAGAGAGGAAACTCAATCAGACTCCGTGATGGCCAGGCAAAAGATCACCAGATTGAGGTAATTGTAGTGTCAGGACAGCGTTAAACCAGTAGAAGCTGACACAATAGGAGATTGAGAATGCCATGGGGACCTAGAAAGAGAACTGAGACATTTGAGGACAGTCTCTTTAACTGTGAATTGAGCGACATGGCTAAGAATGAGCAAGAGGTCACCCATAGGGGCAATCATGAAGAGATCCCTCAGGATAGAGATAAATCCTACTCGTTCCCCTTTCTCCCCCGGAAATTGAATCCGTTCAGAGAAGAATGGAAAAATCAAGATTTTTTTTTTTGGTTATGGCTTAAAGGCCAAAGAAAAAGAGGGGAGGAACAAGCAGGGAGGGTGAAACAGAGAAGTAGGAGGCCCTTGAGGGGAAGGTGGGCGGGTATCAGTAATGAATGGTGAAGATACAAGAGAAGATCAAGAATTACAGTAGGTACGTAATTTTCATATCTTCCCTTATCAATCTTAACCATTCATTAGAAACATAGAAACATAAAAGTTGACGGCAGATAAGGATGGCATGGCCCATCCAGTCTGCCCATTTCTTTTTCTACCTTATAAATGTGCCATCGCTCTGTCAGTGGCCTATCTATTCATACTTATTTGTATTGCTCCCTTATGTCTATCCCATGCCTGTTTAAAGCCCTGCACTGTATTCATAGCCACCACTTCTTGAGGTAGGCCATTCCATGCATCCACCACCCTTTCTGTGAAAAAGAATTTCCTCACATTCCCCCTTAAGTGGCCCCCCTCTAATCTCATGCTGTGTCCTCTTGTCCTGCTATTTTCTTATATTTAAACATGTTAGACTCTTTCACCTTGTTAATGCCCTTAAGGTGTTTGAATGCCTCGATCATATCACCTCTCTCTCCCTCCTTTGCTCTAGGGTATACATATTGAGCTCTGTTAATCTGTCCTCATATGTCTTCGATGCAGTCCCTGCACCATTTTGGTTGCCCTTCTCTGGACTGCCTCAATTTGGTTAATGTCCTTGTGAAGGTGTGGCCTCCAATACTGCATGCAGTACTCCAGATGGGGTCTAACCAGTGTGTTGTAAAGAGGATTATTACCTCCCTCTTATGACTTGTGATACCCCTACTAATACACCTAACACCCCTAGCCTTACCTACTGCTTTAGTGGTCTGCTTGGATGATTTCAGGTCATCAGTGATGATGATGCCCAAGTCTCTTTCTTCCTTTGTGACTGCTAGCAACTCCCCTCCCAGCCTATAGGTGGCTTCAGGGTTTCTCTTCCCTATGTGCATGATCTTGCACTTCTTTGCATTAAATCCCAGTTGCCACTCTTCTGACCATTTTGCTAGTTTATCCAGATCTCTTCTCATTCTGCCCACCCCATCTGGATCATCTACTCTGTTGCAGATTTTGGTGTCATCTGCAAACAGACAAGCCTTACCCTTTAGTCCATCTGCAAGGTTACTAATGAAGATGTTGAAGAGGACTGGCCCCAGGACTGATCCCTGAGGTACCCCACTTGTGACCTGCATCTCTTCTGACTGTATACCATTTACCACCACTCTCTGTTTTCTGCCCGTCAACCAGTTTGCCACCCAGTTGACCAACTTCTGACCCACCCTAGCCTACCCAGCTTATTTATCAATCTTCTATGCGGAACAGTGTCAAAAGCTTTGCTGAAGTCAAGGTAGGCGACATCAACTGCTCCCCCTTGGTCCACCACTCTGGTTACCCAATCAAAGAAATCTATGAGATTAGTTTGACAGGACCTTCCTTTTGTAAACCCATGCTGTCTAGGATCCTGTGCCCCTATGGATTCCAGGTGTTGCACTATCCTTTCCTTAAGGAGTGCCTCCATGATCTTGCCCTCTACTGAGGTAAGACTGACTGGTCTGTAGTTCCCTGCCTCCTCCCTGCTACCCACTCTGTGGAGCAGGATCACATAAACCCTTCTCCAGTCTTCTGGGACCTCTCCTATGCTCAGAGACTCACTAAACAGTTCTGCTAATGGCTCTGCTAGTTCCACCCTTAGCTCCTTAAGTACCCTGGGATGTATGCCATCAGGTCCCATTGCCTTATCCACCCTGAGCTAGCAAGCTCTTGTTGGACCCTTTCTTTTGTGAAGGAGTAGTGCTCCACCTCCCTCCCCTATGTCCATGGTGCTGAGCTGTGGGCCCTGCCCTACCTTCTCTTCAGTAAATACTGAGCAAAAGTATCTATTTAGGATAGATGCTTTTACAGGGTTCTCCTCCTCACATGCTCCCTTTTCTCCATTAAGCTTAGCAATACCCCCTCTGGACTTTCTCCTTTCACTAATGTATCTATAGAAAGTCTTGTCACCTTCTTTTACTGTTCGTGCTAGTGTTTCCTCAGTTTGGGACTTTGCCTGCCTTACTGCCTTCCCTGCTTCCCTTAGGGCAGTTTGGTATGCCTCCGTATCTTCATACTGCTGTGTTCCCTTATATTTCCTGAAGGCCAGCCTTTTGGCTCTGACCTTTTCTGCTACTGTATTTGAGAACCAAAATGGTTTCCTTCTTCTTTTGCACTTCCTTTTCTGTCTAATACAATGGGATGTTGCTTCAAGTATTGCATCCTTAATGCTTGCCCACTTTGCCTGTACCCGACCTGTGTTTCTTTTTGCCAGGGCTAGCTTAACTCTGTTGGCCATCTTATCAAAGTCAGCTCCTCTGGCGTCCCATATTTTGCCTTGGAATGGGATGATTTAGATGTAGTAGCCAAATTGAACCATACCATGTGATGGTCACTGGCCCCCAGGTGACCTTCTACCTGGAGATCCCTTCCCTGTTAGTCAGCACTAGATCTAGGGTAGCCCTGTCTCTTGTGGGTTGTTGTACCAGTTGTTTGAGGCCCTCCTCCTGCAGGGAATCCACTATGTGTCTAGTTCTGGCAGATGTTCCTGCTGGTATTGACCAATCTGTATCCGGCATGTTGAAGTCTCCCATTATCAGAACCTCCCCTTTAGCTGTCATGTTTTGTATATCTTCTAACAGTAATGTGTCTATGTCCTCCCCCTGGTCTGGGGAACTGTAGACAACCCCGGTTCTTATGGCTGTCCCATTTCCTGTTTCCAGGGTGACCCACAGTTCTTCTGGCTCCTTATGTGTATTCTGAATTTCTGTAGCTTTGATATTTTCATTGACATACAGGGCCACTCCTCCCCCCCTTTTTGCACCTCAGTCTCTTCTGAACAATACATAGCCAGGTAATGAAGTCTCCCAAGTGTGGTTACTGGTAAACCACGTCTCACTAATTGCTACTATGTCCAGTTTAGCCTCTAACATTATTGTCTACAGGTCTGGGATCTTATTTCCCAGGCTGTGAGCATTTGTGTACATGATTTTCCATTGGCCAGATTTCAGTGTGTTAGTTGTTGGGTGAGGTTTGGCATTACCCTGTGCGTATGGGGAGAAAAACCTTTTTGTTACCTGGTGATGCAAATGAACTGCAACATGCTGAATCCCTGTTTGACCACTAGCTGAGGGGGGAGGGGTGTTCTTCCCATTCGACGTATGGGGTGCTGCACCCTCTCCCCATTTGCTAGTTTAAATATTCTGCAAAGACATCAAACTTCTGCCCCAATGCACTGACTCCCTCCTTAGTCAGATGCAGTCCATCAAATTTAAAGAACTTTCGCTCCCAGAACTGTTGCCAGTTCCCTACAAATCTGTGTCCTTTTTCCTGGCACCAGCCTTTGAGCCACGTGTTTAGCTCCCCTATCTCCCCTTCTCTGACCTTCCGTCCATCTGCCCCCCCCCAGACTGGCAGGATCTCAGTGCTTGGGTGAGTGCCAAGCCCCACCCGAAGGGGGGACAAGAGAAACCCTGAGGGAACAAGACCCTCAGCCTCCTGCTAGTGGAAAACAGAAGGGAGAGACCCTGGGCTCATTAGACAAGAAGCCTAAGGCTGAGAAGAGCTAGGAGGTATCCCCTGGGGATGAGGAGACAGAGGAAGCCCTTGCAGAAGCCTCCTAGATCTAGTGGAAAAGAGACGGGTCCCTCAGAAGGTGAAGCAAATCAGCCTACACCAGGCCAGGGGTGACAATCTTGATAGACAAAGCCATGCCGTCCGCCTGATGCAGATCGCTGTCCCTGCAAAGCCTGGAAGCCACCTCACTGGCATCGTAGATGCTCTTGCCTGGTGCCTTGCCAGCTCCAGGCCTATAGCAGAGAGGGCAATGGTTTGTCTAGATTGCTCCGTGTCAGGCACTGATGCTAGAAGCTGAGATAGCATCGACCATAGATGCCTGTTGTAGGCAGCATGGTGTGCCTGATGTGATGCGATACACAACATCGCATGAGAAGAAGAGAACACTTTTCACCCCAACCAGTCAAATTTGTAGAGAATCTGAGTCTGGCGGTCGGTCATGCACCAGGTGGCAGCACCTGGAGGGAGTCTCTAGGGACTCCAGTCCTGAAGGTGGGTTGGGAAGAGAACCTAGGGACTCAGATGGAGCTCAATACCTCCTCCTGCAGTCTGCCGGGGCTGGGATGGGGCGGCTGGAGACTACTAGGAATGGATAGACGCCTCCTGGAAAGGAATAGGCCAGAATGGCACCACCAGATGTTGGGCACTGAATTCACTGAAGAATTCACACATCTCCCGCTCAGTACTGTCTCGCCTAACATAGGCAATACGGAGGTCCGCAACCATCCTCAAAAGGAAGCGCTGATATTCTGTGAAATCAGCGTCGGAAGAGAGGTGGGCAGGGGGTTCCTCTCCCTCCAAGGAGGGAGACGAGGAGGATGGGGAACTCGAATGCCCAGAGGAATCCTGCGGCGGTGGGGATAGGCGAAACACCAGCTCATGCATATATCTAACATATGAGGGGAAGGCCACCACAGTGCCTCTGAACGTCTCCCAGGATAACAGACCGGTAGGACCGACATGGCCCAGGATGGGGGGTGGCAGCAGAGGAATGGGAGAGGGGCACCTACAAGTAGGTAACTGACCTCCGCTAAGGATCTGGAATCTGAGGAACAGAGCCCAAGCTGGCGGGGTCCCGGATAACAAACCACGTCGCAAAACGGAACCCTGGGGATGCAAACCTTGGAAGAGCATGGAAGGGGGTCCTCCCCCTGTGACATACCTGGGGCTGCAAGGATCCAGAAGAGTAGCCCACAGCAATGCCACCAGAGGGGTCTCTCGAGCCTAAAAGGGAGAGGCGGGGCTTGGCACTACGGCTTCTACCTGCACCCCGAGGGGTAGCAGGCGGAACTTGGTGTGCCTCACCCCGGCCCCATAACCCCTCAGACTCTGAGGATGCCCTCCTTCTCAATGTCAGTGACAGAGCTTGTCGATCCAGGGTTGTCTCAGGGGAGTCCCCCAAAGACAGGGCCCTCAGTCCCCCGCCCCAAGAAGGTACAGCAGCACTGGGGACGGCAGCTGCCACAGCTTCCTCTGGGAGAACAGACCCCCCCAATCTCCACACCAGTCCTCCCCAGGGACCCCAGGCCACCCCCAGCCTCGGAGCCCTCAGAGAAAGACTGTTGTGGAGACTGAGGAATGGGTGCACTGGCCGCCTGGCACTGTGTCCCATAGAAGACTCCGATCGTGAGGAATCAGGGAGCCAGGATAGGTCTGCATCTGAGTTGTCTGCTTCTGAGGAAGAGCCAAGCAGAAGGACCTCAATACTGGCCACCCCAGGAGTCCCCTGAGAAACGGCACCGCGAATGGCACCAGTGCCACCCACAGCACCGTTCGGCATCGACACAGCGGCGACAACACCTGAACCCGGCACGACTTGTCCACATCTCCAGCTGAGTTCCCAGCACCGCCCTCTGCACCGGGGTCCAACACGGCACTGCCAATGGAGTGGACTGGGTCCACAGTGCTGCCAATGGTGCCGACAGCATAACTTGATTGTGGTGTCAAGGGTCCGGCCACGCCGGGCCCAGCAACCACGGGCCACGGGCCACGACACTGGGGTAGCCTGCACCTCCGAAGAGGTGACTGCTGAGACAGTGTCTCCACCGCGGCCCCAGGAAGGACCACGATGTTCCCCCGACACCGCAAAAGAGGCCTCCTCATCGGCAAGACTTGAAAATGAGGAGGCCTCCTCCTCTCCAGACTGTATAAGCCTGGGAGGAAGGTTCTGAAGATCTGACCCTGGAGGCCCGAGAGCGACGCCGTCCTCCAAAAGTCGGCGGGGCCTTGCCAATTTTGAATGCGTGGACTTCGAGAACATGGCAGTCTATCGAGAAACAGGCATTGCATCTATCCATATCATGCTTGGGTCCAAGGCACCGAAGGCAGACATCATGCCAGTCCGAAACGGAAAAATACCGGCCACAGGCGCACCGACATACAAGGCACGACCCGCTCTCGACTTAGATTTAGCTCCCGAACCAGATGTGATGAGAAAATAACTTTGCAAAACAGAAAGCTCCCGTCGTCATCGAAAAAATAATGATAATGAAACGGTCTTACTGGATAGACAACATAGGGAAATGAACCAGGATACAGGAGATGACAAGGAGTCGAACTTTGACAAAAATGGCCTAGTGGTGCAGTGACTTTTCCGACACTCCGTGCAGCAGGTGCAGCCTCAACAGCGGGAGAAACAGAACTGGGATGTAGGAGCAGTCTGCGGCGCCTAACGGCTGCCCCTCGCGCATCACGCGATACGTCACTCTCGGGGTGGCGCCATCAGCGCTAACTCCTCTGAAAAATAAAAAAAAACTCCTGTGGCGGGTGCGCGCCTCCGGCTTACACCCAAGCAGTAATGAATGGTAAAGACTGACAAGGGAAGATCTGCACAACACTTTGCAAAAACCCGAGGCACTGAGGATAGCCCAAAGGGCAGGACTCTAAATTGACAGTGTTGACTCAACGCCACGAACCTTAGGTATTTGTGGTGATTTGGGTGTATAAGAATGTGCTGGTAGGCGTCCCACATGTCCAGGGAGGCTAGCCAATCATGTTGATGAATCAAGGGCAGCAGGGTACCAAGTGATATCTTGAACTTTTCCTTGTGCAGGATTTTAACTTTCTGAGATCCAGAATAGGGCACATGCCGTCAGTTTTCTTTGGGACCAGAAAGTAATTGGAGTAGAAACCTGTGTCTCGTTGATCCAACAGAACAACTTCTACTGCCCTGTTGTTCAGAAGGCCTTGTACCTCGGAAGCAAGAAGGTCTGACTGTGCTGCAGACAGCCTGGGCTGTCACATAGCAGGATGATCCGGAAGGGTTTCCAACAGATTGAGAAAGTACCCCTCACAGATTATCCTGAGGACCCATTTGTCTGATTTTATAGATTTCCACTAGTCATAAAATTGAGTCAGATGTCCTTCCAATGTTCAGGAAGAGCCCCCCTCGGGCAGCTGAGGTGGGACTTTGGCTGGAAACTCAGTAGGTGGCATTGGGCACTTTTGGGCCTTGTGCCTTTTGCTGCTTTTTTCTTTTGCAGCTGAGGGGTCTGGTTTCTGTTAAAACCTCCTCTGCCTTTGCCATGAAAGGACTGACAGTTGTGAAATTGACGCTTGTTCCCACCCCCTCGAAAGGAAATGAGAGGGGGCGGAGGTCTGGCTGTCTTAATGGCAGACCTAGTCTTCCGTGTGGCCTCTAGTGCTTGTTCCACCTGAGGCCCAAACAGATACATGCTGTCGAACGGTAAGGCCATGACTTGCTGTTGGGCATCATTCATGAAGCCCGAAGTACGCAGCCAAAAGTGGCGACGGGTGCAAATGCCAGCTGCCGCCACTCGGGAAGCAATATCAAAAGAGTCCATTGTCCTCGGTGGTGCACACTGTCGCACAGAGAAGCAGACTTTGGTCTGCAGTACAAAAGCTGATAGTTTTGAGTGCATGGGTAGTGCAATTACTTTTAAGAGGATTAGTATGGTTTTCTTTGAGGGACTTTTTGAACTTATCTGAATAGAAAGTTGGTCATTCCAGAAAACAGCAAGACGCTCTCCTTACCCTCCCACAGCAGATTCCTTCTATAGTGCCGGCCTGCCACTATGTTCCTCTGTTTATGGGATCCCTCTGCTGGGGACAGTGCTATGGAGAATGGGATGCTTTAGAAACCCTTCAAAGGTGGTATTTTAATAAAGTAATCGCCTGTATATTAAGGTATAATATGATAATGAATACTTAGCATGTGATGTTACAAATTGGAAAGTAAATAAATTTTGATTTAAGATTTGGGAAAGAGATGGGTGCAGCTAAACCATCACATGAACAGCTTGTATATAACACTGTCTGCTTAGGTCTTTCTTCAGATAATGTCTAGGCGTTGACTGGAGAACACCGGGAAATGGAAATTATGTACCTATATGCAGACCAAAAATTATACCACTCTTACCCATCTTCAAATACCACCAAGGCGCTTCACGTAAATTGTAAACTTTTATGAAGTAAAAAAAAACTAAACATATCACCTGACGTGTTTTGGATAGAATATCCTTTCTCAAAGGCTGATGAAAACCAAAACCACCCATCCTTATATAGACCATAGCTATGACATCACTAATAAAACAACACACACACACACACAAAAAAAAGATGTGTGTGATGTTCTTTTGCACTTAAGGGTTCGTTGATGCAGACCAATGATTTTAAAGTTTTTATTAGTGATGTCATGGCTATGGTGTATATAAGGATGGGTGGTTCAGTTTTTCATCAGCCTCTGAGAAAGGATATTCTATCCGAAACGCGTCAGGCGATATGTGTCGTTTTTTTACTTAATAAAAGTTTATAATTTACTTGAAGTGCCTTGTTGGTATTTGAAGATGGGTGAGGGTGCTCCAGTTTTTTGGTTTGCATATGTGATTTGTTTTAACTGTAGAGAACCACGTTTTCTTGTGCACACTTTTTGAGAAGAAATTACGTACCTACCGTAATTCTTCTTCTTCTTGGACGAAGTCTCCACCACTCATTCACACTAATGGGAGTTCTCCGGAGTCGCTAGGACCCAGCAGAAGCAAACTTTTTCAAGAAGGTCGGTGCCTGAGATGGAGCCGCGAGGAAGTGGCACCGCGAACCCCGGCTCATGCGGTAATGACTATCTCGGCGTCGACCCTCCAACCGCCTCTGTACCTTTTTTCCAAGGAGGTGCAGCATAATTAATCTAGAAGGACTAGCCTAAAAATCGGACATAAGATAGTCCGAATGACCCATGTAAGAAAGGTCAACAATAAAGTCTTCACAGCTCAGGACTGACGGTTGTGAAACTGACGCTTGTTCTCACCCCCTCGGGAGGGGGTGGGAGCAGGTCTAGCCATCTTAATGACAGACCTAGTCTTCTGTGTGGCCTCCAGAGCTTGCTCCACCTGAAGCCAGAACAGATACATACCGTCAAAAGGTAAAGCCGTGACCTGTTGTTGGGCATCATTCGTGAAACCTGAAGTACATAGCCAAGAGTGACGGCGGGTGCAGATGCCAGCTGCCGCTGCCCAGGAGGCGGTATCGTAGGCATCCATTGCAGCTTTAAGCTGTTGGTTACTGGATTTGATACCCTTAGTTATAGTCTGGAGTAGCTTTGAGCTAACTTCCGATTTGGGCAGAGCTTCTACCATTTCTTTGAGGGAATGCCAAATTACATACTCATATTGAGAAAAATAGCCCTGGTAACTGGCAATGCACATACCCAGGGTTGAGACAGCAAAGACTCTCTTACCTAAGGTGTCTATCTTGTGAGATTCTTTGTTCATTGGTCAGGCTGTAGATCCTTGAGAAAGGACAGCCTTATCACTCTCTGCCAAGACCACAATGGCATCAGCAAAGTCTTGTGAGGCCAAAAAGGGGCAATCCTTGAGAGGGGCATACTTCTTATCTATGGACTTAGCCACAGAAGAAATGAGAGCCGGATTCTTCCATACCATCTGAGAGAGGGTCTCAAAAGAGGGCTGTACCAGATGGGTTAAATCCAAAGGGATCTCTGGGACATGAATATATTGGAGTTGCAAAAGCCTCCCAGGATCAATTTCTGTAGTCTGAAGAGAAACAGTAGAATTTTAATGTTTGAGCAGAGACTTAAAGGAAAGGTCTTCAACCACAGGCTCTGCAGAAGGATTGATCCCTGCTCCCAGGGCAGTGTCATCAACATCATCACCCAGGCGAAGATCTGGGTCAGGCTCAAAATCATCTCCTGACAATCCAAGGGGGACTGTAGAGACAGGAAAGAAGTGAAAATCAGGAGGAAGACCAGAATAAAAAAGAATCAGAGTCGGGAAGCCCTGAAGACCGGCTGGCGCCGCACCAGTCCCCGGCGCCATAGAGTAAAATGGCACCGAGAACAAGAAGGAAGGTTCTAGCCGAAGTGGCACCACACATGGCGCTGACAGAGCCCATGGCACCGCGGACAGTGCCGACAGAGCCCCCGGTACCTCACACGGTGCCGACAGTGCCCACAGTGCTGCACACGGCACCGACAGAGCTCGCAGCACCGCGGATGGTGCTGAGAGAGTCTATGATGCCACAAACGGCGCTGAGAGAGTCCCAGGGGTCCAAAAACTGTGATTTGAGGTAAAAGAGGGAAAAATGGTAGGCGATAGAGGCATCAGTGTCGACCCCCGCACCGCAGCCATGTCAGGGGGATAAACACCAGAGCACGGAGTCGACGGCATCGAAGAAGATGCTGCGTGACTAGGAAGGCCCAACCGCCCTACCCCGTCCCTCCGAAACTGAATGGCCGAAGGCCCCGGTGTCGGACTGACCGGCCCGGGCAACTGGACCAACCTCCAAGCCCACTGCTGCATAAGAGCAGCCCACTGGTGAAACTGCTCATCGGAAGCTCCTCCAATAGGCAGGAAGGGGCTCCAGTGTCGAGGAGGTTGGCTACCAGACACAGAAACCATCAACTCTGACAGATGTGGAGACCTGCAGCTGGCCCTAATAACTGACCGCCTATGTGCAGACATACCAGAGGGTGACCTTGAGTGATGCCGTTTCTTCTTCGACCTATATGTCGAAGAAGAACTCGAGGCCAAACAGCACAGAGAATGGGACCATTTCCTTATATGCTTTTGAGTTGACCACCCATCATCTTGAGCACTGGACTGTCTGTTGTCAGACCCCTTTCTGGGGAGGGCAAGGGACTGGACCCAACCTGGCCTACTAAACAGCTTTCATATAAAGTCTCCCTACCGTTACCTGACCCACTCATGGTCGACTCTGTCAATGGAGGGCTGAAGACTTCTGTTGTACAATTAAAATATATAATCAGTACTGATTCGAAATAATTCTACAAAACAATAAATTGAACTATTGCTGCTAGTGAAGTTTAACTCCAGGTGGGTGAGCGATGTCATCACTGAAGTACACTCGACGGCGGGAAAAAAGGAACTGAGGTGGTTGGAGGTTCGACACCGAGATAGTCATTACCGCACAAGCCGGGGCTTGCGGTGCTGCTTCCTCACGGCTCCATCTCAGGCGCCGACCCTATTGAAAAAGTTTGCTCCCGCTGCATCCTAGCGCCTCTGGCGAACTCCAATTAGTGTGAATGAGTGGTGGAGACTTTATGTCCAGGAAGATCAGTTAGTAACTCCTAGCTGTGTTTTTGGTTTCTGTTGCTAATATTGAAAGCTATCCTTTTATTTGCTTACCTCCTTTTATTTTGTCATACCAGTTTGCTACCGTTTATTTTGTTCTGCTGTAAGAAAATAAATCCTGATTTTGCTAACCATACTATTGCCTCACTGCCTATTAGTCCACTCATGTACCCACAGCCTGTGACACTACTGATGATCTCCTCGCAGATGAACCAGAGGGTGACCGCGAGTGGTACCATTCTTCTTTGACCGATGGAAGGAAGAAAAACTCAAGGTTGAGTGATGCCAGGTCCCCAGTGAAGACTGGGAATGGGCCCACTTCTTTTTGTGCTTTCAGGAGGAATGTCCTCCCTCCCAAGCACCGGACTGCCCATGGTTGGACCTTTCCCCCACGCCATCGGCAAACTGGACACAGCCCCACTGCCAGAACAGCTTCCAAGTGAAGTATTCCTACCATCACTTATACCATCCATGGTCAACTCTGTTGATGGTAGGCTGAGAGATTTTCTTCAACTATATATTATTTTTTTAAATAAGAAAATAACACTAAAACTAGAAACTTAAGTGAATACTGAACAACTAAGTAGCTGCTGTCATACAGACATGAAGATATGACTCCCAGCAGGTGAGTGTCATTATCACTGAAGCACACTCGACAGGGGAGAAAAGGAACTGAGGCAGTTTGAGGGTCAACCCCGAGGTAGCCTACACTGGCACAAGCCAGTCTTGCCATGCTGCACATGTGCAGTTCTACCTCAGCACCAGCTCTCCTGAAGATTTTTGGCTCCCGCTGGGTCCTAGCGCCTCCGGTGTAGTCCCAATAGTGTGAATGAATGGTGAAGACTTTTAGTCCAGGAAGATCTGAGACAACACGGAGACTGCCTCCTACGTTCCTGCCTTGACAGGCATGTCAAAAGCCAATTATCTAGGTATCGAAAGACTTGAATGCCGAGCTTTTGGAGGTGTGCAGTGAGAACTGCGAAACACTTTTTAAAGACCCAAGGTGCTGAGGAGAGCCCAAAGGGCAGGACTCTGAATTGGTAATGTTGACCCAAGGCCACAAACAGAGAGGTACTTGCGGTGACTTGAGTGCACAAGGATGTGCTGGTAGGCATCCTGCATATCCAGGGATGCCAGTCAGTTGTACTGATGATGGAGTGGTAGAAGAGTTCCTAGCGAGATCATCTTGAACTTCTCCCTGAACAAGAACTTGTTTAACTTTCTGAGGTCGAGAATTGGGCGCATGCTGCCTATATGCCTCCTGTTTTCTTTGGAACCAGTAAGTAATGGGAGTAGAGACCCGTGTTCCTCTCTGCCCAGGGAACAACTTCTATTACCCTGTTTCTGAGAAGGCCCTGTATCTCAGAAGTGAGAAGGTCCGACTGAGTGGCAGACAGACTGTGCTGTCGGTTGGGTGGAAGGTCTGGAGGGATCTCTGCAAAATTCAAGAAGTAACCCTCCCAAACAATCCTGAGGACCCATTTATCCGAAGTGATGGACTTCCACTGATTGTAGAACTGAGTCAGATGACCTCCCACTGCCCAGAGATGCCCACCTTGGGCAGTTGAGGTGGGACCGGGGCCAGATTTTCAGAGGGTTGCACTGGGAGCTTTAGGGCCCTGTGCCTTGTGCTGCATTTTCTTTTGCGGCTGAGGAGGCTGGTTTTTGTTAAAGGCTCCTTGGCCTCTACCTCGAAAGGCCTGCCTGTGACGAAATTGACAACGGTTCCTTCCCCTTTGCAGAGCAGAAGGAGCTGGCCTGGCTGTTTTAATGGCAGTCCTGATCTTCTGAGCAGCCTTCAGTGCTTGCTCAACGTGAAGACCAAACAGATAAGCACCATCAAATGGGACATTCAAGACCTGTTGTTGAGCATCAGATGAAAACCCAGATGTTCTGTGCCAGGCATGCCACTGGATACAAATCTCAGCAGTGGCAGCTATAGCAGCAGTGCCACAGGCATCCATAGAAGCTTTCAGCTGATGACTGTAGGATTCTATGCCCCATGTAATAGTGTACAGAAGCTCCACAGTAGAGTCAGACTCTGGGTGATTCTCAACCACTGACTTATGAGAGTTCCAAAGCACATATTCATATTGGGAGAAGAGTCCCTGATAACTGTAATACACATGCCCACAGTAGCAGTTGCGAAAGCCCATCCTCCCAAGATGTCAGTTTTGTGAGATTCCTTATTAATAGGGTGAGCAGATGCCTCCTGAGGGAGAACAGTTTTGTCGTTCTCTGCAAGGACCACCAAAGCATCTACAATGGGTTGTGATGCCAAGAAAGGTCTATGCCTCGGTGGGGAGGGGGTATACTTCTTGTCTATGGGCTTGGCCACAAAAGGAATCAGAGCCAGCCTCTCCCACACCACCTGAGATAAGATCTCAAAGGAGAAGGGGACAGGAGGCATAGGACTCATAGGAGCATTAGGAATATGAAGGAACTCTAGGCCCAAAAGCCTACCCGGATCCACAGCTGAAGACTGTAGAGCCAGGGTTGTCCCCACGTTCTTGAGTACAGACTGGGAAGAAAAATCTTCAACTAATGTCTCAGCTGAGACAGAAGGTTTCTTACAAAGGTATAAGTCATCATCGCCATCGTCAGAAAAGATCAGGTCAGGGTCAGACTCATTGTTCTCTACCTCAACCCCGCAGAAATCAGGCCCTGAGACGCTGAAGCCTGGCCTGGGTGAGGGGTAGACACGAGACACCTGAACTGGCAAAGACACTGACCTCAGCACCCCATGGCGGCACTGACGGCAGCACCATAGGACCCCAGCAACAGGTGCAGCACCAAAGGCCCCAGTGCCTCTGGAAGCAGAACTGGAGTCTGAGAAACACCACTAAACCTAGAAAAAGAGGGGAAGGGAAATGGTACCTGTGCCGGCCCCTGTGAAGGGTCCATGTAAGGGGTGAAGGCACATGGAATGGGTGCAGATGGCACCGGTTCCGGCGAGGTGGGAATGTCCACAGCTGACACTGAATGCATGTGTCATCCCAAATGCCACAACTGCAGTCCACTGGCTTCTAGGCACAAAGATTCTGGAACTGGGTCCACCAGAAGAGGCACACGAAACAGATGCTGTACCCACTGCTTCATAAGAGTGGCCCGGTGATGAGACTGCTCACCGGAAACCTCGCATGAAAACAGACAGGGGGTCCGGTGTCAAGAGTCCCAGCCGTTAAGAGCGGACGCCACAGTGTAGGAGTGTGGGATAACAGACAGACACAACACAGTTCTTATAAGGTTAACACACTTTGTCTAGTGTAATGTTTATTGCTTCATAAACATTTCTTCAAGACAGATGCAAAAGAGAGACTTCATAAAAAATAGTAAACAGAAAATGAACACAGATAAAGTTCCTAGGATGTGGCAAACTTCTCTCAGCTTCCACTCAGCAGTAGTATGGGACTTCTCTTAGTTCTCTACCTACACCAGCCAGCAGAAACTGACCCTATCTCTCTCAGTCTCAGTCTCAGTCTAAAACTCACTTCAGAACTGAGTTAGGGCTTTCATAGGCTCTCTAGAAGTTAGGAAAGTCTCATTCTCCTGTGATTGACATCAGACATAACATAAAATTAGCCACTAAGGGGCCACTGTTGCTCCATAGAGATCAGTTCAGTTGGCACCTGCAGGTTTGTTTACAACACTGGGAAAGGACAGACCCGAGGTCAGAACATGTTATACTCCCAAGCTCTCCTGCAGGAACAGGCTGTCTGCTGCAAAAATATATCTTAGAAGGGGGCAGCTAACATGTGAAAGAAACAGACACAAGCTGTTGTTATTCTTGTATCAAAACAGTCCTCTTAGGTTTGTTTTATGTTAATATGCACAGAAAGCCACCATACTTAACCAGGACCCAAGGGCTGTATCTCTCCTCTCCCAGGACTCGGTTTAATATCTCAGCAATTTTATACATAATATATGGGGCAGCAGGGAAACTAAAAGGATACAGGAACATAAAAGGGGGTGCTCCATTAACCAAACAACCAAGCTATTTGCTCTGGCAAATAACACTTTATGTGTAAACCCCCTAAAAATGGGGGTTCCCAAAAAGTCTTCCTCAAGCTTGCATAAATGCTCACTGCCAGGCTGGTGTCCTGCATTTTAGCAGTTTAAATGTGACTGCCAGAGAGTGCCTGTATAGCCTCTGTGTACTATCTCTTTAAGAGCTGCCTAGATTGCAGTCATAAGTAATCTGAGAGGGAGCTCTGTTGAAAGATGTAACTATTTGCCGAAAATCATTTAGAGTTATAATGATGATATAGTTTCTCTAACCTGCCTTCTTTGCAGCAAGGACTGTTTTGTTTATCTCCACTATCTTGGTCCTGGACTGCGAATTGGACCAATCAGTTCTGGTGGGACCTAAAACTGAGCCAGACTACAGGAGCTGTCTGGAGTCAAAATCTGTAGGAATTGTAGTTTTGGGCTTTTGGATCCTTTTTGCACCTGAAGGGGGAGCCTTTGTTGTGACTGACAGACAGATCAGCCAACCAAACCTTTTGGATTCTGGGGAAAGTCCCTGGCTTGCTGGCAGTTGAGTCAGATCTAAGTTGGGAGCTGAAGAAGCATATAGAGTGAGACAGTTAAGCAGCCGTCTGAGTAATTTTGCACGGGAGAACTGTGGAAACATAGAAACATAGAATTTGACGGCAGATAAGGACCGCTTGGCCCACCCAGTCTGCCCATTTCCCTACCTAATGGATAAGTTGCAGATCCTAGTTAACCAGCAGCCTACTTCTTCCTACCCCCACCCCCTAGAATTGCCTTATGACTGTCCCATGCATGCTTGAATTCCACCACTGTTTTTGACTCCACAACCTCTTCTGGAAAGCTGTTCCATGCATCCACAACCCTCTCTGTGAACAAATACTTCCTTAAATTACCAATGAGCCACCCCCATATTCAAATTGTGCCCCCTTGTTCTTGCACACCTCTTTTTTTGAAAGATGCTACCCTCTTGGACTTTGTTGATTCCTTGAGGTACTTGAAAGTTTCTATCATGTCCCCCTCTCCTCCTTTCCTCGAGGCTATACATATTAAGCTCCTTTAGTCTCTCTTCATATGTCTTCCAGTGCAGACCCTGCACCATTTTAGTTGCCTCCTCTGGACAGCTTCCATCCTGTCTATGTCTTTCGAGACTGGGTCTCCAGAACTGCACACAGTACTCAGATGGGGTCTCACCAGCTGTCTGTACAGAGGGATAATAACTTCCTGTTTTCTACTGGTGATGCCTCTCCCTATGCATCCCAGTATTCCCTCAGCCCTCCTTGCTGCCCTCTCACGTTGCTTGCCCACCTTTAGGTCATCTGATATGACTACCCCCAGGTCCCTTTCCATTTTTGTTGTTGTTAGTATCTCACCCACCATTGTGTACTCGTCCCCTAGGTTTTTGTTTCCCAGATGCATTACCTTGCACTTCTTAGCATTGAATCTAAGCTGCCATACATTTGACCATTCCTCTAACCTTGCCAAGTCCCTTCTCATCCTTTCCACCCCACCTTGTGCATCAACTCTGTTGCAGATCTTTGTGTCATCTGCAAAGAGACATACTTTTCCTTCCAGTCCCTCTGCAATGTCGTTTATAAAGACACTGAAGAGGACCGGTCCTAATACTGAACCCTGCGGTACCCCACTAGTAACCCCACTTTCTTCAGAGTGGACTCTATTTACTATTACTCTCTGTGTCCTATTCTCCAGGCAATTCTTTACCCAAGCTGTCATCTTGGGACCCACTCCCAGGCTGGCTAACTTGTGTATTAATCTTTTGTGTGGGACTGTGTCAAATGCCTTGCTAAAGTCTAGGTAGGCTATGTCCACAGCCCCTCCCTGATCTACTACTTCGGTCACTCAGTCAAATAAATCTATCAGATTCGCCTGACATGACCTTCCTGCTGTGAATCCATGCTGCCTTGTGACCTGTGCCCCTCTGGCCTGTAGATACTCGACAATTCTTTCCTTCAGAAGTGATTCCATCATTTTCCCTATCACTGAGGTTAAACTAATAGGTCTGTAGTTTCCTGCTTCTGCCTTGCTCCCACTTTTGTGAAGGGGAATCACATCTGTCCTCCTCCAGTCCTCGGGTACCACCCCATCCTCCCATAATTTGTTAAAGAGGGTAGTCAGTGGTGTCACTAGTTCTACCCTTAGTTCTTTTAGAATTCTGGAATGAATCCCATCAGGCCCCATTGCTTTGTCCACCTTCAGTTTTAAGAGTTCTTTCAGAGCCCTTTCTTCTGTAAATGGGATGGTATTAACTTCTGTATCCAGAGTGTTTCTATTGTTTGTTTTAGGTACCTCCCCCTCTTCATTTGTAAATACTGAGCAAAAATATTTGTTTAGTATCTCTGCCTTTTTACAGTCACACTCTGCCCACCCCTCCCCTATTAAGCCTCACTATCCCTCCCTTGGTCTTCCTTCGCTCCCTGATGTACCTATTAAAGGTTTTATCCCCCTTCTTAACTGAGTTGGCTATCTTTTCCTCACTTAGGGCCTTTGCTGTTCTGACTGCCTTCCCAGCTTCCTTTTGCTTTAACTGATACAGTTCTCTGTCCTGCTCCTTCTGTGATTCCTTATACTTCCTGAATGCTTTCTTTTTCTCTTGAACCTTCACTGCCACTTCCTTTGAGAACCACAGCGGTTTCTTGCATCGTTTTGTTTTGTTTATTTGCTTCACGGCCTGAGTTGTGGCCTGTATGTCTGCCTGCTGCCCCTGAGAGGGAGAGAAGAGAATTATTTCAGACTAAATTCAAGTTTGTGAGAACGAAGCAAGCCACTGATTTTTTACCAGGCTCATACCTGAAGAAGGCTGAAGATTTTGCTGAATGCAATCAGCCTGTCAGAATTTCCAGCTGCTTTTGAATCCCCGGTTTGTGCAGAGACTTTGCGATCATGACCAGAGAGTGGTTTGCCTGGTACAGTCGAATTTCCTTACATGTAAATGTGCTGCGAGTTGTTAGTGGCTCATGATATGGTTCCCCACTGTGTGAACTGTGTTCTGTTTGCTGGAAGCTGTATCCAGCCCAAAGCGGACTGTATCCAAATTTGTCTCCATTTGGCCTGGGCCTTGCCACACTGGTCCAGCCAGACTACCCGCTGCACAGAGAAAGCCATCGAAGACAGACCTGTCTTGGGATCAGCCCCCTACTCCACACTTAAACAGGAATGATGCCTCAGCAAATCGTGTGGGCCCTGCTTCTCCTGGCAGTCCAGATCAACCACCTGCAGTCTCAATTTTCATCCAGCCTGTGTCCAGTCTTGGGTATTGTGAGTAATCATCAGGGTAGCTCCCTGCAACAACAGCCTAATCTAAAAGTGTGTCATCTGATTGTCTTGTTGTTTTCTTTTCATGAACTGAGCCCTCTGGCTCTGGATTACAATTAGTGTGTGTGGTGCATGTTGTTTTCTTCCATCACAGGGCCCCAACCAGCTGCAACATTCCTGGCTAGCCCACCATTCTCCATCTGTGTACCCAGAGCGTGTGACTGTTTGTGGACCCTGAATTGCATGCATAACTGTTTGATTGATACAGCCTTTAAGCAAATTAACCTGATTACAAACATACGAAATTTGCCAGCAGATAAAGGCCTAGAGGTCTATCAAGTCTGCTCAAATGTGCAGCTAGCACCCCTTATTCTGCAGCTGCCCCTCCCTTCCACCCTTCCCCTTCATTAACCCTCATCCTTGTCCTGTCCCATCCTCGTTTGAAGCAGTCCACTGTTTTACCGCATACCACTTCAGGAGGTAACGCATTCCACCCAGCCACCACCCTCTCTGTAAAAAAGTGTCTCCTCATCTCCCTCCTGAACCTTCCTCACTCCAGTCTCATATCATGGCCCCTGGTGTCCCTCCCCTCCCTTACTTTGAACAGCCCCTCTGTACTTGTCTTGTTTATTCCTTTCATGTATTTAAAGGTTTCAATCATGTCACCCCTGTCTCTCCTCTCCTCCAGTGAGTACATGTTCAACTCCTTCAACCTCCTCTTGTATGATAAGTCCCCCAGCCCCTTGATCATCTTTGTTGCTCTGCGCTGCACCCCCTCCAGTAACTTAATGTCCCTCTTCAGATACGGACACCAGTACTGCACGCAGTACTCCAGGTGTGGTCTAACTAATGACCTATACAGTGGCAGAATCACCTCCTCCCTCCTCGAGGATATACCCCTTGCAATACAACCCAGCATTTTGTTGGCCTTTGCAGCTGCCTTCCTACATTGTGCCGAGTTGTTCATTGACCCTGTAATGAGCACACCCAGATCCTTCTCCTCCTCTGTCTGGGCTAGCTGCACCCCCAGCTGGTAACTCCTCCTGGGTTCTTCATCCCAAAATGCAGCACCTTGCACTTTTTGGCATTAAACCCCAGTTGCCAGGTGTCTGACCAGGTTTCAAGCTTTGCCAGATCATCCTGCAACCCTGCCATCCCCTAGGTCATCCACCACTGCGCCTACCTTGGTATCATCAGCAAACAGACTGATCTTGCTCTTGATGTCCCATGATATGTCTGCAATGAATATCCCAAACAACACTGGTCCCAACACCGAGCCCTATGGAACACCACTCGTCACTGCCCTTGGGTGTGAGAGCTCCCCACCCACCACCACCCTCTGTTGCCTTCCCTGCAGCCAGTTTCCTACCCATCTCACCAGCTTTGCACCCGCTCCTGTGCCTACTAACTTCCTTCCCAGCCTTCCATGTGGCACTGAGTCAAATGCCTTACTGAAGTCCAGATACAGGACATCCACTGCATGGCCCCTGTCCAGTTGCCTAGTTACCCAGCCATAGAACTCGACCAGGTTGGTTTGGCAGGATCTGCCACATATGAAGCCATGCTGTCTGCTGTCCTGTAGTCCTTTGGCCTCTAGGAGGGCCACCAGCCTCTCCTTCAAGATAGTCTCCATTAGCTTACCCACGATGGATGTGAAGCTCACTGGTCTGTAGTTTCCCGGTTCATCCTTGGGGCCACTGTGGAGGGGCACCACATGAGCCATCCTCCAGTCCTGAGGTACACACCCTGAATGTAGTGAGGCATTAAATAGGTCTGCCAAAGGTCCTGCAAGGACCTCTGCCAGCTCCTTCAGTACCCTGGGGTGGATGCCATCTGGGCCTGGCGCCTTGTCCACCCTCAGTGCCTTCAAACCCTCTCGAACTCTGTTCTCCATGATTTCCCCATCTGTCGCCACTTCCCACCCTGCTTCTACCATTTCTCCCACCTTGGTGTCACCCCTCTCTTTTAGTAAATACTGAGCAGAAGTACTCATTTAGTGCTTCTGCCTTATCGCACCCTGCTTCCACCCAACCCCCCTCCTTCCTAATCCTTACTATGTGGTCCTTATAGCTCCTTTTCTCCCTGATGTACTTAAAGAAGTCCTTCTCCCTTCTTAATGCTTTGTGCCAGCCTGAGTTCGTAGATGCTTTGGCTCTTACTGCCCTTGTCACCTCCTTCGATTCTGTCAAGTACCTCCTGTCCTCCCCTCCCTGTTTTCTTGTACTTCCCTAAAGGCAGCTTTTTCCTCCTTACCTTTCCATGACCTCCTTGCTCAACCAGATCGGTTTCTTAGCCCTAGCCTTCTTGCTCTGGGCTTTGCAGCAGGTTTTGGTTGCCTCCACTATCCCCAGCTTTATGAGCTCCCACCTCTGGTTAGTGTCCATACTAGATTGAATTCTGGCCAGGTACCCTTTTACCACTTCCCCCATCCTCCCAAAGTCGGCCCTCCTGAAGTCTACTACTGTGCTAGATTCCACTCCTTCCTTGCCCATATCCAATGTGAGCCATACTGAGTGGTGGTCACTCCCTGACAGCGGTTCCTCCACTATTAGTTCTCTCACAAAGTCCCCATTTGCCAGCACAAGGTCAAGGGTATTCCCTAACCTGGTTGGTTCACTGACCATTTGCAGCAGGAAGCTGTCCTGGAAGGCATCCAGCAGTAGCTGCTCCCTTCTGTTCCTGGTTGTTGGGGTGCTCCAGTCCACTCCTGGCATGTTGAAGTCCTCCACAATCACCACACTACCCTTTTCGCAGGTCCTCCTGATCTGTCCCACTAGATCCCTGTTTAACTCCTCCGTCTGAGATGGTGGCCTGTACACCACTCCCATTCTAAGAATCCTATTCTTGGAATCCTGGATTTGCATCCAAAGTGACTCCGTACTACCCTCCTCCCCTTCCTCCCTTAAACACTTCAGTCCTTCCTTCACATATAGTGCCCCCCCCTTTCCCAACCACCCTGTCCCTACGAAATAACCTGTACCCTGGTACAGACAGGTCCCAGTCATTGTATTGGGTGGTCCATGCCTCGTGATGGCTGCAATGTCCACCCTCCTCTGCCATGAGAACCTGTAACTCTGCAGTTTTCCTCCCAAGGCTCCTAGCATTAAGGGTAACCACCTTCCACCCTTCCCCCCATCCTGCCCTCCTTTCCTAGCATCACCAACAGTACTTGCCATTTGTCCTTTGTCACTGTTATGGGGGTAAGCTCATATGATTTCCAACCTGTGGTCTCTGCAAATCTCTTTCCCAACTGCCACCCCCACTCTAGTTTAAATTCCCAACTTCCTCTATGTACTCCTCCATCCTCTGTTTCAACACTTTCTTTCCCTCCTCACTCAAGTGTAGTCTGTCCTTGGCATAGAGACTACTGTCCTCCCAGGTCCCTCCCCACCCCCCCCAACAGCCCATCCCTTTAGCACAACACCAGGTTCTTAGCCATCCGTTAAATTCCTCTATTCTCAGCTTCCTTGTTGTGCTTGCCTTTGGCACCGGAAGTATCTCGGAAAAAGTTACTGATCTTCCTGCTCCCTCACATAATTGTGCTAGTTCCTCAAACCTCCTCTGGACTGTATCTACTGTCTTGTCAGCCAGGTCGTTTGTCCCAAGATGTATAATTAAATGAGGCTTGTCCTACCCTTCTAGCATATTTCAGAACAGACTGTCCCACCCTTTCCGCTGTCATTCCTGGCATGGCCTCCACCCAAATGCGACTATGCCTCCCCTCGCTACCCCAACTAACTCCTCTTAGTATTGAGTCTCCCAGCACTAAGATTCCACCCTCTTACTCCTGCTTGCTTTCATTCATCTCCTCTCATTTCCAGCTCCTCTTCTTCCTCCTGCACATTATTTCCCCTTTACCCTGTTGTATTCTCCCAGCAGAACTTCCCCGCTCCAGTTTGGTCCAGGCATTTATCAATTACTCCTCTAATTTCATCATTTCCTCCTCCACTTTCTTCCTCTCTAGCAGTGCACAACTATTTTCTGAAGGCCCTTCACAAATGCCCGCCCTCTCTCTTCATAGTAACCTGTTCTCTCCTTTCCACTCCATGACTTTTGCCACTTCTTCGCTTCCCTCACAAGTCCCTATCTCCTCCTTCCATTTGTCTTTTGTCTCCTGACCTGGTTTCCGGCAATGTTCTTCCTGGCCTGGGCCCTTTGTCTCTGCTTCCCTCTTCTGACCCTCCTCACCACTGTTGGCTTAAATCGCCCTCCTCATCTCCCATTCTTCCTCCCTCCAGTACTGGGCTAAACCCACCCCAAGTCTGCCTTGCCTGTCTTAGTTCCTCCTGCAGACCCTCAATCTCCTTTCTAAGTTTTTCTATGTGGTTGCACACTAAACATCCTCCCACACTCCAGGCAATTTTTAGAAAGATTGGTGCACCGCAGTTGTTGCAGCCTACCACCCTACCCATTGCTGCTGTTGCCCACCAGCGACCCCCCACCCTTCCAGATGCAGGATACCAAACACTCCCCCAAGTCTCCCCTCTTCCTCCTCTATCAGTGCAAAACATTTTCTTTATTTCCCTTACCTCCTTTGTTGCACACGTTTAGATATATTGAGCAACTGCTTTTATATTCCTATCCTTCCTATCCACACTCAAAACAGGCTTTAAGTAGCCATTGCACAACCTTCTTCAAACTCCTACTCCTCCTTTCCCAATGCAATATCAATGCAAGAAGTAATAATGAGCTCCTAGATTTGCATTTACTTCCTTCCACTGAGAGAGCAGTCACCTCTTCACTTGCTGCTGTTCCTTTCCTGGTATGCCCCTCCTACTCAACACCCCTTACTATACCCAGTGTTTAGCTCCTAAATTGAAACCAAACAGCAGCAGCTCTGTGATGTAATCCCAAGGTCAGAGCAGCAGTCCACTCTCTGTAAAGAGAATCCTGAATTGAAACCAAACAGCAGCAGCACTGTGATGTAATCCCAAGGTCAGAGCAGCAGTCCGCTCTCTGTAAAGAGAATCCTGAACTGAAACCAAATCGTAGCAGCTCGGTGATGTAATCCCAAGGTCAGAGCAGCAGTCCACTCTCTTCTCTTGTTCAAGTCCCTTAAATAAATCAGAGCTAACACTTTTTTGCATTTACCCTGACTGTGGTTCCAGTTTGTGCAAGAGTACTGTACTGCTGTTATTTGCTGTGTATAACCTTGTTTTACAGGGGCCCCCCAGGGCTGGGCCAGAGGAAAGCCCTGGTGGTAAGTGCAAACAGTGTGGGTAGTTGTGTGGTATATCAGAGGTACTGTGACAGTGATTATTGCGTATTGTTCTGGCTACTAGTAAGGAAAGAGGGGGGTTACAGTGTCCCGGAGGGCTGTGCCCAGGTTAGCTTGACCACTACCAACCCTGACCTCCGGGTGGAGGCACCCGTTTCAGAACTCAGGCCCCTTAACCTGCTACTAGCCAAGCAGGCAGGGGTAGTAGCCATTGGGACAGCGCCACCTAGAGGTTACATATACATTCCTATCCTGAGTGTACTGTTGCTCAGGGCATTTCATTACTGGTACCAGTACTTTTCCTTATAATCCCCACATTGGCTCCTTTTATCAAAATGTTGCAGAGGTCACTTTCTTAACTTCCCAATAGCTGGACCTTTAAAAGGGAAAAAAGGAAATAAAAGTGGGTGATAGCTAAGAGAAAAGGGGTGGGGTGTGCCTAAAGGTGGCTAGCCTTTTAGACTAGAAAATACAGAGATAGAATAAAAGAAGAAATGAGAGAACTGTTGCAACAGAAGTTTCAGAAAATGAGAAAAGATGGTCTGTTACCGTGACAGGGAGTTCCCCCGCCACATATCCCCCACCTTAAGAAGGGAACAGTTTTCTTTAAGACTGTTTTCCATCTTCCTATCCCTGGAAGTGATGGAGCATCCATCCACCCACTTCAGAAACTCTGTCTCAGGGTCCCTATTAATAACTAACAATCACTAAGGTTTACCATTATCACAGTGAATTTTACAGCAATACAATTATCCTGAGACAAATATGTACATTATATTTCATGCTGTACATCTTTTGCACAAACATTACACTGTCATCTTTCACAATATTTCCTCAACACCTACCCCATATCGCGACAAATAATCTGCAATCAAATGGCAGTCTCTGCCTTATGGGATACTGTGAAGCGACAGGGCTGTAAGGCTAAATACTACCTCATGATATGGGTTTTTTTCTCTCTCATCTGGTAGAGCCAGAGGGGGTTATGATCTGTCAGTACTTTAAATTCAGTTCCCCACAAATAATACTTAAGGGATTCCACAGCCCATTTCAAAGCCAAACATTCCTTTTCAGTTGTTGCATATTTTCTTTCCCTTTTGTGCAACTTTTTACTGATGTAGATAATAAGATGTTCCCTGCATCAGTTCTCTGGGTCAATACAGCCCCAATTGCTGCCTCTGATGCATCTGTATGCACTTCAAAGGGCTGGGTAAAGTCAGAACTCTGGAGAACAGGGGATGTACACAATATAGCCTTGATGCTCCTAAGGGCTGCATCACATTCAGGGGACCACAGTACCTTATTGGGGCACTTAAGGTCCGATAGGAGGCTGGCAATAGCTGAAAAATTGAGGATGAATTTTCTATAATAGCCAGCTAACCCCAAGAAGGACCTAATGTGCTTTTTGGTAGATGGTACCGAACTGTTGGCTACTGCAGTCACCTTAACCATCTTTGGCTTCACCTGCACATTTCCCAGAATGAAGCCCAGGTACCTTGTTTCCACATTACCATTGGCACATTTGGATGGATGTACAGTCACTCCTGCTTCTTTACTTGCCTGTAACACCCTCTCAAGATGCACCATGTGGGTTTCCCAGTCAGAGCTGAACACCACGACATCATCCAGATAAGCTGAACAATACTCTGTATGTGGACTAAGCATTTGGTCCATAAACCGCTGGAATGTGGTAGGGGCTCCATGCAGCCCAAGAGACATGTTCATAAAATGGTACAGGCCCAGTGGGGTATTAAAAGTGGTTCTCTCACATAACTCTGGGGAAATGGGTATCTGCCAATATCCCTTCGTTAGGTCTAATGTAGACATATACTTTACGTTACCCAACCTATCAATGATGTCGTCGATTCACGGCATAAGGTAGCCATCGAAAAGCGATGCATTGTTTATTCGCTGGAAATCAAGACAGAGACAGAGCCCTCCTTTCTTATCCACCACAATGGGTGATGATCAAGCACTTTTTGATGGAACTATCATGCCCAGCTTTTTCACTTTTTTAACTTCTTGGATGACCTCATCCCTTACTTTTACAGGTAACTGGTACGGTTTCTGATGTATGGGCTTGTCTTGTGTTACTGTGATAGTATGGGTAATCCTTTTAGCCCTCCCTGGTATGCTGGTGGTGGTGCAGGTATACTTCTGCAATACATCTTCTACTTCTTGGTGCTGCTGGGGGTTTAGCTCTGGGTTTACATATATCTCATCTATACTCCCAGGTTTCTCTAACCTACAGTATGCTATCTCCAACTCTGATTCCCTGCCTTCAGGATGGATGTAGCACATGGGGGTACTCTTCTCATGCCATTTTTTAGCAGGCTGATGTGCTATACCTTTTGGGGGGGGTCTCTTCCCTGGCATCCCAATCTCGTAATTCACTGGCCCTGTCTGTCTCAAAATAGGGAAGGGGTCTTGCCATCTCATTAGCAATTTATTCTCTGTGCTTGGGAGCTACAACAGGACCTGATCCCCTACTTAGAATGTTTTGGTACCCATCCCTTGGTCATGCTGTACTTTTTGTTCAGCCTGTTTGTGCCCCAGGTTTTGGTGCACTAGTTCCACATATCATACGATGCATTTTCTGAGCCTAGTCCTATATTCTAGGACATTACACTGCCCCGCTGCTTTGCCTTCCTCCCAGTGCGCCTTCACCATATCTAAGTGCCCTCTAGGGTTCCGCCCATACAAAAGGGAGAAGGGGAGAAAGAAAAAATTACTCAACATAGTAATGTTGTTTCTTCTAATGGAGTCTTGCTGTATTCTGACTATATGCAATTAGTCCCAGCACTTGAACTGCTCCAGAGAGTAAAGGGTTAACTCTATGCCAAGGCATAGAACGTTGAGCTCAAGCTCAGTTTTCAAACCTCTGTCCCTTGTACTCCTCAGTGTAACTGTTAGAGTCTTACTAGCACTATGCTAACAATTTAGAAATTGTTTTAAAAATTTTTTTGCCAAAGGGCAATAACATATTTTTATGGTCCAAAAGACTCAAGTCGAGAACCCCAAAAAGAATCCAAGTAGGTAGTGAAACAAAAACAATATATATTTAAATAAGAACGATAAAGACCTCAAGCTAAAGAAGAAGAAGGAACTAAGGTATACCTCTGGAGTGCAGCACTGCACCTGCCAGACCACATCCCAAAACAACTAGGTTCCAGGAGGGGAGGCAGAAAGGGAGGACAGAATACAGCAAGACTCCATTAGAAGAAACAACATTACTATGGTGAGTAATTTTTTCTTCAAACAACATGAAGTCTTGCTGTATTCTGACTATATGCAGACTACTAAGGAGTACCACCTTGGAGGTTGAAGTGACAGAACCTATTTTGGGAACATGCTCTGCAGCACTGCTGTGCCAAACCTAGCATCACTTCTTGACTGGATGTCAAGAGAGTAATGCTTGGTAAATGAGTGAACAGTTTTCCAGGTGGCTGCTTTACAAATTTCCACTAAGGGTATGTCTCTAGCCACTTTGACCGAAGCAGCTGTACCTCTGGTGGAGTGAGCCCTCAGGCCTGAGGGTAGCTCTTTCCCCAACTTTGAATAGCATAACTGGATACAGGAGACAATCCACCTGGCAATAGTTCTCTTAGTAGCAGGTTTACCTTTTCCCACTTCTCCATAAGTTGGAAACAGCTGTGAACAGTCATTTCTATGGGCCTTAGTGTGTTCCATATAATAACTAAAATCCCTCTTTACATCAAGACTGTGTAGTCTTCTCTCCCCAGAGGAAGAATGGTCAGTGAAAAATACAAGCAATGACATAGACTGAGTCAAATGAAAGTCTGATACCACCTTGGGAGGGAACTTTCTGTTGGTTTGAAGGACCACCTCATCCCTGTGAAATTAAATGAAGTCAGGTTCCACTGATAAAGCCTGTAATTCGCTGATTCTCCTGGCAGAGGTAATGGTTACCAGGAACATGGTTTTCCAGGTCAAGTTTTCTAGCTCAGTTGAAGATAATGGTTCAAAGGGGGCTGCATAAGCTGTGCAATACAGATATTCAGATCCCAAACAGGAGTAGGCTCCCTAAAGAGAGGATTGATATGAAAAAGACCTTTGAAAATTTTCTTGAAAACTGGATGAGAGGCTAGGGAAGAGCCCTTTCCAGCTGAAAGGAAGGCAGAGATGGCTTCCAAATGTACTTTGAGAGTGGTAGGCCTGAGGCCTAAACTGTTAAGATGCACTAAATAGTCTAAAGCAGTGGCAACGTCAACTGAATCTGGCTGAATATACCTCTGAGAAGACCAGAAGCCAAATCTCTTCCATTTGGAATTGAAAGTTTTTCTAGTAGAAGGCTTTCTACTAACCTTAAGAATGTCCAAGACTGATTGGGAAAGGTGCAGGCTTGCATATTCTAGCTCGTCAAGAGCCAAACTTTGAGTCTGAGAGTCTTAAGGTTGGGATACAGTATCCTCCCCTGCGAAGAGGTGAGGAGATTGTACTGTCTGGGAAGACAAAGTGATATTGTCACCGACATTGACAATAGTAGGGGGTACTATGACTGTCTGACCCAGTCTGCAGCCACTAGAATCACTGTGCAAGGTTGAGATCTGATCTTGACCAGAACTCTGAATATCAGAGGAAAAGGAAGAAAAGCATACAGAAACTTGCTTGTCCAATTCAATAGGAGAGTATCTTGAGGAACAGACCCCAGAAGAGGGGTATCTTCAGCAGAAAGAGGAAGTTGGTGATTGTCTGGGACTGCAAAGAGGTCTATCTTTGGGGTGCCCCACCTTTTGAAAATGACCTGAAGAACCAGAGGATTCAGGGCCCATTTATGGTGACCCTTGGAAATCCTGCTGAGAGCATCTGCCAGTACATTGTCCTTCCCTGGAAGATGCACAGCTATCAGGGAAGCCTGAAGTGAATAAGCTAGTGACCATATGGAAGAGGGATGCCTGGATATCATGGCAGTCACAGAAACATGGTACACAGAGAACCATGACAGGGATGTCAACATACAAGGGTGCACAATCTACAGGAAGGACAGGGAGGGAAGAGGAGGATGAGTAGCTCTCTATATAAGGCAAGGGATCAAACCAACAGAATTAAAGGGTAAATGGGGAAGAGAGGAGGCAGTGTGGGTCACCTTGGAGACTGGAAATGGCACCACAATCTACACGGGGTTGTATACAGACCCCCATCTCAGGGGGAGGAACCAGACAAGGAAATGATAGAAGGCATCCTTAGGACAGCAGAGAAAGGGGAGATATTGTTGATCGTGGACCTGAATATGCCAGATGTTAAATGGAGCACTTTTGCTGCAGCCACATCCAAGAGCAGGGCCATTCTCAATGCCCTACAGGGGGCATGCCTCAGACAGCTAGTTTTGGAACCCACTCAGGAGGGAGCAATCTTAGACTTGGTACTCTCAAATGGGGACAGAGAGAGGATCTCTGATCTTGAAGTGGGTAGCCATCTGGGAACAAGCGACCACCAAACAGTGTGGTTCACAATAAACTTAGCTGTAGAGTCAAGCCATACAAAAGTGAAGGTACTGGACTTCAGGAGGGCTGATTTTGTCAATATGGGAGAGTGCCTCAGAAAAACACTAGCAAACAGGCAAGAAGGTTGGGTGGAGCAACAGTGGGGAAACATTAAAACCGCCATCACAGAGGCGACAAGCCTTTGGGTGAAGCAAATGAACAAATCAAAATGAAAGAAAAAAACACTATGGTTCTCAAAAGAAGTGGCGGGGAAGGTTAGGGAGAAAAAGATAGCATTCAGGAAGTATAAGGAAACACAGAAGGAGCAGGACAGAGAACTGTACCAGTTAAGGCAGATGGAAGCGGGGAAGGCAGTCAGAATAGCAAAGGCCCAAACCGAGGAAAAGATAGCCAACTTGGTTAAGAAGGTGGATAAAACCTTTTATAGGTACATTAGGGAGCAAAGAAAGACTAAAACAGGGATACTGAGGCTGAATAAAGAGGAAGGCGGTTGGGCAGAGAGCAACAGTGAAAAAGCAGGGATACTGAATGAATACTTCTGCTCAGTATTCACAATGGAAGAGCAGGGGGAGATACCAAATACAGTCAATAGAAGCACTCTGGATAGGGGGGTTTGATATTAGTTCTTTCACAGAAGAAAGGGTTCTGAAAGAACTCTTAAAACTGAAGGTGGATAAAGCAATGGGGCTTGATGGGATTCACCCAGAATTCTAAAAGAACTAAGGGAAGAACTAGTACCCTTTTTAATAAATCATGGGAGGATGGTGTGATACCTGAGGACTGGAGGAGGGTGGATGTGATTCCCCTTCACAAAAGTGGGAGCAAGACAGAGGCAGGAAACTACAGACCTCAGTTTGACCTCAGTGGTAGGGAAAATGATGGAATCACTTCTGAAGGAAAGAACTGTCGAGTATCTACAGGCCAGAGGGGCACAGAACCCAAAGCAGCATTGATTCACAGCAGGAAGGTCATGTCAGACAAATCTAATTGATTTCTTTGACTGGGTGACCAAAGTAATAGACGAGGGAGTGGCTGTGGACATGGACTACCTAGACTTTCGCAAAGCATTTAACACAGTCCCACCAAAAGATTAATAAACAAATTAGCCAGCCTGGGAGTGGGTACCAGGGTGGTAGCCTGGGTAAAACACTGGCTGGACAACAGGACACAGAGGATAATAGTAAATGGAGTCCACAGTGAAGAAAGAGGAGTTACTAGTGGGCTACCGCAGGGTTCAGTACTGGGGCTGGTCCTTTTTAATGTCTTTATGTGACATTGCAGAGGGACTGGAAGGAAAAGTGTGCCTCTTTGCAAATGACACAAAGATCTGCAACAGGGTTGCTATGTAAGGTGAGGTAGAAAGGATGAAGAGGGACTTGGTAAGGTTGGAGGAATGGTCAAATGTATGGCAGCTTAGATTCAACACAAAGAAGTGCAAAGTAATGCACCTGGGAAACAAAATCCCAGGGGAAGAGTACACAATGGGGTGAGATACTGACAACAAAAAATGAAAGGACCTGGGGTCAATATTTCAGACGACCCAAAGGTGGGCCAGCAATGTGAGAAGGCAGTAGAGGGCTGGGGATATTGGGATGCATAGGGAGAGGCATCACCAGTAGAAAACAGGAACTTGTTGGCCCTCTGTACAGACAGTTGGTAAAACCACATCTGGAGTACTGTTTACAACTCTGGAGACCCCATCTCCGTAAAAACATAAACAGGGTGGAGGCTGTTCAGAGGAGGGCTACCAAAATGGTGCAGGGTCTGCACCAGAAGACATATGAGGAAAGACTAAAGGAGCTTAAGATGTATAGCCTCGAGGAAAGGAAGGCAAGGGGTGACATGATAGAAACTTTCAAATACCTCAAGGGAATCAACAAAGTCCAAGAGGGTAGCCTCTTTCAGAAAAAGAGATGTGCAAGAACAAGGTGGCACAATTTGAAGTTAGAAGGGGGATGGCTCAGAGGTAATGTGAGGAGGTATTTCTTCACAGAGAGGGTTGTAGATGCATGGAACAGCCATTCTGAGGAGGTCATGGAGTCAAAAACATTGAGGGAATTCAAGAATGTATGGGACAGACATAAGGCAATTCTAGTGGGGGGTAGGAGGAAGTAGGCTGTTGGTTAACCAGGATTTGCAGCTTATCTGTTAGGTAGGGAAATGGGCAGACTAGGTGGGCCAAGCAGTCCCTAACTGCCATCAGATTCTATATTTCATATTTTCATGGCTTCTGTGCACAAGGCCGAGGACCGAGTGCCCCCTGCTTGTTGACGTACCACATGGTTTTGGTGTTGTCAGTCCTGATCTGCACCACTTTCCCCTGAATTATGTTCAAGAATGCCTGAAGTGCTAGGAAGACAGCCCTGAGTTCGAGAAGATTTATGTACAGAACAGACTCCTGATGAGACCATGTTCCCTGAGAATGAGCTGGTCCAGATGGGCTCCCCATCCCAGTAAGGAGGCATCCGTGGTGAGAATCACTGTAGGAGACTGACTGAGGAAAGGGACACCTTGCCTTAGATTGTCCTCCTCCAGCCACCACTGGAGAGCCTGTACCAGAGTTTGAGACACTGGAACTAACTTGGAGATAGGTTCTTTTTTCTGATACCAGAAAGATCTGAGATGAAACTGAATATTTCTTATTTGAAAACTTGCCCCTTGCACTACTGCAGTGGAAGCTGCCATGTGGCCTAGCAACTGTAGGAAGTGCCTGGCTGGTCGAGACACTAGTGGACGAAAAGAGGAAGCCAGGGTGATGAGGGACTGAACCATTGAAAGAGGAAGAAATGCCTTTGTCTGTACAGTGTCCAGTTCCACCCCTATAAATGTGAGAAGCTGGGCTGGTTCCAGAACAGACTTTTCTAGGTTCAGAATGAATTCTAAGCAGTCCAGAAGCTTCTGAGTGACCTCTAGAGCTGACCTGACTTGGTCTAAAGACTGACCCACTATGAGCCAGTTGTCCAGGTAAGGGAACAGCAAGATGCCTTGTCTCCTGAGAAAGGCCACCACCACTACTGCCAGGCACTTGGTGAACATCCTTGGAGCAGATGTTAGGCCGAAAGGCATTGCTCTGACTTGGTAATGACCTGAGGGCAACTCGAACCTGAGGTACTTTCTGTGGGAATGTCTGATAGGTGTGTGGAAATAGGCATCCTTGCGATCCAGGGAGGCTAGCCAGTCTCCTGGTCTCAGAGAGGGAAGAATTATTCCCAGAGTCACTATTTTGAACTTTGGCTTTATTATATGTTTGTTCAGGCATCTTAGATCTAGGATAGGTCGTCACTCCCCTGTCTTTTTTGGGGTAAGGAAGTATCTGGAATACAGTCCTTTTCCCCTGTGCTTGCAGAAGTAGTAGAGAGGAAAGTTCTGCCTCTAAGGCCTTTATCTCCAAGAGAGAGGGAGGACTGAATGACTTTGCTCTCATTTTTGGGAACTTTCTGAAACTGAGAGCAAGTCCCTGGCTCACTACTTCCAGGACCCATTTGTCTGAAGTGATAGACTTCCAAGCCTGGAAATAGTGAGCCAGCCTGCCCCCTACTGGAACTGAGGAGGCGACCCTGACTGACACCTCAGGGTGTCTGTTTGGCAGAAGGCTTGGACTGAGTGGAGGATGCAGTCCTGGTTATCCCCCTTCTGCCTCTTCCCCTGAAGAACCCCCTCTGCTGGAAAGCAGAGGAGGCTTGGGCATGGTAAAAAGGCCTGTGAAAAGGCCTGCCCCATACCAGCCCTAGATTGCTGCTTCTGAGGAGTGGTCTGCTACTCTTTGGCCGCAGCCCTCCTGTAGGTGGTCCTGTACACATCCATCTTTTTCATGTAATGCTCCGTCTGCTCACCAAACAGAGAATTACCAGTAACAGGAAAATCCATGGCCTTAGTCTGGAAATCCTGTGACAAACTGGTACAGCTGAGCCAAGCAAATCTCCTCCTGGAGACAGATGTAGCCATGACCCTGGAATGCATATAATTCGAGTCCACAGCAGCATGGAATTGGACTTTAGATGCCTCGATACCATCCACAGCCACCAGCTCCAGCTCCTTGGCCAGCTGAGGAGGGGCATTCTTAGCCAGCTCCAGAACCATATCCCACATAGATTTCTGGTATCTGGCTGTGTATGCCATGTAATTAGCTTGCCTGAGTCCCAAAGAGGATGTCAAGTACTGTTTCTTGGCCATGGCATCCACTTTTCTGGAATCCTTATCTGGGGAGTGAGATACCAGGGGAATGTTAGCCTTGTCACAGGCTGCAGCTTGCACAACCCCAACATGGCTGCAATGATTTGTGAGGAATTCCATCCCCGGACCTGACAAGGTATACCTCCTAGCCATCCTTTTATCCACAGGAGGTATCGATGTTGGAAACTGTAGAATTTTTTGTGTCTGTTTCCCCAGAGATTTATGCAAAGGGATAGACACTCTCTTGACTCTGGGACATCCATCATTTCAACATAGTCAGGTTCCTCCTGATCCTGTTCAGCCTGTTCCACTGGAAGCTGAAGAGTATCAGCCACTTTCTTGTAGAACAAGAAATGGAAGGGGGACTCAGAAAGTCTGGGAGGAGACACATTAGAAAAGCCTGTCTGGGGAGATGTCAGGCTCTACTGGCTCATCTAGGCCTTCATTTTCCTCTTCTTCATAGTCTTCTTCTCTTTCCCAATAAAATGCTTTAGGATCAATTTCAGAAGCAATAGTTTCCGACCGAACCTATCTTCTTTGGGATGGTGTCAGTTCAGTCAGAACCGGGCAAAGAGATTGAACAATAGTAATAACTTTAGCAATTTCTTCAGTGGTCGGAACATGGGAACCGGCATCCGAACTGGCTGACTTGCATTTTCTCTTAGATGGAACCGACTCCACAGAGTCGGCTCTCCTTTTGCCCGAGGAGGTATCGCCCAGGTCAGTGGGCACCCCCTCAGGTTCGGTCAGAACCGAACCGGGCTGGCCAGCCGGATCAGCAGACTTCTCAGCCTCCCTTTCCTTCAGCCTACTTAAACGTTTATCCAAAGTGGCTTCGGGAAAGATTTTGCATATTTGGCAGTCTTCTTTGAGGTGGTCAATCCCCAGACAATAAACACAGATGAGGTGGGGATCAGCCTTAGCTAAGGCCTCCCCACACTCGGTGCAGTGCTGAAACCCAGTGGGACCATTTTTTGGGGGGGTTTCCTCAGACATGCCGGAATAGAAAAGTTACCCTTAACAGTGTTTAAGCCAGGGCAACTACAACACCTACTGGTTCCAACCATGTCATGGGTCGGTTAAAAAAAAACGTTTTTTAGGATCCGACAGGTACCGGAAACCACAAATTATAGAACGTAAAAAATTAAACAGAGAATCTGTTTCAGTTCCCAACTGGATCGACCAGGAGAAAACTGAACAAAAAACAATTTCTACTAACAAAACTCTAACTACCTACTAGCTACACTTACTGTACCACACACAGCGATCCGAATACCGAATAAAATAAGAAAAGCGGTTGAAAACTGACCGATTTTTACTTAGACCGAACCGAAGCGAAGGAGAGAATCTCCGGAGCGACTTCACAGTTAGGCGGAGTAATGAATATGATGGTTACACTGAGGAGTACCAGGGACAGAGGTTTGAAAACCAAGCTCGAGCTCAACGTTCTATGCCTTGGCATAGTTAACCCTTTACTCTCCGGAGCAGTTCAAGCGCTGGGGCTAACTGAATATAGTCAGAATACAACAAACCTTCATGTTGTTTGAACCTGTAGATGCCTGGGGAATCTCTCTGTAAGCAAACAGTAGGTAAGGGAGATACCTGTCCCAGTCCCTACCTTCCTCACAGACTTTTTTAACATAGTCTTCAAAGTCTGGTTAAATCTTTTAACTAACCCATCCGTCTGAGGGTGGTAAGGGGAGGTATGGACTGCAGCTATTCCCAGGAGACGGTAGAGTTCCTTCAACATACTGGCATTGAAGTTGTTTCCTTGATCTGTCAATATCTCCTGAGGGATACCCATCCGGCTGAACACTTTGGCCAGTTCCTTTGCTATCCTAAGGGTAGTGACAGTTCTCGTAGGTATAGCCTCGGGGTAGCGGGTGACATAATCGCAGATGACAAGTATAAAGCGATTCCCCTTGAAACTTTTTTCCAGGGGGCCCACTACATCCATGGCTATTTTGTCAAATGGAAGGAACACTATAGGGATAGGTTGAAGGGGGACCTTATCCTTCCTCCCTATTCAAGCCACTTTCTGGCACTCAGGACAACACTTTATGTAGTCAGCAACTTGCTCATGGATAGCCGGCCAGTAAAAGCGGGACAGTATGCGATGTAATGTGCTGTTCCCACCAGCATGCCCTGCTAACAGAACATCATGGGCTAACTCTATGACCAGTGGCCTAAGCCTTTTTAGGTACTTGCAACTGGGTAACAACCTCCCCTGTCCTGGGGTTGGTACTTTCCCTGTATAACAGCTTTTCATTTATTACACATTTTGGGGCCCCTTTGACTGGTTCTTTTCCCACCTGGAAAAAGAAAGGGGTCAGGGTAGGATCAACAGTTTGTTCCTCATGCCTATTATTATCCTAAATAAGTGTCCCACATCAGGATGGACGACAGCATACTTATCATGCCAGTCCTTTTTGTCTTTTCTTCTTCTGGACTTGAATTTTCAGTCTTTCCCAGGAGCCTCACATATGTCCTCATCAAAAGGAAACAGGTCTGGCAAATGCCCTTGTTTATCCTGTGCCCTTGAAGTGACACCAACAAGTGGTGCCTGAAGAGTATGACATTCCACAAAAGGGGAAAAGTCCAGATGGTCCTGTCCGATGATTATGGGCAGAGGCAAATGCGGTAATAACCCCACCTCTATCTCATGGGTATTTCCTTGAATAGTCATTTCCAAAGGGGTGGTGGGGTAGCAGTGAGTGTCACCGTGGATGCATACCACAGCGGTTCCCTTTCCCTGTTTTCATGGGGTATCCACCAAATCAGCCTGTACTAATGTCTGATGAATGTCAGCCTCTATCAGCCCCAGTAGCTGATGAGATTCCATCTCCACCGTGGCCAGAAAGGGTCCCCAGTTTGCAAAGGCCAAGTTCCCCAGTTCTTTCTTTATAGCAGGGCAGTTCCTAATCAAATGGCCCTTCTTCTAACACTCATGGCACACAATTTCTGTCAAGGGTATACTCTTTTTCTCCACCCTCCAGTCACTTTTGCCAGTCTCAGTAGTATTAGAAAAAGGTGGGTTTCTTACCAGGTTAGAGGAGGTAGAGGTGGTCCCTTGGGTGTACTGCAATATCGAGGGTCTAGCAGCCTGAAAGTCTTCTGCCAAGGCTATTGTTTTCTCTGCTCCCTCCGGTTTGTGCTCCCGCACCCAGCTCTGGACATCCTAGAGTAACACCTTTATGAATTGCTCAATGATGATGGCCTATAGCAGCTGATGTACTGTCTTACTATCAGGTTGCAACCATTTGTAACAAAGATCCTTCAGTCTGGCAAAGGTTTCCCGTGGTGTATCTGCAGACTGCATCTTTAGGTAACAGAACCTCTGACGGTATGTCTCGGTGTTAATATTGTACTGTCTCAGGATTTCCCTCTTTACCTTGTCATAGTCCTCTGTATCACTCATGCCCATATGGCTGTAGTCGATTTGGGCCTGGCCAGTGAGTTGTGGGGCCAGTCTCATGACCCATTGTTCTTTGGGCCACACACACGTTTTAGCAACCCTCTCAAATGTTGTGAGGTATGCCTCTATATCATCTGAGTCCATTAATTTTGATAATTTAATGTCTCTTGGACAACTCACTCTATCCATTGTCCCGGTTTGGATGGCATGCAGCACACACATCGTGTCTGCCCACTTGGCATCTGACTTCTGCGTTCCAGGTCTCGCTCCTTGTCCATTTGCATCTGCTTAATGCATAGCCATCTTAGCAGCTGTCTCACATCCTTGGGAAGAACTTCCTCCAGGCTGGACAGCTTTCTTCCTCTTCCTCCTCCTCCACCTTGGTATAGTCTTCCTGTGGTTTCAACTTCATCTTGGGTTGGACATCCAAGCCTGGATGCAGGGCAGCTCCTGTCTTGTCTGCCATTATCCTTCTCAGGACACCTGTGGCTACTTTTCTGGAGTCCTTGTCCTGGAACATGTGTCCACTTGGGGGCACCAGGGCAGTACCTGCCAGAATGTTTCCCTTCTTTGGCAAGATGCAGCCAGCAGTTATCCCACTTCAAAAACTATCTGTAGGGGTGTGGGATAACAGATGGACACAACACAGTTCTTATAAGGTTAATACACTTTGTCTAGTGTGATGCTTACTGCTTCATAAACATTTCTTCAAGGCAAATGCAAAAGATAGACTTCATAAAAAATAATAAACAGAAAATGAACACAGATAAAGTTCTAAGATGTGGTAAACTTCTCTCAGCTTCCACTCAGCAGTAGTATGGGACTCCTTTCAGTTCTCTACCTACACCAGCCAGCAGGAAATGACCCTATCTCTCTCAGTCTCAGTCTAAAACTCATTTCAGAACTGAGTTAGAGCTTTTATACGCTCTCTAGAAGTTAGGAAATTCTCACTCCCCTGTGACTGACATCAGGCATAACATAAAATTAGCCACTAAGAGGCCACTATTGCTCCATAGAGAACAGTTCAATTGGCACCTGCAGGTTTGTTTTCAACACTGGAAAAGGTCAGACCTGAGGTCAGAACATTTTGTACTCCCAAACTCTCCCGCAGAAACAGGCTGTCTGCTGCAAAAGACATCTTAGAAGGGGGCAGCTAACATCTTAAAGAAACAGACACAAGCTTTTGTTATTCTTATATCAAAACAGTCCTCTTAGTTTTGTTTTAGGTTAATATGCACAGAAAGCCACTGTACTTAACCAGGACCCAATGGCTGTATCTCTCCTCAGCCAGGACTCAGTTTAATATCTCAGCAGTTTTATACATAATGCTATGGGGCAGCAGGGAAACTAAAGGGATACAGGAACATAAAAGGGGGGTGTTCCATTAACCAAACATCTGAGCCATTTGCTCTGGCAAATAACAGTTTATACATTCCTGTCTTGAGTGTACTATTGCTCAGGGCATTTCATTACTGGTACCAGTACTTTTCCTTATTATTTCCACATGGGCTGTTTTTATCAAAATCTTGCAGAGGTCACTTTCTTAACCTCCCAATAGCTGGACCTTTAAAGAGGAAAAAAGGAAATAAAAGTGGTGATAGCTAAGGGAAGGGGGGGCCTAAAGGTGGCCAGCCTTTTAGACTAGAAAATACAGAGATAGAATAAAAGGAGAAATGATAGAACTGTTGCAACAGAAGTTTCAGAAAATGAGAAAAGATAGTCCATTACTGTAACAGGGAGTTCCCCTGCACACACAGGGTACCCAGGAGGGGTCGGGGTGGGCCTGCTGCTCTCCACTACCAAAGATTCCCTCACATATGTACCAAGGGGTGACCTTGAGTGCTACAGTCTCTTCTTCCTCCATTGGGAAGAACTCAAGGTAGAACGTTGCCGGGTCCCGATCAAGACCAGGAACGGGCCTGCTTCTCGAGCACCGTACTGCCTGTAGTCAGACTCTCCCCCTCCAGAAAGGGCGGTGGACCAGACATAGCCCCACTTCCAGAACAGCTTTCCAGCGAAGTCTTCCTACCATCACTGAGACCATCCATGGTCGACTCCGTTGATGGCAGAGCTGAGAGAAAATTCTTCTTTTCTTCTTTTTTTTTTTTTTATAAAATAACAAAGAATAATAAGAATAACAAATACTACAATGAACTGAATGACTAATTGCTGCTGTCGTACAGATGAGAAGAAATGACTCCCTGCAGGAGAGCGACATCATCATTAAAGCACACGCGACGGCAGGAAAAAAGGAACTGAGTTGATTGGAGGGTCGACACCAAGGTAGCCTATACAGGTGCGAGCTGATTTTGCAGCGCTGCGCATGCACGGTCCAACTGTGGCGCCGGCCCTCCTGAAGATTTTTGGCTCCTGTAGGGTCCTAGCACCTCTGGCTAGAACCAGAAGTGTGAATAAAGAGTGAAGACTTAAGTCCAGAAAGATCAGCCTCAGCTTTGCATTCTCCCTGGAGGCAAACAGGTCAACCAGAGGGGTGCCCCACAGGGAGAAAAGTTGTGTACAACCTCTGGGTGGAGAGACCACTCGTGAGACACCTCACCCATACCACTGAGAGCATCTGCCAGCTGTTTGGAGACACCGGCCACATGGATGGCCAGGAGATTTGCCTCCAAACTTGCATGAGGGTCCACATGCGGAGAGCTTTCCTGCACAGAGGAAGGAAGTACGTCCCACCCTGCTTCTTAAGGTAGTACACGGTCGTGATGTTGTCAGGCTGGACCTAAACCACCTGACCCCAAATGTGTGGGGCAAAAGCAGTCAGCACCAGTTGAACTACCCTGAGCTCCAGCAGGTTGATGTGGCACAGAGACTCCTCAGGGGTCCAGAGCCTGTGGACTCTGTTCTCCCAGGTGAGCACCCCAGCCCATGAGAGAGGCATCGATTGTCAGGATGACAGCCGGCTCTTATGATGGATGAAAAGGGATACCTTCCTGAGAGATGGAAGCAGTATAACGCAGTGGTTTAAGCCTCTGAGCTGCAAACCTGGAGACCTGGGTTTGAATCCCACAGCCCCCACTTACATACTGTGTGACCCTGAGTAAGTCACTTAACTTCTTTGTGCTCCCAGGTCGCACCTGTAAACAAGCTTCAGCTTAGTGTGTCTCTCCTAGTAAAAAAAAAAAAGATGTTCCGGGAATAATCACCACTGGAGGGCATCCAAGTGGCCCTAGCACTGAGATCATTGGCAGACAAGCTCCTATTGCAGACAGCACATTCTCCAGTGAGCCCAACGAACCACACTGGTGCAGGCCACCATGTATCCCAGGAGGCCCAGCAAGTCCAGAGCAGGGTGAAACTGCCCAACCCAAAATGATCAGGCAAAGGAGGAGAGAGCCTTCACCCTGTCCACTAGCAGCCAAGCCCTGACTCTGCAAGAGTCAAGCTCTGCCCCAATGAAATTGATCACCTGCAAGGGCACGAGTTCCGACTTGGCCTTGTTGATCAGGAGGCCGAGAGAGACACAGTTCTGGAGGGCCAGATCCCTGGACCGCTCCACCTCCTGCCTGGAGGGACCAGCAATCAGTCAGTTACCCAGGTAGGGGTAAACCCAGACTCCTCGGTGCCTCAGGTAAGCTTCCACCACTGCAATGCACTTGATGAAGACCCTGGGGGCCAAGGAGAGGCCAAAGGGCATGGCCTGGAACTTGTAAAGAATCCTCTCCGCCCATAGCTGGAGGAATTGGCAGTGAGTCTGACAGACTGGGGCATGAAAAAACATGTCCTGAAGATCCAGGTAGCAAAACCACATGTTCTGCCCAAGAGATGGTATGATCTAAGACAGAGTGACCATCCTGAAGGTGCACAGCCTGATGAACTTGTTCAGGTCATGCAGATCTAAGATGGAGTGCCAGACCCCCATTGTTTTGGTACCAGAAAGTACTTGGAGACAAACCCTGAATGTTTCAGAGGGTCCGAGACAGGAGCCACAATCTCCTTGTGGAGAAGCTGGGTTATGTTATCCCAAAGGGCCAACAGGATGTTGGCGGACACTATGCCCTCCCATGGGGCACAGGCTCAGCAGGGTGGATACACCTTGAACTCCAGAAGCAGACCCTGACCAACAACCTTGAGGACCCACCTGTCCATGATAACAGTGGACCAGGTGGAAAGGAAGTAGTGAAGCTGGCCCCCATGGGAGGACCCAGGGGAGACGTGATGGGCAAGAGAGAGGCACCTCTCTTGCCATCACTAGGTAGGCTTGGAGGTAGAAGAGGGCCCAGCTGAGAAACCACTGGAACCTCATCCTCCAGGCTTGCAGACAACCATGGCCACTGACTTCTGCCATGGTTGGCAGGCCTGAGCCTGCTGTCTAGCTTGGGATTAGGCTGGTTTGGCCACAGGAGCAGAGAAGGGCTGAAAGGGCTTTTTCTTTGGTTGCTTTGAGCCCTTGTGATCCCTCTGGGTGGAAATCACCAAGTCCAAGATGGCACGTCTTGATACGGGTGAGGTGCCCCTTAACCACAGGCCTGAACAAGTTGGTACCCAGGAAGGGGATATCCACCAGCTTGTGCTGGGTATCTCCTGTGAAGGTCAAGATCCACTGCCAAGCCCTGCGGTGCATGGCCACCTCGGCTGCCACAGACTGGGTGCACGAGTCACCGATGTCTATGGCCGTCTGGAGCTGCTGTTTGGCTACAGCTCAGCCCTGGTCCCAGACCTGTTTGACTGTTGTCTGGAGGTCCGCTGGGAGATGAGGGAGAACCCCATTGAGCATGCCCAGAAGGGCATGGGAAAAGAGGACCATCAAAAGGGCAAAACTCACCTAGTGAAGGCCAAGAGAGGAGGCAGCATAGTCCTTCTTGGGCATATGGTCCAGCTTTTTGGATTCATCCAGCAGTTTGTTAATGTTGCCCAGGTTGCCTGAGTGACTGAAATATGGAACCTGCCACAAGGCCCTCAGTCGAGGGGTGCTCTGTGAACCCCAAAGGTGACTCGGTATGGACCACATACTTGTGGGCCATCCGGGCTGATGGCTCAGGGCAGCAGTCTGGATGAATGGCCTCTGCCACCTGGAATGCTTCCCCAGGGGAATCACCCCGGTCCAGGATCTCGGTAAGTGGGTAACGCATCTGCTTCTCAGCGGTCCCCATCTGGAAACCTGTGGACTCTGAGATAAGACGAAGCAGGCCCATAAAGGAGGTAGGGCCCTCCTCCATTGAGAGATGCCTGGTCAACTCCATGTCCATCGGATGAGAGTACAAGGGTAAGCTCTCTGACTCTGAGGATTCGTCAAAGAGGGGTGCGCTGCCAGAGTCCCCACTGACCCTCTGAGGATGATCAGTAGTGACAGTGACTGACAGCCAATGGGGCAGACCTGAGGCCAGGTGGGACTCCTTGGTAGGAGCACTGGTCTTCAGCTGTTTCGGTGGCAGCTCCACCCAAATTGGTGGAGAAGCCGATAGCAGCTGAGCCAGAACCTGATGGGTCGACTCCTACCGAGGTGGAAAAGGTGTCGGTGCCACTTCGGGGGCCATCCCAGTGGAGGAGGCTGATTTCGGCACGAGGTCACTCTTCAGTGCTGGCACAGAGTCAGAGGGGGTGTCAGGGGCCGACCCTGGTGCCGGGTTCTCGCTCCATCCTTCCTTGAGGTTGGTTGCCATTGTGGGACCTCACTCGAGGGGCAGGTCTTGGTCCACTCAAGGGGGGGTGGTTGGGGACCTGGTCCACCTCCCACTCTGCTTGGGTGACCCAGGTCACTCCAGGGCAGAGTCAGAATGCCAGGTTGAGCATTCCCTCTCCATCTAGGGGATTGGGTCCTGCATTGGGTGGGGATAGGGGCCACCCTGTTGGGTTTGCTTGGCTCCAGCCTCCCCACAAGGGTTCTTCTCCCCTTTGGCTTCCCCTGCTGGCTTGGGGACAGTTCAGCAGCAGTGCACCCTCCTCACTGTAGAGGAGTTCCTCACTTGTGCTCACGACCCTGCCAGGGAGGGTTCAGTCTCTCAGAACCATACTGCCCAACCTTCACGCTCTCTGCAACCTCCCCCCTTCTCCCAGGTCTCTCTGGTCCCTTGGAACCCCTCACCTGGGAGCAGTACAGGGCCACGGCAAGTGCTTTCCCCATCTATTACAGGGCCATGGATGAGAGGGTGTTCATATCTCCTCTTTCCACACCATTGCTCCCTATACAGAGCCCCTCCACTTCATTGGCTTCCTCCTCTGAGGAAGAGGATCCACATTGTACCAGTCTTCTGATACTGACTTTACAGAGTATCAGTGGTTCCTGGCGATGATGTTGGAGAAGCTCAGTCTTGCCCCGGTTATCCAACACAATACTCCACATGCAACTATAGTATAACTTGGTGAGTACAGCTGAGAATCCCTAGTGATCCCTCTATGGCCTTGGCCCTTTATGGAAGGGTCACACAGCATCTGGCAGTCACCTACTTCTGCTGCCCCAGCCCTTGGGGACTGCCAGCATAGGTCTTGCACTCCTTCAGGGTCTCCAGGGTCTTTGCCTCACCCAACATCAGGCTTGGAGTGGCTGGACACCCCTTCTGGGCATCTGCACCTGACAAGAGACCATCCCCCGGATTCAGTTCTGCAGAGTTCGACTGCTGGGGCAGGAGAGTTTTTGCCTCCCTGCGTCTCTTGTTATCCATTGCAGCACAGGAACAGGAACACATGGTAGCCTATGAGAGGTGCCTGTGGACAGTGCTGGGGCAAATCCTAATGGCCTTGCCTGATAGTGAGGCAACCAGGTGAGCCATTGTCATCTCCACGAGGGACCTGGAGCTAGAGAGACACCAGGCGTGGGCATCTTATGACGCCAACACAGTAGCCTCCAGGCTCGTGGGATCTGCGGTCTACATTAGGCAGGTGGCATGGCTTCACCTCTCCCGGTTGCCACCCTTGGCCCTGCACAGGGTGACTGCCTCACCATTCTGAGGGGTCCAGTTTTTCTCCTGCAGAGCCAGGTGGGAACTGTCAGGGCGCCTTCCCTCTCCTGCAGGCCAGGAGCCCCGTCCTGGCTCTGAGCAGTAGCAGTCTGGCCTGACCCATGATGGTCCCTCTCCCCTCATGACTCCCCCAAGAGGGGCTGAAGGCTGTCCAGCCTTCAGGAAGGTTCTGGTCCATTTTTGTGGTCTTGGTACTCACCCACCAGTGATGAATAGTGAAGATTGATAGTGGTAAGATATGAAAATTACATACCTACTGTATTTCTTGATCTTCCTGAATAGCTTCACCATTCATCGCTGTTTTCTGCCCACCAACTCCTCTTGGGTCTCAGCTTCTGGGCAGTGCCTCCTCCCTGCGTGCCTTCCCCCACAACTGAGGCCAATTGTGGGCAAAGTCCCACTGGTACCTCTGGGTTCCCTGTCACTTGCTTGAAGCACCAGGGGCCCAATCGGGGGAGGCAGTTAGGAGCTCTTACCCTCTTTTCCTTGGCTCCCTGGGGCCCTCTTGCCAGTACAAGGGGTCCTCAGATCTTAGTGGCATACTTGAGAATGACACCATGACAGTGAAACCTAAAAACAACATTACAGCGACAGTCGCTGTAATGGTCTGTTTTCACCAGCATGGCTTCTCCTGGTGTTCTGCCCCCTCCCTGGAACAACTCCGACCTGGAGTTGATTATAATATAACTCAGGGGGTGGGGGGGGGGCAGATCTCCCTGCAGAAACTGCTCTCTTTCACGATGGCATAATACCAGTGTTGGTATTGTGCCGTCACTGTGTGGGAGGTTGGCAAAGCTCCTGTCGACCTCAAGTGGTGCTTCCCTCAGATCTCCATTCTGGAGTCCTGTCTCAGGTCCCTTTAGCAGGATCCTGCATTCTCCTAGGTTCCCTCTGCTGGGACTAGGGTGCCAGGACCCTCTTGTTTTGATCTACTTTCCTTAGCAGTGGACACCCTCCTAGGTCCCTGACAACTCTCAGTCCCTCTGGACTTTCAAGCTTTATGAACCTCCCTGAGGCCTCCTTTTCTTGATAAAATCACCTCCCCATCAGTGCTGTAAATGAAGGATCTTATCCTCTTACACACCGGGATTTCCTCTTGTGTGCCAAGGGGAACTCTGGCTTTCAGGTGGGCTCTTCCGCCTTACAGCCTTTAGAGGAGGGGGGGAGAAGGAGCGTGTTAAAACCTGATGTTCCTCCTTGGTGGACCTGGGGCTGGCTTTTGACCTGTTGGGTAATATCCCCTGTCAGACCCCTCTTGCTGGTGAGGGTTTAAATTTTCCCTCTCCTCATAGGAAGGTCCAGATCTCTGGATTTAGCACCTCTTCTCAGGCTTTCCTACAACCCCCCCCCCAAAAAAAACATCTGTTTCACAAGAGGGTGAAGTCTCCTTGGTCCACAGGGATTTCTGGAATGTGGAGCTATGGGTGCTCATTCCCCCACCTTGTCTCCTTCTCCTCCTATCTCTTCTTTTTTTCATTCTTTTTCTCCACCTGTTCCCCCTCTATTGCCTACCCAGAGGTCCCAGAGGTTAGGGCCCACCTCCCAGAACCAACTAGGCTCCAACCTCCATAAAACCTCTCTTCTCTGGCCGACTTATTCCTTTTTTCAGTTTATATCCTTTCCTTTTCCTGTCCCTTTAGCTCTCTTGCCCCACCCTCCTCTCTTGTTTTCTCTATTCCTGTTTTCCTCTCTGGTGAGCAGAACTGAGGTAGTGGAGTGGATGAAGTCGGTTTTACTGGCCAACCCGTGAGCACCACGCAATGCATTGGCCTCGAGGGCGGTGTTATCCTCAACGTTGCCCCTCCTCCTAGAGCAGAAAAGCTTTATAAGGTAAAAAGCTTCCCACGGGGTCCTAGCCCCTCCGGGGTACTGGGTCATTATATCACGGACTAAACCATGCAAGAAGAACCACGCGGTCTATAGCATGTAGAGCCTCAGAGCAACAGGGTTATATGAGCGATACGCAAGTATTGCTACCCCATCACTCTGCACAGGAAGTGGAAGTAGATGTAACCACTGCCAGTTGGGTGCTCAGTCAAGCTGCTCCCATGGTGTAGTGGCGAGACCACCTGACCCAGCAGTGGAAAGGTGGGGAGGGACAGGGTTTGATTCCCTGCTAGGGATCCTTCTTACTTTTTTGTTTGATTGTGTGCCGAGGACAAGTGACGATCTGGATATTCTTCTTGCCCCTGTGTCCACACCCCCTCGGAGTTGATTATAATATTTCCTGGGGGTGTGAAGGCAAAGTCCCCCCACAAAAACAAAGAGACTGTTCAGGTGTGCACCGTTCTTGTTGCAGCAGCACTATGTGCCACCGCTCTGTTGCCGCACGCTGTTTTCCATGCGCGGGTTTGACATGCAGTTTCATCCGCAACATAATGACCCTGTGCCACCACTCTGGTGTAGTACCCAGTTGTGATGAATGGTGAAGATATACAGGAAGATCAAGAATTATGGTAGGTACGTAATTTTCATTTTCCAAGCCAATGCTCTAACCACTAAACCAACTACTTTCTATCCACAAGTGGCAGTACAGTCTAGAAATTACAGTACCAAACTGTGAGCCTGAAGACCCGGAAGACCTATATTTGAACCCCATATCAGTCACATGCATACCGTGTGACCATAATTAAGTCACCAAACCTCCCAGGTTTTAGCTGGAAATGGACTTCAGCTTAGTGTACCTTTGCTGGACAAATATTCTAAAAATAAAATGATAATAATAGGAATTCCCATGCTCTCTGGGATACAAATGTTTAGCACTTCTTTCACACAGGATTAATACTGCCATAATATTATAGTGGTGGGGATTTATGATCTCTGGGGCTAGATAAACTCTGAGGCCTCAGGTCATGGTGTTTAGGAAGTTCTAGATACTGTTATTTAAAAGTTTACTTTCTACAACTATAACTATTATAACTAATGTACTGAAAAATAAATTTTGTTTAGAAAAAGTGTTGGCCTGGTGGTGCAGAGGGCTGAAGCAGTCTGACTTACCTCACGTCACGCTGGCATCCCGGGTTCGGAATCAACCTTGGGTCGTCAGGGAGTCAGCAAGTGGAGAAGGGAGGGAGGGAGCAGGATTGAGCAGCCTAACGGCCGCTCTCCTCTTCCAGGGAGGTTGTTGCCCCACCCCGTAGTTCTGCCACTATTGGGTGGAGGCTCAGTCGCAGCGTAGGCAGGAGGGGCGGCACGTAGGAAGGGCGTCTCAAAGCACCAGCACACACCAGCATGCACACCCAAGACAGAGGCAGAAAAACACGGGGGTTAAAAAAATGGAAATGACGTATTTACTGTAATTCTTGATCTTAGACGAAGTCTCCACCACTCATTTACAATAATGGGACAGCGCTGGAGGCGCTAGGACCTCGCGGGAGCCAAAAATTTTCAGAGAGGTCCGTGCTGTGACAGGACCACGCATGTGAAGCACCATGAGACTAGCTCGCACCTGTGCAGGCTATCTCGGCGTCGACCCCCCAACCACCTCAGTACCTTTTCAACCGAGGAGGTACAGCGTAACTAACAAAATAACTTCCACTTGCATACTGTGTGACCCTGAGCAAGTCACTTAACCTCCTTGTGCTCCCAGGTCGCTCCTGTAAAAAAAAGCTTTCAGCTTAGTGTGCTATACCTGGTTAAACAACAAAATAAAAAAAAAAAATAACTTATCCTAAACTCCGGGCTTGGGAAGGCCTGGATGACCCATGCAAAAAAGGGACACTTGAACAATGTCTTTAAGCTGGAACAATCCGACAGTGAAAGCCAAGAAAACAAAACGAGTGAGCCTGGGGGATGGTGGGTGGGTGTGTGAATGAGTGGTGGAGACTTCATCCAAGAAGATCAAGAATTACGGTAAGTACGTCATTTCCATATCTTCCTGGACTCATCTCCACCACTCATTCACACTAATGAGATAGTACCAAGCTAAAATCAACCACCCTGAGTAGGGCAGTCAGAGATAGGGCTCACTCAGAAAGGAAGCCAGAAAGACTGTCCTGCCAAGAACAGAGTGGTCTGGAAAGGAAATCCAGAGCATAGTACTCGCAAGGGCATGCATAGTGTTCCGATTCACTACCTTGCAGGAGACTGCAAAGGGCATATCACGAATCTCCACCAAGAGTTACAGACACTCTGAAGAGTGGTGAGAATACGGCCTTTAAATTGGCCGGAGACAAGGTCTAGTAGTGTTGAAGACCTGCTTCGAACCGAGCCAAAAATATCTCAGAACAAGAAGTTGACCTAGCAGAGGCAATCTGAAGCTACAAAATAGCTTGAAGAATAGCTTTTTGTTCTGTCAAAAAGAAATGAAAATTACATACCTACCGTAATTCTTGTATCTTCACCATTCATTACTGCTTGGGTTGTGCTAGAGGTGTGCACCCACTATGGGAGATTTTTCTTTTTTTTCTTTTTTAGGTCGGCACCAACGGTGCCGCTCCCAACAGCAATGCACTGCGTCATGCATGAGGGGCGGCCATTAGGTGCCGCAGACTCCTCCTCCATCTCAGTTCTGGTAGCCGGAGAGGTGAAAAAAAGGGTAAAGAAAAGGAGAGCAAAGCAAGAGAGCTGAGGGACAGAAAAAAGAAAAGATATAAAATGAAAAAGGAATAAGCAGGTAGAGGGTGTTTCACCTATCCCCACAGCCGCAGGAGTCCTCTGGACATTCGAGCTTCCCATCATCCTCATCTCCCTCCTCGGAAAGAGAGAGAATGCCTACCCTAAGGGACCGCAGGGCCTCCCTTCTGGGGCAGCTCCAAGGGAGGAACAGATGAAGAGAAAGAGAAAAGGGAAGTAGAAGAAAAAGAAGAAAGGGAAGAAAACAAGGGATGTTGAGAGGGGAGAACACTGCCCATAGATATATTGGTTGAGAGGCTTATAAACTCGGAACCAAAAACAAGGGAGCAAGAATTCCTCCTGATAGGACTGAGAAAAGGTTCAGCTGAACCACTTGTATAGACTGGACACAAAGGGCAGATTCCCTAACATACGAACATACGAAATTTGCCAGCAGATAAAGGCTTAGAGGTCTATCAAGTCTGCTCGAATGTGCAGCTAGCACCCCTTATTCTGCAGCTGCCCCTCCCTTCCACCCTTCCCCTTCATTAACCCTCCCCCTTGTCCTGTCCCATCCTCGTTTGAAGCAGTCCACTGTTCTACTGCATACCACTTTTGCAGGTAACATTCCACCCAGCCACCACCTCTCTGTAAAAGTGTCTCCTCATCTCCTCCTGAACCGTCCTCACTCCAGTCTCATATCATGGCCCTGGTGGCCCTCCCTCCCTTACTTTGAACAGCCCTCTGTACCCGTTTTGTTTATTCCATACATGTATTTAAAGGTTTCAATCATGTCACCCCTGTCTCCTCTCCTCCAGTGAGTACATGTTCAACTCCTTCAACCTCCTCTTGTATGATAAGTCCCCAGCCCTTGATCATCTTTGTGTCGCCCTGCACTGCACTCCTCCAGTAACTTAATGTCCCTCTTCAGATAGGACGCCAGTACTGCACGAGTACTCCAGGTGTGGTCTAACTAATGACCTATACAGTGGCAGAATCACCTCCTCCCTCCCTCGAGGATATACCCCTTGCAATACAACCCAGCATTTTGTTGGCCTTTGCAGCTGCCTTCCTACATTGTGCCGAGTTGTTCATTGACCCTGTAATGAGCACACCCAGATCCTTCTCCTCCTCTGTCTGGGCTAGCTGCACTCCCCCTAGCTGGTAACTCCTCCTTGGGTTCTTCATCCCAAAATGCAGCACCTTGCACTTTTTGGCATTAAACCCCAGTTGCCAGGTGTCTGACCAGGTTTCAAGCTTTGCCAGATCATCCTGCAACCCCTGCCATCCCCCTAGGTCATCCACCACCACGCCAACCTTGGTATCATCAGCAAACAGACTGATCTTGCTCTTGATGTCCCATGATATGTCTGCAATGAATATACCAAACAACACTGGTCCCAACACCAAGCCCTGTGGGACACCGCTCGACACTGCCCTTGGGTGTGAGAGCTCCCCACCAACCACCACCCTCTGTTGCCTTCCCAGCAGCCAGTTTCCTACCCATCTCACCAGCTTTGCACCCACCCCTGTGCCTACTTACTTCCTTCCCAGCCTTCCATGTGGCACTGAGTCGAATGCCTTACTGAAGTCCAGACACAGGACATCCACTGCATGGCCCCTGTCCAGTTGCCTAGTTACCCAGTTATAGAACTCCACCAGGTTGGTTTGGCAGGATCTGCCACGTATGAAGCCATGCTGTCTGCTGTCCTGTAGTCCTTTGGCCTCTAGGAGGGCCAGCAGCCACTCCTTCAGGATAGTCTCCATTAGCTTACCCACAATGGATGTGAGGCTCACTGGTCTGTAGTTTCCGGTTCATCCTTGGGGCCACTCTTGTGGAGGGGCACCACATGAGCCATCCTCCAGTCCTGAGGTACACACCCCGAATGTAGTGAGGCATTAAATAGGTCTGCTAAAGGACCTCTGCCAGCTCCTTCAGTACCCTGGGGTGGATGCCATCTGGACCTGGCGCCATGTCCACCCTCAGTGCCTTCAAACCCTCTCGAACTCTGCCCTCCATGATTTCCCTATCTGTCACCACTCCCCCCCCTGCTTCTGCCATTCCTCCCACCTTGGGTGTCACCCCCTCTTCTCTTTTAGCAAATACTGAGCAGAATACTCATTTAGTGCTTCCGCCTTATCAATGCCCTGCTTCCACCCCAGCCCCCTCCTTCCCTAATCCTTACTATGTGGTCCTTACAGCTCCTTTTCTCCCTGATGTACTTAAAGAAGTCCTCTCCTTCTTAATGCCTTGTGCCAGCCTGAGTTCTGTGAGATGCTTTTGGCTCCCTTACTGCCCTTGTCACCTCCTTCAATTCTGTCAAGTACTCCTCTCTGTCCTCCCCCTCCCTGTTTTCTTGTGCTTCCTAAAGGCAGCTCTTTTCCTCCTTACCTCTTCCATGACCTCTTGCCCAACCAGCTCAGTTTCTTAGCCTCAGCCTTCTTGCTCTGGGCTTTAGCAGGTTTTGGTTGCCTTCACTATCCCCAGCTTTATGAGCTCCCACCTCTGGTTAGTATCCATACTAGATTGAATTCGGCCAGGTACCCTTTTACACTTCCCATCCTCCTAAGTTGGCCCTCCTGAAGTCCAGCACTCTTGTGCCAGATTCCACTTCTTCCTTGCCCATATCTAATGTGAGCTATACTGAGTGGTGGTCACTCCTGATTGCAGGTTTCTCCACTGTAAGTTCTCTCACAAAGTCCCCATTTGCCAGCACAGGTCAAGGGTATTCCCTAACCTGGTTGGTTCACTGACCATTTGCAGCAGGAAGCTGTCCTGAAGGCATCCAGCAGTACCTGCTCTTCTGTTCCTGGTTGTTGGGGTGCTCCAGTCCACTCCTGGCATGTTGAAGTCCCCACAATCACCACACTACCCTTCTCGCAGGTCTTCCTGATCTGTCCCGCTAGTTCCCTGTCTAACTCCTCCGTGCTGAGATGGTGGCCTGTACACCACTCCCATTCTAAGAATACTATTCTTGGAATCCTGGATTTTGCACCCAAAGTGACTCTGTACTACCCTCCCTCCCTTCCTCCCTTACACACTTCAGTCCTTCCTTCACATATAGTGCCACCCCCTCCTTTCCAATCACCCTGTCCTCTTTAAATAACTCTGTACCCTGGTACAGACAGGTCCCAGTCATTATATTAGGTGGCCCATGTTTCCGTGATGGCTGCAATGTCCACCTCTCCCTCTGCCATGAGAACCTGTAACTCTGCAGTTTTCCTCCCAGGCTCCTAGCATTAAGGGTAACCACCTTCACCTTCCCCCCTCCCATCCTGCCCTCCTTTCCTAGCATCACCAATAGTACTTGCCATTTGTCCTTTGCACTGTTATGGGGGAAGCTCATATGATTTCCCAACCTGTGGTCTCTCTGCATACATCTCTTCCCAACTGCCACCCCCCCACTCCTAGTTTAAATTCTAACTCTCTATATACTCTTTCCATCCTCTGTTTCAACACTTTCTTTCCTCCTCACTCAAGTGTAGTCTGTCCTTGCATAGAGACTTACTGTCCTCCCAGGTCCCTCCCACCCCAACAGCTCCATACATTCTTTAGCATAACACCAGGTTCTTACTATCCGTCTAAATTCTCTATATTCTCAGCTTTCTTGTTGTGCTTATTTTTGCACCGAAGTATCTCGAGAAAGTTACTGATCTTCCTGCCCCTCACATAATTGTGCTAGTTCCTCAAACCTCCTCTGACTATATCTATTGTCTTGTCAGCCAGGTCGCTTTGTCCCAAGATGTATAATTAGATGGTACTTGTCCTTATCCTTCTAGCATATTTCAGAACAGACTGTCCCACCCTTTCGCTGTCATTCCTGGCATGGCCTCCACCCAAATGCGACTATGCCTCCCCTTGCTACCCTACTAATCTCTCTAGTATTGAGTCCCAGCACTAAGATTCCACCTCTTACCCTTGCTTGCTCTATTCATCTCCTCTCTCATTTCCAGCTCCTTCTTCCTCCTGCATTATTTCCCTTTACCCTGTTGCAATTCTTCCAGCAGAACTTCTCGCCCAGTTTGGTCCAGGCATTTATCAATTACCCTCTAAGTTCATCATTTCCTCCACTTTCTTCCTCTCTAGCAGTGCACAGCTGTTTTCTGAAGACCCTTCACAAATGCCGCTTCCTCTCTCTTCATAGTAACCTGTTCTCTCCTTTCCACTCCATGACTTTTGCCACTTCTTCGCCTCCCCTCACAAGTCCTATCTCCTCCTTCCATTTGTCTTTTGTCTCCTGACCTGGTTTCCGGCAATCGCTTCTTCCTGGCCTGGCCCCTTGTCTCTGCTTCCTTCTTCTGACCCTTCCGCACCACTGTTGGCTTAAAATTCCCTCATCTCCCCTTCTTCCTCCCTCCAGTACTGGGCTAAACCCACCCCCAATCTGCCTTGCCTGTCTTAGTTCCTCCTGCAGACCCTCAATCTCCTTTCTAAGTTTTTCTATGTGGTTGCACACTAAACATCCTCCCACACACCAGGCAATGTTTAGAAAGATTGGTGCATCGCAGTTGTTGCAGCCTACCACCCTACCCATTGCTGTCGTTGCCCACCAGCGACCCCCCCACCCTTCCAGATGCAGGATACCAAACACTCCCCCAAGTCTCCCTTCTCCCCCCTCTATCAGTGCAAAACATTTTGTTTCCCTTACCTCCTTTGTTGCACACGTTTAGATATACTGAGCAACTGCTTTTTATATTCCTATCCTTCCTATCTACACTCAGAAAGAGACTAAGTAGCCATTGCACAACCTTCTTCAAACTCCTACTCCTCCTTTTCCCAATGCAATATCAATGGTAAAGTAATAATAGCTCCTTAGATTTGCATTTACTTCCTTCCACTGAGAGAGCAGTCACTCCTTCACTTGTTGCTGTTCCTTTCTGGATGTCTGCTTCTGCATGACAGGTGCATATCCTTTGCCTATTTGAGGAAGTGATGTCAGAACCCCAGTATAAAGGAAATAATGGACCAGGGGTGGGTGGGGTGAGGGTTTGGGGGGTGGGACCAGCCCAAGTCTTCCAGAATGAGGCCTCTGGTCAGACCATTAGCACCCTTCCCCCACTGTGCACTCAACTTTGCATCTAGTGAAGCCAGCAACAATGAATCACAATTCTATTCAAAGCCCCCAAAATAGGTTTGCTACCCAAAGGAACAGGACTCCAATTCAAACAGCTTCACCAACAACACATCAAAATAGGCTTGAAATTAGAAGATATAGGTCTCAATTCAAAGAAACAGACCCAGTTAAATTACACCAATTATGTTTTAAAACAGAAGAAATAGGCCTCTACAAATGCAGCCTGCCACACAGTGAACCAAACAAATGAGCCCACTTATAGCTACCAAAACAGGTTTCAAAATTCCAACAGCCCCAAACAATACCCTGCTAGCCCCTTAGTAGTAAGAAAGAAAAGAAATAATATTCTACCAAGTAGAATCCACGAAAAACAATGTAAAACAAGAAGCTACTGTACTGTAGATCTGATCCTGTCCCCCTTCTAGTTCCTTCTGAGAAGCTAAAGCACTGACTCCACACCTGATTCAGCTCTGCCTCTACTGAGTGAGACCTGGCCAGACCATTAGCACCCTTCCCCCACTGTGCACTCAAACTTTGCAGCTAGTGAAGCCAGCAACAATGAATCACAATTCTACTCAAAGTCCCCAAAATAGGTTTGCTACCCAAAGAAACAGGACTCCAATTCAAACAGCTTCACCAACAACACAGCAAAATAGGCTTGAATTAGAAGATATAGGTCTCCAATTCAAAGAAATAGACCCAGTTAAATTACACCAATTATGTTTTAAAACAGAAGAAATAGGCCTCTACAAATGCAGCCTGCCACAGTGAACCAAACAAATGAGCCCACTTATAGCTACCAAAACAGGTTTCAAAATTCCAATAGCCCCAAACAATACCCTGCTAGCCCCTTAGTAGTAAGAAAGAAAAGAAATAACATTCTACCAAGTAGAATCCACGAAAAACAATGTAAAACAAGAAGTTACTGTACTGTAGATCTGATCCTGTCCCCTCTAGTTCCTTCTGAGAAGCCAAAGCACTGACTCCACACCTGATTCAGCTCTGCCTCCCTACTGAGTGAGACCTGGCCAGACCATTAGCACCCTTCCCCCACTGTGCACTCAACTTTGCAGCTAGTGAAGCCGGCAACAATGAATCACAATTCTACTCAAAGTCCCCAAAATAGGTTTACTACCCAAAGAAACAGGACTCCAATTCAAACAGCTTCACCAACACATCAAAATAGGCTTCGATTTAGAAGATATAGGTCTCCAATTCAAAGAAACAGACCCAGTTAAATTACACCAATTATGTTTTAAAACAGAAGAAATAGGCCTCTACAAATGCAGCCTGCCACACAGTAAACCAAACAAATGAGCCCACTTATAGCTACCAAAACAGGTTTCAAAATTCCAACAGCCCCAAAATGGAAATTACGTACTTACCGTAATTATTGATCTTCTTGGACAGTCTCCATCAGTCATTCACACTATTGGGATAGCGCCGGAGGCGCTAGGACCAAGCGGGAGCCAAAAATTTTCAGAAGGGCCGGCGCCGAGGTAGGACCACGCACGCGCGGCACCACGAGACTGACTCGCACCTGCATAGGCTATCTCGGCGTCGACCCTCCAACCACCTCAGTACCTTTTCGACCAAGGAGGTGCAGCGTAACTAATGAGAATAACTCATTCTGAGTGTCTGGGCCTGAGAGGGCCCAGATGGCCTTTGTAAGAAAGGTCAAAGAACAATGTCTTCACAGTTCAAACCATAGGCCATGAAGACCAGGAAAGAAAAACGAGTGAACCCAGGGGATGGTGGGTGGGCAGTGATGAGTGATGGAGACTGTCCAAGAAGATCAATAATTACGGTAAGTATGTAATTTCCATATCTTCCTGGACTAAGTCTCCATCACTCATTCACACTAGTGGAGAGTACTAGTTAAAATCAACAACCCTGAGTAGGGTGGTAGGAGATAGGGTTCACTCGGAGGACAGCCAAGGACTGTCCTATTAATAAAAGAGCTGTCTTGTAAGAGCATCTATAACATAGTGTCTACAAGATAAACGCTCGAGTTGTAACTCATCACCTTGCCGACAACTACAATGGGCAAAAAATTAAAGTCTGCCAGGCAGCCTCAACTATTCTAGGAGAGCGGCAAGAACCTGGCCTCACAATTTGATCTAGAACCAAAATTAATAGTGTCAAAGACATGCACTAATCTAATGTAAAAGACCTCAGGAGCTGTAAGAGCCGGAGGTAAAGTGTACAGGTTCAGGGTAGTATGACTGTATGTGAATATTTGCGAAGCTACCTTAGAAAGAACCTACTTGACCAATGGTCAAGAAAGAAGCATATCATCTGTTAAGCTGGAGCAAACATAGAAGTAGGAATCTAAGTTCCGACTTGCTGAAGAGTCACTTCTGTTGCTGCAAGGCTCTGATCAGGAGAAGAAAGCCTGATTAAAAAACAAAAAGGGGACTAACAGACTGGTTAGATGCCTAGGTTTTGGAAATATCTCGGAATAAGAGAAATTCTCTTAGAGAAAAGAGGTGAGCTATACCACCGCTGGATCGGACTGCCCCCTAGGGGTAGAAGAAAACAGGTACCCTTTACTGAGGTTTAGAGATGACCGCCTCAGGGTTGAGGCGGAACCTGATCAGATCCAAGCGAGGTATCAGGAAATTCCAACTAGGCCCTGTGCTGTGATAATTCTGACCCCCCCTTTTTTTTTTTTTTTAAATATCATTAGTCCGAGCCTGACAAGGTTGCTGGCTGCTATTTGGCAAGTATTGCCTGATACAGAAATGACAAGGATGTCATCCCTCTGAGGAGCAGGAGGAGCCTGAAGATCCATAACTGAACCCCTGACTGGACTAATAATAGCTAGACAGATGTCAACTACCTGTGGCGAAGCAGCCACCAGAGGGGCAGCATCAAAAAATGGGCTGTATACCCCTATCAAAGGAGCAGTACAGTCTATGCAGCTCCTGACCATAGAATTAAAATGTTCCAAAGAGTGTAATTGTCTTGACCACTGAAAAAGTCTAGACGCAGAGGTATATAGTCCACAGATCCAGTCTGAACACTATGGTGGACCCCATAAATGAGGAACTACTAAAAGAGCTTGCATCACAGACTCTGATGATAGAGAGGGTGTCAGTATCATAAAAATGAGTCATCCGCTGTATCACTGACCAGAAGGACAGGAAAAGACTCATCCAGATGCCTTCTACCACAGAAGGACCCCAAAAGAGGTCTCAGTTAGAGCCACTAGAGACTCTGCCACCAGGAAGGGTGTTGAGGAGCTTGGCACCATGAGGGGCTGAGAAAGTGCTGAGCGAATGAGATTCCGCTGACAGAAACAGAACAGAAGAGTCCCATCAGCGGAAAATCGCTGGATGAGGAGATCCGATGCAGACTGCCACCCACTAAAATGTGTGAAACTAATCCGCAGAATAGGAATTCATTCCATGGAAACATCCCAACACAAGCCTTGCGGAAGAGAGGTCTGCAAACACAGATCTTTCCCTAGTTCTGTCAGACAGCACCAACTGGCACCCCTGCGCACTAGCATCATTCCTGGCACAGGAAGGCACCAAGCAGTAACCATGCCAACCTGAGAGACACCAGAGGGCACCCACAGCAGAATCCGCAGGTATCCTCGGTACCAACGGCAGCAATGGCACGCAAGGGCACCCCCGACACCCATGGCACCCATGGTACCCATGGCACCCGCGGGTGCTCGGCATCGCCCGCGGGTGCCCGGCACCGCCCGCGGCACCCACGGGTACCGCGGGCATCAGTGGCACCATGAGACACCCACAGCACCGCTAGCGGCGCCGACAAAGAAGCACCCACGGCGCCAAGCACAGCGCCAAGCACAGCGTGAGCCACGGAGTCGACCCACGGCACTGAGCACGGTGCCGACTGCAGCACAGAGCACGGCACCGAGCACGGCGGCCAGACACAGCGCACTGGCAAGCGCATGGTGCTTACCGCGGCGACAGAGCAGGCACGGGCGGCCGAGCACGGCACTGAGCCACGGAGCCGAGCACAGCACCGAGCCATGGCGCCGACTGCATCCAGTACGGTGCCAAGCACGGCACCGAGACCCAGCGCCGACCCAAACACCAGCGGGGCCGCTTGAGGCACCCATGCCAAACCAGGAGCATGGCACCAGACCTGTGGCGCTTCCAAGGTGTTGGGCACAACGCCAGGAAAAACACCATGGAAAAGAAGAGAAAGGTGGTGCCCGTGCCGGCTCCTGCATGGAAAAGGAAGAGGGGGGGTAGGCACGAGGGGCTGACAAGATGGCGAAGGCACCAAGAGGGCACCGCGCTCCTTCAGATCCAATTGACCCGGCTCCGGTCCAACGGCTCCAAGGCCCGGAGGCCCAGAAACCAGGAAAAAAGGAGTCAAACCCCCTGCTCCACAGGAGCGGCCCAGAGGTGAAACTGCTTACCGGAACTCCAACGAGGACAGAGATGGAGTCCAGAGTCGAGAAAAGTAGCTGTTAGGAGCGGGGCCAAGGGGGAACCCACGAAAGTCGGTTCAGGCCTATCGCACCTACCAACGAACATTCCTCATGCAGACATACCAAGGGGCAACCTCGAGCGGCACTGATTCTTCTTCCCCAAACAAAGAAGAAGAGCTTGAGGCTAAGCGGAGCCGGATCCCCGCACCACCAGATTCGTGTTTCAGTGGACTGTCCTCCCCACGAGCACAGGACTGTCCGTAGTCAGACCCCCTGCTAATTAAGGGTGGCGGACCGGGCACAGCCCCTCTGCCATAACAACTTTCAAACGGAGTCTTCCTACCGTCACCGCTACCATCTAAGGACGACTCCGTGGATGGCAGGAAAGAATTTCTTCATATTCGTAAAAAAAAAAATAAAAAATTACTACTAAATAGTTAAATTAAAACTTTTAAATTAAACACTAAAAGCTGCTGTTGTATAGACGAAAACTTTGACTCCGGCAGACGAGCGACGTCAACATCCAAGCGCACTCGACGGCGGGAGAAAAGGAACTGAGGCGGTTGAGGGTCGACGCCTAGATAGCCTATACAGGCGCGAGTCAGTCCACGGTGCCGCTGCTGCAAGGTGTCCTACCGGCGCCCGCCGTTCTGAAAAGTTTTGGCCCCACTTGGTCCTAGCGCCTCCGGCGCTATCCCACTAGTGTGAATGAGTGATGGAGACTTAGTCCAGGAAGATCAATACCCTGCTAGCCCCTTAGTAGTAAGAAAGAAAAGAAATAACATTCTACCAAGTAGAATCCACGAAAAACAAAGTAAAACAAGAAGCTACTGTACTGTAGATCTGATCCTGTCCCCCTTCTAGGTCCTTCTGAGAAGCCAAAGCACTGACTCCACACCTGATTCAGCTCTGCCCCCCTACACTCTAGCTGAGAGCTCACAGACTGCCAAGGCAGAAATTCTGTTCCGGAAAGAGAGCACCCAACTAGGAAGGGGAATAAGCCCCTTGGCACCTTGTTAAGTGCTAACACAGATGTGTGTGGGGAGGGGTAAGCCATACAGAAGGCAGCTTTGTATAAAAGGATAGAGTGGTAACTCAATCGGACTCCCTGAAGGCAAGGCAGAAATAACAGTTTAAGGTAAATGAAGTGCCAGAAGCACCAACCAGAAGAACCTGACACAATATTACTTAATACCTGGCAGAGGGAACCTGAAAATTGGGGCCAAGCCATAGAGGGATGGTCTCTTCAGCTGTGAACTGAACAACATGGTTAAGAAGTCAAGAGGTCACCCCTAGGGACATTCAGAAAGAGTTCCCTCAGGATAGAATAAATCCTACTCATTCCCCTTTACCTTGAGGAAAAAGGATCCATCCAAAGAAGAATGGAAAATCAAGATTTTTTTTGTTGGGTTTTTTTTGGCTTAAAGGCCAACGAGGAAGGGAGAGGAACAAGTAGGAAGGGGGAGACGCTGCAGTAGGAGGCCACTGAGGGGATGGTGGGCGGGTATCAGTAATGAATGGTGAAGATACAAGAGAAGATCAAGAATTACGGTAGGTACGTAATTTTCATATCTTCCCTTGTCAATCTTCACCATTCATTACTGCTTGGGTGAGTACCGCTCTCTCGGGGATATTAGAAACCCTGAGGGAACAAGACCCTCAGCCTCCTGCTGGTGGGAAACAGAAGGGGAAGACCCTGGGCTAATCAGATGAGAAGCCTATGGCGGAGGAGAGCTAGGAGGTGTCCCCCGGGGACTGGGTGATGGAGGAAGCCCCCTGCAGAAGCCTCCTAGCCCTGGAGGAAAAAAGACGGTTCCCCCAGAAAGCGGAGTGAATCACCCTACGCCGGGCCAGGGGTGATAACCTTGATAGATGAAGCCACGCTGTCCATCTAATACAGATCGCTGTCCCTGCAAGCCTGGAAGCCACCTCACTGGCATCATAAGATGCCCTTTCTTGGTGTCTTGCCAGCTCCAGGCCTATAGCAGAGAGGGCAATGGCCTGCACAGATTGCTCTGAATTAGGCATTAATGCTAGGAGCTGGGATAACATTGACCTTAAATGCCTATTGTAGGCAGCATGGTGCGCCTGATGTGAGGCAATGCACAGCATGGCATGAGAAGAAAGAAAAAAATTACTCACCTTAGTAATGTTGTTTCTTCTAATGGAGTCTTGCTATATTATGACTATTGCAGTTTGCCCCAGCCTTAGAACTGCTCCGGAGGTGAAAGAGTTAACTTCCATGCAGAGCATGGAGCTTAGAGCGCGAGCTCGGTTCAGAAGCTCTGTTTGGCTGGTTTCAAACCGAAACCGTCAGATCTTTACGAGCAAAAACTCACTAAGGTTCTGTGTGGAAGCTGTAACCTACACTAGCCAACTGGCTACCAATATATTAACACATTTTTACTGGTCCCAACACAAAGACTCAAGTCAGTGGACCAGAAAATTAAGATAAAATAACTAAATAAACACAACACCCAAACATGAAAGAGGGCATCAATAAATGCCAACAGAGGACTACCCACCCCATACCCCAAAGTAGGAGTTCTGAGAGGGGCAGGCTGGGGGGGAGGTCATAATATAGCAAGACTCCATTAGAAGAAACAACATTACTAAGGTGAGTAATTTTTTCTTCAAACAACATGAAGTCTTGCTATATTATGACTATTGCAGACTACACAACAGTACCTCCAAGGAGGAGGGACAGAACCTACTTAGGGAATAGGCTCTGAAGCACGGCTGTGCCAAACCGAGCATCCCTCCTGGCCTGAATATCCAGGGAGTAATGCTTGGTGAAAGTGTGTACTGTCTTCCAAGTAGCTGCCTGACATATCTCCAAGATAGGGATGTCTCTAGCAGCAGCTAGAGATGCAGCTGTACCTCTGGTGAGAGTGAGCCTCAGGCCTGAGGGGGAACCTTACCCAGCTTTTGATAGCAAAATTGATACAAGAAACGATCCACCTGGCAATGGATCTTTAGTGGCAGGTCTCCTTTCCCAACCTCACCATAAGTGAGAAACAGTTGGAGGGAGTCAAACCTGTGACCCTGGTACGCCTATGTAGTAACTTAGGGCCCTCTTAACATCTGTTGTGCAGCCTCCTCTCACCAGAGGAGGAATGGTCAGTGAAGAACACTGGAAGTGAAATAGATTGCTTAAGGTGGAAATCTGAAACCACCTTAGGCAAAAACTTCCTGTTAGTCCTGAGGACCACTTTATCCCTGTGAAAGGAAATAAAGTCAGTTTCTACTGATAAAGCCTGTAACTCACTTATACGCCTGGCAGAAGTGATGGCTACCAGAAATACAGTTTTCCAAGTCAAATACTTAAGCTCTGCCAAAGACAGAGGCTCAAAGGGGGGTTGCATTAGCTGAGCAATGCATACATTAAGATCCCAAGCAGGGCAGGGTCCCTGAATGGAGGATTGGTGTGAAGCAACTTTAAAAAACTTGGAAAATACAGGATGAGCAGAGAGAGAAGAGGGCTTCCTGCTGAATGAAGGCAGAGACAGCAGCCAAGTGCACTTTCAGGGTGGCTGGTCTCAGTCCCAAAGAATTAAGATGGACCATGTAGTCCAATACAGTAGGTAGATCAGCAGATTCTGGGAAACATGCTTCCCAGAACACCATATGGAAAACCTTTTCCACTTGGAGTTATAGGTAGCTCTGGTGGAAGGCTTCCTAGCAGCCTTCAGGATTTCGAGAACACTTTGAGAAAGTTGCAAATCAGCAACTCTAACTGCTCAAGAGCCAAGCCTTGAGGTTGAGGGATTTGAGATTGGATACCAAACTCTCCCTGAGCACAGGTTAACAGATTGTGGTTCCTGGGGAGACACAGGGGAAGATGGACTGCTAAGGACAGAAGGAGTGGGTACCAGGGCTGCCTGGCCCAGTCTGGAGCAATCAGGATCATTTTGCAGGGCTGAGACCTGATTTTGACTAGTACTTTGAACAGGAGAGGGAAGGGGAAGGCATAAAGAAACTTCCTTCCCAATCGAGGAGAAAGGCATCCAGGGAACTGAGCCCAACACTGGGGCCTGCAACAAAACAGTGGAAGTTGATAATTGTCTGGGGCTGCGTAAAAGATCTATCTGAGGAGTGCCCCATCTGGCAAACACTATCCCTAGTACTAGGGATCCAGTGACCATTCGTGATGGCCCTGGGAAATCCTGCTGAGGGCATCTGCCAGGACATTGTCCTTGCCTGGGAGGTGAACTGCTATGAGGGAAGTGTTCAGGGAGTAAGCCAGAGACCACAACTTCATCGCCTCGGTGCACAAGGCCGAAGACCGAGTGCCCACTTGTTTGTTGATGCATCACATTGTAGTGGTGTTGTCTGTTCTGATCTGTACCACCTTGTTCTGAACAGATGCAGAGAAAACCTGAAGTGCTAGAAAAACAGCTCTGAGTTCCAATAGATTGATGTGGAGCAGAGATTCCTGAGGAGACCATAATCCCTGGGTGGAGAGGTCACCCATGTGAGCTCCCCATCCCAAAAGGGATGCATCTGTAGTAAGGGTCAAGAGAATGGGACAGAGGGATGAAAGGCACCCCTGTCTCAGATTGCTCTGATCCTGCCACCACTGAAGGGCCTGGATCAGGGTTCGAGTCACTGGGATTAACTTGGATAGAGGATTCTTCTTTGAGACCAGAAAGCTCTCAAATGGAACTGAATGTCCCTCATCTGAAATCTTGCTCCTTGCACCACAGCTGTGGAGGCAGCCATGTGCCCTAGGAGCTGCAGGAAATGCCTTGCTGGTCGAGAGACCTGCAGAGTGAAGGACGAGGCCAGGGCCACTAAGGTCCTTACCCTTTCCAAGGGAAGGAAGGCTCTGGCCTGCTTTGTATCCAGTTCTGCGCCTATAAAGGTGAGTACCTGGACAGGTTCCAAAACTGACTTTGGAAGATTGAGAAGAAATCCCAGAGAGGTAAGCGGCTGCTGGGTAACTAGCAGGTGTGATTTGACCTGGTCTGGAGACTGACCCACAATGAGCCAGTCATCCAGGTAGGGAAAAATGGCAATCTTTTGCCTTCTTAGGTGAGCGACTGCTACTGCCAGACACTTTGTGAACACCCTTGGGGCAGAAGTAAGGCCAAGGGCATTGCTCTGAACTGATAATGGCCTGAGGGCAGTTCGAATCTGAGGTACTTTCGATGGGAACTTCTGATAAGAACATGGAAGTAGGCATCTTTGAGGTCCAGGGAGGCTAGCCAGTCCCCTGGCCTTAAAGAGGGTAAAATCATTCCCAGTGTCACCATTTTGAACTTTGGCTTTAAAAGGTGCTTGTTTAGATATCTTAGATCCAGGATAGGTCGCCACTCTCCTGTCTTTTTTGGGGGTAAGGAAGTACCTGGAGTACAGACCCTTGCCCTGGTGAAGGGGAGAAACCTTTTCTACAGCTCTGAGAGCTAGGAGAGTTGAGACTTCTGTTTCCAAAGCAAGAGTCTCTAAAGGGTTTGTAGGTGGAAAAGATCTGGCTCTCATCTTTGGAAATTTCTTGAAGCTGAGAACCAGACCCTGGCTCACTACTTCCAGGACCCACCTGTCTGAAGTTAAAGACTGCCAGTCCTGGACGAAGTGAGCCAACCTGCCCCCTACAGGTAGTGGAGAGCCAACCCTGGGCATCCCATCAGGGTGCATGTTTGGCAGGGGCTTTAGGCTGAGGGGTGGGAGCAGGCCTGCTCGAACCCCGTCTGCCTCTCCCTCTGAAGAAACCTTCTCTGTACATAGGCTGAAGAGGAGGGGGCCTGAGTCTGGTAAAAAGGCCTGTGAAAAGGCCTACCCCTACCCCTGGGGGGCTGCCTCTGAGGAGTGGCTTGCCGTTCCTTGGCTTGTGCACTCCTGTAAGTGGTTCTATATTCATCCATTTTCTTCATATAATTCTCTGTCTGTTCCCCAAACAGAGAATTTCCCACCACGGGAAAATCCATAGCCTTAGACTGGGTATCCTGTGACAAAGTAGTACACCTGAGCCAGGCTAATCTGCAAAAAGCCACAGATGTAGCCATGACTCTAGAGGATACATCATTAGAATCCACTGCAGCATGGAATTGCACCTTAGATGCCTCAATACCATCAAGGGCCACCTGCTCCAGCTCCTTTGTGAGCTGGCCAGGGACCTGTTTGGCTAAGGCCATGACAGTATCCCATCTAGATTTCTGGTATCTTGCAACATAAGCCATATAGTTAGCTTGTCCGAGTCCCAAGGATGCTGCCATGTATTGTTTTTTGGCCATGGCATCAATCTTCCTGGAATCCTTGTCAGGAGGATGTGAAGCCAGTGGAATATTAGCTTTATCACAGGCTGCAGCCTGAACTACCCCAACATGACTGCATTGCTGTGAAAGAAAATCTGTATCAGGACCTGACAAAGTGTACCTCCTGTCCATCTTTTATCCACAGGAGGCACAGAATTAGGAGCTTTTAAAATTTTTATTGTTTGTTTTCTAAAGGATTTATGTAAAGGGATGGACAACCTCCTGGACTCTGGGATATCCATCATTTCCACATAGTCAGGCTCCTCTTGCTCATCAAAGCCTTCTAAAGGAAGCTGGAGGGTCTCAGCAACTTTTTATAAAACAAAAATGAGAAGGGACTCAGAAAGCCTAGGGGAGACTCACCTGAAGGTCTGTCTGGGAGAGTTGTCCGTTCAATGGGCACATCCAGACTTTCAAAGTCACATTCACACTGATCATAATCCTCATCCCTCCTCTGGTTCATAGAACTCTTCTATATCATAATCCTGAACCACTGGAACCGACCGAACCGACCTTTGCCAGACAGTGGCGGTTCGAGGGAACGGGGACAGGGACTGACAATCTGTATTGCCCTGGTTATCTCAGCAGCAGTTGGAGAAGGAATTTTGACTCAAACCTGCTGATTTTTAGATTTTTGCTGGAACTGGCTCCTCAGAGCCAGCTTTTGCTTGCCCGAGGAAGTCTCACCCTGGTCAGAGGGCACTCCCTCCGGTTCGGTGTGGCACCGAACCGGCTGGCCATCTGGGTCAGCGGACTTTTGGTCTCGTTCCTGAGCCTGCCCACTCTCTTCTCCAGGGTGGCTGCAGGAAATTTTACAAATCTGGCAGTCTGAATTGAGGTGGTCAAACCTCAGACATAGACACATAGTGTGTGGGTCAGCCTTGGCAAAGGCTTCCCACAGACACTACAGTGTTGAAACCCAGTGGGCCCGGTTTTTCTTTGGGTTTCTCAGACATGATGCCAGCCTAACCAACCAACTTGCCCTTTGATGGCAGTGCTAGGCAAGACACCCTTATCGGTTCCAAACCGTGTCACAGGTCGTGGAAAACCGTAATGAAACTGCTTTTAGAACCGATAAGAACCGGAATCAAGACTTCAAAAGCCTTAAAAGGCTTTTAAACTTATATTTAACATAACTCGATCGGTTCAACCGAACCGATAATACTTTACAAGTTCCACACAGAAAAACCCTATCTATTACTTACGATTACCATAGACAGAGCGTGAACCGATCAGGTTTGCGGTTAAAATAATGAAATCAGTTAAATTAAACCGAGAATAGCTTTTAAACCAAGAAATGAACCGAGCAACAGGAGGAATCTCCAGAGCGACTGTTCAGTGAGGCGGAGTAAAGAATCTGACGGTTTCGGTTTGAAACCAGCCAAACAGAGCTTCTGAACCGAGCTCGCGCTCTAAGCTCCATGCTCTGCATGGAAGTTAACTCTTTCACCTCCGGAGCAGTTCTAAGGCTGGGGCAAACTGCAATAGTCATAATATAGCAAGACTTCATGTTGTTTGAAAGAACACCCTTCTCCCCCACTGGTCAAACTGTAAGGAATCTGAACTCCGTGGGCGGTCGTGTGCCAGGTGGCGGCGCCCAGAGGGAGTTTCTAGGAATGCCAATCCTGAAGGCGGCTTGAGAAGAGAACCTAGAGACTCCAATGGGGCAGAATATCTTCTCCTGCAGTCTGCCGGGGCTGGAACAGGGATGGTTGGCGACTGCCAGGAACGGACAGATGCCTCCTGGAAAGGAACAGGCGAGGACAGTACCACCAAATGCTGGGCACTGAATTCACTGAGGAATTCATGCATCTCCCGTTCGGTATTGTCTCGCCTAACAAAGGAGATATGAAGATCCCTCACCATCCTTGAAAGGAATCGCTGATATTCAGTGAAATCAGCATCGGAGGAGAGATGAGCAGGGGGTTCCTCTCCCTCCGAGGAGGGAGATGAGGATGATGGGGAGGTCAAATGTCCAGAGGACTCCTGCGGCGGTGGGAATAGGCGAAACACCCACTCATGCATACATCTAATGTATGAGAGGAAGGCAGCCGCAGAGCCTCGGAACGTCTCCCAGGATAACGGGCCCATAGGACTGACATGGCCTGGGAGAGAGGGGGGTGGCTGCAGAGGAACGGGAGAGGGACACCTATGATGAGGCAACTGTCCTCTGCTGTGGCTATGAAATCCAGAAAACAGAGCCTGAGCTGGAGCAGTCCCAGACAACACACCAGGTCGCAGAACGCGACCCTGGGGATGTAAAGCCTGGAAGAGCCTAGTAGGGGATCCACCCCTGTGACGAACCTGGGGCTGCATGGGTCCAGAAGGGCAGCCCACGGCAACGCCACCAGAGGGGTCTCTGGAGCCCGAGAGGAAAAGACGGGGCCCAGTGCTATGGTTCCTACCTGCACCCCGAGGGGTGGCAGGTGAAGACCGAGATGCCTCATCCCGGCCTCTCAACCTCCCGGACGCTGAGAACACCTTCCTCCTTGACCCCAGCGACAACCCACCCTGACCATGTGCAGCAGCACTGGGATCGTCAGCTACCACAACCCCCTCAAGAGGATAAGCCCTTCCCCCGCCTCCACACCATCCCCCCTCCATGGACCCCAGACCACTCCCAGCCTGGGAGGCCTCAGGAGGGGACAGCAGAGGAGAAAGAGAAATAGGCACACTGGGCTGCCTAGCACCACGTCTCACTGGAGACCCTGACTGCAATGAGTCAGGGTACCAGGACGGGTCCACATCCAAATCATCCTCCTTCAAGGAGGGAGAGACCAGCTGGACATCAATACTGGCCGCCCAAGGGGTCTCCAGAGAAACGGCGCTGTGAATGACATTGGTGCCAGCTACAGCGCCGGGCGGCTTCGATGCACCAGAGACACCTGAACCTGGGCCTGACTCCCCAACAGCGTCGGTCAGACCCGCGGCACCACCCTTGGTGCTGGGACCCGACTCGGCACCGCTAGAAGAGTTGACCGAGCCCACGGCACCTTGGGCAGTGCCAAGAACCAACACGGCACCGCGAACGGCGCCGGAAGGCAGCGTCAAGGGTCCACCGATGCCGGGCCCAACAGACCTGGGCCTCGACACTGGGGGAGCCTGCGCCTCCGAAGAGGTGACTGCCGAGGTGGTGTCTCCACCACGACCCTGGGAGGGACCATGGCGCTCCTCTGACACCGCAAAAGAGGCCTCCTCCTCGGCAAGACTAGAAGATGAGGAGGCCTCCTCCTCTCCAGACTGTATAGGTTGGGAGAGGACCCAGAGGAAGGGTCTAGAGATCTTACTTGGGAAGCCCTGGAGTGATGCTGTCCCCGGAAAGTTGGCAGAGCCTTGCCGATCTTGAATGCGTGGACTTCTAGGACACAATGGTCCATCGAAAAACAGGCGTTGCATGAATTCATATCATGGTTGGGTCCCAGGCAGTGAAGGCAAACATCATGCCGGTCTATAATGGAAAAATGACGGCCACAGGAGCACCGACGCATACGGGCGCAGCCCGCTTTCGACTTATGCTTTGCTCCCAAACTGGACATGATGCAAAAACAATACAAAACACAGAAAAGTTCCCGGTGCCATGAAAAAGAAAGGAATGATCTTACCAAAATCAACGGCGTCGGGAAGAAATAAAAATTACGTACCTACTGTAATTATGATCTTTCTGTGTATCTTCACCATTCATCACAGATGGGTACTGGCCGGAGATCAGGACCCCGTGGGACCTTTTTTTTTTTTTTAAAGGATAGGTGGAGTCGACGCAGCATCGGCGCCGCCCTCGAGGCCGACGTACTACGTGGCGCTCGAGGATTAGCCGTTAGGGCTGTGTCGACTCCGCCTGCCTATCAGTTCTTCGTCTCCCGCCGTCGAGGTCGCCTCGTGGGAAGCCACTGAAGAAGTTTTGACAGTTTTGAGGCCTTAGCCTTTCACATTTGTGTGTTCGACAGTCCGTCGGTCTCCTGCTAGTTCTGGGTTCTGCCTCCACTCGACGTCGCCGGTAAGATCTTTCCATTTATTTTAAAGTATAGCGACATCAAGTCTATTTTTGGTGTTTTTTTCCGTAGGTCATGTCGTGGTCGGAGGGCAAGAAACCTTCTAAGACCGGGCAGCCCCTTATGCGCCGGTGCCCGCGGCGGCCAAAGTACTCCATTACCGACCAGCATGACCGTGTCTCGCGTGTCTTGGCCCGCTCACGGCATGGATCTGCAGCACGCCTGCTTCTCCATGGACCGCCGCGCCCCAGAACAGCGCGGTTGAAAGTAAGGCGAGCCCACGACTTTTGGGGTGGGGTTCGGACTTGTCGGGCCAAGCCGCCCTCGGCCTTTCCTCCGGTCCTCCCGGTTCTATACGGACCAGGAGGAGAGAGCCTCGGCTTCTTGTAGCCTAGCCTTGGCTGAGGCTCCTCCCGCGGCGCAGGAGGCCCGTCCCGCTTCCTCCCAGGAGCGGGCGGGAGGTGCCGCTATGGCAATCACCCCTTCGGGGGTGAAGGCTCCCCCGGTGTCACTCCCGTGGTCCAGAAGGCCAGGGTCAAAGATTGATACAGATAAGATCTACTCCGAGAGAGGAGTCGCAAAATGTAGGCCTCTGACAAGACGAAAAATTTCACGTGTAGCAGGTGTAGCCTCGACGGCGGGAGAAACAGACCTGAGATGGAGGAGGAGGAGGTCTCACGGCTGCCTAACAGCCGCCTCGCACGGACACAGTGCGTGCTCTCGGGGGCGGAGCCGTTGGTGCCAACCTAAAAAAGAAAAAAAAATCTCCCGTAACAGGTGCGCACCTCTGACACAACCCAAGCAGTAATGAATGGTGAAGACTGACAAGGGAAGATTTGTAGAACTGTAAAACATGAGTAATGGTAAGCCAGAGTAAAATGTGTACTAGTTAAAACCAGACAGAAAACTGCAGGTGTAACCTCCACTACCAAGTATGGCTGGCCTGCAAACGACAGGTCCAGGAGACACTTGAACACAGTATTAGTTGGGCACCGAAGGGTCCAGATGGGACTTGTTCACCAAATGGAGAGGTTTTCCATTCAGCTCGTTAAACCTTCCAGGTGGAAGACCTAATGAGTTAGGAGACATCTGTGAAGGACTGAGAGAGACCAGAGTGTACCCACTTCCATTTCAATGAGGAATCACTCTGCTCCAGCTTGCCTACAACTCAAGAAGCAATCTCCGAACTAAGGAAGGAGAGGAGAGGAAAAATGCACAGGAGAACTAGTCTACTGTGATAATGATCCAAAAAGCAAAACCAGGGTCTGGATTTCTGAAGCAGGATAGGGGCAGACCTGTATTAAGAAGGGATGCAGAAGGATCAGGCTTGGGCTGTCCCAGTCGTCGAAGTAATTGTACAATGGCTGAAATGGCAGAAGGTTCACCATGGCCCTCTTTACAGGAGGTAGGAAAATGTTCCAACTTGCCTGTTGACAAAAATATCACACTTCTGTTCTCTGCTTGAAGAAAAATGACTGTGACAGAAGCCTCCCTCGCCCTGGAGGAATCCAAGGAAAAACTCCTAAAAGAAGAAGTTGCTGGGAAGGTGAAACTGACACCTTCCCTGAAACAGAAAAAGCCCCTCCAGGGGAAGGGAGAGGAAAACTGAGGCAATTGCTTTCAAGAGTCTTGCAGCAACTGTCAAGGAGCCAATGTGCAAGGAGCGAAGGTTGGAATACTGAGAAATCCGACCTGAAAAAGGACCTACTTGACCATAAAGATCGAGAAAGGAGCATGCAGTCTGTTAACTTGGAAGCCAGCAAGGAAGTAGAAACCTGAGTTCCGACTTCCAATGGAGTCACTTCTGTTGCTCTGAGGGCCTGAGCCAAGGAAGAGAGTATGACAGAACGGAATCAACAGACTGGGATGCCGCCTAGGTCTAGGAACCATTTCTGAATTAAGGGAGAGATCCCTCTTGGAAAAACCTGATGACCCATACCTCCACTGGATTGGTCTTCCCCTAGAAGTAGAAGAAGTCAGGTGCCCTCCGTCGTAGTGAAGAGGTGACCGCCTCAGATAGCTGAGGCGGAACCTGGGCCGGATCCAGAAGGACAGTATTGGGTGCTTTTGGGCCTAGACCCCCTGCTGTGATGATTTTTTTTTTTACATAGTTAGAGCCTGACAAGGGTCTTCACCCTCTACCTGTGTTCCACAGGGTGGATTTGTACTGACGACTGAAGAAGTCCAGATGCAGATGACTCTGGTCCACAGAAGAGGCCTGAAATGTTAAGGTGGACACCATACCCAGAAGATTCTCCAAAGGAGGTCTAGAGAGAATCAGAAGAGACTCTGCCATCAAGAACAGGTATTGAGGAGCTCAACGTTATTTCATGGGGCCAGCAATAGTGCTGCGTGGAATGCTGAATTCTGCTAGCAGAACAGTGCAGAAGAGAGTTCCACCAGCGGGAAAAACCATAGGTATTTCCGGGGTTCCCTCACAGATCTCCACACACCAGGAACCATGGACAAAATTCTCCGCGGAAAGAAGAGATCTGCAGGAACCCAACTCCACCACTTGTTCTGACAGTACCAGCCGGTAACACCCATGGCGTCAGCATCACCCACAGCACGGGACGGCACCAAGCAGCATCAATGCTGCCCCTTGGCACCAATGGGTGTCCAAGGCACCGAGCAGCATCAATGCCACCCATGGCACCCGTGGCACACATGGGCACCTATGGCACCACCCACGGTGCCATCTCGGGCATTCATGGGCGCCCATTGCACCCATGGCATGCATGGGTGCCAATAGCACTACCTGCGGTGACCACGGCACTATCTGTGGCACTACCCGTAGGTTCCTGCAGGCACTTGCGGCACTCATGGGTGCCCATGACACCTGCGGCACCCATGGGTGCCCATGGCAGTACCTATGGCAGCACCCACGGACCACATAGCACCCCAGCGCCACTACGGCACTGAGTGGCACTGCCATGGCACCATGCAGCACCAATGGCGCCTCCAAAGTATTATCATCGTGCGACATAAAAGGCACCGCCAATGGCACCCGTGGGTGCCCACAGGGCTGCACAGCAGCCCGGCACCACTATGGCACGAACATGGTGCTGTGCAGCACCAACGGCCCTGCCGACAGTACTGGCACTGCACGGCACCAATGGCACTGTCAACGGTGCCACGCAGCACCCATGGCACCGCCGACAACACCCTGCAGCCCCAATGGCACTGCACTGCATGCCACCTGAAGGTGTAAGAGAAAAGCGGTACCCCGGCATGAAAAAATGAGTGGGGGTAGGCATGAGCAGTTGACGCAATGGCATTGGTACCAAGAGGGCACCACGCACATCCTAACCCAATCTTCCAGGCCTGATCTGGCAGCTCCAAGGCCCAGAGGCCCCGGAACTGGGTCCACTGACCAGGAAAAACTGGATAGAGGTTGAATCTCCTGCTCCAAAGGAGCGACTCAGAGGTGAAACTGCTCACCAAAATCCCATCAGGACAGAGATGGGATCCAGTGTCGAAGAACACGGCCGTTAGGAACGGGGCCAGAGTGGAACCCACGGAAGTCAGTTCAGGCTTACCACCCCCCCCACCACCAATGATCCTCGCACAGACGTACCAGAGGGTGACCTCAAGCGGTACTGATTCTTCTTCCCCCCACAGGAGGAAGAAGAGCTCGAGGTCAAGTGAAGCTGGATCCCCAGAACTGCCAGATTTGTGCTTCGACGGGCTGTCCTCCGCCCGAGCACAGAACTGCCCATGGGCGAACCCCCCCTTCGCAAAGGGTGGCAGACCAGACACAGCCCCTCTGCCATCACAACTTTCAGATGAAGTCTCCCTACCATCACCACTACTGTCCAAGGTCAACTCCAGTGATGGCAGGTAAGAATTTCTGTTTCTTCTTCTTCATATATCTTTTTTCTTCTTTTTTATAATAAGAAAAGGGTACTAAAAATGTAAATGAAATGAATACTGAACAGCTTAATCCTGCTGTCGTATAGATGAAAACTGACTTCAACAGGCGAGCAACATTGACACTCAAGCGGACTCGACGGCGGGAGAAAAGAAACTGAGGCAGCTGGGGGATCGATGCTGAGACAGCCTACACAGGCTCAAGCTAGTCTCACGGTGCCACGTATACGTGGTCCTATCACGGCGCTGATCCCTCTGAAAATGTTTGGCTCCCACGGGGTCCTAGCACCTCCAGCGCTGTCCCATTAGTGTGAATGAGTGTCGGAGAGAAGTCCAGGAAGATCCTACAAACTATAAATTAAAAAAATATATATTTAGAAAACAATGGAATGGAAGAATTATTTAGAAAAGTTACTAAAATGCGCTTCCTGATTCATTTCTACTGTTCAGGTTAGTGACAGAATGTTGACAATGAAAGGCAGTTTGTTGGTGTTAGCCATCAGAAAGCAGGAATTAGCATGCAGCTCCATTATTGAATCTACTGTCCAGTTATGTCAGAATAATGCAAAGTAGCTCTGTATTCAAATTAGCTGAGGGGAAACCTTTTCAGTATAATACAGCATCCACCCAAGGTACAGATTCATGGCAGTGCCGGACTTAGTGCTTACAAACAGGGACAACACTGCAGACATCACAGTGGGCTGCACCCTAGGTACCAGTGATCACCATACAGTGTGGTTTAACATTAAGATGGGAGCACCCGGCAAACCACATGAGGATGAGTGTCCTGGATTTTTGGAGGGCAGATATTTATGGAATGGGAGACTGTTTCAGAAACTGCTCAGGGAGGTGCTAGCTACCCTGATGACGGCATTATTCAAGAGCTCACTGGAATCAGATGTGGTTCTGCAGGACTGGAGGAGAGCAGATGCGGTCCCACTACACAGGGGTGGCATCAAAGAAGAGGCTAGTAACTATAGGACTGTAGGCCGGTGAGCCTCACCTCAGTGGTGGGTAAATTAATGGAAACACTGTTAAAGGAAAGGTTGGTACAGTATCTTGAATCCAATGAAGTGCAAAACCAAAGGCAGCATGGATTTACGGGGGGGAGTCATGCCAGACATATTTGATTGAGTTCTTTGACTGGGTGACCAGGGGAAATAGATCAGGGTAGGGCAGTGGACATGGCCTATCTGGACTTTAGCAAAGCCTTTGACACTATGCTGCAAAGGATGCTGATTAAGAAACTGAGCAGCTTAGGGGGTGGGATCCAAAGTGGTGAACTGGGTTAGAAACTGGTTAATGGATAGGCAACAGAGGGTGGTGGTTAACAACGCTCACTTGAATAACGGAGGAGTGACCAGGAGGGTGCCTCAGTGCTCAGTACTGGGACCGGTCCTCTTCAATGTATTCAAGTGACATTGCAGATGAAGTGGAATGGAAGGCATGCATTCTTGCAGATGATACCAAAATCTGTAATAGGGTGGACAATAAGAAAGGGATGGAAAGAATGTGCAGGGATCTTGGGAAACTCAATAAGTGTTCAAAAGTACGGCAGTTGTGGTTCAATTCCAAAAAGTGCAAAATCATGCAACTAGGGCATAGATACCCAATAAATAAATATAGGATTGGGGGGTGTTGCTGTCAGTAACTAAGCAGGAAAGGAACCTTGGAGTTATCGTATCTGATGACTTCAAAGTGGCAGGGCAATGTGACAAAGCAGTGGTTAGGGCCAGTGGGATGCATAGGGAGGGTTTCTCCAGCAGGAGGAGAGATGAGGTATTGTCACTGTCTATACTGCTCACTGGTGAGACCCACCTGGAGTACTGTGTCCAGTTCTGGAGGCTGCATCTCAGTAAGGACATAGACAGGGTGGGGGTAATCCAGAGGAGTGCAACCAAAATGGTGCAGGGGTGTTCCAAAAGCTCTACAAAGAGAGACAGAGGGATCTCAACATGTACACCCTGGAAGATAGGAGAGCAACAGGGGATATGATAGAGCCCTACAAGTACCTCACTAGGGTTAACAGCATGCAGGAGAGGAGTCTCTTTCAAAATGAGGAAGAGCACCACAACCAGAGGGCATGTGATGAAGCTGAAGGGTGGGGGGAGTTTGGGAGAGTTGTGAGGAAGTACTACTTCATTGAAAGAGTGGTGGACCCCTGGAACAGAATGCTAGAAGGAAGTGGTGGAAGCAAAAACAGTAGGGGCTTCAAACATGCATGGGATAAACATAGGGGAATATTAAATAATGGAAAGGGAGGAGGGAGGGTCACCAGAGACCAGTAAGAGTCTGTGGAGACAGATTAAGTATGTGCCATCTGGGCAGACTGTGTGTGCTAAGCGGTCCTTTTCTGCTGACAAGTTATATGTTTCTATGTTACAGCAACAGAAACAGAGAATAAGGTGCCAGAAAATAACCAGCAGTTTGACCTGATATGTACAACTATACAGAAAACACATGAACATGAACTGCAATGCCTACATAAAACGGTATGAATTATTTATTACTGTAGTACCTTCATATTTGTAATTTGACACACCCCACAGGCACTAGGATTAAACCTCTTACTGCATAAAAGTGAGTAGTAAGTACAGCTATGTCCCTCTTGTGCAGCATTATTTAGGTGTCACAAATTCTGAAGTGCAATTAGAAATAAGGCACTGGTGCAGAGAGTAGTTATGACATTATATTAATTAGTGAAACTACTACACAAGCAGCACATGAATAGAGTATAATAGCTTTTGTTCCCCGCACAATGGCCCCCAAACTAACAGCTGTTATGTCTCAGTAATCACCCTTCCCAAAGATGAGCAAACTAATTGGCCCCAGGGAGTTAGGCATTAGGTGGATTGGTCCCCTAATACCAACTTATCTTAACAAAATGTCAGCATAAATGAATATATATAATACTCTGAGACGTAATCAGACTTGACAAGAGATAGGGTCAATTGTAAACCAAGTCACATTTATTTTCATTAAGCAACTATATATATATAGGGGATACATGATGGACGACTGTGGAATATGGAAAATATTTGCATGAGTGCAGAGTGATATTGCAGTACACTCTGCACGAGTGCAAATGTTTGCCATATTCCACAAGTCGCATATCATGTGTGCGATTTATACAACAGGGCTAGTACCCTTTAGAAACATTTTTTTCTGTGTTCTCTCCCCGTTTACTTTATTTTGGTAATTGGGTACGTTTTTAGGGGGGACCTGGGAGCACTGGGCAGTTAAGTGATTTGTTCAGAGTCACACAGTATTGAAATGGAAGTTGTGAGAATCAAACACTGGTCTGGGCTGCTGGATGTAGAAAGTTTTTTTCACTGTTTGTTACTGTAAACTCTAGGCTATACTGACAGCACTGTTTGTGTGTGGTCTGAGTGTGTGTAAGTGTTTCTGAATGGGCTAAGACTGTTAGACACTATGAGAAACAGGTGCATGTGATTTGCAATGATAATTGTGTTACCTGCAGCTAGGAGTGAGAAACAGACTGTTTATTCAGTAAGTTGCAGGCTTCACTGAGACAGAGAAACTGTTGCAGTCAGCACTCAGAAAGAGAATCTGGTTTATGAAGGAGGCTGGTTTGAAGATTAGAGCAGCACAGCAGTGTGCTAGGATTGTCAGAATAACTATAGGACACAGGTGATTGTCTTTTACAATGCTAATTGAGTTAGTTGCAGGATTCAGTGAGAAAGAGTAACTGTGAAGCTATTAAATGCAGGCTGCAGTGTAGATAGTCTCACTCTGGTGACATCACCATTGTGAGTATATTTGCTGGTGATGTAGACACTGTGGGTTTATCAGGAAATAAACCCACAGTGTCTATGTCATCACAGAGTTATTCCACTGCAGTGAGAATACATGTTTTTATTGTCAATGTTACATGCTCACCCCTATTGTATAAATATAGATTATATAGAGAATAATGGATGGGGAAGGGTTTGATATGAGAATTTAATGCACACCCGAGTTGTGGGATGTTACATAAATCCCGAGGGGTTTATCAAAGCATCCCACAACGAGGGTGTGCATTAAATTATCATATGAAATACCTTCCCCATCTTTTATTTTTTATAATAACAGGCCAGCAATTTTTCTCCAGCAGTTTATGAGACTGTTTGGCCCTGCCCACATACAGAATGCTGGCCAATGAGGAAGCAGCATAGTTTGATTGGCATGGCTCATGAATGTCATAACAACCAGCATGTACGATGACAACAACCAAACTGTCAGCATAGCCTTTTTATTACCCCACTTCATGTACCGAGTACTGAAAATGTGAAATCCCCACCAAAACGTGATTCTGCACCACTGCAATGTCATTCTGCACCACATGTGTGACAACACAGTTTGGACAGGATTTTAACAATGACAGTTGTCACATTCATGAGATGGTGTAAACAACAGCTATGTTGAAAATTTGGGATCAAAACATTTTAAGTTACCTAAGTTACAAGCGAGCATAGCAAAATTTCAACAGATGTGCATACCTTTGCCATTTTTATATACTGTGACCCAAAACTTTCAACATACCCTTCTTATGACCCCACCTTATGAACAAAGGTGGTGAAAATGTTCACATCCCACTCAAAAGTGATTTCACCAAGCAACCATGAAATCACCTTTCCAGCCAGATTTGCATAATTCCATGGCCATTGCTCATGAGGTGGGACCTCAAAAAGGCCATGTTGAAAATTTGGTTTACAAACAAGCAAAAGTGGCAAAGTTATGCATCAAAGTTGAAAACCCCATTGAAATACAGTGAACCGCACTTACCTTACTTTCTCATATAGCAGTTGGCAGTTCCAGCAGTAAGACATGTCTTCGACTGGACAGTGGAACTTCATCCTGGGACATTTTCAGGTGAGTAAGGGTGTGTGGGGAATGTGGGGGGTTGGTGGCATGGTGGATGCTCACTAGCAGGATGGGGTGGGGGGATCTGATTGCCGGGGGACCATTTTCTTTTTTACAGGTTTATTAAAAAAAAAAAAAGACAGAGAGACCTTTATTACAGACAGGGTGGCAATTAGAGGTGAGGGTGCCACTAGACACCAGGAAAAGAAGAAATGTGAACAAGGATGGTGATCGGAGGGTGGTGGGTGCCACTAGACAGCAAGGAAAAATTCAGTAATTATGGGGACACTGATCGGAGGGTGGATGGTGCCAGTAGACACGAGGGAAGCATTTAATAACTATGGGGATGGCCATCAGAGGGTGCGGGTGCCACTAGACACAGGGAAATATAAAATTAATTATGGCGACAGCGATCGGAGGGTGGAGGACCACTAGACACCAGGGTAATATTAGACAGTATAGGGATGGCAATCGGGGGTGGGGAGCACCACTAGACACCAGAGAAATGGAAAATAATAATGGAGATGGTGACTGGAGGGTGGGGGGTGCCACTCGACACCAGGGAACAGTTAAATAATTAGGGGAGATGGTGATCAGACAGTGGGTGTGTACCACTAGACACCGGAGAAAGCTTACAGAATTACAGGGACTGCAATTCGTGAACATTTTTGCATTAACACCCATGCGAAAAAAGTGGAAGAGAGTCACGAAAAAGGATTTAAAAGTAAAAAAAAAAAATTGGGGCTCACTTCTCCAACAGTTAAGTGCAGAATCTACTTTACGGAGTCCCGATGAACAAGATACATGCATTGTTCTCTCTGGAGGATGTCATTTGTGTGGGTTTTGAAATTTTTTTTTTCTGAAAAAAAAATGGACACTAACACGGTGGCAAAAAAAGGATTTTTCCCCTAGCGAACAAGGATAGGGCCCATACGAAAAAGGATTTTTTCATTTCATACAGCTATTTTGCAGTGCTTACTAAGCATGCTCAGAATCCAAAATTTGAAAATTAAATAAGTTTGGAATGAATTAATATTTTTCACCAAACCAGCCGAAGGCACTTCTGTAGGCCAGCCTCTTTCTACCCTGTAAATTTCAGACCAAAATTCAAAACCGTCTGGTCGTTACAGGTGTCAGAAAAAAACCAAAAACAACCCAGAAAAATTCACTTTCAAACACCATGAAGTCTTGCTGTAATTAGGACTATAGCAGTCAGCCTCAGCCTCTGAACTGCCCCGGAGAGGAAAGGGTTAACTCCAGAGAAGTCTGGAGTTCCACAGCGCGAGGGCGCTGTTCAAAGCTTCATCTGTGCAGTTTGAAGTCAAACTGCCAGATTCTTACTCCGCTTCACTGAACAGTCGCCCGAGATCAGCTCCTTCAGCTCGTTCACTACGCGTTTTTGGTCAGTTCCTTCGTTCAGAAAACCGCAAAAGTCTCAAAATTACCGCGGTTTCGCTTAAGCTCTATCTGGTAACCGTAAGTAAAACGAAAATTTAGTCTGTGTGGAAATAATTATCGGTTCAGTCTGAACCGATCGTTTCTTGTATTTTGGTGAATTTTTAGACGTGAGGTACCCGGTTCTTATCGGTTCTAAAAAAACCCTCGTTTTTAATCGGGTTTTTTCCAATACCCGTGACACGGTTAGGAACCGATAAGGGTGTCTTGCTCTGGCACGGCCTGAAGAAAAGGGCAAGTTTTGCTTAGGCTGGCACTATGTCTGAGAAACCCAAAAGAAAACCGGCCCACGGGTTTCAACATCAGGATGTTTGTGGGGAAGCTTGCAAGGCTGACCCACACACCACTTGTGTTTATTGTCTGGGGCTGACCACCTCCTTCAGACTGCCAGATATGTAAAAATTTCCCGCAGCCACCCTGAGAAGAGATTGGGCCGCTCAGGGAACGAGAGGCCAAAAGTCCGCTGACCCGATGGCCAGCCCAGTCCAGTACCCACTGGACCAGAGGGAGTGCCCTCTGACCAGGGCGCTACTTCCTCGGCAGAGAAAGGCTGGTTCAGAGGAACCAGCACCAGCAAAAAGACAAAGAAATCAGCAGGTTTGGAGTCTAAGATAGTTTCTCCAATCTGTTGCAGAAATAGCAAAGCCATACAGATTGTTCAGTCTTTGTCTCAGGGACTTGAGAGCCCTCCACAAGTGGCAGAGGGGTGGCTCGCCCAGGTCCAGGGTTCAAGATTATGTTATTGAGGAGTTTTATGAACCACAGGAGGGGAGGAGGAATTTGATCAGTGCATTTGTGACTGGGAAGGTCTGGACGTGCCCATTGAACCGGACATTTCTCCAGACAGACCTTAGAGTCTCCCTCTGTTGTCTGAGTCCCTCTCATTTTGTGTTTTATAAAAGGTGGTAGAAACCTCCCAGCTCCCTTTAGAGGAGGCTGTGGATGAGCAAGAGGAGCCTGATTTTGTTGAAATGATGGATATTCCAGAGTCTAGAAGGTTGTCTTTTCCTTTGCATAAATCATTTAGGAAGCAAACAACAAAGATTTTAATAAATCCTCATTCTGTCCCTCCTGTAGACAAAAAAAAGACAGAAGGTATACTTTATCAGCCCAGATACAGACTTCCTCATTGAGCAGTGTAGTCATGTAGGTGTTGTTCAAGCTGCAGCCTGTGACAAGTTAATATTCCCTGGCATCACATCCCCTGACAAAGATTCCAGGAAGATTGATACCATGGCAAAAAGCAATATATGGCAGCTTCTTTGGGACTCAGGCAGGCTAATTACATGGCTTATGTGGCTAGATATCAGAAGTCTAGATGGGACACTATTTTGCAGTTAGCCAAGCAGGCCCAGGGTCAGCTGGCTAGTGAGTTGGAACAGGTGGCTGCTGATGGCATTGAGGCCTCTAAAGTTCAATTTCATACTGCTGTTGATGTTAATGATGTTTCTTCTAGGTCATGGCCACTTCTGTAGCTCTCCGTAGGTTGGCATGGCTCAGATGCACTAATTTGTCCCAAGACACTCAGGCAAAGGCTATGGATTTCCTGTAGTAGGTAACTCTCTGTTTGGTGATCAGACAGAAAATTACATGAAAAAAATGGATGAATACAGAACTACCTACAAAAGTGCCTAGCTTAAAGAGAGGCATGCCCTCCAAAGGCATGCCCCCAGGGGTAGGGGTAGGCCTTACCACAGGCCTTTTATCAAGCCTGCTTCTTCAGCCTTTGTTCAGAGGGGTTTCTTCAGAGGCAGGGCAGACAGGGCTCAGGCAGACCGTCCCTCTTCTCAGCCAAAACAGCTGCCAAGCAGGCACCCTGATGGGGTGCCCAGGGCCGAATCTCCTGTACCGTGGGGGCAGGTTGGCTTATTTCAGCCAGAACTGGTTGTCCCTAACTTCGGACAAGTGGGTTCTGGAGGTGGTAGGCCAAGGTCTGGTTCTCAGTTTCAAACAGTTCCCAAAGATGAGGGCCAGACATTTCCCACTCACTAATCCTTTGGAAGCCCTTGCTTTGGAAACAGAGGTTTCTTCTCTGCTGGGATGCAAAGCAGTAGAGAGGGTTCCCTTGCCATCAGGGCAAGGGTCTTTATTCAAGGTATTTCTTACCCCAAAAGACAGGAGAATGGCGGCCCATCTTAGATTTAAGGTTCCTGAACAAGCATCTTCTGAAACCAAAGTTCAAAATGTTAACTCTGGCAATGATTTTGCCCTCCCTGAGACCACAGGAGACTGGCTAGCTTCCTTGGACCTCAAGGACGCCTTATTTTCATTTCTTGATCAGGCCTTCTCACAGAAAGTACCTCAGGTTCGAACTACCTTCTGGCCACTATCAGTTCAGAGCAATGCCCTTCGCCTTACCTCTGCCCCAAGGGTTTTCACAAAATGTCTGGCTGTGGTAGTGGCTCATCTGAGAAGGCAAGGTGGCTGTTTTTCCTACCTGGACGACTGGCTCATAGTGGTCAGTCTCCAGATCACGTAAAATCTCACTTGTTGGTCACCCAGCAGCTTCTCACCTCTCTGGGATTCCTGTTGAATCTTCCAAAGTCAGTTCTCGAACCAGTTCAGGTACTAACTTTCATAGGTGCAGAGTTGAACACAAAGTCTGCCAGGGCATATCTCCTCCAGAGAGTGGACAGACTCATTGCCCTGGCATATTCCTTCACCATGCGGGTCTCTCGCCAGCAAGGCACTTTCTGCAATCCCTAGGACACATGGCTGCGTCCACAGCTGTCGTGGCAGGGAGCAAGATTCCAGATGAGAGACATCCAATTCCACCGAGATCTTTTTGTTCCAAAGAAGGACCCCTCACCAAATTAGTCCCAGTGACAAGATCTCTGATCCTGGCCCTTCAGTGGTGGCAGGACCAGAGCAATCTAACTCAAGGGGTCCCCTTCACCCATTCCTCACTCCTCACACTTACCACAGATGCCTCCCTCCTAGGATGGGGGCTCACTTAGGCACCTTTCCACCAGGGAGTGTGGTCTCCTCAGGAATCTCTGCTCCACATCAACCTTCTGGAGCTCAGGGCTGTCCTCTTAGCTCTCCAGGCCTTTTCAGCTTCTGTCCAGAACAAGGTAGTTCAAGTCAGGACAGACAATACCACAACAATGTGGTACATCAACAAGCAAGGGGCACTCGGTCTTCTGCCTTGTGCACTCAAGCAATGAAGCTGTGGTCTCTGGCTTACTCCCTGAATACCTCCCTGATAGCAGTTCACCTTCCAGGAAGGACAATGTCCTAGCGGATGCCCTCAGCAGGATTTCTCAGGGCCACCACGAATGGGCCCTGAACCTCTAGTGCTGGGGTCAGTCTTTGCCAGATGGGGCACCCCTCAGATAGATCTTTCGCAGCCCCAGACAACCACCAACTTCCTCTGTTTTGTTGCAGACCTCCAGTGTTGGGATCAGTCCCACTGACGCCTTTCAGTTGGATTGGGAGGAAATATCTATATGCCTTCCTCCCTTCCCTCTCCTTTCAGGGTACTAGTGAGGATCAGAACTCAGTCCTGCAAGGTGATTCTGATTGCTCCAGATTGGGCCAGACAGCCCTGGTACCCTCTCCTTCTGTCCCTGATTGTCCACCCTCCCCTGAGCTTGCCCAGGACCCACGACCTGTTGACCTGTGCACAAGGGAGAGTGTGGTATCCGAACCTCAGTTCCCTCCACCTCAAGGCTTGGTTCTTGAGGAGCTAGAATTCGCTGATCTACACCTCTCTCAAGGTGTCTTGGATATTTTGAAGGCGGCCAGGAGGCCTTCTACTAGGGCCACCTATAATTCTAAGTGGAAGAGGTTTTCCATTTGGTGCTCTGGGAAGCAAATCTCCCAGAATCTGCTGATTTGACTGTTTTATTGGACTATCTGGTCCACTTAAATTTTCTAGGCCTTAAGCCAGCTACCTTAAGGGTTCATCTGGCAGCAGTCTCGATTATGTGTCAGCAGGTAAACCTGCTTCCATCTCTTCTCACCCTGTAATTTAAGTTTTTAAGGGTTACTCACACTAACCTCCTTTTCGGGAACCAGTTCCTGTTTGGGACCTGAATGTTTGCATTGCTCAGCTAATGCAACCCCCCTTTGAGCCCCTGTCTTCGGCAGACCTCAAGTTTTTGACTTGGAAGACTGTTTTTCTAGTGGCCATCACTTCTGCTAGACGTATAAGTGAGATGCAAGCCTTGTCAGTGGAAGAAGATTTCATTTCTTTTCATAGGGACAAGGTAGTCCTTAGGACTAATAGAAGGTTTTTACCAAAGGTGGTCTCAGATTTTCATCTCAACCAATCCATCTCTCTCCCAGTATTTTTCACTGAGCATTCCTCTTCAGGGGAGAGGAGATTGCACAGTCTGGACGTCAAAAGAGCTCTAAGCTACTATTTGGAACGCACCAAGGGTCATAGGTTTGAATCCCTCCAGCTCTTCCTTACCTATGGGGAAGTCGGCAAAGGAAGACCTGCCACTAAGAGAACAATTGCAAGGTGGATTGTCTCTTGTATCCAATTCTGTTACCAAAAACTGGTAAAGAGCCCCCTCAGGATTGAGGGCTCATTCTCACCAGAGGTATAGCTGCATCTCCAGCGGCTGCTAGAGATATTCCATTTTGAGATCTGTCAAGCTGCTACCTGGAAAACAGTTCACACCTTTACCAAACATTACTCCTGGATGTTCAATCCAGGAGGATGCCTGTTTTGGCACAGCTGTGCTTCAGAGCCTATTTCCTAAGTAGGTTCTGACCTCCTCCATGGAGGTACTGCTGTGTATCTGCTATAGTCCTAATACAGCAAGACTTCATGGTGTTTGAAGAAAAATTACTCACCTTAGTAATTGCTTTTCTTCTCATGGAGTCTTGCTGTATTAGGACAACCCTCCCTCCTACCCCGCCTCAGAACTCCTCCTTGGGTATGGGTTGGCAAATTAGTGCAAGCACTGTGTCATGCCTTTTTCTTGCTTATTGGGTTTAGGAACTAGGTAATTCTGTTGTTGTTGAGTGGTAGGTGGCCCTCCTGGACTTGAGTCTTTTGGGAGAGGGGTCTGTTAATGCTTCTTTTCAGTGATGCTAACAATATTTAATAATTTTGTTGCTATTCTGTGATTGTTGTGTGTTTTTGTAGTTCTCTACTGGTAGGTAGCCAATGGCTAGTGTAGGGTTTTTCCACACAGACTTGCTATATTAGTTTAGCTAGAAGAATCTGGCAGTTTGACTTCAAACTGCACAGATAGAGTTTTGAACAGCGCCTCTCGTGGGAACTCCAGACTTCTCTGGAGTTAACCCTTTCCTCTCCGGGCAGTTCAGAGGCTGAGGCTGACTGCTATAGTCCTAATACAGCAAGACTCCATGAGAAGAAAAGCAATTACTAAGGTGAGTAATTTTTTCTTTTGCACTATCCGGATCACGGAATCTGCGTATCTGACTGGAACTAAACTTGGCACATCTAGATATCAACCCCTTGAGACAGTGCATGCAAAATTTCATGCAAATCCGTTGAACAGTTGCAAAGTTATTAAAGTGCAAAAAATGAAAATTACGTACCTACCGTAATTCTTGATCTTCTCTTGTATCTTCACCATTCATTACTGCTTGGGTAGCCGGAGGCGCGCACCCGCCACGGAGGTTTTTTTTTTTTTTTTTAGAGTTGGTTTCTAACGCTGCCCTCGAGGGGCTGACGACCGCGCCACGCGCGAGGGACGGGCCTAGGAGCCGCGCACTCCTCCTCCATCTCAGTTCTGTTAGCCAGAGAGGCAAAATAAAGTGTGAGAAAAAAGAAAGCGAGGCAAGAGAGCCAAGGGATAGTAAAAGGAAAGGAAATAAACTGAAAAAGGAATAAGCCGATGGAGAATAGACAGAGGAAAGAGAATTCCTACCCTTAGGGACCGCAGGGCCTCCTTTCCGGGGCGGCTCTAGGGGAGGAACAGAGAAAGAGAGGGGAAGGAGAAAGAGAGGAATGAAGGAAGAAGAAAGAAAGAAAGAAAGAGTGGCATGTTGAGAAGGAGAACAGTGCCCGTCAAGCATTGTTGGTTGAGAGGCTTATAGGCTCGAAATTAATGAGGGAGCAAGAATCCCTGTTGGTAGGACTGAGGAGAGGTTCCACCGAACCTGCTAAACAGACCAAGAGAGGGCAGAGTCTCTGGACTCTCAACATGCCAAGTCTCTTCATCCCAGTTGAGGGCTCCTGGACTGACTGAGCAGAACCTATTCCCGAAGAGCGCCCATCCAGGAAGAGGACTAAGTTCCTAGCACCTTGATAAGTGCTACCATAGAAGAGTATGGGAAAAACTAAGCCTTCTCGAAGGCAGTTTGTAAGAAAATAGAGAGGGACTCAATCAGACTTGCTATGACAAGGCAGACAGAGGCTTGAAGCTGACAAGGTCAGCCAGCAGCTGCAAAAGCTTTTTGAAAATAATGCCTGCCAAGGGATCCTAAGTTGAAGGTGCTGAGACAGGCATGGCCACCAGGCTGTGGAACAACATGACCTGAGGAGACAAGGAATTGCACCATAGGGCAGTCAGAAAGAGTTCCTCAGAATTAAGAAGTTTGTAACGCATTCGCTCTCTTTACCTTGAGGAAAAAAGCGGGTCCAGGGTTTTAAATAATTGATTAGCAGTTTTTTTTTTCTTGGGACTATATTAACTGTACAGACAGTGTTTACACAGAGTCCCTAGAAGTGCCGCGCCTGCCAAACACGGCGAGGCAAGAGCCATGCATCTCCCCAACGACTCAGCACTTTTATGAGCAAAACGCCAATCAATCTTAGAGTGAAGTAAATCCCTGGGATCCATTCACCAAGAATGGGAAAAACAGAAAGTTTTTTTTTTTTTTTTTGCATAAAGGCCAAGGGAGTAAGAGGAACGAGGCAGGAGGGGGAGACGCCACAGAAGGAGGCCACTGAGGGGAAGGTGGGGAGGTATCAGTAATGAATGGTGAAGATACAAGAGAAGATCAAGAATTACGGTAGGTACGTAATTTTCATATCTTCCCTTGTCAATCTTCACCATTCATTACTGCTTGGGAGAGTACCAAGCCCCCCCTTAAAAAGGGGGGGTAGAACCCTGAGGGAACAAGACCCCCAGCCTCCTGTTGGTGAGAAACAGAAGGGGAAGACCCTGGCTAGTACAGAGAGAAGCCTATGTGGGAGAAGAGTTAGGAGGTGCCTCCCGAGGACAGGGAGACGGAGGAAGCCCCTGCAAAAGTCTCCTAGCTCTGGAGGAAAAAAGACGGTTCCCCCGGAGGCGGAGCGCATCACCCTACGCCAGGCCAGGGTGACAACCTTGATAGGCACGTCCATGCCCGCCTAATGCAGATCGCTGTCCCCGCAAGCCTGGAAGCCACCTCATTGGCGTCGTAAGATGCCCTTGCTTGGTGTCTTGCCAGCTCCAGGCCTATAGGGGAGAGGGCAATAGCTTGTCTGGTTTGCTCCGTATCAGGCATTGATGCTAGGAGCTGGGAGATCATCGACCACAGATGCCGACTGTAGGCAGCGTGGTGAACCTGATGTGATGCAATACAAGCCACTGCACGAGAAGAAGAGAACACTCTTCGCCCCCACCGCTCGAACTGTAGAGAATCCGAATCAGGGCGGTCGTGCGCCAGGCAGCGCGCCGGAAGGAGTTCTAGGTACACCAAGCCCGAGGGCGGTTGGGAAGAGTACCCAGGATCCGAGGCACAATACCCACGACGGCAGTCAGCCAGGGCTGGAGAAAGGCGGCTGGCGACTGCCAGGAACGGATAGACGCCTCCTGGAAGGGGATAGGCCAGGAAGGTACCACCAGGTGCTGGGCACTGAATTCTCCAAGGAATTCACGCGTCTCCCGTTCGGTATTGTCTCTCCTTACATAAGAGATTCGAAGGTCCCTCACCATCCTCGAGAGAAATTGCTGATATTCAGTGAAATCAGCGTCGGAAGAAAGATGAGCAAGGGGTTCCTCTCCCTCAGAGGAGGAAGACGAGGATGATGGAGAGCTCGAATGTCCAGAGGATTCCTGCGGCGGTGGGGAGAGTCGAAAGACCCGCTCATGCATACATCTAACGTATGAGGGAAGGTCACGAGAATCCCTGAACTGCTCCCAGGATAACGGACCCAGAGGGACCGACATGGCCTGGAAGCCTGGGGTGGAAGCAGAGGTACTGGAGAAGGCACCTCACGAAGAGGCAACTGACCTCTGCCAGGACTCTGAAACTGGGAGCGGAGCCCGAGCTGGCGGGATCCCGGACAACAAACCAGGCCGCAAGACGGAACCCTGAGAAAGCGATGCCTGGAAGAGCCCAGGGGGAGAACCTCCTGTGACAAACCCGGACTGCATGGTTCCAGAAGGGCAGTCCACAGCAACGCCACCGGAGGGCACCCTAGAGCCCAGGAGGGAAGGGCGGGTTCAGGCACTGCTCCTAGCCACCCCACCAGAGGCGGCCGACAGAGACCGGGGCCCCGCCCTGCCCTCAACCCTCGGACTCGGAAAGAGCCCTCCTCCTCGACTGCAGCATCCCCGCACCCCCAGAGGAGGCAACAGCACCCGGGAGGGCAGCTGTCACAGGTCCCCTAGGAGGGGGAGCTTCCTCCTCAGTCCCCACCACATCACCCCCCTGGGACCCAGGGCCACCCCCAGCCCGAGAGCCCTCAGGGGAGGACGAGAGAGGGGACAGTGGAAGGGGCCCGCTGCGCCACCTGGCACCCTGTGCCACCGGGGACCCTGACCCCGAAGAGTCAGGGTGCCAGGATGGGTCCACATCCGAGTCATCGGCCTCCGAAGAAGACGAGACCAGCAGAACCTCAATGCTGGCAACTCCGGGAATCCCCGGGGCAACGGCACCGCGAACGGTGCCGGTGCCAGGGGCGGCGCCGATGACCCCACCCACCCGCAACAGCCAGGCCCGCCCTACCTCCTGCGGTACCAGCCAGGCCCCACGGTGCTGCTCCCGTGTTGAACCTGACCCGCGCCGCCGGAGAACAGACTGCCCACGGCGCCGCGAGCGTAACCGGGGCCAGGGCGCGCTGATCCGGAACGGCACCGGAGGGCAGCGCTAGGGTCCACCGTGCCCAGCCCAAAATCATGGGCCTCGACACTGGGAGCCTGCACCTCGAGGAGGTGACTGCCGAGTATGTGTCACCGCCCACGGCCCGGGGACTACGACGCTCCCCGACACCACGAGAGAAGCTTCCTCTCGCAAGAGAAGAGGAGGAAGCTCCTCCTCCGCTGACCGATAGCCCGGAGGGGACCTGGGGAAGGCCCAGAGACCTTACCTGGGAATCCCTGGAGCGACGCCTTCCCCCAAAGGTCGGCGGGGCCTTGCCGAGCTTGAATGCACGGACTTCGAGGACATGACGGTCCATGGAGAAACAAGCGTCGCACGCGTCCATGTCGTGGTTGGGTCCCAGGCAACGGAGACAGACATCATGCCGGTCCGAGATGGAAAAATGCCGGCCACAGGAGCACCGATGCATAGGGGCGCGGCCCGCCTTCGACTTACGCCTTGCTCCAGAACCGGACATGATCCGAACTAACTGAGGAAAAAAAGTAGGAAAACACTCGGCACCGTAGATAGAAATAAAAAGGAACAGTCTTACCGGTATACGGCATCGAGTGGATGTCTGAGAACACGAGATGAGTTGGGACAAATCCAAAGAACGAACACTATACGCTACCGCTCTAGCAGGTGCAGCCTCGACGGCGGGAGAAACAGAACTGAGATCGAGGAGGAGTCCGCGGCTTCTAACGGCCGCCCTCACGCATGACGAAAAGGCGCCTCGAGGACAGCCATTAGAGACAACTCTAAAAAAAAAAAAAAAAAAACTCCAGATGGTGCGCCCGACTTAACCTTCAAGCAGTAATGAATGGTGAAGATTGACAAGGAAGATCTGGGGTTTAACATTAAAGTGCCTACTCAACCCTAACTATAGTGGCGCTACCGCACCACTGTTAAATACATAAATATATATATATATATATATATATATATTTTACTTTAAACTTGAATACTTGATAATTGACCAGTTGCCTGATAAAATACATCAGTAATGCTAAAGGGACTTTTCTTTCTGCCCTGAATATGTTTTAACTGATATAATAATTATAACAATAGTAATGGTTTGCATCATCAAGGCAGTGCATGGGTTTTTGGAAGTTTTAATTCATCAAGAACATTTGATTTGGCTGTGTGTGTGTGTGTGGGGGGGGGCGGTGCTATGCTGCTGAGCAGCTCCAGACTCCGGTAACTTTTTGGGGCCCTGTTCTTTCATGTTCCTGAAACTTGAGGACTTACAGTATGCTGGACCACTAAAGCAAACATGCTGACATGGAAATATGTCCTTTTTCATAGAGACACAGGGACTAGGTGCACAGTGTACCCTCTGTAATAGGACTGCATTTATTTTCCTGTGTGTGTGCTCATAAAACCATGCAATTTAGCCTCACAGGCTAGTAAGTTTTTGGTTTGGAGTACCTCGGGCACAGGGAAAGAAGCAGCTCAAGGTATAACTCACTGGAAAGAGATTGAGCATTTTTATTGTCTTCAGCATGGATTCTCCTCTCAAGCCTTATCCTTCCTGTCTTGGTTGAAGCTTCTTTGGAAGCTTTGTGATAGTTCTATAGGCTGGTTGGTGCACCTTAGTCTCTGTTTTATATAAATCTCTCAGGGATGTAGTTGGTTCTAGGAACACAGTAAGATGTGGTTATTGGAAGAGGGAGTTCCCTGAGTCTGCCCCAGATCTTGGAACCACTTCTTACTTGGAATTTATTCACAGATACATTAAAGTGGACAAATTACGTCTACTTCAATATAAAATATTACATATTGCTTACTACACTCCTCCGCGCCTGTTTAGTTTTGATAAACTGACAAGAGCCAATTTGTATAAAATGTAAAACTCAGGAGGGTACCTTACAGCACCTACTTTGGGACTGTCCCCCAATTCTGGGTTTTTGGAATCATTTTAAATCCCACTTAGACCCACTTTTAGGCCTAGAGGATAGTTCTACTCCTGAGCTATGTCTCTTGGGGATTGGCATTCAGCAACTGACGGGTGCCCAGAGATATCACATTGCCCTGATCTCAGCAGTAGCCAAATTAGCGATTTTGAGACATTGGTTGCAGTCTCAGATTTCTAGTTATAAAGAACAGCATGTGGAGATGTTAACTTATTTGAGATTGGAAAAGTCAATGGCTAGCCTATGACATAATCTTTCCTCTTATAAGAGGAGGTGGGAAAAGCTGGATGCCCTCTTGAATTTAACCTAGCATATTTTTTGCCTCTGATTATATTTGGTGTAGGGACATTTCATGGGGGGCTACCTTGAGTTGCCTGGAGCTGTTTGGAGGGCCCCAGGCTGTGTGGTCCTCGGGATTCTTTTTATCAGCTTTTGCCTTCAGTATTGTGTACTCCTTTATTCCGCTTCACTTGGACAGTTTTACTACTTTTTTATCTATTTGTGCCTGTATCATTTTGATGATCCACCCTGTCATAATGCTTATAATAGTTCTGATTTGTGCTTCCTTTGTCTTACCCTGTGCTGCTTATACTGTTAAAATTTTTAATAAAGTTTATTAAGTTTAAAAAAAAAAATCATGCAAAAAAAACTCCAACAAAACAAACAAGGTTGGATTGGATGGAACCCTTTCCAATAACTTGTGTGCTCTGTTCTCTCTCTCTCCATCTCCCTGCTAGGTTTGGTTCCAGAACCATTGAAATAAATGGTGCAAGAAGCATGCCACTGAGATGGTCTCAGTCAATAAAAAGCAGGACTCAGAGGCAGAGCGGCTCAAGGGGGCCTCCAAGATCGAGGAAGAGGAAGAGGACAATGACTAGGCCCCAACTCGGACGATGGGAAGATCACACAATTGTTGAAAAAATACAAGCCAAGTAGTCTGCACCTGCACACACTGGAGGCTGAGAACTCTTAAAACCATAGGGCTCACCTGCAGCTACAGCAGTTCCTCTATAATGTATATTCTTACACTACCTTTTACACTACTATCCTGCTCCATACAGGCCTTTGTTATCACACTCTGCACTGATGGGAAAGGGGACCATTTTGAGATGTATGTGTTTTTATAAACTTGAGAAGCTGGGGGTCCAACACTCTGCCTGCAGGGGTAAGAGCTACTAGTTATCTAGCCCCTCCCTGAAAGACTGGGTGATGACTGGTGGTCGGACAAGTAGCATTACATTCTCAGCAACCTATTATCTGCTCCTGGGTAACTGTTTATATCCCGCAACCCTCGCCATCTGTTGGACTAAAGCGACCTCTTGGGAAATTTGTAAATACATCGCGAGTTACATTGAATCAACTTTACTGCATCATATTTATGTGTAAAATACTGTTTTGTATAGCTGGGAGGGATCCCTTTGTCTGCTATTCTGGACAATTGCTTTTTCCTCTACACTTGTGATGTCTGTGAATGCCGAAAATGGGCTTTAACCTTCTGTTTTACCTTAATGTACTAATCAACCAACAGTACGTTTTTTTTTTTATTTAAATTCCAAGGGGACAGCTTTTTTCAATTTATCAACCGTTTCTATAAAAATAATGCTGCACATGCATGGCAGATTTTTTAACATCTATTATAGTGCTGTGAAAGCACTCTTTTTTGTTGCACAGAGAAAATTATTCTTAGAAAATCTAAATGATTGCAGCTATAGAGTTATTTCTAACACTTTAAACCTCTACATGTCTTTGTTTGTTTGTTTTCCGAAGTCTGAAGTAGAAGTTCGCATGCCAAAGGGAATTCCCACTATAACTAAGCAGAGGCGGTCAGTCAAGTTGCAGTTTAGAACTGCCCCCACCCCAACCCCCCATCACTTGTATTTTAATGGCTTTTTATTGCTACTAGAACATGTAAATGCCTTCCCTGTTTTATGAAAAAAATAGCGACTACGTAATATTTTAATGTTTATTACTTTATATGATATGGTTCAGTTTGTAACTCTTGCAAGTTTACTTCATTTGCAAGATATGTTGAATGTAACGCACTTTCTGTTAAAAAAAGATAACACAATTGAACCATTTGGAGGACCCAAACTCATTTTTAGTGGAAGAGTGATGATTCAAGAGAAATACAGACAAAGACAAACAATTGCCACATATCAGATCTTGTTCTTCTTCTCTCACTTTTTAACTGTATGTGGTGTTTTGGTAGAGTGTATTTAACTAGGAATCCCAGAACATAACCGAGACAGCAAGACCACAACTGACCAATAAGCTGAGTTCATAGATTCTATGCAATAAAGCATGGGGCTGATTTAACAAAACTTTCACATGTCAGATGATTGGTCCCAAACAGCAGTATCATAATATAGCCCTTAGTTGTTTCTATGTGTCTTGTTTGATGATGGTGGTGCCCGGTGCTGCACTTTCCAGAAAGCATAACTGAATATTGAAATGAGGCTACTCTCCAGTAAACAAAAGAAGCATGAACAAGATCAGGGAAATTACACAGACTAATATTTATCAGAAATATACAGCCACATTCCCTTGTGTGTTTCAACAATTTTAATGTGACTGCACTTTTTAAGATGGAAAAATGGAAAATGTTTTCAATATAAGGGGTCATCGATGAAGAAAATGTGTTTTTATAAAACAAACAGATTGGTAAACATATTCAAGTCTGAAAGGCTGGTAATCCTTAAGTTTAAATGAATAATGTACTGCAGGTAAATATTTTACTTGTGATCAGAGGGACTGGTTTGTCCTCACTGGTCACTTCACCTCTTGTGGAGTCGGGGGTTACAGAACACTCCTAAAATATCAGGCATATGTTTTATTTATGATGTCTGTGTATCTAACACACAGACAGACACAGACACAGACAGACAGACATACACACACACACACACACACACGCACACACACAGATGGCAATCAGAGGGTGGGGGGTACCACTAGACACCAGGGCAACATTACACATACAGAAAGGGATGGGAAAGCGGGGGGCACCACTAGACACCAGGGAAATGGGGGCTCACTGCAGCCTGCAGCATGAGCTGCAGAAGTCAGGAAAGTCCCACTGTTCTCATACAGGGAACGTGGGTGAATGGCTCCTCTCACTAAACTATAGACACACAAATGGAAAATGTTTTCAATATAATGGTCATTGCCAAAGAAAATGTGTGTTAAAAAACACAAAGCAAAAAGATTTTTAAACATGTTCAAGTTTGAAAGGTTGCTAAATCCTTAATTAAATGAATATTGTACTGCAGGTAAATATTTTACTTGAGATCGGAGGGACTGCCTTGTCCTCACTGGTGGCTTCACCTCTCTGCGTAGTCAGGGGGTTACAGAACACTCCTAAAATATCAGGTATATTTTTTATTTATGATGTCTGTGTTTTAACACACACACACACACACACAGAGCAATCAGGGGACAGCAATTGGAGAGTGTCACTAGACACTAGGGCAACATTACACATACAGAAAGAGATGAAAAACACTATTTGCGGATGATATACTGTTGATGGTCTTCTCTCCAGAACAGTCAATTCCTAAAACCTGGGAAATTTTAAATAACTTTGAAATGGTTGCTGGTTTTAAGCTTAACGTTACAAAAACTGAACTTCTACCAATAGGATTTTCACCCTCCTCTTGCCTAAGGGAAAAGTTACCCCTGCATTGGAGTCGAGTTAAAATAAAATATCTAGGTATAGTGATCCTTCAAGATATTTCTAATATAGACAGAGTAAATTTTTAACCCTTAACACAAAAAATTGAACAGGACCTGATCAAATGGAATGCTCTACATCTCTCCTTTTTTCAAAAAATTGAAGCCATCAGAATGAACATTCTCCCTCGCTTTTATTATACTTTTTTCAAAATATTCCAATATGGCCCCCTCACTACTATTTTTCTTACCGGAAAAAATCAGTATCTAACTTTATTTGGGGTGAACAGTGACCTAGGGTTCGCTACACCATTTTATATCTCCCAGTAGCCCTGGGAGTGGTTAACCTGCCGAATATGGAATGGCACACCACAACAGCCTTTTTAAAGATAGCAGTTCTCTTGTTGTCACCCAACTATTTCGCTCCTTGGAAGGATATAGAATTTGTATTGAATGATCTGTATTACCTGGTGCCAGATCTGTTTTCCACTTCAAAAACTGACATCCCCATAAGAAATCTTTCAAAAATTACCAGGGAAGTCATGAAAATATGGAACCATTTGAGATTTCACTCACAATTCTCACAAATATTTTTTTATCTTAGACTGATATCAGCTGATGAAAATGTTCAACCTGCTCGGCTAAGCCTGGGATTCAGAGGATAGTGCCAGTGTGGTATACATTATATATTCCAGCTTCTTACAACGTCTGGTGTGATCTCTTTTGAGACACTCTAGACAGAGTATGATTTGCCTCTTTGGGACCATTTTAGGTTTCTCTAACTTAGAACATATATCATGGGATAACCCCCAGAGAGGTCCAAGATCCCTTCCCCAAAACTATTATTACTGCAGCTTTTGGTTGACACCATCCGGGGATTGGAAGATATTTAATTGGTCAACTTTATCGAATTTTAAGAGAAACCTTGGGAGACTCAACTTAAAAATTCTAAATAAATGGAATATGGAATTAGGGCTGAAGGTTTCAGAGGAAGGCTGGATTAAATATGCCCCTTATGCTGTTAAAATCACTCGTTCTTCTTTATAGAGAGAATACACCTGGAAATGTCATTCCAGATACTTTATATCCTCGGCTATTCTTCTTAAATGTACTGTATGCCAATGGAATATGGTAAATGTTGGAGGGGGTATAACTGCAAAAAAGCAGATTTAGGACATATCATTTGGTTGTGCCCTCTACTAATGCCCTTCTGGTGCGCTCTACAGAATGAGATTCAAGACAGCCTGGGTGCTCCCATAGAATTAATGGCAGAATTAGTGCTACTATCATTAATGCCTAAATGGAGAAAAACACTTTTACCAATATTTCTACTGGTGGCAAAAAAAGCAATAACCAGAAGATGGATGACAAAACAGGTCCCTACAATTCCAGACTGGTGAAAGATAGTTATGAATATATACCAAATGGAAAAACTAACGGCATATATTCATGAAAAATCTAACTCATTTATAGCAAAATGGAAACAGTGGATTTGGCACATGGCACAAATCGATCCAAATTTCCTCCCATAGTAACTAATAAGTCACTTTCAGGGGAGGGGGGGAAGAGGTGCTGTCACTGCCGGAGGAGTGAAAAGGTGTGCAGTCTATTTTGCCGAACCCTCTGACCACCCATTTAAGGGGTTCTCCCCCCCCTCTCTCCATAAAACCAAGGAACAATGGTTGGTTCGAAAATGTCCTTAAAGAAATATAATATACTCTGAAAGAATTGTAACAATACTGGAAAATTATCTATATTGTGTAATCCTGATAATCAGCTTGTTTCATACTCAAAGGTTGTACACTGTATGACTTAATGTTAACCAAATGCATGTGTGTCATAATGTAAATATATAATAACAATTATATTTAAAAAAAAAAAAAGAGATGGGAAAGGGGGGCACCACTAGGGAAACGGGGGCTCACTGCTCTCACTGCAGCCTGCTGCATGAGTTCCAGCTGTGGCTGCAAGTCAAGAAAGTCCCGCTGTCCTCATACAGAGAATGTGGGTGAATGGCTCCTCTGACTAAACTAAAGACAGACAAATAGAAAATGTTTTCAATATAAGGGGTCATTGTTGAAGAAAATGTGTGTCAAAAAAACATTTTTAAACACGTTCTAATTTGAGAGGTTGGTAATCCTTAAAGACCTATTGACACCTCAAGAAAACTTTAAAAAGCATACTAAATAGGAACAATTCTGCCTGCATTCCATTTTATATATTTCTCCTCCCCATTATAATTACTAAGGAAATGTGCATGAATACATGATCTTTATCCCTTAGATTTCCTTTAGAGTCCAGCTACCTCCGTAGCTTACTCCCTACTTTAAGTCATAATCCTCTGTTGTGACATCACAATCTTTTGCCATGGGAGTAACTGTGATATCACAAGCAGTGCTCTGTGACTCCAGGTAGTGAGAAAGCAGCAAGAATAGACAAACTCATCAGGAGCAAATATCCTGTTTTCATACAAATGACCCCAGTGATAAATCATGGAGAGGAGGAATACAGCACTAATGGGAAATACAAGCTGGACTGTGTCTAAATATTAGATTTTGTTAAAGTTCTCCTGATGTGTCACCAGCTCTTTAAGTTTAAATGAATAATGTACAGTAGGTAAACATTTTACTTGTGAGCGGAGAGGTTGTTTTGTCCTCACTGGTGACTTCATCTCTTGTGGACTCGGGGTTACAGAACACTCCTAAAACAGCAGGCATAGGTTTTATTCACGATGTCTGTATATCTAAAACACACACCCACGCACACACGGCAATTGGGGGATGGCAATCAGATGGTGAGGGGTGCCACACTAGGCACCAGAGCAACATTACATATATCTACTGTAGCTAAATGGGTCCCATTTAGCTCAGTACAGGTGTTTTTTATTAAGACATTATTTTCTATGTACTTTAAAACGTTTATAAGTTTAAACAGTAACAGGAAAATGGCGGCAAATGAAAAAGGACTGGCATACGAAAAAGGATTATTTTTTTATTTCACACAGCCATTGTGAAGTGCTTATTGAGCATGCTCAGAACCCAAAATGTTAAAATTAAATAACTTTGGAATGGATTTATATTTTTTTCACCAAACTAGCAAAATGCACATCTGCTGGCCAGCCACTTTCTACCCTGAAAATTAAAAATCAAATTCAAAACCATCGGGGCACTACAGGCGTCAGAAAAAAAACAAACAGAAAAATTCACTTATTGCACTACATGGATCACAGGATCCACACATCCAACCCGAAAGAAACTTGCACATCCAGATATCTGTCCCACAACAATGCACATGCAAACTTTCATGCAAATCCATTGAATGGTTGTGAAGTTATTAAAGTACAAAAACTGGGGTATTGATAGCAGAAGAAAAGCAGTAATACTTCCTCTCTACAAATCCCTGGTGAGGCCTCACATAGAGTACTGCACCCAGTTCTGGAGTCCTCACCTCAGAAAGGATATGGATAGATTGGAAACAGTGCAGCTCAGAGTAACAAAAATGATTCAATGCTAGCAGGGCAGATCCTATGAGGAATGCCTCAAGGCACTAAATATGTACTCACTGGAGACCAGAAGGGAGAGGGAGATATGATAGAGACCTTCAAGTTCCCTAAAGGAATTAACAAAGTGGACGGCGAGGAAATGTAAAGTACATGCTCACCATAATTCTTGATGATCTTGGACAAGTGTTCATTTATTCATACTGCTGGGTTCTAAGCCAGAGGTGCTGGGACCCTGTGGGAGCCAAAAATCTTCAGGAGTGCCAGCGATGAGTTAGGACCACACATACACAGTGCCGCAAGGCTGTCTTGCACCATGTAGGCTATCTTGGTGTCGACCCACCAAGTGCCTCAGTACCTTTTTTATTGAGGAGGTGCAGCATATTGTAACTTAAGAAACACCTACCCTAACAAGGGCATAAGAGAGCTCTTCTGACCCATATAATAAGGGTCAACTAAAACGGTGTCTTCACAGCAAATCAAACAAAGGAAGTAAAGACCAGGAATAGACTGAGTGAGCTCAGGGGATGGTGGGTGGGCATATGAATAAATGGTGAAGACTTGTCCAAGAAGATCAAGAATTATGGTGAGTATGTAATTTCCGTATCTTCCTGGACTTAAATCTTCACTATTTATTCATACTGCTGGGTTAGAGTACCAAGATGAAACACAATCCCTCAAGCAGGGTGGTAGAAGACAGAGCTCACTTACGACAGAAGTCCATTAAGGAATGTCCTGCCAAAGGAAGCATGCTGTCTGGCATGGACATCCAGAGCATCAGTGTCAGTGTCTCACCAGGTTGCACAATCGCCTCTAAGGCTGGAAGATCAAGAGGCTGTGGGTTCTATCCCCACACCAGGCACTTGGGTTAAATTCCAATACTGACACTGTAGTGCAGCATGGGGGTGCTGCATTCCTGAGGTGCCGTCTTTCGGATGAGACATTAAACTGAGGTCCCGTCTGCCTGTTATGGTGATTGTCCAGGTGGAGATCCCATGGCACTTCTCGAAAAGAGATGGGGAAATTTTTATTGCAAAATTCAAAAACAAACAATTGAACATACAGGCATAAATAAAATGAAAAAAAGAGAGAGAGAAAACACAGTGAACATCCATAAAACACAGAAACAGCCAACACAGAAAAAACAAAGATATGAAAACCATACAATACATTTCAAGTTTAAGATACAAAAGGTAAGATGTGAAAAATAGTCTTACTGTGGAATGTAATATCAGCCAACCCAAGTAACACCATTCCAAAAATGGTCACAGATAACATTACCCATAGTTGTTTTCTCATATGTATACACCTTCTCTATTTCTATTTGTAGCTTAAATAGAATATCCTGTAAAATAACTTCTTCATTCTGTAATGCTCTTTGGCATCGAGCTTGCCAAAGCACCCATTTTATACATGCCAATATCACAGAAACAGTATGTTTATTCCAAGTAGACCAGTGTTCAGTTAATTGTCCTTATACCAATACTTCATAAGTCATATTGGCAAATGGTGGTGCACCCCAAAAGGACGCCAAAGCAGACCAGAAGCCTTGTATCCTAGCACATTCAAAATACAGGTGCTACATAGCTTCTACCTCACCATCACAACCCTTTTCTGAACAGTTTCTTTCTTCCATACATTTATGTTTTTGATTTCCTTTTACATTTAGTTTTCCATGCCCACACAACCATACTATATACTGCATCTTTCTAGGAATTCTAGGTTCAGTAATGCATTCCAAGAGTTGACTGCAACTTACCCCATCATTAAGGACAAAAACCTGAGTTTCAAAATAGCATGTTTCAACCAAAGTAAAATAAAACTTTTTCCTCGACTGAGTTAAAAACCAAAGTAACTCAATGTTCCAAGTTCTGATATATTTCAAAGCAATTTGCACGTACGAAGGTAATAATTTATCCAATGGATGCCATTTTTCCCCTTCCCTAAGCTGTCAGAAAAGCTACACTCCATTCCTGCATTAGATCCATCCCTACAGACTTAGTACCCCAAATCAGTGGTCTCACATCAGTGTAAAAAAATTAGAAAAGAAAAACACTAGTGGTTGCAACATATCCAAACCCCCATCTTTCCATGAGCAATATGTACGTGCCCTCTTAACTGGGTTGAGTTTGCTGCCCCACAATAAGAAAAAGAACAAACTTTGTATTTTTGTATGCATTCCATATGGTAATGGATACATATGAGACACATGGAGAAAGAGTGGTGCAATGTATGTTTTTAAAAGAAAAACTCGTTTCTTACGTGTCATTTTCCAAGACTTCCAAGCCTGAACTTTTTGAAAAGCTAAATCATAAGCTATGTCCCAATTCAGTTGTCCAGTGTTAGAATTACCAAACCATAGTCCCAGAAGAAAAAATTACTCACCTTAGTAATGTTGTTTCTTCTAATGGAGTCTTGCTATATTATGACATGTGCAGTTAGACCCAGCCTCCGAACTGCTCCAGAGGTGAAAGAGTTAACTTTCCATGCCAGGCTCGGTTGAGAACTCTGTCTGTTGTTCTTCAAACTCAAACTGTCAGATCTTTACGAGCAAAGCTCACTAAGATTCTGTGTGGAAGCTGTAAACCTACACTAGCCAACTAGCTACTAAAATATTAACACATTTTTTGGTCCCAAAACAAAGACTCAGGTCAGGGGATCCAAAAATTAAAAACACAACACCCCAAAAGAGGGGTGAAAAACAAGGTGGGCATCTACTAAGTGCCAACACTGCACTGCCCACCCACATCCCAAAAGCAGAGGTTCTGAGAGGGCAGGCGGGGAGGTCATAATATGCAAGACTCCATTAGAAGAAACAACATTACTAAGGTGAGTAATTTTTCTTCAAACAACATGAAGTCTTGCTATATTATGACATATGCAGACTACACAGCAGTACCTCCATGGAGGAGGGACAGAACCTACTTTTAGGAAATAGGCTCTGAAGCACAGCTGTGCTAAACCAGCATCACTCCCAGCCTGGATGTCCAAGGAGGTAATGCTTGGTGAAAGTGTGAACTGTTTTCCAGGTAGCTGCTTGACATATCTCTATGATAGTGATGTCCCTGGCTGCAGCCAGGGACTCAGCTGTACCTCTGGTAGAGTGAGACCTCAGGCCTGAAGGGGGAACCTTACCCAGTTTTTGATAACAAAATTGGATACAAGAGACAATCCACCTGGCAATGGATCTTTTAGTGGCAGGTTTCCCTTTACCAACCTCACCATAAGTGAGGAACAGTTGGAGGGAGTCAAACCTGTGACCCTTGGTACGCTCTATGTAGTAACTAAGGGCTCTCTTCACATCTAAGCTGTGCAGCCTCCTCTCGCCAGAGGAGGAATGGTCAGTGAAGTACACTGGAAGAGAGATATAGATTGATTAAGGTGGAAATCTGAAACCACCTTAGGCAAGAACTTCCTGTTAGTCCTGAGGACCACCTTATCTCTGTGAAAGGAGATAAAATCAGGCTCCACTGACAAAGCTTGTAATTCACTTATGCGTCTGGCAGAAGTGATGGCTACTAGAAACACAGTTTTCCAAGTCAAGTACCTAAGCTCTGCTGAAGACAAAGGCTCAAAGGGGGGTTGCATAAGCTGAGCAATGCAAACATTAAGATCCCAGGCGGGAGCAGGGTCCCTGAATGGAGGGTTGGTGTGAAGCAATCCCTTGAAAAACTTGGAGAATACAGGGTGAGCAGAAAGAGAAGAGGGCTTTCCTGCTGAAATAAAAGCAGAGACAGCTGCCAAATGCACTTTCAGGGTAGCTGGCCTCAGCCCCAAAGTATTTAAGTGGACCACATAATCCAGGACTGTGGGCAAATCAGCAGATTCTGGGGAAATATGCTTTCCAGAGCACCATATGGAAAACCTTTTCCATTTAGAATTATAAGTAGCCCTGGTGGAAGGCTTCCTAGAAGCTTTCAAGATATCGAGTACACCCTGAGAAAGGTGTAGGTCAGCAAACTCTAACTCTTCAAAAGCCAGGCCTTGAGGTTTAGGGATTTGAGATTCGGGTACCAAACTCTCCCCTGGGCACAGGTTAACAGATTGTGATTCCTGAGAAGGTGAACTGCTAAGGACAGAAGGAGTGGATACCAGGGCTGTCTGGCCCAATCTGGAGCAATCAGAATCATCTTGCAAGGTTGAGATCTGATTTTGACTAGCACCTTGAACAAGAGAGGGAAGGGGGGAAGGCATAGAGAAACTTCCCTTCCCAGTTGAGAAGGAAGGCATCCAGAGGGACTGAGCCCAACACTGGGGGCCTGCAGCAAAATAGCGGAAGTTGGTGATTGTCTGGGGCTGCAAAAAGATCTATCTGAGGGGTGCCCCACCTGGCAAATACTACCTCCAGTACTAGGGGATCCAGAGACCATTCGTGATGGCCCTGGAAATCCTGCTGAGAGCATCTGCCAGGACATTGTCCTTGCCTGGGAGGTGAACTGCCATGAGGGAGGTGTTCAGGAATAAGCCAGAGACCACAACTTCATTGCCTCGGTGCACAAGGCCGAAGACCGAGTGCCCCTTGTTGATGTACCACATTGTAGTGGTGTTGTCTGTTCTGACCTGTACCACTTTGTTCTGAACAGATGCAGAAAAACTTGAAGTGCTAGAAAACTTCTCTGAGTTCCAACAGATGGATGTGGAGCAGACATTCCTGAGGGGACCACAATCCCTGGGTGGTGAGGTTGCCCATGTGAGCTCCCCACCCCAAGAGGGACGCATCTGTAGTAAGGGTCAAGGAGTGAGATTGAGGGATGAAAGGAACCCCTGTCTCAGATTGCTCTGATCCTGCCACCACTGTGAGGCCTGGATCAGGGTTCGATTACTGGGATCAATTTGGTTAGAGGATCTCTCCTTTGAGACCAGAAGGCTCTCAAATGGAACTGAATGTCCCTCATCTGAAATCTTGCTCCCTGCACTACTACTGTGGAGGCAGCCATGTGCCCTAGGAGCTGCAGAAAGTGCCTTGCTGGTCGAGAGACCTGCAGAGTGAAGGAGGAGGCCAGAGCCACCAGGGTCTTTGCTCTTTCTAGAGAAGGAAAGCTCTGGCCTGCTTTGTGTCCAGTTCTGCGCCTATGAAGGTGAGTAGCTGAACAGGCTCTAGAACTGACTTTGGGAGATTAAGAAGGAAACCTAGAGATGTAAGCAGCTGCTGGGTAACCTGAAGGTGTAATTTGACTTGGTCTGGAGACTGGCTCACTATGAGCCAGTCATCCAGGTAAGGAAAGATGGCAATCTTTTGCCTTCTTAAATGAGCAACTGCTACTGCCAGGCATTTTGTGAATACCTTTGGGGCACAGGTGAGGCCGAAGGGCATTGCTCTGAACTGATAATGGCCTGAGGGCAGTTCGAATCTGAGGTACTTTCGGTGGGAGCTTCTGATGAGAACATGGAAGTAGGCATCCTTGAGGTCCAGGGACGCTAGCCAGTCCCCTGGCCTTAGAGAGGGTAAAATAATTCCCCGAGTCACCATTTTGAATTTTGGTTTTAAAAGGTGCTTGTTTAGGTATCTGAGATCCAGGATGGGTCGCCATTCTCCTGTCTTTTTTGGGGTAAGGAAGTACCTGGAGTACAGTCCTTTGCCCTGGTGTAGGGGAGGAACCCTTTCTACAGCTCTGAGAGCCAGGAGGGTTGAGACTTCTGTTTCCAGAGCGAGAGCCTCTGATGGATTTGCAGGTAGAAAGGATCTGGTTCTCATCTTTGGAAATTTTTAAGCTGAGAACCAGTCCCTGGCTTACTACTTCCAAGACCCACTTGTCTGATGTGTTAAAGACTCCCAGTCCTGGACGAAGTAAGCCAGCCTGCCCCCTACAGGTAATGGAGAATCGGCCCTGGCCCTCCCATCATGGTGCCTGTTTGGCAGGGGCTCTAGGCTGAGGGGTGGGAGCAGGCCTGCTCGTACCCCATCTGCCTCTCCCTCTGAAGAACCCCCTCTGGGCATAGGCTGAAGAGGAGGCCTGGGCTTGGTAAAAAGGCCTGTGAAAGAGCCTGCCCCTGCTCCTGGAAGGCTGCCTCTGAGGAGTGGCCTGCCTTTCCTTGGCCTGTGCACTCCTATAAGTGGTCCTATGCTCATCCATTTTGTTCATGTAATTCTCTGTCTGCTCCCCAAACAGAGAGTTACCCACAACAGGAAAATCCATGTCCTTAGCCTGGGTATCCTGTGACAGGCTAGTACACCTGAGCCAAGCCATTCTGCGAAAAGCCACAGATGTAGCCATGACTCTTGAAGATACATCATTAGAGTCCACTGCAGCATACAATTGCACCTTGGATGCCTCAATACCATCAGCAGCCACCTGCTCCAGCTCCTTGGCAAGCTGGCCAGGGACCTGTTTCACTAGAGCCATAACAGTATCCCATCTGGATTTCTGGTATCTTGCAACACAGGCCATATAATTTGCCTGTCTGAGTCCCAAGGATGCTGCCATGTACTGTTTCTTTGCCATGGCATCAATCCTCCTGGAGTCCTTGTCAGGGGTGTGAAGCCAAGGGAATATTTGCCTTATCACAGGCTGCAGCCTGCACTACCCCAACATGGCTGCATTGTTGTGAAAGGAACTCCATATCAGAGCCTGACAATGTGTACCTCTTGTCCATTTTTTTATCCACAGGAGGTATAGTGCGAGGAGCTTTTAAAATTTTTATTGTCTGTTTCCTAAAAGATTTATGTAAAGGAATAGACAATCTCCTAGACCCTGGGATATCCATCATTTCTACCTAGTCAGACTCCTCCTGTTCATCCACAGCTTCTTCCAAAGGGAGCTGGAGGGTTTCAGCCACTTTCTTATAAAATATAAAATGAGAAGGGGACTCAGAAAGCCTAGGGGGAGACACTCCTAAAGGTCTGTCTGGGGAGATGTTCAATGGGCACATCCAGACTTTCAAAATCACATTCACTCTCTTCATAATCTTCCTCCCCCTCCTCCGGTTCATAAAATTCCTCTATATCATATTCTTGAACCGGTGGCACCAACCGAACTGACCGCTTACCTGATGGTGCTGGTTCGGTCGGAATGCGACTGGACAATTTTGATTGCTTTGGCTATCTCTGCAGCGGTTGGAGAAGGAAATTTTGGCTCCACACCTGCTGATTTTCTAGTCCTTTTTGCTGGGACTGACTCCTCCGAGTCAGTTCTCCTTTTGCCCGAGGAAGTCTCGCCCTGGTCAGAAGGCACTCCCTCCAGTTCGGTTGGCACCGGACCAGGCTGGCCATCCGGGTCAGCGGACTTTTTGGCCTCTCGTTCCCTGAGCCTACCAACTCTCTTATCCAGGGTAGCTGCAGGGAAATTCTTGCAAATCTCGCAGTCTGCACTGAGGTGGTCAAACCCCAGACAATAAACACATGTGGTGTGTGGGTCAGCCTTGGCAAAGGCTTCCCCACAGACACTACGGTGTTGAAACCAGTGGGCCCGGTTTTTCTTTTGGGTTTCTCAGACATAGTGCCAGCCTAACCAAAAACTTGCCCGTTTATGGCAATCCACCAAGCAAGACACCCTTATCAGTTCCCAACCGTGTCATGGGTCATGGAAAAAAACGTAATGAAATCCGTTTTTTTTAGAACAGATAAGAACCGGGAACCGCACTCTAATGCAATTTAAATTAAGTTTAACAACAACCTGATCGGTTCAAACCGAACCGATAATACCGTTAGCAAGTTCCACACAGAAATAATGTAAAACCTATCTACTACTTACGATACCACAGACAGAGCTTGAACCGACCGGATGCGGTTTAAATACAGAGAAAATACGGTTTAAAAACCGAGCAAAATACACTTTTAACCGACAAAATGAACCGAGCAGCAGGAGAAATCTCCGGAGCGACTGTTCAGTGAGGCGGAGTAAAGAATCTGACAGTTTGAGTTTGAAGAACAACAGACAGAGTTCTCAACCGATCTCGCGCTCAAGATTCCATGCCTGGCATGGAAAGTTAACTCTTTCACCTCCGGAGTAGTTCGAAGGCTGGGTCTAACTGCATATGTCATAATATAGCAAGACTTCATGTTGTTTGAATCTTAATTGATTCTGCCGCTATAGGTATCGGAAAAGCAAACTCCAAAGGTACTTTCCCTACAGGCATTATTGTACTTTTGTTCAAATTCAACCGTATTCCAGTTTGTAAATGCTTGTCATCAAAAAGTTGCAATGCTCTTTTCCCATCCTCCACAGACGCTACTGTCAGAACACAATCATCTGCATAAGCTACTACCTTTTTATATCTCATGCCAGAACCACTGACCATCGAAGCTATATCTCCAGAGCTTTCAATCAATCGTATTATTGGATCCAGACCAAAAAATATATAAATGAGGGCTTAAAGGACAACCCTGTCTGACTCCTTTGTTAACATAAACAGGAATTCCCAGGTGTCCATTAATCAAAGGCTGCACTTGAGCCGAACCATAAAGAAGTTGAATAAAGTCTGCCAGTTGTGATGGTATACCATATGCCCGTAGTACCGTCCATAAATATCTATGATCAATAGCGTCAAAAGCCTTTTCTTGATCAATGGATAATAAATACCCATTAGTAGTAGAAGTCAGGCCTTGTTCTATGATCTCTCAAACATGTTGCAAATTTTGATAAATTGTACGGCCAGGAATTGTACAAGTTTGCGTTGGAAGAATTATATGTTGTGCTATTTTAGTCAGTCTTACCGTCAAGATCTTGGTCAAGATCTTATAATCTGAATTAAGCAGATTCAATGGCCTCCAATTACGGATATTTCGAGCATCCCATTTTTTATATAAAAAAGATCATAATACCCTCAGTCATACTATGACTGAGTCTATTCTCTCTCTGTATAGATTCATATATTGTCAGTGTCAGTGGTTCAGTAGGTAGCACACTCGCCTCTGAGGCCGGGAGATCAGAGGGCGGTGGGTTCAGTTTCCACAACTGGTACTTGGTACCAGTACTGACACTGTAGTGCAGCATGAGAGGGGTGCTGCACTTCTGAGGTGCCGTCTTTCGGATGAGACGTTAAACCAAGGTCCTATCTGCCTGGATTGGTGGTAGTTCAGGTGGATGTTAAAAATCCCATGGCACTTATCGAAAAGAGTAGGGAATTTCCCCTGTGTCCTGGCCAAATTTCCCTCATTCACTAAAAATTCCACCAACAGTTTCATCTGGTTCAAGGTCAGTTGGCATTCATCTGTATCCCCTTCCCCTGGGTCATGCCTGAAAATAGGCAGGATTTGTCTAGTGCACTTACCCGGTCAACAAAAAACTAAATAAATAAAAATAAATATAACTTTTGTAATATAGGAGTTAAATCATCAATAAAGATTTTATAGAATTCATTAGGTATGCCATCCAAACTGTTCATACCTTAAACTGTTAATAGCAAATTTATGATGTAACTTTCCTGTCTGGTTTTACCTGTAATGTGTATCGTGCTTTGTTAAATGTTCTTTGTGATGTGGAACCTTTGTAAAAGAGCCCTGGCTCAAAGGTATTAATTCCCAGACTAATAAACTAAACTAAACTAAAACCTGGGGCAGTACCAGTTGACAATCCATGGATTGCCAGCCTAATTTCTTCACTAGATATAGGCCATACTAAAGATTCTTTATCAATATCAGGTATATCAGGAACATCTGTGTCCCATAACTCAAAAGACTCTTTGTGTTGGTCATGGAGCATTGAAAAAGTGGTATGAACATAGTGTTGTATTTCATGTTGAACAGTACTTTGTTCATCCACTATTTCCCCATTGTTACCCAGTAATGTTGTAAATAGTGTGTGTGCTTTACCAGTAATACCATTATCATAAGGATTTACCAACTCACTCCGGCCCTTGGTTAAAAACTTCTGTTGTAAACCTGTTTGATAATTTATTTTTTTTATATAAGCCGTCATATTTTCTTTTAATTGAGATAAGGTAGCAATATGGTTTCTTGTTGTCTCAATAGGTTGTGTCCGAAGCTTTAAATATTTCACCCTTAAACTTAAATACGAAATATAGTTATGTCGTGCTTCCCTGCTAGTTAACGCAATCATTAATTCCTTACTGTCTCTTTTGGTATCTTCCCACCAATCAATTGGGCTGTCATAAAGGAAATGAAGACTCAAACGTAGTATAAATAAATCCTGTATTTTAATTTTGTATATTTCATCTTGAAGTTTGGAAGAATTCATCTTCTATTAACCTCTACCTACAGTAATCTTATGAGAGGAATCTACAGTCAGCTGTAAGGCAAGATGATCTGAACTCTCTAAAGGGATAACCTTGATATCCTTACATGTCACTCTCTCAGTTGGAAACCAAAAGTAAATTCTTGTACTAAGAGGACCCTTATAAAATGTATGACATGAGTCTGTTTTCAGTATATCATAAACATCCTTTAAAGAATGTTTATGAAGAACAGATAACAAAGCATTAGTATCACAATACAGTTTTTCATTTTTATGTCCCCAGTCTTTAGAACTAAGCCCACAATTAAAATCACCACCCCACAAAATCAATTTTGATGTATGCAAAAAAGGTTCTATTAGTCTAAATAGTTCAGCCCTGAGAGCCTTGGATTGTGGCGCATAAATATTGATACATATATACATAATAGCATTGATCTGAACATCAATTAACAATGCGTGCCCAGGATAGACATCCAGTAAGTTAGAGATTTTAACAGCTGTATGCTGAAATAGAATTCCAATCCCTGAACACATAAGGTCCCCTATGGACCATAAGGATGGACCCCATCTCCAATCTTTTTGGGCTTGCTTTATTTCTGAACGATCATGTAATCTGGTATCTTGTAGAAAATAAACATTACCAACCCCTTCCCGTAAACTACTAAATGTGATCTGTCGTTTTTCTTGTGATTTAATGCTATTCACATTAGATGTAGTAAATATCAACTGATCCATTATGTAATAAGAAAAGAGGGAGAAAAGATCTCAAAAGACTCAAATAGAGAGTGTCACTTGTGCTTTTTCCTTTTTTTCTGTTTTACACCTTCTTTAACCTGCACATCACATGCTACTTCAGGTTGAGAAGATGCTATTGAAGAGAATCTGAATCTTTGTCATCCTTCACATCATCCAGATCCATCAGGACAGCAGAAGAATTCTGTACAGAGGTTGTGGGCAGGCAAGTAGTATTCCCTGACTCCAATAAGTGTTTAGTCTGAGTCTTGGATCTTGTGACTCTCACATAAGGGGGGTCCGTGGAGTCAGGAGGTCGCATCTGACTTGCACCGGTATTATCGTCATTGTGTTCATCCACTGAAATGTTCCTAGTAGTGTTTCCTTCACTTGAATCCTGTACGATTGGTTGCTCCAAATCAGGTGTATTGAGTATGTGGTTTTGTTGTACGGCAGGTGTAGTAGCCAATACTGTGTCCTGAGGATCAGGAAGAGGAGCCTCACAAAGCTTGTCTGGAGCTGCATGCTGTGCAGCACGACCCTCTGTATGTTCCTTAAGTCTAGCTTCCTCTCTAGCTAGAAGCACCGGAGAAACAGTAGGGGCCATGATTTCCTGTAATCTTGCTTTTTCTTTCTATGTGTTAGCCACATACACGTCCTGTTCAACTCTTACAGTTTGATCTATATTGTTCTGTGAAACCTATTGACAGTTACGAAAGGCATGGCCTATCTCATCACATAAATTGCATTCTGGGGGTTGTCGACAATGGGCTCCAACATGCCCCAATTCTTCACATAACCCTCAATGCTGTTTTTCACAGGCATTGCTAATGTGCCCCACATCCCCACATTTATAGCATGCCCTAGGCTGGCCTTGATAAAACAACACTCCTCTGTCTCTACCCAGGAAGAAACAGTTGGGAAAATGTTTATGAACTCCATTGTCTTGGTGTAACATAATCTTATACTTCCATCCACCAGTCCACAAATGTTCTTCATCAAGAATGGGTTCAGGCTAACCCTTTACTGTACAACATTCCTTGAGTCAGAAAGTGACATCAGCAACATTCACCTCTTCACTCATTGCAGCAGTGGGTCAGAGCTTCTAGCTGATTGTTTTGCGAGGGCACAGTTTAGGCCCAACCCCTTCCACCCCTCACCCCACCCACCCCTGGAAATAGTTCCTTTATACCTGGGGTTCTGACATCATTTCCTCAAGAGTGCAAGGTGCATGTCACTGTCATATCCTCTCTAGCACACTGCACTGACAATATAAGCATAAACATTGTATAATATAAATATATATTTCTACATTACAAACCAATCACACACAAAAAAAAAAAATGGGAATAGTGCAATGTAATGGCTGTGGGGCAGCAGTCTTCTGGGAGTCTTTCTGGAGGCTGAGATGCTGCCCTATTTGCAGACAACTGTCTGCCCTGAGGGAGGAAGTTGCCCGTCTTCAGGCCACACTGGACAGGTGTATGGGGACCTTCCCCCAGGCCACAATGGACAGTAGGAAGGGAACCTCCCCCATCCAGGGAGCACCAGAACCACCACCACTACCTCAGAGGTTGCAAAGAAAGCACAGCAGTTGGACCACAGTGGGCTCAGGGAGGATGAGGATGGTGGAACAGAGGCACACCCAGTCAGATGTTACACACCACAATCCATACACCATTCTGGGGGAGCATAGCTCCCCTGTGGATACACCTGCAGAGGAGACTAAGGAGGCTGAGGACAACTGTCACAAGGGAGGCCCACAGGAAGGAGGCAGAGGACACCACAAGGAAAGGAAGCAGCTCCTGGTGGGGACTCCAATTATTGGGGATAGAACTGGGAGGAGCTGGGAAATCTGAAGTAAGGTGCCTGCCTGGTGCCATGGCTTGGAGGGACAGAGGCGCATCCTCCAGGATCACGACAACAGCTGCAGGGATTCTGAGCTGGACGTAGGTGTCCACCTAGGGACAAATGACTTGGCTCATCATGAGGTTAGAGCAGTGCAGGAGGACATTGCAGAGTTGGGAGGGGCCTAAGACAAGTAGCACACACAGTATCCTTCTCAGAGGTGCTGCCTGTCAAAGGCATGGGGGAGGCGAGGCAACTGGCACCATGCAGTTTAATGAATGGTTGAAAAAATGGTGCGGGAGCACAGGGGTTTGGCTTCAGACTGGGGTCTCCACCTGGAGGGACACCAGCCTATACTGGCAGGATGGTCTGCATCTGTCCAGGAAGGGAACAAGTCTTTGAGCAATCGGTTTAAATGCTCTCATTGCAAGCTTTTAAACTAGTCAATGGGGAGGCACTGACAAGCAGCAGAAAAATCCCAGCCTCTCCCTACAAAACAGGGTACTAAATGAGAAAAGACCAAGGTAGAGACGGTCAGTGGGGATGCTGCAACAGAAGGTAAGGCCATCAAAAATGGAGAGCAATGAGTACCAATGCCCGTAGTCTAGGTAACAAGCTTCCTGAATTAGTGGCCTTGATGGAGGAGGAACATCTGGATATCGTGGCAGTCACAGAAACATGGTACACACAAAACCATGACTGGGACGTAAACATACCAGGATACACTATCTACAGGAGGGACAGGGAGGGTAAAAGAGGAGGAGGAGTAGTTCTTTACATAAGGGAAGGAATAAAAGCAACAGAATAAAAGGGTAAACAGGGAGGAGAAGAAGCACTGTGGGTAAATTTGGAGGCAAGCAATGGCACCACAATCCGCACAGGGGTTGTATACAGACCCCCTTCTCAGGGGGAGGAAATGGACAAGGAAATGATAGAAAGTATACTTAGAATGGCAGAAAAAGGGGAGATATTGCTGATGGGTGATCTGAATATGCCAGATGTTAACTGGAGTGCAGTTGCAGCTGCCACTTCGAAGAGTGCAGTTATTCTAGATGCCCTACAGGGGGCATGCCTTAGACAACTAGTACTGGAGCCCACTTGAGAGGGAGCAATATTAGACTTGATACTCTCAAATGGAGATGGAGAGAGGATCACAGATGTAGAAGTGGGTAGCCATCTGGGAACTAGCGACCATCGAACAGTATGGTTCACAATAAACACAGAAATAGAGTCAAGCCATACAAAGACAAAAGTACTGGACTTTAGGAGGGCTGACTTTGCCAAAATGGGTGAGTGCCTAAGGAATGCACTAGCAAATGGGCGGGAAGGAGGGGTGGAAGAACAATGGGGAATAATAAAAACTGCCATCACAGAGGTAACGAGCCTTTGTGTGAAGCAAATAAACAAAACAAGACGATGTAAGAAACCACTATGGTTTTCAAAGCAAAGTGGCAGTGAAGGTTCAAGAGAAAAGAAAGCATTCAGGAAGTACAAGGAATCGCTAGCAGGAGCAGGACAGAGAACTGTATCACAAAGCAAAAGGAGGCTGGGAAGGCAGTCAGAACAGCAAAGGCCCAAACCGAGGAAAAGATAGCCAACTCAGTTAAGAAGGGGATAAAACCTTTTATAGGTACATCAGGGAACAAAAGAAGACCAAGGAAGGGATAGTGAGGCTTAATAAAGGGGAGGGAGGGTGGGCAGAGGGAGACTGTGAAAAGGCAGAGATACTAAACAAATTTTTTGCTCAGTATTTACAAAGGAAGAGGGAGGTACATAAAACAAACAGTAGTAACACTCTGGATACAGAAGTTGTTACCAGCCATTTACAGAAGAAAGGGTTCTGAAAGAACTCTTAAAACTGAAGGTGGACAAAGCAATGGGGCCTGATGGATTCATCCCAGAATTCTAAAGAATTAAGGGTAGAACTAGTGACACCACTGACTACCCTATTTAACAAATCATGGGAGGATGGGGTGGTACCCGAGGACTGGAGGAGGGCAGATGTGATTCCCTTCACAAAAGTGGGAACAAGGCAGAAGCAGGAAACTATAGACCTGTTAGTTTAACCTCAGTGATAGGAAAATGATGGAATCACTTCTAAAGGAAAGAATTGTCGAGTATCTAGCTGCCAGAGGGCACAGGACCCTAGGCAGCATGGATTCTGCAGCCAGGAAGGTCATGCCAGACGAATCTGATAGATTTCTTTGACTGGGTGACCAAAGTAGTAGATCAGGGAGGGGCTGTGGACATGGCCTACCTAGACTTTAGCAAGGCATTTGACACAGTCCCACACAAAAGATTAATATATAAGTTAGCCAGCCTGGGAGTGGGTCCCAAGATGACAGCCTGGGTAAAGAATTGGCTGGAGAATAGGACACAGAGAGTAATAGTAAATGGAGTCCACTCAGAAGAAAGGAGGGTTACTAGCGGGTACATAGGATCAGTATTAGGACCAGTCCTCTTCAATGTCTTTATAAGCGACATTGCAGAAGGACTGGAAGGAAAAATATGTCTCTTTGCAGATGACACTAAGATCTGCAACAGAGTTGATGCACAGGGTGGGGTGGAAAGGACGAGAAGGACTTGGCAAGGTTAGAGGAATGGTCAAATGTATGGCAGCTTAGATTCAATGCTAAGAAGTGCAAGGTAATGCACCTGGGAAACAAAAATCCAGGGGAAGAGTACACAATGGGGGTGAGATACTAACAACAACAAAAATGGAAAGGGACCTGGGGGTAGTCATATCAGATGACCTAAAGGTGGGCAAGCAATGTGAGAAGGCAGCAAGGAGGGCTGGGGGGATACTGGGATGCATAGGGAGAGGCATCAGCAGTAGAAAACAGGAAGTTATTATCCCTCTGTACAGACAGCTGGTGAGGCCCCATCTGGAGTACTGTGTGCAGTTCTGGAGACCCAATCTCCGCAAAGACATAGACAGGATGGAAGCTGTCCAGAGGAGGGCAACTAAAATGGTGCAGGGTCTGCACCGGAGGACATATGAAGAGAGAGACTTAAGGAGCTTAATATGTATAGCCTCGAGGAAAGGAGGGAGAGGGGGGACATGATAGAAACTTTCAAGTACCTCAAGGGAATCAACAAAGTCCAAGAGGGTAGCATCTTTCAAAAAGAGAGGTGTGCAAGAACAAGAGGGCACAATTTGAAGATAGAGGGGGCGGCTCAGAGGTAATTTAGGAAGTATTTTTCACAGAGAGGGTTGTGGATGCATGGAATGGCCTTCGGAGGAGGTTGTGGAGTCAAAAATCAGTGGTGGAATTCAAGCATGCATGGGATAGTCATAAGGCAATTCTGGGGGGTGGGGGTAGGAAGAAGTAAGGCTGCTGGTAAACTAGGATCTGCAGCTTATCCAGTAGGTAGGGAAATGGGCAGACTGGGTGGGCCAAGCGGTCCTTATCTGCCGTCAAATTCTATGTTTCTATGTTTCTATGTTTCATTGCAAAAAAGAACGGTTATTATCTTAAAACTGGGTTTTGTCAGGGGTATAGCTGAAAAGGGTTTCCATAAGGGAGTGGATTTTAAAAGTTGATATTGTTTCCAGAATCTGTCTAATCCAGCAGGGTGTTTAAAAATGATATCAAAAATTGTGTCTCCCAGCATATGAATTAATGCATAAGTCTCATATGTATAATATTTCATACCATTCTTCAGAAGTGCACGGCCTACAAAAATTCTATCAGGGATATCATTCATGTCTCCCTGAAATGTGAGACGGACAGCATTTCATCTCACAGCAGGCTCAGATAAACTTCTCGGATTTTTTGGAAATAGATGTTGAGCAACATTGGAGTGCCATACATTTGCACAGGTCTCAGAATTAAGCTGACGTGCTGAGGGTACGTTTGTTGAATTAGACTCAGTGATGGAAGGTGGGGGGGGGGGATCCTCTAGTTTAGAGGCCTGTGTATTGCAATCTCTTTCCAGTAATTTTATATCAGACAAAATATCAGAAGACATTTTCTGTATTTCATTATCCACTCCAGAAGTCCCTGCAGCCTGTCCTGGTGTGATATTATCCGATCCAATCAGGGTAACACTTAAAATACCTTCTGACATCTCCTTTAAAGGAGGATTAGCATCCATTACAACTGGTAGATTATCATCCCATCCATTTTTGCCAGGGATATGCACCCATCCAGCTCCCTGAATAGTTTTATTCACCCAGAGTCAGATCCATCAGATTTAGCCGCCAGAACATCATCCATCATTTTGTCACGTACCCCACATCCCTTTTTCGCTTTCTCTTTCTTACCCCCTTTAGAGCGAGTAGAATTGTGGTGTGGTGCCTCTGAAGACACCCCTATAGAGAAAGATATCGGTCACAAGGGACTAGATAGCGCCCCCGCAATATCTTTAGATAAATCAGTATTGTCAATAACCATATTTTGAGCCACGTTACCAATATCAGTCCTCAGAGAAGAAATCTTGTTTCCAGCTGACATTTCAACAAAAGAGGGATTTACCTGGGGAGTCGGAGGGTTAGGATCCAAATCTTGTTTATTGGTAGCTGTAGACACAGTGCTCACAGGCCACGATTCCAATGTCTGGTGCTGTGTCGTGTCGGTTTCAAATTGCACCCAGACCTCCTGGTCCTTCACTCTCAGTAGTTCCTGTTTCTGCAGTTCGGCTTGCAATCGGTTCTGTCTTTTGGCGAATTTCAATTCCTCTGCAAGTAGTTGTTCACGGAGATCCTCTACCAAAAATCCACTTACAATTGGCTCCAGGGCAGGCTGCTTGTCCATCGTTTCCCCAGTACAACTAATAATGACATTTCCTGTCGGTAAGGTGACTTCCATGTTTTCAGCTTCTAAAGGTTCAGTCTCAGTAGGCACATGGACCGAAGAGGAGACCAGCTCCTCGGCCCTGCTAACATCCATCCTCTTCTCCAGCAATGGTAGACTGGCCATCACAGCACCAGTCGTAGCGCCCCCTCACAGAGTAGGAGAATTTCCCCGGTGTCCGGGCCAGATTTCCCCCATTCATTAAAAATACCACCAACAGCTTAATCTGGTTCAGTTTCAGTTGGTTACCATCTGTATCCCTCACCCCTGAAAAAGGGACTTCTTGTCTCAGTAGGCCTACAGGGTCAACAAAATTCAATAAATAAATAAATAAACAGTGCTTTACGAAAGTATGCACTGAGCTCCAAGTAGCCGCTTTGCAAATGTCATCAATGGGAACAGAGAGGACCTCCGCTAAGAATGCAGCAACCACTCTGGTGGTGTGGGCATGCACCTGGCCCTCCAACTTGACCTGCGTCATAGAGTAACTGTTTTTTGGAGCAAAATAGAGGCAGTTTTGTGTTGAGTAAGGATGCAAAAAGGTCAAGGTCTGGATTGCCCCACTCATCGAAGAGTGACTGCATGACATCTGGTGTTAGCAACCACTTGTGAGGATCTGCTTCTGTCTTGCTGAGGTGGTCTGCCAGACAATTCTGAGTTTCTGGCAGGTTAACTGCCTGAATCAGAACACCATGGTCGAGGCACCACTCCCATACCCTCATGGCTTTTCTGCAGAGGGGGTAGGAGTGTGCTCAGCCTTGCTTGTTCATGTAGTACATCACAGCTTTGTTGTCCGTCTGAAGAACATATGATCATACAAAAACACCAACAGAAGCAGGCTTACCTTGTGACTGACAACATCTTCTAGGACTCAGAAGGTGTACAGAACTGCCCTCATCTCCAGAACATTGATGTGAAGATGAGATTCTGCCTGGGTCCAAAATCCCTGAGTGTGATGGCTCTGGCAGTAAGCCTCCCAGCCCAGGAGAGATGCATCTGTAGTGACTGTTATCTGAGATTCCGGTGGGGCAAAGGGAAGACCTTGTAGAAGGTTGTCCTCTTGTATCCACCATGTAAGTGACCGATGCAGGGGCTTTGTCACTTTGATGGGGTAAAAAGAAGGCTGTGTTGTCAGAGACCACTGTGTGCTGTGCATCCACTGAGTGGTCCTCATGTGTAGTCAAGTCAAAGGAACGGTGAAAACAGCAGAGGCTGTGATGCCTAATATCCACTGCATGGAGTGTGCTCATACAGGGTTGTTCTCCCTGATAAAGTAAGCCATCTGAAGAATGTAGCTCCTCCTGTCATCCAGGAGAAATGCCCTCACTTCTGTAGTGTCTAAGAAGGCCCCTATGAAGAGAAGCTGTTGTGATGGTTGAAGCTGCGACTTGTCCAGGTTCAGCAGGACCACCATGGAGGAGACGAACTGAGATGCTGTGGATACTGCTTTCTCTGTATCCTGCCTTGATGGGCTTGCTATGAGCCAGTCAGCTAGGTAGAGGAAGACTTGAATGCCAAGCTTTTGAAGGTGCTCTACAAGGACTGCAAAGCACTTGGTAAAGACTTTAGGTGCCAAGGACAGCCCAAAGGGCAGGACTCTGAATTGGAAGTGCTGACTCAAGGCCATGAAGTGAAGGTACTTGTGGTGGTTTGGGTGCACCGGAATGTGATGGTAGGCAGCTTGCATGTCCAGGGATGCCAGCCAGTCATGTTGACTTAGAAGTGACAGAAGCATTCCCAAGGAGACCATCTTGAACTTTTCTCTTCGTACAAGAACTTGTTCAGCTTTCTGAGACTGAGAATGGGGCACATGCCCACTGTCATTTTCTGAACCAGAAAGTAATGGGAGTAGAAACCTGGGTTTTGCTTTGCCTAGGGAATGTCGTTCACTGCCCTGTTTTTGAGAAGGCCCATTATCTCTGAAGTGAGAAGGTCTGACTAAGAGGTTGATAGAGTGTTGTCATTTGGGGGGGAAGATCTGGAGGAGTCTCTGCAAAGCTGAGAGAGTACCCCTCCCAAACAATCCTGAGGACCCACTTGTCCATGGTGATAGACTTTCACTGGTTGTTAAACTGATGAGGAAAGATCCACTTCGAGCAGCTGAGGTGGAGCCAGGACCAATCTTTCATAGGGTGGCACTGGGTGCTTTTGGCCCTTGTGCCTTCTGCTGTGTTTTCTTTTGTGGCTGAGGAGACTGGTGTTTATTTGGGGTTGCTGGGCCTCTTCCTCAAGAGGATTGCCTGCTATGAAAAAAATGATGATTCCTGCCTCTCTGAGGAGCTGAAGGAGCTGTTCTGGCTGTTTTAATGGCAGTCCTGGTTTTCTGAGAGGCCTCCAGGTCTTGTTCCACCTGCTGGCCAAACAGATATGTACCATCAAAAGAGGCATTCATTACCTGCTGCTGAGCATTGGAGGAAAACACCGCTGTCCAGAGCCAGGAATGTCTTCTAATACAGATCCCAGTAGCGGCTGCCCAGGAAGTCATGTCATGTGCATCCATAGAAGCTTTCAGTTGGTGGTTATTGGATTCTGTTCCCCAGGAAACAGTCTGGAGGATCTTAAAGGTGATAGGAAATGGAAATTACGTACCTACCGTAATTCTTGATCTTCTTGGACGAAGTCTCCACCATTCATTCACTCTAATGGGAGTACGCAGGAGGCGCCAGGACCTAGCGGGAGAGAAACTTTTTCAGGAGGGCCAGCGCCAAGATGGAGCTGCAAGGGAGTGGCACTGCAAGCCAGGCTCACGCGGTATAGACTATCTTGGCATCAACCCTCCAACTGCCTCAGTACCTTTTTCCCCGAGGAAATGCAGTGTAACTAACCTAGAGAGGACTAACCTAAAAATCGGACATAAGATAGTCCGAATGACCCATGTAAGAAGGGTCAAATAACCAAGTCTTCACAGCCCAAAGACTGAAGGAGTGAAGACCATAAACAGATAAATGAGCTCGGGGGATGGCAGGTGCACATGTGAATGAGTGGTGGAGACTTCGTCCAACAAGATCAAGAATTACGGTAGGTACGTAATTTCCATATCTTCTTGGACATAAAGTCTCCACCACTCATTCACACTAATGGGAGAGTACTGAGCTAAAATAATCCCCGAGACAGGTGGCAGGAGAGAGAGAGAGAGAGGAGCTAACTTTTTAAGACAGAAGTCCATTAAGAATTGTCCTGCCAAAGGACTGATACTGTCTGGCATGGACATCCAAGGCAGAGTGCTTAACAAAAGTGTGCACGGAGCTCCAGGTAGCCACACTGCAAATGTCTGCAATGGGTACATTATGAATTTCTGCCAGAGATGCAGCGACTGCTCTGGTAGGGTGAGCATACACTCTGCCTTCCAGCTTGACCTGTGCCATGGAGCAACAGTGGTGAAGGCATGCCACCAACCACGCTGAAATGCACCTGATAGCAACAGTCTGACCCAGCCAGGTCATGCTGAAGGAGACAAACAGTTGCTGAGCCTTGTGAATTTCTTTTGTTCTGTCCAGACAGAACCGCAAAGCTCTCTTTACATCCAGAGAATGAAGGGTACGCTCTCCCTCATTCTGGAAGTTAACAAAGTAGGTAGGAAGGACTAAAGGTTGATTCAGATGAAATTCTGAGACAACATTAGGAAGGAACTTAGGATGAGTCCTAAGAACTACTTTGTCCTTGTGAAATACACTATCAGGGGGTCTGAGACCAGGCATATATTTCTGATACCTACAAGCAGAGTAATGGCCACCAGGAAGGCCGGTCTTTCAAGTGAGGAATCCAAGCAGCTAGAGGCTCGAAAGGTTTACGAGTGAGCATGTCTAGCACAAGGTTAATATCCAATGCTGCAACTGGATGTCTAATAGGAGGTCTGGTATGCAGAATGCCCGTAAGAAACCTCTTAACTACAGGTAGCTGAGCCAGAGACATAGAAAATACTGGCTCATTATATGCCGAAATTGCACAAAGATGAACTTTGACTGTGGAGTATTGCAGACCTGTGTTTGAGAGGTCTAAGAGATACTCCAAGACTTTATTCGGTGGGCAGGAAAAATGATACCAAGAGGATTTTGCACACCAGACAGAGAAACACTTCCATTCAGCTGTGTAGGTTTTTCTGGTAGCTGGCTTGCATGCAGCTAAAAGAATATCTGAAACTCTACGAGAAACATTAAACCTGTTCACCTCTATCTCCTCAGGATCCAGATGTGGAGGTGAAGAGACCTCACGTTGGGATGAACTACCAGGCCCTGGGTCAGAAGGTTCATCTGAAGGGGAAGCAGTTTCGGAGAGGTTTCCGACAGCCTGTTGATCAGAGGAAACAAATTCTGACAAGGCCAGAATGGGACAATGAGAATCATTCTGTCCTCCTGTGCCTCCAATTTGAGCAGTACTCTCTGAACTACGGGAAGAGAAAGAAATGTGTACAGAAAGTGTTTTGTCCGCTGCAGCCTGAATGCAACCCGACAAAAAATGCCAGGTCCTGGATTTCTGGAGCAGAAGAGAGGCAGTTTTGCGTTGTGTGGGGACACAAAACGGTCCCAGTCCAGGGTTCCCATTCTTCGAAGAGTGACTGAATGACAGTTAAATCGAGAGACCACACATGAGGATCTGCAACCATTCTGCTGAGACAGTCAGCCAGTTTGTTTTGTACTCCTGGCAGACAGACCACCTGAATCAGAGCCTTGTGCTCCAGGCACCATTCCCACACTCTCACAGCTTCCCTGCATAATGGGTAAGAGTGTGCACCACCCTGTTTGTTGATGTAACACATCACTGCCTTGTTGTCCATTTAAAGGAGAATGGTCTTGTGAGAGGATATGTCCTTCAAAGTCTGGACTGCATAGAGGACAGCCCTTATTTCCAGAACATTTATGTGGAGATGAGACTCATCCTGAGTCCACATGCCCTGGGTGTGGAGATCCTGGCAGTGAGCTCCCCAAACCATCAGGGATGCATCCGTGGTAATGGAGATCTGATGATTCAGAGGGCCGAAGTGATATCCTTCCAGAAGGTTGTCCTTCTGAGACCACCAGGTGAGGGACCTCTTCAGAGGTTCTGTCACCTTGATGAGAAAGGACTGAGTGTGAGTGGTTGGGGACCACTGAGTACTGAACATCCACTGAGTGGTTCTCATGTGGAGAAGAGCCAAAGGTACAGTGAATACTGAGGATGCCATGAGACCCAACATCCGCTGCATCGAGAGCACTCGAACTGAGCTGTGTTCTCTGATGAAGCAGACCATCTGTAGGATATCGCTCCTTCTGTCCTCTGGAAGAAAAGCTTTCATGCAGGAAGTGTCCAGAAGGATTCCCATGAAGAGGAGCTTCTGGGACGGCTGTAACTGCGACTTTTTGAGGTTCAGCAAGACTCCCATGGATGTGAGTAAGTCTAAGACTGAGGCCACAGCCTCCAGAGTCTCTTGCCTGGAGAGGCTTGCTAGAAGCCAGTCATCCAGATATGGGAATACTTGGATTCTGATTTTCCTTAGATGCGCCATGAGAACTGCACAGCACTCTGTAAAAACTCGAGGCACCGAGGATAGCCCAAAGGGCAGGACTCTGAATTAACAGTGCTAACTCAATGTCATGAACCTTACGTATTTGTGGTGCTTTGGGTGTATGAGAATGTGTTGGTAGGTGTCCTACATATCCAGGGAGGCTAGCCAATTGTGTTGATGAATCAAAGGTAGCAGGGTACTGAACGATATCATCTTGAACTTTTTCTTGTGGAGGAATTTGTTTAACTTTCTAAGATTGAGAACAGGGTGCATGCCGCCAGTTTTCTTTGAAACCAGAAAGTAATGGGAGTAGAAACCTGTGTTTCGTTGATCCAGCAGAAATGAAAATTACGTACCTACTGTAATTCTTGATCTTCTTGGACGAGTCTCCACCACTCATTCACACTAATGGGATCTGTTGCCGGAGGCACTAGAGACCCATCGAGGAGCAAACTTTTGCTGGAGGGTGCGCGAGAGATGGCACGAGGGCATGGCGCCAGCAGATGGTGCTTCGGCGGTAATGACTATCTTGGCGGCGACCACTCCAACCACCTCAGTACCTTTTTTACCAAGGAGTGCAGGCATGACTAGCATTAAAGAGTAAACCTAACCTTACAAAACGGACATAAGATAGTCCGGACGACCCGTGTAAGAAGGGTCAGCAAAGAAGTCTTCACGGCCTAAAGATTTGAGGGAGTGAAGACCAACACAGCGGTGAGCTCGGGGATGGAGGGTGGGGTGGAATGAGTGGTGGAGACTCATCCAAGAAGATCAAGAATTACGTGAGGTAATGTAATTTTCATATCTTCCTGGACATAAGTCTCCACCACTCATTCACACTAGTGGAAGAGTACCAAACTGATAATCCCCAAAAGGGCGGCAGGGAGCTAGGAGCTCACTGCTCTAGGACAGAAGTCCATTAAGGATAGTTCTGCAGGCGGAATGCGCCTGGCATGAACATCTAGTGCATAATGCTTAATGAAGGTATGCACTGAGCCCAGGTGGCGGCATTGCAGATATCTGCGAATTGGAACATTACGAAATTTCCACTAGGGATGCGCGACACGCCCTAGTAGAGTGGCGTACACTCTACCTTCAATTTAACCTGTGCCATGGAATAGCAATGTCAAGACATGCCACTAACCATGATGAGATGCATCTGATAGCGACAGGCTGACCCAGCCGGTCTCGCTTGAAGAAACAAACAATTGCTGAGTCTTGCGAAAATTCTTGGTTCTATCTAAGTAGAACACAAGGCTCTCTTAACATCCAAGGAATGAAGAGACTGTTCTCCTTCATTTTGGAAGTTCGAAAGTAAGAGGAAGCACCAGAGGTTGGTTTAGATGGAATTCTGACATCAACCTTGGGAAGAAATTTAGGATGAGTACGAAGAACTACTTTGTCCTTATGGAACACAGTATCTGGAGGTCCATTAACCAGGGCATGTATCTCAGAGACCCTGCGGGCTGAGGTAATGGCCACTAGGAAGGCTGTCTTCCAGGTAAGAAATGTTAGCTCACAGGTAGCTAGGGGTTGAAAGGCTTGCAGTGAGCATGTCTAGCTACAGGTTAATGTCCCAGGCTGCGGACCGGACATCTAACAGGGTCTGGTATGCAGAATTCCCTTAAGAAATCTCTTTACCATAGGTAACTGAGCCAGAGACAAGGAAGAAACTGGCTCATGGAACGCCGAGAAATGGCACTAAGGTGAACTTTAAGCGTGGAGTACTGGAGACCTGAGTTTGATAGGTCCAAAGGTACTCAGAAGCTTGTCTGGAGGACAGGAAAGGGATTCCAGAGGACTTTGCACACCAGAGAGAAAAGCGTTTCCACTTAGAAGCGTAAGTTTTTGAGGTAGCTGGCTTCCAGAGCAGCCAGAAGGACGTCTGAGACTCTGAGGCGTTGAACCGGTTCACTTCTACCTCTTCAGAGGCCAAGCATGAAGGTGAAGTGACCTCGGGTTAGGATGGACCAATGAACCCTGAGTCAAAAGATTGATTTGTAAGGAAGTGGTCTCAGGAGGCTGCCGACATACTGTTGAGTAGAGAACATAGTTGCCAGGGGCCAGGAGAAGCAATGAGAATCATCTTGGTCCCCTGAGACTGAACTTGAGGAGAACTCTCTGAATTAAAGGCGGTGGAAAGGCGTAAGAAAGCATTTGTCCACCGCAGCCTGAAGCATCCTGACAGAAAATGCCAGGCCCTGGATTTCTGGAGCAGAGAGAGAGCAGTTTCGTTGAGTGGGGATGCAAAAGGTCCAGGTCTGAGTCCCCACTCTTCGAACAGTGACCGAGCTACGGCTGGGTCGAGACCACTCGTGAGGTCTGCCTCCGTCCTGCTGAGGGTGATCTAGCTAGAATCGTTTGTACACCTGGCAGATATACACGTTGAATTAGAGACTTGTGCTCCAAGCACCACTCCCCACACTCTCATTGCTTCCCTGCAAAGGGGATAAGAGTGAGCACCGCCTTGCTTGTTGATGTAATACATCACAGCTTTGTTGTCCGTTTGAAGGAGAATGTTCTTGTGACAAAGAACATCCTTCAACGCTCGGATCGCATAGAGGACAGCTCTCATCTCCAGAACATTTATGTGGAGCTGAGTTTCGAGCTGAGTCCATACACCTTGAGTGTGGAGAGAGAGACAGTGAGCTCCCATCCCATTAGCGATCGTGTGGTGATGGGATCTGATGATCCAGAGGAGCAAGGGGAATCCTTCCAGGAGATTGCTCTCTTGAGACCACCAGGTGAGAGACCTTCGTAGGGGCTCCGTCACCTTGATGGGATAAGACTGGGGGTGAGAGGTCGGTGACCACTGGTGCGGAGGCATCCATTGGGTGGTCCTCATGTGTAACCCGAGCTAGGGGTACAGTGAACACTGAGGGCAGCCATGAGACCCAACATACGTTGCATCGAGAGAGCTGTGACCCGATCGGTTCTCCCGATGTAGAGCCATCTGAAGGATGTCGAGGTCTTCTGTCCTCTGGAAGGAAAGCCTTCACGGGAAGAGGTGTCCAGAAGAGTCCCTATGAAAGGAGCCTCTGGGAGGCTGCAATTGTGACTTCTTCAGATTTAGCAGAACTCCCATGGACATAAGAAGCGAGAGCCATTTGAGCGGCTTCCAGAGTCCCTTGGCTGGAAGGACTAGCTAGGAACCAATGTCTAGAGTAAGGAAACACTGGGAGTCCGAGCTTCCTGAGATACGCTGCGAGAACTGCACAACACTTTGTAAAAACTCACGGCGCCGAGGATAGCCCAAAAGGCAGTACTCTGAACTGATAATGCTGACCCAGAGCTACAAACCTCAGGAATTTGCGATGGGTCAGGTGGATGGGGATATGCTGGTAAGCGTCCTGCATATCCAGGGAGGCCAGCCAGTCGTGCTGATGCAGCAAAGGTAACAGGGTACCTAGGGAAATCATTTTGAATTTCTCCCTGGGGAGGAATTTGTTCAACTTTCTGAGGTCTAGAATGGGGCGCATCCCCCCAGATTTCTTTGGAACCAGAAAGTAATGGGAGTAGAACCCTGTGTTTCGCTGATGCGGGGGCACCAGTTCTATTGCCCTGTTGTTTAGAAGGCCCTGGATCTCGGCGGTGAGGAGGTCTGACTGAGAGGTCGACAACCTGGGTTGTCGTTTGGGAGGGCAATTGGGGGGTTTTCCAAAAGATTGAGAGAATAACCTTCGCGAATTATCCGAAGGACCCATTTGTCCGAGGTTATAGACTTCCACTGATTGTAGAAGTACATCAGACGACCTCCCACCGGAGGAGAAAGTTCCATCTCGGGCAGTGTGGATGGAACTGGGGCCGGCAATTCATAAGGTAGCGCTGGGGGCTTTAGGCCCCTGCGCTTTCTGCTGCGCCTTCTTTTGAGGTTGGGCAGGTTGGCTTTTATGGAACTTCCTCTGCCTCTGCCTCGAAAGGACTGGCGACTATGAAACTGACGTTTGCCTACATGCCCCCGAGAGGGGGTAGGCGGGGGTCTAGCCAACTTAATGGCCGACCTAGTCTTCTGAGTGGCCTCTAGGGCTTGCTCTACCTGAGGCCCAAAAAGATAGGAGCCATCAAAGGGCAACGCCATTACCTGCTGCTGAGCATCATTCGTAAAGCCAGAAGTACGCAGCCAGGAATGGCGTAGAGTACAAATACCTGCGGCTGCTGAATGAGAAGCAGTGTCGAAAGCATCCATGGCGGCTTTGACCTGTTGGTTATTGGACTCAATACCTCTGATAACGGTTAGAAGGAGCTCTGACTTGGAGTCGGAATCTGGAAGAGCTTCAACCATTCGTTTCATAGAGTGCCACAGGATATACTCATACTGAGAAAAATAGCCTTGATAGCTGGCAATACGCATACTTAAAGTGGAGGCAGCAAAGACTCTCTTACCTAATGTATCAATTTTACGAGACTCTTTGTTAATAGGTCGAGCTGTAGTAACGAGGAAGAACGACCTTGTCATTCTCTCCAGGACTACAATAGGATCCATAAAGGCTTGGGATGCCAAAATGGGCCGATCCTTGGAGCTGAATATTTCTTATCAATGGATTTAGCCACTGAAGGAATAAGAGCAGGATTATTCCATACCATTTGAGACAGCGTCTCGAAGGAGGGTTGAATCGGAGGAGTCAAATCCGTAGGGATCTCCGAAGCATGAAGATACTGGAGTCTTAATATTTTCCCAGGATCGATGTCCGTAGTCTGGAGAGAAAGAGTGGATCTCAGGTTCCTCAACAGAGACTTAAAGGATAGGTCTCGACCACAGGCTCTAGTGGTGAAGGATCCTGTTTCCTCCACTTCATCACCCAAACCAAGGTCTGGGTCAGGCTCAACATCATCTCCTGACAGTCCAGGAAGGACTGCTTGGACAGGAAAGGAGTGAAAGATAGAAGAAGAAGAAAGAGCAGATAGGGAGAGTCCCAGGGGCCCCGCGCCGAGGAGGCTAAAGAGCAAGCCGGCGAGGCGCAGCGCCAAGAAGCACCCAGCACTGCAAGAGCGCCAAGAAGACCCACCGCACCGCCGGACGCACCGTTATTCCAGCGGCGCTCGCTGACGGTGCCACAGCGCCCCGCTGGGCGCCAAAAACGGTGCCGACAAGCGCAGCAACCCCCGGAGGCGCCAGAGGACACCCTGAACCTGGAAAGGAAGAGAAGGGAAAACCAGGAGATAAGGGCATCGGTGGCCCCCGTGCCGCAGCCATGTGAGGGGGGAAACACCTAAGCACGGAGTCGCTGGCACCGAAGGCGCATGGCGACTAGGAAGGTCCAACCACCTTGCCTGATCGCCACGAGCCGAGGCTCCGGGCAACGAGCCAGGCAGAAGAACCAACCTCCGAGCCCATCGCTCCATAAGAGCGCCCACTGATGAAACTGCTCATCTGGAGTCCCACCTATAGGCGGGTGGGGCTCCGATGTGAAGAGCCGGTGGAAACGGAAGTTGGCGACTCCGAAGGAGGAGACCGGCAACTAAATGCGATAACCCGACCGTCGGCGTGCAGGCGTATCAGAGGGCGACCTCGGTGATGCCTTCTCTTTTTGACCTGTGGGCGAAGAAGAGCTCGAGGCCGAACGGTGCCGAGAATGCGACCGTTTATTTTTATGCCGGCGGGGGGACCGCCCATCCCCCCGGGCATCGGACTGACCGTTGTCGGAACCCCGCTGAGGAGAAGGGGGCTGACCGGACCCAGCCCGACTGACTGAACAGCTTTCATACGAAGTCTCCCTACCGTCACCTGACCTGCTCATGGTCGACTCCGTCCAGTAGGCCGAGACTTCTTTACTATAAGTTAAATTCTAAAATATAACAGAAATAGAATAAAATTAAGCGATACTACTATCGAGATAGAATTACAAAAAAATAAACTGAAAACTATGCGCTAGTTTGAAGTTTGACTCCCGACAGGCGAGCGACGTTGTCACTGAAGCGCACTCGATGGCGGGAAAAAAGGAACTGAGGCGGTTGGAGGGTCGTCGCCAAGATAGTCATTACCGCGCGAGCCACCGCTCGCGGCGCCATGCCTCGCAGCACCATCTCTCGCGCCGACCCTCCAGCAAAAAGTTTGCTCCTGATGGGTCCTAGTGCCTCCGGCGCAGATCCCACTAGTGTGAATGAGTGGTGGAGACTTATGTCCAGGAAGATTGACTTCTACTGCCCTGTTGTTTAGAAGGCCTTGCACCTTGGAAGCAAGAAGGTCTGACTGTGCTGCAGACAGCCTGGACTGCCACTTGGGAGGATGATCTGGAGGGGTTTCCGACAGATTGAGAGAGTACCCCTCGCGGATTATCCTGAGGACCCATTTGTCTGATGTTACAGATTTCCACTGGTCATAGAACTGAGTCAGATGTCCTCCTACTGCTGAGGAAGAGTCCTCCTTGGACAGCTGAGGCAGGTCCTGGGCCGGAAATTCAGAAGGTGGCACTGGGCGCTTTTGGGCCCTGTGCTTTCGGCTGCATTTTCTTTTGTGGCTGAGGAGTTTGGTTTCTGTTAAAACCTCCTCTGCCTTTGCCACGAAAGGACTGACGGTTGTGAAACTGATGCTTGTTCCCACCTCCTCGAGAGGGAGCAGTCGGGGGTCTATCTGTCTTAATGGCAGACCTAGTCTTCTGAGTGAGTTGCTTCTAGTGCTTGCTCCACCTGAGGCCTAAACAGATACATACCGTTGAAGGGTAAAGCCATGACTTTTTGTTGGGCGTCATTTGTAAAGCCCGAAGTACGCAGTCAGGAATGGCGACGGGAGCAAATGCCAGCTGCCGCCGCCCTGGAAGTAGTATCGAAAGCATCCATTGTAGCTTTAATTTGTTGATTATTGGACTTGATACTTCTAGTTATGGTCTGTAGTAGCTCTAATTTAACCTCCGACTCGGGCAGAGCTTCTACTGTTGCTTTGAGCGAAGTCCAAAGAACATACTCGTACTGAGAAAAATAACCTTGGTAGCTAGCAATACTCATGCCCAGGATTGAGGCAGCAAAGACTCTCTTACCCAAGGTGTCTATCTTGTGAGATTCTTTGTTTATAGGATGGGCTGTGGATTCCTGAGGGAGGACAGCCTTATCATTCTCTGCTAGGACCACTATGGCATCAGCAAAGGCTTGTGAAGCCAAGAGGGAGGGGCATATTTCCTATCTATGGACTTGACCACAGAGTAAATAAGAGCCAGATCCTTCCACACCATCTGGAAAAAAGTCCTGAAAGAAGGCTGTACCGGAGGGGTTAATTCCATAGGGATTTCCGGAACATGTAGATACTGGAGGCGCAGAAGCTTCCCAGGATCGATTTCCATGGTCTGGAGAGAAAGAGCAGAATTTAAATTCTTGAGCAAAGACTTAAGGAAAGGTCTTCGACCACAGGCTCTGCAGGAGGATTGATCCCTGCCTCCAGGGCAGAGACAGCATCGAAATCATCACCCAGCTGAAGATCAGGATCAGGCTCAATATCCTCTCCTGACAGTCCAGGGGGACTGCATAGACAGGAAAGGAGTGAAAACCAGGAGAAAGAAGAGGAGGAGGAGACAGAATCGGTGTCGAGAACCTCTGGGAAACCATGCAGTGCCACCAATGCCCCCGGCACTGCGGAAGAGAGCGGTGCCGACAATGAAAGCAGTGCCACCCGTGATGCTATGGCACTGCACATGGTGTGGACATCAAGCCCGGCATCACAGGCAGCGCCGATAGGGGATGCAGCACAGTGCACAGCGCCAACACCACACATGGCGCTGCTGAAGAAGCCGGCACCACAGGCTGTGGCACCACTGCAGAAGTCTGCAAACTACAATCTGAAGGAAAGAATGAAAAATGGCAGGAGATAGAGGCATCGGAGTGGACCCCTGCGCCGCAGCCATGTGAGAGGGATAGACACTGGACCGCAGAGTAGACGGCACCGAATGAGGCGCTGCACGACTAGGAAATCCTAACTGCCCCACCTGCTGATTTGAAACTGACAGGCCTGAAGGCCCCGACAATGGACTGGCCAGTTCGGGCAGCCGGACAACCTCCGAGCCTACTGCTCCAATAGAGGGTCCCAATGCTGAAACTGCTCACCGGAAGCCCCTCCAATAGGTGAAGAGGAGCTCTGATGTTGAAGAAGCTGGCCACCACAGACAGAAACCGGCGACTCTGGAAGAGGTGGAGACTGGCCTCTGACCCAGACAACCAACTGTCTATGCGCAGACGTACCAGAGGGCGACCTTGAGTGATGCTGTTTCTTCTTCGACCGGTGGGCCGAAGAAGAACTTGAGGATGAACAGTGCTGTGAATGGGACCATTTCTTTTTATGCTTTCAGTGGGACCCCCAGAGAGGGCGGCAGACCAGACCTAGCCCGGTTGACTGATCGGCTTTCATGCGAAGTCTCCCTACTGTCACCTGCCCCACTCATGGTCGACTCCGTCAATAGAGGGCTGAAGACTTCTTTCTTGTACAAGTAAGCATATTTTATTAAGATGCACTCAGTACTATTCATGATAATATACAAAATAATAAAACTGAAACTAAGCTGCTGTTTGAAGTTTGACTCCCAGCAGGCAAGCGACGTCGTCACTGAAGAGCACTCGACAACAGGAAAAAAGAAACTGAGGCAGTTGAAGGGTTGATGCCGAGATAGTCTATACCATGTGAGCCTGGCTCGTGGTGCTGCTCTCATGGCTCCATCTCAGTGCCAGCCCACCAGAAAAAGTTTGGCTCCCGCTGGGTCCTAGCACCTCCAACGTACTCTCATTAGTGTGAATGAGTGGTGGAGACTTTATGTCCAGGAAAATAAAATTTTTACACTTCTAGATGCCATACAATTGTTCTTTTATTGGTTGCCCAGTATTCTGATATGTTTTTGCCCATTATTGTTACATTAAATAATCTAATTTTGTTGTCTTTCTAACTACCCTGAATCCCTCTGTGCTTAACCGTTGCTGCTCTCTATTTTGATGCTGCCTGAACATTCTATGACAGCAGAAGAACAAATTACTTACCATAGTAATCTTGTTTCTTCCCAGTGATACTCAGGTATTCATAACTTTCTGCAGTGTGCCTTTAAGTCAGAACTACCCAGAGATAATAGAACTTATGTAAATGATGGAACTCTTTGCACGTGACAACTATTCAAATGCTGCCTTGAACTAACTGCCTTAGTTCTAAACCTCTCAGATTTCCTGGATGCCTGGAAAGACAGGCCCCCAAGAAATGGAAATTACGTACCTACTGTAATTGTTGATCTTCTTGGACGGAGTCTCCACCACTCATTCACACTAATGGGATCTACACCGGAGGCACTAGGACCCAGTGGGAGCAAACATTTTGCAGGAGGGCCGGCGCCAGAGATGGAGCCACAAGCCTCTGCTCGTTCAGCAATGACTATCTCGGTGTCGACCCTCCAACCGCCTCAGTACCTTTTTTTCCGAGGAGATGCAGCGTAACTAACCTAGAAGGATAGCCTAACCATAAACCGGACATAAGACAGTCCAAAAAACCCGTATAAGAAGAGTCAAGAAAGAAGTCTTCACAGCCTAAGACTGAGGGAGTGAAGACTAACAACAGAGAAGAGCTCGGGGGATGGCGGGTGGGTGTGTGAATGAGTGGTGCAGACTCCGTCCAAGAAGATCAAGAATTACTGTAGGTACATAATTTCCATATCTTCCTAGACATAAAGTCTCCACCACTCATTCACACTAATGGGAGAGTACTGAGCCAAGAATCCCCCGAGAGGGCGGCAGAAGAGACCAAGAGCTCACAAATTTAGGACAGAAGTCCATTAAGGATGGTTCTGCCAAACGAAGTATGTCGCCTAGCATGGACATCCAGGGCACAGTGCTTGACGAAAGTATGCACTGAGCTCCAGGTAGCTGCATTGCAAATATCTGCAATGGGCACGTTGAGGATTTCCGCCAGGGTTGCCACGACCGCTCCGGTAGAGTGAGCGTACACTCTGCCTTCCAGCTTAACCTGCGCCATGGAATAACAGTGGCGAAGGCATGCCACCAGCCATGCAGAAATGCATTTGATAGCAACAGGTTGACCCATCCGGGTCTCGCTGAAGGAAACAAAAAGTTGTTGAGCTTTGCAAAATTCTTTTGTTCTATCTAAATAGAAACACAAAGCCCTTTTGATGTCCAAAGAATGAAGAGAACGCTCTCCCCTTCATTTTGGAAGTTCGCAAAGTAAGTAGGGAGGACCAAAGGTTGGTTTAGATGGAATTCCGAAACAACCTTAGGGAGAAACTTAGGATGGATCCTAAGAACTACTTTGTCTTTATGAAACACAGTATACGGAGGGTCTGTGACCAATGCATGTATCTTAGAGACCCTGCGGGCCGAGGTAATAGCCAACAGGAAGGCCGTTTTCCAAGTGAGAAATTTCAACTCACAGGTAGCTAGAGGCTCGAAAGGTTTTCGAGTGACCATGTCTAGTACAAGATTAATGTCCCAGGCTGCGACTGGACATCTGATAGGAGGTCTGGTATGCAGAACTCCTCTAAGAAATCTCTTAACCACTGGTAACTGAGCCAGTGACAAAAGAAAGCACTGGCTCATGATAAGCTGAAATGGCACAAAGGTGAACATTGACTGTAGAGTATTGGAGACCTGAATTTGAAAGGTCTAAGAGATACTCTAGAACTTTATTTGGTGGGCAGGAAAAAGGATTCAAAGAGTATTTTGCACAGCAGAGCGAAAAACACTTCCATTTTGCTGTGTAAGTTTTCCTAGTGGCTGGTTTGTGTGCAGCCAGAATATCTGAAACTCTGCGAGAGACATTGAACCTGTTCACTTCTATCTCTTCAGGAGCCAAGCATGAAGGTGAAATGATCTCAGACTGGGATGGTCCACAGGTCCCTGAGTCAGAAGGTTCGTCTGAAGGGGAAGAGCTTTCGGAGTGGGTTTTTGACATACTGTTGAGTAATGGAAACCATATTTGTCGAGGCCAGAAAACAGTAATGAGGATCATTTTGTCCCCCTGGGACTTGAACTTGAGAAGTACCCTATAAATTCGAGGAAGGGGCGGAAAGGCATATAGAAAGCGTTTTGTCCACTGCAGCCTGAACGCATTCTGACAGAAAATGCCAGGCTCTGGATTTCTGGAGCAGAAGAGAGGCAGTTTTGTGTTGAATGGGGATGGAAAAAGGTCCAGGTCTGGAGTTCCCCACTCTGCGAATAGTGACTGAATTACAGTTGAGTTGAGAGACCATAAGTGAGGATCTGTCTCTGTTCTGCTCAGATGGTCTGCCAGTTCGTTCTGCAGTCCCAGCAGGTATACCGCTTGAATTAGAGCCTCGTGCTCTAAGCACCATTCCCACACCCTCATTGCTTCCTTGCATAAGGGGTAAGAGTGAGCACCGCCCTGCTTGTTGATGTAATACATCACTGCTTTGTTGTCTGTTTGAAGGAGAATGTTCTTGTGACAGAGAATGTCCTTCAAAGCCCGAACTGCATAAAGGACGGCCCTCATTTCTAGGATATTTATGTGAAGCTGGGACTCTTCCTGAGTCCACGTACCTTGGATGTGGAGAGTCTGACAGTGAGCTCCCCCACCCCATCAGGGACGTGTCTGTGGTAATGGAAATCTGATGATCCAGAGAAGCAAAGGGATACCCTTTCAGAAGATTGTCCTCTTGCGACCACCAGGTGAGTGACTTCTTCAGAGGTTCTGTCACCTTGATGAGAAAGGACTGCGGGTGAGTGGTTGGGGACCACTGAGTACTGAGTATCCATTGAGATGTTCTCATATGCAGGTGTGCTAGGGGGTACAGTGAACACCGAGGATGCCATGAGACCTAGCATCTGCTGCATCAAGATAGCTAGAACCGAGCTGTTCTCTCTGATGTATCAGGCCATCTGCAGGATATCGCTCCTTCTGTTCTCTGGTAGAAAAGCTTTCACACATGAGGTGTCCAGAAGAGTTCCTACAAAAAGGAGCCTCTGAGAGGGATGCAGCTTTTATCTCTTGAGATTTAGCAGGACTCCCATGGACGTGAGAAAGTCTGAGGCCATGGCAACGGCGTTGAGAGTTCTCTGCCTGGAAGGGCTTGCTAAAAGCCAGTTGTCCAGATATGGGAACACTTGTATTCTGATTTTTCTGAGTTGTGCTGCGAGTATTGAATAACACTTTGTAAAAACTTGCAGCACCGAGGACAACCCAAAGGGCAGGACTCTGAACTGATAATGCTGGCCCAAAGCCACGAACCTTAGGTATTTGTGATGCTTTGGGTGAATAGGAATATGTTGGTAAGCATCCTGCATGTCCAGAGAGGCTAACCATTCGTACTGATGAAGCAAAGGTAGCAGGGTTCCTAGCGATATCATTTTGAATTTGTCTTTGGGAAGAAATGTATTTAATTTTCTGAAGTCCAAAATGGGGCGCATGCCCCGGGTTTTCTTTGGAACCAGAAAATAATTGGAGTAGAACCCTGTGTTCCGTTGATCCAGCGGAACTACTTCCACTGCCCTGTTGTTCAGAAGGCCTTGTATCTCGGAGGCAAGAAGTTCTGACTGAAGTACTGACAGCCTGAGCTGTCATTTTGGGGGGGTGATCCGGAGGGGTCTCTGAAAGATTGAGGGAATACCCCTCGCGGATTATCCGGAGGACCCATTTGTTCGATGTTACACACTTCCACCGGTTGTAGAATTGAGTCAGATGACCTCCCACCACTGAGGAAGAGTTCCCCTTGGGCAGCTGAGGTGGGACTTGGCCCAGCAACTCAGAAGGTGGCACTGGGCACTTTGGATCCTTGAGACTTCTGTTGCATTTTCTTTTGAGGCTGAGGGGCTTGGTTTTTACTAAAACCTCCCCTGCCTTTGCCTCGAAAGGACTGACAGTTGTTTAGCTGGCATTTGTTAACACCCCCTCAAGAGGGGCGGGAAGAGGTCGAGCCAATTTAATGTCTGACCTAGTCGTTTGTGTGGCCTCTATAACCTGTTCTACTTGAGGGCCGAAGAGGTACACACCACTGAAAGGCAATGCCATGACCTGTTGCTGGGCATCATTCGTAAAACCTGAAGTGCGTAGCCAGGAATGGCGGCAGGTACAAATGCCCACCACCGCCGCTCAGGAGGTAGTATCGAAGGCGTCCATAGCTGCTTTAACCTGCTGGTTGTTGGACTTGATACCCCTGGTTATGGTTTGAAGAAACTCTGAATTAGTGTCAGACTCTGATAGAGTTTCAACCATTTGTTTGAGCGAATGCCAAAGAATATACTCATACTGAGAGAAATAGCCCTGGTAACTGGTGATACGCATACCCAGGGTGCATGCAGCAAAGACTCTCTTACCTAAAGTATCTATCTTATGATATTCTTTATTTATAGGTCGAGCTGTAGTAGTCTGAGGAAGGTCGACCTTATCATTCTCTGCCAAGACTACAATAGGATCCGCAAAGGCTTGGGAGGCCAAAATAGGTCGATCCTTGGGAGCAGCATACTTCCTATCTATGGACAGCCACAGAAAGAATGAGAGCAGGATTGTTCCATACCATTTGAGAAAGTGTCTCAAAGGATGGTTGTACCGGGGGAGTTAAATCCTTTGGGATGTCCAGAACATGAAGGTATTGGAGTCTTAAAAGCTTCCCAGGATCGATGTCCATAGTCTGGAGAGAAAGAGTAGAATTCAAATTTTTCAGCAGAGACTTAAATGACAGGTCCTCGACCACAGGCTATGCAACAGGATTAGGTCCTGTTCCTTCCACGTCATCACCCAGTCTAAGATCTGGGTCAGGCTCAATATCATCTCCTGACAGTCCAGGAGGGACTGCATGGACAGGAGAGGAATGAAAATCAGCAGGAAAAGAGGAAGGAAAAGAATTCCGAGAGGAGAAGCCCTGAAGATTGGCAAATGAAAAGCCAGGCTTCGGCGCCGTGTGCTGACAAAGCAGACAGCGCCGAAGAGGAACATGGCACCAAAAAGCCATGTGGCGCCGAGATACTCAATGGTGCTGAAAAGCCTCACGGCACCGAGGATGGTGCCGACAGGTGCATTAGCACTGAGGACAGTGCCAGCAGGCGCATCGATGCCGAGATCAACGTTGAGCGACCCACTGATGCCAATGGCGCCAAAACCAACCCAGGGCCCCGAAAGTTAGGATTCGAGGGAAAGGAAGGAAGAATACCAGGAGATAGAGGCATCGGTGTGGCCCCCTGCGCCACAGCCATGTGGGAGGGGGGGGACACCTGAGCGCGGAGTCGACAGCACCGAAGAGGGCGCTGCGTGACTAGGGAGGCCCAATCACCCTGCCCGATGCCCCAAAGAGCCAGAAGGCCCCAGAAAGACCGGGCCAGGAAGCTGGATGAACCTCCAAGCCCATTGCTCCATCAGAGCGGCCCACTGATGAAACTGCTAATTGTAAGCCCTACCAGGAGGAAGGAAAGGGCTCAGATGTCGAGGAGGTCAGTGACTAGAACAAGAAACCAGCGACTCTGAACGAGGAGACTGGCAACTGACCCCAATGACCAACCATCGATGCGCAGACATACTAGAGGGTGACCTCGAGTGATGCCTTCTCTTTTTTGACCTACGGGTCGAAGAAGAGCTCGAGGTCGAACAGTCCCAAGAATGCGACCATTTTCTTTTATGCTTCCGGGGGGACCGCCCATCCCCCTCGGGCATTGAACCATCCGTTATCAGACCCCCACTCCCCGGAGAAGGCAGCGGACCAGACCCAGCACAGCTAACTGAACAGCATTCATATGAAGTCTCCCTACCGTCACCTGACCCGCTCATGGTCGACTCCGTCAAAGTCGGCTGAGACTTCTCTCTTTGGTAAGAATAAATTATCATAAGCGGTACTTTATTTGAGAAAAGCTACAAAATAATAAACTGAAAACTATGCTGCTAGTTTGAAGTTTGACTCTCAGCGGGTGAGCGACATCGTCACTGAAGTGCACTCGACGGCGAGAAAAAAGGCACTGAGGCGGTTGAAGGGTCGACACCGAGATAGTCATTGCCACAAGAGTAGAGGCTCACAGCTTCATCTCTGGTGCCGGCCCTCCTACAAAAAGATTGCTCCCGCTGGTTCCTAGCGCCTCCGGCGTAGATCCCATTAGTGTGAATGAGTGGTGGAGACTTTATGTCCAGGAAGATCTATGAATACTGAATAGTATTAGTAATCAATAATAATCAAATTTAATAATAATAATAATAAAACCCTTAAACCCCTAAATAAACCCTCCAACTGGAGGGGTAAAAACACTAGATTCCCCCCAAAATGTCAGAGTCTCCTGAAAGAGGGGGGAAACACAACATGAACCTTGGTTAGTCAAATTATGCCAGAAAGTGGCATGTATACCCCGACAGCACAGCATGTAGGAATGCAGAGGCTAAAGGTTCTGGACGGAGAGGCAGGGTGGGAAGTTATGAATACCTGCAACAGTATCACTGGGAAGAAACAAGATTACTATGGTAAGTAATTTCTTCTTCTAACTCCAGTAATACTCAGGTATTCCTAACTTTCTGCAGACTACCAAGCAGTACCTTTGGAGGTGGGCATAGAACCTTATTTAGGAAACAGACTTTACAGGACTGCTGTGCCAAACCTAGCATCACCCCTGGACAGGATATCCAGGTTGTAGTGCTTCATAAATGTGTGTACTTTTTCCCAGGTAGCTGCTTTACAGTTGTCAACTAGTGGAACATCCCTTGCAGCTGCTAAAGTAGCAGCTGTCCATCTCGTGGAATGGGCCCTCAATCCTGTTGGAGGCTCCCTTCCAGCTTTAGTGTAACAGAACTGCATACATTGAACTGTCCATCGAGAAATGGACCTTTTCGATGCTGGGTTACCCTTTCCCACATCCCCATAAGTCAGGAACAGCTGTTTTCTGCCCTACCTAAGGTCCTTGGTGGCTCTCATGTAGTAGCTGAGAGCTCTATTGACATCCAGATTGTGAAGCCTTCTTTCACCAGAAGTGGAATGCTCAGTGAAAAAGACAGATAGGGTAATGGACTGGTTCAGGCAGAAATCGGAAACCACTTTAGGGAGAGACTTCCTGTTTGTCCTCAGGACCACTTTATCCCTGTGGAATGGAATATAGTCCTGTTCAATGCAGAGAGCCTGAAGCTCACTGATTCTTCTTGCAGAAGTAATTGCCACTAGGAAAACTTTTCCAAGTGACATATTTCAGATGAGCAGAGGACATGAGCTCAAAAAAGGAGGTCCCATGAGCTTAGCTATGCACACATTAAGGTCCCATGCTGGCACCGGTTCCCTATGAGGGGGATGCAGATGGGTCAAGCCCTTGAAGACCCTCCTGAAGACAGGGTCTGAAGCTATTGTCATGTTTCTTCCAGCAGAAATTTAAGCAGATGCTGCAGCCCCAGGGAGTGTAAATAAGAGAGGTAATCAAGAACAGCTGGAACCCCAGCCTGTGCTGGTATCAGATCCCTGGCCGAGCACCAGAGAGGGAACCTTTTCCATTTTGAAGCATAGATTTTCTTAGTGGAAGGCTTCCTGTAACCACTCATGATGTCCAAAACGGCCTCAGAGAGGTGTAGACCTGCATATTCTAGGTCTTCAAGAGCCAGGCTTGAGATTGAGAGACCTGAGATTTGGATATAGAAGTCTCCCCTGGTTGGAGGTTAACAAGTTGTGCCTTCGAGGGAGATGTAATGGCTCGGCTGCAGACATGGAGAGCAGAAGAGAGTACCACGGCTGCCTGGGCCAGTCTGGGGCTATCAAGATCATTGATGCTGACTGGGACCTGAGCTTGAGCAATACCTTGTACACCAGAGGTAAGGGAGGAAAAACATATAGGTGTTTCCCTGACCAGTCCAAAGCCAGAGCATCCAGAGGTAGTGTGCCCTGATCTGGTGCTCTGCAACAGTACTGAGGCACGTGGTGGTTCTGGTGGGATGCGAACAAGTCTATCTGTGGGATGCCCCACCTCCTGAAGATTACTTCCCCCACTTGCCTGTTCAAAGTCCATTCATGAGGGCCGGGTTGATTCGACTCAGAGCATCTGCTAAGGTGTTGTCCTTCCCTGACAGGTGGATTGCCTGCAGGAAAACTCCCAAGGAGTAAGCCAGGCTTCAAATGTTCATGGCCTCTGTGTAGAGAGGACCCAACCTGGTGCCTCCTTGCTTGTTTATGTAGTACATTGTGGTGGTATTGTCTGTTCTGACCTGTACCACCTTCCCTTGTACCAGTGTTATAAAGGCCTTCAGTGCCAAAAGCACTGCTCTGAGTTCCAGCAAGTTTATGTTCTGGAGTGACTCTGCACTTGACCAAGTGCCCTGGGTTGTGTGGTCCCCTAGATGGGCACCCCACCCCACTAGAGAGGCATCTGTTGTGAGAACAGCTGATGGAGAGTCTCACTGGAAAGGAACCCCTTACCTCAGGTTGGATTCCTCTTTCCACCACAGAAGTGCTTGTAACAGGGTTTTTATTACTGGAACCATCTTTGAGAAGGAATCTCTTCTCTGGCACCAGTGAGCCCTTAGGTGGAACCAGATGTCTCTCATTTGGAACCTGGATCCTAGGACTGTGCCTGTGGCTGCAGCCATATGGCCCAGGAGTTGTAGGAACTGCCTTGCAGTTTTTCTCTCATGCAGGCTGAATGAGTTTGTAATCAACTGGAGACTTCTTACCCTGTCCAGAGGCAGGTAGGCCCTGCCATGCAGGGTATTGATCTCTGCTGCTATGAACTGCAACTCCTGTGCAGGTAGGAGGACTGATTTTTTGTGATTTATTAGGAACCCCAGGGACTCTATAAGCTCCTGGGTGGTTTGCAGATGCTGTCTGACCTGGTCTGGTGATTTTCCTACCACCAGCCAGTCGTCTAAATATGGGAACACCATGACACCCTGTATTCAAAGGTGTGCCACTACCACTGCCAAGCATTTTGTGAATACCCTTGGGGCGAAGTTAGGCCAAATGGCAGGGTTGAAAACTGATAGTGATCTGATGGGAGTCTGAACCTGAGATATTTTTTGTGCAACTCCCTTATAGAGATGTGGAAATAGGCATCTTTTAGGTCCAGTGATGCCAACCAGTCTCCTTTTTGGAGTGTAGGCAGAATCAGTGCCAAAGTTATCATTTTGAACTTTGTTTTTTTTTAAATGCTTGTTTAGTACCCTGAGGTCCAAGATGGGCCGCCACTCCCCATTTTTCTTTGTGGTAAGGAAGTACCTGGAATAGAAACCCTTTCCTCTCTGCTGAACTGGGACAGGTTCCACTGCCTTTGACAGCAGCAGGTTTCAAACCTCTGCATCCAGCAGCTTCTTTTCTGTGAGGGAGGGTGAACTGAACACCCTGGTTCTGAGAAGAGGAAGGGATTTGAAATTCAGAGACAGTCCCTGACTCACTACCTCCAGGACCCTCTTGTCTGTGGTGATCCTTTGCCAAGCCTGGAGGTAGTGAGGCAGTCTGCCTCTGACAGGTAGTGAAGAGGCAGCCTGTGAAGACACATCAGGGTGTTTGCTTGCTTTGGGGTTGAGGCCGGGTTTCAGATCCCCACCTGGAACCCTTCTGCAATACCTCTGAAGTACCCTTGCTGGAGGTACTGTTGGTAATGGGGTGCAGCCACTGGCTGGAAAAAGGGCCTAGTGTGAAAGGACCTTCCCCTGCCTCCTCTTTCATAGGGTCTGGTAGATGGAGAGACTTTCCCTTTAGCAGAGTTACTCTTGAAGGTGGCTTTGTATTCATCCACCTTCTTCATATAAGCCTCTGTCGAGTCTCCAAAAAGTGAATGTCCCTCCAAGGAGAAGTCTAGAGCTTTTGTTTGGGTATTATGGATAAGATTTGTAGCTCTTAGCCAGGCAAACCTTCTTTGAGCAACAATGTTTGACATCCATCTGGCTACTGTGTCATCGGTATCAGCAACCATTTGGAACTGATACTTGGCTACCTCTAAGCCAAACCTGACAGTTTCTGCCAGGTCATCAGATGAGGGTGAAGGGGCTTTTTGTGCCATGGTCAATACAGACTGCCATAAGGACTTCTGGTACTGGGCAGTGTAGTCCTGGAAACTGGCCTGTCTAATAGCCAAAGAAGCAGACAAGTATCCTTTTTTGGCCATACTGTCGATCTTCCTGGACTCCTTACCTGGTGGATGAGAAGCCAAAAGCACCCTAGCCTTGTCACAGGCAGCTGCCTACACCACCCTCTGGTGGTCAGGGTGGGAAAACAGAAATGCTGCCCCTTCCCTTTCTAACTGGTACTTCTTATCCAGCCTCTTATCAAGAAGGGGTACAGAATTAGGGGTCTGTAAAATCTTTAAGGTATCCTTCTTGAAGAACTTATTGACAGGCAAGAGGAGTGTCTTTGTGGGTGTTAACACCATCATTTCGAGTTATTCCACCTCTTCTTCATCCTCTATTTGTTCTTTTGTGGTGATGTCCAAGGCATCAGCCATTTTTCTCACAAAAGTAAAATGTGAGGAATAATACTCGGTGGTTCTAGGAAGGGGACCAAAATCTTGCTTAGGGGAGACCTCAGGCTCAATGGATTCCCCTTTATACACCTCTTCATCATAATCCTCTTCCTCAATAAAAGAGGATTTACCAGTGCTGCCAGTCTGTCCAGCTGGGACTAGGACAGGTGACTGCTGACCAGTAGGAAAAATACCTTGTAAGGCCTGGACCACTTTAAAGGCCTGAGCAATTTCAAGAGGAGTAGGTAGTACTAGAGCACCCACAGAAGTCCCCCTTTTCTCAGTTGGGTGTTCTGTGTGCTTTGTTTTCTTTGTCTTTTTTGAGGGAACCGGGGAGTCAACCAGTTCAGCAAGCCTCTTAGTGCCCTAGTGTCACTCATCTCAGGAGTTAAGGCAATTATTGAAGTGGTTTCACCCACAGTAGAAGAGGGTATCGGTTGGTCAGAGCCAGAGGGAACCTTAGGTGGAGGAAGTTTTTTCTTGAGCCGTTCCAGGCATTTCGCCACTGTTTCTTCTGGGAAAGTTTTACAAATATCACATTCTTCATTAAGGTGATCATATCCAAGGCAAACCACATACATACTATGTTTGTCTGCCTTAGCAAACACTTCCCCACAATCAGAACAATTTTTAAAACCAAGTTCACCAGTTTTCTTTTTAGGTTTCTCTGACATTTTTTCAGAAACTGATAAAAATGTTAACCGCTAAACTATTTAAATGTTTATACAAAAAATTTAGCAGTTGCGGCCGGTTCCCGAACCGATGGGAACTGGAACCGATGAGAAAACTGAATCAAGACTAGCGGTTACAAAATAAATATTTAAAATAACTTTTAAGTAAACTACACAGGGTTTTTTTTATCAGAAAACCCTGAAAATAACTAAACTAAATCGGTTCCCCACTGGTTATACTGAACCGGGAGGAACCAACGAAACGTATTAAAATAATGCTAAACTAGGTTTAATTACCAGTAACAAATAGTAAAAAGCAGCAAATGAAAGAAAAAGATACTTGAATGTTTTTATAAATTTCTTCACGTCACAGGAACAAGTTGAAGAGCGAGACTCCGAGTGACTAGACTTTACAGGTGGAGAGTGAAATCTGAGGGGTTTAGAACTAAAGCAGTTAGTTCAAGGCAGTATTTGAATGCTTGTCACGTGCAAAAAGTTCCATCATTTGCATGCACTCTATCCTCTCTGGGCAATTCTGGCTTAAAGGCGCACTGCAGAAAGATAGGAATACCTGAGTATTACTGTGATTAGAAACACCCATTCCAGGCCATTCAGATGAACCTAGGTTTTTTTCGCATTCTTTTTTAGTATGAAGGATTAATTTCTTCATGAGACTGTGTCATTCTCATGAAAAAAGATTCCTTCATACCAAAAAGGAATGTGAAAAAAAATGAAGTCCAAATTCTTTTTTTGTATGAAAGAATCTTTTTTTGTGTGAGATTGTGTCATTATCACAAAAAAGATTCCTTCATACGAAAACAAATTTGGACTTTTGATTTTTTCCACATTTCAACTTTAACAAGCCATAACTCCATCAATATTTGCAGTTAAGGGACAGTCTATATATCAAAAGAAAGGTCTTAGTGTGTACTACAATATGAACACACAACACCCCAAAAACATTTAGGGTCCATATAAAAAGTCATAAAAATTAAAAAATAAAACTTCCCATAGGATACATTGTAATTTTAACAAACCATAAGTCCGACAATACTTGGAGTTAAGGGACGATGTATATATCCAAAAAAGGTGTCAATGAGTAGCACAAGACTAACACATAATCCCCTTCCCAAAGTTCATGGGGTATACACTGCATCCCAAAATTACCTCAAATCTTCACCATGGTACCAAATCCACTATAAAAGTCTGATCATCATCAAGAATTCCCCAAAGGTGTATCTCATCTATCAGTGCAACCATAGCAAATTCCAGAGCAAACCAACAAACATTTACTGACTTATGGGTAAAAAAAAAAAAAAACATTTTTGCCCATATACAATCAAGTGCTAGCAGTTAAGAGGGTAATTTAATATATTTTTCCCTTTGAAGTGAGTCCCACAAAAAACAATTACAACCAAGCCCCAGAGGGCCTGGCATCTATGGAGGAATGGATGTGTAGGGCCCTCCGGACCCTGTGCTTCCCTAGGCAGATGGATATGTTCACGCAGGCCCCAAAGGGACCTGTATGAATGAGGATACAATTATACTTTCTCAAAAACTAAGGAAATTCTTTGCAAACAACTGTGTTAATGCAGCAGTTAGGGTTCAGATTAAAGTGACAAAAGTGAGGAAATGTGATGTTAGGCTTTCCAACCCTAACACCCCACGCCCACCCTCCAAGCAGCAAAAAGGAAACAACAATGTGGTTGTGGCTGTCCTGAGTCTTGGTGAATCAGGGCTGGGGTCTTCCTTGGGGTTATCAACCCCAATACTTACCACCATTTCATATGATCTGCACATCAGAGCTTATTTACTGATGGAATGGGGGGATGATTAAGGTCGATAACCCCAAGAAAGATCACAGCCCTAATTCGCCAAGACTCAGGACAACCAAAACATGAAAATTACATACCTACCGCAATTCTTGATCTTCTCTTGTATCTTCACCATTCATTACTGATTGGGTGTAAGCCGGAGGCGTGCACCCACCACGGGAGTTTTTTTTTTTCCAGAGGAGTCGGCACCACCCCCGAGAGTGACGCATCGCGTGATGCGTGAGGGGTGGCCATTAGGCGCCGCGGACTCCTCCTCCATCCCAGTTCTGTTAGCTGGAGAGATGCAAAATAAGGATAAGAAAAAAGAGCGAGGCAAGAGAGCCGAGGGATAGAAAAAGAAATGGATATAAACTGAAAAAGGAATAAGCCAGTAGAGGACAGAAAAAAAGGAAGGAAATGCCTACCTTAAGGGACCGCAGGACCTCACTTCTGGGGCGGCTCCAAGGGAGGAACAGATAAAGAAGAGGAGGAAAAAAGAAGAAGAAGAGAGGGAAGAGAATGAGGGATGTTGGAAGGGGGAGAACTCTGCCCATTGAGATAATGGTTTAAAGTCTTATAAGCTCAGAACCAAAAACAAGGGAGCAAGGATCCCACTTGATAGGACTGAAGAGAAGGTTCAACCGAACTGCTTGCACAGATTGGACACAAAGAAAAAATTACTCACCTTAGTAATTGTGTTTCTTCTAATGGAGTCTTGCTGTACTCGGACCATCTGCAGTTAGCTCCAGCCTTTAAACTGTCCCGGAAAACAAAGGGTTAATTTTCTATGCAGTGCATAGAACATTGAGCTTGAGCTCGGTTGAGGTCTCTGTCTGCAGCCCTTTGAAACTCAAACCGTCAGATTCTTATGAGCAAAAACTCACTAACTACACTATGTGGAAATTGTAAAATTGTTACTAGCCAACTGGCAACAAAGAGTTTTGGATTCCCAAGGAAGACTCAAGTCAGGAAACCCAAAACCAAAAACCAATCCAAATAAGGATAACTACAACAAAACACCCAGACAAAAAGGAGGGTGTGTAAGAAGCACCTCTGGGGTGCAACACTGCACCTGCCCACCCACTTCCCAAAAACCAGGTTCTGAGAGGGGAGGCAGGAAGGGAGGTCAGAATACAGCAAGACTCCATTAGAAGAAACACAATTACTAAGGTGAGTAATTTTTTCTTCAGACAACATGAAGTCTTGCTGTATTCTGACAATCTGCAGAGACTACCAAGCAGTACCTCCATGGACAAGGGAGAGAACCTACTTTGGGAAAAGGCTCTGAAGTACTGCTGTGCCAAATTGAGCATCACTCCTAGCCTGGATATCCAGAGAGTAATGCTTGGTAAAGGTATGGACTGTTTTCCAGGTGGCTGCTTGACAAACTTCTAAGAGAGGGATATCCCTGGCAGCAGCCAGGCAAGCAGCTGCACCTCTTGTAGGGTGTGCCCTCAGGCCTAAGGGTGGAATCTTTCCCAGTTTCTCATAGCAGAATTGTATACAAGAAATAGGGGGTACCAAGACTGTCTGGCCCAGTCTGGAGCAATCAGGATCACTTTGCAAGGTTGTGACCTTATCTTGACTAGACCTTTGAACAGTAGAGAAAAGGTGGGTAAGGCATACAGAAATGTCCCTTCCCAGTTCAGAATCAGAGCATCCAGAGGGACTGAGCCCAAGACTGGGGGTCTGCAACAAAAGAGAGGAAGTTGGTGATTGTCTGGGGTTGCAAAGAGATCTATCTCTGGAATGCCCCACCTTGAAAAAAATTACTTTCAACACCAGAGGGTCCAGGGACAATTCGTGATGGCCCTGGAAAATCCTGCTCAGTGCATCTGCTAGCACATTGTCCTTCCCTGGAAGGTGGACTGCTATCAGAGAGGTCTGCAGGGAATAAGCCAGGGACCACAATTTCATGGCGTCCATGCACAAGGCCATGGACTGAGTGCTTCCCTGCTTGTTGATGTACCACATGGTGGTGGTGTTGTCTGTTCTGACCTGAACCACCTTGTTCTGTACTGACTGAGAGAAAGCTTGCAGGGCCAGAAAAACTGCCCTGAGTTCCAGGAGATTGATATGAAGAAGGGATTCCTGAGGGGACCATAGTCCCTGGGCAGTGAGAGCCCCCAGATGGGCTCCCCAGCTCAGAAGGGGAAGCATCCGTGGTAAGGACCACTGAATGAGACTGAGTGACAAATGGGACTCCTTGCCTTAAATTGCCCTGATCCTGCCACCATTGAAGAGCTTGGATCAGAGTCCGAGTCACTGGAATCAGTTTGGTAAGAGGATCCTTCCTTTTGGACCAAAAGGCCCTCAGATGGAACTGAATGTCCCTCATCTGAAACCCTGCCCCTGGGCCGACTGCTGTACAAGCTGCCATGTGGCCCAAGAGTTGAAGGAAATGCCTTGCTAGTCGGGATACCTGAAGGCTGAAGGAAGAAGCCAGTTCTATAAGAAGTCTTGCCCTTTCCAGGGGAAGAAAGGCTCTTGCTTTGACAGTATCCAGTTCTGCCCCTATAAAGGTAAGAAGCTGCACTGGTTCGAGAAATGACTTGGGAAGGTTGAGAAGAAATCATAGAGAAGTTAGCACTTGCTGGGTCACTTGCAGGTCTGACTTACCTTGGTCTGGAAACCGACCCACTATGAGCCAGTTGTCCAGATATGGAAAAATGGAAATCTTTTGCCTTCTTAAAAAGGCAACAACTACTGGCAGGCACTTTGTGAAAACCCTTGGAGCTGATGTTAGACCAAAGGGCATTGCTTTGAACTGATAATGGCATGAGGGCAACTTAAACCTGAGGTACCTTCTGTGGGAGCACCTGATGGGAATGTGAAAATAGGCATCTTTGAGGTCCAGGGAGGCTAGCCAGTCCCCTGGCCTTAGAGAGGGAAGAATTATTCCCTGAGTCGCCATCTTGAACTTTGGTTTTAAAAGATGTTTGTTCAGGTATGTTAGATCTAGGATGGATTGCCACTCCCCCGTCTTTTTTGGGGTAAAGAAGTACCTGGAGTACAGACCTTTGCCCCAGTGTAGGGCAGGAACTCCCTCTGTGGCTCTTTAGGCCAGAACAGATGAAACCTCTGCCTCTAGGGCAAGGGTTTTGGAGAGACCTGCAGGTGGAAAAGATCTGGCTCTCATCTTTGGAAATTTTTTGAAGCTGAGAACCAGTCCCTGGCTTACTACTTCCAGGACCCACATGTCTGAGGTAATAGACATCCAGTCCTGGACAAAGTAAGACAGCCTGCCCCCTACAGGAATAGGAGAGTCGATCCGGGCAGACCCAACAGGGTGTCTGCTTGGCAGGGGCCTTAGGCTGAGGAGTGGATGCAGCCCTGCTCATCCCCCTTCTGCCTCTCCCTGTGAAGAACCCCATCTGTGAAAAGGGAGAAGAGGCCTGTGCTTGGTAAAAAGGCCTGCCCCTGTCCCTAGATTGCTGCCTTTGAGGAGTTGCCTGCCTCTCCTTGGCCTTAGCACTCCTATAAGTGGTCCTGTACTCATCCATTTTCTTCATGTAATTCTCTGTCTGCTCCCCAAACAGAGAATTATCCACCACAGGAAAATCCATGGCCTTAGCCTGGGTGTCCTGTGAGAGGCTAGTACATCTGAGCCAAGCCATCCTCCGAAGAGCCACAGATGTAACCATGACTCTTGATGACACATCATTGGAGTCCACAGCAGCATGAAACTGTACCATTGATGCCTCAATCCCATCAGCAGCCACCTCCTCCAGCTCCTTGGCCAGCTGGGGGAGGCCTGTTTAGCCAGTGCCAGTACAGTGTCCCACCTGGACTTCTGGTACCTGGCTGTATAGGCCATATAGTTCGCCTGCCTGAGTCCCAAGGAAGATGCCATGTACTGCTCCTTTGCCATGGCATCTATCTTCCTGGAGTCTTTGTCTGGGGGGTGTGAAGCCAAGGGAATGTTTGCCTTGTCACAGGCAGCAGCCTGCACTACCCCAACATGGCTGCATTGCTGGTGTAAAAACTCCGTATCTGAGCCTGATAGTGTATACCTCTTGTCCATCCTTCTGTCAACAGGAAGTACAGAATTGTGAGACTTTAGGATTTTCTGTGTCTGTTTCCCAAAGGATTTGTGAAGGGGAATAGACAGCCTCCTGGACCCTGGGATGTCCATCATTTCCACATAATCAGGCTCCTCTTGATCCTCCATTGCCTCCTCCGTAGGAAGCTGGAGGGTTTCAGCCACTTTTCTGTAAAACAGGTAGTGGGGAGGGGACTAAGAAAGCCTAGAAGGGGAAACACCAGAAGGTCTGTCTGGGAAGATGTCTGGTTCCACAGGCACATCCAGACTTTCACCACCATCATCACCATCATCTTTAAACTACCCCTTCTCCTCAAACTCCGGTTCATAAAAGTCTTCAGGGACATAATCTTGAACCGGGGGAACCGACCGAACCGAACCCCTGCCAAAAGGTGCCGGATCGGTTGGAACTGGGCGATGCGATTCCACAATCCGAATCGCTCTGGCTATTTCCTCGGCAGTCGAAACATGAACCTCTGGATCCGAACCGGTCAATTTCTCTTTGTGTTTCCTTTTTGTAGGAACAGACCACTCAGGATCGGCTCTCCTCTTGCCCAAAGAAGTATTGCCCTGGTCAGAGGGCACTCCTTCTGGTTCTGTTGGAACCGAACCAGGCTGGCCATCCGGGTCAGCGGACTGCTCGGCCTCCTTTTCCCGAAGTCAACCTAATCTCTTCTCAAGGGTAGACTTAGGAAAATTATCACAAATTTGGCAGTCTGTATCGAGGTGTTCAAACCCCAGACAATAAACACAGGTGGTGTGGGGATCGGCCTTAGCAAAGACCTCCCCACACTCACTGCAATGCTGAAACCCAGTGGGCCCATTTTTTTCCTTGGGTGTCTCAGACATGGCCAACCTAACCAAACTTACCCTTTTTATGGCAACCGCCAGGCAAGACTCCCTTATCAGTTCCTAACCGTGTCACGGGTATTTTAAAAAAACGTTCAAAACACGTTTTTTTTAGAACCGATAAGGATCGGTAACCACACTTTAAAGTAAAATACAAGAATTCACTATAAGTGATCGGTTCAGTCGAACCGATCAAACAACTTTACAATTTCCACAAAGAATTCAGACAAAAACCTATCTAGTACTCACGGTACCGCAGACAGAGACTGAACCGACTATGCGGAATAAATTCGGCTTAAAACCGACAACTTTAACCAACTTTTGAACCAAGCTGAAGGAGAAATCTCCGGAGCGACTGTTCAGTGAGGCGGAGTAAAGAATCTGACGGTTGAGTTTCAAAAGGCTGCAGACAGAGACCTCAACCGAGCTCGAGCTCAACGTTCTATGCACTGCATAGAAAAATAACCCTTTGTTCTCCGGGGCAGTTTAAAGGTTGGAGCTAATAGCAGATAGTCAGAATACAGCAAGACTTCATGTCGTTTGAAGTGCAGATTCTCTAAACCTCCCTTCATCCCAACCCCTTAAACTCTAGCTGAGAGCTCACAGACTGCCAAGGCAGAAATTCTGTTCCGAAAAGAGCGTGCCCAACTAGGAAGGGGAAAGAAGCTCCCTAGCACCTTGTTAAGTGCTAACACAGATGTGTGTGGGGAGGGGGTGAGCTCTACAGAGGGCACCCCTTTACGTAAAGGATAGAGTGGGAACTCAATCGGACTCCCTGAAGGCAAGGCAAGAACATCAGCTCAAGGTAACTGTAGTCTCAGGACAGCAGCAACCAGCAGAAGCTGACCCAATAGGAGAATAAGATGTGCCAAAGGGAACCTGGAAAAAGGGGACGAGCCATTAAAGGGATGGTCTCTTTAAGTGTGAATTGAACATCATGGCTAAGAAAGAGCCAAGAGGTCACCCCTAGGGGCAATCAGAAAGAGTTCCCTCAGGATAGAAATAAATCCTACTCATTCCCCTTTACCTTCAGGAAATAGGATCCATCCAGAGAAGAACGGAAAAATCAAGAATTTTTTTTTTTTTGACTTAAAAGCCAACGAAGAAGAGGGAAGTAACAAGTAGGGAGGGGGAGACGCTGAAGTAGGAGGCCCTTTAGGGGAAGGTGGACGGGTATCAGTAATGAATGGTGAAGATACAAGAGAAGATCAAGAATTATGGTAGGTATGTAATTTTCATATCTTCCCTTGTCAATCTTCACCATTCATTACCACTTGGGTGAGTGCTAAGCCCTCCCCCAAAGGGGGGACAAGAGAAACCCTGAGGGAACAAGACCCTCAGCATCCTGCTGGTGATAAAGAAAAGGGAGAAACCCTGGGCTAATCAGACGAGAAGACTAAGGCTGAGTAGAGCTAGGAGGTGTCCCCTGGAGACAAGGAGACAGAGGAAGCCCCTGCAGAAGCCTCCTAGCCCTGGTGGAGAAAAGACGGGTCCCCTGGAAAGCGGAGTGAATCACCCTATGCCGGGCCAGGGGTGACAATCGTGATAGACAAAGCCATGCCATCTGCCTAATGCAGATCGCTGTCCCTGCAAGCCTGGAAGCCACCTCAATGGCGTTGTAAGATGCCCTTGCCTGGTGCCATGCTAGCACCAGGCCTATAGCAGAGAGGGCAATGGCCTGTCTAGATTGCTCCGTGTCAGGCACTGATGCTAGAAGCTGAGATAGCATCGACCATAGATGCCTGTTGTAGGCAGCATGGTGTGTCTGATGTGATGCAATACACAGCATCGCACGAGAGGAAGATACATAGATACATAGATACATAGACAGTGTCGGCAGATAAGGGCCTATGGCCCACCCAGTCTGTCCATTTAAGTCTGTAAGTTCAGTTTATGTTTTCCAAGAAGTCTGTTGCCCCTTACCCCTGACCTCCAGAATTCCTTTATGTCTATCCCATGCATTCTTAAATCCCGTGATTGTTTCAGCCCCCACCACTTCCTCTGGCAGGGTGTTCCACTTGTCCACCACCCGTTCTGTGAAGAAATTCTTCCTCACGTTTCCTCTGAATCGTCCTCCCTCCAACTTCATCCCATGCCCTCTAGTCCTGGAACATCTTTTTCACTTAAAAATAGTGCATTCCTGCACCCTGTTCCTCCCTGTAAGATACTTGTATGTCTCTATCATGTCCCCTCTCTCCCTCCTCTCCTCCAGGGAGTACATGTTCAGTGCCTTCAACCTGTCCTCATAGGACTTGTGATGCAATCCATGCACCATCTTTGTTGCCCTCCTCTGAACCTTCTCTACCCTGTCTATGTCCTTACGTAGGTAAGGTCTCCAGAACTGCACAGTGTACTCCAGGTACGGCCTCACTAGTGTCTTGTATAGTGGAATTATGACCTCCCTTTTCCTGCTGGTGATGCCCTGCCTATGCATCCCAGCATCCTATTTGCTTTACCTGCTGCCTTGTCACACTGTTTCTCTGCCTTGAGGTCATCACAACACAATGTCCAAATGGGACTTTTTCTTCTTAATGATTTATTTTAACATTTTGTATCTTTTGGCAACTAAAATATTGATTTTAGTAATTTATTTATTTATTTAAAAGTACTGACAGTGACCCATTTCATAATGCATAATAAGGCACTCCAGGAGTTGTTATGGTGGGCTAATGACCCTTCTCAGGTGATGGAAGCACTTGGCTTTGCTTCATGCTTTAATCCATCCAAAGCAAATGTTATCCAACCATAACCCCCCTCGGTCATGCCTTATTGCTTAATTAGCCACTGCCTAGCATTTTAACAACAAATTGCAATGAGCACAATATAATGTGATCTAAATGGAAATTGAGCCCATGTCATCAGTAAACTGCCCCAGTGCTCTACCAGCTGAACTATGAAACAAGTCTTTAACCCTGTGATCTTGATTTGACAGTTACTTCTTTGTTTCACAGTCTTCCGATCGATCAAACTGTAGAAAATCTGAATCCGGTGATCAGTCGTGCGTCAGGTGGCGGCGCTCGGAAGGAGTCTCTAGGGACACCAATCTTAAAGGTGGGTTGGGAGGAGAACTTAGGGACTCAGATGGGGCACAATAGCTCCTCCTGCAGTCTGCCGGGGCTGGGATAGGGTTGGTTGGAGACTGCCAGGAACGGATAGACGCCTCCCGGAAAGGAATAGGCCAGGATGGCACCACCAGATGTTGGACACTGAATTCACTGAGGAATTCACGCATCTCCCATTCAGTATTGCCTTGCCTAACAAAGGAGATACGGAGGGCCCCAACCATACTCGAAAGGAAGTGCTGATAATCAGTGAAATCAGGGTCGGACGAGAGGTGAGCAGAGGGTTCCTCTCCCTCTGAGGAGGGAGACGAGGAGGATGGGGAACTCGAATGTCCAGAGGACTCCTGCAGTGGTGGGGATAGGTGAAACACCCACTCATGCATACATCGAACATATGAGGGGATGGCCACCGCAGTGCCTCTGAACATCTCCCAGGACAACGGACTCGTAGGACCGACACGGCCCGGGAGAGAGGGTGGTGGCTGCAGAGGAATGGGAGTAGGGCACCTATGAAGAGGCAACTGTCCTCTGCTATGGCTCTGGAATCCGGGGAATGGAGCCCGAGCTGGCGGGGTCCCGGATAACAAACCAGGTCGCAGAACGGAACCCTGGGGATGCAAACCTTGGAAGAGCCTGGAAGGGGATCCTCCCCTGTGACGTACCTGGGGCTGCAAGGATCCAGAAGGGCAGCCCACAGCAACACCACCGAAGGGGCCCCTCGAGCCTGAGAGAGAGAGAGAGAGAGAGAGAGAGATGGGGCTCGGCACTACGGCTCCTACCTACACCTCGAGGGGTAGCAGGCGAAACTTGACGTGCTTCCCCTATCCCCTCAACCCCTCAGACTCAAAGGATGCCCTCCTCCTCCTCCTCAACACCAGTGACAGAGTATGTCGATCCTGGGATCTCTGAGGGGAGCCCCCAGAAGACAGGGCCCCTAGACCACCCTGAGAAGGCGCAGCAGCACAGGAGACGGCAGCTGCTACAGCCCCTTCTGGGAGAACAGACCCCACCCAACCCCCACGCCGTCCCCTCCCAAGGTCCCCAGGCCATCCCCAGCCTGGGAGTCCTCAGGAGAAGACTGCTGTGGAGACTGAGAAATGGGCACGCTGGGCTGCTTGACACCATGTCCCACAGAAGACTCCAATCCTGAGGAATCGGGGAGCCAGGACAGGTCCACGTCTGAGTCATCTGCTTCTGAAGAAGAAGTGACTAGAAGGACCTCAATACTGGGTACCACAGGAGTCTCCTGAGAAACGGCGCTGTGAACGACGCCAGTGCCACTCATGGCACTGTTCGGCATCAGCGCACCGGAGACAACGCCGGAAACTGGTCCTGAATCACCGGCAGCTCCAGCCAAGTCCCCAGCACCACCCTCGGTGCCAGGACCTGACACGGCGCCGCCAGCGGAGTCGACCGGCCCCGTGGCACTGAGAACCAAAACAGCGCTGCTGTGGGTGGTGCCAGGATCCGAGGCAGCACCAGTAAGCGGCGTCGACGGTCCACCCACGCCGGGCCCGGCAGCCATGGGCCACGACACTGGGGGAGCCTACACCTCCAAAGAGGTGACTGCCAAGGCGGTGTCCCCACCGTGGCCCCGGGAGGGGCCACCACGTTACCCCAACACCGCAAAAGAGGCCTCCTTCTCGGTAGGACTTGAGGATGAGGAGGTCTCCTCGTCTCCAGACCATATGGGCCTGGGAGGGGACCCGGAGGAAGGGTCCAAAGATCTGGTCTGGGAGGCCCGAGAGCGCGCCGTCCTCCAAAAGTCGTCGGGGCCTTGCCGATTTTGAACACGTGGACTTCAAGAACACAGCGGTCCATCGAGAAACAGGCGTCACATCTATCCATGTCATGGTTAGGTCCCAGGCACCGAAGGCAGACATCATGCCGGTCCATCACGGAAAAATGCCGGCCACAGGAGCACCGACACATAGGCGCATGGCCCACTTTTGACTTTCGTTTAGCTCCCGAACCGGACATGATGAGAAATGGAAATTACGTACTTACCATAATTATTGATCTTCTTGGACAGTCTCCATCACTCATTCACACTAGTGGGATAGCGCCGGAGGTGCTAGGACCAAGTGGGAGCCTAAGTTTTTTTGAAGGGCCAGTGCCGAGACAGGGCCACACATATGCAGCACTGCGAGACTAGCTGGCGCCTATGTAGGCTATCTCAGCGTCGACCCTCCAACCGCCTCAGTACCTTTTCGACTGAGGAGGTGCAGCGTAACTGGTGAGAATAACTCATCCTGAGCTTCTGGGCCTGAGAGGGCCCAGATGGCCTTTGCAAGAACGGTCAAAGAATAATGTCCTCACAGTCTGAACCATAGGACCATGAAAACCAGGAAAGAAAACAAGTGAACCCAGGGGATGGTGGGCGGGCATGTGAATGAGTGATGGAGACTGTCCAAGAAGATCAATAATTATGGTAAGTACGTAATTTCCACACCTTCCTGGACTAAGTCTCCATCACTCATTCACACTAGTGGGAGAGTACCGAGCTAAAACCAACAACCCTGAGTAGGGTGGTAGGAGACAGGGTTCACGCAGAAAGGACAGCCAAGGACTGTCCTGCTAAATAAAAAGAGCTGTCTTGTAAAGAGCAACTAGAACATAGTGTCTACAAAATAAGAGCTCGAGTTGTAACTCACCACTTTGCAGATGACTGCAATGGACACAAAATGAAAGTCTGCCAGGAAGCCACAACCACTCTAGGAGAGCGGCAAGAACTTGGCCTCACAAGTTGGTCTAGGACCAGAATTATTAGTGTCAAACACATGTACTAATGTAATGTAAAGGGACCTCAGGAACTGAAAGAGTCGGAGGTAAAGTCTACTGGTTCAGGGTAGACCGGAAAGGGCAGATGGAAACCCCCACTATCAAGTATGACTGACCTGTAAACAACAGGTCCAGGAGCACTTAAACCCCTTACTTGGTGAGCAAGGGGGTCCAGATGGGGTTAGCCCATCAAGCAGAATGGTCTCCACTTAGTCAGAGGAACCTTCCTGATGGAAGGCCAAGCACGACTTAAAAGCCTCTCGTGGTCGTCTAGTAGAACCAGATGAAAAAATTACTCACCTTAGTAATTGCTTTTCTTCTCATGGAGTCTTGCTATATTAGGACTTATTGCAGTTAGCCACTGCACTTGAACTGCCCCGGAGAGGAAAGAGTTAAATCCAGAGATTCTGGAGTTCTAAAGCGCAAGGGCGCTATACCAAAAATCTATCTGGGCAGTTTCAAATGAAACTGTCAGATCTTTACGAAGCTAACACTAAGCAACAAGTCTGTGTGGAAAGCTCTACACTAGGCAAATGGCTACCTACTAGTAGTAATAACAACAATAGAAACAACAATAACAATAATAAGAATGAATAATGGTATTATTAGTTTTCCCCCCTGACAAGCACTATTAGGAACCCCCCCTTCCCCCAAAGACTCAAGTCCAGGAAGGGGCCAACAAATCACTCAACCTGAAAACCCTAGTTCCCTAACCCTAAATAAAGAAGGTGAAGGAAGAACTACAATGGCATGACACAGTGCTTGCACTAATTTGCCACCCCCACCCCAGTAGAAGTTCTGAGAGGGGCAGGTTGGGGGGTGGTCCTAATATAGCAAGACTCCATGAGAAGAAAAGCAATTACTAAGGTGAGTAATTTTTTCTTCAAACACCATGAAGTCTTGCTATATTAGGACTTATTGCAGATTACACAGCAGTACCTCCATGGAGGAGTCAGAACCTACTTGGAAATAGGCTCTGAGCACAGCTGTGCAAAAACAAGCATCTCTCTGGACTGAAATCCAGTGAATAATGCTTGGTAAAAGTGTGAACTGTCTTCCAAGTAACAGCTCGACAGATTTCCAGAATGGGAATATCTCTAGCAGCCGCTAGAGATGCAGCTGTACACCTGGTGGAGTGGCCCTCAGTCCTGAGGGGGGCTCTCCTACCTAGTCTTTGATAACAAAAATGGATACAAGAGACAATCCACCTTGCAATTGTCCTCTTAGTGGCAGGTTCCCTTTGCCAACCTCGCCCTAGGTAAGGAAGAGTTGGAGGGATTCAAACCTGTGACCCTTGGTGCGTTACAAATAGTAGCATAAGGCTCTTTTGACGTCCAAGCTGTGCAGTCTCCTCTCACCTGAGGAAGAATGCTCAGTGAAAAAATCCTGGGAGAGAGATGGATTGGTTCAGGTGGAAACCTGAAACCACTTAGGGACAAACCCTGTGTTAGTCCTAGGGACTGTCTTATCCCTGTGGGGAGAGAAAATCTTCTTCCACTGCCAGGGCCTGTAGTTCCTTATGCCTGGCAGAAGTGAAACCACCAGAAAAAACATTTTCCAAGTGAGAAGCTTGAGCTCTGCTGGGGACAGAGGTCCAAAGGGTTTGCATTAACTGAGCAATGCAAACATTGGACTCCATGCAGGAGCTGGTTCCCGAAAAAGGAGGGTTGGTGTGAAGCAACCCCTTAAAAACTGGAAAACACAGGTTGAGAAGAAAGGAAGCAGGCTTCCCTGCTTGCAGAAAAACAGAGACAGCTGCCAAAGGAACCCTAAGGTAGCTGGCCTAAGACCTAAAGAATTTAAAATGGACCAAAAGTCCAGAAAATGGGCAGATAAAGCAGACTGTGGTATAATCTGCTTCTCAGCTCTCAGACTGAGAAACCTGTTCCACTTAGAATTGTAAGTGGCGCCAGTGAAAAAAGCTTCCTTGAAGCCTTTAAAATATCCGCGACACCTTGAAAAGGTGTAAATCAGCAAATTCTAACTCCTCAAGAGCTGCCTTGAGAAGGAAGAATTTGAGGTTCGGATACCACACTCTCCCTTGTGCAAAGGCCAGTAAGTCGTGGACTCTGGGCAAGCTCAGGGTAGGGTGGACTGTCAAGGACAGAGACAATGGGTACCAGGGCTGTCTGGCCCAGCTTGGAACAATCAGAATCGCTTTGCAGGGCTGAGATCTGATTTTTACTAGTACCCTGAAAGAAAGGGAAAAGGGAGGAAAGATGAACAGAAACTTCCCTTTCCAATCCAAGTGAAAAGCATCCAGGTGGGCTGATCCCAGCACTGGAGGCCTCAACAAAACAGAGAAAGTTAGTGGTTATCTGGGGCTGCGAAAAGATCTATCTGAAAATGAGCCCCATCTGGCAAGGACTGAACCCAGCACCTGAGGATTCAGAGCCCAATCGTGATGGCCCTGAGAATCCTGTTGAGGGCATCTGCCAGGGCATTGTCCTTCCTGGGAGGTGAACTGCTATCAGGGAGGTGTTCAGGAGTAAGCCAGAGACCACCACTTCATTGCTTCGGTGCACAAGGCTGATGACCGAGTGCCCCCTGCCTGTTGATGTACCACATTATTGTGGTGTTGTCTGTCCTGACTTGAACTACCTTGTTCTGGACAGAAGCTGAAAACTCCTAAGAGCTAGAAGACAGCTCTGAGTTCCAAAAATTGATGTGGGCAGAGATTCTAGGAGACCACACTCCCCTAGTGGACAGGTCGCCTAAGCGAGCTCCTCACCCTAACACAGGAGCATCCGTGGTGAGGGAATGAAGAGGACCCCTAGTTTTAGATTGCTTTGATCCTGCCACAGTGTAAGGCCAGGATCAGGATTGGTCACTAGAACCAATTTGGAAGGGAATCCTCCTTTGGGACCAATAGGCCCTCAGATGGAACTGAATGTCCCTCATCTGGAATCTTGCTCCCTGCACTACAGCTGTGGAAGCAGCCATGTGCCCTAGTAGTTGTAGCAAATGCTTTGCTGGTCAAGAGACTCTGGAGAGTAATGGAAGATGCCAGGGCAAGAGACTGCCTACCCCTTTAGAGGGGAGAAATGCCCTGGCTAACTTTGTGTTCAACTCTGCACCTATGAAAGTTAGTACCTGAACTGGTTCGAGAACTGACTTTGGTAAATTCAGCAGGAATCCCAGAAAGGTGAGAAGCTGCTGGGTGACTTGTAAGTGGGATTTTACTTGATCTGGAGACTGACCCACTAAGAGCAAGTCATCCAGGAAAGGAAACAAAGCAATCCCTTGCCTTCTTAAAAGAGCCACTACCATAGCTAGAATTTCTTGAATACCCTTGGCGCAGAGGTAAGGCCGAAGGGCATTGCCCTGAACTGGTAGTGGCCTGAGGGTAACCTGAGGTACTTTGGTGAGAAGGCCTGATCAAGACATGAAAAATAAGCATCCTTGAGGTCCAGGAAAGCTAGCCAGTCCCCTGGCCTCAGCCAGAGTTAACATTTTAACTTTGTTTTCAAAAGATGCTTGTTCAGGTACCTTAAATCTGAGATGGCCGCCAATCTCCTGCCTTCTATAGGTTAAGAAAGTATCATGAGCACAGCCCCTGCCCCGTGGCAAGGAGGGACCTTTCTACTGCTTTGCAGTTCAGAGGAGAAGAAACCTCTGCTCCCAAAGCAAGGGATTCAAGGATTTGCATGGACCTGTCTGGCTCTCATCTTTGGAAACTGCTTGAAGCTGAGAACCAGACCTATTACTTCCAGAACCCACTTGTCCAAGTTAGGGACACACAGTTCTGGCTGAAATAAAACCAACCTGCCCACTGGTATAGGAGATCAGGCCCTGGGCACCCCATCAGGGTGCCTGCTTGGCAATAGTCTTAGGCTAAGGGAGGGGACGGCTTATCAGTGCCCCATCTACCTCTGCCTCTGAAGAGACCCCTCTGGCGAAAGCAGAGGAGGCCTGAGCTCTACCTGGGCACTTTTGTAGGTAATCATCCATGTTTTTCATATAGCTTGTTTGTTCCTCAAACAGAGAATTACCACAACAAGAAACAAATCCATAGACTTTGACAGAGTATCTTGGGACAGATTAGTGCATCTGAGCCATGCCAACCTACTGGAAAGCTACAAGTGGTCATGACCCTAGAGAAACAAGATTAACACCAACAGCAGTATGAACTTGAACTTAGAGGCTTCAGTGCCATTAGCAGCCACCTGTTCCAACCGCTAGCCAGCTGGCCATGGGCCTGCTTGGCTAACTGCAATACTGCGTCCCACCTAGATTTCCTCAAATCTAGCCACATAAGCCATACAACTTGCCTGTCTGAGTCCCACAGAGCTGCCATATACTGTTTTCTTCCATGGCATCAATCCTCCTGGAATCCTATTCAGGAGGATGTGAGGCCAGGGAACTAGCCTTGACACAGGCTGCAGCTTGTACCACACCTACATGACTACACTGCTCAGTGAGGAAGTCTGTAGCAGAGCCTGACTTAAATACACCTTCTGTCCATTTTTTATCTTACAGGAGGGACAGAAGAAGAATCTTATAAAATCTTAGTTGTTTACTTCCTAAATGACTTATGCAAAGGAAAGACAACCTCCCAGCCCATCATTCCTACATAATCAGGCTCCCCTTTACTCATCCATAGCCTCCTCTAAAGGAAGCTGGGGGGATTCTGCAAGCTTTTTGTAAAACATAAATTGAGAAAGGGACTCAGACAGAATAGGAGGAGATTCTAAAAGTCTGTCTGGAGAAATGTCCGCTTAAGTGGGCACGTCCAGACCCTACCAGCCACACATGTATTGATCAATTTTCCTCCTCCCACTCCTGTGGTTCATAACAATTCCTCAACATCATAAACCTGAACCACTGGAACTGAACGAGCCACCTTTTACCAACTGTAGATGGTTCGACAGGACCTAGAAACAGTGACTGGACAATCTGTATGGCTTAACTACTTCTGCAGCAGTTGGAGAGACAATCTTGGACTCCAAACCTACTGATTTCTCTGTCATATTCTTATTTCTTTTTTTTTTTTTTTTTTTTAAACTGGTTCCTCTGAACCATCCTTTTGCCTGAGGAAGTCTAGCCCTGGTCAGAGGGCACTCCCTCTGGTCCAGTGGGTACTGGACCGGGCTGGCCATCCGGGTCAGCGGACTTTTTGGCCAATAGTTCCCTGAGCCGGCCCTATCTCTTTTCAGGGTGGCTGCAGAGAAATTTTAAACACCTGGCAGTCTGACAGGAGGTGGTCAGCCTCCAGACAATAAACACAAGTGGTGTGTGGGACAGCCTTGGCAAAGGCTTCCCCACAGCATCACAGTGTTGAAACCCAGTGGGCCCGGTTTTTCTTTTTGGGTTTCCCAGACATAATGCCAGCCTAACCAAAAACTTGCCCTTTTTATGGCCGTGCCAGGCAAGACACCCTTATCGGTTCCTAACCGTTTCACGGGTATTTGAAAAAACCCTATTTAAAATCAAGGTTTTTTTAGAACCGATAAGAACCGGGTACCGCACTCTAAAAGCCCAAAACTTTAAAACGTTAAAATAAGCAAACCGATCGGTTCAAAACCGAACCGATAACTAAATTTCCACACAGACTTTTCATTTTGTACTTACGGTTTACCAGATAGAGCTTTAACCGAAATGCGGTAAAATAATTACTTTTTGGCGGTTCAAATGAACCGAAAATACTCGCTTGACCGACCGAGCTGAAGGAGCTGATCTCCGGAGCGACTGTTCAGTGAAGCGGAGTAAAGAATCTGACAGTTTCATTTGAAACTGCCCAGAAAGAGCTTTGGTATAGCGCCCTCGCGCTTTAGAACTCCAGATTCTCTGGAGTTAACTCTTTCCTCTCCGGGGCAGTTCAAGTGCAGTGGCTAACTGCAATAAGTCCTAATATAGCAAGACTTCATGGTGTTTGAATCTACCCACTGCATATTCCAAAGGAATCATCCTGCCCCTGTGTGTACAACTGTAGTAGCAGTCTCTGAACTCAGGGAAGAAAGGAAAAAGCGTACAGGAGGACGTGTCCACTGCAAAAAAAAACATTCCGACAGAAAAAAAAAAAACAGGGGCTGGATTTCTAAGGCAAATAGAGGCAGATGTGCGTCGAGGAGGGACACAACAGGACCAAGTTAGGGCTAACCCATTTGTTGAAGTGACTGAAAAAGGCAGTGACTCAATGCGGTGAGGCACTACCCACTCTGGCCTCCCTGAAGGGCGTAGGAAAGGATTCTAGTTTGTTTGCTGAAAAACAAACATCATAACTCCATCATGCACTTGAAGAGGATAGCTTTGTGAGTGACTGGCATGAGAAGCTACCTCAGAAAAAAGACCTACTTGACCTTCCGTCAAGAAGGAGAAAATCGCCTGTTAAATTAAGCAAGCAAGGAAGTAGGAACCTGAGTTCCGACTCTGTAGAGAGTCGCTTCTGCTGCTACAAGGCTCTGCTCAAGAGAAGAAAGCCTGATAAAAAGAAAGGGGAATTAACAGATTGGGCAGTCGCCTAGGTCTAGGAAATGTCTCTGAATGACAGAAATCTCTCTTAGAGAAAGAGATGACCCATACTGCTGCGGGATCAGACTCCCCTTAGGGGACGAAGAAATCAGGTACTCTTTACCGTACTCTGGAGACGAGCGCCTCAGGCGTGAGGCAGAACCTGACCAGATCCAAAAAAGTGGGGTATCGGGTAATTTCGGCTAGGCCCTGAGCTGTGATAAAAAAAAATTATTTTTATTAGTCCGAACCTAACAAGGCTTTCAGGCTGCAATTTCACAAGGATTGTCTTCATACAAAATGATGAAGATGTTCTCCATCTGAGTGCAGAAGAAGTCTGAGCGTCCATACTGAAATCATGACCAAACTAATACTCACAGCTGGAGAGATGTTAACCACCTGTGCTTAAGAAGCCACCGAAGGGGCAATATCACACGGGGGCTATATACTCCTATCAAAGGAGAGGAAGAGCCAGAGCAACTCCCAACCATTAAATTAGAATGTTCCACAAAGTGTAACTGTCTTGACAATTGAAAAAAGTCTAGATGCAGAAGTGTATGGTTCACAGACGCAGTGTGAAATACTATAGTGGACCCCATTACTGAGGAACTACTGAAAAGATTTTCCATCACGTACTCTGATGATAGACAGGACGTGCCCTTCAGTATATAAAATGAGTCGTCCGCTGTATTACTGACCAGAAGGACAGGGAAAGACCCATCTAGATGCACTTCTACCCTAAAAGAACCTCCAAGAGAGGTCTAGGTCGGAGCCATTAGAGACTCCGCCATCAGGAAGAATGTCGAGGACCATGGTACCATGTAGGGAGCCGAGAAAGTGCTGAGCAGAATGATATTCCGCTGGCAGAGCAGCACAGCAGAGTTCCATCAGCAGAAAACTGCTGGATGACGCAAGATCCTACATAGACCGCCGATCACTAGGATGTGTGGAAAAAATAATCCACAGAACAGGAGTTCCTTCTGCGATAAACATCCAGCCACAAGTTCTGTGGAAAGGAAGTCTGAAAAGGAAAAATGTGTCACTAATTCTGCTATACAGCACCCACTAACACCCATGTGGCACCAGCATCACTCGTGGCACAGGTGGGCATCAAGCAGTACTTATGCCAACCTGGGCGATATCTGAGGGCAGCCACGGCAGTCACCCGCAGGCACCCCCGGCACCCATGTAGCAATGACACCTGAGGGCGCCCCTGATACCCATGGCACCATGGTACCCATGACATCCATGGCAAGAATGGCACCCGAGGGCACCAGTGGCACCCACGGGCCACCAGTGGCACCCATGGGTGCCTGTGGTGACACCTGTGGCACCCGTGGTATTCATGGCACCAGCGGCATCCATGGCACCCATGGGCACTCACTGCACCACCCTCGGCACCAAGAGGTGGCACCCTTGGCACCCATGGCACCCACGGGTGCACGGCGCCACCCAAACACCCGCGGCACGACTGACGGCGCCGACAACCAATGGCAGCAACCAGAGCACCCATGGCACCGCACAGAGCAATGGCGCTGACCCATGGTGCCGACCAGGGCACCGAGGCACGGCGCTGATCAAGGCACCAAGGCTCAACGTCGACCAAGACACCGAGCCACAGCTCCGAGGCACGGCACCGACCAAGACACTGAGCCACGGCACCGAAGGAAAATGCCAATGAAATCCTGAGAAGGGGAGAAGGAAAAATGTGGTGCCCGTACTGGCCCCTGCATGGAAAAGGAAGAGGGGGGTAGGCATGAGGGGTCGACATGATGGCAAAGGCACCAAGAGGGCACCTCGCCATTCGTGATCCAATCGACCCAGCTCCAGTCCAATGGCTCCAAGGCCTGGAGGTCCCGAAATCAGGAACAGAGCCAGAAAAAACTGGAAAGTCAAACCCCCTGCTCCATAGGAGCAGCCCAGAGGTGAAACTGCCCACCGGAGCTCCAATGAGGACAGAGATGGTGCTCAGAGTCGAGAATGCAGCTGCTAGGAGTGGGGCCAAGATGAACCCACCAAAGTCGGTTCAGGCCCATTGCCCCTCCCAACAAAACAATCCTCGTGCAGACTAGGTGGGCCAAGCGGTCCTTATCTGCCGTCAAATTCTATGTTGTTTCTATGTACCAACGGGCAACCTCGAGCAGCACCAATTCTTCTTCCCCCAACGAGGAAGAGGAGCTCAAGGTTAAGCAGAGCTGGATCCCCGGAACCGCTAGATTTATGCTTCAGAGGACTGTCCTCCCCCCGAGCACAGGACTGTCCGTAGTCAGACCCCCCCCCCCGTTAATTAAGGGCGGCGGACCGGACACAGCCCCTCTACCATAAAAACTTTCAAATGAAGTCCTCCTACCGTCACCGCTACTGTCTAAGAACGACTCCGTTGATGGCAGGAAAGAATTTCTTTTTCTTCTTCTTCATAATCTTCTTCTTGATCGTAAAATAAGAAATTACTACTTAAAATATTAAATTAAACGTTAAAAGCTGCTGTCGTATAGACGAAAACTTAAGACTCCGGCAGACGAGCGATGTCGACATCCAAGCGTACTCGATGGTGGGAGAAAAGGAACTGAGCGGTTGGAGGGTCAATGCCGAGATAGCCTACATAGATGAGAGCTAGTCCGTGGGCGCCGCCATCCGTGGTCCTGTCTCGGCACCGACCCTTCAAAAAAATTTAGGCTCCCGCTTGGTCCTATGCCTCCGGCGCTATCCCACTAGTGTGAATGAGTGATGGAGACTTAGCCCAGGAGGATGATAACCTAAAACACAGCAAAGCTCCCGGTGCCATCGAAAAAGAAAATGGAACGGACTTACCAGAGTCAACGGCGTTGGGGGAAAAAACAAACCGAGATGAAGGAGTCGCTTCACACGATGAATTAGGCCAATGGTGCAGAACAAAACTTTCCACACGCGCAGCAGGTGCAGCCTTGATGGCAGGAGAAACAGAACTGGGATGGATACATAGATACATAGACAGTGTCGGCAGATAACGGCCTATGGCCCACCCAGTCTGCCCAGTTGAGTTTGCAACTTCAGTTTATGTTTTCCTAGAACTCTGGTGCCCCTTACCCCTCACCTCCAGAATTCCTTTATGTCTATCCCGTGCATTCTTAAATCCCGTGATTGTTTCAGCCCCCACCATTTCCTCAGGCAGGGTGTTCCACTTGTCCACCACCCGTTCTGTGAAGAAATTCTTCCTCACATTTCCTCTGAATCGTCCTCCCTCCAACTTCATCCCATGCCCTCTAGTCCTGGAACATCTTTTTCGCTTAAAAATAATGTATTCTTGCACCCTGTTCCTCCCTGTAAGATACTTGTATGTCTCTATCATGTCCCCTCTCTCCCTCCTCTCCTCCAGGGAGTACATATTCAGTTCCTTCAACCTGTCCTCATAGGACTTGTGAGGCAATCCATGTACCATCTTTGTTGCCCTCCTCTGAACCTTCTCTACCCTGTCTATGTCCTTACGTAGGTAAGGTCTCCAGAACTGTACACTATACTCCAGATGGGGCCTCACTAGTGCCTTGTATAGTGGAATCATGACCTCCCTTTTCCTGCTGGTGATGCCCCTGCCTATGCATCCCAGCATCCTATTTGCTTTACCTGCTGCCTTGTCACACTGTTTCCCTACCTTGAGGTCATTGAGGAGGAGTCTATGGCGCCTAACGGCCGCCCCTCGCACATCACGTGATGCGTCACTCTTGGGGGAAGCACCGTCAGCACTGACTCCTCTGAAAAAAAAAAAACTTCCGTGGTGGGTGCATGCCTCCAGCTTACACCCAAACAGTAATGAATGGTGAAGATTGACAAGGGAATATCATGATGTTTTTTCCTTTTTGCTGCTGGAAGGGTGGGGGTGGGGAGTTAGGGTTGGACCCTAACACCATATTTCCCTACTTTTGGTGCTTTAATCTGAACTCTGACTGGTGGATTAACACATTTTTTTGCAAAGACTCTCTCTCTATATATATACATATATATGTGTGTGTGTTACAAAGAACCACCAGGTGAGTGACCTCTTTAGAGGTTCTGTCACGATGGGAAAGGACTGCTGGTGAGTGGTTGGAGACAACTGAGTACTGAGCATCCACTGAGAGGTTCTCATGTGGAGATGAGCTAGAGGTACAGTGAACACTGAGGATGCTATGAGACCCAACATCCGTTGCATCAAGATAGCTTGAACCGAGCTGTTTTCTCTGATGTACCGGGCCATCTGTAGGATATCGCTCCTTCTGTCCTCTGGAAGAAAAGCGTTCACACAGGAGGTATCCAGAACAGTTTCTATGAAAAGGAGTTTCTGGGAGGGCTGCAACTGCAATTTGTTGAGATTTAGCAGGATTCCCATGGACGTGAGGAAGTCTGAAGCTTTGACTATGACGTCCAGAGTTCCAACGGCTTGATAGAAGCCAGTCGTCCAGGTATGGAAACACTTGAATTCCGATTTTTCTGAGATGTGCTGCAAGAATTGTTTAACACTGTAAAAACTTGCAGCGCTGAGGATAACCCAAAGGGCAGGACTCTAAACTGATAATGTTGACCCAACGCTACAAACCTCAGGTATCTGTGGTGCTTTGGGTGTATAAGAATGTGTTGGTAGGCATTCTACATGTCCAGGGAGGCTAGCCAATCGAATTGATGAATCAAAGGTAGAAGGGTACCTAGAGATATCATCTTGAGCTTTTCCTTGTGAAGAAATTTGTTTAACTTTCTGAGATCCAGAATGGGGCGCATGCCACCAGTTTTCTTCGGAACTATAAAGTAACGGGAGTAGAAATCTGTATTTCGTTGGTCCAGCGGAACTACTTCTACTGCCCTGTTGTTTAGAAGGCCTTGCACCTCGGAATCAAGATGGTCTGACTGTACTGCTGACAGTCTGGACTGTCGTTTCGAGGGATGATCCAGGGGGGTTTCTGAAAGACTGAGTGAATACCCCCTCATGGATTATCCAGAAGACCCATTTGCCTGATGTTATAGACTTCCACCAGTCGTAGAACTGAGTCAGATGTCCTCCCACTGCTGAGGAAGAGTCCCCTCAGGCAGTTGAGGTGGTACCTGGGCCAAAAACTCAGAAGGTGGCACTAGGGGCTTTGGGAGCTTGTGCCTTCTGCTGCATTTTCTTTTGTGGCTGTGGGGTGTGGCTTTTGTTAAAGCCCCCCCTGCCTTTGCCCCAAAAGGACTGACAGTTATGAAATTAATGTTTATTGGTACCCCCCCCCGAGAGGGGGCGGGGGCGGGTCAAGCTATCTTAATGGCTGACCTAGTCTTCTGTGTGGCTTCCAGAGCTTGTTCCACCTGGGGTCCGAACAGATACATACCATCGAAGGGTAGGGCCATGACCTGCTGCTGGGCATTAATCTTGCGAAGTCTGATGCGTAGCCAGAGTGGCGTCGGGTATAAATGCCCATCGCCGCTGCTCGAGAAGCAGTATCGAAAGCGTCCATTGCAGCTTTAACCTGTTGGTTACTGTACTCGATGCCCCTGGCTATGGTGTGAAGTAGCTCTGAATTAGTTTCTGACTCAGGCAGCGCTTCTACCATTTGCTTGAGCGAATGCCAAAGGGCATATTCATATTGAGAAAAATAGCCCTGGTAGCTGGCAATACACATACCCAGGGTGGAGGCAGCAAAGACTCTCTTACCTAAGGTGTCTATCTTACGAGATTCTTTATTCATAGGCCGGGCTGAGGATGCCTGAGGGAGGACAGCCTTGTCATTCTCTGCTATGACTACAATGGGATCAGCAAAAGCTTGTGAGGCCAATATGGGTCGAACCTTGGGAGCAGCATACTTCCTATCTATGGACTTAGCCACGGAAGGGATTACAGCAGGATTGTTCCATACCATCTGAGTAAGGGTCTCAAAAGATGGTTGTACCAGAGGAGTTAAATCCATAGAGATCTCAGGGACATGTAGGTATTAGAGTCTTAAAAGCTTCCCAGGATCGATTTCTGTAGTCTGTAGCGAAAGAGTGAAATTTAAATTTTTCAGCAGAGACTTAAGGGAAAGGTCTTCAACCACAGGCTCCACAGCAGGATAACTCCTGCTCCTTCAACATCAACACCCAGACGAAGATCTGGGTCAGGCTCAAAATCATCTCCTGACAGTCCGGGGGGGGACTGTATGGACAGGAAAGGAGTGAAAATCAGAATGGAAATTAGAAGATGAAAGAATCGGAGTTGAAAAGCCTTGGAGGCTGGACGGCGCTGCACCAAGCATCGGCGCCGATGAAGAACATGGCGCTGAACCCAAGGAAGTCGGCACCATCAGAAACAGCCCAGCACATGGCGCCGACAGAGCCCCCAGCATCGTGGATGGTGCCGACAGAGCCCTCGGCGCTGACAGAGCCCTCGGTGCCGCGGATGGCTCCAAGAGTGTCCCAAGGTTCCGAAAACTGCAATTTGAAGGAAAAGGAGGAAAAGTAACAGGAGATAAAGGCATCAGTGTGAGCCCCTGCACCGCAGTCATGTGAGGGGAGAAAAATGAAAATTACGTACCTACTGTAATTCTTGATCTTCTGTTGTATCTTCACCATTCATTACTGCTGGGTGTAAGCCGGAGGCACGCACCCGCCACAGGAGTTTTTTTTTTTAAAGAAGAGTTGGCGCCGATGGCGCCACCCCCAAGAGTGACACACCATGTGATGCACGAGGGGCGGCACATTATGTCGTAGACCCTCCTCCATCCCAGTTCTGTTAAATGGAGAGGCAAAATAAGCATAAGAAAAAAGAAAAGCGAGGCAAGACAGCTGAGGGATAGAAAAAGGAAAGGATATAAACTGAAAAAGGAATAAGCCGGTAGAAGACAGAAAAAGGTTGCTTACCCTAAGGGACCACAGGGCTTCACTTCTGGGGTGGCTCCAAGGCAGGAACAGATAAAGGAGAGAAAGAAGAAGGTAGAAGAAGAGAGGGAAAAAAGGAAGAGGGATGTAGGTAGGGAGGGAAGAAAAAGTCTGCCAATTGAGGAATGGTTTAAGGCTTATAAGTTCAGAACCAAAAACAAGAGAGCAAGGATCCCATTTGGTAAAACTGAAGAGGAGGTTCAACTGAACCACTAGAACCGCTTGGACACAAAAGGCAGATTCTCTACACTTCCCACCATCCTCAACCCCTTAAACTCTAGCTGAGAGCTCACAGACTGCCAAGGCAGAAATTCTGTTCCAAAAGGAGAGCGCCCAACTAGGAAAGGGAGAAGCCCACTAGCACCTTGTTACGTGCTAACACAGCAGAGTGTGTGTGTGTGGGGGGTGCCCTACAGAGGACATCCCTTTACGTAATGGGGAGAGTGGGAACCCAATCAGACTCCCTAGAGGCAAGGCAAAGAACACCAACCCAAGAAATTGTAGTGCCAGGACAGCGCCAAGCAGCAGAAGCTGACACAGTAGGTGACTGAGACCTGCCAGAGGGCACCTGGAAATAGGGGACCGGGCCAAGAAAGGAGCAGTCTCTTTAATTGTGAATTGAGCAACATGGCTAAAGAGAGCCTAGAAGTCACCCCTAAGGGTAATCAGAAAGAGTTCCCTCAGGACAGATAAAGTCCGCTCGTTCCTCCGTTCCCCAGAGGGGAGGGATCCATTCAGCAGGACGGAAGAAAAACCATGAGGTTTTTTTTTTTTTTTTTGGCTTAAAGGTCAAAGGAGAAGGAGGATGAACAAGCAGCGAGCGGAAGACACTGAAGAAGGAGGCCCGTGAGGGGATGGTGGCCGGGAATCAGTAATGAATAGTGAAGATACAAGAGAAGATCAAGAATTACGGTAGGTACATAATTTTCATATCTTCCCTTGTCAATCTTCACCATTCACTACTGCTGGGTGAGTACCAAGTCCTCCCCGAAGGGGGTCTGGATAGGCCCTGAGGGAACAGATCCCTCAGCCTCCTACTGGTGAAAAGTAGGAAGGGGGAGACCCTAACCAATAGACTAGGAAGTCTAAGGTGGGTGAGGAGGAGGAAGTGTCCCCCGTGGGCTGGGGGAGGGAGGTTGCCCCTGAAGAAGCCTCCTCACTGTGTGGGAAAAAAGGCAGGTTCCCCAGAAGACAGAGTTAGCCACCCTACGCTGGGCAATGGGTGACAGTCTGGAGAGATGAAGCCATGCCGTCCGCCTAATGCAGATTGCTGTCCCTACTAGTCTGGACGCCACCTCGTTGGCATCGTAGGATGCCCTCGCTTGGTGCCTTGCAAGCTCCAGACCCTGTGCAGAGAGGGCAATGGCTTGTCTAGACTGCTCTGAGTCAGGCAAAGAGGCTAAGACCTGAGCCAGCATCGACCACAGATGCCTGTTTTATTCAGCGTGGTGAGCTTGATGAGATGAGATGCATAACAACGCACGACCAGAAGAGAAAACCCTTCGTCCCCACTGGTCGAATTCAGCAGAATCCGAATCCGGAGGCTTGTCGTTCGCCAGGCGCCGAAGCCCAGAAGGAGTATCTAGGGATGTCAAACCTGAAGGAGGGTGAGGCAGAGAACCTAGATACTCGTGGGGGACACACTACCATCTTCTGCAGTCTCCCGGGGCTGGCGAAGCAGTGGCTGGAGACTGCCAGGTGCAGACAGACGCCTCCTGGAAGGGGATCAGCCAAGAAGGCACCACCAGATGGCAAGCACTGAATTCACTAAGGAAAGCATGCATCTGCCACTCGGTATTGTCCCAACGGATGTAGGAGACATGAAGCTCCGAAACCAGCCTCGAAAGGAAATGCTGATGGTCTGTGAAATCAGCATCAGAGGAAAGGTGGACAGAAGGTTCCTATTTCTCAGAGAAGGAAGATGAGGAGGAAGTGGAGCTCGAATGCTCAGAAGACTCCTGCGGCGGGGGGGACAGGTGGAAAACCTGTTCATCCATGGCCCTCACATAGGACGGGAAGGCCGCCGCAGAAGCTCTGAATGCCTCCCAAGTTAATGGCCCAGTGGGCCCCACATGGCCTGGGAGAGAGGGAGGTGGTTGCAGAGGGATGGGCGAGGGGCACCTAATAGCACGTGCCCGGCCTCTGCCAGGGCTCTGGGATCCAGGTAATGATGCCGCCAAGACTGGGGACCCTGAGATCATGCCGGGTTGCGTAGTAGAAAGGGTAAGAGGCAACTCCGGAAAGAGCCCTGAAGGGGAATCTCCCCTGTGACGTGCCTGGGATTGCATGAGTCCAGAAGGGCAACCCTCAGAACTGCCACCAGAAGGCACTTTAGAGACCTTACGAGAAAGGCGAGGATCAGCACTGCGACTCCTCCCCACACCCCGCAGGGTGGTGGGGGATCGTCGCCACTCCTGACCACTGCCCCTCAATCCTTCGGAATCTGAAGCAGCCCTCTTTCTCAAGACCAGTGGTGGAGGTCCCTACTGAGCGAGACCCCGAAGGGAACTCACCGAAGCAGAGTCCTCCCCTCTGCTGAAGGACCCGAGCAGCACTAGGAATGGCAGCTGCCAGGGACCTCCGAGAAGAGGGTATCCTCTCCGGAACACCCAAAGGGTCCACCACAGAAGACTACAGGCCACCTCTAACCATGGAATCATCCTGGCTAACCAGCTCTGGAGACTCTTGGAGAGGAAAACTGGAATGTTTAGCAGGAGGTTCTGAGCCAGAAGACTCCATCCCTTGGTCTGGGTCCTCACCTGAATCGTCCTCCAAGGAGGAGGGGTTGACAAGGGAAGACTACATCGTAACAGCTGCAGGAACCTGCTGAGAGGCGGCATCAGGCCTGGTACCGCCGTAGGCCACGATGCCAACCACGTCTGCAGAGTCATCCACACCTTCAGCGGCACCAGGTAGTCAGGCCGCACTGCGAATGGCACTGCCCGAGTTAACGACAACGCGAGCAGCGGCGAGACCCAGCATGGCACCATGAGTGGTACACCCGAGTCCCCGGCGCCACAAACGGTGCTGAGGCCCAAGATGGCACCGCCAATGGTGACGCCCGAGTACCCGGCACCACGGACGGTGCCGAGGCCCAGCGCAGCACTACAAATGGCACCGTCTGAGTCCCTGGCACCGCGGACGGCGCCGAGACTCAGAATGGCACCGCTGACAATGCCATCTGAGTCCCCGGTGCCACGAATGGCGCCGAGACCCAGAACAGCACCACTGACGGCCCAGCCAGAGTCATCCACATGTCGAGCTGCACCAGACTCTACGACGACAAGGGCAGGCAAGAACGAGGGTCCACCAGAGCTGGGCCCCGTAACCGGGGGCTGCAACACCGGAGGAGCCTGCACCTCCACGGAGGTGACTGCCGGGACGGCGCCAAAGGCGCAACCCTGGAAGGGATCACACTGTTCCTCTGGTGCCGAAGAAGAAACTGCCTCCTCCTCGGCAAGGCTGGAAGTGGAGGAGGCTTCCTTCTCGCCGGGTCATATAGACCCGGGAGGGGATCCAGAGGAAGGGTCGAGAGATCTGGCCTGGGAAGCCCTCGGGCGACGTCGCCCTCCGAAAGTCGGTGGAGCTCGTCTGACTTTAAATGCGCGGACTTCCAACACATGGCGATCCATGGAGAAGCAGGCATCACAATGATCAATATCATGGTAGGGTCCCAGACACTGGAGACAAACATCATGACGGTCCATAATGGAAAACTGCCGGCCACAAGGGCACCGATGCATAGGGGCACAGCCCACCTTAGACTTGCATTTTGCCCTCAAACCAGACATGATGCAAAACAATTAAGGAAAAACACAGAAAAGCTCTTGGCGTCGTCGAAATAATATAGAAAAAAGAATGGTCTTACCAGTCGACGACGTCGAGAAAACAGGATGAAGGAGCTTGACAGCTTCGAGTAGAATACGGCCTATGATGCAGTACTGAATTCGGCTCCGTGCAGCAGGTGCAACCTCGATGGCGGGAAAAACAGAACTGGGATGGAGGAGGAGTCTGCGGTGCTAACAGCCACCCCTCGCGCATCACGTGGTGCGTCACTCTCGGGGGCAGCGCCATCGGTGCCGACTCCTCTTTAAAATAAAAAAAAAAACTCCCATGGCGGGTGCGTACCTCCAGCTTATACCCAGCAGTAATGAATGGTGAAGATTGACAAGGGAAGATCACCTAAGCACGGAGTCGACGCCACCGAAGAAGGCGACTAGGATGGTCCAGCCACCCTACTTGGTCTCTCGAGCGACACGAAGGCCCCGGAGTGACTGGGTCAGGCAGCTGGACCAACCTCTGAGTGAGCCCATTGCTCCATAACAGCAGCCCACTGGTGAAAATGCTCATCAGAGGCCCGTCCAATAGGCGGGGACGGGCTCCGATGTCGAAGAGGTTGGGCACCGGAGCCAGAAACTCTCAACTCTGAGAGGGGAGGTGACTGCTGCCTAGCCCCAATGACCAGCCGCCGATGCACAGACATAGCAGACATAGCAGAAGGTGACCTCGAGTGATGCCTTCTCTCTCTTGACTTGTGCGCCGAAGAAGAACTCGAGGCCGAACGGTGCCGCAAATGGGACTGTTTCCTTTTACGCTTTTGGGGGGACCACCCATCTCCCTGAGCATTGGACTGTCTGCTGTCAGACCCACCCTCTGGGGAGGGCAGCGGACTGGACCAAGCCCAGCTGACTGAAGAAAAAATTACTCATCTTAGTAATGTTGTTTCTTCTAATGGAGTCTTAATGTATTCTGACATATTGCAGTGATGTCCAACCTTTGAACTGCCCCGGAGATGAAAGAGTTAACTTTCCATGCCAGGCATGGAATGCTGAGCTTGAGCTCGGTTGAGACTCTGTCTGTTGCTGTTTGAACTCAAACCGTCAGATCTTTACAAGCTATACTCACTGGGTGTCCTGTGTGGAAATTGTAAACTTACACTAGCCAACTGGCTACTAAATATAAAAAAAAGATTTTTTGGTCCCAAAACAAAGACTCAAGTCAGGAAACCCAAAAAATAAAACAAAACACAACACTCACACACCCAAACTAAAGGGGTGAGAAAAGAAGGGGTGGGGGCACCTCCCAAGTGCCAACACTGCTACTGCCCACCCACATCCCAAAAACCAAGGTTCTGAGAGGGAGGTGGGGGAGGTCAAAATACAGCAAGACTCCATTAGAAGAAACAACATTACTAAGGTGAGTAATTTTTCTTCAAACAACATGAAGTCTTGCTGTATTCTGACTTATATACAGACTACAAGCAGTACCTCCATGGAGGAGGACAGAACCTACTGAAATAGGCTCTGAAGCACTGCTGTGCCAAACCGAGCATCACTCCTAGCCTGGATATCCAGAGAGTAATGCTTGGTAAAAGTGTGTACTGTTTTCCAGGTGGCTGCTTGACAAATCTCTAAGATAGGAATATCCCTGGCAGCAGCCAGGGAAGCAGCTGTACCTCTGGTACAGTGAGCCCTCAGGCCTGAGGGTGGGATCCTATCTAGTTTTTCATAGGAAAATTGAATGCAAGAGACAATCCACCTGGCAATAGATCTCTTAGTGGCAGGTTTTCCCTTACCAACCTCACCATAAGTGAGGAACAGTTGGAGGGAGTCAAACCTGTGACCCTTGGTGCGCTCTATGTAGTAACTAAGGGCCCTTTTCACATCCAAACTGTGCAGCCTCCTCTCCCCAGAGGAGGAATGGTCAGTGAAGAAGACAGGAAGAGACATAGACTGGTTAAGGTGGAAATCTGAAACCACCTTAGGCAAAAACTTCCTATTAGTCCTGAGGACCACTTTATCTCTATGGAAAGAGATAAAATCAGGCTCCACTGACAGGGCCTGTAACTCACTTATGTGTCTGGCAGAAGTGATGGCCACCAAGAAAACAGTTTTCCAGGTCAAGTACTTAAGCTCTGCTGAGGACAAAGGCTCAAAAAGGGGTTGCATAAGCTGAGCAATGCAAACATTAAGGTCCCAAGCAGGGGCAGGGTCCCTGAAGGGAGGATTGGTATGAAGCAATCCCTTGAAAAATTTAGAAAATACAGGATGAGCTGAAAGGGAAGAGTGCTTGCCTGCCGAGAGGAAGGCAGAGACAGCTGCCAGATGCACTCTTAGTGTAGCTGGTCTGAGTCCCAAACTATTAAGATGAACCATATAGTCAAGGACTGTGTACAGGCCAGCAGACTCTGAAGAAATATGCTTCCCAGAGCACCATATAGAAAATATTTTCCACTTGGAGTTGTATGTATTTCTGGTGGAAGGCTTCCAAGAAGCCTTTAAGATATCCAGAACACCTTGAGAGAGGTGCAAATCAGCAAACTAACTCTTCAAGAGCCAGGCCTTGAGATTGAGAGATTTGAGATTCGGATACCAAACCCTCCCCTGAGTGCATGTTAACAGGTTGTAATTCCTGGGAAGAGACAGGGGAAGGTGGACTGCTAAGGACAACAAGAGAGGGTACCAGGGTTGCCTGGCCCATTCTGGAGCAATCAGAATCACCGTGCAGGGTTGAGACCTGATTTTGACTAGCACCTTGAACAGGAGAGGAAAGGGGGGGAAAGCATACAGGAACTTCCCTTCTCAACTGAGAACTAGGGCATCCAGGGGGACTGAGCCCAACACTGGGGGCCTTCAGCAAAAGAGAGGAAGTTGCTGATTGTCTGGGGTTGCAAAAATATCTATATGTGGGGTGCCCCATCTGGAGAAGATCACCTTCAAAACCAGGGGATCCAGGGACCAATCGTGACGGCCCTGAGATATCCTGCTGAGAGCATCTGCCAGGACATTGTCCTTGCCTGGGAGGTGTATTGCTGTAAGCGAGGTGTTCAGGGAATAGGCCAGAGACCATAACTTCACTGCCTCTGTGCACTAGGCCGTAGACCGAGTGCCCCCTTGCTTGTTGATATACCACACTGTGGTGGTATTGTCTGTCCTGATCTGAACTACTTTGTTCTGAACAGACTTGGAAAAAGCTTGAAGTGCTAGAAACACTGCTCTGAATTCTAATAGACTGATGTGAAGCAGAGATTCCTGAGGAGACCACAACCTTTGGGTGGTCAGATCCCCCAAGTGGGCTCCCCACCCCAAGAGGGAGGCATCTGTAGTAAGGATTAGAGAATGAGACTGAGTGACAAAAGGAACTCCCTGTCTTAGATTGTCCTGATCCTGCCACCACTGCAACGCCTGGATCAGGGTTCGAGTCACTGGGATTAGTTTGGTCAGAGGGTCCTTTTTCTGAGACCAGAAGGCTCTCAAGTGGAACTGAATGTCCCTCATTTGAAATCTTGCTCCCTGAACCACTGCTGTAGAGGCAGCCATGTGTCCCAGGAGCTGCAGAAAATGCCTTGCTGGTTGAGACACCTGGAGGGTGAATGAAGAGGCCAGTGAGATAAGGGTCCTTGCCCTGTCCAGGGAAGGAAGGCTCTTGCTTTACGTATCCAGCTCTGCCCCTATGAGAAGGTGAGGAGCTGCACAGGCTCTAGAACTGACTTTGAAAGATTCAGAAGGAAACCTAGAGAAGTGAGCAGTTGCTGAGTTATCTGTAGGTGTAACTTGACTTGGTCTGGAGACTGGCCTACTATGAGCCAGTCGTCCAGGTATGGAAAGATGGAGATCCTTTTTCTCCTTAGGAAGGCAACTACTACTACTGCCAGGCATTTTGTGAACACCCTTGGAGCAGAAGTTAGGCCGAAGGGCATTGCTCTGAATTGGTAATGGCCTGAGGGCAGCTCGAACCTGAGGTATTTTCGGTGTGAGCTTCTGATGAGAATATGGAAATAGGCATCCTTGAGGTCCAGGGAAACTAGCCAGTCCCCTGGCCTTAGAGAAGGTAGAATTATTCCCAGAGTCACCATTTTGAACTTTGGCGTTAAAAGGTGCTTGTTTAAATATCTCAGATCCAGGATGGGCCGCCATTCTCCTGTCTTTTTGGGGGTTAGAAAGTACCTGGAGTACAATCCTTTTCCTTTGTGTAGGGGTGGAACCCTCTCTATAGCTCTCAGAGCCAAGAGGAAGAGACCTCTGCCTCTAGGGCAAGTGCCTCTGAAGGATTTGCAGGTGGAAAGGATCTGGTTCTCATCTTTGGAAATTTTTGAAGCTGAGAACCAGTCCCTACTACTTCCAGGACCCATTTGTCTGATGTTAAAGACATCCAGTCCTGGACAAAGTAAGCCAGCCTGCCCCCTACAGGTGGTGGAGAATCGGCCCTGGCAAACCCATCAGGGTGCCTGTTTGGCAGGGGCTTTATGCTGAGGGGTGGAAGCAGGCCTGCTTGTACCCGTCTGCCTCTCCCTCTGAAGAACCCACTTTGAGCATAAGCAGAAGAGGAGGCCTGGGCTTGGTAGAAAGGCCTATGAAAAGGCCTGCCCTGCCCCTGGAATGCTGCCTCTGGGGAGTGGCTTGCCTTTCCTTGGCCTGAGCACTCCTATAGGTGGTCCTGTATTCATCCATTTTCTTCATGTAGTTCTCTGTTTGCTCCCCAAACAGAGAATTACCCACAACAGGAAAATCCATGGCCTTAGTCTGGGTATCCTGAGACAGGCTAGTACATCTGAGCCAAGCCATCTAGCCATGACTCTAGATGAAACGTCATTGGAGTCCACTGCAGCATAGAATTGCACCTTGGATGCCTCAATACCATCCGCAGCCACCTGCTCCAGCTCCTTGGCAAGCTGGCCAGGGACCTGTTTAGCTATAGCCATTACAGTGTCCCATCTAGATTTCTGATATCTAGCTGTATAGGCCATATAATTAGCCTGCTTGAGTCCCAAGGATGCTGCCATGTACTGTTTCTTTGCCATGGCATCAATCCTCCTGGAGTCCTTATCTGGGGAGTGTGAAGCCAAGGGTATATTTGCCTTATCACAGGCAGCAGCCTGCACTACCCCAACATGGCTGCATTGCTGGGTAAGGAACTCCGTATCTGAACCTGAGAGAGTATACCTCTTGTCCATTCTCTTGTCCACAGGAGGTATAGAATTAGGAGTCTTTAAAATTGTTATTGTCTGTTTCCCAAAGGACTTATGAAGGGGAATAGACAGCCTCCTGGACTCTGGGATATCCATCATTTCAACATAGTCTGGCTCCTCCTGGTCGTCCACAGCTTCTTTCATAGGAAGCTGAAGAGTTTCAGCCACTTTTTTGTAGAACATAAAATGGGAAGGGGACTCAGAAAGCCTAGGAGGAGAAACCCCTGAAGGTCTGTTTGGGCAGATGTCCAGGTCAACAGGCACATCCAGACTTTCGTAATCACCATCACTATCCTCATACTCTCCTTCCTCCTCCTCCTCCGGTTCATAAAAATCTTCTAAATTATAATCTGAAACCGGGGGAACCGACCGAACCGAGCCCCTTCCTGATGGTGCTGGTTCGATCGGAACTGGAGTTAGCGACTGAACAATCCCTTGTCGCTTTGGCTATTTCATCAGCGGTCAGAGAAAGAATTTGTGGATCCGCACCGGCTGATTTATCCCTTCTTTTTCTTTTAACTGGAACTGGCTCCTCGGAGTCGGTTCTCCTTTGGCCCGAAGAAGTTTCACCCTGGCCAGAGGGCACTCCTTCTGGTTCGGTTGGAACCAAACCGGGCTGGCCATCCGGGTCAGCGGACTTCTTGGCCTCCCTTTCCCTGAGCCTACCAACTCTCTTTTCCAGGGTGGCTGCAGGAAAATTCTTGCAAATCTGGCAGTCTGAATCGAGGTGGTCAAACCCCAAACAATAAACACAGGTGGTGTGGGGATCAGCCTTAGTAAAGGCTTCCCCACACACACTACAGTGTTGAAACCCAGTGGGCCGGGTTTTTCTTTTGGGTTTCTCAGACATGGTCAGTCCTAACAAAACTTACCCTTTTTTCGGCAATCCGCCAGGCAAGACACCCTTATCGGTTCCTGACCATGTTATGAGTAGTGGAAAAAAACGTAATGAAAACTGTTTTTTTTAGAACCGATAAGGACCGGTTACCACACTCTAAAAGTAGAATAAACTTTTTTTAAACAACCTGATCGGTTCAAACCGAACCGATCCCACGTTTACAAGTTCCACACAGAAGAACAAGAAAATAAACCTATCTAGTACTCACAATACCACAGACAGAGACTGAACCGACAGGTTAACGGATTAAATTCAGTCGAAAACCGAGAAAAACGGCACTTTAACCGACAAACTTGAACCGAGCAAAGGAGAAATCAGCAACAGACAGAATCTCAACCGAGCTCGAGCTCAGCGTTCCATGCCTGGCATGGAAAGTTAACTCTTTCATCTCCGGGACAGTTCAAAGGTTGGACATCACTGCAATATGTCAGAATACAGCAAGACTTCATGTCGTTTGAACAGCTTTCATACGAAGTCTCCCTACTGTCACCTGACCCACTCATGGTCGACTCCGTCAATGGAGGGCTGAAGACTTCTTCATTAATCAATAAATTTAAAATCTACTTGGTACTTTCAAAGATAAATTACAAAACAATAAACTGAAAACTATGCTGCTAGTTTGAAATTTGACTCGTGGCGGGCGAGCGACATCGTCACTGAAGCGCACTCAACGGCGGGGAAAAAAGGAACTGAGACGTTTGGAGGGTCGACACCGAGGTAATCTTTACTGCATGAGCCATTGCTCGTGGTGCCGCTTCCTCGCAGCTCCATCTCTGGCGCCAACCCTCTCGAAATGTTTGCTCCCGCTGGGTCCTAGTGCCTCCAGAGTAGTCCCATTAGTGTGAATGAGTGGTGGAGACTTTATGTCCAGGAAGATCTACTGTTATGGTAAGTTCTTACATAACTATACTATCTCACTTCAAGGTGGAGCTCTTGCAGCATGTTATCAATAAGGACTGAGTCCCAAGCAGTACAAGGACAAAAATCTTGACAGACGGGCGGATGTAAATACAACAAAAACTGTAATCCTCATGAAAGAAGGGCTTGCAAGACAGCAAGGCTGAAGCCTGTCCTGCGTCTGGAGGCAATGTCCAAACTAAAGTGCTTAATAAAGGTGTGGACGGAACTCCAGGTGGCAGCTGCACAGATATCTGCTGCTGACACACTGCGCAAAGATGCGAAGGAAGCAGTGACTCCACTGAACTTGGTAAAGGCTTGTCATACTTCTTATAGCAATAAAAAATGCAGCGAACCAACCACTTAGATAAAGTCTCCTTAGTAACAGGCACCACTAAAGTCTTTGGGGCGAACAAAACAAACAACTGATCAAATTTTCTGAAATCCCAGGTACGAGTCAAGTAATAACACAGGACCCAGTGAACATCCAGAGTGTGAAGTAGAGCCTCCCCTCAATTAGAATGCTCTAGATAGTAAACAGGAAGATGGTTATCCTGATTGAGGGCAAATTCTGACACCACCTTAGGCAGAAACTTAGGATTGGTCCACAAGGACACCCTGTCCCTGTGGAAAATTAAATAGGGCTCTTTGCACATCAGAGCCTGGAGCTCAGAAATCCTCTGAGCAGAAGTTAACGGCAACTAAAAACAATGCTTCCCACGATAGAAAGCGCAGCTCATAATCCGTGGCTGGCTGAAAAGGAGGCAAAGTAAGTTTCTCTAAAATAAACAAAAGGTCCCATGGCGGGAAGGGATCCCTAATGGGATGTTTCAGATTAAGGATACCTGGCAAAAAAGTGCAGGGTAAATCCAACTGGGCAAGAGCCCTGCCCTGTACTGGTGCATGGTATACAGAAACTGCAGATAGGAGCACCTTAATGGAAGAGTAGCTCAGGCCCGAATCTGACAGAGAAAGGAGGTACTTGAGAATAGAGTTCACCGGACAGGTTAAGGGATCAAGGTGGCAAGTGGCCCAGATGCAAAACCGCTTCCACTTCATAGCATAGGTGGCCCTAGCAGAGGGCTTTCTGGTGGCTATGAGGACATCCGCTACTCTAGGGGAAAACCTGAACCAAGAAACGGTTATGTCTGCAGGAGCCATGCATGCAGGTATAGCGACCTGCAGTCCAGGTGGACTAGAGTCCCTCTCTCCTGAGAGAGCAAGTGCAAGCTCAGAGGCAAAGAAAGCGGAGGTTCCACTGCCAGTTGCTGAAGTAGAGAGAACCAAATCTGTCAGGGCCAGTAGGGAGCAATGCGGATCATGTCCACTCCCTCTACTTGCAATTGAGAAGGACCCTCTGAATTAGTGGGAAGGAAGGGGGAAAGTGTACAGGATTCTCCCTGTCCAGCAAAGGGACAATGTGTCTCACCAGAAAACACCAGGCCCTGGATCTAGTGAGCAGAAACTGGGCAGTTTGGCATTGAGCGAGGATGCGAAGAGGTCCAACTCGGGATGACCCCATCTGTCGAACAGATCTTCTGCTACTGACTGCACAAGTTCCCATTCGTGAGCTTTGGACTGGGACCAGCTTAGGTTGTCGGCCAAGGTGTTTTGGACTCCTGGAACATAAACAGCTGAAAGTTCCATCTGATGCTTGTTGGCCCAGTGCAATACTCTCATGGATTCCCTTCAGACGGGATACGAATGAGTTCCCCCCTGCTTGTTTATGTAAAAGACTACTAACATATTGTACACCTGGATGAGAAGGTGGCCCCGGGCTAGATCAGTCTGAAAAGCCTGCAGTGCACAGAGGATTGATCTCACCACCAACACATTGATGTGGAGGGTTTTCTCCAAAGCAGACCATGTCCCTTGAGTCCAGCAGCCTGCAAGGTGGGCTCCCCAGCCCAGGCCGGAAGCATCCGTTGTTGAGACTAGAGAGGAGATGTCCTTCAGAAAGGCATTCCCCTAGAGAGGTTGTGGAAACTAGCCACCACTGAAGAGTCTGCCAAACTGGCTCTGAGACTCTCACAAGTTGATCCAAATAATCCGTGAGTTGATCCCGTTGGACATTCAAGTTCCAGTGGGTTGCTCTCATGTGCAGCTATGCCAACGGAATGGTTGGGATGGCTGCTGCCATGTGTCCCAAAAGTCTGAGGACCGCTCTGGCCAGGACCAGGTGAGAGGAGAAGACCTCCCAAGCATGAGCTTGGAGGCAATCTGCCCTGTCTGAAGGTAGGAAAGCTTTGCCTTGGATGGTGTCCAGGAGAGCCTTGATGAACTGTAGCCTCTGTCTCGGCCATGGGGAAGACTTTGGGAGGTTCAAAGTGCTTCCCAGGTCATGGAACAGATTAAAGGTGTCTTCCATTGTAGGTAACAGCTTTTCTCTGGAGGGGGCTGTGAGAAGCCAATCATTCAGGTATGGGAAGACGTAGTGATCTTTCCTCCATAATGCCACTGCCACTACCATGAGGCACTTTGTAAAGACCTGAGGAACCGAGGAGAGGCCGAACAGCTGAGATCGGAACTGGTAATGGTGCCCCTGAAAACGGAACTGCAGAAACCTTTGATGGGTCTGGGTGATCAGGATGTGAAGGTACACATCCTGCATGTCCAGCAAGCAAGCCAGTCTCCTTGATGGAGGAGAGGAATCAGATCTGGAAGGATTACCATTCTGAACCATTTGTATTCCATGTATTTGTTCAGATTGCTGAGGTCCAGGATGGGGTGCAGATATCCGGTCTTCTTGCGAACCAACAAAAAGTGAGAAAAGTATCCCCTTCCCCTTTGGGTAACTGGGACCGGCTCTATGGCCTGCTTGGTGAGAAGCACCTTGATTTCCTCTTAAATGAGGGCTGCAAGGGATCAGGAATAGCAAGAGGGGAGAGGGGGATTGTCCGGCGGCACCTCTAGAAACTCTATTGTGTGTCCTGTCTCTATCAGTTGTAGGACCCAACGATCTGATGTGATCCTGTTCCAACTCTCTAGATACAGGGAGAAGCAACCCCCCACTGCCTCCCCCCAGAACCTCGGCTGGGGGTGGGAGGTCTGGCAAGGAGTCCAGCGGAGGCACTTAGGGTTGGCAGGGCAGCCTGGGAGGGACTTGGCTGCTCTGGGAGCTGCACCTCCTGGATTCCAAGAGGTGGCCTTTCATTTGAAAGCTCCTCGCTGCTGCTGCTGTCCTCGGCACTGTTGGCCTGAGGAATGCCGAAAAGGCTGACATCCAAAGGGCTTCTGGTTAGACTGCTACATTGTGTGCGTGGACCAGATAGCCTTGTCCGAGTCCTGGGATCAAGTGATAATTTTCTCAGACTCCTCTCTGAAAGGACAGGGTCCTTAAAAGGGGCATCCATAATCCCGGCCTGGACATCCAGGGAGAAACCCGGAGCCAGGAATGCCTCCTTATGCAGACACCTGTGGCCACAGCCTAACCTGATGTGTCTGCTGAATCATAAGATGAATGTAGAATGTTGAGTTCCAACGTCTGACCCAGACTTTCAGAGATAATCAGCTCTGCCTTCTGGGGAACGTCTGGTAAGGCCTGAGCTAACTCCATGCCCTGCTCCCTGAGAGCATTCTGATATTGGACCATGTAAGTAAGGAAGGTCAGCGAATGAATGACACAAGTGGCAAAGGCATACATCTTTTTGACAAGTTGGTCCAACTGTTCTGACTCCCTGTTGCAAGGCTGGGTGCTCAGGTGCCTGGCCATTTGGACATGTCGTGGGCAGCTGTGATCACCATGGAATCTGCCAGGGGGTGTTCTCTCAGAAAGGGTTCATCCTTGGGGGCCTTGTAGAGATGATCTCATTTCTTAGGGATTGCCAAAGAGGAGGAAGGGTGCTTCTAGGTGATCCTGGTGACATCCTGAAAAGTGTCAACCAAGGGTGGCACCACTATGGGCTTAGGATCCTTCCGGTGGAGATATCTGATGAGGTGACGTCTTTTAAGATCCAGACCTTTCGTGTCCCATCCCATATTGGCCTGGATATGTTGCATAACGTCCATGAAAGATGGATCATCAGGCGGGGACCTGGGGGAGTCCTTATCTTCCAGGGGGGGGATGGGGATCCCCTAAGAAGAATGATCTGAAAAAGGAGTAAGAGCTGCAGCTTGAATCCTCTGAGGAATCAGACCCTGATGAGGAACCCCCGAACTGGCATCACCTGAGGCAACGTCTGTGCCAATCTGAGGATCTTGAGGAGGAGTGATGTCTCCTGCCTCTATGGCCAGAACTACCTCTATCTGAGCCATCTGCCTGATGGGTCAACTCCCCTAGTCTGCAGCGTAGGCTCCTTGGATTTAGAAGAAGGCTGTTTAGGAGGGGCCTCAGAAGATGTAGGCTCCTGAATGGGTGGCGAGGAAGGCTTCGGCTGAAGAAGGTCGGCCTTAATAGAGTTCCACCAGGACAAAAAGAGCTCTTGAACATCCGACAGTGGAATCCTAGGTTCAGGGGAGCACCTGGTGTCGAAGGGTTCGACAGGCCGGATGTCAGGCTCTGAGGTGGCACTGGCTCTTGTGAAGGAGGAGTAGCCAGAGTTGACTAGTCCACAGGGCAGTTTACCAGTGTCGTCAGTTGGTTGGATGATGGTGCCACAGACATCTGCCTATGCTCAATCCAGTCGACAAAAGGGGTTCCGGCAATGCTGGTTTTGAGGTCACTGGAACAGATGCCGGGGATGCCAGCATCGAAGGGATGGGCTTGCACTGACACTGGTCTGAGTTAGCGGCTGGCATCGGCTTAGGGGAGTCCCATCAAGGGAAACTAAGTCCCGAGGAGTGCAGAGAAGTCACTCTCCCAGAGGAGGTGAATTCATGCCCCCAGCATCAGTCCAGGGAGTCAGCACTGAAGACTGTGGTTGACTTGGACGGCATCTTGGCCAGATGGATGACAGGTAAGAACTCGCCACCCAAGGAAACCAACCAAGCCACCAGGCTGCTGGCCCAAAATCTGGGAGGAGGGCTTTAGCTTCAAGGGCTAAAGAGCCTGGGTTGGAGCCCTAGACCCAGAAGAGCCTCCACCCAATGTCAGTACCAGGGTGGGAGGCCAGACCATAGGTAACCCGTAGAGAGTTAGGGCTGCCTGGGAAGCCGGGTATAACCTCTCACTGGAGGCGGACCAGGGGACAGTGCCCGACATATGTGGGGACCAAGAACAGGAGTCCATGGAGGACTTGTCCTTGTGCTTCTCCTTATGGTGATGCTTCCCCGACAACTTCTTGTCCTTGTGGTGTCCTGAAGAAGTCGAAGCCCCCAAAACAGGGGAAGATGAAGAACTTTTTCCATGGATTTCCTTCTGCATGGCAGCAAACTGTTTTTCTAGCAAGAAGGATTTAAGGACTTTCTGGCAGTGAATCCTATTCCTGCTGCTGAACTTCAAGCAATGCTGGCAGGCCTCAGTGTTGTGATCTGAGCCAAGGCATAAGACACAGGCCAAATGGCCATCTTTCGATGGAATTTGCTTGATGCAGGCACACTTGGACTGGTGCTGCTCAACAGAAGAAGATGGGGAAGAAGACATACAGAGAAATGGTGAAACAAAAGAACTGTTTCAAAATAAAAAATCAGTAGAAAAGGCGGTCGACTAGAGCAGAAGGCATCCGTGGAGCCAATGTGCATGGGTCAATGGTGGGAAAAGAACTGAGGTGGGGCTGGGGACCACCCCCTTTATACCACTGGCCAACGTTGGGGGTAGGCCGATATCAGGGGGCGGTCCCTGCTATAGACTGCTAGTTAGATGTTTTCTGTGGGGTCCTGGCGATTGCTGGCTTCAGTACTTATGGTGTAACCTGCTGCAAGAGATCCCTCTTGAAATGAGATCATTCTAAGGATCATGCTAAGGAGGTGTACGGAGCACAAAGGGCAAAAATACCCATGGCCAGCTCCAGTTAGTTACTCGTAATAAAAGAAGTTGTTACTTGATAAGAAAAATCTATCTAACCGGGTTTTAAATATATTTTTAGATTCACTTTTAACTATGGGGGTAGGTAAGGAATTCCAAAGGTTAATGATGCTCTGTCAATAATAATATGCCCTTTTTTTCAGTAAACTTTGTTTCTGGTTAGTTGAAGAGGATGTCCTCTTGTATTGAAGGTAACTTGTTTAAATTTGAGTCCACAGTAAGGCATGAGGGATGAATCGCTAATAACATCCAAGCTGAACAGAAGATCACCCCTCATGCACCTCTGTTCCAGTGACATTAGATTAAATTCAAACAATCTTTGCTCATAAGATATACATTTGTCTGGAGCAATACATGTTGTTACTCTTCACTGGAACTTTTCAGTTTTGTTGATGTCTTTTTTCATATAAGGACACCAGAATTGGGAAGCAAAGTCAAAGTGAGGTCTTACATAAGCACAATAGAGGGGTAATAGAATGCTAGAATTTTTTAATTTAATATTGTGCCTGACAGTCCACCATATTTTACTAACTTTACTCAGGTGTTAGAGATTTGAATGTCAAAGTCCAGATCAGAGTCCACCGTGACTCCCAGATCTTTTTCATAAGCCTTACAATTTAGTATTTCATTGTACAATTAATACTTATTGTTAGGATTGTTTTTTCCCAAAATGGGGTTCACTACATTTTGATGTATTAAAGTGTACCCCCCATTTTTGGGACCAGGCGCTCAACTTATTCAGATCCTCTTGGAGAAGAGCTATTTCCATAGAGCAGGGTTTCTCAAATGGTGAGGCCAGCCTTCCAGGGGAGGCCCCAACCTGTTCAAGGGAAGGCTCAAGCAAGCCTTAAAATATACTGTATTTTAATGTCAGGTTTTGGATGCTTCATGTAAAAGGATGCAGCAAAGTGAAATCGAATAATGGCATGCGAATTTATGTACAAAATGGTTACCAGGAAAGACACGCTCAACAAACATTTGTTTCCTGGTATGAGATGGGGAAAATACAATTCTTGGAAACTGTGCAAAACAAAATTCAAAATAATGCAAATGAACAGGAACAAGGTAACAACTGACCCATTATACTGGCTGCAGAAAAGCACAAATAGAAAGGCTAAGCAGAAAGCTACTATAAGCAAGAGCAGGAGGGATCAAAATGGTCCCTGAGAAGCTGTTTAAGAGCAGGGTAAAACTAACAAAGAAAGCAATCTGACTCATGGAGGTATTGCAAAGAGGGGTAAATAAAGTCCAAAAGTCAGAAGTGTGGAGCGAGTAGGCTGACCTGGGGAGGGGGGTCATAGAGATGGAGAATAATAAGTTCAATAAAATGAGAATAAACTCAACTACTCACATGCACTTCATTGTATTCTTCCTGTAATGTACAAAGTATGATAGTTGCTCTAACTATGGGGAGGCCCAAAATTATTTCTATATTAGGGGGAGGCTCAAGATCTTTTCCAAGGCTTAGGGGGAGGCTCACTATGACAAAGTGTGAGAACTCCTGCCATAGAGTTATTACATACATTACTAATTTTACAGTCATCAGCATATTTGATAAGAATACAGGATGTATTATGTGACAAGTCAGAGATGAATATTTGAAAAACTAAGGGTGCTAGAACTGATCCTTGTGGTACTCCACTATTAATTTCTGACCAGTTAGATGAGTGACTATCTATAATCACTCTCCGACATCTACTTGTGACTCAGTTTACTATCCAACGTAAAAACAAGGGTTGGATACCACAAGCCTTTAGTTTATATATTAAAGCCCAATGAGGAACTGAGTCAAAGGTTTTTCTAAAGTCAAGAAATATGACATCACAGGGTATGTTATTATCTAAGTTAAGGCTTACGGTGTTGTAAAAGCTGATTAAATCTAGGCTTATCATTCCATTTTGGGATTTACTCTTGTGGTTTATGATGTCACCAGAATCCTTAATGGAATTATAGCCTTGTTATTGATGATTTCCCATATATTATTCTATTTAAACTGTTTCTGTTTTATTTCAGCTGCTGGCTTCAGCGCTGCACATGGCTACTGTGATGTCATCAGCACTGTGAAAGCTGCACTCTGATTTAGTATGCAAAGTGACATATACTACTTTGCAAGATAATATTATCTTACAGTGCTGGGTCAAAATATAGAGGATAATAAATGGGCAGCAGTTAATAACCATGCTGTATTCACTTCGAGAGGTTGTCAGAGCAACATTGTAAACTTCGAGAGCGAAGCTCGAGAGGTTTACTGCTGCCACGACAACCTCGAGAAGTGATTCAGCACAGTTATTAACTGATGCTCATCCAATGACTTTTATGGTGTATGGGCCCCAGTTACTTGCAGCACTATTTAGATTGTGCCCATCTCAGATATCTCCCGTCTCCAGTGAATCTGAATACCCACCGGCATTCAATCGGTGACAGCACTAGTATACAAAAAGATGCAAGCAGTGCAAAATAGGTATGAGCGAAGTTGATAATGTTTAACCCAATGGATTATAGAGGGGCTAAAATTATATTTAAGTAGGAATTGTCTAAAATAAAATTCAGTGTGGTGAGGTGCAGAGCAACATGTCTAAACTGCCACAAACTACAGGAGATGCACATGCGTAAATGTGCCGAGTTTGTTATGGTATCAACGTGATGTAGTCAAGAAGGTGTAACAACCTCTTGATGTCACAACGATACCATAACAAATATAGGAATTCATCAAACTCCATCCTAAATTACCCTTTCCCATACATTATAACACTTTATTTTGCTATTTATCAGAACAAACATGTTATATTTATTTGTGTGTATGTATGTAAATAACAAGTCAGAACAGGGTATGTATTATTAGAGATTTACATACATACAAACATATGAAGAAGCCTGTGGAAGAAGGCCATCTGGTCTATCAAGTTTGCTAGTATTGCAGGGTCCACAGCTTAAGCTAATGTCCCTGCCCTCCGTCCCTACTTCTCCCATCCTCCCTACCCATGATCCTTACCTTCCCCCATGCCTATCCCAGCCTCTCTTAAAGCTACCCACTGGCTTCAAGATTTAATGCATGGTCAGGTGACATCCCTCTGCCACTGAACTTTCTAGATTTTTACTTAAAATTTAAGCACTTTAATGTTAAACCCCTATTTTTGCACCTTTGTAACTCAGCCCATTTGATGATTTGCATGACATTTGGAAGGAATGGAGCTGTTCCAAGATATCTGGATCCTGTACATTTCATTATGATCAGGTGGGGGCAAAGTTACAGAGATGCAACAATGGTAAAAGTCTCTGTAAGACTTTTTTTGCTCATCTGTAACTTACAAATGGCTTTGATTTGAAAGCTGAAACTTTCAGGTAAAGTCTGGCCTGTGGTACATTTCTTTGCTATTTTCGTCTTCCTAGGTGGAACCGTTTTTAAAATATTTAAAATATACGATTCCTTTTTTCTGAACATGCTCATCTGGTTTCTTTTTCTGATAACTGAATTTTCACAAAAGCATTTTGTGATGTTTCGTTTGGCAAGATCATCACAACATGCATTTGCTCAGCCTAGCAGCATGGTGTGCTAATGTTTTCGTTTAGCACACCATGCTGCCGCTCTCAAGGGGCGGGGCCGTGTAAGCACATCTGTGCATGTTGACACTAACCTGACTCTGGTGGCCATTACGGTCTGCTCACAGGCAGACTCAAGTTTGTTAATGAAATACCGGCGCCGTCAGTATCACATTCATTTAATTTTCCCCTTTCTTTGTGTTTGCAATTAAACCAGCAGAGGATGCCCAGTCCTGCCACTGGTCTCCCCACCCCTTGCATGGCCACTATTCTATAAGACCAGTGGCAGTTGCACACAATACCACCGCCAGTATCATGTTGCCAGCACCCGAGTACCCAACCCCCAGTGTCCATTTAACTGTCCTTCCCCCGCCTAGGCTACTTGCAACACAGGGTGCCCACCACAGGTGCCGCTACTTAATATCCTGACACTGTGTCACTGTCTTCCCCACCCTTACCCCGATTTTGTATGACCCCCCCCATAGATTCCAACACCAGGGTGCCCACCTCCAGTGCCAGCAAACTGCACACCGACACTGGGGTGACCAATCCCCTGTATCAATACCTGCATATAATAAAATAGTTCCTAGTCCCTAGTATTCTTTTCAGCAGCATGCAAATGAAGTAAAACTCTCCCTCCTATATATTTCCAATGCTATAGGCTCTAGGTTAGAACAAGTAGAGGTCTTCCAATATCTTGGGCTCCACCTAGAAGATACCCTATCTTTTGTCCCCCATGTGACTAGTCTGGTGAAAATAGTTAATAAAAGGCTGGGTGCCCTGTGCAGAAACTGGAATAATCTTACCACAGAGACTAGACGCCTAATTGTGACAAGCTCCATTCTAGATCAAATTTACTCTGGTCTTATTATCTACTCTGTGGCAAGTGAGTCAATAATGGATAGAGTCAGTTATACACAATGAATTCTGCAGACTGGTTCTGAGTGCAGATAAATGCACCCACAGTAGTGACCTATACACACTAACCAACAGGCTACGCCTTGATAGCAGAATCATGTTCCAGACCTGTATGCTAGGGAAAAAGGCCCTCCTGGGACTTACTCCCCCAGACATGAAACCCTGCTTAAGCTTTATTTATAACCTTTACCTCACTAGAAGCACTTATAGTACAGCTAGTTGATAGGGAATGGTGAGTTTTCTTCTCCTCAGCCCCTCCGAGGCGCTATTCGATACCAATAATTCTCAAATAAGGGTGAGGGGGCCCTTTAAATAACCACTTTCCACACTTTGCAATGTGTCTTTTAGACTTCTTATTTCCCCTACATTTCGATCCTTTCTGGAGCTTGCTCACGGGGTAATATTCTTTTTCAGTTGATTTATAAGCATTTTTTTATAGTCCATATGTAAATAAGCAAAAAACAAGGAATAAAAAAGTTAAAAGGACAGTGACACATACAGGAAAAGAGCCCGTTTTGAGACCCCCGTATCCCTCACTCACAGAGAAAGTAGCATGGGGTTGCTTAGCAACCTTTCGCGCATGCGTGAATGCTCAGTGATCATGTGCAGCCATGTTGTCCCACGGGAGTCTTAAAATGGACTGGAGAGGTAGAAAGCATACAGTGTCTGAAGTAGCAGTAGAGCCGCTCAGCCATTTTGCACAAATTCAGCTACATATTATCTTACACGTTCAGGCTATAAACATAAGGTAAGAGATTTAATATATAACGCCGAGGGTGAGAATTAACCCAGAGAACTTAACTTTAAACTAAAAAGACATAAAAAACAAATTGACTAAAACGTGACTCACTTATACTTTTGCAGATACAAAAACAATCACTAAAACAACAGTAAATCATTGCCTGCAATGACTTTAAGGTAGGCTGAATGCTAAGATACTTCGGGGGGGGGAGTCAAGCTCTAATACAGCAGCAGTGAAATAATTCCTGTGAGTTACAGAATTGAAGTGTACATAATACTAATGGCATGTATATGATCTGCTGTGTTACTGGGTAAAAGGAACATGAACTGAAGTGTTGACCCAGTTATATAAGATATATATAATAAGGTTAAAGTGGTGTCAAACTTATGGTATGTTATACTGTATAAAAAATGGAATAATACAATGAACATAGAATAAGTAGACAAATACAGTGAAACTCAAAAATAAAAAAATGCTTATAAATCAACAGAAAATGGAAATTACATACTTATTGTAATTATTGATCTTCTTGGTCAGTCTCCATCACTCATTCACACGAGTCGGATAGCGCAGGAGGCGCTAGGACCAAGCGGGAGCCAAAAATTTTCGGAAGGGTCGGGTAACTTAGGTAGGATCACAGACGCGCCAAGTCTGCCGACACTGACCTCGCTACCTTCGTGTAGGCTATCTCTCAAGGCCGACCCTCCAAACCGCCTCAGTGCCTTTTCTGACCAAGGAGGTGCGCGTAACAATGAGAATAACTCATTATGACTTTCTGGGCCTGAGAGGGCACAGATGGCCTTGTAAGAAAGGTCAAAGAACAATGTCTTCACAGTCCGAACCATAGGCCATGAAGACCAGGAAAAAAAACAGTGAACCCAGGGGATGGTGGGTGGGTGGGCGTCTGAATGAGTGATGGAGACTGTCCAGAGATCAATAATTACGGTAAGTACGTAATTTCCATATCTTCCTGGACTAAGTCTCCATCACTCATTCACACTAGTGGGAGAGTACCAAGCTAAAACCCACAACCCTGAGTAGGGTGGTAGGAGATAGGGTTCACCCAGAAAGGACGGCCAGGGACTGTCCTGCTAATAAAAAGAGCCGTCTTGTAAGAGCATCCAGAACATGATGCTTACAAGATAAGCGCTCGAGTTGTAACTCACCACTTTGCAGACGACTGCAATGGGCACAAAATGAAACTCTGCCAGGAAGCCACAACCACTCTGAGAGAGGCGAAAACCCGGACTCACAATTTGGTATAGGACCAAAACTAATAGTGTCAAAGACATGTACTAATCTAATGTAAAGGACCTCAGGAACTGCAAGAGCCAGAGGTAAAGTCGACAGGTTCAGGGTAGACCGAAAAGCGGAGATGGAACCCCCAGTACCAAGTATGGCTGACCTGCAAACAACAGGTCCAGTAGCACTTGAACCCATTACTTGGTGAGCAAAAGAAGGTCCAGGTGGGGTTAGCTCATCAAGGAAAAAGGTTTTTACTAAGTCACTGAAAACTTCCTGATGGAAGGCGAAGCACAACTTAGAAGCCTCCTGTGGTGGGCTAGTAGAATCAAATCCTAGTCACTGCATATTCCAAAAAAAGAGGAATCATCCTGCCCCTGTGTGCATAACTGTAGCAGCAGTCTCTGAACTCAGGGAAGAAAGGAAAAAGTGTACAGGAGGATGTGTTCACTGTAGAAAAAAACAGGGGCTGGATTTCTAAGGCAAACAGAGGCAGATGTGCATCGAGGAGGGACACAGCAGGACCAAGTTAGGGCCAACCCATTCGTTGAAGTGACTGAATAGCGGCAGAAGTGGCTCAATGAGGTGAGACACTACTTACTCCGTCCTCCCTGAAGGGAGTAGGAAGGACTCTAGTTTGCTTTGTTGAAAAAAAAAAAACATCACCGCTCCATCACGCAGTCAGACAGGATAGCTTCGAGTGCTACTGGCATGGAACCAGTGCACAGGGACTGAAGGTGTGAATATTTGAGAAGCTACCTCAGAAAAAGACCTACTTGACCTATGGTCAAGAAAGGAGCATGTAATCTGTTAAGTTGAAGCAAGCATGGAAGTAGGAATCTAAGTTCTGACTCGCTGAAGAGTCACTTCTGTTGCTGCAAGGCTCTGATCAAGAGAAGAAAGCCTGATTAAAAAACAAAAAGGGACTAGCAGACTGGTTAGACGCCTAGATTTTGGAAATATCTCGGAATAAAAGGAAATTCTCTAGAGAAAAGAGGTGAGCTATACCACTGCTGGATCGGACTGCCCCTAGGGGTAGAAGAAATCAGGTACTCTTTACTGAAGTTTAGAGACGACCGCCTCAGTGTTGAGGCAGAATCTGACCAGATCCAAAGTGTGGTATTGGGAAATTCCAACTAGGCCCTGTGCTGTGATAATTCTGACCCTTTTTTTTTTTTAAATATTAATTATCATTAGTCCGAGACTGACAAGGTTGCTGGCTGCTATTTGGCAAGGATTGCCTGATACAGAAATGACAAGGATGTCATCCCTCTGAGGAGCAGGAGGAGCCTGAGGATCCATAACTGAACTCTTGAGTGGACTAATAATAGCTAGACAGATGTTAACCACCTGTGCCGAAGCAGCCAACACAAGGGCAGCATCAAAAGTGGGCTGTATACCCCTATCAAAGGAGCGGAACAGTCTGTGCGGCTCCTGACCACTGAATTAGAATGTTCCACAGAGTGTAATTGTCTTGACGACTGGAAGAGTCTAGACGCAGAGGTATATGGTCCACAGATCCAGTCTGAACATTATGGTGGACCCCATAAATGAGGAACTACTAAAAAGAGCTTCCAACACAGACTCTGATGATAGAGAGGGCATGTCTTTCAGTATATAAAATGAGTCATCCGCTGTATCACTGACCAGGAGGACAGGGAGAGACTCATCTAGATGCCCTTCTACCGCAGAAGGACCCCAAAAAGAGGTCTAGGTCAGAGCCACTAGAGACTCCGCCACCAGGAAGGGTGTCGAGGAGCTTGGCACCACGTAGGGAGCTGAGAAAGTGCTGAGAGGAATGAGAGATTTCACTGACAGAACAGAAATACAAATTACGTACTTACCGTAATTATGATCTTTCTGGGTATCTTCACTATTCATCACAATGGGTACTGGCTGGAGGTCAGAACCCCGCGGGAGCCTTTTTTTTTTTTTTGTAAAGGATAGGCGGAGCCGACGCAGCATCGGCGCCGCCCTCGAGGCCGACGTACTACGTGGCGCTCGAGGATTAGCCGTTAAGCTGTGTCAACTCCGCCTGACTACCAGTTCTGAGTCGCCGGAGAGGTAAGAGGAAGGGATGGAGGGTGGGACAAGAGAGTCCAAGGGACAGAAAAAGGAAGGAAGAACTGAACCAAAAGGAGAAATAACGACTGAGAGGACAGCAGAGGAGAGATGAGACTAAGGGGATTGGGTAGGGGCCCCAATCTCTGGAAGCGGAAGAAGGGAGGGAAGGGAGGGAGAAAATTTAGGAGAGAGTGAGAGGTAACAAGGATCCAGGACCCTTGTCCGTCACCAGACTGTATAGGAACTGCAAGGAGTAGCAAAACTTTCTTGCCAGAATTCAAGGCACAGAATATGTGGCAATACCCCAAAAGCAGAGTCGGCTATACTGGAGAAGGACAGGGTACAGGGATTAGTACTCTCTCTGTAACAAGATTTGGTGAAAAAAAGATGATTCCTTTTTTTTTTTTTTGAAACAGTTGGATGACAGGAGGAGGGCAACCAACAACTCCCACCCTGATAGGGTGGAGATATGCAGTAAAGAAGGAATGCCACTCGAGCTGTACCCTTTAAAGGGGAAGAAATTACACCCCCCTGTGTGTCCCTACTTTACCCTGCTCCAAAGAGAGGAGAGGCACAGAGGAGGGGACCCAGAGACTGAGGCCCCGGGGACGGTGGGGGATTGAGATGAATGGTGAAGATACACAGAAAGATCATATTCACGGTGTACGAATTTCTATATCTTATCTGTGTCAATCTTCACCATTCATCACAGATGGGTGAGTACCAAGCCTCCAAGGGGTTGACTAATTGCACCCTAAGGGACAGTGTCCCTTAGCCCTCAGTGGGTGACACACTAAGGGGGGGAACCTTCTGGGCCTGGGGAGGCCCGAGGGTGGGGAGAGTGAGACGGGTTCCCCCCGGAGGGGGAAGGAAGTTACCCCGACAAACGCCGTCTCGCCCTACGGGAAAAAGATAGGTTCCCTGGTGAGCGGAGCACATCACCCTACGCCGGGCCAAGGGTGACAACCAGGAAAGGCGAAGCCACGCCGATCTTCTGGTGCAGATCGCTGTCCCTACCACTCTGGTAGCTACCTCGCTGGCGTCATAAGACGCCCTTGCTTGGTGCCTTGCTAGCTCCAGGCCACGTGCAGAGAGCGATGGCTTGCCTGGTCTGCTCCGAGTCAGGCAAAGCAGCTAGGAACTGACCCAGCGCTGACCACAAGAACCTGTTGTAGGCTGCATAGTGGGCCTGATGAGCGGAGATGGAGAGAAGCAACCGTGCTGAATAGAAAGTCCTCCTCCCCCAGAAATCAAAATCCGAAGAGTCCTGATCTGGGGGCCGGTCACGGTGGAGGGCGCGAAGCCCGTCGGGAGTGTCCAGGTGCGTCAATCCGCACTGCGGATGAGGCATGGAGCCTGGAGACTCTGGGGGTGCGCAATACCTCTGGCTGAGGTCCCTAGGGGCAGGAACTCCGGAGAAGGGCCTCTGCCAGAAACACATGGACGCCTCCCAAAAGGGAGCAGGCCAGGGGGGCACCACAAGGGTGGCCACCCCGAAATCGCCTAGAAAGGCGTGCGCCGCATGCTCTGGATTGCTTGTGGATAGGGGGGAAAGGTGAAGGTCCTCCATCCTCGCGAGGAAACGCTGATACTCTGCGAGATCAACGGCAGGAGAGATGTGGACAGATGGTTCCTCACCCCCAGAAGAGGGGGATGAGGAGCTGGAGGTCACCATATGCTCCGAGGGTGGCTGCTCGGGGGGAGGTTGAAAAACCTGACTGTCCAAGGCCCTAACGTAAGCAGGGAACCGAGAAGCCACCGCTCTGAACTGCTCCCAGGTGAGAGGCCCGGTAGGACCAAGAATGCCCGGGAGCACTGGAGAATGCGGCAGAGGGGTAGGGGCAGAGCCGAGGGAAGGAATCGGCTGGCCTCTGCCAGGGCTAGGGAGCGGACCATGGACACCCGGGGAAGGTGTCCCAGAAGACTCCGCAGCCGACAGCTGTACAACCACGTTGGTACTGCCTAGGCTGCACCCAGAAGAATCCCCCCAGTGAGGCGACCGGGCCTGTATAGGTCCAGAAGGACGGTCCCCTGCCTCCAAAGAACAGGACCCTCTCAAGGAACCGGAAGGGGAAGGGCGGAAGTCCGCACTTCGGCTTTGTCCAGGGCCCGGGTGGACCCCAGAGAAAGGCCGATGTGCCGACCCCACACGCCTCGACCCCTCAGAGTCCGAGAAGGTCCTGGTCCTCGGAAGGGTCAGCCTAGGTAGCTATCAGCTCTGGGATGTCCCTGAGGGGGAAATCCAGGACGCAGCACCCTCCCCAGCCGTAGGCTTCCCGATGGGCCCCAAAGTTGGGCGATCGAGACACACCATGGGAGGGGGAACCTCCGCTGAAGGGTCAAGGAACCCCCCCAGACCAGGTTGCATGGCTATGGTGGCACGCACCACAGCCTACTGGTCAGTGCCACTGACCCCGATCTGGAGGAGAACCCGATGCTCCTCAGCAGGGGGCTGACCCCGACTCGTCGAAGAGACCACTGGCTCACTCTCCTGTGCAGGCAACCCGAAGGGTGCGACTGCCCGTCCGACTCTGAGCTGGACCCGACCAAGAGGTGGAATCTGAGGCCCCAAGCCAGACAGTAGGAGGGTGAGGAAAGCACCGCCAAGGGGCCCAGAAATCGTGGCAGTGGTCAGCCACCCCCGCGCCCACGGCCCCGCAGGCGAGCTGGCAAAGGCGGTAGGGCAGCCGAGACCAAAGGTCCGGAGATAGCCAGCCGCGCTCAAGCCCACCGGCACCGGGAGCGGCGCTGGGAACAGAGACGGCGCCGGCGGCAACCCCAACAGCGGCCCAGAGACACAAACACCACCAGGCCCCCCGGCGCCGCGAGCGGCACCGAGAGTTGAAGCGCGCCGAGCATCCCGAGCAGGCTCGGCACCGACGACGCCTCGCCAGGGTTACACGGAGCCGGGCGAGCGGCACTGGAGAACCAAGGCAGCGCCGACAGCCCCGAATGGACCCGGCGCCGACAGTGGCACTGTCCGCCCCTCGGTGCCGTGAGCGCGCGAGAGCAGAGGCGGCGCCAAAGGCGACGCCGACCAGCGACTCCGAGGGACCCACAGCGCCATGTGCTCACCTCGGTGCCAAGAGCGGTGCCAGGTGAGATAAGGCGACGCTGATCCAGGGTCACGCCGCCATGAAAGCAGAGCTGACAGGGCCACAGCGCCAAGAGATGAGTCGGCGCCGCCAAGGCCCTCGGCACCGTAATGGCGCCAAGGCCTCGACGACACCAACCGACGGCGCCAAGGACGGCACCGACCCAGGCCTTCTGGACCGCTGGAGCGACACTGGGGCCTTTCACCCCAAGGGTGATTGCCATGGAGGCCGCCCCGCCTCCCGGGGAAGCGGACGGGCCTCCGCGCGCTGCGAGGAGGAGCCTCACCAAGGCTAGGCTACGGAGGTCGAGGGTCCCTCCATGGTCTGTAAGAACCGGGAGGGGACCTGGAGGAAAGGCGAGAGAGCACGACTTGGCCCGACGAAAAGTCGAATCCATCCCTGAAAGTCGGTGGAGCCTCGGCCCAACTTTCCACGCTACAGCTGTTCGAGGACGGCAGTCCATGGAGAAGCAGGCGCCGCACGAATCCATGTAGTGAAGCGGCCAAGACACGCGAGACACCGGGTCATGCTGGTCTGTCACGGAGAAATTGCGGCTGCACTGGCACCGATGCATAGGGGGCCGCCCCGCCTTAGAGAATTTCTTGCCCTCCGACCGCGGCATGACCTACGGAAAAAACAACACCAAAAAAGACTAGATGTCGCTTAAATGTTAATAAAAAGGAAAGATCTTACCGGCGATGTCGAGTGGAGGCAGTACCCAGAAATAGTAGACCGCTGGACTGGCGACGAAAATATCGCAGGCTTAAGCCCAAAACTGAGAAGACTTTCAGGCTTCCCACGAGGTGACCTCCGACGGCGGGAGACCAAGAACTGGTAGTCAGGCGGAGTCGACACAGCGCTATCTAAGCTAATCCTCGAGCGCCACGAGTACGTCGGCCTCGAGGGCGGCGCCGATGCTGCGTCGGCTCCGCCTATCCTTTAAAAAATAAAAAAAAAAAAAGGCTCCCTCGGGGTCCTGACCTCCAGCCAGTACCCATCTGTGATGAATGGTGAAGATTGACACAGATAAGATCAGAAGAGTCCTATCAGCGGAAAACCACTGGATGATGAGACCCGATGCAGACCGCCACCCGCTAAGATGTGTGGAAAAATAATCCGCAGAATAGGACTTCATTCCACAGAAACATCCCGCCACAAGTCCTGCGGAAGAGAGGTCTGCAAACAGAGATCTTTCCCTAGTTCCATCAGACAGCACCAACTGGCACCCCTGCGGCACCAGCATCACTCGTGGCACAGGAGGGCACCAAGCAGTACCTATGCCAACCTGGGAGACACCCGAGGGCACCCACGGTGGAACCCGCAGGCATCCTCGGCACCAATGGCAGCAATGGCACGCAAGGGCACCCCCGATGCCCATGGCACCCATGGTACCATGGCACCCAAGAAACCCATGGCACCCATGCCACCCGCGGGTGCCAGGTGCCACCCACAGGTGCATGGTGCCGCCCACAGCACCCAAGGGTTCCCGGTGCTGCCCGTGGCACCTGTGGGTGCCCGGCACCGCCCATGGCACCGCCTTCGGGTGCCCACAACACCCACGAGCACCAGTGAGCATCCGTGGCACCGTGAGACACCCACAGCACCGCTAGCGGCACCGGCAACAATGACAGCACCCATGGTGCCACACAGAGCCCACAGCTCCAAGCATGGCACTGAGTGCGGTGCCGAGCCATGGCGCCGATCCATGGTGCCGAGTCCCGGTGCCGACCCAAGCACCAGCGGCCCCGCCTATGGCACCAATGCCAAACCAGTGGCACGGCGCCGGACCTGCGGTGCCACCAAGGTGTTGGGCACAGCGCCAGGAAAAACACAGTGGAAAAGCCAATGGAAAAGATGGGGAGAAGGACAAAGGTGGTGCCCGTGCCGGCCCCAGCATGGAAAAGAAAGAGGGGGGTAGGCACGAGGGGTTGACACAATGGCGAAGGCACCAAAAGGGCACCGCGCTCATTCTGATCCAATTGACCCGGCTCTGGTCCAATGGCTCCGAGGCTCAGAGGCCCCAAAAACAGGAACACAACCAGGAAAAAAGGAAAGTCAAACCCCCTGCTCCACAGGAGCGGCCCAGAGGTGAAACTGCTCACCGGAACTTCAACGAGGACAGAGATGGAGTCCAGAGTTGAGTATGAGACTGTTAGGAGCGGGGCCAAGGGGAACCCACGAAAGTCAGTTCATGCCTATCTCTCTACCAATGAACAATCCTTGTGCAGACGTACCAACGGGCAACCTCGAGCAGCACCGATTCTTCTTCCCCAAACGAGGAAGAAGAGCTCGAGGCTAAGTGAAGCCGGATGCCCGGCACTGCCAGATTCATGCTTCAGTGGACTGTCCTCCCCCCAGCGCAGGACTGTCTGTAGTCAGACCCTTCCCCGTTACTTAAGGGTGGCAGACCGGGCACAGCCCCTCTGCCATAACCACTTTCAAATGAAGTCTTCCTACCGTCACCGCTACCATCTACGGACGACTCCGTTGATGGCAGGAAAGAATTTATTTTTCTTCATAATAATCTTTTCTTGTTCGTAAAATAAAAAATTACTACTAAATAATTAAATTAAACAGTTAAATTAAACACTAAAAGCTGTTGTCGTATAGACGAAATCTTTGACTCCGGCAGACGAGCAACGTCGACATCCAAGCGTACTCGACGGCGGGATAAAAGGAACTGAGGCGGTTGGAGGGTTGATGCCGAGATAGCCTACACAGGTGCGAGTCAGTCTCACGGTGCCGTGCATGTGCGGTCCTACCTCATTGCCGACCCTTCAGAAAATTTTTGGTTCCCACTTGGTCCTAGCGCCTCCGGCACTATCCCACTAGTGTGAATGAGTGATGGAGACTTAGTCCAGGAAGATAAGAATATTACCCCGTGAACATGCTCCAGAAAGGAACGAAATGTAGAGGAATTAAAAAGACTAAAAGACGCATTTCAAAGTGTGGAAAGTGGTTATTTAAAGGTCCCCCTCACCCTTATTTGAGAATTATTGGTATCTCACTAGAAGCACGACTGACCACAGTTTTATGAAACCATCTTACAGGAGTAGTCATGGGCAGCGTTCCTTTGCGGCTAGTGTAGCTAACTGGCTGAATGACCTTCCAAATACAAGCTATAATATGACTAATTTAAGTCAGTTTACAAATTCACTACATGCACATCTAACTCAACAAGCTCACTGTTTTGGTTCCTAATGATCAGCCGCACCCTGGACTTGCTCATGCATTTCTGTTTCCTCTGTAATTCTGTATTTTCCCTTGCATTTCTGATATCCTCTATAATGTCTCATTGTTATTCTGCCTTGCACTTTGATATCTTTTGTATTGTCTCATTGTTATCAGCCTTGTATTGTCACATTGTAACTGTCCCAGATGCAGAACCTTTGAAAGAGAGCACCTGTGCTCAAAGGTTTTCCTAGTGCCAGTAAAATAAAATAGTCTTTTTATACATTTGTAACAACAAAATCCATTGATGTATTTTTACTGCCACTGGGCCTCTCTCCCCACCCACACCCACCCCCAACCACCCTACACACTCAGCACCCAACACCCCACACACCCCTCATACACCTACGACGGTCCACCAGTGTAAATCCTCTCTTGATCACCAAACATCCTGCTGCTCTGCTGCTTGACCATGAACTGACAGAATACCAGGTACTGTAAGTGTGGTTGATATATTTTTAATGCATTTTGAACTTTTCTTATAGCTTGATAACTTTTTAATATTTTACCACAAAGTTACACCATGGCTTTTTTTTTATCCCACCTCATGAACAAGGGAGGTAATATTTTTCAAATCTGTCCCAAAAGGTGATTTTGCAGTAGCTCCATGAAATCACATTTTGGGCCAGATCTGAAACGTTTATCTACCAGGTTCATGAAGTGGTGTCATAAAAAGACTGTGTTGAAACTTTGGGGGCAGAATATTAAAAATTATACCATGGGCATCCAACAACAACCAATCAAATCAGCAGGCTGGCACCTTACCACCGTTGTAAATCCTCTGCTAATCAATTACCAGATGATTGCTCAGATGATCTTCCCATGACTATAGATAAAACCCAGTGTTTGTTACGCGGGTAAACAAAAATCTCTCAGACCATTCCAACAAATCTCTTTGTATAAACCCTTTAGATGACAGATCAGTACATGGTATAATTGCAATAAGCCACTCGGGGGTAGTGGGTTATCGGGGGGATTTATCATGGCTGACGAGGATTTACCCACTAGGCTGTGCCTCATGGGCAAACCACTCCAGCTGTGGTAAATCCCCCAATAACCCACACCCCTTGTGGCTTACTGCTTAAACAACAAAGGTATGAAGGAACAAACTCATGACGTTGGTAATTTTTTAAATATTTTGACCCCAAAATTCAACATACCCATTTTTTTAACTCCACTGGATGAACATCACAGTTGTCACTTTCCAAATCCTACCCAAAACGTGTTGTCACACTTGTGAAGCAAAATGGAGTTTTGGCCAGTATTTTATAAATGACACCTGTCAGGCTCAGAAGGGGATCATAAAAAAAAGATTATGTTAAAAATTTGGGGTCAAATGTCAAAAAACACATTTTTTATGAAGAAATGTTGTGTGCAGGACTGGTCACCGGCCCAGTGGGTAGTGCGTTATGATCTTGTGTTGGTGAGCTGAATTCAGGGACAAGCTCAGTAAACTGTCTGGATGGCCCAAGGCTAGGGGAACAATGCTGCCGTGTAGCACCACTCCCAGCCTGGGGAGGGGCAGTGCAATGTTCTCCCACAGGCAACAGGTAACTAAGAATCCTTCTTTTGGCACAGCGTCCCCTGCACCTCTGCATTTGTGGCTGCATAGAAGTGCAGGACACAAAGGACCCTGCATTTCTGCAGCCAGAGCCTTGGCCCTGCATATCTGGATCTGTAGACATATGGATGCTATCATACCTGCACTTATGCAACCCAACAGACAGCCCTATGAATTCTTGTCTTAATGCAGGGCCCTGCGTGCATAGTGCCACATGGATTCTTCTCTTGGCACAGGGCCCAGAGGGCCCTGTGCATCTACAACAGTTCATGCAGGTCCCAAAGGGACCTGTGAAAATGAGGATACGATTTCACAATCACAAAGGCAAAGAAAATTAATTGTGAGGACTTCCAATGACATCACCAAGCGAGATGGCTGTGTAAAGCACAAACAGCTCCGCTAGCAGATTTACAGCCTCGAGCACCTTTTCCTAGCATCTACCATAGTCGGAGACCAGTTAGGATAATGTGAGGGCTCAAAAAAGGACAAACATACCTGACAGCAACAGATAAGCTACCAAAGCGGTGCTGGAACAACTGTGCTATCCAGTCTGGAATCGAATGCAGCCTCCTCACCATGGCACGAGCCAGACCACAACACAAAACAGGTCATAAATGAATGACTTTTGAAGCAGCTGGTCACATTTCACAAGAAGACCCAGTCTGCATTCAAAATATTACGTTCAGATGTAGATCACCTGAAAGCAGAAACAGCGGACCATACCTCTGTGGCCATGGAGTTAACCGAGCACACACACCAAATGGGATACCTACTATTATACCTCCACCATAGGCAGCAGCAGCTGGAGAACAAATGCATGACTTTGAAGATAGAATCTGGAGGAAGAACTTGAAACTATATGGAGTGCCAGAGTGGAAGAGGGGACAAACAAGAAGAGCAATTATGTACTTACCATAATAGTAGGTCTTTGAGCGAATCTCTTTCCTTAGGCAACACCTTTGGAACATCAGCTGTCAGGCACCAGGACCACAAAGAATCTTTTGCTAGCTGGGGTTGCCCACATCAACATCACACATCAGCGTATTAATATCTGTGGGTGGCCCTATCTCTCTCTTTAGTTTCCTGCTGCAGATTAGACTCGGAGGGCTGTCATGTCTGGGGAACCAGGAGAGTATACCAGCACTAGGCATACAAGGTAAGGGAAGGTTCATAGGTTTTTACAAGTTCAGTGAGCCAAAGCCCTTTAGTGAACTCGCCAACCACATCATGGGTGGAATGCATATTTTTTTATCTCATATAATTGTCCAGTTTTTGTTTAAATATTGTTATATTATTACTTTCTATTATTTCCTTGGGTAGTGCATTCCAATTGGTTATCACCCTCTGTGTAAAAAATGTGCTTCTTCTGACTGTTAAGCTATTTTCACCTAGTAATTTATGTTTGTGTGACCTAGTGGATTTGTTGCCCATGTGTTTTGTAAGCCCAAGGGTTTCTATCATATACTGATCATTTATGGTTTTAGAGATGAGACAGAGATCTCCCCTATGTCTTCTATATTCTGATGAGTATAGATTAAGGCTATTGAGTCTACTTTTGTACCCTAAGTGTTTTATTGAATGTACTTTTTTGGTTATCCTCCTTTGAACCTTTTCCACTAGTTTTTTAGTTCTTATAGTCTGGGGCTCACAGAACTGCATACAGTACTCTAAATGTGGCCTCACCAAGGTGGTGTAAAGGGGGATGATAACTTTGCTGTCTCTACTTTTAATGTTGTTTAAGATGCAACCTATAATTCTTTGGCACTTTTTTACAGTTTCATTGGAATGCCTGTCAAAGGAAAGATTATCTGAGATGAGAACTCCTAAGTCTTTTTCTTCTTTATTGTTTTGTAATGTAGTATTATTTATATTGTATTGGTACTGGAGGTTGTTTTTTTTACACATGTGCATTACTTTACACTTGTCTAAGTTAAACCTCATCTTCTTGTTTTCTGCCCATAGAGCAAGATTATTTAAGTTGTGCTGTATTACTTTTGCATCTGCCACAGTTTGTACTAGCCCCCTAAGTTTACAGTCGTCTGTGTATTTGCAGATCAACACATTCCCTGATGTCTGAAGGGTAGTGACCATGATGTTAAACAATGTCGGTCCTAATACTGACCCTTGAGGGACTCCAATCGTCACTGGTCCCCAGTCTGATAAATGTCCCTTAATGGTTACTCCTTGAGTTCTATGATCCAGCCATGATTCTATCCATTTAATAATATTTGCATGAAGTTTGATTTTAGAGAGTTGATCTAGCAATATGAAGTGTGATACTTTGTTGAAAGCTTTGGCATAATCTAAGAATATGACATCTACTGGGATATTTATATCTGGTGCTGCACTGAAAAGTTCAAAGAAATGGGTTAAATTTGATAAACAAGATCTCCCAGTTGTAAAATCATGTTGTGTTGTATCAGTAATACCTGTTGCCTGTAAGTGCTTCAATATGTGTTGCTGTAGTAATCTCTCCATTGCTTTTCCAATAACCGAAGTAAGGCTGATGGGCCTGTAGTTGTCCACTTCTGCCTTATTTCCTTTTTGATAGACTGGTGTTACAATGGCCTCTCACCATTCTCTTAGTGTGTTACCTTCTTGAATTGAGACATTAAACAGTAATGTGATGGGTCCTACCAATTCGTTTACTAATTCTTTTAAGAAGGCAGGTGTTATACCATCGGGTCCTGGTGAACTATTTGTTTTTGGATTATTAATAATGTTCTTAATCTCAATGTTGGTAAATACCAGACAATCTTTTGTTTTAACTGGCTGCTGGTTGCTATACATTTCTTTGGGGTCATATACACTCAGGAAGTAGTTATTTAATTCAGTTGCGATTTCAGTCTCATTTGTGATAATACCGTCTTTGGTTTCTATTGGTCCTATGACTTTGGTTTCTATTGGTCCTATGATTGGTTGTTTTCCTTTTAGTGAACCTATGTAACTATAGAACTGTTTTTTATTGTCCATGACACGAGTTACTAATTTCAGTTCCACTCTTTTTTTGGCCTTTTTAATGTCATGTTTAGTTTTTTTTGCACTTAGTTTGAATTCGTGCCAGTTGCTGATTGATGGATTGATTGATTCTTTTTGTAGGCTTGGTAATGTTTCTTTTTTATTTTGTTTGGTTATATTATTTGTCCATCATGGTGGAACCCTTTTGGAATTAAGGTATTTGTTTCTTGTTGGTACCCAATTATTAATACAATATGTTATACGTTTATGAATAATATTTTATGTGTTTACCAAGTTTAGACCTTTTAACTCTTCCTTCCAATTCCATTTCTTTAAATAATTTCTCATACTGTTGTAGTCAGCGTTGTTGTAATCTTTTATTTTAGTCTTCCCTTTTGTTGTGTTATAACTGATTTTATATTCGAAATAAATCATGTTGTGATCACTATCAGCTAAGGGTGGTAGTATTTTAATTTTATCTATATTTCAGGAGTGTTGGAGAAAATTAAATCAAGTATATTATTCCCTCTTTTGGACGGAGTAATTAATTGCTCTAGATTATGTAGTGTTATAATGTCAATAAAGTGATTTTCTATCTGATTTGTTCCTTTTGGTTTTTTCCATTTTATTTTTGGAAAATTAAAATCTCCCACGAGTATGTGATCACCTGGCATATTTCTGTTTTTCAAGTTCGGTTAGTAATTTATTGTTTTCCATTGTATCAAGGTTCAGGGAGCTATAAACTAAACCTAGGGTTAGTATTTTAGATGGAGTTTTGATTTGAGCCCAGACAGTTTCATTGTCAGATTCCAGGTTTTCTTTTAATTCAATTGTTGTATGTGTCTCTTTTATATATACAGCGACACATCCACCTCTTTTTTCAGTTCGATTTTTATGTATCTTGCAATATCGGCATTCCAGTCTCCATCTGTAAACCATGTCTCAGTCAACCCACAGATGTCAATGTTTTGTTCTTTTAATATATAGTTTAATTATTCTATTTTAGTTCTCGGGCTTCTGGCATTTAAGAGTAGTATTTTGAGGCCATTTTGGTTAGTAGTTTTTGAATTATGTAGAGCTGTATTATTCTGTTTGGTGGTTAGATAGTGTGTGTCATTATTATTATTGTTCACATGAAGACAATCAAGGTGCTGGATAAACCACCATAATGAAGACCAAATGAGAAATCTGTTATGTCACCCTCGAGGGAATGCAGGGATGGCTGGCATGGCCTAAGGGAAGAGATTCTCTGAAAGATCTACTGTTACAGTAAGTACGTAACTGTTCTATCTTCTTCAAGTATATCTCTTCCCTTAGGCATCCCAAGCAGTACTATGAGGAGTTTGGGAGGCTAGCAGAATCTAAATTAAGAGAGGAGGCCTTGCAATACAGCTAGGCCAAAATCAGCATGTCTGTGAGATGCTATGTCCAGACTGTAACGTGTAGTAAAGGTATAGACAGTGTTCCAAGTCGCTGCAGCACAAATGTCAGCAGCAGAGACATTTTGAAAAAGGCAACAGAACTGGCCGTACCTCTTGTAGAGTGACTACAAACAACAACAGGACATTTCTTACTGTACTTCCTATCACAAAACATGATACAATGTGCCAACCATTTGAAGAGGCATTGTTTGGACACAGGACCACCCTCTTTCCCACGAGCAAATGAAACAAAAATCTGAGAAGACTTCTTTCAGTCTTTAGGATAATGTATGTAATATCTCAGAATTCTGTATACATCTAATGTATGGAGCAATGCTTCACCATGATTGGCATACTCAGGATAATAAACAGGACAGTGGATGGACTGGTTTAATGTAAATTCAGACACCACCCAGGGACATCAGTATGATTATAAAAGTGGTGGTGTGGGGCACATGCCCCCACCAGTGATGTTTTCCAAAAAGGGGGGTTTGGAGGATTGGGCTCCCGAAGATATTTTCATGAATTTGGTGGCAAATTAAGCAATAAGACATGGCAGGGTGTGTGTTGTGGTGGGATAACAGCACACCTTGGGTGTGTTCTGAGGCATGAGGCATCGCTAGCCGAGAACTGCTGCTATTCCACCACAACACACACCCTGGAGCATTTTATTGCTATTATAAAATGGGACCAAGACATTTTTGGGGGGAGGGGGGTGAAGAAATGCACCACAATCAAAAAAGAAACATTTTTATGACTTTTTAACAAACAGTTCATCCACCTCAACAAAACAGTCCCAGCAGATCCCAGCAGTGACATGCCATCTCAGATTCAAATATTATGCACAGCAAAATACAAGTATTTTTAATTAGCTTTTAAACCCTCTAGTTTCCTCAACCCACTTCCATTTACACATTTCCTCGCCTTTCTTTCTTTTTGTTTATAGTATTCCCTCCCTTTTCCCTATCTTGATTATTTCTGTCTTGCCTGCACTCAAATGATGGAATACAAGAATTCAAATCTCTGCTCAGTTCTACTGGCAAAATGTTCACCTCCACTACCACACAACAGAAGGCCTCAGATGGAACCAGAGCTTTTGTTTTATCTGTAGCAGGTTAAACTGCACAGGTTTCCCCATTAAGCAGGTGAGGATAGGAGAGGTATTTTTCATGGTCAGCAATGAAACACCATAAATTTAGATTGTAAGTACTCTAGTACTTCATTTTTTAAGCTATGTATGTGTGTATGTAAGACAAGGATTATGAGGCAAATTACATTTAATTCGTATGTTTTTAAATTCAAGGTAGTTTTATTTTTAGGGCCTAGCTGAAGGTTATTAGTGAGTAAAGGTGACAGCCACATTTGTGATGACAGTCAGGGATGCATGGTAGTATTGGTTTTATTGTAAGAGGCTGCTGGATCTTCTTCCAGTGCTGTTGTGCTGGGATATCAGCACTGGGACCAAGCTCCCTAGCCAATCAGGTTTTGGATTTTTATACCCATTTTATAATGGTGCATTTTAGAAGCATTTTCTATGAAATCTCCATCAAGACAAGAATAGGAATTTACTAGCTGCTGTCTGCTGCTTTTCCAGGCTGTAACAGCTCACTGCAGAGACCAGCTGTTGTCTCTCTCCTCCTGACTCCTTCCCTCCCTCCCTACATATAGTGTTAAATTTCCAATCCCCTCCTGAAATATAGTGGTAGAAATGTTGTATTATTATGTTGGTATATTGTAGGAGATTTAGAAATAAATATGTGGCTGGGGAAAGAGAAACAAAAAAAAGACTTCTATAAGTCTAGAACATCTGAGGCGATAGGAGACCCCAAAAAGTTGTGGTCTGTTATTAGGGATCTAAATAGTCAGACTAAATTCAACATAGCTATTCAAATTTCTCCTAATGAAGAATTCAGAAAGGGAATCCTATGAGGTTTAATAAATATTTGTAACAAATTTTATGTGGAATCTGGAAATTTATTTGGGCAAACATGTAGCCATTGAAAAATCTTTGGGATAAAGAGGTAGGCGGTACTTCCTCTTTTTCCTTTAGAACAATAAAACAATTTGAAGTACTGGAACTCTTGCTGGATTTAAATTCCAGCAAGAGTCACAGTCCAGATGGTTTGATCCCAGTTATGTTAAAATATTCAGCTTTCCAAATAGCTGAACCTCTCACATTGCTGTTTAACTGGCCCCTTTCCTCTGGCACTGTTCCTCATGACTGGAAGCTGGCCAGGGTTGTCCCAATTTTTAAGGGGAGCAGCCCTGATCAGCTGATCAACTATAGGCCTACTTCCTTATTTTCGCTTGTCTCTAAGCTTTTGGAAAGGCTACTGGCTAAACAATTAATAGATTATCTACAGAACCATTGTTTGCTTGACACATTTTAACTGAGATTCCGCAGGTGTCATGGAATGGTGGTCTTCGTGCCAAGGGTCTTGAATGATGTCAACAAAGCGGTAGACTCTGGGCAACTTACTAGAGCCATCTCTGTTGACCTCTCCAAGGCCTTCGATATGGTTGACCACCAAATTTTTATTGCACAGCCTTTGTGAGGCAGGGTTAAGTATGGAGGCACCGAGGTGGTTCTGTTCAGACTTGGGACAGAGATTCCAAACAACAGTGGTGAATGGGCACAAGTCCCTCCTGCTGACAATTGCTAGGGGTGTGCACCAAGGCTCAGTCCTAGGATTGCTTCTTTTCCTGATTTACTTGAAAGGGCTGGAGGCCAGCATGGGAGACTCATTGTACAATTTATACCTTTCCGGACATCCGTGCACCAGTCCAAGTGCACCCGTCAACAGGGCAACAAAATCCCTGATTCGCTGCCCCTTCCCTGAGGTCCACCCCCCCCCGGAGTTAGAATCTATAGATGGGGGGGCACAGCCCCCAACATTACAAGTGGGATTCAAACTCGAATCCCAGGTGCCCTAATGATGGGTGCTGTCCGATGGTAGAACCCAATGTATATGCTGATGACACAATAGTGTGCACATCTAGTCCCTCAATACAGGAGGTTCAAGCAACGTTACAATGTAGCTTTGATGGTCTGCATGCCTTTTTTACTGATTCTAAGTTAAAACTCAATTCCTCCAAGACTAAGCTTATATTACACAGTCTAGCTTCCAATCTTGAAAACCGTAAAGAAATACTGATAAGGGATCAAAATGTGTTGGAATGAGTTGACCTGGGTTTCTGGATGGAACTGACAGGATCAAGTAATACCCATGTAGACAAACGGATTGTCCAAGTGGGTAAAAGTGTTGCCTGCTGTATAAGAATCAATACTGTCTGGATGCAGTAACTCTAGAAACAATAGTTCAGGTCCAGATTTTTCCACTTTCTGATTACGTAGATGTTCTCTATGAGTACAACTCCAGTGATGGGCTACACAGGTTAGAAGTATTGTATAATCATCTTCCTAGACTGATCCTTAGGTGCTCCTCATCACTGTGAGCTTTATTCTAGGTTAGGCTGGATTTCTCTTCCTAAAAGAAGGAAACTACACAAGTATCTATTAGCATACAAAAGTGTTTTGGACTTAGTACTTGGTTTATTGAAGTAAAAGATTGTCCTAGGGGATAAATGATCCCTCATTGAGGAACTCACATTTACAGGAAATGGTGGTTCCAAGAACAAACACTAAAAGATCTGTGTACTTTTTTAGTCAATTTGTGCCTACTTTATAGAACCAACTTCCATCTGAAATCAGACTACTGGACTCAAAGCCTCCTTCAGTTACAACTTTCAAACACTGTTTTTTGCACCATAGTTCAGTACAGGATGTTTGTCATTGCTCTGTGAAATATGTTTACTTCTTAAATTATGTGTGTAACTTAAATTTAGTATTAATTCTGTATGCATATTGTCTAATTGTTATTTGCTTCGTATGGATCATCATTATAAATGAGATATGCTAATAGGTTATAACATTAAATAAATGAAATGAAACCCACAACTGGGGGGGTCTGCAATAAAAAAGTGGAGCTGGTTGTTTTCCCAGGAAGCTAACAGATCAATTTCTAGTGTGTCCCACCATTTGAACACTGATGCCAGCACCTGCTGGTTCAGGGTCCATTCATCATTTTCCTGGCAAATCCTGCTCAGAGTCTTCCAGTTTATTGTCTTTCCCTGGCAAGTGGACTGCGGATAGCTGGACTTCCAGGGTGTAGGCAATAGGTTCCAGATCTTCGTGGCTTGCATGCACAGCTTTGAAGATCTTGTTCCTCCCTGTTTGTTTATGTAACACATTGTGGCGGTATTGTCTGTTCTGACCTGGACAGATTGATCCCTGATCTGTGAGGAAAAAGCTTGCATTGCAAGGTACACTGTCCTGAGCTCCAGGAGATTTATGTGTTCCTGAGTCTCCTGTGTGCTCCAGGTGCCACTCACAGTGATGTCCTCCAGGGGGAGCCCCAGCCTAGGAGGAAGGCACCTGTTGTACGTATGACTGCAGGGAACTGCTGAAGAAAGGAAATTTCCTCTCTGAGGTTGCATTCTTCATTCCACCATTCCAGTGTCTTTAGTAAGGTATTTGTGACAGGCAACGATTTGGATAAAGGATCCTACCTTCGACAGCTATGGTCCTACTCCTGAGGGTCAGGCCCACTGAGCTCACAGTGCCCAACTCTAAGTGCAATCCATGATAGGGGGGCAGGGATAACCTCCTCATGTCTTTTTAGAATACTCAACGAGGTCATGACCGAATACCTACCACGAGGGCCCAGGGCATCCCTCCCTAACTCTGGATAAGGGCACAATATGAGTCTCGAGTCTTCTAGCCAAATATGAACCCTTCTTAGTTGTTACACAAATGGGGAAGATCCAAGCATCACTCTCTCCTTGGGGTAGCAGTGTGCTCCTGATTTCATCTTCTCCAACAGGACATGCAGCAACCTGGTTCAAAATGCCTACAGACTCTTCCTTGAGACTCTGGTATTCTCCCTATCTCTACCAAAATATCCCTTACAGACCCTTGCTCAATTGGTTGCTTGTGAAGGCACCCCTTAGCAATAACAGTTTGTCACAGATTATTTATAACTGTCCCACAATTCCCGCACAATTTAGAAATTTCACTCAGGCAGGTTTCTTAAATGTTTTTACTACAATACTTTAATAATAATCCTACAGTTACAACTAAAAGACCCACTAATTTGGTCACAGAATAACAGAAATAAAAGTGGAAAAAATATACGTGAAAAATGCACTATAACAGTTATCTGAAGTCTACCTTAAATCTGTAGTAAATTAAAGTCCAAAGAAAGTAAATGAAAGACTCAGTTTCCTTTGTACTGGCAGTCTTGGGTCTTAGCAGTTTTGTTTCTCATGTCAGGAGAAGAGTGTCCCTTGTAGATGCTCAACAAAAATGAGAGAGTTTGACTCTGGTGGGTCCAAAAATCCCTGGTCTTGTCATAATGTTTAGGCCAGTAGATGTCATTCTTGAGCATTCCCCACAATCTCATTTCCCTAGTGGCATTTGATATCTCTACTATCTTATTGGGAATACAATTAACACCTGTAAGAGAATTCACAGACGTCTGCCAGAAAGGATGTTCCTAGTCCTCGCACCTCATAAGGTGCAACATACCATAACAGTTTCCTGGAATCAGGGCATCCTGCCTCTGAAGTGCATGGTTTATGACAGGTAAATGGATGTTGCCTTATCTCTGTTAAGGGACCTGGAAATGCAACCTTAATTTCCTGGCAAGTAGCTGCCCTCAGGTCAGAGGAAGGTCAAACATTTTTAAAAAGAAATCCAGTTTCTCTCTCCATGTGCCCCTTGCATCAACACTGGCATTCTTGTGGCATGTACCCATACACAAAACCACATAGAAAAATATATATAACAGAATTATATCTGCAAATAATGTCTGGCAGCTGACTAGCTCACCACATCCCTCCCTCCTAGACTGAATTTGTGGGAACACACCCCCTAATGCATAGTAAGACGTTCACAAATTCTGTTACTGTTCTAACTGGTGAGATAGCCGATTTGGGTTGGCAGTGGCTGATCCGGCCCTGTGGGTAATGGTCATATCGTAGGCCTGTAGGGCAATACTTCACCTTAAGAGATGACCATTTGTTTTCCCTATCTGATTTAGCCACACCAGGGGGTTTTGATTGGTTGGTACCTTGAAGTGCCTCCCATAGAGGTATGGCTCTAACTTCTTCAGAGCCCATACCAGCGCAAGGCATTCCTTTTCAACTGTGAAATATGCCTGCTCCCGGGAAAGTAACATTTTGTTAAGGAACACTATTGGGTGATCTTTTCCCTGATTAGAGGTCTGACTGAGGACTGCTCCAATCCTCTCACATCTGAGGCATCTGTCTGGACTACAAAAGGCTTACTGTAATCTGGACTGACCAACACAGGGACACCACACAGTGCCTCCTTCAGCCATGTGAAGGCTTGTTCACAGGCTGGCTCCCACTTTACCTTTTTGGGCATTCTTTTCTTTATCAGGCCAGAAATGGGAGCTGTCAGGGTACTGTAGTTTGGTACAAACTTTTCGACTGTACCTGGCAGTCCCTAGGAAGCTCCTAACCTGCTTCTAGGTTTCAGGCCTGGGCCACACCTCTATTGCCTCAATCTTGGCTTGATTTGGATGAAGCTGCCCCCACCCCACTACATGGCCTAGGTATACCACCTCCGCCATAGCCACCTGACACTTTCAGCCTTGACAGTGAGCCCTGCCTTTTGTATCCTGCCCAACACTTTGTTCAGGTGGGACAGGTGTTCCTTCCAACTGGTACTGAAGATGGCAATATCATCCAGATATGCCACTGCCTACTCTTCAGTACCATGTAACACCTGGCTGACCAACCTTTGGAAGGTGGCAAGGGCATTCTTCATTCCAAAAGGCATTACCCAGAATTCGAATAACCCTATTGGAGTGATGAAGGTCGACCCCTCCCTGGCTCTGGCAGTTAACTCCACCTGCCAACAGCCTTTTATCAGGTCAATAGTGGTAAGGTATGTCACCCCTCCCAACTTGTCCACTAATTCATCTGTGGTATTGGGTGGGTGTTAGACTTCGTGATGGTGCTGAGTCCACAATAGTCCACTCAAAAGAGAGCAGAGCCATCTGGCTTGGGAACAAGGACTACAGGTGAGGCCCAGGGGCTGTGGGATTTCTGGATTACCCCTAAATCCAGCATTTCTTCCACCTCTCTCCTAATGTCCTTTAGGATGGCCTCAGACACCCAGTAGGCTTTCCGCTGTATGGGCACTTGCGTCCCCGTGTCTACATAGTGTGTCGCTAAGGGGGTTCATTCAGGCTTGGCTGTAAACAAAGGGGGCAAAGTCCTCTAAAACCTCCCTCACCTCCTGGGACTGTTCTGGGGTCAACTGGGGCGACAGTTTGATTGCCTCCACAGATGACGCCAGCTTGCTTTCCTCTAACAAGTCTGTGACAGGACCCTGTCCCAGCTGTTATGGAGAGTTTGAATGCAGGGATCTTTTCTGTTCTTTCCTGTGTCTTGTCTGTCCAGTTGCTCAACCATATTTTTCTGTGAGACCTAGGATTTGATCACCCCGAAAGTCTCTCAATTATTTGCCTCTCACTGTCTCTCAGTCTTCCCTTGCTGTTTCTGTCTTTTCCTCCCTTGTATATCTGCTGGTATAAAAATATATGCAAATCATTAGGTGGAAATGTAACTGATATTGGGATCCCTTTGTTTAGAAATTATAAAGTGTTACTGTTGAAATGTACAGTATATAATTATAGTTTGAGATGATTGCAAAAAGCTATTGGGAGCTCAAGGGGTTAACCTGAAATGCAATTTCTAAGCCTTTTGCAGAAGAGCTGTGGAAAACGGGCCTCAGTTCTGGGATATTGTGTTCCTGCCTGAAATATACAAGAACATTTTAGAACAAAACATGATGCCTGTTAAGAAGGGGGATTGCAAGGACTTATAAAAACAAAGCTGCAATTTCTTGCAAGAGACACAGAAAGTGAAGAAAAACTCAGATGTATCTTCTGTTTATTCTGCCTTTGTAAATAGTTATACTGAACAATTTTATTGTTTTATTTTATTGTTATTCATAATAAAACTTTTCTTGTGAATTTTACAGCTGCTCCTGGTTTTTCCTATGCTCCTGATGTGTGCCTCAATGACAGATGGTTTTAGAAGTGGGATTTACACCTTGCATACTCTAACCTAGGAGTTTTGTGCGTGGGTACTGGACCTAGTACCAGGGATGCAGTGAGAAAGGGCCAGATTCTGCAGCAGCAAGTCCAGGAGTGGTTACCAGGAGAATGACAGCCAAACTAGCAGAGACAGAAGTCCAAGCTGAGATTGTATAGCCAGCAAAAGTTATAGAAAAAGAACTGGCAGTGACAGAACTTGAAAGCCTGATGGACTTTTTCAAATGGTGGGCTATACAACAAAAAGAGATGGAGAAACAGAGGAGAAGAGATGCAGTGACAGGAGCGGCAAAGGAGAGAAGAGACACAGCAGATGAGAGAAGAGATGCAGCGACAGGAGCAGTGATGGCCGCATGCCTTGCAAGCTATCAAAGGCAGAGGATCTGGCACAGATCCAGATGAGCAACAAAACACAAGCAACTTAAAAGCCATTAAACTTACAAAGTTGTGTCCCTCGGATGATACTGAGGCATACCTGACAACTTCTGAAAGAGTTGCCACAGCCTGCCAATGGCCAAAGCAGCAATGGACAATCAGACTGGAACCCTACCTGACAAGGAAAGCCCAACTTGCCTACAGCAATATGGACACTGCACAGTCCGAAAACCATGACCTGGTGAAAAGCGAAATCCTGAAAAGGTATGACATCTCAGGAGAGGCCTACAGGCAGAGATTTCGATCTCTGAAGTACAACTCAGTCGACAATCCTCGAGAAGCTTTCACCCGACTCAGAGAACTCCTGATAAAATGGCTCTAACCAGACAGCAAAACAGTCCCACAGATCATCGACACATTTGCATTGGAGCAATTCATCAACACCCTGCCTACAGATGTGAAGCTTTGGGTAAAGGAACACTGACTAGAAAGTGAGGAAAAGGCTGTTTCTTTGGCCAAGGACTACCAAATAGCCAGACAGATGCCACAGCAGTGAGGTAACAGCGAAGCACTGGTAAGACACTCTTTTTCCCATTTAAACTCCAAAGTCTGATAAGAACTCCAGTGGGGGTAACAAATCTGTGCCCAAAGATGTTATTTACTATAACTGTAATAAGCCAGGCCATATTGCAAGAAACTGCCATAATAAGGAGAGTGGCACTAGAGCAGATTTGTCCTTGGCAAATTGGGGCAAGTACTGAACAGATGTGAAGGATAAGACTGTAAAAGGACTCATTGATTCGGGAAGCTGACTGACCCTAGTGCGTGTTGAAGTGCTGGGAAAACACTGTGAAAAAGGACCAGGTACTGGTGTCATCTGCATCCATGGGGACACTCGGTACTATCCCACCCCCCCAAGTGACTCTGACCATTAAGGATGTGTCGCACCAAATGAAAGTGGGGGTAGTACCTAAGTTATCTATACCCATGATTACTGGAAATGACTGTATAGGATTTGTTGAGTTAATCTCAGAGGAACTGAACCCTGCAGTTTCAGCAGCAGTGGTACAAAAAGTTCAGGCAAAGAAAATCTCAAACGGTGGGGACACTTCCTTTCACTGACTTTGATTTGGACTTGTTTGAGCACAGCTCCAAGATATGAAAATTACGTACCTACCGTAATTATGATCTTTCTGTGTACCTTCACCATTCATCACTGTTGGGGTATCTGCCGGAGGTCAGGACCCCGTGGGAGCTTTTTTTTTTAAGGTAGGCGGAGCCGACACACCATGGGCACCGCCCTCGAGGCCGACGCATTGTGTGGTGCTCGCGGGTTGGCCGTTAGGCTGTGTCGATTCTGCCTGCCTGCCAGTTCTGAGTCACCGGAGAGGTAACAGGAAGGGAGTGGAGGGTGGTACAAGGAAGTCCAAGGGACAGAAAAAGGAAAAGATGTATGAACTAAAAGGAGAAATAACGACAGAGAACAGAAAAAGAGAAGAGTTGGAAACTAAAGGGGATTGGGAGGGGCCCTAATCTCTGGAAAAGGAAGAGGGAGGTAGGGTGGGTAAAGAATTTAGGAAGAGAGGGGAGAAGGTTAACACATCCCAGACCCTGGTCCATCTCCAGATTGTATAGGAACTGCAAGGAGTAGCAAAGGCTTTCTGCCAGAATTCAAGGCACGGAATAGCAGGCAAACACTCCAGATAAGCAGAGTCGGCTATTCTAGAAGAAGGACAGGGTACAGAGATTCAACACCCTCTCAAGGAAAGATTTTTGGTCAAAAAAAGGGGAATTTTAATTTTTTACAAGGAGAAATAGGTTGGACGGAAACAGGGAGGAGAGAAAGGAGGTCAACTGCCAACTCCCACCCCACGGGGTGGCGCCAAGGCACTGGAGAAGGAGTGCCCCTCGTGCTGTCCACTCTTCCTGGAACATTATCCCCCTGTGTGCCCCTGTTCTACCCCACTCCTAAGGAGAAGAGGGGGAGGGGTGGGCACAGAGAGGGAGGAGGACCCAGAGACTGAGGCCCCAGGGGGATGGAGAGTGGGATCATGATGAATGGTGAAGATACACAGAAAGATCATAATTACAGTAGGTATGTAATTTTCACATCTTATCTGTGTCAATCTTCACCATTCATCACTGTTGGGTGAGTACTGATCCCCGAAGGGGTTTTCTTTTACACCCTAAGGGATAAAATCCCTTAGCCCTCAGTGGGTGACACACTAAGGGGGAACTTCCAGGGCCTGAGAGGTCCGAGAGTGGGGAAAGTGAGGCAGTCCCCAGAGGGAAGGAAGTTGCCTCAACAAGCGCCCGCCTCGCTCTCAAGGGAGAAGATAGGTTCCTGGTGAGCGGAGTTAATCACCCTACGCCGGGCCAAGAGTGACAACCGGGAAAGACGCAGCCATGCCATCCGCCTAGTGCAGATCGCTGTCCCTACGACCCCGGTAGCTACCTCACTGGCATCATAGGATGCCCTCGCTTGGTGCCTTGCTAGCTCCAGGACACGCGCAGAGAGTGCAATGGCTTGTCTGGTTTGCTCCATGTCAGGCAATGAGGCTAGGAGCTGACCCAGCCTGGACCACAAGAACCTGTCATAGGCTGCATAGTGGGCCTGATGTGCAGAGATAGAAAGAAGTAACCGTGCCGAGTAGAAAGTTCTCCTACCCCAGAAGTCAAAATCCGAGGAGTCTTGATCTGGGGGCCGGTCATGATGAAGGGTACGAAGCCCATCAGAAGTATCCATCTGTGTCAGTCCAGACTGTGGATGAGGCATGGAACCTGGAGACTCCGGGGGTGTGCAATACCTCTGGCTGAGATCCCTTGGGGCAGGAACTCCGGAGAAGGGCCTCTGCCAGGAACGCAACGACGCCTCCCGAAAGGGTGTCGGCCAGGGCGGCACCACAAGGGTGGCCTCGCCAAAATCGCCTAGAAAGGCGTGCGCTGAGTGCTCAGGATTGCTGGTAGTGGAAGGAGTAAGGTGCAAGTCCTCCAACATCCTCACGAGGAATCGCTGATACTCAGTGAGATCAGCAGCTGGAGAGATGTGGACAGAAGTTTCTTCTCCCCCAGAAGAGGGGGATGAGGAGCTGGAGGGCACCTGCTGTTCAGTGGATGGCTGCACGGGGGGAGGTTGAAAAACCTGGCTGTCCATTGCCCTAACGTAAGAAGGGAACTGAGCAGCTACCGCTCTGAACTGCTCCCAGGTGAGAGGCCCGCTAGGACCAAGGATGCCTGGGAGCGCAGAAGAGTGTGGCAGAGGGATGGGGACAGAGCCGAGAAAAGATGTCGGCTGACCTCCGCCTGGGCTAAGGAGCAGACCGTGGGCACCCTCGGAAGAAGGTGCCCCAGAAGACCCCACAGCCAACAGCTGAACAACCATTTCGGTACTGCCTTGGCTGCGTACGGAAGAATCCCCCCCCATGAGGCGACTGGGGCCGTATAGGTCCAGAAGGACGGTCCCCTACCTCAAAAGAACGGGACTCTCTCAAAGAGATTGAGGAGGAAGAGCGGAGATCCGCATTATGGCTTCTCCCAGAGCCCAGGTGGACCCCCAAAAAAGGCCGACGTGCCAACCCCACACCCCTCGACCCTTCGGAGTCCGAAAGAGCCCTCCTCCTCCTCGAGAGGGCCAGCCTAGGTAGCTGGCATCTCTGGGCAGCTCCAGAAGGGGCTATCCAGGGCACAGTACCCTCCCCTCCTGTAGGTGCTCTGATTGGCCCCAAAGTTGGGCAATCTAGGCACACCACTGGCGGGGGTACCACTACTGAGGGGTCAGAGAAACTGCCAAGACCAGGCTGCAGAGCTATGGTGGCCTGCACCACTGCCTGCTGGTCAGCACCCTTGACCCTAGTCTCAGCAGCCACCGACCTCACCTCAGAAGGGGGCTGACTCCGGCTTGTCGAGGAGACTACTGGGCTACCCACCTCAGCAGCCAAATCCAAAGGGTCAGACTGCACGTCTGACTCAGAGCTCGATTCCACCTTCGAGGAGGTAGAGTCTGAGGTCCTGTGCCAAACCGTCGGAGGGCGGCCACTGCCATCCATGCCAACAGGCCCAGAAACCAAAGCTGTGTCTGGGCCGGTGCCAATGCCCCCCGCAGCTCCGCGAGCAGAATCCGCAGGAGGCACAGCTCCAGCCCGAACAAGAGGTCCAGAGTTGGGATCAGTCATGGCGCCATCTGGTCCCACGGCGTGGTGAGCAGTGCCAAGGGCAAAGACAGCACCGAAGACGGCCCCGACGGCACTATCGGCGCCAATGATGGCACCTCCCGTCTCCCCGGCGCAGCGAGTGGCGCCGAGGGCAGTGGCAGCTCCGACAACAGTGCCGACGGCGGACACGGAGCCGAGGACAGTGCCGCCCAGCTCCACGGCGCCGAGGGCAGAGGCAGCGCTGACAACGGCACAGAGAGAGGAACCTGAAGGCCCCACGGCGCTGAGCCCTGAGGACATCGCACCGTGCTCAACCTTGGTGCCGAGGACGGCGCCGAGGCGAGACATGGCAAAAGACGGCGCCGCAGCATCTTCCACGGCGCTGCTAGCAGTGTCAGCACCACGAGCAACTCTGACAGAGGCCACAGCACCGCACGAAAAGTCAGCGCTGACGACTTCGTCATGACCCATGGCGCTGCGAACGGCACTGAGGCCCACAACGCGCCGACCGACGGCGTCGAGGACGGTGCCGACCCGGGCCTTGCGAACCGTGGGTCCGACACCGGGGGATCCTTCACCCCCAAAGGGGTGATTGCCATGGTGGCACTTCCCACCCGCCCCCCGGAAGGAGCAGGATGGGCCTCCTGCACCACGGAAGAAGCCTCGGTAATGGCTAGGCTACTAATAGCCGAGACTCCCTCCTCCTCGGTCCGTATAGAACTGGGAGGGGACCCGGAGGAAAGGCTGAGAGAGCGTGGCTTGGCCCCAGTGCGCACCCAACCCCCGAAAGTCAGCGGAGCTCGCCCCACTTTCCACGCGCGTTGCTCGATGACCCGGTGGTCCATGGAGAAACAGGCATCGCACTAATCCATGTCGTGAAGCGGGCCAAGACACAAAAGACACCGGTCATGCTGGTCGGTGACAGAATAATTTCGGCCACATGGGCACCGTCGCATGGGGGGCTGACCCATCCTAGAAGATTTCTTGCCCTCTGACTGAGACATGACCTACAGAAAAAAAAACACCAAAAACAGACTTGATGTCGCAGAAGAATATAATAATAGAAAGATCTTACCGGGCGACATCGAGTATGGCAACACAGAACCGGGCAGGAGGAACCGACGGACTTCGGCACTGAAGAAAATAGAAATGGAGTTGAGAAAACTGCAAAGCAGGCCTCAAATCTTCTCTCAGCATCCCACGAGGTGACCTCTATGGCGGGAGACGAAGAACTGGCAGGCAGGCAGAGTCGACACAGCCTAACGGCCAACCCGTGAGCGCCGCGCACTGCATCGGCCTCGAGGGCGGCGGTGATGGTGTGTCGGCTCCGCCTAAAAAAAAAAAAAAAGCTCCCACGGGGTCCTGACTTCTCTGGCAGATACACCAACAGTGATGAATGGTGAAGACTGACACAGATAAGATCCAGAAATCCAGGAAAGAAGGATGATGCCTGAAGCAACTGTGGCAACAAATGACTGATGAACATAAAGGGTTAAAATATGAAAATGCAGAAGCTAAACTGATAACTGATTGGGATTTTGTTTCAGAGCAAGCTAACAATGTTTCTCTCCAGGGTTATTTTAAGCAGCTGGGGGTGAAACCAAAACAGGGTGTACCAATGTTTAAAAAATGTAATGGGTTACTGTACAGAGTTTGGGTTAAACCTCAGATAAGGGAACAGACAGAACAATTGGTTATGCCACAGAAGTATAGAACAGAGTTGTTACAGATAGCACATGATAGTCCTATGGCTGGTCACTCAGGGAGGGATCGCACCCTTGCCAGATTGCTGTACAGACTTTACTGGCCTGGAATTCATGAAGATGTTGCTACCTATCGTAAGTCCTGTGCTGAGTGTCAGAAAGTAGCTCCAGTCACTAGAAAAGAAAAGGTGCCCCTACCCTTGATAGACATGCCTTTTGAGGGAATTGCAATGGATGTGGTTGGTCCTTTAGACAAAAGTGAAAAGGGTAATAGATTTATCCTGGTAGTATGCGACTATGCTACTCGATAACCAGAAGCAGTTCCAATGCGTATTGTCACAGCTTCAAAACTGGCAGCAGAGCTTGCAAAAATTTTCAGCAGAGTGGGCATACCTAAAGAAATGATTACTGATCAGGGTAGTAATTTTGGTGCTACATTACTTAAGGAGCTGTACAGACTACTAGGTATCACTGCCATACGAACCTCCCTCTATCACTCTCAGACCGACGGTCTTGTTGAGTGTTTTAACCAAACCCTAAAACGCATGTTAAAAAGGTTTGTAAAAGGGGAAGGGAACGATAGGGACCAATACTTGCTTTACCTACTTTTTGTTTACAGAGAAGTGCCACAGGTATCAACAGGGTTTTCAACATTTGAAATGATGTATGGTAGGCAGCCAAGAAGGCCACTGGAGTGATAAAAGAAACATTATGAAAACAACCCCACTCAGAAACAATATATAACATCTTATATGTGTGCCCTAAGAAAAAAGCTGGCAATATATGTTGAAATTGCCCATAGTAATCAGGAAGAGGTCCAAAACCAGCAGAAGGTATATTATGACCATGGGGTAAAAGAAAAAGTTTTTGAGCCAGGTGGAAATGTTTTGCTACAGTTACCCACAACAGAAAATAAACTGATAAGGAAGTGGCAAGGGCCTCATAGAGTGCTTAGACGTACTGGCACCGTTAACTACGAGATTGAGAATCCTGACAGGAAAAATCTTACTAAGATATACCATGCTACCTCCTCAAGAAATGGGTTGAAAAAATGCCAAAAGCTGCTTTGCTAGTTTTACCTGAAACTGATAAAGAAGATATTGATGTAGCTTATGATAGACTAGAACAAACTGTGACTGCTGATGCTGTAAAAGTGAATGCTTCCTTAACCTCAGAACAAACTGTAGAAATTTGTAATGTGCTGAAGACATTTAACAGTACTTTTACCACAGTACCAGGCCGAGCAAAAGAGGTCGAGCATGGAATAGTGCCAAGGAATGCTCTCCCTATTAGGCAAAAGACATACAGGTTACCAGAGCGGTTAAGAACTGATGTGGTTAAGAAAATACAAAAAATGAAAGAATTGGATATCATAGAAGAGTCAAGGAGTGCTTGGTCATCTCCAATGGTAATCGTAAACAAAAAAGAAGGGTCTGTTAGAATCTGCCTTGATATTAGGAAACTTAATCAAGTGTCAGAATTTGACAGTTATCCTATGCCCAGAATAGATTATTTGGTGGACTGGGGAGTGCAAAGTATATCAGTACCCGCAATCTCACCAAGGGTTACTGGCAAATACCTTTAGCTAAAGAATCTAGAGACAAAACTGCATTTGCCACTCCTGTTGGATTCTATCAGTTCACCACCATGCCATTTGGTTTACATGGGGCGCCAGCTACATACCAACGGTACATGAATGCGATTTTATCACGTCACACTGGCTATTGTACTGCATACCTGGATGATGTCATGGTGTACAGTCCAGACTGGAAAAGCCACCTGGAACACCTACAGGTAGTTATCTAAGCTATCAAAAATGCAGGTCTGACTATTAATCCTACCAAATGTGCACTGGGCACGTAGGAAACCAAATATTTGGGCTATGTGTTGGAAAACTGAGAAGTTAACCTAACAATTTCTAAAACAGAAGCTGTAGCTAACAGTCCTATCCCTAAAACAAAGAAACATGTCAGGTAATTTTTAGGGCTGGCTGGTTATGATCAGAGATTTGTTCCCAACTTTGCTGAGTTAGGTACTCCCCTCACTGAACTCATGAAAAAATGGTACCCAAATAATGTGAAATGGACCTCAGAGTGTGATGAACCTTTTCAAGCCATTAAGGCTACATTATGTTCAGTCCCTGTTTTGAGAAGCCCAGACACTGAGAAACCATTTTTGTTACAAACAGATGCATCAGAAGTAGGCCTAGGTGTAGTCCTGATTCAAAATATAGATGGGATGGAACATCCTATTTTGTACATAAGTAGGGAGTTGAATGCAAAGAGAAAAGGTGCAACACCATTGAAAAGGAATGTTTAGCAGCAAAGTGGGTCCTGGAGTACCTTAAGTTTTATTTGCTAAGAACTGACCCTGTACTTATAACAGATCACAATCCTCTCTGTTGGCTTAACCAAATGAAATATACAAATTCCAGAATCACAAGGTGGTACCTGGCATTATAGCCATTTAAATTCAAGGTGATACACAAATCTGGTACAGAGAATAGCAATGCTGATTTTCTGTCAAGATATGGACCAGGAATTGAGGGTTCTGAAGGTTGAAAAACAAATGTACGAGTTTAAACTTTACTGTTTGCTGTACTGTTATAGAAAAAAGGATACTGCACATGTGCTTAATTTCTGAACGTTAGAAGCTAATGTTAGAAAATTAATAGAATGCTTTGGAAACCTGTTTGATGAAACAGGTTCCCTCTTAAGGAGGGGAGTGTATGTGACAGGGCTGAATAGGACCCTGTCCCAGTTGTTATGGAGAGTTTGAATGCAGGGATCTGTTCTGTTCTTTCCTTTCTTGTCTGTCTGGTTGCGCAACCAAATTTTCCTGCGAGACCTACGATTTGATCACCCCGGAGGATCGCAATTATTTGCCTCTCACTGTCTCTCAGTCTTCCCTTGCTGTTTCTGTCTTTTCCTCCCTTGCATATCTGCTGGTATAAAAATATATGCAAATCATTAGGTGAAACTGTAACTGATATTGGGATCCCTTTGTTTAGAAATTATATTTTTTTTATTTATTTATTCAGGATTCGGAAAGTACCTTTGAGTCAAAGACTCATTTACAAAGGTTCCATGTCACAAATAATGGACAGTACAGTATTAGGTAAACATACAGTGCAGGAAACAGAACAGCTAAATACATGGTAAAAGTACAAAATAAGCTAGAATATGGTAAAAGTACAAGGTGAAGTTCGCAATCAGGATCTGAGAAACTTAGAGTGGCATAGACAAGTATATAGTAAGCCAAGGGGAGAGGTAAGCCGGCCAGAGGCCATTGTCATTAGTGTTACTGTTGAAATGTATATCATTACAGTTTGAGATGATTGCAAAAAGCTATTGGGAACTCAAGAGGTTAACCTGAAATGCAATTTTTAAGCCTTTTGTAGAAGAGCTGTGGAAAAGGAGCCTCAGTTCTGGGACACTGTTCCTGCCTGAAGTATACAAGAACATTTTAGAGAAAAACAGGATGCTTGTTAAGAAGGGGGGTTGCAAGGACTTATAAAAACAAAGCTGCAATTTCTTGCAAGAGTCACAGAGATTGAAGGAAAACTCAGATGCACCTTCTGTGTATTCTGCCTTTGTAAATAGTTATACTGAACAATTTTATTTTTTTATTTTATTGTTATTCATAATAAAACACTTGTTGCAAATTTTACAACTGTTCCTGGTTTTTCCTATGCTTCTTGACCTGTGCCTCGACAACAAAGTCCAGTAGGGAGTCTTCTTCATCCATCCTCTTCCCAGAACTACACACTGCAAATACCATGTCAGCCCTATTTGCATATGGCTTCATCATGTTGACATGGTACATCCAATGGGTATGTCTCCTGTCAGGTAGGTCTACAATATAATTTACGTCATTTACCTGGCAGACTACCTTGTATGGTCCCACATACTCGGCCTGCAGCTTGCCCTTCCGGACCGGGATTAGGACCATGACTTCCTGACCTACTGTACACTGTATGAGTGAGCTCTGGCTCTGCAGTTGTACCAGACCTTTTGCTTCTGTTGGGCCGCTGACAGGTTGCTTTGGGCCACCCCCATAAGCTCCTTCAGCTTCTCCCTAAACTTCAGGACCTACTCCACAATGGGAGTTCCCAGGGTGGCATGCTTGCCTTCCCAGTTGTCCCAGATCAAGTCTAGGGGCCCATGTACCTCATGTCCATATAAGAGTTCAAAGGGGGAAACACTGTCAACTGTTGGGGCACCTTCCTGTATACAAACAACAGGTGAGGAAGGTATTTCTCCCAGTCCCTCCCATGCTGTTCAGCAAATGCTTGCAGCATTGATTTTAGGGTACCATTAAACCTTTCCACAAGTCGATTGGCTTGTGGGTGATAAGGTGTTGTGCATCTCTGCACCACCCCACATTTCTCCTACAAACAATTCATCAGGTCTGACATGAAGGTATCCCCTTAATCAGTGATAAACTCCTGCGGAAACCCAACACGGGAGAAAATTCCTAGCAAGATATCTGTCACTTTGTCTGTCCTAAGTGAGGAGAGGGCAACTGCCTCTGGGTATCAGGTGGCGTAATCTACCACCATCAGGATAAACTTCTTCCCGGAGGAGCTTGGGGTACTCAAAGCTCCCACAATATCCATTCCTACCCTCTGGAATGGCTCCTCCACAATGGGCAAAGGAATCAATGAGGCTTTGGCTTTACTACCTGCCTTCCCTATTTGTTGGCACCAGTGACAAGATCTGCAATATTACTTCACCTGCTGGGTGAAATTGGGCCAACAGAAATTCTGGGCCAATTGCTGCACGGTGCACACAATTCCCAGATGTCTGGACATGGGGATGTCATCAGCAACCTTGAGCAATCACTCATGATACCCTTGGGGAACAACAAGCTGGCTGCCCATCAACCCTCCCTCTGTCCTCATGTCCTGACTATACAACAGTCCATTGTCCCAAAGTACCCTATGTCTCACGTCACCTCCCTGAGTCCCATCAGATTCTCCACAAGCCCTCAGCCTCTCCAAACTAGGGTCAATTCTCTGAGCAGCTGCAAAATCTTTACATTTTTCCAAGGCATGGGATATGTTCCTTTCAGTTCCTAAACTGGGGTCCATAGCTCTAGCGGCAGGGCATTCAGGGTCACTGCTATCCATAACCTTCTGACCATTTGTTACCCTTCCCTCCTTGAAGTAACCTTCTGTAGTTGTTTTGTGAACTGCTACTTGGGGAAGTCCTGCCTCCCTTTCACTACTCTCCATTTCAGGAGATACAGGCTGGGGAACCAGCCTCCCATTTTTTTCCACAAGGGTTTCTATGAGGTCCAGGGAACTACAAGAGGCCTGTGCTGTCTGACTGCGGGTAACTGCACACCACCCCCTTCTGGAGATTGCTCCCTATAATCACATCCATGGCAAGGTTGTCTGCCACGGCCACATTTTGCACCTTCTCTCCTGTCTCACCCCAGTCCAGGAGAACACTAGCTAGTGGCAGAGTTTTCTCCTCCCCAGTGAATCTCCTTACTATTGCAAACTGATTAAGTATAAGCTGTTCAGGCCCAATCAAATTCCCTTTTACTAAGGTAAGAGACGCCCCCATATCCCTTAACCAATGGGTTTGCACCCCATTTACAGTAACTGGAAGTATGTGCTCCCTCATGTTTATAGGCATGCTTTCAGGGATACATAGTGCACCCAACTCTGTTTGAGCACCACCTTGTTCACCCTGGGCCTTTTTAGGACACTGTCTAGCAAGATGCCTGGCTGTTTACAAAACCAACAGTCATAATTTCTTTTATCCGAGAAATCCCTCTTTTGTAACCTGGGGCTTCCCCCTTTCTGTGGAGGCAGTGAGGGTTTTAGCTGCCCTGAAGGCACGCTTTTCCCTTTCTGTGCTGCCACACCCACTCCATTTCCTTTCAGAGCAGGCCTGTTCCTTGCATAGCGGTCCAAGAGCTCAGCAGCCTGCTGTGCTGTTTTCGGATCTCCCTCCTCTAGCCAGGTTTTCAACTCTGCTGGGCAAGCCCAAAAGAACTGCTCTAATAACATAACCTCCTCAATTTTTTCCACAGAATTTGCTTCAACTCTCTCCCACCGTTTCAAAAACTGACATTATTTTGTGGCGAGTTCCTCATAGCTCATGTCACGGCTTTTCCAGAGCTTACGGAACTTAACCCTGTATGCTTCAGGAGTTAGTTCATACTTCTTAAGTAAAGCAGTTTTAAGTTTCTCATAATCTTGGCTATCATGACTGTTCATTTGGCCTAGCGCCTCACGCCCTTTACCAGTAAGTAGCAGGATAGTTGGAAACTCCAGGACTCCCTGGGTATTTTGGCCTAGATAAAGACCTTTTCAAATGAATTCAAAAATGCATCCATATCCTCCCTCTCTTTGAACTCAGCTATTAATTTAGAGTTTAACTTATACCCCAGCCCTGGAGTTTAGGGTCCACCACTGCCACTTACCTCCTCTGGCACTGGTTCTTGTAGTCTTAGCTTCTCCAGTTTGAATTCCTGCTGGTGCTCTTTTTCCTCTCTCTGCCTCTCTCTGGTGCTGTCTTTCTTGCAACTCCATCTCAAACCTCTTTTGCTCTCTTTCCCACTGGGCATCAAACTTTTTCTGCACTAATCCCAGCTCCAGTTCCCTTTCTCGCTGCTTTTCTGCAAGCTCCAATTTCTTCAACTCCAGTTGAGGCTGATCACTTCCAGTCCCAGCTCTGTGGTAACCTTCCCATGCTGCTGTGGCTCTGGGTTTCTTCTGGTCTTGCTATCCTCCTCACTGGGACTAGACTCTGCGATGGACCCTGGGTCCCCAACGCCTAAGCTCTGGTCCTTTTCAGTCACTGGCTGTGACTTGAGGTCCTGGGCAGCTGCTTGCTCATCAGCTGCCACAAGAGCCTCCATGAGGTGCTTTTTGGTTTTCGCCTCGCACTGGACCCCTCTTTCCTGACACAACCACTTTAGGTAGTCTGCAGTGTATTCGCTGTAGATGAAAGTCATCGTCTTCCCTAACTACTGTGACACTACAAAAAAAAAAAAAAAGGTAGGGGACTTTATACTGTAACCAAATTATATATTTTTCAAATCTCTGCCTTGATTGTGTGTAGACTGTTTTTAGTTTATCAATCTAATACACTTTGCATGGATCTACCTGTTATGCCTGTGCCACCAATATCTCTCAAATCGCAACACTATGCAACCATATCTGTCACAAACCCACCTGAGGGTCGGGTCCACTGAGCTCACAGTGCTCCTCGCTAAAGTGCAAATCGTGACTGGGGGGAGACAGGAACAGTCTCCTCGTGTCTTTTTAGGATCTTTGCTGAGGTCATGACTGAACACCTGCCATGAGGACCCAGGGCATCCGTCTAAACTGTGGATAAGGGCACAATACCAGTCTCAAGTCTTGTAGCCAAATATGAACCCTTCTTGGTTGTTAAACAAATGGGGAAGTTCCAGGCATCACATTCTCTTCGGGGTAGCAGTATGCTCCTGATTTTGTCTTCTCCAACAGGACATGCAACAACCTGGTTACAAATTCCTACAGACTCTTCCTTGAGACTTTGATATTCTCCCTATCTCTACCCAGATATCCCTTACAGACCCTTGCTCAATTGGTTGCTTATGGAGGCTCCCTTTAGCAATAACAGTTTGTCACAGATTATTTATATCTGTCCCACAATTTACACACAATTTAGAAATCTCACTCAGGTTTCTTAAAAACAAATGTTTTTACTACAATACTTAAATAATAATCCTACAGTTACAACTAAAAAATGCACTAATTTGGTCACAGAATAACAGAAATAAAAGTAAAAAAAAATGTACATGAAAAACACACTATAATTGTTATCTAAAGTCTACCTTAAGTCTGTAGTAAATTGAAGTCACAAGAAAGCAAATGAAAGACTCAGTTTCCTTTGTACTGGCAGTCTTGGGTCTCAGCAGTTTTGCTTCTTGTGTCAGGAGGAGAGTGTCCCTTGTAGATACTCAGCAAAAATGAGAGAGTTTGACTCTGGTTTCACCACTTACTGTATACAGTGGGTCCAAAAATCCATGGTCTGCCATTACTTTTAGGCCAATAGATGTCACTCTTGCTCTTTCCCCACAATCTCATTTTCCTAGCGGCCTTTGATGTCTCTACTGTATTACTGGAAATACAACTGAAACCTGTAAGAGAATTCACACAGGTCTGCCAGAAAGGATATTCCTGGTCCTCTCACTTCATAAGATGCAACACACTATAACAATTTCCTGGAATCAGAGCATCCTGCCTCTGAAGTGCATGGTTTATGACAGGTAAATGGATTTTGGCATATCTTTATTAAGGGACCTAGAAATGCAACCTTAGCTTCCTGGCAAGCAGCTGCCCCTCAGGTCCAAGGAAAGTCAAACATTTTTAAAATAAATCCGGTGTCTCTCTCTCCATGTGCCCCTTGCATTAGCACTGGCATTATTGTGTCTTGTACACACACATATATATATATATATCAGAATTATATCTGCAAATAATGACTGGCAGGTGGCTAGCTCACCACAATAAGCATCAGGGTAATATCCCCCTACCTCTTTCTCCCCTTCCATAAGGTCTGTAGGAAGCGGGAGCCTTTTCTGTCTCAGTACTGCTCTTGTAGGTGGTTTTGTACCTTTTCCATGTAAGCCTATGTTTTGTCACTAAACAAGGAGTTTCCCCTCACAGGAAAATTCCATTGCTTTTGTTTGAGTGTCCCAGGATAGACTGGTAGTTCAAATTTAGGCAAACCTTCTTGAGGACACTGTATGAGCCATGACCCCTAGATGCAGTGTCATTTATATCCACTGCCATACGAAACTGGTATTTTGTGGCATCTATGGCTGACCTGGCTGTGTCTGCCATATCCTGTGCCAAGTCTACAGTAGCTGATTTGCTCTGTGCCAGTATGGAATTCCATAAGACTCTTTAGTACTGGGCTGTGTAAGCTAAGTAAGCTGCCTACCTGCTTCAGGAGCAAGGACGCTGATGTATAAACCTTTTAACCCATACTATCCAGTTTCCTGGAATCTTTTTCAGGAGGCTGGGATGATAGAGGCACTTCTACTTTATTACAGGTGGCAGTCTGGACCACTCCCTCATGATTAAGGTGGTAGTACAGCTACACTGTACCCTGTTTGTCCACCTGATATTTTTTCTCAGTTTTCTTGTCAATGCCAGCAGCTGAGGTGGGTGCTGATGTGATTCTGAAAGTGGTTTTTTTGAGGGATTTGTGAATGGGCAGAATCAATCTCCTTGAGGGTGTTTAGCCCATCATATCTCTAAAGTCTACCTTATCTTTATCCTCCTCAGTCTCATGGGAGATGTTGAAGGTATTTACAATATGCCTTAAAAAGTTATAATGAGAAGTGTAGTCCTCTGAAGGCCTAGAAGGAGAGACAAATTCCTGCTCAATGGAACCATCTGATTCTATGGGTTCTCCCTCTTCCTCATCATAGTACATTTAAACCTCCTCCTCGTCCTCCACAGGCATTGGGAAAGGAACAGGAACCTCAGGGGCAGGGGTCAGGCATAACTGTGAAGTTCCCCACTACTTAGAACATTTGAAGAAAATGCCATGCCTTTGGCATGTCCTCTAATGAGGGCATTTGTGTTGTGCCCACTGGCGGCTCCTTTCCTTCTTCAGAAAGAGACAGTGACAGGTTTTTCTTTTTGTTTTTAAGCAGGCACCATCTACAGTGTCTGTTCAGAGGGCCCTCTGTTTTTTTTGTGGATTCAGGGTTCCCCCTTTCAGACACCCTAAATTCTGAACCATCTTTGACAGCTCTTTATTTTTTGATCTCTTTGATTTGGACTACTGCTTACTCTGAAGGGCTGGACCCTCACCTGAGCCTTTCAGTGACATTGAGGCAGACTGAGAAGCCACAAGGACTTCTAATTTTTCATCCCTTTTCTTTTGTGTTTTAGGACAAAACTTTTTACAGATATCACAACTGACAAAATTGTGGTCCGGATCCATGCACTTTAAGGACAGCCAGTGGCAGTCTGCCTTTGCCAAGAGCTGAAACAAACTGTACATTTTTTAAAGCCTGTAGATCCTGTCTTCTTTTTGGGTCTGACAGTTATGCCAAATTCTGAAGACCCCTGAAAAAGCACTTTTGGTTCCCACTGACGAAACCGAAAATGCAAATACTGCTGCTTTAATGTATAACTGATAAAGTGGTTGTGAAAAAATTATTGTTTAGTTTTAAATGTTTTAAACAGCAGCTCCCTTAGAGAGGGAACTACACCAAAGAAAGGCCTTCTCTGGTTCCGTGGAACCAGAGAAAAACAGTAAAATAACACAAATATAGAAAATAACACCCTAACAAACGCAGACTATTGAATTTTAAACTAAAATACTTAAACACATTATAATGAGTGGGCAGCTCTTTGAAGCCCAAGTGACTTTGGTTAATACATATTTCTTTCCAAACACTACTAAACCAATTTTTCAAACCTTTTTTTTTAACATATAGATATGCTGGAATGCCAGTTACTTTTAGGGGGCAATTTTAATTTCACTTTCTGTCCAGATCTGGATCCCAACAGTCCCTCCCAATATCAGAGTTCCGTGACACAAAAATATCTCATCCATATGTTGCAACATTTGGGTCTAGTGGATATACAGCAATGCCTGTTTCCCACAGATGGGACCTATACCCATTACTTTCCCAGTCATAACTCATACACTAGACTAGACTATTTACTAAATATGTACCCAGAAAGACTGCTGCCTTACAACCATTGCAGCACATCACCCTCTTCCCACTATCCTGGTGCCTATGCATGCTATTCTCCATCCTCCCAGTCCCTGCTTCTTTTAACCTACTAGATATGTACCTCCATATAAACCAGTTGGGGATGTCTACAGCAGCCCCCAAATCCTCTTGATTCTCCTACCCGCTAGCCCTTCCTTCATGCTTAATACGAATGTAAACTGACCCTAGATAGGGATCAGTTCCAATCCCCTTCCAACACCCTACAGTGTATTTCCTGCCCTCCCTTTACAGTTACCTGCCTCTCAGGTCTCACCTCATCTGCAAATGGATCTAGCATTTAAGCTTTAGAAGCACCTTGGCCTCTACTACATATTTCAAATTTTAAATGAGCAAGGCATATTCCCTTTTCAGCAGCTACAGTCTGTATATGGTCTGACTGGCTGAGAAAATTTTAGGTACTTGCACAGCACACATACTTTTTGCATTAACCACAATGTTCTCCTAAACTCCCTGACCCCATGTCCACTTCTTAGTATATTCATTGGCCTTCTGTGGGGAGACAGCTGGCACCACTTAACAGGTAATTTGTATAAAAGTATACAGGCACTGTGGCCCCGTGATACTGGGTACATACTAGATAAATGGAATCAGGAGTTGGGTACTTCATAAACTTTATGATCAATGGGTCAGGTATTCCCTTCCACCTTTTTGTGCTATAGTTTCAATGGGGTGGAGGACATTTGCCTGAAGATGCTAAAGGAGATATTTTATTACCCTATCATACAGGCTAAATATATGGGAAACCAGTTTGGTTCTTGCTGGAGGAGGTGTTGAGAGACAGGAGTGGATCAGACCCACATCTTCTGGTCCTGTTCTGTCCTGGAGGATTTTTGGCAATAACTATGGGCTCATTTGTCCCTTCTTTCTATGGAACCTCAGATGCTAAACCCTGTCAACTTCTTTTTGGTCATTCCATTGGACAGACAGAGGTGCTGGTCTCATTCATTGCTGTATGTTTAGTGCTTGGCCACGAAGAAGGCCATAACACTCCTTTGATTGTAGCCTGATCTGCTGACTATATCCTACTGCAACAAATCGTAACCCAAATATACACTTTAGAGAAGCTGACATACCAACTGAGGGCAAAGGCACTGTAATTTCTGGACAGATGGCAGTCTTGGATATTATAATATATGTCTCAGAATAACTGATTTGTTCCCTAGAGCCTAGGAACCGATCTATTGTAGGGAAAAGACCCTTGCTTAGCAATAGGTGCCTATAAACCTGCTGCCTGGGATACCATTTCTTTAAGCTACTCTGATACTGTTACTAATTATGCCATATTACAATTTGTGCCCATATGTGTGAACAACCTGTAATTACTGGTAATCTGCAATACTACTCCTGTATAATTACCTTGGTAACTGCATGTACTCTGTCTTTTTTTGTAACTCAACTTTAATAAGCATTTTATACATGTAACAGGATATCATTAAATCAAATACATCCATTACACTGCTTGATATAAAAGCATTATCAATAAACAGAAACTTATTAAGTGATCAATTTGGCCCCACTTGTTCAGTAACCAACTAGTGCAGCACTATGTAGTCCACAGTCAGGCAATGTCTGAAAAATGAGATCATATGAGTTCAGATCAAACACACCATGCACTAATGACCCTGTTTGAATTCATGCTATCCTCAACCACAGTCATTTTTGGGTGCAAATCCAACCAGGGCCTCAGCAAATCCATCCAGGGCCTGAATTTACTGTATCTGATAAAGGTTTTAATAAACTTTAAATATAAAAAAAAATTCTTAAACACTGTAAAATATAGAAACATTAAACTGTAGAATGGCCAGAAGTGTGAGAAGACTTTGGGGGTGACTGCTGTCTCATGTGCAGAAATAAATCTGACTTTAGAGTGCAGTGGTGAACATGACCACACAGACCATTCTGAATTTAATTTCAAATTCCATAATTTGTATACATTTTAAAAGCTTCGGGGCTGCTCATTCCATGGAAATGAATGCTGTTGTTAAACATAAATGAGAGATTCCTGGGGATTTGAAACAGGATTTTTTTTTATCCTACCTATGTTTCCTAGGTTAACAACTTTTAATAAATACAATTTGTATAATCAATACACTACACAAAATAATATTACAGTATATATAATGTGCTAATTTATCCCATGCATGGTAATATTTATCGTGACAACGCAATAAAATATTAATGATAAAAAAAATCTGTAATCCATAAAACTAAACTGATCCCAAAATCAGCCCTTGTATTTACTACCTCGTTGATGCTCAGGCACTGGATTACACTAATACAAGACATACTGTATAACCTACAGTAACTTTAAGACAGCAATCAAAGGGAAGTGGCAGCACCTTATGACTTTCAGTCTTTTCACCTCAATCACCAAAAAAGACGGCGTAAGTGTTCGGCCAAAAGTAGTTTAAGTCCTCCATTTAGTTTATCCCTAATACTGCTGCAGGTTTAGGGGAAACGTGGCAGTATAAACCCTAGCATTGCTGTCAGCATGTAGTAGAAATAGTATTAATTTTTTATGAAAAAAATGTGCAGTAAGTTTCATTTGATCTTGCATTGGGAAATGGTGACCAGAGAATCAAAACTGAATGAGCATATTGTGCTTATAAGCCAATTCTTTTTGTCCGTAAGTCCATTCTTTTTGGTTGTCAGACTTACTGGCTGAGCAAACTGCCAGCTAATCCTCTTTGGTAAGTTGGGGGCATTGTAATATTTCCTAGCACCAAATGTGTGTCCAGACATGCAGTGTAATGTAAATGTTTTTGGCACCAGTAGGTGTCAACGTGAAATACTCATGATAAAGACTTTTAAGCAGTCCCTGTCAAAGACAGTGTGTGCCTTGTAAGAGTTCCAAGGTTTCATATCTCAAGTGAATCCCCCCAAAACACAAAGCTTACACAGCAATGTGCTTCAATTTTATTTTCAGCTCTTTTTTTTTTGCTTTACTGTTTTCCCCCCTTGGCAGTCTACCTCTTCTAGTTTCTTTGGCATCTGGCACAGGTGCCTTCTGGTGGAGCCCCTGGGTTGGCACCACAAGTTCCATCTGACTCCAAATCATTATGTCTGCTCCTGACATCCTGCAGGCACCCCCCCACACACACACACACACACAATGGGATCCTGAGCAGGGAGGACTTTTCCAGTTCCTACTCTGGAGGAGCATCTCTCATTTATCAAGAGGGGTGTGGGGGGCTGGGAAGGTAGACCAAGGACTGTTAATATAGGACTGAGGAGCATCTCTCATTTATCAAGTGGGGTGGGGGGCCTGGGAAGGTAGACCAAGGACTGTTAATATAGGACTGAGGAGCATCTGTCATTTATCAAAGGGGAGCTGGAAGGTAGACCAAGGACTGTTAATATAGGACCGAGGAGCATCTGTCATTTATCAACAGGGGTGGGGGCTGGGAAGGTAGACCAAGAACTGTTAATATAGGACCGAGGAGCATCTCTCATTTATCAAGAGGGGTGGGGGACTGGGAAGGTAGACCAAGGACTGTTAATATAGGACCGAGGAGCATCTGTCATTTATCAAGAGGGGTGGGGGCTGGGAAGGTAGACCAAGGACTGTTAATATAGGACCGAGGAGCATCTCTCATTTATCAAGTGGGGTGGGGAGCTGGAAAGGTAAACCAAGGACTGTTAATACAGGACCGAGGAGCATCTCTCATTTATCAAGAAGGGTGGGGGCTGGGAAGGTAGACCAAGGACCGTTAATATAGGACCGAGGAGCATCTCTCATTTATCAAGAGGGGTGGGGGCTGGGAAGGTAGACCAAGGACTGTTAATATAGGACCGAGGAGCATCTCTCATTTATCAAGAGGGGTGGGGTGGGGCTGGGAAGATAGACCAAGGACTGTTAATATAGGACCGAGGAGCATCTCTCATTTATCAAGAGGGTGGGGGGCTGGGAAGGTAGACCAAGGACTGTTAATATAGGACCGAGGAGCATCTCTCATTTATCAAGAGGGGTGGGGGTGGGAAGGTAGACCAAGGACTGTCAATATAGGACCGAGGAGCATCTCTCATTTATCAGAGAGGGGTGGGGGCTGGGAAGGTAGACCAAGGACTGTCAATATAGGACTGAGGAGCATCTCTATTTATCAAGAGGGGTGGGGGCTGGGAAGGTAGACCAGGGACTGTCAATATAGGACCGAGGAGCATCTCTCATTTATCAAGAGGGTGGGGGGCTGGGAAGGTAGACCAAGGACTGTTAATATAGGACCGAGGAGCATCTCTCATTTATCGGGGCTGGGAAGGTAGACCAAGGACTGTTAATATAGGACCGAGGAGCATCTCTCATTTATCAAGGGGGCTGGAAGGTAGACCAAGGACTGTTAATATAGGACCGAGGAGCATCTCTCATTTATCAAGAGGGGTGGGGGGCTGGGAAGGTAGACCAAGGACTGTTAATATAGGACCAAGAGCATCTCTCATTTATCAAGGGGTGGGGGCTGGGAAGGTAGACCAAGGACTGTTAATATAGGACCGAGAAGCATCTCTCATTTATCAAGAGGGTGGGGGCTGGGAAGGTAGACCAAGGACTGTTAATATAGGACCGAGGAGCATCTCTCATTTATCAAGAGGGGGGGGGCTGGGAAGGTAGACCAAGGACTGTTAATATAGGACCGAGGAGCATCTCTATTTATCAAGAGGGGTGGGGGGCTGGGAAGGTAGACCAAGGACTGTCAATATAGGACCGAGGAGCATCTCTCATTTATCAAGAGGGTGTGGGGCGGAAGGTAGACCAAGGACTGTCAATATAGGACCGAGGAGCATCTCTCATTTATCAAGAGGGTGGGGGCTGGGAAGGTAGACCAGGGACTGTCAATATAGGACCGAGGAGCATCTCTCATTTATCAAGAGGGGTGGGGGGCTGGGAAGGTAGACCAAGGACTGTTAATATAGGACCGAGGAGCATCTCTCATTTATCAGGGGCTGGGAAGGTAGACCAAGGACTGTTAATATAGGACCGAGGAGCATCTCTCATTTATCAAGGGGGGGCTGGAAGGTAGACCAAGGACTGTCAATATAGGACCGAGGAGCATCTCTCATTTATCAAGAGGGGGGGGGCTGGGAAGGTAGACCAAGGACTGTCAATATAGGACCGAGGAGCATCTCTCATTTATCAAGAGGGGTGGGGGCTGGGAAGGTAGACCAAGGACTGTCAATATAGGACTGAGGAGCATTTCTCATTTATCAAGAGGGTGTGGGGGCTGGGAAGGTAGACCAAGGACTGTCAATATAGGACCGAGGAGCATCTCTCATTTATCAAGAGGGTGGGGGGCTGGGAAGGTAGACCAAGGACTGTTAATATAGGACCGAGGAGCATCTCTCATTTATCAAGAGGGGGTGGGCTGGAAGGTAGACCAAGGACTGTTAATATAGGACCGAGAAGCATCTCTCATTTATCAAGAGGGGTGGGGGCTGGGAAGGTAGACCAAGGACTGTTAATATAGGACCGAGGAGCATCTCATTTATCAAGAAGGGTGGGGGGCTGGGAAGGTAGACCAAGGACTGTTAATATAGGACCGAGGAGCATCTCTCATTTATCAAGGGGGCTGGGAAGGTAGACCAAGGACTGTTAATATAGGACCGAGGAGCATCTCATTTATCAAGAGGGGTGGGGAGGCTGGGTAGACCAAGGACTGTTAATATAGGACCGAGGAGCATCTCTCATTTATCAAGAGGTGGGGGGCTGGAAGGTAGACCAAGGACTGTTAATATAGGACCGAGGAGCATCTCTCATTTATCAAGAAGGGTGGGGGGCTGGGAAGGTAGACCAAGGACTGTTAATATAGGACCGAGGAGCATCTCTCATTTATCAAGGGGGCTGGGAAGGTAGACCAAGGACTGTTAATATAGGACCGAGGAGCATCTCTATTTATCAAGAGGGGTGGGGGCTGGGAAGGTAGACCAAGGACTGTTAATATAGGACCGAGGAGCATCTCATTTATCAAGAGGGGTGGGGCTGGAAGGTAGACCAAGGACTGTTAATATAGGACCGAGGAGCATTTCTCATTTATCAAGAGGGTGGGGGGCTGGGAAGGTAGACCAAGGACTGTCAATATAGGACCGAGGAGCATCTCATTTGTCAAGAGGTGGGGGCTGGGAAGGTAGACCAAGGACTGTTAATATAGGACCGAGGAGCATCTCATTTATCAAGAGGGTGGGGGGCTGGGAAGGTAGACCAAGGACTGTTAATATAGGACCGAGGAGCATCTCTCATTTATCAAGAGGGGTGGGGGCTGGGAAGGTAGACCAAGGACTGTTAATATAGGACCGAGGAGCATCTCTCATTTATCAAGAGGGTGGGGGCTGGGAAGGTAGACCAAGGACTGTTAATATAGGACCGAGGAGCATCTCTCATTTATCAAGAGGGGTGGGGGGCTGGGAAGGTAGACCAAGGACTGTTAATATAGGACCGAGGAGCATCTCTCATTTATCAAGAGGGGGGGGCTGGGAAGGTAGACCAAGGACTGTTAATATAGGACCGAGGAGCATCTCTCATTTATCAAGAGGGGTGGGGGCTGGGAAGGTAGACCAAGGACTGTTAATATAGGACCGAGGAGCATCTCTCATTTATCAAGAGGGTGGGGGGCTGGGAAGGTAGACCAAGGACTGTCAATATAGGACCGAGGAGCATCTCTCATTTATCAAGAAGGGTGGGGGCTGGGAAGGTAGACCAAGGACTGTCAATATAGGACTGAGGAGCATCTCTCATTTATCAAGAGGGGTGGGGGCTGGGAAGGTAGACCAAGGACTGTCAATATAGGACTGAGGAGCATCTCTCATTTATCAAGAGGGGTGGGGGCTGGGAAGGTAGACCAAGGACTGTTAATATAGGACCGAGGAGCATCTCATTTATCGGGGGCTGGGAAGGTAGACCAAGGACTGTTAATATAGGACCGAGAGCATCTCTCATTTATCAAGGGGTAGACCAAGGACTGTCAATATAGGACCGAGGAGCATCTCTCATTTATCAAGAGGGTGGGGGCTGGGAGGTAGACCAAGGACTGTCAATATAGGACCGAGGAGCATCTCTCATTTATCAAGAGGGGTGGGGGCTGGAAAGGTAGACCAAGGACTGTCAATATAGGACTGAGGAGCATTTCTCATTTATCAAGAGGGGTGGGGGCTGGGAAGGTAGACCAAGGACTGTCAATATAGGACCGAGGAGCATCTCTCATTTATCAAGAGGGGTGGGGGGGCTGGGAAGGTAGACCAAGGACTGTTAATATAGGACCGAGGAGCATCTCTCATTTATCAAGAGGTGGGGGCTGGGAAGGTAGACCAAGGACTGTTAATATAGGACCGAGAGCATCTCTCATTTATCAAGAGGGGTGGGGGCTGGGAAGGTAGACCAAGGACTGTTAATATAGGACCGAGGAGCATCTCTCATTTATCAAGAAGGGTGGGGGCTGGGAAGGTAGACCAAGGACTGTTAATATAGGACCGAGGAGCATCTCTCATTTATCAAGGGGGGCTGGGAAGGTAGACCAAGGACTGTTAATATAGGACCGAGGAGCATCTCTCATTTATCAAGAGGGGTGGGGGGCTGGGAAGGTAGACCAAGGACTGTTAATATAGGACCGAGGAGCATCTCTCATTTATCAAGAGGGGTGGGGGGCTGGGAAGGTAGACCAAGGACTGTTAATATAGGACCGAGGAGCATCTCTCATTTATCAAGAAGGGTAGGGGGCTGGGAAGGTAGACCAAGGACTGTTAATATAGGACCGAGGAGCATCTCTCATTTATCAAGGGGCTGGGAAGGTAGACCAAGGACTGTTAATATAGGACCGAGGAGCATCTCTCATTTATCAAGAGGGGTGGGGGCTGGGAAGGTAGACCAAGGACTGTTAATATAGGACCGAGGAGCATCTCTCATTTATCAAGAGGGGTGGGGGCTGGGAAGGTAGACCAAGGACTGTTAATATAGGACCGAGGAGCATTTCTCATTTATCAAGAGGGGTGGGGGCTGGGAAGGTAGACCAAGGACTGTTAATATAGGACCGAGGAGCATCTCTCATTTGTCAAGAGGGGTGGGGGGCTGGGAAGGTAGACCAAGGACTGTTAATATAGGACCGAGGAGCATCTCTCATTTATCAAGAGGGGGGGGCTGGGAAGGTAGACCAAGGACTGTTAATATAGGACCGAGGAGCATCTCTCATTTATCAAGAGGGTGGGGGCTGGGAAGGTAGACCAAGGACTGTTAATATAGGACCGAGGAGCATCTCTCATTTATCAAGAAGGGTGGGGGCTGGGAAGGTAGACCAAGGACTGTTAATATAGGACCAAGGAGCATCTCTCATTTATCAAGGGGGGCTGGGAAGGTAGACCAAGGACTGTTAATATAGGACCGAGAAGCATCTCTCATTTATCAAGAGGGGTGAGGGGCTGGGAAGGTAGACCAAGGACTGTTAATATAGGACCGAGGAGCATCTCTCATTTATCAAGAGGGTTGGGGGCTGGGAAGGTAGACCAAGGACTGTTAATATAGGACCGAGGAGCATCACTCATGGCTAGCCAGTGAGTTTCCCCATGTATGTTTCCTGCCACCTTCTGTCACTAGGTGTCATCCCATCATGCTGGTCTGGAAGGTGGACATCATGCCCCAACTCCATCACAGGAGGTATTAGTGCAGCAGGAAGGCAGCCACCCCAGAGTCTGAGAGCCCTTACAGAACTCTTTAGACTCCTTCATCCCAAGGCAAGGCATCTGAATCATGGTGCAAACCCGGTTCTCTGGAATGGTAGTGTGATGTAGTACTGCTAGTGTTAAAGGGCTGTGCTTCAGTTCTTTTATCCTTCCATCCCACAGCAATCAGGCCTGGCATTTCCATCTCCCACTCCAACACTGCCGACTGGAACCCAATCATCTTTCTTCTGTCACCCCCTGCAGTGGGCCTTGCTCTAGTTAGACTCTAACACGGGGGCAGGGGGTTATATTACCATTAGTTGGCTATTTGTGCATGAGAGACATGTGGGCATCAGCAGTGTTGGAGTTAAGCTTTATGAGCTTTGAGAGCTAGAGGGGCCCTTAAAGGTTATATCTTTAAATTGAGGCCCCTTCCCGTTATAAGTCAATGGCAGTGATTCATACAAAAATATAAAGAAACCAGCAGAATTAAGCTTTTTGGTCTATCTAGTCTGCTTATTATGCAGGGTTCTCAGCTCAGGCTGGTGTCCCTCCTCACCCTTCCCTATATTTCAATCCTTCCCCCCATCATGATCTTTATCTTCTCTCTATATCTACCGCAGCCTCTCTTGAAGCTGCTCACCATCCTTGATGAGATCACCTCTTCTGGTGGCTCATTCCATTTGCTCACCACTCTTTCTGTGAAGAACTGTCTTTTAACCACCCTCTTACACATCCCTCCCCTCCAACTTTAGGCTGTGCCCCCTCATGGTTTTGCTGTAGCTTAGCCTGAAGAGACCCTCCCTGTTCACCCCTTTCAAGTACTTGAAAGTCTCAATCATGTCTCCCCTCTCCCTCCTGTTCTCCAGGGAGTACATGAATAGGGACCTCAGTCTCTCCTCATACGATTTGCCCTGCTGCTCTGCAGTCATCTTCATAGCTCTCCTTTGGACCATTTCCATCAGGTTGATATCCTTTTTAAGGTGAGGGCTCCAGAACTGCACCGCACACTCCAGATGCAGTCTCACCAGTGACCTGTATAAGGGCAATACCACCTCCTGTCACCTACTGCTGATCCCCATGGCTATGCACCCCAACATCCTGTTTGCCCTTGCCACTGCCTTCTTGCACTGTGTAAAATGCTTAAAGCACTAGTTATCTTCACTCCTAGATCCTTCTCCTCCTCTGCGGGAGATACCCGAACCCCTCCCATACTCTGTCCTTGGGTTTTTGGCTCCAATGTGCAAAACTTTACACTTCTTGGCACTGAAGCTCAGGTGCCAGATTCCGAACCACTTTTCAAGTCTTCTTAGGTCCTCTTTAAGGTCCTGTAGCCCCTCAGCTGAGCCCACCCTCCCACAGAGCTTGGTATCATCCACAAACAGACACATTTTGCCATCGATACCATCCCCAATATCATTGATGAAAACATTGAATAGCACCGGCCCTAGCACAGAGCCTTATGGGACACCGCTTGTGACCACCTGGTGTTAGACAACTTTTCTCCCATCATCACCTTTTGGGTCCTGTTCCCTAGCCAGTTTTCCACCCATCTATCCATCTTCTCTTCTACCCTGAAGTCCGCCAACTTCCTGATCAGCTTCCTGTGGGGTACAGAGTCAAAGGTCTTACTGAAATCTTGGTAGAGGATATCCAGTGCTTGGCCCCTGTCCACTGTTTTGGTTACCCAGTCAAAGAAGTCAATTAGATTTGTCTGACAAGACCTCTCACCCATAAATCCATGCTGCCTTGCATCCTGGAGACCATGTTCCTCTAGATGCTCTATCAGTTGTTTCTTCAGTATGGTCTTCATAAGTTTGCACACTATCAAAGTGAGACAGAACGGTCTGTAGTTTCCAGAGCCATCCATGGGGACACTCTTGTTAAGGGGTACCACATGTGCTATTCTCCAGTCCTGCGGTACCACACCCAACTCCAGTGACCAACAGAACAGGTCTGCCAATGGCTCTGCAAGCTCCACCACCATTTCCCTCAGCACCCTAGGGTGCACTCCATCCGGGTCTGGTGATTTGTCTATCCTCAATGCTAGCAACCCTTTCTTCACTCTTTTCCCTTTGATTGTCCCATCTGTCCTCCTCTGCCCTTCTGGTCCCATTTCCCCTACTGTTGGCACTGGTCCATCTTTCTCCTTGGTGAAGACAGAGCAGAAGTATGCATTCATTAGCTCTGCCTTCTCCCTATTTTCCTCCACCCACCTGTCTCTTTGTCTTAGTCTAACTATTTCAATTTTCTTGTCTCTTTTCTCAATTATGTAGTGGAAGAAAGCCTTCTCCCTCTTCTTAATACCTTCTGCTAATTGCAGTCCATCTGTGCCTTGGCTTTCCAAACCACCCTTCCTGCCTCCTTTGCCAGCCCTATGTATTTTTCCCTGTCCTTCTCTCTCTCTCTCTCTCTCTCTCTCTAGGTCTGCTTGAATTTCCTATTGGCCAGCCTCTTAGTCTACAGTGTCTGAGCTACCTCTGAGCTGTACCAGCTGGATGTTTTGACCTTTGAGTTCTTCCTCTTGTATCTAGCACACTTCTCCGTTGCAGCCCTTAAAGGAGACAGAAAATTAGTTTTTGATAATTTTACTTGTTAAATAAAATCTTACTATCAATAAATAGCTTTTGTGTGTCTTCATTTAATAAATGTTCAAAAGCATACTTGTATGCTCCTTTCATCTGTTGAACTGCCTACCAGCTTGACACCGTCTTTTTTTATATAAGGAGTCATCGCGAGTCAAGCCTTCGCATGCTTGCGTCACAGACTCCAGATACAGAATGCATTCTTCTATAACTGTTGCAGTAACTCAATTAAGTTAGATGCTACACACCATCTAACTAAAGGCTGGGTCCCATTTGAAAAATTCACACCTGTAAGATGACCGGCTCATCCCCCAGCCTTCCTCAGCTGGTTGCATTCCAAATACCAGTAACAGATACATCTCTTGTTTATTTTTAAATTATACCTTTTTCTTTTATTCATTTCCTGGTGTCCAGTGGGTGCTCCCACCCTGCCCTCTTGCTGTAGTCTAAGTTAAATGCCCGAACTTACTGTATTACTTACAGTACAATACATATTGTTTGGTACACCTCCATAGTTGCTGTAGTTTTTGCGATTTGTGAGCTACTGGGGTTCTCTTCAGAGCTGGGGTGGGGCGAGACCTGCCAAGCCCCCTTGTAATTTCAACACTGACATCGGCCCATTGTCCCTGTAACTTCTTGCATGACTTTTGTGGTGCCAGCCTCTGCACACCAGATCCTTTAGACACTGGGCTGGTATGCATTTATTTATAGGAATTTCCTTAGGGCATTGTTTGGGCAATCATTTGCCATGATTAGGCAGATCCCCAGTAGTCAGGATAAAGCAGGAGCTCTGAGGGACCTAGGACATGTGGTAATAGATCAGATTCTTATATTTCCAAAGCACTTATTTATACTTGTTCACTAGAGATACAGTGAAACATAATACAAAAGCTGTTGGGGGTAAAGATCCACAAGCCACAACAAGATCTTTTCACTCTCGTGGTACACCTTAAAGGGACACTGTCAACTCCCTTAGGTCTCAAAGTGCCCCTAGTTTAAAAAAACATATTTTATGATTGCCAACATTGTGTAAAGATTGTTGATGTTGCTGGTAGTTTGATTTTAACTCATATTTTCTTTACAAAAGTAAAAAACAGACTGTCCAACATACTGGTGTTATCACACCAAAACAGGTTTGTTTACATTCCTTGATCAGCTCCAAATACATCTTTCCTGGACTTGGGAAAACCTGCAAAACAGTCTAGCTCATCATGATGCTGTGGGAGTTTGGAAGGCTACTTCCTTATCAGTGACTGAACTTTTTGGGTGTGTTTCTATTGCTCAAGAAGCATGCAGTAAGAACAGAACCAGGACTGTAAACAAAAACAAGGTTGCTTATAAATATACACTGCCATGCATTTCGGTTCTAGCAAACAAGGAGACAGACAAAACAAACAGCAACTTCAGTGAATTTTAGAGAGGGTAAGCAATCATAAAATGTGAGGTTTCAACTAGAAATAATATGACGAAAAACAGGTTGACAGTGTCCCTTTAATATACAGTGGTAGGGACCCTGATGTTCCATGATACATAGCAGCAGGACTTTGGTGCATTTATGCAGTGGTGGGGCCCTGGTATATACTAGCATGGAGTGGTAGACCCATTGTGCAGCATGACATGCAGAGGCAGGACCTTGGTTCACCATGATCGCTTTACACCAGTCCAGAGCTTGTAACAGAGTTTTTGTCACAGGCCTCAGCCTTGAAAGAAGATGCCACTTTTGGTACTGTACCAATGGACCTGTAAATGGTACTGGATATCTCTCATTTGAAATCCGGCTTCCGGCACCACAGCTGTGATGGAGGCCATATGACCACGGAGTTGGGGAAAATGCCTTGCTGGCCCTGAAGGAAGGTGTTTACCAGGTTTAGGGAAGCTTTCCATTTTCTCCTGGGGTAGGAAAGCCTTGCCCTGGAAGGCATCTTGCTCTGCTACAATGAACTCCAGTACCTGTACTTTTTCTGTTCAGGACTTTTGGGTATTTATGAGAAATCCCATTGTCTCAAAGGTGTTCTGGGTCAGCTGGAAGGAGTCTTTGACTTGCTGGTGAGACTTTCCTACGACTAGCCAGTCGTCTAGGTAAGGAAAAAGCATCACTCCCTGCCTCCTGAGATGTGTTGCCAGTACGGCTAAGCACTTTGTGAACACCCTGGGATCTGAAGAGAGACCGAAGGGGAGGGCTGTGAACTGATAGTGACCAGACAGTAGCCGAATCTTAAATATTTCCTGTGACTGGGCCTGACTGGAATGTGGAAATATGCGTCTTTCAGGTCCAGAGATTCCATCCAGTCTCCCTGTTGCAGGGATGGTATCTCTGGGGACATTCTGAACTTGTCCTTTTTCAGATGTTTGTTCAGAAACCTGAGGTCCAAAATGGGTCGCCACTCCCCATTTTTCTTGTGGGTGAGGCAGTACCTTAAGTAAAGGCCCTTTCCCCACTGGGAAGGAGGAATTCTTTCAGCCGCATTTGTCTGCAGCAAATGTTTGACCTCCAACTCCAGCAGGATCCTTTCTGTTGGAGTGGAAGGTTTGAAGCTTCTGTGAACCTGCAGTCTGGGAAATCTTTTGAACTGCAGTATGATCCCCTGGTTCACCTTCTCGCGGTGGTGATGTTTTCCCATTCCTTAAAGAAGTGAGACAGCCTTCCTCCCACTGGCAATGGATGGGCGAGCTGGACAGACACATCAGGATTTTTGTTTGGTCTGAGCCTTGTGTACTGGAGCTGAACCAGCTTGTTTAGCACCTCTTCTGCCTCTGCCCTAAAGAAACCTCTCGTCTGAGAGTAACCATAGGGCATGGGCATGGGCATGAAGGGACGAGGGAAATGACCCCTACCTGTACCTACCCTTCCATAAGACCTGTAGAAAGCGGAGGCCTTTTCCTTCTTAGTGTTGCTTTTGCAGGTGGTTTCGTACTCTTCCACCTTTTTTATATTTGCTTCTGTCTTGTCACCAAATAGGGAACTGTTCTCCCATGGAAAATGCATGGTTTTTGCCTGGGTGTCCTGGGACAGATTAGTAGGCCTTAGCCAAGCAGATCTTCTTAAAGAGACATCATGGGTCATAAACCCTGGAATCAGTGTCATTGGCATCCACTGCCATATGAAACTGGTATTTGGTAGCATCAAGGGCAGTCCTGGCAGTATCCGCCAAGTTTTGAGCCAGGTCTCCCGAGGCTTTCTCGCTCATAGCCAGCAAAGAGTTTCATAGTGCTTTCTGATACTGGGCAGTGTAGGCCATGTATGCTGCCTGCCTCAACAGTAAAATGGTAGAGATGAAAAAATTACTCACTTTAGTAATGTTGTTTCTTCTAATGGAGTCTTGCTATATTATGACATATGCAATGAGTCCCAACCTTCGAACTGCTCCGGAGGTGAAAGAGTTAACTTTCCATGCCAGGCATGGAACCTTGAGCACGAGCTCGGTTGAAAACTCTGTCTGTTGTTAATCAAACTCAAACTGTCAGATCTTTACCAGCAAAACTCATTAAGGTTCTGTGTGGAAGCCGTAAACCTACACTAGCCAACTGGCTACTAAATATAAGAACACATTTTTCTTGGTCCCAAAACAAAGACTCAAGTCAGGGGATCCAAAAACTAAAAACATAACACCCAAACACCCCAAAAAGGAGGGTGAAAAATAAGTGGGCATCTACTAAGGTGCCAACACTGCACTGCCACCCACAACCCAAAAATAGAGGTTCTGAGAGGGGCAGGCAGGGAGGAGGTCATGTGCAAGACTCCATTAGAAGAAACAACATTACTAAGGTGAGTAATTTTTTCTTCAAGCAACATGAAGTCTTGCTATATTTACATATGCAGACTACACAGCAGTACCTCCATGGAGGAGGGACAGAACCTACTTTGGAAATAGGCTCTGAAGCACAGCTGTGTTAAACCGAGCATCACTCCTAGCCTGGATGTCCAGGGAGTAATGCTTGGTAAAGTGTGAACTGTTTTCCAGGTAGCTGCTTGACATATCTCTAGGATAGGGATGTCCCTGGCAGCAGCCAGAGACGCAGCTGTACCTCTGGTAGAGTGAGCCCTCAGGCCTGAGGGAGGAACCGCACTCAGTTTTCATCGCAAAATTGGATACAAGAGACAATCCACCTGGCAATGGATCTTTAGTGGCAGGTTTCCTTTACCAACCTCACCATAAATGAGGAACAGTTGAGGAGTCAAACCTGTGACCCTGGTACGCTCTATGTAGTAACTAAGGGCTCTTTGACATCTAAACTGTGTAGTCTCCTCTGCCAGAGGAGGAATGGTCAGTGAAGTACACAGGAGAGAGACAGATTGATTAAGGTGGAAGTCTGAAACCACCTTAGGCAAGAACTTCCTGTTAGTCCTGAGGACCACTTTATCTCTATGAAAGGAGATAAAATCAGGTTCCACTGACAATGCTTGTAACTCACTTATGCCCGGCAGAAGTGATGGCTACCAAAACACAGTTTTCCAAGTCAAGTACTTAAGCTCTGCTGAAGACAAGGGTTCAAAAGGGGGTTGCATAAGCTGAGCAATGCAAATGTTATGATCCCAGGCAGGGGCAGGGTCCCTGAATGAAGGGTTGGTGTGAAGCAACCCTTTGAAAAACTTGGAGAATACAGGATGAGCCAAAAGAGAAGGGGGTTTACCTGCTGATAAGAAAGCAGACACAGCTACCAGGTGCACTTTTAGGGTAGCTGGCCTCAGCCCCAAAGTATTCAAATGCACCATATAATCCAGGACTGTGGGTAAGTCAGCAGATTCTGGGAAATATGTTGTTAGAGCACCAAATGGAAAATCTCTTCCATTTGGAATTATAAGTAGTTCTGGTGGATGGCTTCCTAGAAGCCTTCAATATATCCAATACACCTTGGGAGAGGTGTAGGTCAGCAAACTCTAACTCTTCAAGAACCAGGCCTTGAGATTGAGAGATTTGAGATTCGGGTACCAAACCCTCCCCTGAGCACAGGTTAACAGGTTGTGATTCCTGGGAAGACACAGGGGAAGGTGGACTGCTAAGGACAAGAGGAGTGGATACCAGGGCTGTCTGGCCCAATCTGGTGCAATCAGGATCATCTTGCAAGGTTGAGATCTGATTTTGACTAGCACCTTGAACAGAAGAGGAAGGGGAGGCATAAAGAAACTTCCCTTCCCAACTGAGAAGGAAGGCATCCAGAGGGACTGAGCCCAACACTGGGGGCCTGCAGCAAAAAAGGGGAAGTTGGTGATTGTCTGGGGCTGCAAAAAGATCTATCTGCGGGGTGCCCCATCTGGCAAATACTACCTCCAATACTAGGGGATCCAGTGACCATTCGTGATGGCCCTGGGAAATCTTGCTGAGAGCATCTGCCAGGACATTGTCCTTGCCTGGAAGGTGAACTGCCGTAAGGGAGGTGTTCAGGGAATAAGCCAGAGACCACAACTTCATTGCTTTGGTGCACAAGGCCGTAGACCGAGTGCCTCCTTGCTTGTTGATGTACCACATTATAGTGGTGTTGTCTGTTCTGATCTGTACAACTTTGTTCTGAACAGAGGTGGAAAAAACTTCTCTGAGTTCCAACAGATTGATGTGGAGCGGAGATTCCTGAGGGGACCACAATCCCTGGGTAGTGAGATCGCCCATGTGAGCTCCCCACCCCAAGAGGGATGCATCTGTAGTAAGGATTAGGGAGTGAGACTGAGGGATGGAGGGAACCCCCTGTCTCAGATTGCTCTGGTCCTGCCACCACTGAAGGGCTTGGATCAGGGTTCAAGTCACTGGGATCAATTTGGTCAGAGGGTCTCTCCTTTGAGACCAAAAGACTCTCAAATGGAACTGGATGTCCCTCATCTGAAATCTTGCTCCCTGCACAACTGCTGTAGAAGCAGCCACATGCCCCAGGAGCTGCAGAAAATGCCTTGCTGGTCGAGAGACCTGCAGGGTGAAAGAGGAGGCCAGAGAGACCAAGGTCCTTGCTCTTTCCAGAGGAAGGAAGGCTCTGGCCTCTTTTGTGTTTAGTTCTGCACCTATGAAGGTGAGAAGCTGGACAGGCTCTAGAACTGACTTGAAGATTGAGAAGGAAACCTAGAGATGTGAGCAGTTGCTGAGTTACCTGAAGGTGTAGTCTGACTTGTTCTGGAGACTGCCTACTATGAGCCAGTCGTCCAGGTAAGGAAAATGGCATCCTTTGCCTTCTTACGTGGGCAACTGCTACTGCCAGGCATTTTGTGAATACCTCCTGGGCAGAGGTGAGGCAAGGGCATTGCTCTGAACTGGTAATGGCCTGAGGGCAGTTCAATCTGAGGTATTTCTGATGGGAGCTCTGATAAGAACATGGAAGTAGGCATCCTTGAGGTCCAGGGATGCTAGCCAGTCCCCTGGTCTTAGAGAGGGTAAAATAACTCCCAGAGTCACCATTTTGAATTTTGGTTTTAAAAGGTGCTTGTTTAGGTATCTGAGATCCAAGATGGGCCGCCATTCTCCTGTCTTTTTTGGGGTAAGGAAGTAACTGGAGTACAACCCTTTGCCCTGGTGTAGGGGTGGAACCCTTTCCACAGCTCTGAGAGCCAGGAGGGTAGAAACTTCTGTTTCTAGGGCAAGTGCTCTGATGGATTTGCAGGTGGAGAAGGACCTGGCTCTCATCTTCGAAATTTTTGAAGCTGAGAACCAGTCCCTGGCTTACTACTTCCAGGACCCACTTGTCTGATGTTAGAGACTTCCAGTCCTGGACAAAGTAAGCCAGCCTGCCCCCTACCGGTAGAGAAGAATCAGCCCTGGCCACCCCATCAGGGTGCCTGCTTGGCAGGGTCTTTGGGCTGAGGGGTGGAAGCAGGCTTGCTTGCACCCCGTCTGCCTCTCCCTCTAAAGAACCCCCTCTGGGCATAAGCAGAAGAAAAGGCCTGGACTTGGTAAAAAGGCCTATGAAAAGGTCTACCCCTGCCCCTGGGATGCTGCCTTTGAGGAGTGGCCTGCCTTTCCTTGGCCTGTGCACTCCTATAGGTGGTCCTATATTCATCCATTTTTTTTCATGCAATTCTCTGTCTGCTCCCCAAACAGAGAATTGCCCACAACAGGAAAATCCATGGCCTTAGACTGGGTATCCTGGACAGGGTAGTACATCTGAGCCAAGCCATTCTGCAAGTGCTACAGATGTAGCCATGACCCTTGATGACACATCATTAGAGTCTACTGCAGCATGAAATTGCACCTTAGATGCCTCAACTCATCCGCAGCCACCTGCTCCAGCTCCCTGGCAAGCTGGTCAGGGGCCTGTTTTACTAGAGCCAGCACAGTATCCCATCTGGACTTCTGGTATCTAGCAGCATAAGCCATATAATTTGCCTGTCTGAGTCCTAAGGATGCTGACATGTACTGTTTCTTTGCCATGGCATCAACCCTCCTGGAGTCCTTTTCAGGGGGTTGCGAAGCTAGAGGAATATTTGCCTTGTCACAGGCTGCAGCCTGCACTACCCCCACATGGCTGCACTGCTGTGTGAGGAACTCCGTATCAGAGCCTGATAATGTATACCTCTTGTCCATCCTTTTATCAACAGGAGGTATAGTGTGAGGAGTTTAGAATTTTTACTGTCTGTTTCCTAAAAGATTTATGCAGAGGAATAGACAATCTCATAGACTCTGGAATATCCATCATTTCTACATAATCAGGCTCCTCTTGGTCATCAACAGCTTCCTCAACAGGGAGCTGGAGAGTTTCAGCAACTTTCTTATAAAACATAAAATGAGAAGGGGACTCAGATAGCCTAGGAGGAGAAACCCCTGATGGTCTGTCTGGAGAGATGTCCGGTTCAATGGGCACATCCAGACTTTCAAACCCACATTCACTCTCCTCATACTCCTCTTCCCCCTCCCCCAGTTCATAAAAATCCTCAAAATCACAATTTTGAACTGGTGGAACCGGCCGAACCGAGATCTTCCCTGATGGTATTGGTTTGGTCGGAACCGGGGAAAGAGACTGGACAATTTGAATTGCTTTAGCTATTTCCTCAGCGGTTGGAGAAAAAACTTTTGGCACACCAGCTGACTTTCTAGTCCTTTTAGTTGGAACCGGCTACTCAGAGCTGGCTCTTCTTTTGCCCGAGGAAGTATCGCCCTGGTCAGAGGGCACTCCCTCCGGTTCGGTTGGAACCGAACCGGGCTGGCCATCCGGGTCAGCGGACTTCTTGGCCTCCCTTTCCCTGAGCCTACCAACTCTCTTCTCAATGGTGGCAGCAAGAAAATTACTACATATCTAGCAGTCTGCATTGAGGTGGTCAAACCCCAGACAATACACACAAGTGTGTGTGTGAGGTCAATATAGCAAAGGCTTCCCAAACACCACAGTGCTGAAACACCAGTAGGCCCAATTTTCTTTTGGGTTTCTCAGACATAGTACCAACCTAACCAACTTGCCCGTTTATGGCAATCCGCCAAGAAGACTCCTTATCGGTTCCCAACCATGTCACGGGTCGTGGAAAAACCGTAATGAAATCAGTTTTTTTTAGAACCGATAAGAACCGGAACCGCACTCTAAACAAGGACTAGTAAAGTTTTATAACAACCTGATCGGTTCAAACCGAACCGAAAGACGTTTACAAGTTCCACACAGAATAAAATAAATGTAAGCCTATCTATTACTTACAATACCACAGACAGAGCTTGAACCGACCAGTTGCGGTTTAATTTCGTTAAAAAAAAAAACGATAAAATAACATTTTAACCGACAAAATGAACCGAGCAGAAGGAGAAATCTCCGGAGCGACTGTTCAGTGAGGCGGAGTAAAGAATCTGACAGTTGAGTTTGATTAACAACAGAGTTTTCAACCGAGCTCGCGTTCAAGGTTCCATGCCTGGCATGGAAAGTTAACTCTTTCACTTCCGGAGCAGTTCGAAGGTTGGGACTCACTGCATATGTCATAATATAGCAAGACTTCATGTTGTTTGAAGTATACTTTCTTCCCCATGCCATCCAACTTCCTGGAATCTTTATCCAGCGGTTGGATAGAGAGGGGAACCTTAGCCTTGTCACAGGCAGCCACCGGAACCACTTCTTCATGGTCTGGATGCAAATAAAGGTACTCAGCATCCTGTTTGCCTAGCTGGTACTTTTTCTCAAATTTCTTATCTATCCCTGGGATACAAGTGGGAATCTGTAATAACTTACAGGTTGCTTTCTTAAGGGACTTGTGCATGGTTAAAAGTAACCTCTTGGTAGGAGTTAACCCCATCATGTCCAAAAATTCAGCTGCCTCCTCCTCATGCATCACAGATTCCTGGCTGGAGAGGTTATGGGTGTTTACCCTTTGCCTTACAAAGGCATAGTGGGAGCAAAACTTCTCTGGGCCCCAGGAAGGAGAACAGAATTCTTGGTCAGGGGAACATCGTGTTCAATCAGTTCCCCTTTCTCCTCTTCCTTGTCACAGAAAAATTTGGTTCCCTGGCCCTCAGGAAGTGGGAGGGGAAACGTAACGGGAGGAGGAACTGGCATGCCCATTAGGGTACCCATGACCAGAAAAACCTGGAAGAATTGCCAAGCTTTTGTCTTGTCCTTCATAGAGGGCATTTTTACTCTGTCCACTGACGGCTACTTTCCTTCTTCAGGAGGAGGGGTAGTGACATGTTTTTCTTCTTGTTTCTTTTTGGTGGGAACTGAGTCCAGAACCTGCTCTGATGCTCTTTTATGCTTGGCCAGCTCAGAGTTCCCTTTTTCAGGAGCCCAGAAATCAGCTGTTTCTTTTGAGGTTCTCTCCTTATGTTTGCTGTGGGAGGAGGAACTCTCATCCGATCGTTTTGGTGACATAGAAGCAGACTGAGAGGCCATAATTAATTGCAATTGTTCAGCCCTTTTTTTGATAGTTTTAGGGCAAAACTTGTTGTAAAACTCGCAATCAGATGATATGTGTTCAGGACTTAGGCCCCTTAGGCACAACTCATGGCAGTCTGCTTTAGCCAAGAGTTTGTAGCACTTTAGACAGATTCTGAAACCCGCGAGTCCTGTTTTCTTTTTTGGTTTGTCTGACATGCCAAACTGACAGACCCTGTGAGAAAAAAGCAGTTTCAAAGGGGAGAGAGAGAGAGCGTAGTTTGCGGTACACTACCAAAACAGTGCAAACCGCTAAACAGAAAGGGGAATCTTTTTTTTATCTGTTTACTGCATATGAGGAATATTATAAAAAAGGAAAAACTCCAACCAAAGTGGCTCAGTTCCAATAATTATGGGAACCGGGTCAACAAATACTAAATTTAGTAAATTTAGGACAAAAATGAGGAAAAAAAGCGAAATTTATACTAAAGATAGCGATTAAAGAGTAGCTGACACCATTAGGACAGCTTTAACACATCGTAATGTTTAGACACAGTTCAGTTTATATTTCACTTTAGTTCTATATTTCTCCTCCCCATTATTTATTACTGAGGCCATTTACATTAAAACGGGATTTTGTTCCTGAAGAGTTCATCTATTCCTGTTGCTTTCTCCCTGCTTAAGGTCACAATTACTCCCATGGCAATAGGTTGTGATGTCACAACAGGGGACTGTGACATAAAGTAGAGAATAAGCTAAAGAGGAAGATGAACTCTAAGGGATATACAGCAGGTCTCCCTGCAAATTTCTCAGTAATGAGTAATCGGGAGAAGAAATCTACCAAATATATATAGAATGCAAGCTAAATTGTACCTAAATATTATGTTTTTCGAAGTTTTCTTTAAGGCATCAGCAACTCTTTAAATAAAACTGCTACTAAATGAAAATTACATACCTAACGTAATTCTTGATCTTCTCTTGTATCTTCACCATTCATTACTGCTTGAGTGTAAGCTGGAGGCGCGCACCTGCCACGGGAGGTTTTTTTTCTCTCAGATGAGTCGGCACCCATGGCGCCACCCCTGAGAGTGACGCATCACATGATATGCGAGGGGTGACCGTTAGGCGCCGCAGACTCCTCCTCCATCCCAGTTCTGTTAGCCGGAGAGGCAAAATAAGGATAAGAAAAAAGAGTGAGGCAAGAGAGCTGAGGGATAGAGAAAAGAAAGGATAGAAACTGAAAAAGGAATAAGCCAGAAGAGGATAGAACAAAAAGAAGGAAATGCCTACCCTAAGGGACCTCAGGGCCTCACTTCTGGGGCAGCTCCAAGGGAGGAACAAATACAGGAGAGGAGAAGAAGAGAGGGAGAGAACGAGGGATGTTGGGAGGGGAGAACTCTGCCTATTGAGAGACTGGTTTAAAGGCTTATAAGCTCAGAACCAAAAACAAGGGAGCAAGGATCCCACTTGATAGGACTGAAGAAGGTTCAACCGAGCTGCAAATCTGGTGACATCCAGCAGACCAGATCTGGGTTTGAATCCCACAGCTTCCACTTGCATACTGTGTGACCCTGAGCAAGTCACTTAACTTCCCTGTGCTACCAGATCGCACCTGTGAGAAAGCTTTCAGATTAGTGTGCAACTCCTGGTTAAACAACTGAAAAAAAAAGAACCGCTTGCACAGCTTGGACACAAAAGGCAGATTCTCTATACCTCCCACCATCCCAACCCCTTAAACTCTAGCTGAGAGCTCACAGACTGCCAAGGCAGAAATTCTGTTCCGAAAGGCGAGCGCCCAACTAGGAAGGGGAAAGAAGCCCCCTAACACCTTGTTAAGTGCTAACACAGATGTGTGTGGGGAGGGGGTGAGCTCTACAGAGGGCACCCCTTTACGTAAAGGATCGAGTGGGAACTCAGTCAGACTCCCTGAAGGCAAGGCAAGAACATCAGCTCAAGGTAATTGTAGTGTTAGGACAGCGCCAACCAGCAGAAGCTGACACAATAGGAGATTAAGACCTGCCAGAGGGGACCTGGAAAAAAGGAGACTGAGCCATTAAAGAGACGGTTTCTTTAACTGTGAATTGAACAACATGGCTAAGAAAGAGCCAAGAGGTCACCCTTAGGAGCAATCAGAAAGAGTTCCTTCGGGATAGAAATAAATCCTACTCGTTCCCTCTTACCCTCAGGAAATAGGATCCATCCAGAGAAGAACGGAAAAATCAAGATAGTTTTTTTTTTTTTTGTGTAAAGGCCAACGAAGAAGAGGGAAGGAATGAGCAGGGAGGGGGAGAAACCAAAGTAGGAGGTCCTTGAGGGGAAGGTGGGTGGGTATCAGTAATGAATGGTGAAGATCAAGAATTACAGTAGGTACGTAATTTTCATATCTTACCTTGTCCATCTTCACCATTCATTACTGCTGGGTGAGTGCCGAGCCCCCCCCCCCCAAAGGGGGGGACAAGAGAAACCCTGAGGGAACAAGACCCTCAGCCTCCTGCTGGTGGAAAACAGAAGAGAGAGACCCTGGGCCAATCAGACAAGAAGCCTAAGGCTGAGGAGAGCTAGGAGGTGTACCCCGGAGACAAGGAGATGGAGGAAGCCCCTGCAGAAGCCACCTAGCCCTGATGGAGAAAAGATGGGTCCCCCAGAAAGCGAAGCGAATCACCCTATGCCGGGCCAGGGTGACAATCTTGATAGACGAAGCCATGCCATACGCCTAATGCAGATCGCTGTTCCTGCAAGCCTGGAAGCCACCTCATTTGCATCGTAAGATGCCCTTGCCTGGTGCCTTGTCGGCTTATAGCCTATAGCAGAGAGGGCAATGGCCTGTCTAGATTACTCCATGTCAGGAATTGATGCTAGAAGCTGAAATAGCATCGACCATAGATGCCAGTTGTAGGCCGCATAGTGTGCCTGATGTGATGTGATACACAGCATCACATGAGAGGAAGAGAACACTCTTCGCCCAACGGTCAAACTGTAGAGAATCTGAGTCCGGTGGTCCGATTTGATCTGTCAGGCGGCGGTGCGGAAGGAGTCTCTAGGGACACCAATATCAAAGGCGGGTTGGGAAGAAAACCTAGGGAATCACTGGGGCACAATACCTCCTCCTGCAGTCTGACGGGGCTGGGATAGGGTCGGCCGGAGACTGCCAGGACCGGATAGACAGCTCCTGGAAAAGAACAGGCCAGGATGGCACCACCAGATGTTGGGCACTGAATTCACTGAGGAATGCACGCATCTGCCGTTCAGTACTGTCTTGCCTAACAAAGGAGATATGGAGGTCCCTAACCATCCTCAAAAGGAAGCGCTGATAATCAGTGAATTCAGCTCCAGAAGAGAGGTAAGCAGAGGGTTCCTCTCCCTCCAAGGAGGGAGACAAGGAGGATGGGGAACTCGAATGTCCAGTTCGGTGGTGGGGATAGGTGAAACACCCACTCATGCATATATCTAACATATGAGGGTATGGCCGCCGCAGTGCCTCTGAACATCTCCCAGGATAACGGACCCATAGGACCAACATGGCCCGGGAGACAGGGTGGTGGCTGGAATGGGAGTAGGGCACCTACGAAGAGGCAACTGTCCTCTGCTAAGGCTATGGAATCTGGGGAACGGAGTCTGAGCTGCCGGGGTCCCAGATAAAAAACCAGGTTGCAGAACGGAACCCTGGGGATGCGAACCTTGGAAAAGCCTGGAAGGGGATTCTCCCCTGTGACGTACCTGGGGCTGCAAGGATCCAGAAGGGCAGCCCACCGCAATGCCACTGGAAGGGTCCCTCGAGCCTAAGAGGGAGAGATGGGGCTCAGTACTATGGCTCCTGCCTACACCCCAAGGGGTAGCAGGCGAAACTCGGCATGCCTCACCCGGCCCCCTCAACCCCTCAGACTCAGAGGACACCCTCCTCCTCGACTCCAGTGACAGAGCCTGTCGATCATGGGCTCTCTGGGGGGAGCCTCCAGAAGACTGGGCCCATAGTCCAGCTTGAGAAGGCGCAGCAGCACTGGAGACGGCAGCTGCTACAGCCGCCTCTGGGAGAACAGACCCCCCCCACCCCCACGCTGTCCCTTCCCAAGGACCCCAGGCCACCTCCAGCCTGGGAGTCCTCAAAAGAAGACTGCTGTGGAGACTGAGGAATGGGCACGCTGGGCCGCTTGACACCGTGTCCCACAGAAGACTCCGATCCCAAGGAATCGGAGAGCCAGGACGGGTCCCCATCTGAGTCGTCTGCTTCCGAGGAAGAGGCAACCAGAAGGACCTCAATACTAGCCACCCCAGGAGTCTCCTGAGAAATGGCGCCGCGAACAATGCTGGTGCCACGCATGGTGCCGTTCGGCATCGGCACACCGGAGACAATGCCAGAACCCGGTCCCGACTTGCCCGCGGCTCCAGCCGAGTCCCCGGCACCGCCCTTGGTGCCGGGACCCAACACTGCACTGCTAGCAGAGTCGACTGGGCCCACGGCGCTGCTAGCGATGCCAAGAGCCAAAATGGCGCTGCAAGTGGCACCACCCCAATCACCGGTGCCGCGGGTGGTGCGGGATCCGAGACGGCACTGGAAAGCGGCATTGAGGGTCCACCCACGCCGGGCCTGGCAGCCACGGGCCATGACACTGGGGGAGCCTGCACCTCCGAAGAGGTGACTGCCGAAGCGGTGTCGCCACCGCGGCCCCGGGAGGGACCACGGCGTTCCCACAACACCGCGAAAGAGGCCTCCTACTCAGCAAGACTTGAGGATGAGGAGGCCTCCTCCTCTCCAGACCGTATTGGCCTGGGAGGGGACCTGGAATAAGGGCCTAAAGATCTTTGACACTGTCCTCCAAAAGTCGGCAGGGCCTTGCTGATTTTGAACATACGGACTTTGAGAACATGGCAGTCCATTGAGAAACAGGTGTCGCATCTATCCATGTCATGGTTAGGTCCCGGGCACCGAAGGCAGACATCATGCCGTTCCGTCACGGAAAAATGCCAGCCACAGAAGCACCGATGCATGGGGGCACGACCCGCTTTTGACTTTCACTTAGCTCCCGAACCGGACATTATGTGAAAATAACCTAAAACAGCAAAGCTCCCAGCGCCGTACAGAAAGAAAATGGAACAGACTTACCAAAGTCAATGGTATCGGGGGAAAAAACAAATCGGGATGAAGGAGTCGCTTCGCACAACGAACTAGGCCAATAGCGCAGCACTAAAACTCTCACACACGCAGCAGGTGCAGCCTCAATGGTGGGAGAAACAGAACTGGGATGGAGGAGGAGTCTGCGGCACCTAACAGCCATCCCTCACACATCACGCAATGAGTCACTCTCGGGGGCGGCGTCATTGGCACCAACTCCTCTGAAAAAAAAAAACTCCCATGGTGGGTGCACGCCTCTGGCTTACACTCAAGCAGTAATGAATGGTGAAAACTGACAAGGGAAGATCAGGAAAGAGGATTCTCCAGGTCATGGAATTGCTGCGGAATTGGAGAAAAAAATGCCAAAAAATTACAATAAATAGAGAACTACAGCAGTAAAACCTAAAGTGCAGAATTATTAAAAGAAAATAAGTGAATACTTATAACTGCAGAAAGAAATAGAAGTGAATCGCTTAAGGAGAGCTCTTTGGGGCAACTTGTTTTCATAGGTGGAGAAAGAAATTTGACGTTGGATTGAGGCAAGGTTTAAAAATGCCTTCTGAGTGCCATCATCGGCATAAATTTCACTCTCTCTGAGGCATCTCAACCTTCCAGGCTGATTGCAAAAGTTAAGCATAATGAGGGATAATGAGGGATTCCTAGGGTATGAACTTGTATTATACATTTGTTCATTTTAGCCAGCGTGCTGTCTATGCCCAAGAACTACACAGCGGAATACACACACGCAAACATTCAGCATTGACAAATGCTTGCTGTTATTATTTTGGCTGCTTGACTACCACCTCCCACAGCTTGCACAGGATACACTTACTGCTACTTTAGCCAACAAAGTGCCCGACACTGTGCCTAAACAGTCCCCCCCCCCGCTGTATATATTGCAGTATATGGAAATTACGTACCTACTGTAATTCTTGATCTTCTTGGACGAGTCTCCACCACTCATTCACACTAATGGGATCTGCACCGGAGGCACTAGGACCCAGTGGAAGCAAACTTTTTTGCTAGATGGTCAGCGCCAGAGATGGAGCCACGAGGAGTGGCACCGTGAGCCCCAGCTCGTGCGGTAATGACTATCTCGGCGTCAACCCTCCAATCGCCTCAGTACCTTTTTTCTGAGGAGGTGCAGCATAACTAACCTAGAAGGATAGCCTAACCAAAAACCGGGACATAAGATAGTCCGGATGACCCACATAAGAAGGGTCAACAAGGAAGTCCTCACAGCCTAAAGATTGAGGGAGTGAAGACAAACAACAGAGGTGAGCTCAGGGGATGGTGGGTGGCCGTGTGAATGAATGGTGGAGACTCGTCCAAGAAGATCAAAATTACGGTAGGTACGTAATTTCCATATCTTCCTGGACATAAAGTCTCCATCACTCATTCACACTAATGGGAGAGTACCGAGCTAATAATCCCCTGAGAGGGTGGCAGGAGAGACCAAGAGCTCACAGTTTTAGGACAGGAGTCCATTAAGGATGGTTCTGCCAAAAGAAAGATGTCGTCTGGCATGGACATCCAGGGCATAGTGTTTGACAAAAGTATGCACTGAGCTCCAGGTGGCCGCATTGCAAATATCTGCAATGGGCATGTTGCGGATTTCCACTAGGGATGCTGCAACCACTCTAGTAGAGTGAGCGTACACTCTGCCCTCCAGCTTAACCTGCCATGGAATAACAGTGGTGAAGGCATGCAACCAGCCATGCAGAAATACATCTGACAGCGACAAGTTGACCCAGCCGGGTCTCGCTGAAGGAAACAAACAGTTGTTGAGCTTTACAAAAGTCTTTTGTTCAGTCTAGATAGAAACGCAAAGCTCTTCTGACATCCAAGGAATGAAGAGAATGCTCTCCTTCATTTTGGAAGTTCGCAAAGTAAGATGGAAGGACCAGAGGTTGGTTTAGATGGAATTCTGAAACAACCTTAGGGAGAAATTTAGGATGGGTCCTAAGAACTACTTTGTCTTTATGAAACACAGTATACGAAGGGTCTGTGACCAAGGCATGTATCTCAGAGACCCTGCGGGCTGAGGTAATGGTCACTAGGAAGGCCATCTTCCACGTGAGAAATTTTAACTCACAGGTAGCTAGAGGCTCGAAAGGTTTCCGAGTGAGCATGTCTAGCACCAGATTAATGTCCCAGGCTGCGACTGGACATCTGACAGGAGGTCTGGTATGCAGAATTCCCTTAAGAAACCTCTTAACCACAGGTAACTGAGCCAGTGACAAGGAAAGTACTGGCTCATGATAAGCTGAAATGGCACAAAGGTGAACCTTAACTGTAGAGTATTGCAGACCTGAATTTGAGAGCTCTAAAAGGTACTCTAGAACTTTATCTGATGGGCAGGAAAAAGGATTCAAAGAGGATTTTGCACACCAGAGTGAGAAACGCTTCCATTTGGCTGTGTAAGTTTTCCTAGTGGCTGGTTTGCGCGCAGCCAGAAGAATATCTGAAACCCTGCGAGAGACCTTGAACCTGTTTACTTCTATCTCTTCAGGAGCCAAGACTGAAGGTGAAGCGACCTCAGATTGGGATGGATCACAGGCCCCTAAGTCAGAAAGTTCATCTGAAAGGGAAGCGGTTTCGGAGGAGTTCACGACATACTGTTGAGTACTGGAAACCATATCTGTCAAGGCCAGAAGGGAGCAATGAGGATCATTTTGTCCCCCTGGGACTCGAATTTGAGAAGTACTCTCTGAATTAGAGGAAGAGGTGGAAAGGCGTATAGAAAGAGTTTTGTCCACCGCAGCCTGACAGAAAATGCCAGGCCCTGGATTTCTGGAGCAGAAGAGAGGCAGTTTTGTGTTGAGTGGGGATGCAAAAAGGTCCAGTTCTGGAGTTCCCCACTCTGCGAATAGTGACTGAGCTATGGCTGAGTCGAGAGACCATTCCTGAGGATCTGTCTCTGTTCTGCTCAGATGGTCTGCCAGTTTGTTCTGCACCCCTGGCAGGCAGACCACATGAATTAGAGCCTTGTGCTTTAAGCACCATTCCCACACCCTCATTGCTTCCCTGCATAAGGGGTAAGAGTGAGCACCGCCCTGCTTGTTGATGTAATACATCACTGCTTTGTTGTCCATTTGAAGGAGAATGTTCTTGTGACAGAGAATGTCTTTCAAAGCCTGGACTGCATAAAGGACGGCTCTCATTTCTAAGACATTTATGTGAAGATGGGACTCGTCCTGAGTCCACGTACCTTGAGGGTGAAGAGTCTGACAGTGAGCTCCCCACCCCATCAGGGACACGTCCATGGTAATGAAAATCTGATGATCAAGAGGAGCAAAGGGGTATCCTTCCAGAAGACTGTGACCTCTTGCGACCACCAGGTGAGTGATCTCTTCAGAGGTTCTGTCACCTTGATGAGAAAGGACTAAGGGTGAGTGGTCGGGGACCACTGAGTACTGAGCATCCACTGAGAGGTTCTCATGTGGAGGCATGTTAGGGGTACAGTGAACACCGAGGATGCCATGAGACCTAGCATCCGTTGCATCGAGAGACTGTCACCGAGCTGCTTTCTCCGATGTATCGGGCCATCTGAAGGATATCGCTCCTCCTGTCCTCCGGAAGAAATGCTTTCGCACAGGTGGTGTCCAGGAGAGTTCCTATGAAAAGGAGCCTCTGGGAGGACTGTAGCTACGATTTTTTGAGGTTTAGCAGGACTCCCAAGGACGTAAGAAAGTGTGAAGCCGTGCCTACAGCATCTAGAGTTCCCTGCCTGGAAGGACTTGCTAGAAGCCAATTGTCCAGATATAGGAACACTTGTATTCCGATTTTTCTGAGATGCATTGCGAGAATTGCACAACACTTTGCAAAAACTTGTGTCGCCGAGGATAGCCCAAAGGCCAGGACTATAAACTGATAATGCTGTCCCAAAGCCATGAACCTTAGGTATTTGTGATGCTTTGGGTGTATAGGAATGTGCTGGTAAGCATCCTGCATGTCCTGGGAGGCTAACCAGTCATGTTGATGAAGCAAAGGTAACAGGGTTCCTAGTGATATCATTTTGAATTTTTCTTTGGGAAGGAATTTGTTTAATTTTCTGAGGTCCAAAATGGGGCGCATGCCTCCAGTTTTCTTTGGAACCAGAAAGTAATGGGAGTAGAACACTGTGTTCCGTTGATCCAGCGGAACTACTTCCACTGCTCTGTTGTTCAGAAGGCCTTGTATCTCGGAGGCGAGAAGTTCTGACTGAAGAACTGACAGCCTGGGCTGTCGCTAGGGGGACGATCTAGACGGTCTCCAAAAGATTGAGGAATACCCTGTGGATTATCCGAGGACCCATTTGTCCGGAGGTTATGGACTTCCACTGATTGTAGAAGCGGTCAGACAACCTCCCACCGCTGAGGAAGAGTCCCTCGGCAGCTGAGGTGGGACTTGGGCCAACAACTCAGCAGGCAGCACTAGGCGCTTTGGGTCCTTGCGCCTTCTGCTGCATTTTCTTTTGAGGCTGGGGAGCTTGGTTTTTATTTAAACTTCCCCTGCCTTTGCCTCGAAAGGACTGACGGTTATGAAACTGGCATTTGTTAACACTCCCTCTAGAGGAGGTCGAGCCAATTTAATGGCTGACCTAGTCTTTTGTGTGGCCTCTAGAGTCTGTTCTACTTGAGGACAGAAGAGATACACACCATCGAAAGGCAACACCATTACCTGTTGCTGGGCATCATTCGTGAAACCTGAAGTGCGCAGCCAGGAATGACGACGGGTACAAATGCCCGCCGCCACCGCTCGGGAGGCAGTATCGAAGGTGTCCATAGCTGCTTTAACCTGCTGGTTGTTGGACTCGATACCCCTGGTTATGGTTTGAAGAAGCTCTGAATTAGTGTCCGATTCTGGTAGAGCTTCAACCATTTGCTTGAGTGAATGCCAAAGGATATACTCATATTGAGAGAAATAGCCTTGGTAGCTGGCATTACGCATACCTAGGGTGGAAGCAGCAAAGACTTTCTTACCTAAAGTGTCTATCTTACGAGATTCTTTGTTAATAAGTCGAGCTGTAGTAGTCTGGGGAAGGACGACATTATCATTCTCTGCCAAGACTGCAATAGGATCCGCAAAGGCTTGGCATGCCAAAATGGGTGGATCCTTGGGGGCAGCATATTTCTTATCTATGGACTTAGCCACCGAATGAATGAGAGAAAGATTATTCCATACCATTTGAGAAAGCATCTCAAAGGATGGCTTTACCGGAGGAGTCAAATCCATAGGGATCTCCGGAACATGGAGGTACTGGAGTCTTAACAGTTTCCCAGGATCGATATCTGTATTTTGGAGAGAAAGAGTGGAATTCAAGTTTTTCAGCAGAGACTTAAAAGACAGGTCCTCGACCACAGGCTCTGCAGCAGGAATAGATCCTGTTCCTTCCACATCGTCACCCAGCCTAAGGTCTGGGTCAGGCTCAATGTCATCTCCTGACAGCCCAGGAGGGACTGTATGAACAGGAAAGGAGTGAAAATCAGAAGGAAATGAGGCAGGAAATGGATTCAAAGAAGAGGAGCCCTGAAGACTGGATGACGTCCTAACAGGTCTTGGTGCCGAAGAGCATGGCGCCGAAAACACGCACAGCGCTGAGGAGCTGCACAGTGCTGAGGATGGCACTGAGAGGCTGCATGGCACCGAGAATGGTGGTGAGAAGCCGCACGGTGCCGAGGATGGTGCCGACGAGGCCGAGAAACTCAATGGCGCCGACAGATCTGTCGGCACCGAAGATGGCGCCAAGCGTGCCATCGACGCCAAGGGCATCGAAAACATCCCAAGACTCCGAAAAACAGGATTTGAGGAAAAAGAAGGATTAATACCAGGACATAGAGGTATCGGTGTGGCCCCCTGCGCCTCAGCCATGTGAGGGGGGGAAACACCTAAGTGCGAAGTCGACAGCACCGAAGATGGTACCGTGTGACTAGGGAGGCTCAACTGCCCTACCTGATCTCCCAGAAAGCCTGAAGGCCCCTGAGTGACCGGGCCAGGTAGCTGGAACAACCTCCAAGCCCAATGCTCCATAAGAGCAGCCCACTGATGAAACTGCTCATCTGAAGACCTACCAGAGGGCGGGGCAGGGCTCCAATGTCGAAGACTTGGGTTACCAGAAACAGAAACCCGCGACTCCGAGGAGAAGACCGGCAACTAGCCCCAATAACTGACCGTCTACGCGCAGACATATCAGAGGGCGACCTCAAGTGATGCCTTCTCTTTTTTGACCTGTGGGCCGAAGAAGAGCTCGAGGCCGAACGGTGCCGAGAGTGCGACCGTTTTACTTTTATGCTTTTGAGGGGACTTCCCACCCCTCAGGCATTGGACTGTCTGTTGTCAGACCCTCCCCTCTCCGGAGAAGGCGGCGGAACGGACCCAGCCCAGCTGACTGAACAGCTTTCATACGAAGTCTCCCTACCGTCACCTTACCCGCTCATGGTCGACTCCATCAATGTAGGCTGAGACCTCTTCCTTAAATAAGTATAAATAAACTAAGCAATACTTTATTTGAGATATTACTACAAAACAATAAAACTGAAAAACTATGCTGCTAGTTTGAAGTTTGACTCCCGGAGGGCGAGCGACGTCATCACTAAGTGCACTCGACGGTGGGAAAAAAGGAACTGAGGCGGTTGGAGGGTCGATGCCGAGATAGTCATTACTGCATGAGCTGAGGCTTGCAGTGCCGCTCCTCGTGGCTCCATCTCTGGCGCCGACCTTCCAGCAAAAAAGTTTGCTCCAGCTGGGTCCTAGTGCCTCCGGTGCAGATCCCATTAGTGTGAATGAGTGCTGGAGACTTTATGTCCAGGAAGATATTGCCTTCTGTTTACATTCTGCAATCCCTATTACCTTGTATATTGTTTGACTCTCAGAATGGCAGGTGTTGCACTGGGAACTGTTAGACGTGGGCATGCAGAAAGCTATCAAGTGGTAGTTAAGGGGAAACAAAGCTAGAACTGCAAAGGGAGAGAACATCATATTACCATAGGTTTAATTTGTCAAAAACGTTTAAAGTCATACAGAGCTTTTCTTTAAATGCCCACCTTTAGAAAACAGGCAAGGTAATGTTTTCCATTCTACAAAAACTGAACTACAACCTCTCTGCTAATCTTCAGCACCTGAGGAGGAAGTTGACTGTGATTAGCAGCACTGCACGGCAAGGTTTAAAGGTTGCTTCAATCAGCATGGTAAAAATGTGATATAGATTCCTTGGATATAATAAGAATAATCAACTGCATAGACAGATGTTGGTGAACTTTTTATAGCGTTGGCATTATGTTTTCAGTGTAAAGGCAGGTCATCTTATTTTTCATTTTCAAACATGCATACAAATGGCAAACATTCCCAGCACACTTGTTAATAATGCCATCTGTTGTTTGTCATTCTAGTGAGATATTTAACCTTCAAAACAGCAAAATGCTATGGCAGCAACGCATGAAACCCACTGACATTTGTCGGAGGAAGCTGTGTCATTGTGTGCGTTTACACTACGTGTGTTTGTACTGCTGGGGAATAGGGAGAATATAATTTGCAAAGCCTTTGACATAATGGCACCTTGACTCAGGCCCATTACACATGTTCTATATGTTGTTTCCAAAGCCTACAAAGTTTTGACTTATTGAACTGATTGTGGCTTACTGAAAGTTAGATGAAAGCTGGTAATGGCTGTTACTGAACTTCACATAGGTTTTTATTGCAATGCCATTGTATTATATTATGTTACATGTGCCACACTATAGCTGAGCCAGTGAGAAGACCAAACCAAAATGTCAAAATGATGCCGACTGCTCTTTGTTCAGTTCAGTTCCTGAGTCACTGGTCACCTGACCAGAGAAATCCCATAAAGAAAGGGTATGATCTTTATGTATCTGAAACCTGAAGCTGGATTTTCCAAGCCCCATACATCAGAGGGGTCTAATATGTTTACGGTGCACGCTCGCTTACATATGGAATGGATGTAATCACCACCTCGGTTCTGGACAGGGAAAATAGAGCTCTCCAGTGACTTACTAAAAACATTGCAAAGCTAAGTAGAAATTAATTTTGATAAAAAAAATCATAAACTCTGACTTTTTTGACCACAACCGCACAAGATCACAAGTAGGGTCAGAGAGACCCAAAACATTAGTACTATTAGCAAACTAATCATAATTGCTCTGGTAAACTACAGAGCCTGGAGTGCTAGAGCCAGGGAAAATACCTAGAAATACAAATATTTGCTATGTGTTCAACAGACGGCACTGCCACATTAGAGAGTCTGAAATAACTTGAACACACATCTTGCCCTGTTGGTGTTTTTAATTCCTCTGCTCCTGTTTGTGTCAATAGTCTCCCATTTACCTCCATATGAGCTCTGTTCCAGTCCAGAAAAGAAAAGAGCTGACTCAGCTTATTAGATACTCCAGAGTTCTTTACTTGGCAAAATTCAAACCTCTAGGAACACTTAATCTACTAATAAAAACTTTTCTGGGCTTGTGATGCAGGTGGCTCTCAGTCCTGTTCCTGCAGTCCCCGACTGGCCATCCATCCATCCACCCCCCCAGATCCTACAACAATCTCCCATGGATTCCTCCTGTGGTGATTCCAGGAAAGGAAGGGTCGTCAACCCCCCCCCCATGCCCAGAGACTCACATCCAGACAATGGGGCCTGGGTGATGGTGCAGACCAGTGACAGGCAAGTGGGGCTTCACTGAGCCTGCAACCACTGCCCATTTTTCATTCTGTCCCTCCCACCTCCACGACATTGGGCATAGCCCCTGCAAGCCTCAACATGTCACTGGCATCCCTGCAGAACAGCAAGCCCTGTGGCATACTGCAGGGATTGCTGGTGTGGCAGAACCCAATGCCATCCCTCCCTAGGCTGGAAGCTCTCAAATTTGGTCACTTACACGGAAGTGTAACACTACCCGTTGGGCTTTTGGGCAGCCCTTTTGTAAGCCTTAAGTACAGTAGTCTTGATACTGCGGGTACTTGAGAAGGTATGTTTGTCAGTGGGCTTCATGGTTGACTTATGTTTTGACATGATGACAACTTTTTCAGAGTCAGTATGTGTGACAGACAGAAGGAAATTATCTTCGTTGACACTGAACCTCTGAAACTGATACCTCACAGGGTATGAAAGACTATATCTGGATCAGTCAGGCAGGGGAGAATGTAACCCAGAATCACTAAGCTAAAAGAAGCAAATGATACTGCTAAGTGAAACTCTGGTCCTCATGAGTTTGGTGAAACTAGACCAAACAGAAAAAGCAATAAGGCAATAACTCTGTGCAGCCACTCTCTGAAGGTTATCAAACTGAGGATCCTGTAGCCAGAGTGCAGAGCAGTAGTCTAAGGGATACTGAGGGTAATCTGTGTGTGTGCAAAGAACCAATGCAGTCAGTGTAAATAGGGGCTACCCAGGGGCAGATGAATGGAGTGTGCAAGTGATGCACCTGCACTGGGGCCCAGAACCAAGAGGGGCCCAATGATTACTACCCTGCCTGCTGCTGCATTTAAAAAAATAGATTCTCTGGCGGCTGGACCATCCTGCCACCGCAGGTGGCACTCACACAGCTGCAGAAATAAATAAAATAGTAAATAAATGCTGTGCATTCTAGCCATGCCCCTATGATCCCATGTGACTGTCTAGATGTTGCTGATGTACACCATGGGGGAACAGGGGGATTCAGGAATGTGTCAGTGAGTAGCCGAAATGAAAGAGACAGAGGGCAGGAGTCAGCGAGCTGAGGAGGAGGAGGAGGATGAGTGGATGACGGACCGGCGGAGTCGCCTGTCTGTCATGAAGATTTAAAGATTAAGCAGCAATCAGCAATTTAGCGCTGCTGCCTGCTGGATATGGTGACCAATTGGGTCTCAGCGAGGTAGTTGGGGTGGGCAAGAGGCAGAGAGAGGAGAGGGAGACGTCATCACATCCGTCAGCAGCTGCTCTCTTCCCATTTGAATCCAAGTTGTACAGTTAAGCACAATCCACCATATGCTTGTGACGGTGTGTCACTGTGCGTCTCTCTGTCTTCGCCAGACTGGAGTGGGGTTGTGGACTGTCTCTTGTCATCTCATGCAGTGCTGCTGCTGCCTGGCCTGGGGTGGGTGTGTCGGGGACTCAGGGAAGGGGATCCATCCAATTTTGTGCACTCCAGCTAGGTCAGTGGCTGTCTGACTGACTAGAAAAAATAAAAGTCAGACAGTGCCACACTGTGCATATATTTCCTCACTGCTGTGAGAGTGAGTGGGTGGGAGACGGATCAGTCTTCAGATCAGCTGGCTGAGTGGGTGGGTTGGGCCTCTGCTGCTGATTGGGGGGCCCAGCCAGCAAGTCAGGGAATTGGGCACTTGGGGTTTGGGAGAATTGAAATTGAAATTGGAATGGAATTATGAGACTGAGAGTGACAGAGTAAGTCGAGGACTGACAAGGACACATGTTCACAACAAATAACAGTCTGCTGTGCTGTGCTGTCAGTCACAACAACAACCAACTCACAGGAGGAGCACAAGGGACTGGAGAGGGAGGTAGGATAATAACGGTCAGAGGGGAGAACTGATTCTGATTAAGAAAAACAAACAACTTTATTTGATATAGACTGAGAGGAGAGATCAGGATGGAATAAAAATAAATAGTTAAACAAGTGTTAAAGAGACAGACAGAGTGAGATAGAGGGGACTCTGTCTGGGACAGCGACCAGAGCTGACTGAATTCTGAATAAGGGACTCGGGGGACTGGGAAGACTTGGAATGGATGAGAACTGAGATAAATATATTAAGATTTAGTTGGTGGAGTCACAGCAGTGAGAGGAGGAAGGATTAAACAAACTATAAGGAAAGTTTTATGTCATAGAGACAGGTGACCGAGTATCTGGGCCAGCCCAGAGCTGAGCTGACTGAATAATAAAGGGACTGGGCAGGGAGGATAAGGAAAAGAGTCTGGACTGAAGATTACCAAGATTTTGTTGGCGAGAGAGAGAGACTGAGGAGGAGGAACAGTTTTTTAAAAAAAATAATACCTATCCCTGTTAAAGACTGAATGATAAAATAAAAGAAAGGCTGTTCCTCAAGTTCAAACTTGACAGTCAGACAGCAGCAAGAAAGTGCTGCAGGCAGGCAGCTGTTTACTTTAAACTGCAAATAAGCAACAGTTGCTAATCTATCTGGCAGTGGTGGTCCTCCTGTTAGTTTTATGATTAAATAAAACTAAAAAAATACTTAAATTCAGAGACACAGGTGATCCGACTGTCTGGCTGGGGTGGAGTTTGACAATTCGGGGCATTCATTCCTTTCACGGGGGGCCCATCTTCATTGCTTGCACCAGGCCCCCTGCCAACCATGCTACGCCTCTGGGGCCACCCCCTCAAGATAAGGGACATCAGGTGTTAGACAGCAAAGATATGCAATTCAGTGAGTCCAGTTGTCGCAAAACTGGAAGAAATGAGGAAAAAGGGGGTACCAGGATATTTTATCAGGGACTGAGAGGCACTGGTGAATGACAGAATATAAAACTTTCTCAGCATTTTACCTCTGCAACTGATTATCCACAGGGTATAAAAGACTACAAATGGATCAGTCAACAGTGTGACGGTTGAGAATGTAACCCAGCATCACTAAAAAAACATTACTTACCATAGCAATCTTGTTTCTTCCAAGGGAATCGTACTGTATTCTGACAAATGCAGTATGGTCTCACCATAGGACTGCCCCAGAGCTGAAATGGTTAATAGAACCTATGCTAATAATGGAATGTTAGGCTCAAGTTTGGTTTTCAAACCACTGTCCCTGGTTACACTTCCTGCAACCATCAGATTCTTATGAAGCATGCAGAAGCTAAAACAAACTAACTAATCTATTCTAACATAACAAATTAACCCCCTTTTAGGACAAACCCCTTTTCAACAACAAGGGCATCTCTAAGACTCAAGTCACAGATGCCCAAGAATTAACAGGCACATCAACAGGTTTGCCATAGGATATGGACAACTGACATGCAGTGCCCTCTAGGTTCTAGTAGGGGAGTGTGGTTGGGAGCTCAGAATACAGTAATATTCTCTTGAAAGAAACAAAATTACTATGGTAAGTAATGTTTCCTTCAAACCCCGGGAAATCTTACTGTATTCTGACAAATGCAGACTACCCAAGCAGTACCTTTGGAGATTGGCAGAGAAACTATTTAGGAAACAGGCTCTGCAGCACTGCTGTGACAAACCTGGCATCACTTTTAGCCTGGGTATCCAAGCTGTAGTGCTTGGTGAATGTGTGAACAGTATTCCAGGTAGCTGCTTTACAGATTTTCACCAGAGGAATGTCTCCTGAAGTTGTTATGGAAACAGCTATTCCTCTAGTAGAGTGGGCCCTGAGACCTTTAGGAGGCTGTTTGCCCACCTTGCCATAGCAAAACTGGATACAGGCAACATTCCACCTTGTGATGGACCTTTTTGTGACTGGTTTACCTTTTCCCACTTCCCCGTAGGTCAAGAAGAGTTGGGTACTGTCCCCCCGTGACCCTTTGTGTGGTCTAGGTAGTAGCTGATAGCTCTCTTAATATCTAGGCTATGCAGACTACGTTCCCCCTGAAGTGGAATGGTCAGTGAAAAACACTGGCAGTGTAATGGACTGATTAAGGTGGAAATCAGATACCACCTTAGGGAGAAATTTCTTATTACTCCTGAGGACAACCTTGTCCCTATAGAATGTAATGCAATCAGTTTCCATGAACAAAGCCTGAAGCTCACTAATCCTTCTGGTAGAAGTAATTGCTACCAGGAACACTGTTTTCCAGGTTACATACTTGAGATTTGTCAAGGACATAGGCTCAAAAGGTGGCTACATTAGCTGTGCAATACATATGTTGAGATCCCATATTGGGGTGGGATTCCTGTGTGTGGGGTGCAAATGCATCAGCCCCTTGAAATATTTTCTGATTACTGGGTTTGAAGCCAGAGATGATGTCTTGCCTGCTGATAAGTAGGCAGAGACAGCTGTCAAGTGCACTTTCAGAGTGGATGGTCTTAGACCAAGAGAATGAAGGTGGGTTAGGTAATCCAGGACCACTGGCAAACCTGTCTGAGTGTGGCCTATATCCTTACTCTGACACCAAATGGAGAACCTTTTCCACTTGGATGTATGCGTCTTCCTAGTGGAGGGCTTTCTAGAAACCCTGAGGACCTCCATGACCCCTTCCGAAAGATGTAAGTCAGCATACTCAAGGTCCTCAAGAGCCTGGCCTTGTGCCTGGGAGACTGAAGGTTGGGGTATAGGATCCTGCCCTGAGAGGAAGTCACCAAGTTGTGTTTCCTGGGGAGGCTGATTGGTTTGGCCAGAATCAAGGAGTACCAGGGCTGCCTGGCCCAGTCTGGGGCAATGAGGATCATTGTTGCCCGCTGGGATCCGAGCTTGTTCAGGACTCTTAGCAACAGTGGAAATGGAGGAAAGGCATATAGGAACTTCCCTGTCCAATCCAACAGCAGTGCATCCAGTGGGGATGGGCCCCTCACTGGAGGCCTACAGCAAAATTAGGGGAGCTGACAGTTGTCTGGGGCTGCAGAGAGGTCTACCTCTGGAATGCCCCACCTTTTCAACACAATCTGCAACACCTGCTTGTTCAGGGACCACTCATGGTGGTTCTGATTGATTCTGCTGAGAGCATCTGCCAGGACAATGTCCTTCCCTGGTAGGTGGACTGCTGAGAGGGAAATTCCCAGACAGTATGCCACATTCCAAATTTTCATGGCCTCTGTGTACAAAGGGGTTGATCTTGTGCCTCCTTTCTTGTTTATGTAGTACATGGTGGTTATATTGTCTGTCCTGACCTGTACCACTTTTTCTTGTAGCATACTGGCAAAGGCCTGGAGTCCCAGGAAGACTGCTCTGAGCTCTAGCAGGTTTATGTGCAACAGTGATTTCTGCTTGAGCCATGTGCTGTGAGCGGTGTGCTCCTCCAGATGTGCCCCCCATCCCAGTGGGAAAGCATCTGTGGTTAGCACCAAGGAGGGGTTTACCTGCAGAAATGGTATACCCTGTCTGAGATTGTCTTTTTCCAGCCACCACCAAAGTGCCTGCAGGAGTGTTCCTGTGACTGGTACCAGCTTTGACAGTGAGTCTCTTATCTGATGCCAGTGCAACTTGAGATGAAACTGAATCTCTCATTTGAAACCTTGCCCCTGACACTGTTGCTGTGGAAGCTGCCGTGTGACCCAACAATTGTAAGAAGTGCCTTGCCGGCCTTAGGCTGTGTAGTTTGAAGATATTTACCGACTGTATCAGGCTGTCCACTCTTGCCTGTGGAAGAAAAGCCTTTCCTCTCAGTGTCCAGCTCAGCTCCTATAAATTCCAGGAGCTGTACTGGCTCCAATACAGATTTTTACAGGTTGACTAGGAACCCTAGTGACTGTAGGACATCCTGTGTGAGTGTCAGGGACTTCCCAACTTGTTGAGGGGATTGACCTACGACTAGCCAGTCGTCCAGATAAGGGAACACTGCCATTCCCTGCCTCCTTAGTGTGCCACAAACACAGCTAAGCATTTTGTGAACACCCTTGGAGCAGAAGTAAGTCTGAAAGGCATTGCCTTGAACTGGTAATGGCCTGATGGCAGTCTGAATCTGAGATACCTTCTGTGGGACTGCCTGAAGGGGATGTGGAAGTAAGCATCCTTTAGGTCTAGAGATGCAAGTCAATCCCCTTGTTTTATATAACCCCCCTACAAATGGGGGTTCCTGAAAAATCTTCCTTGAGCTTGCCTAAATGCTCACTGCCAGGCTGGTGTTCTGCATTTTAGCAGTTTAAATGTATTGCCAGAGAGTGCCTGTATAGCCTCTGTGTACTGTCTCTTTAAGAGTTGCCTGGATTGCAGTCATAATTAATCTGAGAGGGAGCTCTGTTAGAAGATGTACTTGTTTGCTTATCATTTCTTAGAGTAGTAATACTTTTGCAGTTTGTTCTAACCTGCCTTCTTTGCAGCATGCACAGTTCTGTTTGTTTCCATCATCTTGGCCCTGGACTGCAGAATGTGCCAATCAGTACGTTTGGGACTGTAAAATGGAGCCTGCCTACAGGGGCTTGGTGGGGCAAAAACTTGTAGGAACTGTAGTTTTGGGCTTTTGGCGCCTAAAATAACCTGGAGGGGTAGCCCTTGTTGTGACTGACAGACAGATCAGTCAACCAAACCGTTTAGATCTTGGGGAAAGTCCCACACCGCTTGCAGTTTCAGTTAGTTCGGAGTTGGGAAGTGAAGTAACAGCTCGAGATAGTTCTAGCAGCAATCCATAGTGGATTTGCATGGGAGAACTGTGGAAAGGCCTGAGTTTGGCCTGCATGCCTGTCTGCTGTTCCTGAGAGGGAACTTGTTCTTTTTTTTCAGACTGAATCTGAATTTGGAGAGCAAATTAAGCCACTGAATTGTGACCAGGCTTTAACCTGAAGAAGACCAAAGATTTGCTGAATGTGATTGGCCTGTCAGGACTTCCAGCTACCTCTGAACTCCCGGATTGTGCAGAGACTCTGTAATTACGACCGTGGAACCATTTGCCTGGTACAGTGGAATTTCCTTACATGTGAATGTGCTGTGTGCTTATAGTGGGTCGTGATTTGGCTCCCCACTGTGTGTCTGAACTGTGTTTTGCTTGCTGGAGGTTGTATCCAGCTCCAAGGACTGAATCCGTATCCATTTCCATTTGCCTGGGCCCTGCTACACTGGCCCAGCCAGAATACCTGCTACACAGAGAAAGTCATAGACGAGAGACTGGCCTGGGGATCAGCCCCCTGCTCAATGCCTTGAACAGGAATGACGCCTTGGTGATTCGTATGGGCCCTGCTTCTCTGGGCACTCCAGCTCAACAGCCTGCAGTCTCGATTTTGTCCTGCCTGTGTCCAGTATTGGGTATCGTGAGTAAACATCAGTGTAGCTCCCTGCAACAACAGCTAAATCTAAAAGTGTTGTCATGTGATTGTCTTGTTGCCTTTTCTTTCATGAACTGAGCCCTCTGGCTCCGGATTACAAATAGTGTGTGTTGTGCATGTTGCTTTCTTCCATCACATGGCCCCAACCAGCTGCAACGTTCCTGGCTAGCCCACTGTTTTCCTACCTGGGTACCCAGAGTGTGTGAGTGTGCAGGAACTGCATGCATAACTATCTGATTAATATAGTTTTTAAGCAAATCAACCTGATTATGCCCCTCCCTTGTTCAAGTCCTCTGAATAAATCAGATTTAACTTTGTTTGCATTTAACCTGACTGTGGTTCCAGTTTGTGCCAAAAGTATTGTACTGTTGCTATTTGCTGTGTTTAACCTTGTTTTACAGGGGTCCCCAGGGTCAAGCTAGAGAAACCAGCCCTGGTGGTAAGTGCAAACAGTGTGGGTAATTGCTTGGTGAATAAGGGTCATTGTGAAAGTAATTATTGCATATTGTTTAGGCCACTAGAAGGGAAAGAGAGTGGTTACAGTGTCCCGGAGGGCTGTGCCCAGGTTAGCTTGACCACTAACAACCCTGACCTCCGGGTGGAGGCACCCATTTACCCAGGTCCCTTAACCTGCTACTAGCCAAGCAGGTAGGGGTAGTAGCCCTTGGGATAGCGCCACCTAGGGGTTACACTTAGGGTTGGGAGGATTGTTGCCAGAGTCACCATCTTGAACTTTGGTTTTAACAGATGTCTGTTTAGGTGTCTGAGATCCAGTATGGGTCGCCACTCCCCTGTTTTCTTTGTTGTGAGGAAGTATCTTGAATAGAGGCCCTTTCTTCATTATGCCTGAGGAACTGGCTCTATTGCCCTTTGCAACAGAAGGGTTGATAATTCCCCCTCTAGCAGTAATGTTTCTGATTGGAAAGAGGGTCTGAAGACCCTTGCCCTCAGTTCTGGCATGAACTTGAAGCTGAAAGCAAGGCCCTGGCCCACTATCTCCAAGACCCACTTGTCTGTGGTGATGGATTGCCATTCTTGGAGGTAGTGGGCCAGCCTGCCCCCTGCTGGGGTTGGAGAGACGACCCGTGCAGACACCTCAGGGTGTCTGCTTGGCTTGGGCTGCTGTCTGGGAGCTGGGGCTAGGACGGTTGCTGTAACCCCTGCCTCTGCCCCTGAAATAACCACTCTGCGGTTGGTACTGAGGAAAAGCTTGAGGCTGAAAAAATGGCCTACAGTGTCCCCTACCTATACTCCCCCTGGCTTGATGCTTCTGGGGTGCAGATGCCTTCTCCTTGGCAGCAGCACTTTTGTAGGCTGTTTTGTAGTCATCTATTTTCTTCATATAAGCCTCTGTCTGCTCCCCGAACAGAGATGTAGGATCACATGGGAAATCAAGGGCCTTGGACTGTGTGTCTTGGGTCACATTGGTGGTTCTGAACCAAGCAAATCTTCTGAGAGACACAGAAGATGAAAATTACGTACCTACCGTAATTATAATCTTTCTGTGTATCTTCATCATTCATCACATATGGGTATTCGGCCGGAGGTCAGGACCCTATGTGATTTTTTTTTTGTTCATTGTTTTTTGGTAGGTGGAGTGACGACTCTCAGCGCGCCCCTCGAGGCGCATGGTTCTATGGCGCCTCGATTGGCCATCAGGCGCTGTCGACCCGCCCCTGCCTGCCAGTTCTGAGTCGCTGGAGAGGTGAGGAAATGAGGGTTGGGAGAGTGGGACAAAGAGTCAAGGACAAAAAAAGGAAAAGATATAAAAACCAAAAGGAGAAATAAATGACTGAGAGGACAGAGCAAGACAGAAGTGAAATGCTAGGGAGACTGGGAAGGGGGCCCCAATCTCTGGAAAACAGAAAAGGGTGGGAGTTAGGGAAGGATGGGGAATTTTTGAGATATAAATGTTTAGCATGAGAGGGGGAACAAAATGCCAGAACATGCTGGATTGTGTCCTGTCTCTAGATTGTATAGAAACTGCAAGGAGTAGCCAAGAGGCTTAATTACCAGAATTCAAGGCACAGAATTGCTGGCAAAGAAACTCCTTCAAGGCAGAAAAATGGATATTCTTAGAGGACAGGGACAGAGGTTCTGCCTCCTCTCACATGAAAAAATGAGGATTTTTAGTAGGGATAAATGAGCTTTAAGACATGTCCAGAGGACAAGAAAACAGATTTGAAAAGGGACAAGAAGGGGGTGAGGATGGAGGGCAACCGCCCACTCCTACTCCAAAGAAGTGGTGCCAGAGCACTAGAGAGGGAGTGCCACCCCATCCTGACCACTCTCTCCCCAGACATACCATCCCACCATGTGCCCCAGATTACCCCCCCCCCGACAAAGACAGGGGAGGGAGGCAAGGAAAGGCACAGAGAGGGAGGGGGATCCAGAGACTGAGGCCCCAGGGGGATGGCAGGTGGGGTTGTGATGAATGGTGAAGATACACAGAAAGATCGTAACTATGGTGAGTACGTAATTTTCATATCTTATCTGTGTCAATCTTCGCCATTCATCTCATATGGGTGAGTGCCAAGCCCTCCTGAAGGGGGCTTTAAAAACCCTAAAGGACAGAGTCCCTTAGCTCTCAGTTGGTGACACACTAAGAGGGAGAACCTTCTGGGCCTGGAGAGGCCCGAGAGTGGGGAGAGTAAGACGGGAACCCCCCCGGAGAGGGAAGGAAGTTGCCCCGACAAACGCCACCTCACCCTACGGGAAAACAGAGAGGTCCTCTGGTGCGCGGAGTTAACCACCCTATGCCGGGCCAAGGGTGACAACCGGGAAAGACATAGCCATGCCATCCGCCTAGTGCAGATCGCTGCCCTATGACCCTGGTAGCTACCTCACTGGCATCATACGATGCCCTTGCTTGGTGCCTTGCTAGCTCCAGGCCACGTGCAGAGAGAGCAATGGCTTGTCTGATTTGTTCCGTGTCAGGTAAAGAGGCTAGGAGCTGACCCAGTCTGGACCACAAGAACCTATCATAGGCTGCATAGTGGGCCTGATGTGCAGAAATAGAAAGCAGCAACTGTGCCGAGTAGAAAGTCCTCCTACCCCAGAAGTTAAAATCTGAGGAGTCTTGATCTGAGGGCCGGTCACGGTGAAGGGCGCAAAGCCCATTGGGAGTGTCCAGCTACATCAATCCTGACTGAGGATGAGGCATGGAACCTGGAAACTCTGGGGGGGCGCAATACCACTGGCAGAGATCCCTAGGGGCGGGAACTCTGGAGAAGGATCTCTGCCAGGAACGCAACGATGCCTCCCTAAAGAGAGCAGGCCAGAGGGGCACCACAAGGTTGTCCTCACTGAAGTCGCCCAAAAAAGACATGCACCGAGTGCTCTGGATTGCTCTGAGTGGCAGGAGAGAGATGTAGATCCTCCAACATCTGCATGAGGAATTGCTGATAGTCCACAAGATCAGCGGCTGGGGAGATGTGGACAGAAGGCACCTCTCCCCCAGAAGAGGGGGATGAAGAGTTAGAGGACCTCAACTGTTCAGAGGGTGGCTGCTCAGGGGGAGGTTGAAAAACCTGGCTGTCCATCGCCCTGACGTAAGCGGGAAAGTGAGCAGCCACGGCTCTAAACTGCTCCCAGGAGAGAGGCCTGCTAGGACCAAGGATGCCTGGGAGCACAGGAGAGTGTGGCAGAGGGATGGGGACAGAGCTGAGAAGAGAAGTCGGCTGAGCTCTGACCTGGGCTAGAGAACGAACCAGGAGCACCAGAAAATGAAGGTGCTCCAGAAGACTCCACAATAGATAGCTGAACAACCATTTCAGAACTGCCTTGGCTGTGCCCGGAAGAATCCCTGCTGTGAGGTGACCGGGGCCATATAGATCCAGAAGGAAGGTCCCCTACCTCAAAAGAATGGGGCTCTCTCAAAGAAAGTGAAGGGGAAGAGCGAAGATCCGCACTGCTTCCTGGATTAGTGGCCTTGATGGAGGAGGAACATCTGGATATCGTGGCAGTCACAGAAACATGGTACACACAAAACCATGACTGGGACATAAACATACCAGAATACACTATCTACAGGAGGGACAGGGAGGGTAAAAGAGGAGGAGGAGTAGCTCTTTACATAAGGAAGGAATCAAAGCAACAGAACAAAATGGAAAACAGGAGGAGAAGAAGCACTGTGGGTAAATTTGGAGACTGGCAATGGCACCACAATCCTGACACAGGGGTTGGGGAGCATAGACTCTTCTCAGGGGAGAAATGGACAAGGAAATGATAGAAAGAATACTTAGAATGGCAGAAAAGGGAGATACTGCTGATGGGTGATCTGAATATGCCAGATGTTAACTGGAATGCAGTTGCAGCAGCCACTTCAAAGAGTGGGTTATTCTAGATGCCCACAAGGGGCATGCCTTAGACAACTAGTATTGGAGCCCACTGAGAGAGCAATCTTAGACCTGATTCTCTCAAATGGAGATGAAGAGGGATCACAGATGTAGAAGTGGTAGCCATCTGGGAACTAGCGACCATCGAACAGTATGGTTCACAATAAACACAGCAATAGAAAGTCAGCCTTACAAAGGAAAAAGTACTGACTTTAGGAGGGCTGACTTTGCCTAAAATGGGTGAGTGCCTAAGGAATGCACTAGCAAATGGGCAGCAAGGAGGGGTGGAAGAACAATGGTGAATAATAAAAACTGCCATCACAGAGGTAACAAGCCTTTGTGTGAAGCAAATTAACAAAACAAAACGATGTAAGAAACCACTATGGTTCTCAAAGGAAGTGGCAGTGAAGGTTCAAGAGAAAAAGAAAGCATTCAGAAAGTAGAAGGAATCACAGAAGGAGCAGGACAGGGAACTGTATCAGTTAAAGCAAAAGGAAGCTGGGAAGGCAGTCAGAACAGCAAAGGCCCAAACCGAGGAAAAGATAGCCAACTCAGTTAAGAAGGGGGATAAAACCTTTTATAGGTACATCAGGGAGCGAAGGAAGACCAAGGGAGGGCTAGTGAGGCTTAATAAAGAGGAGGAGAGTGGGCAGAGGTGACTGTGAAAGGCAGAGATACTAAACAAATATTTTGCTCAGTATTTACAAAGGAAGTGGGGAGGTACCTAAAACAAACAGTAGAAACACTCTGGATACAGAAGTTGATACCAGCCCATTTACAGAAGAAAGGGTCAGAAAGAACTCTTAAAACTGAAGGTGGACAAAGCAATGGGGCCTGATGGGATTCATCCCAGAATTCTAAAAGAACTAATGGTAGAACTAGTGACACCACTGACTACCCTCTTTAGCAAATCATGGGAGGATGGGGTGGTACCCGAGGACTGGAGGAGGGCAGATGTGATTCCCCTTCACAAAAGTGGGAGCAAGGCAGAAGCAGAAAACCACAGAGCTGTTAGTTTAACCTCAGTGGTAGGGAAAATGATGGAATCACTTCTGAAGGAAAGAATTGTTAATATCTAGAGGCCAGAGGGCTCAGGACCCAAGGCAGCATGGATTCACAGTGGAAGGTCATGCCAGACAAATCTGATAGATTTCTTTGACTGGGTGACCAAAGTAGTAGATCAGGGAGGGCTGTGGACATGGCCTACCTAGACTTTAGCAAGGCATCTGACACAGTCCCACACAAAAGATTAATATACAAGTTAGCCAGCCTGGAGTGGGTCCCAAGATGACAGCCTGGGTAAAGAATTGGCTAGAGAATAGGACACAGAGTAATAGTAAATGGAGTTCACTCTGAAAAAGGGGGTTACTAGTGGGGCACCGCAGGGTTCAGTATTAGGACCGGTCCTCTTCAATGTCTTTATAAGCGACATTGCAGAGGGACTGGAAGGAAAAGTATGTCTCTTTGCAGATGACACAAAGATCTGCAACATAGTTGATGCACAAGGTGGGGTGGAAAGGATGAGAAGGGACTTGGCAAGGTTAGAGAGAATGGTCAAATGTATGGCAGCTTAGATTCCAATGCTAAGAAGTGCAAGGTAATGCACCTGGGAAACAAAACCCAGGGAAGAGACACAGTGGGGGTGAGATACCAACAACAACAAAATGGAAAGGGACCTGGGGTAGTCATATCAGATGACCTAAAGGTGGGCAAGCAATGTGAGAGGGCAGCAAGGAGGGCTGGGGGGATACTGGGATGCATAGGGAGAGGCATCACCAGTAGAAAACAGGAAGTTATTATCCCTCTGTACAGACAGTTGGTGAGACCCCATCTGGAGTACTGCGTGCAGTTCTGGAGACCCAATCTCCACAAGGACATAGACAGGATGGAGGCTGTCCAGAGGAGGGCAACTAAAATGGTGCAGGGTCTGCACCGGAAGACATATGAAGAGAGACTTAAGGAGCTGAATATGTATAGCCTCGAGGAAAGGAGGGAGAGGGGGACATGATAGAAACTTTCAAGTATCTCAAGGGAATCAACAAAGTCCAAGAGGGTAGCATCTTTCAAAAAAAGAGGTGTGCAAGAACAAGGGGGCACAATTTGAAGATAGAAGGGGGGCGGCTCAGAGGTAATTTAAGGAAGTATTTTTTCACAGAGAGGGTTGTGGATGCATGGAACGGACTTCCAGAGGAGGTTGTGGAGTCAAAAACAGTGGTGGAATTCAAGCATGCATGGGACAGTCATAAGGCAATTCTAGGGGTTGGGGGTAGGAAGAAGTAGGCTGCTGGTTAACTAGGATCTGCAGCTTATCCAATAGGTAGGGAAATGGGCAGACTGGGTGGGCCAAGCGGTCCTTATCTGCCGTCAAAATCTATGTTTCTATGTTTCTATGTTACTGCGGCTTCTTCAAGAGCTCGGATGGGCCCCCGAAAAAGGCCTCCGCGCAGACCCCATGCCCCCTCGACCCCTCGGAATCCGAGAGTGCCCTCCTCTTCGAGATGGTCAGCCTAGGTAACTGACAGCCCTGGTCAGCACCCGAAGGAGCTATCCAAGGCACAGTACCCTCCCCTCTCATAGGTGCTCTGATCTGCCCCAAAGTTAGGCGATCCAGGCACACCACATGAGGGGGTACCACCGTTGAGAGGTCATCGAATCCTCCAAGGCTCGGCTGCAGTGCAATGGTGGCATGCACCACTACCTGCTGGTCAGCACCCCTGACCCCAGCCTCAGAAGTCGCCAGCCGCTCCTAAGAGGGGGCTAACTCTGGTCTGTCGAAGACACCACCAGGCTACCCACACTAGCAGCTAGTTCCAAGAAGCCAGACTGCTCGTCTGACTCAGAGTCCGACTCCTCCTCCGAAGATGTGCCAAACTGTAGGTGGGCACCTTTTGCCATCCCTACCAAACAGAGTGCCAGAAATAGAGACTGCACCCTAGTCGGTGCCAGTGCCCTCCGCTGCACCATGAATGGTGGCTGAAGAAGACACGGCTCCAGCCCGAACAGCAGCCTCAGAGTCGGAACCTGCCATGGTGCCGAGGGCAGAGACGGCGCTGATGATGGCTCCGACGGTACTTTTGGCCCCACGGATGGCACCGAAGTCAGAAACCCCCATGGTGCCAACAAGCTCCATTTCACTGTAAACAGCACCAAGAGCAGAAACGGCACCGACGACGGCTCCAACAGTGCCTTCTGAACCCCCCACGGCACCATGCCCATGTTCAGCACCACAAATGGCACCAGAACTTGACATGGCACCATGCTCAACCTCGGTGCCATGGATGGTGCCGAGGCGAGGAGAAGAAAGGGACCGCGCTGTAGTGACTCCCATGGCGCCGCTAGCAGTATTGGTGCCAACAGCAGTCATGGCACCAAGAGATGGACCGATGCCAACAACTCCGCCAGGGCCCATGATGCCATGAACGGTGCCGAGGCCCGAAACGTTGCTGACCGACGGCATCAAGGACAGCGCCGACCTGGCTCTTGTGAACCGCGGGTCCAACAACAGAGGAGCCTTCGCACCCAAAGGGGTGATTGCCATGGTGGCCTCCCGCCGCTCCCCGAAGGGAATGAACTGGGCCTCCTGCACCACGGGAGGAGCCTCAGCCACAGCTAGGCTACTAGAAACCAAGGCTCCTTCCTCCTCGGTCCATATAGAACTGGGAGGGGATCCGGAAGAAAGGCCGAGGGAGCGTGGCTTGGCCCGACGAGTGCGCACCCAACCCCCGAAAGTCAGTGGAGCTCACCCCACTTTCCACGTGCATTATTCGATGACCCGGCGGTCCACTGTGAAGCAGGTGTCACACGAATCCATGTTGTGAAGGGGGCCAAGACATGAAAGGCAATGGTCGTGCTTGTCAGAGACACCACATGAGGGGGTACCACCGCTGAGGGGTCAGCGAATCCTCCAAGGCTGGGCTGCAGTACAATGGTGGCATGCACCACTGCCCGCTGGTCAGCGCCCCTGACCCCAGCCTCAGAAGTCACCGGCTGCTCCTCAGGGGGGGCTGACTCCGATCTGTCAAAGACACCACCAGGCTACCCACACTAGCAGCTAGTTCCAAGGAGCCAGACTGCTCGTCTGACTCAGAGTCCGACTCCTCCTCCGAAGATGTGGAGGCCGAGGCCCTGTGCCAAACCGTAGGTGGGCGCCTTTCATCATCCCTACCAAACAGGGTGCCAGAAAAGGAGACTGCACCCTAGTCGGTGCCAGTGCCCTCCACTGCACTGCGAATGGCGGCCGAAGAAGACACGGCTCCAGCCCGAACAGCAGCCTCGGAGTCGGAACCTGCCATGGCGCCATCGCGCCCCATGTTGCCAAGGGCAGAGACTGCGCCAATGATGGCTCCGACGGTGCTTTTGGCACCGTGGATGGCACCGAAGTCAGAACCCCCCCTCCATGACGCTGAGAGCAGAAACGGCGCCAACGACGGCTCCAACAGCGACTTCTGAATCCCCCATGGCACTATGCCCATGTTCGGCACCATGTATGGCTCCAGAACTGGACACGGTGCCGTGCTCAACCTCTGTGCCGCGGACGGCTCTGAGGCAAGGAGAAGAAAGGGATGGCACCATAGTGACTCCCATGACGCCACTAGCAGTATCGGCGCTGACAGCAGTCACGGTGCCAAGTGATGGACCAGCACCGATGACAACTCCGCCAGGGCCCACGGTGCCACAAACAGCACCGACGCCCAAAATGGCGCCAACCAACGGCATTGAGGATGGTGCCGACCCAAGCCTTGAGAACCGCGGGTCTGACACCGGAGGAGCCTTCGCCCCCGAAGTGGCGATTGCCATGGCAGTGCCTCCTGCCCGCCCCCCGAAGGGAACAGACTGGGCCTCCTGCACCGCGGGAGGAGCCTCAGCCACAGCTAGGCTACTAGAAGCCAAGGCTCCCTCCTCCTCGGTCCATATAGAACTGGGAGGGGACCCGAAGGAAAGGCCGAGAGAGCATGGATTGGCCCGACGAGTGCGCGCCGGACCCCCGAAAGTCGGCGGAGCTTGCCCCACTTTCCACGCACGCTGTTCAATGACCCGGCGGTCCATGGAGAAGCAGGTGTCACACTAATCCATGTCGTGAAGTGGGCCAAGACACAAAAGGCAACGGCTGTGCTGGTCGGTGACAGAAAATATTCCGCTGCATGGGCACCGTCGCATGGGGGGCAAACCTGTCTTCGAAGTCTTCTTGCCCTCCAACTTAGACATGACCTTCGGAAAGAAATACAAACAAGACTTGATGTCACTGGAAAACAGTAAAATGGAAAGGTCCTACCGGCAACGTCGAGTGGCTAGCAGAACCAGCAGGAGGAACCGACGGACTTGTTGAAAATTTTTTAAAACGAGAAGGAACTACGAACAGGTAGGCCCAAACTCAAGCTGGAGAAAGTTTCCCATGAGGTGACCTTGATGGCAGAAGACAAAGAACTGGAAGGTAGGTGGAGTCAGTGGTGCCTAACGGCCAACCCGCGAGCACCACGTAGAACGTCATCCTCAAGGGCGGCGCCGAGAGTGCGTCTGCTCCACCTACCAAAAAAAAAAAAAAGCTCCCTGAGGTCCTGACCTCCGCCAAGTACCCATATGTGATGAATGGTGAAGACTGACACAGATAAGATCAGCCATTTGTCTAGCAGCAGTGTCATTATTGTCTACAGCCATCCTGAACTGGGCTTTAGATGCCTCTATACCCCTTTCATAGCATCCTCCAGATCAGCTGCCACAGGGGCAGGGAGAGATTTTGTTATTTCCATAACAGTATTCCATAGTGTTCTCTTATGTCTGGCAACATAAGATATATGGGATGCTTGCCTGATAATCAGAGAGGATCCCAGATAAACCATCTTGGCTATAGAATCCATTTTTCTGGAATCCTTGTCCAGTGAGTGTGATGCCAAAGGTATGCCAGCTTTATCACAAGCTGCAGCCTGCACCACCTCTTCATGGCTTGGGTGCCCAAAGAGAAACTCTGCTCCAACCTTGTCCACCTTTCTATCCACAGGTGGCACAGAAGTGGGAGTCTGCAAGACCTTGTTCACCTGTTTCCTGAAGGACTTATGGACAGGCAGTAACAGCCTTTTAGAGACTGGAACGTCCACCATCTCCATATAGTCCTGTTCTTCCTCCTCATCGGTGGACTCCTGAATAGGGAGGTCCAGGGTTTGGGCCACTTGCTTTACAAAAGCAAAGTGTGATGTATAGTCCTCAATTCCCTTGTTAGGGGAATCAGGACGGTGGGGATCAGGAGAGATATCCGGTTCAATTGGCTCTCCATAGTCCTCATCCTCATCTTCATCTTCTCCAAAAGGTTCTTTCCCTTGTTCCAATGAACTGGGAACCGAGGAAGAACCAGAGTTCTGTGTCTGCAACCATTCCTCAACCAGAACCGGGGTACTCTGTTGAAGCGACTGGATAATCCTTATAGCGTTCGCTATCTCCTCAGCGGCTGGAACTGGTGTCTTTTTTGGTTGCGGTTCGTGCGCTGTATGTTTCTCCTTTATCTTCCTTTTCCCTGCTGATGCCAGTTCAGTGGCAGTATCCGCAGGCCATTTTGTACCGAAAGAACCATCACCTTTGTCAGAGGGTTGTTCCTCTGGTTCTTTATGGCTGGTAGCCGGTTTGGCTACGACTTTCTCAGACATCTTCTCCTGCAGTCGTTTAAGTCACCTCTCAAGTGTCGACTGAGGCACGTTTTTGCAAATATCACAGTCCTCTTTGAGGTGGTCAAACCCCCGAACAAAACACACAAATAAGATGAGGATCTGCATTAGCAAATGGTTCCCCACACTCAGTACAATGTTGGAAACCTGTGGGGCCCGTTCTTTTCTTGGCCTGTGACATTCATCCTAAAACACTTTTTTTGGGGGGGAGGGGGGTTGGTAAAAAACAACCAACCAAGAGTTACCCCGGTAAAATTTTTGTAAATAATAGACGTTTTACTGAGGCAAGCAGAGTAAAGAATCTCACAGTTGCAGGAAGTGCAACTAGGGACAGTGGTTTAAAAAAAACAAGCTCGAGCCTAACATTCCACTGTTAGCATAGGTTCTAGTAACCATTTCGGCCCTGGGGCAGTTCTATGGTAAGATCATACTACATTTATCAGAATACAGTAAGATTTCCTAGGGTTTGAAGCTGAAAGTAGCAAATGATTTTGCTAGGTGAAACCATGGTTATTGTGAACTCTTTGAAATTAGTGCACTTCCCACTGACGTAACAGTGGAACCCTTGGTGGACATTTTTTTTCCATATTGCTTTTTTCCATCAGTCTGGCAGGCAGGCTATGGCCCCCACAGAGGGCTCGGTTCTACTTCTGTGGCTCCACTTTCCGACCTCGGGCTCCCCTGGTATCCCCCTACAGATTTCCCCCTTGTGGCAGTGCTGGAGGAGAGAGGGTGATCCTCTCCCCCTCCCTGAAGCACAATCCAGATCTGCGGTCACTGAAGTCAGGCATGGCACCACAGAGTCATGGAACGTGCCAGATCTGTTTCTCTTTTTCTCCCTTACACCCCCTCCCTCGCGGCATGAACATGCATGTGTGAAGGCACGCACACGCCATGCTTCTGCACTCCTGTGTCTCCCAGCCTCTGGTGCTGCCCTCCGGCCTCCACTAGGGGGCAGCCAAGGAGCAGGACAACACTCCCCTCCCCAGAAGAGGATAGCAGTCCATCGGAAGCTCGATCCTCTCCGTCTCCTGCCAACCCCCGGCAACCCGAGGTCGTTCCCGACTCCAGGTCGCCGGCGTGGTGCGAGTTGTGGTGTCCAGCGCCTCAACTGTCAGCACCTCCGGGCCGGCCTTCAGTGGACATTTTTTAAGGCTTATCTGAAAACGGATATTTTTAATTCTAGCTGTGGGTCTGGGTGATTTTTAAAAGCTGTTTTATTTTGTTCACCCATTGTACTGGTTGCTTGTAATTTAGTGTTTTACTTGTATAAGGTGCCCATAATTCACAGGATTGGGCATCATAAAAATAAATTTGTCTCGCCTTGCTTAGACCAACCAGAAAAAAAAAAAAACTGAATGAGAAAAGGACTTGGTGTCCAGTGCCCATAAAGGTGGAGCACAGATTCTACTTTTAGTTTATATGGCATTTCACCATTACCAGAAAAAAGCAGAGGTGAAAGACTCAACTCCTGCGACACAAATACAAACTTTTTTTTGATTTTTGGTTTTTCTGACTAGCCATCTAAATGTTGCACAAGCCAACATTTTGTGACAAATGTCATTAGTCAGCTGTACAAGTTTACCTAAAGTTATTCACTGTACGTAACAGGTTACATTCCTTCATTCTGTATACAGTAGATCTTTCTAAACCAGAAAGCATTTTTTTTATTCTCTGGTAACTTGGTACGGTCTCAGGGTCACACCGTATGCAAGTGGAGGTTGCAGGAATCAAACCCAGGTCTGCTGTATGTACCAAGCTCATTCACAACTCAGCTTTTCCTAAAATAATATGTAGTATATGTCTCCTTGGAGTACATCTTTTAAAGGTACAAAACATGTGTGCGAGCAGCCGTCTCCATGATTAGCTATCCATGTGCCAGCTCAGGAAGATCTGTATGGAATTAAGGAATATAACCTTTTTTTTTTTTGCTCTTTCCCCATTTGTCTTTTTTTTTGTTAGTGATGCCCACATGGGAAACAGCCCAGCAAGGTAAACCATCAAAGTCAATAGCCACAGCTCTGGATCCTCATAAAAGAGAGGGAGACAGTGAGTGAGTGACTGGTGGTGGTGCTCTATGCAGAAGATATTCTTGAAGATCTGATGTAAAGGTAAGAAATTTTTCTATCTTCCAAGAATCAGTTTTCTCAATAAAGCCCCACTTTTTGGTCAAGTAGACAGGTTCCCTCTTCACAGGGCTGAGAAGGATCAACCCTAAGGCCATGGGCCTCAGTCCTCAATGGTGCAAAACTGAGGAAAATTACCCAGATCATCTTGATCCACTGGCCTAATGGGTTAGTGCAGCTGACCCCTAATGACCAAAGGTGTTGCCAGATTAAACAGCTGCTGCACCACCCTTTTGGAGAAAAGGGATGTCCCCTGGAATGAGGCATTCATGACCTTCTGGCTGGTGACTGGACCAAACCAAAATAAGCATAGCTAAGACATCTAGCTGAGATAGATGACTGATACTGCTGAGGCGAGACCACCTCCAAAGTAATGTAAGGCTGTCTCGTCTGGTGGCAAGCTGCCTCCATGCCCTTATTTGTGATGAATAGGCTGGCCTGTACTTTGTCCCTGGCAGAAGCTCAGATAACAAGGTATGCATCTGAGTTCACAGAAGGCACTGGAAAGCCACCATGCGTGGCCGGTGTGATGCTGTGGTCAGCAAACACTTGCCCAAGAGTATCACCTTCCTCCCCAGCATGTCCATCTGCCTAGATTCAATCACAGTGGGGGGGTGCAGCCAAGTTGGAGGGAAGGGCTTACTGCCCCAAGGGAACAGGAGAGACATCCCTTCCATCATGGGATGATTCTGATACAAAGGAGCTCCCATCAAAGCCAAGTATCTTACCTGAACACCCCTCAGAGCTGAGGGGTGGAGAAAGGGTATTTCTAGACAGCTATTGTTGCTTCTTCTTGTGCTGTATGCCAAGGATGGACCACTACAGTGTCCTGACTAAGCCATGAGAAGAAGTCTAGTGACATTGTAATGGGATTAGTAGCCACCAAACAGGGCCATTCCAGTGCCTCCTTCATCTTCTTCACAAATCACCAAAAAAAGCAGGTATTTAACAGTGGAGGAGAGAAGGGACGATTCATTTTCCTCTGAGGAAGACATTGAGGGAGAGGAGGCTGGAACTCCAACAAAGGATGGAGCTGAGGGGGAGCCGAGAACAGCGTCAAGTTGTCTCCTTAAACCAGGTCAGCATTTTTTCCATCTGCTGCCAAAACTGTTGTTGAGACAATGGACCCAGAGGTCTGAGGGTCTCAGTCACCCTGTCAAATAATGACTGGGACACATAAGGTGGATGCCTAAAAGGGATGCTAGTGCCCAAATGGTCCACTGTACCCATGCCCAGCTGTGGAATACATGGCTCACTTGGTGTCCTCACTTGAGAGGAGGAGCAAGAAAAGCCTCTCGGCCCAGCAGCTGCAATGTCAGTGGTGGCTAGCGGGTGTGTGTCCATAGTGGGAACCCCCTGTCTGGATGACAACCAGTCAGTTCTGAGAGGGCCCACCTGCAGGGACTACACTGGATCTGGAGTCAGCATCAATATCAGTGCCAGCAGAGGCTGCAATACTGGGGCCAATATGGATGTCGGTGCTGACAACACAAGCAGCATCAATACCGTAGTCCATGCCAACACCAGTGCCAAAAATCCTACCAGCACAAACAGTAATATTAACATCAGCACCAGCCCTAACACAAGCACTGCAAGTGGTATCAGCACCAAGGCCCACACTGACACCAACTCCCTCTACATGCGGTGCCACCGCCTGAATTGGCGCCAGTTGACTTTGATGTTGTTGAGGAAGAAGCACTGAAGGTACCAACACCAGCAACAGGGTGGTCCAATGCAAATGGTTACTGGGCCATGGTGGGTTCTCCCTCAGCCATCCAGCAGGTTCAGCCAATGCCACCACCTGAGACTCCATCATGACCCCAACTTGGTGGGGAGAAGCAGAGCTCAGACCCTCAATCGGCACTAAAGAACAGCAAGTGGTCTGAACTGAACAGTTCAGAGACCTACCTGAGAACCTCCTGTGATGATGGCTACCCCTAAAGTCGGGGACCGGATATTCAAGCTCTAGGGCCTGATACTCCAACATCTTATATTCAAAAACTGCAGGCCTCCATGTTGTGTCTGGGTTCCAGGCTAGCAAAACACAAAGTATGACGGTTGGTGCAGACAATGGCCTTACTGCACCTATAATGCTGAAAAAAGAGCTCCGAAGGTTTGGGCTTCAAATGACTTGACCTTTTTACATAACACAATTATGTAGTAAAAAAGGAAAAGGAAACTATGAGAACCAAGACAGTCAGTGTTTACTTCCAAGAGGCACACTCTAGGAGGGAAAAACAGAACAGAGGCAGTAAGAGTGTTGGCAACGGTTACTGATACTGGCATTGCACATACAGTATGCCAGTGCCAACACCACTGCTGATAACCTAGCAAAAAGTTTGCTCCTGTGGGGTCCTAATGCTTCTGCCCAAAAGACCAAAGAGTGAGGCTCTATGGGGAAGATTGATTCTTGGAAGATAAATATTTTTATGGATAATGTAAACTTTGTTAATAGTTATCAAAAGCAAGTGACTTAGGGACCCTTCTCAAGTTATGTACTGCTTTGTTGTGGAGATGCAGTAGGGCGGAATCCCGGGTGAGGGATCCATTAGCTGCCTGTTTTGTAAGAATGAGACTGCATCTAGAAAGGCAGCAAAGTCAAGTAGCCAGAGACAGGCTTAGAAACCAGAAGACCCCGGTTCAAATCCCATGAGAGCCTCATGCACACTGTGCGACTATATGCAAGTCATTTATCCTCTTAGTGTGTCAGGCCACCTAGCTGTGAAACGAGATACTGCGTCTTGGCTGGGCCATCCTGAATAAATAAATCATGGCAGCGAGAAATACAGGTAGTCTCATCATTATGATATCAATCCAGGGGAAACAAGACAATGATGGCATCCCCCTAATTCAGGGGCATAAGAAAATATCACCACATCTGTGCATTATATAATGTACAACTGGTAAAGCCAGTTGTAATAAATAGCTGAAACAAGCTGTTTGTTTCTCTAGAGTGTACTTTCCCTCTTGCCACTTTTATGGAGCTCGACCTGTGCTCTGCATCTTGTTGACAGCTGGCATGCTGCTGAGTCCTCTGCTTTATCTGAAACAGCAGTCCTGAACTCTGTGATATAGCATGGCAGGTTCAATGCCACCATGAATTACAAAAAATATGAACCACAACAACACAGCGGGGGGAAAGAAAAGGTAATTGGATGCGTGTCTGTTTTATTTTTCAATGCAGATTATCTATTCAGGTTAATTATGTCAGCTATTATCAAATCCATTCCTCGTACTGATAATGACATAATTACATGTAGCAGCTGGATGATAAAATGCTCCCAGATGGTAAAATAAAGTAAACAGGTTAGTAAATTGTTGATTTTTAAAACTTTGTTATTAAGGATTCTCTGGTTATGTATAGTGCTTGGTGCTCACTCTATGACATAGATATATATCTATATATATAACCACTCGTGATGACATACAGTCAAAAGGCACTCAGGAAAAATGTCAGTGATATTTTCATTAGGGCCACGGCAAAGCTCATGTATATGTATATATACACACACACCGACACATTTGTTTTATATATATATATATATATACATATATATATCTGTACACACACACATACACACACACACACACACACACACGCACACATATATATATTCACTGAAAAAACTGCATTAATGCACCATTAGGGCTGCAACATCAAAAGTAGGAAAATTCAACCTTAGGGTTGACATAGATAACACCACACCTCCACTGCGCATGCAGGAACAGGCATGACGGATGTGTTTTGGTATTATGAACCCTAATGCTCACCCTATTCCATGAGTAACTTCAGCTAGGTATAGTATAGGGCAATGGGGTGAGCACTGGGGTTCAAAACGCCAAAACACATCCATCATGCCTGTTCCTGCATGCAAAGTGGGGGTGTGGTGTTACCATCGTCAAGCCTAAGGTTTAATTTCCCTACTTTTGATGTTGCAACCCTAATGGTGCATTAACACAGTTTTTTACAATGAATTTCCCTTCTTTTTGAGAAAGTGTAATGTAAGTGGTATGTGGTTGTGCCTTCACGCTGCCATGAATACGTAATGTTATCCATTTCTTAGCGTGCAGGGCCCTACCAAATATCATAACTGTAGAGACATTGTAATGAACCCTCATGTCCTCATGAGAGCGCAAGGCACTTCGGGCCCTGCACTCCTAGCACTGCATAATGGCATGCCTCCCCACTCCCATTTTTTGCATAATGGTATGCATATGTGGGAGCACAGGCCCTCTGGGCCCTGCAGTCCCATTTATACATAAGTACAGAGACATACTGCAGGCCTAGAGACATGAAAAGGAACCCTTGTAACTCAAATTTGGCAATTTGTCAGTAACCGAAGCAAGTATGGAATAATTCCACTGCTGTTGTAATCATGACTTGGAAACCTCCACACATGCTTAGCACCTAAAGGTGGACTAAGTGGCGAGTAGAAAAAAATTGTATCTTGAACTGCTTTTGAGATATGGGTGCCGAAAGGTGGCGCAATGTTATATTATGGGAAACTGCACAACTTCTAAGTGCCGTAGCCATGGAACCATTGTAAATTTTTTCACCAAACCAGCAAAAGCACATCTGTGGGGCAAGTGCTTGCCACCCTGCAAATTTCAGCCATAAAGCCCTAACTGTTTGTTTTGCTATGACGTGACAAAGAAATGTGTGGTTTGGGGCTGGTTTTCAGCTGTACTTTCATGAAAGTACCGGTATTTTCGCAAAAGTACCATTGGTTTACATGGGGGAACTTTCGTGAAAGTACTGAGGGACTTTTTCAAAAGCTCCCCCATGTCAAATAAGTTTGCAAAACTACCTGATACTTTAACGAAAATACCAGTACTTTTGTAAAACTAACTGGTACTTTCACGAAAATACCAGTAATTTTGTGAAACTACCCAGTATTTACTCAAAACTGCCTGGTACTTTCATGAAAGTAAAAGTACTTTTGCAAAACTACCTGGTACTTTTGTGAAACTATATGGGAGCATGGGCCCTTTGGGCCGTAGACCCCACTTACACATAAGTACGGCATGTGGAGACATACCGCAGACTTAGAGACATGAAAAGGAATCCTCGTAATGCAAATCTGGCAATATCTCAGTAACCATAGCAACTATGAAAAAAAATTCCACTGCAGTCATAATCATGACTTAGAAACCTCTACGCAGGCTTAGTCCACCTGAAGGTGGACTAAGCTACGAGTAGCGAAAAATCTGTATCGCGAACCATTTCCAGATAAGGGCCAGAAGAAGTCATGCGCGGCACAATGTTATCCTGTGGGAAATTGCACATTTTCAGAGAGCTGTAACTATGGAACTGGTGTAAATATTTTCATCAATCCATCAAAAGGCACATCGTTAGGACAAGGGCTTGTCACCCTGCAAATTTCAGGCCAAAGGCCCCGTATGTTCTTTTGCTATGAAGTGGCAAAGAAACATGGGTACACATATGTTTTTCCCATAGGATAAAATGGGAACTTTAAATTTTAATAACGTTTGAACGGATTAATATTTTGGCCTGAAATTTTCAGCGTAGAAAGATATTAGCTATGGAACAATCCAAAATTGGTTTGGTGAAAAAAATAATAATGCATTCAAAAGTTATTTAATTTTGAAATGTCAGGTTCTGAGCATGCTCAGTTCGTGGTGCACATATATTTTACCCATAAGCTATAATGGGAAAATTTAAACTTTAATAACTTTTGAATGGATTAATATTTTTTCAACTAACCTTCAAAAGCAATTTTCCTGACCCAGTCCGCATATACCCTAAAAACGTCGAACCAGACGGACAAACCATTCGGGCTACTGAGACGAGCAAAGAATTTCAAAAAGTTGAGGATTTTCCACACTTTTTCATGCTCCGCAGTTCCACAGCCACAAATCCGACCAGAACGAAACTTTCCAGATCCAGAGATCTATGGTACCACGCTGTGCCTGCAAATTGTCAGGTGAATCGGAGTAATGGTTGCAAAGTTTTTGAAGAGCCAAATTTTGAGTTTAACATAGAAGTGGCTGCGCAACCCTAATATACTGGCCAGTATAATATTTATATATATATACACTGTATATACACACACATATATACACACACACATATATATATCTATATCTATATACATACTCAATCACTATTATCTCAAGCAGACACGATAGACTGAGAGGTCTCCTTCTGCTGGCTATTTTCTTATGTTCATATTCTTGACTATTTTCTTATTTCTTAGCTTAAAAAATGTTGGCCACTATGCACTAATGTGAGCCAGGTACTCATGAGAACCGTGTATCAGGAGCTCATAGCTCCACACCCACAGATAGGCACACACTGACTGGCATTCACTATTGCCGACTGCCTGTCTGCGGGCCTGCCCCACCGGCATGCAGCTGCATGGGAGTGGATCATGGGACACAGGTGGGCATCCAATCAGATGCTTAGCCTGGGTCCTGAAGTGGATCCCCTGTTGCATGCCAGTAGGGGATCCTGAGAAGGCATGGGACTGGGATTTCGTAAACTATGGGTGAGTGCCCAACTGGCTGCCCCCAGCCCTCTCTATCAAATTGGTGGACTGGGGCAACAGGGTTGAGGGTGTTCCCAACGCATCACTGTAGGGGGGAGGTGTTGCCTGTATGGCAGGGTACTAATGACCGTATCTTGCACCCCACCGTGTCCAGCACTCCATGACTTAGTGAATGGCGTTGAGCGAGGGCACGGCCCCGACACTCCCACTGGACTGCCTGTCACGTGTGTTTGTGTGGGTGGCCAGGGATCAAATGCGCAACGGGCTCATGCACCTGTCGTGACTGCCGCTGGGGGTCCACTAGACCAACTGCATGGTATACCAACTTAGACAAGCCTACATGCCGCACATCCATGACATGTAGGCTTCATGCATAGAGCTCTTTGTTTGTGTAGAACTTAGACATTTTTTTCATAAATGCTCTTATTTAAAATCTTCATGCAGCATGTACATTTTCAAAATCTTCATGAAAGATTTTTTCATTAATGTCTAGTGTTTAATTACAAATATCTAATTGTTAATTACATTTTTATTAAACAATTGTTTTATTATACCACCTCCCCCCCCCCATAGACACTAAAGTGTCACCCTAAATCTTTAATTATTAAAAAGATCTTCCTGGACTAAAAATCTTCACCATTCATTCACACTAATGGGACTACGCCGGAGGTGCTAGATCCCAACGAGTGCCAAAAATCTACAGAAGCGCCGGTGATGAGGTAGGACCGTGCATGTGCAACACTGCAAGACTCACTTGCACCTGTATAGGCTATCTCGGCGTTGACCCTCCATCCACCTCAGTTCTTTTTTTCCCCACCGTAGAGTGCCCTTCAGTGACTAAGTCGCTCGCCTGCCAGGATTCAAGTCTTCACGTCTATATGACAGCAGATTTTAGTCGTTCAATATTCAAAAGTATTTGCTAGCTTTTAGTGTTAGTTTCATTATAAAAAAAAAACAACAAAAAAAACAGTATTTAGTTGAGAAGATTCCTCAGTCTACCATCAACAGAGTCAACCATGGATGGTGTCAGTGACGACAGGGAGATTTCGCTTGAAAGCTGTTCTGGCAGTGCAGCTGAGTCTGGTCCACCACCCTTTGCAGAGGGTGGGTCCAAACATGGGCAGTTTGGTGCTCGGGAGGGAGGAAAGTCTTCATCAAAACCACAAAAAGAAGAAGGCCCGTTCCCGGTTGTGATCGGGGACCCTGCACCACTCAGCCTCAAGCTCTTCTTCTTCCTGTCAGAGGAAGAAGAGACGGTACTGCTCGAGGCTGCCCTCTGGTAGGACTGCTAGGAAGTCTTTGGATGTGGAGAGTGGCAGGCCCACCCCAACCCCCAGGTTCTGGTGGTCTCCACTTTTAACAGCTGGGATTCTCAATGTCAGAACCCTCTCTGTCCCATGACAGGATTTCTGGTAGGCAGTTTCACCACAGAGCTGCTGTTATGCAGAAGTAGGTACAGCGTCTGTCTCGTCTGCCCTTGCCTGTGGACCTGATTCCTAGGCCTTTGCATCTCGGGGCCACTGGATCAGGGCTGGGGCAGTTGGGACAGGATGCGCATTCGGTGCCAGCAACAGAGATTTCTCCTCTCCAGTACCAAAACCTCTGATGGCAGTTACACGTGCCTACCCCGCTCATCAAGTTTTCACACAGGGGTCAGCACAGGTACCATTCCCCCCTCCTTTTCCTCTAGGTCAGACAGGGGTCCAGTGTTGTCGGTGCTGGGTGTGGTGCCAGGCCCTTCAGGGCTGCATGAGGCACCAGGCCTTTTGGTACCACATGCGGCGTCAGCCTCTCGGCAATGCACATGGCATTGGTGGGTTAGCTGGTGCCACATGCGGCATCAACCTCAGTGCTGGCCCCAGTGCCAGGTTGTTCGGTGCTGTGTGTGGTGCCGACTTTGATACTGATTCGAACTCCGGTTACTCCTGTGTACCCCTTGCCTGGACTAGGCCTTGGTCTAGCAGGATTTGTCCCTGACGTCTCAGGGGTGGAGGACAAAAATGAGGAGCCTGATCCTGATCTGATTCTGTCTGATGACTCAGATAATGACCTGGAAAGCAAACTTTCTGTCTCAGCTGAGTTCTTAGTGGAGGACCGGTCTTTTCAGTCCCTCCTTAGGAATGCACATTCAGCCCTGGCCCTCCAGGCCTCCTCTATGGACCCAGGGAAGCTTCTGTGTCTCCAGTTCCTTCATGTTCCTAACATCCCTACGGACTAAGGACTACACACCCCCTGTTCTCACATCCTTTCAGACCCTGTCTGAGATGGTGTGTGCCAGGCTGGTCCTTATCCCATCTGTGGCTAAGGTCGCAAACAAGAAATATGCACCTCCTAACGAAAGGCCCTTCCTGGCATCGCAGCCCTTTGCGGATGCATTAGTGGTGCTTGCAGAGAATGATAAGGTTGTCCTTTCCCAGGACGCTTCGGCACGACCTATTAATAAGGAGTCTCGCAAGGTTGACACCTTAGGAAAATGCGTTTTCATAGCCGCAACCTTAGGAATGCGTATTGCTAGCTATTAGGGTAATTTCTCTCTATACGAGTACACCCTGTGGAACACCCTTAAAGCAATAGTCAAGAACCTCCCAGAATCCGAGGTTAATCTGGAGCTTTTCCAAATGATAACCACGGGCACAGAATCCAACAACCATCAGCTGAAAGCTGCTATGGACTCCTATGATGCTGCAGTATGGATGGCGACCGCTGGTATCTGCATCAGGTGATACACCTGGCTCAGAACATCAGGCTTCTCACCTGAGGCTCAGCAACAGGTAATGAATGACCCCTTTGACAGGGCTTATCTGTTTGGCCCTCAAGTGGAACAAGCATTAGAGGCCGCTCAGAAGACCAGAACTGCTATTAAAACAGCCAGGCTGGCTCCTGCAGCCCTGCAAAGGGGCGGGAACTGTCAACAATTTTGTAACAGGCAGTCCTTTCGAGGTAAGAGCCGAGGAGCTTTTAACAGAAACCAAACTCCTCAGCCACAAAATAAAACACGGACGGTGCCATAGAGCCTCCCACAGTGCCGACAACTGCATCAACGACGTGAACAGTGCCGACAGCAGCAACGGCGCCGAGCAATGGACCAGCACTGATGATGGCACCATCAGGGCCCACAGTGCCAAGGCCCAAGACGACGCCGGAAGACGGCGTCAAGGACGGCGCCAACCAAGGCCTTCCAAGCCGTGGGTGTGATGCTGAGGGAGCCTTCACCCCTGAAGGGGTGATTGCCAAGGCGGTGCCTCCCGTCTGTCTCCCGGGGAGAACAGACCGGGCCTTCTGCACCATGGGAGGGACCTCTGCCATGGCTAGGCTAAAAGAGGCAGAGGTCCCCTTCTCCTCGGTCTGTAGAGAACCAGAAGGGGACCCAGAAGAAAGGCCGAGAGAACGTGGCTTGGCCCAATGAGTGCGCGCCCAACCTCCGAAAGACGGCGGAGCTCGCCCCACTTTCCACGCGCGTTGCTCAATGACCCAGCGGTCCATGGAGAAGCAGGCATCACACGAATCCATGTTGTGAAGTGGGCCAAGACACGCGAGGCAATGGTCGTACTGGTCGGTGATGGAGTACTTGCAGCCGCATGGGCACCATCGGAAATGGGGCCGTCCCGTCTTAGAAGATTTCTTGCCCTCCGACTGAAACATGACCTACGGGAAAAAGAACACCAAAACAAGACCCAACGTCGCAAAGCAAAGTAAAATAAGGAACAGTCTTACCAGGCAACGTCAAGTGGAGCGAACAGAACTGGCAGGATAACGCAGAGTCGACGGACTATAATACGACATGGGGTCGAGAAACTGCATAGCGGTTGAAGGTTTCAACAGCAGAGGTAGGCCTCTAGAAAAACTTCTTCTCAGCTTCCTACGAGGTGACCTCGATGGCAGGAGATGAAGAACTGGCAGGATGGCAGAGGCGACAACACCTAACGGCCAACCCGCGAGCGCCACGCAGTGCACCGGTCTCGAGGGCGGCACCAATCGGGCGTCGACTCCACCCATCCAAAAAAAAAAAAAAGCTCTCACAGGGTCATGACCCCATGCCAAGTAACCAAAGGTGATGAATGGTGAAGACTGACACACATAAGATCTGATCAAACATATGATGTAACCATGTCCCTCTTTCTTACATTAGGGAAGAAGAAAGGGGGCACCTAGGTGCATCTAGAGTTGCCTAGACAGTCCAAAGGAGTCAAGCTATGTACATCTCCCCAGACACCACTAAGGTCATGGGCTAAAGGCTGAAATACAAAGGAAGAAAAGGGCATACCAACCAGGCTGATATAATCAGAAGAAATATTCCATCAAAAAAATTACCTGCTTCCCCTGCAATCGCAAGACTGTACCCTAGGCAAGGTCTAGTGTAGTTGATCCAAAAGGTACAAGCACCCTCCACACGCAGTGCCACTGTCAAGTGGAGTTACAGTGGATAGCGCCCATGGACATGTGTTGCATGTAGCAGCTAGCAGGGATATATCTGCAGAGGGAATATACTCCAGGCAGGGAGAATGAGGACAGGAAAGAAAAAGGAGCCACCTTCCACAAGACATTCTGTTTTGGCTGTTGCGAGGTCCCAAAAGGACCCTCATAGAAACAAAGAAATTTGTCAGCAGATAAGAACCACTTGTACATGCCTATACTGTCACCACAGACTCTACTTGATCTCCAGCTCCTTCCCCCTTGCTTCCCAACTAAGATTACCTTGTGACTATCCCATGCATGCTTGAAGCCTACCACTGTTTCTGCCCCAGCACCTCAGCTGAATGACTGCTCCAGATATCCACCACTCCTTCAGTGAAGTAGTACTTCCTCACATCTCTCCTAAATTTACCCCTTCCAGCTTCATTGCATTTCCCCTTGTTCTCGTGCATGTTTTCTTCTGAAAAATACTCCTCTCCTGTACCATATTCAACCCTAAGTATTCATAGGTTCTATTGTGTCCCTGCTCTCCCTCCTCTCTTCCAGGGTGTACATACTGAGGTATTTCAGTCTCTCTTGGTAGGGCTTCTAATGCAGCCCCTGCACCATTTTAGCTGCCCTTCTCTGGATAGCCTCCACCCTGTCTTTGTCATTCCTGAGATGTAGTCTCTAGAACTGGACACAGTACTCCAAATGGGTCTCACCAGTGATCTATACAGAGGTAACACCACTTCCCTCCTTCTGCTGGCAATAAATGGAAATTACGTACCTACCGCAATTCTTGATCTTCTCTTGTATCTTCACCATTCATTACTGCTTGGGTGTTAGCCGGAGGCGTGTACCCACTACGGGAGTTGTTTTTTTTTGAGAGGAGTCGGCACTGATGGCGCCACCCCCAAGAGTGATGCATTATGTGGTTCGTGAGGGGCGGCCGTTAGGCATCGCAGACTCCTCCTCCATCTCAGTTCTGCAAGACAGAGAGGCAAAATAATGATAAGACAAAAGTAGAGCGAGGTAAGAGAGCAGAGGATAGGTAAAGGAAAAGATATAAACTGAAAAAGGAATAAGCCGACAGAGGACAGAAAAGAGGAAACCTACCCTATGGGACCGCAGGGCCTCACTCCTGGGGCAGCTCCGAGGGAGGAACAGGTAAGGGAGAGAGAGAGAGAAGAAGGAACAAGAAGAGGGAAAGAAAGGGGGATGCTAGGAGGAGGGAGGAATTCTGCCAAACTGCGAAAATTAGCTTGAAGGGTTGCAAGTTCCAAACCAAGGTGTGGGAACAAGGATCCGATTAAAGAAAACCGGTGAAGAAGGTTCAACGGAACCTTTTGCACAGCTTGTTACACAAAAGGCAGACTCTCTGCACCTCCCGGCATCCCCAACTCCTTACACCGTAGCTGAGAGCTCGCAGACTGCCAAGGCAGAATCTGTTCCGAAAGGAGAGCGCCCAACTAGGCAGAGTAAGGAAGGGTACTAGCACCTTGTTACGTGCTAACACAGCGTGTGCATGGGGGACGGAGGGGTCTTTGAAGCTCTACAGAGGACACCCCTTTGTGGAAGGAAGAGTGGGAACTCAGTCTGACTCCCCGAAAGCAAGGCAAAACAGATCACCAGATCAAGAATTGGAGAATCAGGGCAGTGTTAACTAGCAGAGGCTGGCCTAAACAGGAGATTTAAACATGCCAGAGGAGACCTAGAAAAAGGAACTGAACCATTTACGGAATGGTTTCCTCAACAGTGAACTGAACAGCATGGCTTAAGAAGGAGCCAAGAGGTCACCCCAAGGGGCAATCAGAAAGAGTTCCCGCAGGATAGAGATAAATTCTACTCGTTCCCTTCTCCTCCTCAATGAAATCAATCTGTTCTGAGTGAAGAACAAAAGGCTCAAAAAATGTTTTTTTTTTTTTTTATGTAATTAGGCGTAAAGGCCATGAAGGGAGGGAGGGAGGAGGAACGAGCAGGGAGGGGGAGTCGCCAAGGAAGGAGACCCAAGAGGGGAAGGTGGGCGGGTATCAGTAATGAATAGTGAAGATACAAGAGAAGATCAAGAATTATGGTAGGTACGTAATTTCCATATCTTCCCTTGTCAATCTTCACCATTCATTACTGCTTAGATGAGTACCAAGCCCCCTCCCCCAAAAGGGGGACCAGGAAAACCCTTGAGGGAACAAGACCCTCAGCCTCCTGCTGATGAGAAACAGAAGGAAGAGACCCTGGTCTTACAAGACAGGAAGCTTAAGGCTGAGGAGAGTTAGGAGGTGTCCCCCAGAGATGAGAAGACAGAGGAAGCCCCTGCAGAAGCCTCCTAGCCCTAGTGGAGAAAAGGTGGGTCCTTCGGAATGCGGAGTGAATCACCCTACGCCAGGCCAGGGGTGACAATCTTGATAGATGAAGCCATGCTGTCTGCCTAATGCAGATCACTGTCCCCAAAAGCCTGGAGGCCACCTCATTGGCGTCATAGGATGCCCTTGCTTGGTGCCTTGCCAGCTCCAGGCCTATAGCGGAGAGGGCAATGGCTTGTCTAGACTGCTCCGTATCAGGCATAGATGCTAGAACCTGAGAAAGCATTGACCATAAATGCCTGTTGTAGGCAGCAAGGTGAGCCTGATGTGATGCAATGCACAACATCGCACGGGAGGAAGAGAACACTCTTTGCCCCCACCGGTCAAATTGTAGGGAATCTGAGTCCAGTGGATGATCGTGCGTCAGGGGGCAACACCCGGAAGGAGTCTCTAGAAACTGCAATTCCGAGGGTGGGTTGAGGAGTGTACCTAGAGATTCCAAAGGGGCACAATACCTCCTCCTGCAGTCTACCAGGGCTGGAAAAGGTGTGGCTGGAGACTGCCAGGTGCAGATAGACGCCTCCTAGAAAGGGATAGGCCAGAATGGCACCACCAGATGTTGGGCACTGAATCCCCCAAGGAATTCACATATCTGCCGCTCGGTATTGTCTCGTCTGAGAAAGGAAATACTGAGATCCTTAACCTCCTCGATAGGAAGTGCTGATATTCCGTGAAATCAGCGTGGGATGAAAGGTGAGCTGAGAGTTCCTCTCCCTCAGACAAGGGAGTCGAGGAAGGTGAGGAACTTGAATGCCTAGAGGACTCCTGCGGTGGTGGGGAGAGGTAAAAATCCTACTCATGCATATACCTAACATATGACGGGAAGGCCTCCGCAGAGCCTCTGGACGTCTCCCAGGATAACGGGCCCGTAGGAACGGCATGGCTTGGAAGAGGGAGGGGGGGTGGCTGCAGAGGAATGGGAGAGGAGCACCTACAAGAAGGCAACTGTCCTCTGCTAGGGTTCTGAAATCCAGGGAACGGAGCCCAAGCTGGCGGGATCCCGGATATCAAACCAGGTCACAAAACGGAACCCTGGGGATGTGAACTCTGGAACAGCCTGGCGGGGGGATCTCCCCTGTGACGCACCTGGGGTTGCAACGGTCCAGAAGGGCAACCTGCAGCAATGCCATCAGAGGGGTTCCTTGAGCCTAAGAGGGAGAGACGGGGCTCGGCACTTCGGCTCCTCCCCACACCCCAAGGGGGTGGTGGGTGGAACTCGATGCCCCTCACCTCGGCCTCTCAACCCCTCAGACTCTGAGGACGCTCTCCTCCTCGCCCCCAGCAATAGGCTCCATCGATTCTGAGGTCCCCCCCAAGGGAGGCCCCTGGAGACAGAACCCTGAGTCCATCCTGAGAAGGTGCAGCAGCACCAGAAATGGCAGCTGCCATAGCCCCCTCTGGGGAGACAGACCGGTCCCTGATCTCCAAACCACCCTCCCCGATGGGTTCCAGGCCAGGATGGGGAGACTCAGGAATTGGAACACTGGGCTGCCTGACACCGCATTCCAAAAAAGACACAGATTCCGAAGAATCAGGGAGCCAGGTCAGGTCAACTTCTGAATTGTCTGCCTCCGAGGAGGAGTCGACCAGTAGGAACTTGATGCTGGCCACCCCGAGTCCCTTACGGTCCCAGCGCATCGTCCGCAGCTCCTGAACCCGGCCTTGATCTGCCCATGGCTCCGGCTAAGTCCCGGCACTGACCGTGGCACCAGAACCTAACATGGCACCACTCATGGAGTAGACCGGGCCCACGGCGCGGCGAGTGTCTCCGATAGCCAACACAGCACTGCACACAGTGCCGCCCTGATCACCAGAACTACGGACAGTGCCGGGATCCAAGATGGCACTGGAGGGCGGCATCGAGGGTCCACCAATGCCAGACCCAGCAACCGTGGGCCGTGACACTGGAGGAGCCTGCACCTCCGAAGAGGAGAGTGCCAAGACAGTGTCCCCATCATGGCCCCGGGAGGGACCATGGCATTCCTCCGACACCACGAAAGAGGCCTCCTCCTTGGCAAGGCTGGAAGATGAGTAGACCTCCTCCTCACCACACCATATAGGCCTGGGAGGGGACCCGGAGGAAGAGCCAAGAGACCTGGCCTGGGAGGCCCGAGAGTGACACCATCCTCCAAAGGTTGGCAGGGCCTTGCCAACTTTGAATGTGTGGACTTCAAGAACACGGAAGTCCATTGAGAAACTGGCATCGCCTCTGTCCGTATCATGGTTAGGTCCCAGAAACCAAAGGCAGACACCATGTCGGTCCGTAACGAAAAATGCCGGCCACAGGAGCACCAATGCATGGGGGCACAGCCCACTTTCGACTTACGCTTAGCTCCAGAACCAGACATGATGCAAAGTTAACTGTAACACAGAAAAGCTCCGGCACCGTTAAAAAATTGAAGAAAAGAACGATCTTACTGGCAACGGCGTCGGGAAAAATAAACCTAGACGGAGTCGTTGAAGAAGTTATAGAAAAGGCCTAATGGTGTAGTACTGTCGAACTCGCGCTGCAAGTATTGCCTCAACAGCGGGAGAAACAGAAGTGAGATGGAGGAGTCGTCTGCGGTGCCTAATGGCTGCCCCTCGCACACCACGTAGTGCGTCGCTCTTGGGGGTGGCGGCGGGTGCGCGCTTCCGGCTAACACCCAAGCAGTAATGAATGGTGAAGACTGACAAGGGAAGATCCCTCCCTATGCACCCCAGCATCCCAATGACCCTATCTAGTGCCTTGTTGCACTGTCTTGTCATGTTGAGGTTTCATCACATATAATTACTCCCAGGTCCCTTTCCTGTTTGGTGTCTGTCAATACCGCTTCTCCCATTTAGTACTCCGCCTCTGCGTTTCTGTTCCCCAGGTGCATAATTCTGCACTTCTCTACATTGAAACACAGCTGCCATGCCCTTAACTATTCCTTGAGTTTTCTCAGGTCTCTCCACATTCTTTGCACACCCTCTGGAGTGTCTGTCCTATTCCCAGATTTGGTGTCATCTGCAAAGAGCCATACTAAGAACTTAAAGATGCAGAAGGCTGTGAGGCCCATGGTGCTTCAAAACTTACATATAGTAATTCAAGAGTTTTCCTGATCTCATATAACTATCCAGTCTATTTTTAAAGATAGTTTTGTTATTGCTAACAATAATCTTCAAAGGCAACATATTCCATGGCCTAACAACACTCTCAAAGAAACAGTATACCCTTTTCTTTGAGTTACATCTATTTCTAGCAAGTTGCAACGGATGGCCTCTGTTATTAACACGTACTTGCTTAAGTTCTAGGCCAAATTCAGCTGAAAGTTACGGGTCATGAATGATGTCCCATGTGAGTAAGAGATCATCTCTGAGTCTCCGGTCCTCCAGTGACATCAAATTAAATTTAGATAGTCTTTCCTCATACAAAAGAGCTTTATTAGATACTACAGATTTAGTAACTCTTCTTTGTACTTTTTCAATTCTAACTATGTCCTTCCTTGTAAATGGGCTCTATAGTTGTGAAACAAAGTCGAAGTTAGGTCTAACATAAGCTCTATACAGTGGCAACGGAATGTCCAGGTTTTTCAATGTTATATTATGATGAATGGCCCACCATATCTTGTTTGCTTTACTAATAGTATTTGTGATAGGGTCATCAAAATTTAGGCATAAATTAACAGTAATCCCCAGATCTCTTTCACTAACTTTACTAGTTAATATATTATTGTAGAGATGGTATTGTTTTTTTGGATTGTTTTTTCCAAAATGCAGAACACTGCATTTGGATGGGTTAAAGCGTTAGTTTCATTTTATGACCAGGCCTCCAGCTTACTCAGATCCTCCTGAATGATCTTATGATCTTCTGAGCTCATACAGATGTTAGCAGTTTTGCAATCTTCTGCATATTTTGTAATGAGAGGCATATATTCCCTTCCAGTTCATCTGTGGTGTCATTTACAAAGACAGTAATGCAGACTGGTCCCAGTACTGAGCCCTGAGGCACCCTGTTGGTCGCCCTCCCTTCCCCGCAGTGAACTCCGTTTATCACCACTGTTTGTTGCTTATGCACTAACCAATGTCTTACCCCATTTACCACCTTATGACTCACCCCTAAGCTGCACAGTTTCCTTATGAGTCTCTTATGTGGTACAGTATTGAATGTCTTACTAAAATTTAAGTAGGACACATCCACTATCCTTACCTGATCTGTCTCCTTGGCCACTGAGTCAAAGAAATATATCAGATGTTTCTGATATGATCCTCCCCCCCCACCATGAATCCACACTGCCTCGGGTCCTTTATCCTGCTGGATTCAAGATACTCCATAATCCTTTCCTTTAGGAGTGACTCCATTAACTTCCCAACAACAGACATCAGACTGACTAGCCTACAGTTGCCAGCCTCCTCCCTGCTACCACTTTTATGAAGCAGGACTACATCTGCCTTCTTCAAGTAACCTATGAAACCACTCCTGTTTCCAGTGAATTGCTGAACAGGGCTGCCAGAGGTGTAGCCAGTACAGCCCTGAACTCCCTCAGTACTCTTGGGTGTACCTCATCTGACTCCATTGATGTGCCCACTTTCAGATTTGTGAATCCCTTCAGGACTCTCTCTTGTGTAACTGGACTTGTGTCTACCTCCCTCCCTCCCCCCAGTGCTCCTGCTGATTTGATGAGGCTCATCCCTTTCCCCTTCCTCTGTGAAGAATGAACAAAAGTAGTTGTACAGGATATCTTCTTTTTCATGATCCTCCTCTGCACAGTCTCTCCACCCTCACCACCCTTGTTAATTGCAGAATACCTCCTCTAGCCTTCCTCTTTTAATACAGAAACATACAATTTGATGGCAGATGAGGACCACCTGGCCCATCCAGTCTGCCCATTATCCCTACCTTCTACAGCATTCCTCACCTACCCTTTTTTCCCCCGCTGCTATGGCCCCCTTATGACTATCCCATGCATTTTTGAGTATCTTCATCCTCTGTGTCCCCACCACCTCTGCAGGGAGGTTGTTCCACCATCTTTCCCATGAAAAAAGTACTTTCTCACATTACCCATGATTCTACCTCTCTCCAACTTCATATCATGATCCCTTGTTCTTGAGCATTTTCTTTTCTGAAAGAGGCTCCCCTCCTGTACCGTGTTTATACCCTTGAGGTATTTAAACAACTCTATCAAATCCCCCCTCTCCCTTCTCATCTCTAGTAAATACATATTGAGGTCTTTCAGCCTCTTCTCATATGGCTTCTGGTGTAGCCCATACACCATCTCTGTAGCCCTTCTCTGGACAGTGTCCACTCTGTCTATGTCTTTCCTGAGATGCGGCCTCCAGAACTGAACACAGTACTCCAGATGAGGTTTCACCAGTAATCTGTAAAGTGGCATTACTATCTCCTTTCTTCTGCTGGTGATGCCCCTCCCTAGGCACCCCAGCATCCCACTGGCCATCTTTACCACTTACTCACACTGTCTGGCCGCCTTCAGATCATCTGATGAAATCACCTCCAGATCCCTTTCCTGTTTGGTGACGTCAGCATCTTCCCTCCTATTAAGTATCCCTGTCCTGGGTTCCCACACTCTAAGTGCATAATTTTGCACATCTTGGCATTGAATCTCAGCTGCCATACTCTTAACCATTCCTCTAGCTTGCTTAGGTCTCTTCTCATTCTTTCCATTCTGCTCCCAGTGTCGACCCTACTGCAGATCTTTGTGTCATCTGCAAATAGACACATCTTTCCCTCCAGTCTCTCCTCAATGTCACTAATGAATACATTAAAGAGGACTGGGCCCAGTACCAAACCCTGAGGCACCCCACTGGTCACCTCCCTAACCTTGGAGTGAACTCTGTTCACCACCATTCTTTGTGTCCTGCTGCTCAACCAAACTCTGTGCCTGACTCCCAGGCTGCCCAACTTATTTATTAGCCTCCTATGTGGGACGGTGTCGAAGGCCTTACTAAAATCCAGGTAGGCCACATCCAGTGCTACCCCCCGATCTATCACTCTGGTCACCCAATCAAAGAAATCTATCAGGTTTGTCTAGCAAGACCTACTGTACCTGCTGTGAAACAATGCTGATTTGGATCCTGCTGTCTGCTGGATTGGAGGTATGACACAATTCTTTCCTTGAGTTATGATTCCATCAATTTGCCTACCACTGAGGTTAGGCTGACCGGCCTGTGATTTCCCGCCTCCTCCCTGCTCACACTTTTATGGAAAGGGACAAAATCACCCTTCTTCAATCCACCGGAACGACCCCATCTCAAATGATTTATTGAACAGGTCTGTCAGGGTTGCTGCCAGCTTCTTTCTGAGCTCCTTTAGTATTCTGGAATGCATTCCATCCGGTCCCACTGCCTTGTCTACTTTCAGCTTTTCTAGCTCTTTTAGGACTCTGTCTTCTGTGAATGGACTGGTATCTACCGCCTTCCCCTGGCTACTTTTATCCTGTAGCTGTGGTCCCGCCCCTTCCACTTTTTCCATAAATACTGAACAAAAATATTTATTCAGGATTTCTGCCTTTTCCTGGTCCCCTTCAGCAGACATTCCTCCTTCCCTTTTTAGTCTCACAATCCCTCCCCGGTCTTTCTTTTTTCACTAATATACCTAAAAAGGTCTTGTCTCCTTTCTTAATTGTGTGGACTATTCTTTCCTCTGTCTGTGCTTCAGCCTGTCTAACTGCTTTTCCTGCCTTACTCAGTCTTTCAAGATAAACTTTTCTATCTTCCTCCCTCTGTGTTTCCTTGTATTTTCTGAATGCTATCCTTTTCTCCCTCACCCTCCTGCCGACTTCCCTCAAAAACCACAGTGGTTTCTTCGTTCTCTTAGTTTTACTTACTTGCCTAATTCACAGACTTGTTGTTTCAGCTATGGCTGCCTTAAGATGTGCCCACTGCTTCTCCACGTGACCCCCCACCCTTCCTCCCTGGGCTTCCCTTAAACATTCCCACATTTTGCAAAATCTACCTGCCTGAAATCCAGGACCCTCACCCTTGTGTGGCTAGACTCCTCCACCATTCTTATGCAAAAACACACCATACAGTGATTGCTGGACCTCAGGTGGCTACCCAGTTCTATATCTCTCTCCATTGGTGAGCATCAGATCCAAAATAGCTCCCTCCTGGATGGGTTCTGCCACAAGTTGTCCGAGTCCGGCCCCTTGCAGAGCTTCCAGGATGTCTCTGCTTCTTGCTGTGGCTGCAGCATGGGTGCTCGAATCGACATCTGGCAAACTGAAGTCTCCCATTAGCAGTACTTTTCTCCTTTCTGTCATTTCGTGGATAATTTCCACTAGCTCCCTGTCCGACTCTTCCCCCTGTTCTGGAGGTCTGTAGATCACATCTGCTCAAATGGCTATACCATTCCCTGTCTCCAGTGTGATTCACAGTGCCTCTGCTCCTTCCTGTACTCTGTGTACCTCTGTAGCTTTAATTCCCTCTCTTACGTACACAGCTACCCCTCCCCCTTTTTTCCTCCCCTATCCTTCCGGAATAGAGTATACCCCGGCACTACTATGTCTCAGGCATGGCTATCCATGTGTTGTGTCTCACTGACAGTGACAATGTCCAGTTCTGCCTCCAACATCAAGACCATTAGGTCTGGGATTTTATTTGCCAGGCTGCGGGTATCAGTACACATGGCCTTCCAAGCTTTGCTACCCTTCTTTTTTATGCTTTCTCCTTCTCCCTCGTGTTTTTCCCCTAGTCCCTTCTTGTTTTCCCTCCCAGTAGGCGTATTTCCCTTACCTACCTCAGAATGGGCTAGGTGACTTCTCCCTGAATTTTTATGTCTGCTTTTGCTTCCCATGTACATTTCCTGCTTGTGGGGGAGTGATAGCTAAGGTCTCATCCTTGATGGGGACCTCTGCCGCAAGCTCCCCTCTCCCAGTTTAAATGCCCAATGCTGACATCAAACTTTTGCCTCAGTGCCCGTACCACTTCCTTTGTCAGGTGCAGTCTGTCATATGTGACGAACCTTCATTGCCAGAAGTCTCCCCATGCTCCAATGAAGTGGTAGCCCTTTTCTTAACACCATCTTCATAATCATATGTTGAATATCACCTTTGCCCCATACGGGGAAAACTTTGGAGAAGACCAGGGAGGTCAAATGATGGCCAATCGATCACCTAGTTTTAGGTTCTGTTTGACTTCCTTAATCAACTGACTCGCTAGGTCATTCTTCCCAAGGTGAACCAAGATTTTAATGTCTTCCCCTGATTTTTCCACTAGCCTCCTGATGCGATCAGTGTCGAGCTCTGCTGAGGCACCCAGGAGGCATCTGACTAGCATCTCTGTTTGTGTGCAGTCTCTTAGGTGGGTTTCCACTTCCCTTATTATGAAATCTCCCACTATAAGTACTCTATTGTTCCTTGCCTTTTTGCACTTTGTTCCCCTTGCCACCATTTGTCCCACTAGAGTGTCATCCTGCCCCCTCCTCCAGTTCTTACTTATGTATCTAGAAGGTCTTGTCCCCTTTAGTTACCCCCTAGGCTATTCTCTCCTCAGTGTGCACCTTTGTGCTCCTCACCACTTTCCTGCTTCCTTCTGCTTCTCCTGATACACCTCCTTTTCCTCTTCCTTCTGTGTCTCTTTGTACTACCTAAATGCTAGCCTTTACCTTTTTAGCCACTTCCTTTGAGAAGCATAGAGGTCTCTTTTTTGCTGTTTTTGTTCACTTCCTTTGCACAAAGATTTGTTGCCTTCACTATGTCATCCCTTAACTCGGTCCACTGTCTCTCCACCCCATTCTGGTCATCCTTCCCTGCTAGGTTGTCTCTGAGCCATTCATCCAATTTTACTCTAGGTGGGGTCTCACTAGCAAGTGATATAGTGGCAACACTACATCCCTTCTCCTGCTAGAAACTCCATCCCTATGCAACCCAGCATCCAGCTAGCCTTGCTTACTGCCTTGTTGCATTGCCCTGCTACCTTGAGATCACCAGATATAACTACCCCAAAGTCCCTCTCTAGTTTGGTTACTGTAAGCACCCCCTCCATCTTATATACAGCCCCTGGGTTTCCTTTTCCAGGTACATGACTTTGCATTTTGGGGCACTGAAACCCAGTTGCCACACCCTAGACCACTCCAAGTTTCCCCAGATCTTTTTGCATTTTCTCCACCCCTTCCTGGGTGTTCACCCTGTTGCAGATTTTTGTATCATCTGCAGAAAGACACATAGCCCCCTCCAGTTCCTAAACAATGTCACCTATGAAGAAATTGAAGAGGGCAGGACCCAGTACTGATCCTTGTATACTCCACTGGTTATCTCCCTTTCCCCAAGTGACTGCCATTTACCACCACCATCTGCCTCCTATCCTTCAACCAGTTTGATATCCAGTTCACCACCTTCTCCCCCACCTCCAGGCTGCCAAGTTTCTTATTTAGCTTCCCGTGTAACACAGTGTCATAGACCTTACTGAAGTCAAGATAGGCCACATGCACTGCCTTCACCCACTCCACTTTTCTAATCACCAATCAAATAAATCTATGACATTTGTTTGACATGACCGCCTCCATGTGAAACCATGCTGCCGGTGGTCTTGCAGCCCATTTGCCTCCAGGTACTCCATCAGTCTCTCCTTCAGCGGGGTTTCCATTAATTTCCCCAATACTGATGTGAGACTGACTGGCCTGTAATTGCTAGCCTCCTTCTTGCTGCCACTTTTGTGCAGAGGGGCTATATCAGCCCTCCTCCAGTCCTCTGTAACTACCAAATGAAGTCAATGAGTTGCTAAATAAAGTTGCCAGAGGGGCGGCTAACACCATACTCAGTTCTTTTAGTACCCTTGGGTGGATCCAACCATCTGGCCTCATGTTTTTTTTTTTCTTTAGTACATTCAATCCCTTTCGGACTCTCTCCTCCGAAAATGGACTCATGTCTACCCATGATGGTCCATCCCCTCCACTGTGAAGACTGAGCAGAAGTACTCATTTAAAATTGTACCTTTTTTCCAGCCCAGTGGCAAATAGGGCTGAGGCACCGTGTGCGCCTTACCTTTTCCCACACCGGTAAACATGGTTCAGAAACAGACTAGGGTTGCCGGGGGTCAGCAGGAGAGGACTGAGCATCTGAGGGACTGCTCTCCTCTTCGCAGGGAAGGGTAGTTGCCAACTCCGCCATATGACTGCCACCAGGAGTAAGCCTGGTGGTAAGATGGCCAACAGTGACATGTATGAGTGGATGCTGCAGGACTTCAGCAGAGCATGCATGTCTCCAAACACATGCTCCGACCTGTGTGCCCCAACATCAAGGAGGGGACATACGGATGTAGGAAGAAGCTAGCAGAATCAGATAGTTTGGTCTGTCTAGTTAGCTGGTATTGTAGGGTCCCTAGTTTATGCTACTGACCCTGTTCCCCCTCCCAAATTCTCTCTTCCTTTCCATACACACACACCCATGCCCTGTACTTTCTCTTTATGCCTATCCCAGCCCCTCTTAAAACTGTTCAGCAAACAAAAATGGAATATGGGAGGATGGACTAAATGAAGCCCTGCCTGTCTCCCACCAAGCAGCAAACCAGAGACCTCTGGATTTGTATGTTGGGGGGACACGGCCCTCCCCATCATAGCTCCATCATGAGGGGTAATCTGTGAAGGATAGCTGCCAGGAAACTGATGGTGTTGGCAAAGCCGGCTGCAGGAAACAACCACAGGGCTGAAGAGCTGCCCATCCAGCCAGAGGCAGAAATACCATTATGGCAAAAAAGAAAATGTTATCTACGCAGTCCACCCCCCCACCACACACACTCACACACACACACATTCCTGATCCTCCCTATCCCACCCCTTGCTTTCCTCTTTTCACTCACATACCTGAAGGAAGTCTGATTCCCTTGTTTGACCTCATTGGCTATCTTCTACTCTTCTCTGCTTGTGCCTTAGTTGCTCTCACCTTCCTTCCTGCCTCCCTTTGTCTATCTAGATCTACCTCCCTGTCCCCCTCTGTCTGGGTCTTCTTGTGCTCCTAAAAGCTGTTTTTTTTCTCCCTTACTACCTTAGCCACCTACTTTGAGAACCATATTGGCCTCTTCCTCCTCTACCCTTGCTTATTCCTTACAAACAACTAGAAGTTGCTTTAGTTATTCTCTATTTTATCCTTTTCCATTGTTCCTCCACCGGGGTGCCAGAAGGTTCTGAAAAGTAGTAGGGCCAATGGGATATACAGTCTGGCTCTGCCCTTCCCCACTGATTCCACCCCAACCCCACCCAATTGACTCCACCCCATGATCCACCCTCCCCATCTTCTGCCCTTCCCCGCCACATTTCTTCAGCTAGATTTGTCAGTCATACAGAGATATATTCTGTAATATAAGCAATAAATGTACAGCAACAAACATAGCAATATTACAGTGTATTTATTACCAACTAGGAAGCAATGCAGAGAAGATACAAAATAGGTGCAGTACAGTCACAACTCACAAACAATTGTCTGTCTACAATAGGCACAAGAGGGTGGAAGCAGGGGTCAACCATAAAGGGACACTGTCAACCTTTTTTTGCATCATATTTTTAGGTAAAAACCCACATTTTATGACTGTTTGCCTCCTCTATAATTCATTATAAAAAGGTTCTCAGAAATTCTACAATCTGATTGGCTGTTAGGATTCCAACAGCCTTACATTAATCCCTGTTATATTGTCATGTACATCCTGATCACCATGGCATATGAACTCTTCCTGTCAACATTCCATTCTCTAGCACTGCTGAATGACTGGAATGATGCATTCTTATTCTGAAATAGCATTCTTAAACTGTTGGTGGAAGAAATGGAAATTACGTACTTACCGTAATTATTGAGCTTCTTGGACAGTCTCCATCACTCATTCACACTAGTGGGACAGCGCCGGAGGTGCTAGGACCAAGCGGGAGCCTAAAATTTTCAGAAGGGTCGGCACCGAGACAGGACCACACATGCGCGGCACCGTGAGACTAGCTCACGCCTGTGTAGGCTATTCGCTGCCATTCCTCCAACCGCCCCAGTACCTTTCGACTGAGGAGGTGCAGCGTAACTAATGAGAATAACTCATCCTGAGTTTCTGGGCCTGAGAGGGCCCAGATAGCCTTTGCAAGAAAGGTCAAAGAACAATGTCTTCACAGCCTGAATAATAGGACCATGAAAACTGGGAAGAAAAACGAGTGAACCCAGGGGATGGTGGGTGGGCATGTGAATGAGTGATGGAGACTGTCCAAGAAGATCAATAATTACGCTAAGTACATAATTTCCATATCTTCCTGGACTAAGTCTCCATCACTCATTCACACTAGTGAGAGAGTACCGAGCTAAAACCAACAACCCTGAGTAGGGTGGTAGGAGATAGGGTTCACTCAGAAAGGATGGCCAAGGACTGTCCTGCTAATAAAAAGAGCTGTCTTGTAAAGAGCATCTAGAACATAGTGCTTACAAGATAAGCGCTTGAGTTGTAACTCACCACTTTGCAGACGACTGCAATAGGCACAAAATGAAAGTCTGCCAGGAAGCCCTAACCATTGTAGGAGAGCGGTAAGAACTTGGCCTCACAATTTGGTCTAGAACCAAAATTAATAGTGTCAAAGACATGTACTAATGTAATGTAAAGGGACCTCAGGAACGGAAAGAGTCGGAGGTAAAGTCTACTGGTTCAGGGTAGACCGGAAAGTGCAACTGGGAAACCCCCACTATCAAATATGGCTGACCTGTGAACAACAGGTCCAGGAGCACTTGAACCCCTTACTTAGTGAGCAAAGGGGGTCCAGACGGGGTTAGCCCATCAAGGAGAATGGTCTACACATAGTCATTGGGACTTTTCTGATGGAAGGTCAAGCACGACTTAGAAGCCTCTTGTGGTGGTCTAGTAAAACCATATCCTATCCACTGAATTTTCCAAAAGGAATCACCCTGCCCCTGTGTGTACAACTGTAGCAGCAGTCTCTGAACTCAGGGAATAAAGGAAAAATGTACAGAAGGACATGTCCGCTGTAGAAAAAATAATTCCGACAGAAAAAACAGGGGCTGGATTTCTAAGGCAAATAGAGGCAGATTTGCGTCGAGGAAGGACACAGCAGGTCCAAGTTAGGGCTAACCCATTCGTTGAAAGTGACTGAACACAGCAGTGACTCAATGCGGTGAGGCACTACTCACTCTGGCCTCCCTGAAGAGAGTAGGAAAGGATTCTAGTTTGTTTACTGAAAAACAAACATCACAACTCCGTCACACACTTGGAGAGGATAGCTTCGTGAGCAACTGGCATGGAACCAGTGCATAGAAACCGAAGGTGTGAATATTTGAGAAGCTACCGCCAAAAAAAATCGTACTTGACTTTCGGTCAAGAAGGAGTATATCGCCTTTTAAGTTAAAGCAAGCAAGGAAGTAGGAACCTGAGTTCCGCTCGGGGGAGAGTCGCTTCTGTTGCTGCGAGGCTCTGCTCAAGAGAAGAAAGTCTGATAAAAAGAAAGGGAAATTAACAGACTAGGCAGTCGCCTAGGTCTAGGAAATATCTCTGAATGAGAGAAATCTCTCTTGGAGAAAGAGATGACCCATACCGCCGCTGCATCAGATTCCCCAAGGGGAAGAAGAAGTCAGGTACTCTTTACCATACTCTGGAGATGAATGTCTCAGGGGCTGAGGCGGAACCTGACCAGATCCGAAAAGGGGGGGTATCGGGTAATTTTGGCTAGGCCCTGTGCTGTGATAAAATTTTTATTTATTTTTTTTTTTTTTAGTCCGAGCCTAACAAGATTTTCAGGCTGCTACTTCACAAGGATTGTCTTGATACAAAATGATGAAGATGTTCTCCATCTGAGTGCAGAAGGAGCTTGAGCATCCATACTGAAATCATGACCGGACTAATAATCACAGCTGGAGAGATGTTAACCACCTGTGCCGAAGAAGCCACCAAAGGGGCAATATCACAAGGGGGCTATATACCTCTGTCAAAGGAGCGGAAGAGCCTGAGCGGCTCTCGACCATTAAATTAGAATGTTCCTCAGAGTATAATTGTCTTGACAACTGAAAAAGTCTAGACGCAAAAGTGTATGGTCCACGGACACAGTCTGAATACTATAGTGGACCCCAATACTGAGGAACTACTGAAAAGATCGTCTATCACAGACTCCGATGATAGAGAGGACGTGCTCTTCAGTATATAAAATGAGTCACCCATTGTATTACTGACCAGAAGGACAGGGAAAACCCATCTAGAGGCACTTCTACCCCAGAAGGACCTCTAAGGGAGTTCTAGGTCAGAGCCACTAGAGACTCCGCCACCAGGAAGGATGTCGAGGAGCATGATACCACGTAGGGAGCCGAGAAAGTGCTGAGCGGAAAGAGAGATTCCGCAGGCAGAACAGTACAGCAGAGTTCCATCAGCAGAAAACCGCTGGATGACACAAGATCCCACATGGACTGCCACTTACTAAGATGTGTGGAAAAATAATCTGCAGAACAGGACTTCATTCTGCAGAAAACATCCCGCCACAAGTTTTGTGGAGAAGAAGTCCAAAAAGGAAAAATGTGTCACTAATTCTGCCAGACAGCACCCACTAGCACCTCTGCAGCACCAGCATCACTCGTGGAACAGGAGGGCACCAAGCAGTGCCTATGCCAACCTGGGCGATACCTGAGGGCACCCGCAGCAGTACCCGCAGGCATCCCCAGCACCCATGCAGCAATGGCACCCAAGGGCACCCCCTGACACCCATGGTACCATGGCAACATGGTACCCATGACACACATGGCAAGAAGGGCACCCGAGGGCACCAGTGGCACCTGAGGGCATCAGTGGCAGCCATGTGCACCCGCGGTGCCACCCGCAGCACCCATGGGTGCCCCCGGCACCATCCATGGGACCAGTGGGTGCTCGGTGCAACCCACAGGTGCACAGCACAACCCACAGGTGCTTGGCGCCACCTACACACCCACGGCACCACTGGCAGTGCCGACAACCAATGGCAGCAATCACAGCACCCACAGCGCTGCGCAGAGCAATGGCGCCGACCCACGGCGCAGACAATGGTACTGACCCACGGCGCCGACTAAGGCACGGTGCCGACCAAGGCACCGAGCCACGGCTCCAAGGCACAGCATCGACCATGGCACCGAGCCACAGTGCCGCACCATGGCGCCAAAGGAAAATGCCAGTGGAAATCCTGAAAAAGGGAGAAGGAAAAAGTTGGTGCCCGTGTCGGCCCCTGCATGGAAAAGGGAGAGGGAGGTAGGCACGAGGGGTCGACATGATGGCGAAGGCACCCAGAGGCACCTCGCCCATCGTGATCCAATCGACCCGACTCAGGTCCAACGGCTTCCAGGCCCAGAGAACCCGAAATCAGGAACAGAGCCAGGAAAACTGGAAAAGTCAACCCCCCTGCTCCACAGGAGCGGCCCAGAGGTGAAACTGCCCACTGGAGCTCCAACGAGGACAGAGATGGAGTTCGGAGTTGAGAATGCAGCTGTTAGGAGCGGAGCCAAGGGGAACCCACCAAAGTCAGTTCAGGCCCATCACCCCTCCCGATGAACAATCCTCGTGCAGATGTACCAACGGGCAAACTCGAGCGGCACGGATTCTTCTTCCCCAAAACGAGGAAGAAGAGCTCGAGGTTAAGCAGAGACGGATCCCCAGAACCGCTAGATTTGTGCTTCGATGGACTGTCCTCCCCCCTGAGCACAGGACTGTCCATAGTCGGACCCCCCTCCCCGTTAATTAAGGGCGGCAGCCACTCTGCCATAAAAACTTTCAAACAAAGTCCTCCTACCGTCACCGCTACTGTCTAAGGACGACTCCGTTGATGGCAGGAAAGAATTTCTTTTTCTTCTTCTTCATAATTTTCTTTTCTTGTTCATAAAATAAGAGATTACTACTTAAAATATTAAATTAAATTAAACGCTAAAAGCTGCTATCATATAGAAGAAAACAGACTCCGGCAGACGAGCGACGTCGACATCCAAGCGCACTCGACGGCAGAAGACAAGGAACTGAGGCGGTTGGAGGGTCGACGCCGAGATAGCCTAGACAGGTGTGAGCTAGTCTCGCAGTGCCACACATGCGTGGTCCTGTCTCAGCGCTGGTCCTTCTGAAAATTTTAGGCTCCCGCTTGGTCCTAGTGCCTCCGGTGCTATCCCACTAATGTGAATGAGTGATGGAGACTTAGTCCAGGAAGATCTAGTTTATTTAAAAAATCTCCCTCTCAATCAGGAAAACATTAAAAAAGTATACTTTTAACACTTTTCTTTTGGAACAATTTTTATAATAGCAATAAGGCACTCCCAATAGTTAGAATAACAGTCAGTTAATCACCCCCTAGGGGCAATATGGCACTCGGCTGTGCCTCGTGCCACGTTACACCCCTTGGGGATGATTAACCCCTAGTCATGCCTTATTGCTTAAGCATCTTGTGATGTGAGATGGCCGTGAGGGTGGGCAGCTTCTGCAACAGAATGGATAATATATATATAGAATAGACCCTCCCCCACGACCACCACTATTGGGATAAAGCAGCAGTATTTGTTAGTAACCATACACATTTTTCAATAATAAGGTTTGTCTGGCAAAAATATCAAGATACATATTTTTATTTTCATTTTCTTTCATTCCTGACTGAGCACACTGGTAGGAGAAGTTAAAAAATAGGAAAGAAAACCCACCAGTTGCATTTTGCATTTTTTTCCACTGACCAAAATAACAGGTGACCAGGAGAAGAACAGGTGACCAGCACCCCCCTCCAAACTGTTTCAGTCCCTTTGCAATTTCACAATCAACCAACAGCTACCATATAGCAAGCCAACTTTGGTTTGGACTCTACATCGAAGATAACAGTCCTGGATAACTAAACTAATGGAGCAGCTGAAGCATACAAACTGGAAGTCATTGAGGTCGCACCACAGTCAGCGGTCAGCGCCAAGACAGCATATTCAAATTCCACAAACATGCAATGCCACATAAACCCAAACTGCAACCACCACCACCACCACAACTTTTATGATAAAAATTCCCTCCCCTCCCACCTGTGACTTGGGCTCGGCTCGTACCACACTCGTTCTACCTACACAGCCTTGACACCAACAAAACTGCTTCCTGCTGCCAACAACAGCTCCTATTGGCTACTGTCTGCATCTGTGGCTGTGCAGATGCACTAGTCCATCAGCCTCTCATAAACCTGCTCTACTTGCTGTTGAAGGGGGCACACAATGCACAGCGGGAGTTTGCACTTCCAACTCAGCATACAAATTGAATTTAAAAAAAAAAAAGGAATTGTACTGGTTTTTAATAATGGTTAATGTTTATACTTAGTTAACTTAAAAAAGATATAGGATAGTGGATAGGCAACTATGCACAACCAGTGTATTGTGCCACCACGGGGTACTGATTCCCTGTGACCTCGAGAGCGAAGCTCGAGAAGTCCGTGGGAATCACTTCCCCAAGGTGGAAAAACAAACTGGTTGTGCACAGAGTTGCCCATCCGCTATTCTATATAGTATATAGGCATCAATGCCTATTTTGGACACTGCCCTTTGTTTCAGTGAACTGGAGGGTTGGGGGGAGGTACTTGAGGGTTGGTGGTAGGCTCAAATTACTGACAGTGTGCTGCAGATGTTTTTGCAAGTTCAAGTTTAAAAATCAACAACTTCCAGCTTAATTGGATAGGGGAAATCAAGTATGTAGCAGCATTCCAAGTTGTTCTGCTGCAGCTGTGACGTCACTACTGCAGCAGAACAACATAATGATGTCACTACTGCAGCAGAACAAGCATATTCCAGGAATGGAATTCCATACATAACAGCATTCCACCATACATTATATAGAGGATAATGGCTGGCGATCGGGTGATAACCACACTGTAATCACCTCAAGTGGTTGCTAGGGCAACATGGTAAACCTCAAGAGCGCAGCTTGAGAGGTTTACTGTAGCCCTAGCAACCACAAGAGGTGATTTCAGCGTGGTTGTCACTCGATCCCCCAGCCATCATCTTTTATAGTGAATGGTCAAAAAACACTGTTTGCATTCTATGTGTGAGAATTATGGAACTCTGGTGCATTCTTTTTTGTTGTGCCACTGTTTGGAAGTTCCGAAGTGTGGTTAACAACTTTTTAAATTCTAAACAGTGCATAGCAAAGCTGTGTGACTGCTGATTATGGTGGTTAATAGGCACTTACCATACATTATAGTATTATTGTGGAAAAACATTAGTTGTAATAAAGCCTGTTACAGCCAAGTCAGAAGCATGGAACAGTTTGCCAAAATACCAACTTAGTGCAAAAACATTTTTTTCATACTGCAGGCTGAGAAGCACTGATGTACAGAACAGTCACAGGGAGCAGCAGGTTGGAGGATGATCTCTACTTGAGTTGTCTATCTCACTCTCAAGTACCTTAAATTAATATACAATGCAGCATACTGTACATTGTATTGTAAACAATAATAATAATATTATTTATTGTTCATTTGCCAAGAGGGGACGGGAGGCCAACCAAATAAGTTAAAAGTCAGCCAGAAGCAGAGAAGCCACCCACGTGGATGCACTTACATTAAAATTGTAGACTTTGCAGTCAGGCACTTGATCATCTAAAGGCAGGCAGACAGTCCTCCTCAGTCCTGCTTCAGAAGGCCTCTCCTTCTTTCAGTTCTTTTGTTCAGTTTTATTTTTAATACCTATACACAGACTAAATGATTATAAAACAAGGGGGGCCCTGCTCTACCCAGGCACCCAGTGGTCCAGCAGCACACAGGACAGACAGCCCAGTCAAGTGATTGCTCTTTTTTTTTTTTTTGATGTATTATTTCTTCCAGAGCTCCCAGCTTGCAAGACTGCCTTCAGTTGTCCCACAGCGCAGCCCCGAAGGTTAGACCCCCTCCCTTGTGCACCCCACGACTTACCCTTCATGGCAGGGTGGTGGGGAGCGACTCAACCCACCCCAAACAGATCCATGCCAGGCAGGTGCCTTCTCAGGAGGCGGCGCTGCGGGGACCATTTCATTCTGCTGGAGCTGTTTTTCCACTTTTTTTCCCCTTGTGTGGAGGCGGGCGTGCAATGACGCCCGCGGTGAGAGCGCTGCACACTCCGGTGACGTGTTCCTCACCAAGAACATCTGCCCCGCCTCCTCCACTTCAGCTGCAGTGTCGCGCGCTGCCCCCCAGCAGCCACTAGGGGCCACTGGAGTGCCGACAGCTAATGTCCCCCCACCCCGGAGGAGAGCAGTCCAATGGACGCTCGATCCTTCTTCTACCTGCCAACCCCCGATGATCAGTGCTCATTCCCGAACATGGGTCGCCAGCGTGGCTTGAGGTAAGGCGTCCAGCGCCTCATCCCTCAGCGCCACCGGGCCGGCTGTGATTGCTCTTTTTTGATATCTGCAGTGAAGTCTAAGACAAGTGTGAAATATTCACACACATTAATTGTGTTTTTTTTTTTTGTTTTTTTTAGGGGGGCCAGCTCACTGGATTTCCGTTCTTCCAATCCTCTCTCCTGCTCAGCTCACTGTCGCTGAATTGATTCTCTGATCATCCTCATACGGTCGTCTTCACGCCTTTTGTCATCTCTGCTCTCGGTCTCTCTTACAGGCAGCACTCCGTCCTCTCTCAAAGTCTTCCACAGTGCTTGTGCACCACCTTCCTGCTCTGGAAATCTCGAGGCAGGGATGTCATGTGGTCACCACCACCACTGACAGTGCGTGCCAGATATGTGGGAGGGACTACTATGTGTGGACCTGACATGAGGGGGACCACTTAGCACCAGGCTGCGGGGGCACAGAGGGACAAAAACAAAGATGGACTGCTCAGCCGTGCATCCGATTGGCCGAGGGAGGTGATGATGTCAGAAGGATGGATGTCACCATGCACACATAGTAAACATGGAGTGGATGCTCAGCTGCTGTCAGGTCGCAGTCACAGTTTAAAATGTAAGTTTCTGGAATTGAGAGACAGTTTGTGTTTTTTGGAGCGTTTGGCCATCGGAATGGAAAACATGCATTCTGGTGGTGTGATTTGGGACCAGGGAACCAAAATCAGGGCATCAGACACAGAGTATGTATGCTTTTTGCAATGGAATGTTTTGCAAAAAAAAGTGCCCAGGCCATGCCCTACTTATTTTTAAAGTGGTAGGGCCATGTCCCGGGGGGCCCCCCACAGCTCCAGCACCTATGTTCTCCATACCCCCAAGGTATGTACTAAGCCACTCTCACATTTCTTTACAATCTGCCCTCCTGAAGTCCAGGACCCTTGTCCTAGTGTTTTTTTTCTCCTGCCCAATCTGTATGCCAAGCAGCGCGCTGTATGATGATCACTTGTACCCAGGGGCTACCCACTGTGACTTCTGCAATGTTGTCCCTGTTTGTAAGAACAAGGTCTAGCACAGCCTCATCCCGAGTGGGTTCTGTAACCAGCTGCCTAGACATGCCTCTTGTAGAGAGTCAAGGATGGCCCTGCTTCTTACTGTAGCTGTGGCATGAATGCTCCAGCCTACATCTAGCAGATTAAAGTCCCCATAATTGGCACACCTCCCCTTAGCTTGCTATTTTGCTTTAGGTCTCCCCTAGAACCCTGTCTAATTCCTCTCCTGTGTCGGTGGTCTATACACCATCCCCACGTGGATAAAGACCCCGGATTCCGTCTCTAAGCCAGCCCATAGAACCTCTAGCACTTCCATGTTCCCACTGTGTCCTTGTATCTCCATGGCCTTTATTCTTTCCCTCACATATAAAATTACCCCCCCCCAATTGTCTTTTTTTTCCTATCCTTTGGGAACATGTTGTGCCCTGGAATGGCCACATCCCAGCTCTGGTTGTCAGTGCAATACGATTCTGTTATGGCTACCAGATACAGGTTCGCCTCTGCGATGGTTGCCTCCAGGTCAGGAATTTTATTTACAAGGCTCCTTGCGTTGGTACACATGGCACTACATTCCCTTTGTCTTTCCCTGCCCCTACCCCCCCATTCCCAATTCCATCCTTCTCTTGTCCTTGTTACTGTCATCCCCTTTTTAATTTTTCTTTTGCCCATCCTCCTTAACTCTTCCCTCACCCTTAGAACCACCTCCTAACCCTCCCATCCCCTCCTCCCCCCTTTCCCTACACCAGTCTACCCCTAGAGAATTTATTTCCCCTGGGCTTTTCCCCTCTGTTATTCCATTTTTTGAGGGTGCATTCACTGCCTCCTTCACTTCTTCTTCCTCCCCTTGACTGGTTTAAATCCCCATTGAAGCAGTATTTAAACTTTCCACTGAGGACTGCTCTTCCTCTCCAGGATGGATGGAGGCTATCACATTTGTACAGGCCTCTATCCCCCAGGTAGAACCCCAGTCCCCTATGTAGCCAAACCCCTTCTCCCTGCACCATGCCTTTAACCAGTTGTTAAAGACACTGGTGCAGTATTCCCTAATCTCCCCGGCTGTATACCAGTAGCACTTTAGTGAAGCCCACCATGTGAGCTACTTGCGTCAGGCCCCTTCCATCACCCTAAACGTATCCTACACCACCCCTGTTGCTTCTCTTGCCAGGTCATTAGTCCCCAGATGGAAAATGGCATCCAACTCCCCCTCCTGTCCCGCCTCCCTAGCAATCCTGAGGATCTGCTTATCAACCCTCTGTGTCAAGGAACCAGGTTGGCACCTCATCTCCCTCCTTCCCTCCCTTCTGTCCCCCACCAAAAGTTGTTTCCTTTTCCACTGGGGTCCTCTGACTTCTACCTTGAGGTCTCCTATCTGGAGGACCCTCATCCTCCTTGGCCACTACTATGGGTGCCTCCTCCTGGCAGCCCCGTCCTGCCAGAGCAGCAAACAAGTTGTGTAGTGGCAATGGCTAAGGAATGTGTTTTTGACCCACCACTCTGACCCTCCCTGAGCCCACCACAGTCCAGTCGATCCTTCCTCTTCATTTCCTCTGGGGCAATAGTGGTGGAGTTGGAGGACCCTGGTTGGGGGAAGAAGTTCTCGAATCCTAGCCAACTCCGCTCAGAGTCTAGTGACCTCTATTCTCAGCACAGAGAGGTGAATGTAGATATGGCAGCACCTCCATTTCCAAAAGGTCTCCCTGAAGACTTCCGCTCCACAGCCACTGCACTGCACCACTCCCAACATTCCCATTCCTACACTCATTATGCTTCTGGGAAAAAATCCGTAACCTCACCTAATATACGGTGTTCATAAATTTCCCTTATTTATTTTGCTTAATCCCTTGTTACTTACATAGAAACATAGACTTTGACGGCAGATAAGGACCGCTTGGCCCACCCAGTCTGCCCATTTCCCTACCTATTGGATAAGCTGCAGATCCTAGTTAACCAACAGCCTACTTCCTCCTACCCCCCACTATAATTGCCTTATGTCTGTCCCATGCATTCTTGAATTCCCCCAATATTTTTGACCCCACAACCTCCTCAGGAAGGCTGTTCCATGCGTCCGCCACTCCCTCTGTGAAAAAATACTTCCTCATGTTGCCCCTGAGCTGTCCCCCCCCCCACATCTTCAAACTGTGCCCCTTGTTCTTGCACATCTCTTTTTCTGAAAGATGATACCCTCTTGGACTTTGTTGATTCCCTTGAGGCACTTAAAAGTTTCTATCATGTTCCCCCTCTCCCTCCTTTCTTTGAGGGTATACATATTAAGCTTCTTCAGTCTCTCTTCGTAAGGTTTCTGATGCAGACCCTGTACCATTTTAATTGCCTTCCTCTGGACTGCCTCCATTCTGTCTATGTCCTTGTGGAGATGGGCTCTCTAGAACTGTACTCAGTACTCCAGATGGGGTCTCACCAACTGTCTGTACGGAGGGATGACAACTTCCTGTTTTCTACTAGTGATGCCTCTCCCTATGCATCCCAGTGTCCCCCCAGCCCTCCTTACTGCCTTCTCACATTGCCTGCCTACCTTTAGGTCATCTGATATGACTACTCCCAGGTCCCTTGGAACCTACATACTGTAGGGTGTTTTAAGATCACCCCTTTTACTTCTTTACTTTGTATGTTCCTGGATGTAGACCTAATATAACAACAGGGAGGGGGGCCCTGGAACAAAGCTGAAGCATGGTCAGGAAAATGGCAGTCAAAGGGGGAAAAAAACTTTCACAGTGCCAGATCTGAACTGAAACAAAAAAATAGCACTGGAACTGAAATGAATGATAAACTCGTTGAGAAAACAAAGATAAAAAGAGCAGATCCGTGTGTGATTGATTTCTTCTGGGGAAAAAACAGATCTGATGGTTGGAGGAAACAGTGTACAACATGTAAAGGCAGTCACAAGTAAATTCAATTCAACTGGATGGTTCTGGGTTTTGGCTTGAGACAGAATGATGTATAACCCCTCCTCAAAGGGGGCTTACCTTTGGTTGTCCCTGGAGCTTTGCTGCCGCCCTCATCTGCTCTGCTCCTTCACACCATTCCTAGATCAGACTGCACCTGCAGGAACTGCGGCTGGACTGGATGCTGTCATTTGTTCTGCGGACTCATTAAGCACCCTTCCCACTGTGGCCTGCATGCTGCCACCTCTCTTCACTCAACCAGCCCTTGGACTGCCTTCAGGGTCAGGGAACTCACAGCAAATAATTTGCTCAGTGTCAAGCAGCTCTCAAAGCTGCACAAGGTGCAAAACCGCTCCCCCTCCCCAGGATCATGAACTTTGGGGACACTCAACGGTGCTACCCTGCCATCAATTCACCCCCAATCCCACTTGATGGCAGCAGGGACAGGGAGATACTGATCCTGATGGCTAGAAGCCGCACCAAGGGAGAGAAACATGTTAAAATAGAAGATAAAATAAAAAAGACTACAACAGCAGCCATGTTTGTTGTTTCTCTAGTCCCAGGACTACTGAAAGAGTTTCAGAGGATCCACAACCTCTCTGGGAATGTTGGGTGTTCCTGTGTTTACATTTGCAAAGCCAGTCATCAGCAGACTAGCTGAGCTCTGCAAAACAGCTAAATTAATACATCCTGTCCCTGTGAAACCGACTCAATTTGGAGGCTAGTTTAGCTCTGCAAAACAACTAAATTCGTACATGCTGTTCCTGTGAAACTGACATCAATTTCCAAGCTGACTCAGTACTTGTATGCATGTTTTTTCCCAGGAAAGAACAGTTACATAAGAACTTACCATAACAGTAGATCTTCAAGAGATCTTTCATTAGGCCACACCTCTGGAACCATCCGTTTGGTCTTAGTGCTGACATTGGTGTAATTCCAAAGACGTGGCCTGATGAAAGAAATAACCTTGAGGAAGATCTGAAAGCCACTGAGAGACAGGGGGTTTAGCATAATGACTAATACATGTAAGCATTAATCACCGACGAAGGTGGCATCTAATGTGGAGTTAATGCATGGTTGGTACCGTTGTGGCATGAGGCCGGAGGCCGAGTCGTGCTTGATCAGACCATCGTGCTATCAGATGCCACCTTCGAAAAGGATATCTTGGCTGCTAACATATGGCAAGTGCAACACTAGTATTTGACAGATGCTGTTTTCTTTCGTATGCAACACTAATGAGGGCACATATTTATTGCACATCCACAATTATGCTTGACCTGTCTTACTTTTTAAGCCTTTCTCTGAGTGCAAGCATGCGCGTGCAGCAACACACGTCAATTAATATAGTGGCGACTTTTTTTTTTCCCTTTGAACTCTGCTGTTCATGTCAATATTCTCATAACATACCGCTTGCACCTTCCACTTTCCTACTTCGGTACCGTACTCTATTTCTCATAGCTCGTTTCTTTGTGTTACCAGTGCTCTGCTGCATTGCGGACAACATCTGTTCCGTGCATACCTTAATATGCTCCCAGTGTCACACTTTTGTTCTCCGCTGCCTCAGCACCACGTGCCTCGCTATTCCTACCAATAGGTGGCGCTTTCACAACACCAGGCACCTTCAGTTCTATTTTGTCATTTCTGTCTTTTCTCCCCGCATGCTGTTCGACTTTACATCTCCTCCGACAATCCTTGCCTGCCTCGCGGAACTCGCAGCACCCACCACAGCACACTTTCCCCTTCTGGAGCTCTGTTATCTACTCCGCCTTCCTCTCTGCGCGACTGTACACTTTTCAGACTTCCCCACAGACAGCCTTTTTTCCCCTCACCTCTCACTCATCAGTCCGACCGGTAGGTGGCGCTTTTTCACCCTTACACAACTTCTGCTCTCCCTCTAAGAGCGCGTTCATGCTCTCAAGACGGCATTATTGCTCTCAACGTTCTAGAGCAACATGGCATTATCGTGCCATAATGCCATGTTCTCTTGTACCACCTGACGCTGTTGTGCCAATCCTGTCCCTTTCTTTTGGTCCTCTTGTTTTCCCCATGTTACAAGAGATGCTAGCGTCTGATATTTCACCCCTGGATTTTTGTACAGAGAGAGAGACATGTGAATATAGATTTGTCTGGGAGACCCAAGGAGAAAGACTTGTGAGAAAAGTCAGCAGTCAGTCGTAAGATTGAAAGAAAGCTGTTTAAAGAATCTTTGCAAAAAAGATCAATGTTTTCTCCAGGAACAACACCAAAGCTCCTGCCCCGGGCTTTGTGAGCTACCAGGACTTGCCCTGACGAAGGGTCTAAGTCACCTGAGGCCCTGAGTGCCTACTTCTAGAGGGTGGGTGAAGGCAAGTACCTTGTTGGGTGAAGAGGACATTGGAGACTAGCACGGCCTGCACCCCTCAATGCCCAGAAGTGCATTAGGTCTGCCACACTCATACCATCGCCTGCAACCCTGAGGGAGACATTCTAACAGAGCCAGCCTGCAAAGTCTACTAAGGTCATGAGTACTGGGCCAGTATCCCTCTAATTCTTCTGCTAGTCAGGAATAGATAACAATAATTGCTAGGCATTTCTACACGATTATTATTCAGAGCCCATTAACAGAACTGCAACAGCCAGGTGCAACTAGTCTTTGTGTTAAATAATTTGTCGAGATCCCCAACCACCAGCTTTCTATAGGTACTGCACCATGGTTAAAGCTACCAACATTCTGAGGTCTAAAACTGGGACAGTTCATCCTGATCATGACCCTCCCCAACCGTGTCACTCCCCCTGGACACTGCTGCAGTTAACGTTGCGCACAATCAGTTAAATTTTGCTGCACGCTCTGGCCATGCCACCCCTCACTAACACCAGTAGCAAACATTCAGATTAAAACAATACATTCTGCTGCAGCAAGTTCCAAACCATGATGTACAGAAAGTTCATTAGAAGCACACCTGCATTAAACTGTGATCAGACATTCGAGCTGCATGTATTGCTCCTCCTGACAGTCCCATCCAACCCGCTTACACTCACTTCATTTGCTGAGCAAACTTCACTTCAGTGACTCCCACCACCACACCAGACTGTTTTCACACACTTCCCTACAGCTGATCAGGTTCGGGTACCTTAGTTCCCTGCTGCCAGTCTCTTCTCTGTCTGGAGTCCCCTCTAAGCTGCTGGTAGGCAGACGTCCACATGTGTTTGTTTGTACTACTACCCAGTCTAATCTAACAGGAAGGAACATGCTTTACTGTGCTCCCACTGACCTGCTTGCAGTGCAATGCAGGCACAGGGGTTGAATTTGCAAACTGCTGTCCAGCCCGAGCAGCACCACAGTAGTGCTGAAATAACTGTCACTCACGGATTAGCAGTCCGCAAAAAAAAAAGGGGGGGACAAAACTGGGACAAGTAAGCAAAAACTGGGACAAAAGTAACATACTGCAAAACTTGTGGGGACACAGGGACATGCTGCCTAATATAGGGACTGTCCTGGGAAAATAGGGACAGTTGGTAGCTTTAATACCATGGTCCACCATTAGGCCTGTAACTGTCCACTGTGTGCACACAATTATTGGACTGTACTGGGAGCTCCCAAGGGACTTTTGGGTGTGGTGCACCAGTAGGGGGAAATGGTAAATACTGTGAGGGTACTCACCAGAGGGTGGTGGGATTTGGGGTGTGATCTCAGAACTGTTTCACTGCATTTAATACATTCCGTTCCCCCATTCAGAACCTGTTCTTGTCCCCCTAATAAACATCCCTTGCCTTTAAATTGCAGTTTATTGTGTTTTGCATATTGTTGTGTTTGGATGCATAGATTATAAGTTGGTGGTTGAGTGTAATCATAAAGGTTCCCTGTCGTGAGGGTCAAGGTTGCATTAATTTCCTGTGGGGCAGTACCGTGGCAGCCATCTGTCAAAATTATCCCTACGGGTGGAAGCACTGCACCACTTTTTTTATTACCTCCAATACCAACTGAGCCCAGGCACCATTCAAGCAAAGGCCTTAAAGAAGGTGTTCAGGTTATTATCAGGCAGACGTAGTCTCACACCTTGTGGGTGGGGGCAGTTACAGATGTAATGTTTTTGACAATGGATGAATCCTCACTGTTAGAAAACTTTTTTATGGTACCTAAGGTTGGAATGGGATGCACTGAGGAATCATGTGAAATACAAGCCCTCGGTTCATTACTGATGAAGCTGTTATTTCTCTTGCTCTCTTGCTACTGACCACAAGCTGCCAGTATACGTTTTCACAAATAATTTTTTTGGGGTGGGGGCAGAATTATCCATCACAGTTTTGGAACTAAATAGTTATGGATCAACATAATGTTTGTTCCATCTGACAGCCGCACATGCAAACCCTAAAACACACTTTTGAAATGGAGGCACTTAAAAAAATGCATGCTTGTCAGAAATTAGTGCATCCTTAGTGAGAAAAAAAGGAGGCACTGTAGTGATGCCATCTCGTAGTTTCAAATTACACCTTGGAAAGGGGTACTACATTTCGAAAACCTAGATTGTAAGGGCATGAACTGCCAGGTTTGCAGTAATTAAGGAGTTGCCTGCTCATGATAGTAATGTCAGCCCATCTGTGAAGCCTGATGGTAGCTGGCAACATGCCTCCTGCCTGCTGCTGCTTCTGCTACCCACCTGATCCTCAGAGACCCGCCTTGATGGAGCATTTATACCGAGCTCTTCCAGTGGATAGGCAATCTGTCGTCTTGGCCGCACAGGAACCATATAATGAAGGGCAGATGTCAGGGAATGGGCACAGGGGTTCTGAAAGTGAAAACAAAATTGAGGTTTTAGTCTTGGGACTATCAGAACAGAGTGGTACAAATGTCACATACATGACTTAGCAAATATAACTTTCTTAAACCCATTGGCTAACTTGGTGTGTGTAAGGGAAGAAAAAAGAATTAGCAAATTAACAAACAGGCACTTAGAGCAGAGGAATGAATTGCAGATAATGTCTGACACTAATGAAGATAATTATGAGAGTAATTACATTACCATCTCTGTGGGAATGGTAGAAAAACAAGTGGTTTGGTACCTTATCTGTGGACATCTATACAAAACCTCTCATGATTTACCAAGAAGTGACACAATTCTGTTAATAGAAAAGTAAGAATTTTATAGTGTAAATGACAATTGTATTATTTTTGTAATTATTAATATTACCATTATTCTCCAAAAAATGAAATAAAATAGCATAACAATGAAGAAAGAAAAGACCAGAGAGATACGATCAGCAAACAGGCACAAAAAGATGATGAGATAGAGAGACTAGGGAGACAGATATATAAATGTCCAAATCTGCATTTGTGTGTAATATAACTGATTGAAGCTTTGTACAATAATTGATTACTTCAACTGTCTGAGGAAAAACACCCTTATAGAGTGCTCATGGATTAAGGTAGTAAATAAATATTGATTCAGAGCAAGCGATGTACACTGAGAAAATTCAATTTTAAAAGTTTTTCAGTTAGGAATTCTGTAAAAAACAAAAAAAAAAAACTGTTTCTCAGCTAGCCCAGTGGTATGGAGAGCTGAGGCAGCACTGTCTTACCTCCTGCCATGCCAGCGACCTGTGTTCACGGTGCGAGCGGCTCGCCAGGGGTCAGCCAGGGAGGGAGAGGATAGAGTGTCCAGAGGATAGCTCTCCTCTCCTCTCCCGGGGAGGGGTGAGACTGGTGCATGCCTGGCCCCTAGCAGTGGCTGGAGGCAGCCACACTGGCTCCATAGCCAGGGGGCAGAGATGGAGCAGATGCCGAAGTTCCATGTGCAGAGGTGCTCGCGGCTTGGCTATTGGCATCACTGTATGCTACGTCCTGCACCCGGGGATGGGGAGAAACCAGAGGCAGAAAATTCCCGCAGACCGGCGCGATGATGCTGGCTCTCCACAAGTGCCTATCCCAGACAGCTGTCACCTCAAAGCCATGAGGTGAGCACCAGTGGACGCCAGGGTGACAGGGCTGGGGGGGCAGCGGGCAGAGAAAGAAATTAACTAAAAAAAACAAAACTATGTTTCCCCATCTACAGTATGTGTAAAGTATTTTATTAATGTGTCCAGTCATAAACGTTCTTCTTTATTGTTGCCCATAGAAAATGTTGGATACCGTCTGAGAAAGCAGGGAAATGAAAATTACATACCTACCATAATTTCTGATCTTTCTGTGTATCTTCACCATTCATCACATGTGGGTTCCGGCCAGAGGTCACAACCCTGCGAGAGCTTTTTTTGGATGGGTGGAGTCGACGCAGTATCGGTGCCATCCTTGAGGCCGACGCACTGCGTGGCGCTTGCGGGTTGGCCGTTAGGTGTCATCGACTCCACCCTCCCACCAGTTCTGAGTCGCCATAGAGTAAGAAAGGGTTGGGAGGAGGGACAAGGAAGTCCAAGGGACAGACAAAGGAAATGATATACAAAATAAAAGGAGAAATAAATGACTGAGAGGACAGAAGGAGGTGAAATCTAAGGGGATTGGGAAGGCCCCAATCTCAGAAGTAGAAGAGAGAGAGGGAGGGAGGGAAGAATGAGAATAGGGAGAAGGGGGGGACATACCCTGAACCTTTGACCTGTCTCCAGATTGTACAGGAACTGCGAAGGAGTAGCCAGAAGGCTACACTGCCAGAATTCAAGGCATAGAATCATTGGCAATAAACTCCAACATAAGCAGAAGCGGCTATTCTGGAAGAAAAGACAGGATACAGGGCTGTACCCCCCCCAAAAAAAAACAAATCTGGAGGTAAGAAACAAAGTTTCTTAAATTAATTTGAGGGTTGAGTCCCTAAGGACAAGAATGAGGAAGAATAGCAGAAAAGAGAGGGAGAGAAAAGAAGAGAGGGCAACCACCAACCCCCACCCCCATAGGGGTGCAGCCGAGGCACAGAGGAGAGAAGTGCCCTCTCCCCTGATCCCTCTCCCCCATGACAAAATGTAAAATTCCCCCTGTGTGCCCAAGGTCACCCCGCTCCTGACCAGTGGAAAGGAAGGGGGTAAAGAGGAGCAAACAAAGGGAGGGGGACCCAGAGACTGAGGCCCCAGGGAGATGGAGGGTGGGATTGTGATAAATGGTGAAGATACACAGAAAGATCAGGAATTAAGGTAGGTACAAAATTTTCATATCTTATCTGTGTCAATCTTCACCATTCATCACCTTTGTGTGAGTACCGTGCCCTCCAAAGGGGGCCCTAGACCATAAAGGACTAAGTCCCTTAGTTCTCTGTGGGTGACACACTGGGAGGGAGAACCTTCACGAGTCTTGAGAGGCCCGAGACTGGGGAGAGCGAAGGGGGCAGGAGGTTGCTCCAACAGATGCCGCCTCACCTTATGGGAGAAAAGTTGGGTTCTCTGGCATGCAGAGGAAATCACCCTACGCTGGGCCAAAGGTGACAACTGGGAAAGACGCAGCCATGTCGTCCGCCTAGTGCAGATCGCTGTTCCTATGACCCTGGAAGCTACCTCGGCGTCGTGAGATGCCCTCGCTTGGTGCCTTGCCAGCTCCAGGCCATGTGCAGAGAGTACAATGGCTTGTCTGGTTACCTCCGTATCAGGCATAGAGGCTAGGAGTTGACCTAGCTTGGACCACAGAAACCCATCATAGGTAGCACAGTAGGCCTGATATGCTGAAATTGAAAGAAGCAACCGTGCTGAGTAGAAAGTCCTCCTCCCCCAGAAATCAAAATCCATAGAATCTTGATCTGGGGGCACGAAGTCCATCGGGGGTGTCCAGCTGTGTCAATTCTGACTGAGGATGAGGCATACAACCTGGAGACTCCGGGGGGGGGCACAATACCTCTGGCTCAGATACCTAGGGGCTGGGACTCTGTAAAAGGGTCTTTGCTGGAAGCGCAACAATGCCTCCTGAAAAGGAGCAGGTCAGGCAGGCACCACAAGGGTGTCCGCACTGAAATCACCTAGGAAGGCACGCGTTGAGTGCTCCGGATTGTGCTGCGTGGGTGGGGTGACATGCAGCTCCTCCATCATCCTCATGAGGAAACACTGATACTCTGCAAGATCAGCAGCAGGAGAGATGTGGACAGAGGGCTCCTCTCCCCCTGAAGAGGGGGATGAAGAAGTGAAGGACCTCGGAGATCCAGGGGTTGGCTGTTCAGGGTGATGGTGAAATATCTGTCTGTCCATGGCCCTGACATATGAAGGGAAGTGAGCAGCCACACCCCTGAATTGCTCCCAGGAGAGAGGTCCCCTAGGGCCAAGAATGCCTGGGAGCACAGGAGAAGGTGACAGAGGAGTGGGAACAAGGCCAACGGCAGAAGGAGATAGTCCTCTGTCCAGAACAAAAGAGCACACCAGGGGCCCCAAGGGTAGAAGGGGCCCTGGAAAACCCTACAGCCGACAGCTAATCAACCATTCTGGAACTGCCTAGGCTGTGCCCTGAAGATTCCCCCCGTGAGGTGACTGGGACTGTGGAATTCCACAAGGACGGTCCCTACCATCCAAAGACCAGGGCCCTCTCAAGGAGATTGAGAGAGAAGGATGGGGGTCCACACTACGACTCCTTCCCAAACCTGGATGGGTCCCAGAAAATGGTCGTCACATCGAACCCCGACCACTCGACCCCTCAGAGTCCGAAAGAGCCCTCCTCCTCACACAGACCAGCCTAGGCAGCTGACAACCCTGGTCAGACCCCGAAGGGACCACCCAGAGAGTAGCACCCTCCCCTCCTGTGGGTGCTCTGATCGGCCCTAAAGTTGGGCAATCCAGGCACACCACCTGAAGGGGTACCACCACTGAGGGGGCAGAAAACCCTCTGAGCCCAGGCTGCAGAGCAATAGTGGACTGCACCACTGCCTGCTGGTCAGCACCCCTGACCCTGGACACGGAGGCAACTGCCCGCCCCTCAGAAGGTGGCTGGCTCCGGTCAGTTGAGGAAACTACCATGGTTTCCACGTGGGCCGCCAATTCCAAAGAGTCAGACAGCCTGTCCAAATCAGACTCTGACTCTGTCTCCGAGGAGGTAGAGACCGAAGTCCGATGCCAGACAGTACGCGGACACCCGCTGCCATCCCGACCGAAGGGGGTACCAGTCCAGATGTCTGCACCAGAGCCGGCGCTGAAGTCTCCAACTGCACCGCGAACAGTTCCTAAAGAAGACACAGTGCTGAGGGCGGTAGCAGAAGCAGAGTCGATGCCTGCCATGGCGCCATCCCGACTTACAGTGCCACGAGCGGCGTCAAGGTCAGGGACGGTGACGACGACGGCACTGACAGCTCCCTCAGCGCCATGAGAGGCACTGAGGACGACACCCCCCATGGTGCTGTGTCCTCGCTCGGCGCTGCAAGCGGCACCAGAGCTAGACACGGCACCATGCTCAGCCTCGGCGCCACGAACGGTGAGAAGCGGTCAAAGCCGGCGCTGTAGAACCTACCATAGCGCTATCAGCACCATCAGCGCTGCGAACAGCATTAACAGTGGAGACGGTGCCAAGCGACGCCAAGGCCCAAGATGGCACTGACGGATGGCGTCAAGGACAGTGCCGACCCAGTCTTCCCAGCCTGAGGAAATGACACCGGGGAAGCCTTCGCCCACGATGGAGGGACACAATGCGGTGTGTTTTCCTGCCCGCCTCCCCAGGGGACGGATCAGCTCTCCTGCACCGTGGAAGGGACTTCTGCAATAGCAAGGCTACTAGTAGCATAAGCCCTCTCCTCCACAGACAGTATAGAACTGGGAGGGGAACCAGAGGAAAGGCCGAGAGACCGTGGCATGGCCCGATGAGTGCGTGCCCATCCCCCGAAAGTAGGTGGAGCTCGTCCAACTTTCCATGCGCGTTGCTCGATGACACGACAGTCCATGGAGAAGCAGGCATCGCATGAATCCTTGTCATGAAGCAGGCCAAGACACACGAGGCAACGGTCATGCTGGTCAGTGACGGAGTACTTGCGGCCGCATGGGCACCAACATGTAGGGGTTCGCCCCATATTCAACAATTTCTTGCCCACCGACCAAGACATGATCCATGGCAAAACAAGCTAAACAAAAGACTCGATGTTGCTGACAAAATAAAGAAAGGCGCAGTCTTACCACAGCAGTGTCGAGTGGTGGCAAAAACGGAACCGGTAGGAAGAATCACACGGCATCAAGACTTTCGACATCGAGAGACTTTCGGCATCGATACACAGAAAACTAGGCCTCTTGCAGAGTAGCTCATCACGAGGTACAACCTCTACGGGGAGATGAAGAACTGGTGGGGCGGCATCGATGACTAACGGCCAACCCGCTGAGCGCCCACACAGTGCTTCAGCCTCGAGGCAGCACCGCTGCATCGACTCCACCCATCCCAAAAAAAAAAAAGGCTCCCGCAGGGTCGTGACCTCCGGCCAGAACCCACAGGTGATGAATGGTGAAGATTGACACAGATAAGATAGTGAAAAACACCTAGGGCCAGAAATGAAAATTATGTACTCACCATAATTCTTGATCTTCAAGGAACATCTTCACCACTGACTCACATTAGTGGGTCTGAGCCTGGTGCTAGGATCCCATGGGAGTCAGAAATTTTTAGGAGGGCTGGTGCTGAGGTAAGCTGCGTCCATGCATGCATGCATGGCTCCGTAAGACTGAGCTTGGGGGCACAGGCTTCACTTGGCAGTCCTCAACCACCTCAGCACCTTTTATACCAAGGAGGTGCAGCATAACCTAACAAGTACTTATGCACTTAACCTAATGGCATAAGACAGCCCTTGTGGCCTACGTGAGAAGGGTCACCAGCCAGTAACACAGTGCCTTCCCAGCTCAAACCAAGCGTAAAAGGGTGAAGACCAACACAACATACTGGAGTGAGTCCAGAGGACGGTGAGCAGGCATGTGAATCAACGGTGAAGACATTCCTAGAAGATCAAGAATTACAGTGAGTTTATCATTTTTATATCTTCCAGGAATCAGTCTTCACTGCTAATTCCCCCTATTGGGCCACAGTACCAACCTCAGACAAAGTCCGCAGCACTAGGGCAGTGGGAACTATGGGCTTACTCAGGATAGTAATCCATTCAGGATTGTCCTGCCAAAGGTGGCATGCTGCCTGGCATGGACATCCAGGGCATAGAACTTAATAATAGCATGCACTGTACTCTGAGTTGCAGCTCTGCAAATATCTCCAATAGGCACAGATTGTATCTCTGTCAGGGATGTGGCAACTGCTGTGGTGGCGTGGACATGCACCAGGCCTTCTAGCTTGACATGAGCCACGGCATAGCAGCGACATACATTTCCAGGCAGAAATGAAAAAAATACTCACCATAGTAATCTTGTTTCTTCAAAGGGATCACTCATTATGATTAAACTTATGCAGTCAGCCTCCTGTGTTGGACTGCCTGGAGAGATGGACTTATATGCAAATGATGGAACTCTCAATTGGCTCATGCCAATTTCATACTGCCCTAGCAACTGCTGCACTCTGAGTGCTTCAGATTCTTACGTAGCCTAAACACTATCTAGAATAATATTTCTATAAAATAATTTGTTGTCCTCTCAGGCCAAAAAAGCATTCCAAGAAGTAAACCTAAAAAACTTGAGACCACAAGGGAAACAACTGGTTAACAAAAGGTGAGTCTCTAACCTGACCTATATGGAAAAAATATCCTAAAACAGGGATGCTGAACAACTTTCATAGGTTTTAGTACGGGAGGCAGGGTGGGTGCTTTAATCATAATAAGTGATCCCTTTGAAGAAACAAGATTACCATGGTGAGTAAGTTTTTCTTCTAACCCCAGGAATCATTCATTATGATTAAACTGATGCAGACCACCAAGCAGTACCTTTGGAGGTTGGGCAGAAAAATCTATTTAGAAAACAGGTTCTGCAGCACTGCTGTACCAAACTTGGCATCATTTCTGGATTGCAGATCCAGGCTGTAATGCTTTGTGAAGGTGTGTACTGTTTTCCATGTTGCTGCTTTGCAGATTTCCAATAGTGGAATTTCCCTTGAAGCTGCCACTGAAGCAGCTGTGTCCCTGGTGGAATGTGCTGTCAGACCCAGGTGAGCCTGTTTACCCACTTTACTATAACAAAACTGTATACATGCCACTATCCAGCGAGCAATTGTACATTTTGTGGCAGGTCTGCTCTTATCTACCTCTCCATAGGTAAGAAACAGCTGTGTCTGACCTGGTCTGTAAGATTTAGTTCTGTCAGTATAGTGGCCAAGTGCCCTTTTGACATCAAGGGAGTGAAGCCTCCTTTCTGGAGAACTGGAGTTCTCTGTAAAAGACAGGTAAAGTGATGGACTGATTTAAATGGAAATCAGACCACTTTAGGAAGGAATTTTCTACTGGTCCTGAGGACCACTTTATCCCTGTGGAATGAGATGTAGTCTACATCTGTGCACGGGCCTGTAACTCACTGATTCTTCTGGCTGAAGTAGTAACAACCAGAAACACAGTTTTCCAAGTTATATACTTCAGGTCTGCTGTTGCCATCGGTTCAAATGGGGCATCCATGAGCTTGGCAATGCAGATATTCAGATTCCAGGCCAAAACTGGTTTCCTCGAAGGAGGGTACAAGAGGTTAAGGCCTTTAAAATATTTCATGAAGACTGGATGAGAGGCCATGGATCTCCCTTTACCAGCTGACAAATAAGCTGAAACTGAAGCCAAATGAACCTTGAGTGTTGAAGGCTTCAGACCTAAAGAATGCAAATGTGTTAGGTAATCCAGGAGAATGGCTAGGTCAACACCCTTACCTGTACACCATATAAAAAAAATTCTTCCACTTAGCAGAGTATGTCTTTTTAGTGGAAGGTTTCCTGGAACCCCTAAGTACTGTCAGCACCTGTTCTGACAGTTTAAGATTAGCATACTGTAAGTCCTCAAGAGCCAGGCCTTGAGCCTTAGCGATTTGAGGCTGGGGTACAGTATCCTGCCCTGAGAGGATGTCAGTAGGTTGTGCCTCCTGGGCAGATGAATTGGAGGTACCACTTATAGAGCCAACAGGAGTGAATACCAGTGTTGCCTCGCCCAATCTGGTGCCACCAGTATCACTGTCAGTGATTGGCACCTCAACTTCAGCAGGGTCCTGAATATCAGTGTAAAAGGAGGGAATGCATACGGAAACTTCCCCGTCCAATCCAGTGCCAATGCATCAAGTGATAATGTGCCCCTGAGAGGAGGCCTGCAACAGTATACTGGTAACTGGTGATTTTCTACAGAGCCGAAGAGATCTGTCTCTTGAGTGCCCCATCATCTGAAAATCGAACTCATGGTGGTCCTGACTTTTCCTGCTGAGGGAGTCCGCCAGCACATTGTCCTTTCCTGGAAGATGTATGGCTGATAGGGATACCTTCATGGAGTAAGCCAGGGACCATAGCCTCACTGCTTCCATGCACAGTGGGGCTGACCTGGTTCCTCCCTGTTTGTTGATGTGATACGTAGTAGTGGTGTTGTCTGTTCTGATCTGCACCACTTTGTTTTGAAGATGTGGAGCAAATGCCTGCAGGGCTAGGTACACTGCTCGGAGCTCCAGCAGATTTATGTGCAACAGGGATTCTTGAGGAGACCATGTGCCACTTGCTGTATAATCCAACATGTGTGCTCCCCAACCCAGAAGGAATGCATCTGTTGTAAGAACTAAGGAAGGGGGCCGGCCTGGTGGCACTGAGGGTTGAGGCGCTGGACGCCACACCTCGCGTCACGCCAGTGACCAGAGTTCGGGAGCGAGCTCAGGGAGCTGGGGGTCAGCAGGGGAGGACTGAGATTGAGCATCCGTGGACAGCTCTCCTAGTCCTGGGGAAGAATCTGGGGATCTCCCGATGCACTGGCATTCCCTGGCAGCTGCTTGGGGCTCTGCAGGACACGGTGACTGATGTATGGGGCTGGGGGACAGGGCGGACATCTTCCAGGGGCGTGCGGGAGCGCGCGCTCGCTGGGCGGGACATCATTGCACGTCTGTGCTCTGGGTAGAAAAAGTGAGAAAAAAAAACTTCCTTCGGGTGAGGGGACGGCGATTGAAATCAGCCTGTCCGAACCTCACGCCCAATACCAACCATCTCTCCGGTTCTTCTTGGGGTCTGGGGCCACTCCTTGGGCCGGGGGGGGCTGCCCAGATCCCGCTTACCCGACATAGCCCGGAAATGTCAGCTCAGGTGGACGACTGTGTTCGGCGGATGATGGAAGGACCCCGAGAGATGCCTTGAAGGTAAGGGCGATAAATAAAGTATACAAAAAAAAAAAGAACTAAGGAAGGTTGTTCCTTTGTGAAAGGCACACCTACCCGAAGGTTGTGCTCGTCCAGCCACCACTGCAGTGCCTGTAGCAGACTGTGGGTGACTGGGACCAGTTTGGACAGAGGATCTGTCCTCTGCGACCAATACTGTCTCAGGTGGAACTGGATGGCTCTCATTTGGAATCTGGAACCTAGTACCACTGCGGTGGCAGCTGCCATGTGGTCCAAAAGCCTGAGGAACTCTCTGGCTGGTTTGGGTTTTCCTGGCACAAATGAGCTTGCAATCCACAGAATGCTGTTTACTCTGTCCTGTGGCAGGAAAGCTTTGCCCAGACTGGTGTTTAGTTCTGCACCAATGAACTTGAGTACCTGAACTGGTGTTTGCTGAGACTTCTGTTCATTTATGAGGAAACCCAGGGATTCCAGCGTAGACTTTGTTAGTGCTAAGGCCTGCTCTGCAAGTTGTAGAGATGGACTCACTACTAACCAGTCATCCAGTAAGGAAAGACTGACACCCCTTGTTTTCTCAGAAACCCCACTACCATGGCCAAACACTTTGTAAAGGCCCTTGGGTCAGAAGTCAGACCAAAAGGAAGGGCTGCAAACTGATAATGGCCTGAGGCCAATCTGAATCTCAGGTACTTTCTGTGAGAAGGTCTGATGGGGATGTGAAAATAAGCATCCTTTAAATCTAGGGAAGCTAGCCAGTCTCCCTTTTGTAAAGTGGGAATGATTAGTGCAAGAGTGACTATTTTGAATTTTGGTTTCAGAATGTGTATGTTTAGAAGTCTTAAATCCAGGATAGGTTGCTAATCCCCATTTTTCTTTCTTGTAAGGAAGTATCTGGAGTAGAAGCCTTTGCCCCACTGGTTTAGGGGCACTGGCTCCACTGCCTTGATTGCTAGCAGATGTTTTACTTCTGCATCCAGTAAAATTCTATCTGCAGATGTAACTGGTGCAAATGTTCTTGCTCTCAGCTTGGGGAGAGATTTGAAGCTGAGTGCCAGACCCTGGCTCACCACCTCCAGGACCCACTTGTCTGTGGTGATGGTATACCAATCCTGGAGGTAATGAGCCAGTCTGCTACCCACTGGTGGATTTATGACAGGGGATGTGACCTGTACTAGCCCGTCAGGGGTTCTGAGTGGGCTGTGCTTGAATCACAAGGGAGGGAGAAGCTCTCCTCATGGCTCTCCTGACCCTTCCTCGAAAATATCCTCTAGGCCGTTGTTGCAGCTGAGAGGCCTGAGCCTGGAAAAATGGCCTGGGATAGGAACCCCTACTCCTTGCCTCTGCTAGTTTGGGCCCTATTGGATGTGGAAGGCCTATCCTTAGAATTACTTCAATAGGTGGCCTTGTATTCTTCTACCTTCTTCATGTAGGCCTCTGTTTTGCCACCAAACAGCAAATTTTTCTCAGATGGAAAGTCCATAGTCTTGGCCTGGGTGTCCAAGGTCAGGTTTGTGGCCCTGAGCCAAGCAAATCTCCTAAGGAAGACAGATAGTGCATCAACCTGGCTGCAGAATTGTTAGTGTCCACAGCCATGTGGAACTGGTATTTTGTGGCATCTAGAGATGCTCTTATTGTATCCTGTAGGTCCAACGCCACCTCACCTGGCACTCTGTCAGCCAGGGCTAACGTTGTATTCCAGAGTGCCTTCTGGTATTGCACTGCATAAGCCATATAGTTGGCCTGTCTAAGTATGAGAGAAGCAGCCATATACCCTTTTTTCCAAATTGCATCCATCTTCCAAGAATACTTATCTGGAGGATGGGTAGAGAAAGGGAATTCTGGCTTTGTCACAGGCAGCAGCCTGCACAACTCCTTCAGGGTCAGGGTGGCTGAATAGAAAATCAGCTGTTGTCCTATCAAGCTGATATTTTTTATCAGCTTTTTTGTCAACTCCTGGAATAGAATTAGGAGTTTGGAATATTTGTAATGCTGCCTTTTTTAAGGACTTATGCATAGGCAGTAGTAAATGTTTTGTGGGGGCTAGCCCCATCATATCCAAGAATTCTGCTTCCTCCACATCCTCCTCTGTCTCCTGCAGAGGGAGGCGGAGTGTTTCCATCATGCTTTTAACAAAAGCATAATGTGAGGTATAATCCTCGGGACTCCTGGGGGGGAACCAAGCTCCTGTTTCTGGAGAAACCTCTGGATCTATCGGTTCCTCCTCAAAGTCATCATCCTCCTCCTCAGGAAAGGAGGCCTGCGGTTCCTGAGAAGGTGGAACTGGCACAGGAACCGGGGCAGTCGGTATTGGAACTGCAGATTGCAGTGCTTGCAAGACCTGTAAGGCCTTGGCAATGTCCTCAGCTGAGGGCATACCAGTTTTGTTAGCTGGGAGCTCCTTAGCCTTCTCGGCTAGAGGCGCAGCGACATGCTTTTCCTTACATTTTTTCTTAAGTGGAACAGGTTCAGTCCCTGAGTCCACTTACCTTTTTGACTTACCCTGCTCAACTTTATCTGATCCTTTATCAGGATCCTGGGCTTTACCTCCATCCTTTCTTGTGCCAGAGGTGGAGGAACCACTTTCACCAGTATTAGTAGAAGCAGAGGCCATTTCTTTCAAAATTTTGGACCTTTTCTTGAGAGTTTTAGGAAAAAAAATGTTTTACAAATATCACAGTTTGCAAAAATATGGCTAGTGCCCAGACAAAAAAAAAAAAAAACACACAATGAATGTCTGTCTGCTTTAGCTATGATCTGACCACAAGACTCACACAATTTGAAACCAGTGGGTCCTGTGCATTTCTCAGGCTTAACAACAGGTGCCTCTGACATTGAGCAGGAATCGCTAAAGAAAATATATCAAATTATCGGTTCCTTAGAACCGAACATTTCAAATATAAATAACCGCCAACGGTTCCGGGAACTGGGCACTACTCAGTTCCTGACAGAAAAGGGGACCAAGAAACCAACAATTTTAAATAAAACTTAAACAATTATGTGGGGTTAAGGAACTGACCGCAAGAACCAACAATTATAGCAAAATTGAGGTAAAAACCTCACTAGAAATAGCAGAACCCTCGGTTCCAAGAAACCGTGAAGGAATTGCTAATCACACAAAATATTCACACAAATTACAAAATAAACTAAAATCAAAGCAGCAGTCTGAAATGTGTATATATACATATATAAAAACACTACTTATTGACCAGATAAACAGATTTTGAAGAGGTTGAAGGAGAGCTCTCCGGGACGTCTTCACTAGGCAGGCGGAGTAAATAATCTGAAGCACTCAAGAGTGCAGCAGTTGCTAGGGCAGCAGTTTGAAATTGGCATGAGCCAATTGAGTGTTCCATCATTGGCATATAATTCCATCTCTCCGGGCAGTCCAACACAGGAGGCTGACTGCTTCAGTTTAATCATAATGAGTGATTCCTGGGATTAGAAGAACTTAATTGTAACAGGCTGCCCCTCCTGATTAGGATCGGAGGAGACAAAGAGCTTTTTGGATTGTCTGAAGTCCTTGATTATGTCTAGGCAAAACCTAAGGACTCTCTTAACATCCAGATGAAGGAGAGTATGCTCTCCTTCATACTTGAAGTGGGCAAAGTATGTAGGCAGCACAAGTGGCTGGTTAAGGTGGAACTCTGACACCACTTTCAGCAGAAACCTGGGGTGTTTACGGAGCACAACCTTTTCCTTATAGAAAACAGAATACAGAGGATCTGTGACCAAGGCATGGATTTCAGATACTCTGCGAAAAGAGGTGATGGCCACTAGAAATGCTGCTTTCCAAGTTAGAAACTTCAAATCATATATTGCAAGGGACTCAAAGTGCTTGCAAGTCAGCATATCCAGTACAAGATTGATATCCCAGGCGGCCACTGGCTTCATGACAGGCGGCCTTGTGTGTAGGATGCCCTTAAGGAACCTCTTGAGCTGTGGCAGCTGTGCCAGGTAGAGGAAACCTATGGGCTCATGGTATGTGGAAATAACACATTGGTGACCTTTCTTGTGGAATACTAAAGGTCAGCATTAGAAAGGTCTAGCAAGTACTCCAGAACCTGGTCAGATGGGCATCCAAAGGGGTCCAGGTGGGTTTTGGAGCACCAGATGAAAAATGTTGCCACTTGGTTGTGTAAGTTTTTCTAGTAGAAGGCTTACGAGCTGCCAAAAGTATGTCAGAGACCCTATGAGATACCTTGTACCTTTTTTTTGTGTCTGTGTGTGTGTGTGCGTGTGTGTTATTTATCTCCCCTGCATCCCCATCTGCCACTCCTTCGGGCCAATTACCCAAGGACTCTCACCTCTCATGTCTCTGCTACTGATCCCGACCCCACATCACAGTTACCTCAAGGTAACCAAATGTAACCCTTTGTCGGGTGGGTCCTCCTCTTCCAAGGAGAAAGGGCCTGGCAGCCAATGGCGTTGTCCCTGGGTGCTGCTGAAGCTGGGTCAGCTGTTGCAGAGTTCCAAGGAGGCACTGGTCCAGGTGGCCATCATCCGGTAGGTGGAGACACCATTTTTCTGTATTTTTCCTCTGATTCCCCTATTATGGCTGCATCTGAGCTTCCCCTGGTCTCCACTGGGGGCCACTACAGAGTGACGCCTCTCCCCAGCCCACCCCAGGACAGAAATGGAAATGACGTACTTACCGTAATTATTGATCTTCTTGGACAGTCTCCATCACTCATTCACACTAGTGGGATAGCGCTGGAGGTGCTAGGACCAAGTGGGAGCCTAAAGTTTTCAGAAGGGTCGGCACCGAGAGAGGACCACGCATGTGCGGCACCGCAAGACTAGCTCACGCCTGTGTAGGCTATCTCAGCGTCGACCCTCCAACCGCCTCAGTACCTTTTCGACTGAGGAGATGCAGAGTGACTAATGAGAATAACTCATCCTGAGTTTCTGGGCCTGAGAGGGCCCAGATGGCCTTTGCAAGAAAGGCTAAAAAATAATGTCCTCACAGTCTGAATCATAGGACCATGAAGACCAGGAAAGAAAATGAATGAACCCAGGGGATGGTGGGTGAGCGTGTGAATGAGTGATGGAGACTGTCCAAGAAGATCAATAATTACGGTAAGTATGTAATTTCCATATCTTCCTGGACTAAGTCTCCATCACTCATTCACACTAGTGGGAGAGTACCAAGCTAAAACCAACAACCCTGAGTAGGGTGGTAGGAGATAAGGTTCACTCAGAAAGGACAGCCAAGGACTGTCCTGTTAATAAAGAGAGCTGTCTTGTAAGAGCATCTATAACATAGTGCCTACAAGATAAACGCTCGAGTTGTAACTTGTCACCTTGCCGACGACTACAATGGGCATAAAATGAAAGTCTGCCAGGCAGCTGCAACCACTCTAGGAGTGCGGCAAGGACCTGGCCTCACAATTTGATCTAGGACCAAAATTAATCGTGTCGAAGACATGTACTACTGTAACATAAAGGGGCCTCAGGAACTGAAAGAGTCGGAGGTAAAGTCTACTGGTTCAGGGTAGACCGGAAAGTGCAGATAGAAACCCCCACTATCCAGTATGGTTGACCTGTAAACAACAGGTCCAGAAGCACTTGAACCCCTTACTTGGTGAGCAAGGGGGTCCAGGTGCGGTTAGCCCATCAAGGAGAATGGTCTACACTTAGTCACAGGATCTTCCTGATGGAAGGCCAAGCACAACTTAGAAGCCTCTCGTAGTGGTCTGGTAAAACCAGATCCTACCCACTGAATATTCCAAGAGGAATAATCCTGCCCCTGTGTGTACAACTGTAGCAGCAGTCTCTAAACTCAGGGAAGAAAGGAAAAAGGTGTACAGGAGGATGTGTCCACTGCGGAAAAAAACATTCAGACAGAAAAACACCAGGGGCTGGATTTCTAAGGTCAGTAGAGGCAGATGTGCGTCGAGGAGGGACACAGCAGGACCAAGTTAGGGCTAACCCATTTGTTGAAGTGACTGAAAGAGGCAGTGACTCAATGTGGTGAGGCACTAGCCACTCTGGCTTTCCTGAAAGGAGTAGGAAAGGATTCTAGTTCATTTGCTGAAAAAGAAACATCACCACTCCCTCTTGCACTTGAAGAGGATAGCTTCATGAGCGACTGGCATGGACTAGAGCGCAGGAACCGAAGGTGTGAATATTTGAGAAGCTTCCTCAGAAAAAGGGACCTACTTGACCATCTGTCAAGAAGGAGAAATTGCCTGTTAAATTAAGCAAGCAAGGAAGCAGGAACCTGAGTTCTGACTCGGTGGAGAGTCGCTTCTGCTACTATGAGGCTCTGTTCAAGAGAGAGAAAGCCTGATAAAAAGAAAAGGAATTAACAGACTGGGCAGTCGCCTAGGTCTAGGAAATGTCTTGAATGAGAGAATCTCTCAGAGAAAGAGATGACCCATATTGTCGCGGATCGGACTCCCGTAGAAAGAAGAAATCAGGTACTTTTACGTATCCTGGAGACAGGCGCCTCAGGGGCTGAGGAGGAATCTGATCAGATCCCCAAAAAAGGGGGTGCAGTAATTCGCTAGGCCCTGTGCTGTGATAAAAACCATATGATATAAATTTTTATTTTTATTTTTTTAGTCCGAGCCTAACAAGGCCTTCAGGCTGCTATTCTGAAGATTGTCTTGATACAAAAAGACGAAGATGTTCTCCATCTGAGTGCGGAAAGAGCCTGAGTGTCCAAACTGAAATCATGACCGGACTAACAGTCACAGCTGGAGAGAAGTTAACCACCTGTGCCAAAAAAGCCACCGAAGAGGCAATATTACAAGGGGGCTATATACCCCTATCAAAGGAGCGGAAGAGTCAGAGCGGCCCCGACCATTAAATTAAAATGTTCCACAGAGTGTAACTGTCTTGACGATTGAAAAAGTCTAGACACAGAAGAGTATGGTCCACGGATGCAGTGTGAAATACAATAGTGAACCCCGTTACTGAGGAACTACTGAAATGATTTTCCATCACGGACTCTGAAGATGGAGATGACATGCCCTCCAGTATATAAAATGAGCCGGCCACTGCATTACTGACCAGAAGGCCAGGGAAAGACCCATCTAGATGCACTTCTACCCCAGAAGGACCTCCAAGAGAGGTCTAGGTCAGAGCCTCTAGAGACTCTGCCATCAGGAAGGATGTCGAGGAGCTTGGTACCATGTAGGGAGCAGATAAAGTGCTGAGCAGAATAAGATTCTGCTGGCAGAACTGTACAGCAGAGTTCCATAGCAGAAAAACACTGGATGACACAAGATCCCACATAGTCCACCACTAACTAAAATGTGTGGAAAAAATAATCCGCAGAACAGGAGTTCATTCTGCGGTAAACATCCCTCCACAAGTTCTGTGGAAAGGAATCTGAAAGGAAAAATGTGTCACTAATTCTGCCATACAGCACCCACTAGCACCCATGTGGCATCAGCAGCACTCGTGGCACAGGAGGGCACCGAGCAGTGCCTATGTGACCTGGGCAATACCCAAAAGCAGCCATGGCAGTATCTGCAGGTACTCCGGGCACCCATGTAGCAATGGCACTCGAGGGCACCTCCAACACCCATGGCACCAATGGCACCCATGGCACTCATGGCAAGAATAGCACCAGAGGGCATTAATGGCACCCATGGCACCTGAGGGCACCAGTGGCATCCATGGGCACCTATGGTGCCACCTGCGGCACCCACAGGTGTCACCCTGGTACCCAAGGCACCAGTGGCACCCATGGCACTGGAAGCATCCATGGAACCCATGGGCACCCACAGCGTCACCCACGGCACCCACGGGTGCTCCTGGCACCACCCCTGACATCCCTAGCACCCATGGCACCCGCAGGTGCATGGCACCACTGACGGCGCCGACAACCAGTGACAGCAAAGAGAGCACCCACAGCGCTGCACAGAGTGACAGTGCCAACCCACGGCACTGACCAAGGCCCCAAGGCTCAGTGCCAACCAAGGCACCGAGCATGGCGCCGACCAAGGCACCGAGTCATGGCTCCGAGGCACGGCGCTGACCATGGCACCGAGCCACGGCACCGACCAAGGCACCGAGCACGGCGACGACCATGGCGCTGAAGGAAAATGCCAATGGAAATCCTAAAAAGGGGAGAAGGAAAAAGGTGGTGCCCGTGCCGGCCCCTGCATGGAAAAGGGAGAGGGGGGTAGGCACGAGGGGTCGACATGATGGCAAAGGCACCCAGAGGGCACCTCACCATACGTGATCCAATCAGCCCGGCTCTGGTCCAACAGCTCAGAGGCCCAGAGGACCCGAAATCAGGAACAGAGTCAGGAAAACTGGAAAGTTGAACCCCCTGCTCCATAGAAGTGACCCAAAGGTGAAACTGCTCACCGGAGCCCCAGCGAGGACAGAGATGGAGCTCGGAGTCGAGAAAGCAGCCATTAGTAGCGGGGACAAGAGGATCCCACCAAAGTCGGTTCGGGCCCATCGCCCCTCCAGATGAACATTCCTCATGCAGACATACCAACGGGCAACCTCGAGCGGCACCGATTCTTCTTCCCCGAACGAGGAAGAGGAGCTCGGGGTCAAGCAGAGCCGGATCACCGGAACCGTTAAGATTTGTGCTTGGAGGACCGTCCTCCCCCTCGAGCACAGGACTGTCCATAGTCAGACACCTCCTATTAATTAAGGGCAGCGGACTGGATACAGCTCCTCTGCCATAAAAACTTTCAAACAAAGTCCTCCTATCGTCACCGCTACCATCTAAGGACGACTCCATTGATGGCAGGAAAGAATTTCTTTTTCTTCTTCTTCATAATCTTTTTCTTGTTCATAAAATAATAAATTACTACTTTAAAATATTAAAACATTAAGAGCTGTTGTCATATAGATGAAAACTTGACTCAGAAGGCGAGCGACGCCGACATCCAAAGCGCACTCGGCGGCAGGAGAAAGGAACTGAGGCAGTTGGAGGGTCGGCGCCAAGATAGCTACATAGGCACAAGCTAGTCTCATGCACGCGTGATCCTCTCTCTCGCGCCCAACCCTTCTAAAACTTTAGGTTCTTTGCTGGTCCTAGCACCTCCGCGCTATCCCACTAGTGTGGAATGAGTGATGGAGACTTAGTCCAGGAAGATCCCTTTTGTCAACCAGCATCTTGCTGACAGGAATCATGTTGAATGCAAGTTGCAGTTAACATGATTCCTGTGTGTTTCCTGGTCCTTTTTTTTTTTTATCTTATCGGGGGGCTTTGCTCCCTGAACCGCCCCCCACCCCTGTCTTTAGGATTATCAACTCCAGTCGGAGTTGATTTGGGGCGGGTGTGCAGGACTGGGAGACAGTGTGCCCCTGTCTCGGGCACACCAACACAGCGACCTGTTGGCAAAGTGTTGATTTGGCCAACAGGGTTGTAGTTTGCTGCGCTGGTGTCGCCATATGTGGGGCATACCAAGGAAAGATCATCAACCAGAGGCTCTGCCATAACAGAAGGTTTATTTACCACCCCTAGGGAGGAATCATCATCAAAGTTGTCCCCCAACCGAAGATCAGAATCAGGCTCAACATCATCTCCTATTAGTCCCGAAGGGACAGAATAGATAGGAAAGGGTAGAAAAAGGGGAGGAGGAGCTCCACAAATTGGAGTCGAAAACCTTGGTACCCCACGTGGCACCGCAGGCACTCCGGGCACCACAAAAGAAGGCGGCACTGAGAATACCGGTGGTGCCAGCACAGGATGTGGCTCCGGCACCAGAGGAGCCAGCGCCACTGAACCAGAGGTTCCCAACCCCCGACTCGCTGAGGAAAATCCTGAGAAATTCATGAGGAGATAAAGGCACCCCTGGTGCTGACCCCTGTGCCACAGCCATGTGAGAGGAAAAGCACCCGAGTGTGGCATCGACAGCACAGAAGAAAGCGCCATGTGACTAGCAAGCCCCAACCGCCCTGCCCGCAGGTCCGAAACCGAAAGGCCCGAAGGCCCAGATGATGGACTCTCTGGCTCAGGCAGACAGGACAATCGCCAAACCCACTGCTCCATAAGAGTGGCCCAATGGTGAAACTGCTCACCGGAGGACCCCAAGGGGGTGGGGAGGGACTCCATAGTTGAGGATGCTGGTCAACAGAAACAGAGGCTGGAGGAGACCATGGAGAGGATGGAGTCAGGTCCCTGCCACTGGTAACTGACGATCGATGCACAGACATACCAGAGGGTGACCTCGAGCGATATTGTTTCTTTTTTCGACCAGGAGGTCAAAGAAGAACTCGAGGCCAAACAGTGCCAAACCCTCAATGAGGATCGAGAATGGGACCGCTTCGTTTTGTGCTTCCGGGAAGACCGCCCATCCCCCCAAGCACTGGACTGCCTGTAGTCAGAACGCCCCCTCCGTAGAGGGCGGTAGAACAGACCCAGCCCTGCTGACAATACAGCTTTCATGCAAAGTCTCCCTACCATCACCTGCTCGTTCATGGTCGACTCTGTCGAAGGAGGGCTGAAGACTTCTTCTGACGAAAAAATCTTACTCTACTTTTTTTTTTAAACTGATAAAACAATAAATCTAATCAAATTTTAAGCGACTATAGCTGCTGTCATATAGAAGTGAAGATTTGACTCCTGGCAGGCAAGCGTCGTCGTCACTGAAGCGCACTCGACAGCGGGGAAAAAAGGAACTAAGAGGCGGTTGGAGGGTTGATGCCAAGGTAGCCTATATGGCATGAGCCAGTCACACAGCGCCACGCATGCACAGTCCTACCTCGGCGCCGGCACTCCTGAAGATTTTTGGATCCCGCTGGGTCCTAGCGCCTCTGGCGTAGTCCCATTAATGTGAATGAGTCTTGGAGACTTTATGCCCAGGAAGAGCAACTTATACCTAATCAGTTCGTAACAGTAAGGAGATTCACTGAAGAGGAGAAAACTCTGCCACTTGCTAGTGTTCTTCTGGACTGGGGTGAGACAGGAGAGAGGGTACAAAAGGTGGCAGTTGCAGATAATCTCACCCTGGATGAGATAATAGGGAACAATCTCCGAAGGGGGTGGTATGTGCAGTTACCTGCAGTCAGACGGCAAAGGCCAATTGTAGTTCCCTGGACCCCATAGACGCCCCTGTGGAAAACAATGGGAGGCTGGTTCCCCAACCTGTGTCTCCTGACATAGAGAATAGTGAAAGGGGGGGTAGGATTTCCCCACACAGAAGTTCACAAAACCGCTATAGAAGGTTATGCTAAGGAGGGAGGGGTAACCAATAGTCAAATGGCTAGGGATGGCAGAGACCCTGAATGCCTTGATGCTAGAGCTATGGACCCTAGTTTAGAAACTGAAGGGCACATGTCCTATGCCTTGGGAAAATGTACGGATTTTGCAGCCGCTCTGAAGACTGATCCTAGTTTAGAGAGGCTGAGGGTTTGTGCAGAATCTGACAGGACACAGGGAGGTGACATGGGACATAGGGTATTTTGGGACAATGGACTGTTGTATACGCAGGACATAAGGACAGACGGAGGGGTGATGGGCAGGCAGCCTGTCGTTCCCCATGGGTACCATGAGCGGTAGCTAAGATCGCTTATAATATCCCCATGTCCAGACATCTGGGAATCATGTGCATCACACAGTGACTGGCCCAGAATTTCTACTGGCCCAACTTCACTCAGCAGGTGATTGAATATTGCGGGTCTTGTCACCGGTGCCAACAAATAGGGAAGGTGGGTAGTAAAACCCAAGCCGCCCTAATTCCCTTGCCCATTGTGGAGGAGCCATTCCAGAGGGTAGGAATGGATATTGTGGGACCTATGAGTACTCCCAGCTCCTCTAGGAAGAGGTTTATCCTGATGGTGGTCAATTATGCCACCAGATACCCAGAGGCAGTCGTCCTTTCCTCTCTTAGGACAGACAAAGTGGCCGACGCCTTGCTAGGGATTTTCTCCAGTGTCGGGTTTCCGCAAGAAGTTATCACCGATTGAGGGGGTTCCTTCATGTCGGAGCGGATGAAGTGTTTGTGGGAGAAGTGTGGGGTAGTGCAGAGATGCACGACATCTTATCATCCAGAAGCCAATGGGCTTGTGGAAAGGTTTAAAGGTGTCCTAAAACCAATGCTCCAGGCATTTGCTGAACAGCATGGGAGGGTTTGGGAGAAATACCTTCCTCACCTGTTCTGCGCATACAGGGAGGTGCCCCAAGAGTCGACAGGGTTTTCCCCCTTCAAACTCTTATATGGACGCAGGGTGCGTGGGCCCCTAGACTTGGTCTGGGAAGACTGGGAAGGCAAGCACACTGCCCAGGGAACTCCCATAGTGGACTATGTCCCAAAGTTTAGGGAAAAGCTGAAGGAGCTTATGGGAGCAGCTCAGAGCAACCTCTTAGCCGCCCAGCAGAAGCAAAAGGTCTGGTATGACTGCAAGCCAGAACTCGCTCATACAGTGTAGGTCAGGAAGTCATGATCCTAATTCCGGTCTGGAAGGATAAGCTTCAGGCCGAGTGGGCAGGACCATACAAAGTAGTCAGACAAGTGAATGATGTAAACTATATTGTGGAACTGCCTGACAGGAGACATACTTATAGAATGTAACATGTCAACATGATGAAGCCATATGCATATAGGGCTGACATGGTACTTGCATTGTATGGTCCTGGGGAGTGGACGGATGAAGACCCCCTACTGGGCTTGCTGGTGGAAAGCAAGCAGGAGTCCTCTGTGGAGGTAATCAAACTGTCACCCCAGTTGACACCAGAACAGTGCCAGGAAGTGAGGGAGATCTTAGCAGGCTTTGCCCCTTTGTTTATGGCCAAGCCTGGATGTACCCACTTAGCAACACATGACGTAGATACAAGAACGCAAGCTCCCATCCAACGGACAGCCTACCGGGTGTCTGAGGCCATCCTAAAGGATACTAGGAGGGAGGGAGGTGGCAGAAATGCTGGATTTAGGGGTAATCCAGAAATCCCACAGTCCCTGGGCCTCACCCGTAGTCCCTGTTCCCAAGCCGGATGGCTCTACTCACTTCTATGTAGACTATCATGGACTCCATGCAGTCTCGAAGTCTGACACCCACCCAATGCCACGGACGGACAAACTACTGGACAAGTTGGGAGGGGCAGCATATCTCACCACCACTGACCTGACAAAAGGGTATTGGCAAGAGGAGATAACTGATAGAGCTAGGAAGAGGTCAGCCTTCATCACTCCAATAGGGTTATTCGAGTTCAGGGTAATGTCTTTTGGAATGAAGAACGCCCCTGCTATTTTCCAAAGGTTTGTGTACCACATGTTACATGGTACTGAAGAGTACGCTGTGGCATACCTGGATGATATTGCCATCTTCAGTGCCAGCTGGAAGGAAATGAAAATTACGTACCTACCATAATTCTTGATCTTCTTGGACGAGTCTCCACCACTCATTCACACTATTGGGATCTGCGCCGGAGGCACTAGGACCCATCGGGAGCAAACTTTTTGCTGGAGGGTCGACACCAGAGATGGCGCCGTGAGCACTAGCTTGCGCGGCAACGACTATCTCGGCGTCGACCCTCCAACCGCCTCAGTACCTTTTTTACCAAGGAGGTGCAGCGCAACTAACGTAAAGAGTAACCTAACCTTAAGACCGGACATAAGATAGTCCGGGCGACCCGTGTAAGAAGGGTCAACAAAGAAGTCTTCACAGCCTAAAGATTTGAGGGAGTGAAGACCAACACAGTGGTGAGCTCGGGGGATGGAGGGTGGGCGTGTGAATGAGTGGTGGAGACTCGTCCAAGAAGATCAAGAATTACGGTAGGTACGTAATTTTCATATCTTCCTGGACATAAGTCTCCACCACTCATTCACACTATTGGGAGAGTACCGAGCTAATAATCCCCCGAGAGGGCGGCAGGAAGACCAAGAGCTCACGTTTCTAGGACAGAAGTCCATTAAGGATAGTTCTGCAGAGGTGGAATATCGCCTGGCATGAACATCAGTGCATAATGCTTAACGAAGGTATGCACTGAGCTCCAGGTGGCGGCATTGCAGATGTCTGCAATGAACATTGCGAATTTCCGCTAGGGATGCCACGACCGCTCTGGTAGAGTGAGCGTAAACCCTACCTTCCAATTTAACCTGTGACATGGAATAGCAATGTCGAAGACATGCCACTAGCCACGATGAGAGGCATCTTATAGCGACAGGTTGACCCAGCCGGGTCTCGCTGAAGGAAACAAACAGTTGTTGGGCTTTGCGAAAATCCTTGGTTCTATCTAGATAGAAACGCAAGGCTCTCTTAACATCCAAGGAATGAAGAGATCATTCCCCTTCATTTTGGAAGTCTGCAAAGTAAGAGGGAAGGACCAAAGGTTGGTTTAGATGGAATTCCGACACAACCTTGGGAAGAAATTTAGGATGAGTGCGAAGAACTACTTTGTCCTTATGGAACACAGTATACGGAGGGTCCGTAACCAGGGCATGTATCTCAGAGACCCTGCGGGCTGAGGTAATGGCCACTAGGAAGGCCGTCTTCCAGGTGAGAAATTTTAGCTCACAGGTAGCCAGAGGTTCGAAAGGTTTCCGAGTGAGCATGTCTAGCACAAGGTTAATGTCCCAGGCTGCAACCGGACGTCTTATAGGGGTCGGTATGCAGAATTCTATAGAAATCTCTTAACCATAGGTAACTGAGCCAGAGACAAAGAAGAAAACGGCTCATGATACGCTGAAATGGCACTAAGGTGAACTTTGACTGTAGAGTACTGAAGACCTGAATTTGAGAGGTCCAAAAGGTACTCAAAACCTTGTCTGGTGGACAGGAAAGGATTCCAAGAGGACTTTGACACCAGAGCGGCAGCTTCCCACTTAGGCGTGTAAGTTTTCCGAGTAGCTGGCTTCGAGCAGCCAGAAGAATGTCTGAAACTCTTGAAAGACATTGAACCGTTCACTTCTACTCTTCAGGAGCCAAGCGTGAAGGTGAAGCGATCTCAGGTTGGGATGGACCACTGGACCCTGAGTCAACAGGTTCATCTGCAGGGGAGTGGTCTCGAGGGCTGCCAACATATTGTTAAGTAGAGGAAACCATAGTTGTCGAGGCCAAGAGGGAGCAATGAGAATCATCTTGGTCCCCTGGGACTCGAATTTGAGAAGTACTCTCTGAATTAGAGGAAGAGGCGGAAAGGCGGAAAGAAAGCGTTTTGTCCACCACAGCCTGAACGCATCCTGACAGAAAATGCCAGGCCCTGGATTTCTGGAGCAGAAGAGAGGCAGTTTTGCGTTGAGTGGGGATGCAAAAAGGTCCAGGTCTGGAGTTCCCCACTCTTCGAATAGTGATTGAACTATGGTTGAGTCGAGAGACCACTCGTGAGGATCTGCCTCTGTTCTGCTGAGACGGTCCGCCAAGTCGTTTTGTACACCTGGCAGGTAGACTGCTTGAATTAGAGATTTGTGTTCCAAGCACCACTCCCACACCCTCATCGCTTCCCTGCATAAGGGGTAAGAGTGAGCACCGCCCTGCTTGTTGATGTAATACATCACAGCTTTATTGTCCGTTTGAAGGAGAATGTTCTTGTGACAGAGGATGTCCTTCAAAGCCCGGACCGCATAAAGGACGGCTCTCATCTCTAGGACATTTATGTGAAGCTGGGCCTCGAGTTGAGTCCATACACCTTGAGTGTGGAGAGAGCGACAATGGGCTCCCCATCCCGTTAGCAATGCATCTGTGGTGATGGAGATTTGATGATCCAGAGGAGCAAAGGGGAAATCCTTCCAGGAGATTGCTCTCTTGAGACCACCAGGTGAGAGACCTCTGTAAGGGTTCTGTCACCTTGATGGGATAAGACTGTGGGTGAGTGGTTGGGGACCACTGGCAGTGAGCATCCATTGGGTGGTTCTCATGTGGCCGAGCTAGGGTACAGTGAACACTGAGGATGCCATGAGGGCCTAACATACGTTGCATTGAGAGAGCTGTAACTGATCTGTTCTCCCCAATGTAACGGCCATCTGAAGGATATCGAGCCTTCTGTCCTCTGGAAGGAAAGCCTTCTGAAGAGATGTCCAGTAGAGTCCCTATGAAAAGGAGTCTCTTGAGGGCTGCAACTGTGACTTCTTTAGATTCAGCAGAACTCCCATGGACGAAGAAGGCTAGAGGCCATCTGAACGGCTTCCAGGGTCCCCTGTCTGGAAGGGCTTGCTAGGAGCCAGTCGTCCAGGTAGGGAAACACTCGGATTCCGAGCTTCCTGAGATGCGCTGCGAGAACTGCACAACACTTTGTAAAGACTCGCGGCGCCGAGGATAGCCCAAAGGGCAGGACTCTGAACTGATAGCCCAGAGCCACAAACCTCAGGAATTTGTGATGCCTCGGGTGAATAGGAATGTGCTGGTAAGCGTCCTGCATGTCCAGGGAGACTAGCCAGTCATGTTGATGAAGCAAAGGTAACAGGGTTCCTAGAGAAATCATTTTGAATTTCTCCCTGGGGAGAAATTTGTTTAGCTTTCTGAGGTCTAGAATGGGGCGCATACCCCCAGACTTCTTTGGAACCAGAAAGTAGGGAGTAGAACCCTGTGTTTCGCTGATGCAGAGGCACCAGTTCTACTGCCCTGTTGTTCAGAAGGCCCTGGATCTCGGCGAGAAGGTCTGACTGAAGGATTGACAGCCTGGGTTGTCGCTTGGGAGGACGATTGAGGGGTCTCCAGAAAATTGAGAGAATACCCTTGCGAATTATCCAAAGGACCCATTTGTCTGAGGTTATGGACTTCCACTGGTTGTAGAAGTGCATCAGACGACCTCCCACCGGAGAGGAAAAGTCCACCTCGGGCAGTGGAGATGGAACTTGGGCCAGCAACTCATAAGGTAGCGCTGGGCGCTTTGGGCCCTTGCGCTTTCTGTTGTGTCTTCTTTTGAGGTTGGGCAGGTTGGTTCTTATGGAAACTTCCTCTGCCCCTACCTCGAAAGGACTGACGATTATGAAACTGACGTTTACCGACATGCCCTCGAGGGGGGTAGGAGGGGGTCGAGCCAGCTTAATGGCCGACCTAGTCTTCTGAGTAGCCTCTAGAGCTTGCTCTACCTGAGGACCAAAAAGATACGAGCCGTCAAAGGGCAACGCCATCACCTGCTGCTGTGCATCATTCGTGAAGCCCGAAGTACGCAGCCAGGAGTGACGGCGAGTACAAATACCAGCGGCTGCTGAACGAGAAGCAGTGTCGAAAGCATCCATGGCTGCTTTGACCTGTTGGTTATTAGATTCAATACCTCTGGTAATGGTCAGAAGAAGCTCTGACTTAGAGTCCGAGTCCGGAAGAGCTTCAACCATTTGCTTGATAGAGTGCCACAGGATATACTCATACTGAGAAAAATAGCCCTGGTAACTGGCAATACGCATACTTAAAGTGGACGCAGCAAAGACTCTCTTACCTAATGTATCAATCTTATGAGACTCTTTGTTAATAGGTCGAGCTGTAGTAGCTTGAGGAAGAACGACCTTATCATTCTCTGCCAGGACTACAATAGGATCCGCAAAGGCTTGAGATGCCAAAATGGGACGATCCTTGGGGGCTGAATATTTCCTATCAATGGATTTAGCCACCGAAAGGGTAAGAGCAGGATTATTCCATACCATTTGAGACAGCGTCTCGAAGGAAGGTTGAATCGGAGGAGTCAAATCCGTAGGGATCTCCGAAGCATGAAGATATTGGAGTCTTAACCGCTTCCCAGGATCGATGTCTGTAGTCTGGAGAGAAAGAGTGGAGCTCAGGTTCTTCAACAGAGACTTAAAGGACAGGTCCTCGACCACAGGCTCTGTAGCAGTGAAAGATCCTGCTTCATCCACTTCATCACCCAACCGAAGGTCTGGGTCAGGCTCAACGTCATCTCCTGATAGTCCAGGGAGGACTGTTTGGACAGGAAGGAGTGTAATACAGAAAAGGAAGGAAGAACTGAGAGGAAAGTGGAGTCCTCGAGGTTCCAGCCCGAGGAGGCAAAGCGGGACTAAGCGGCACCAAGAACAATGGTGCCGAAAGCCACCTGGGTGCCGGATGGTGCCGAAGACAGGCGCCGAGAGAGCGCAGGCACCGCGGGAGGCGCCGACAAGCCCTGCGATGCCGCAGATGGCACCGACAAGCCCTGCGATGCCGAAAACGGTGCCAACAAGCCCCGCGACGCTGAAAATGGCGCCGACAAGTCCCGCGACGCCACAGACGGCGCCAAAGGCGCCAAAAGCATCTCAGGACCCTGAGAAACATGGTTAGAAGGGAAAATAGCAGGAGATAAGGGCATCGGTGTGGCCCCCTGCGCCGCAGCCATGTGAGGGGGGGAACACCTAAGCGCGGAGTCGTCGGCACCGAGGAAGGTGCCGCGCGACCAGGAAAGTCCAACCACCCTACCTGGTCGCCCGACAAGCCCGAAGGCCCACGGGCAACCGAGCCAGGTAGCAGAACCAACCTCCGAGCCCACTGCTCCATAAGAGCGGCCCACTGATGAAACTGCTCATCTGAAGACCTACCAATAGGCAGGGTAGGACTCCGATGCCGAAGATGGCGGCTACCGGAAGCAGAAGTTGGCGACTCCGAAGGAGGAGACCGACAACTAGCCACGATAACACAGCGTCGACGCGCAGACATATCAGCGGGCGACCTCGAGTGATGCCTTCTCTTTTTAGACCTGTGGGCCGAAGAAGAGCTCGAGGCCGAACGGTGCTGAGAATGCGACCGTTTGTTTTTATGCCTCCGGGGGGACCGCCCATCCCCCCGGGCATTGGACTGACTGTTGTCGGACCCCCGTTCGGGAGAAGGAGGCGGACCGGACCCAGCCCGACTGACTGAACAGCTTTCATACGAAGTCTCCCTACCGTCACCTGACCTGGTCATGGTCGACTCCGTCAAGTAGGCTGAGACTTCTTTATTGTATATTAAAATATAATAAACTTAAGCGATACTATATCGAGATAATACTACAAAAAAATAAACTGAAAACTATGCTGCTAGTTTGAAGTTTGACTACCGACAGGCGGCGTCGTCGGTGCAGCGCACTCGTGAGGCGGGAAAAAAGGAACTGAGGCGGTTGGAGGGTCGACGCCGAGATAGTCATTGCCGCGCGAGCTAGTGCTCGTGGCGCCGTGCCTCGCAGCGCCATCTCTGGTGCCGACCCTCCAGCAAAAAGTTTGCTCCCGATGGGTCCTAGTGCCTCCAGCGCAGATCCCAATAGTGTGAATGAGTGGTGGAGACTTATGTCCAGGAAGATCACCAGTCCCACCTGAGGGAGGTGTTGGGCAGGATACAGAGGCAGGGCTTGCTGTCAAGGCTGAAAAGTGCCAAGTGGCCATGGTGGAGGTGACATACCTAGGATATGTAGTAGGGCGGGGGCAGCTTCATCCTAATCAAGCCAAGGCTGAGGTGATAGAGGCATAGCCCAGGCCAGAAACCCAGAAGCAGGTTTGGAGTTTCCTAGGGCCCGCTGGGTACTATCATAACTTTGTACAAAATTACAGTACCCTGGCAGCTCCTCTATCTGCCCTGCTAAAGAAAGAATGTCTAAAAAGGTAAAATGGGAACCAGTCTGTGAATGAGCCTTTAAACGGCTAAAGGAGGCACTGTGCAGTGATCCTGTGTTGGCCAGTCCAGACTACAGTAAGCAATTTGTAGTCTGGACAGATGCCTCAGATGTGGGGATTGGAGCAGTTCTCAGTCAGACCTCTAACCAGGGGAAAGATCACTCAATAGTGTACCTTAGTAAAATGTTGCTTCCTCGGGAGCAGGCCTATTCCACAGTCAAGAAGGAGTGCCTTGCACTGGTATGGGCCCTGAAGAATTTAGAGCCGTACTTCTATGGGAGGCACTTTGAGGTACAGACCTATCATAACACCCTGGTGTGGCTGACGCAAATGGGGAAGATGAATGATCGTCTTTTGAGATGGAGCATTGCCTTACAGGGATACAATATGATCATTACCCACAGGGCAGGGTCAACAAATGCCAACGCAGATGGGCTATCTCGACAGTTAGAGCAAAGAAATGAAAATTACGTACATACCATAATTGTGATATTTCTGTGTATCTTCACCATTCATCACTATTGGGTATAGCGCACTGGAGCTAGGACCCCATGGGAGACTTTTTTTTTGTCATGGGCAGAGCCGGTGCCAGGGCCAGTGCTGCCCTCGAGGCCAATGTTCCATGTGGCGCGCGAGGTTTGGCAGTTAGCCGTTGTCGACTTCGCCCCAGCCCCAGTTCTGACACGCTGGAGAGTGTACAGAAGGGAAGGTGGGTTAAGGCAAGAGAGCCTAAGTGACAGATAAAAAGAAATGAAGAATCACCCAAAAGGAGAAATAAATGACTAAGACGACAGAAAGAAGGAGACTTAAAAATGAAATTGGGGAGAGGGGTCCCGAACCTCTGTAAGGAGAAGAAGGAGAAGGAAAAGGGAAGGAAAGATAAGGAAAGGGAGGGGGGAAAAAAGAGTAGCACACCCTCAGAAGCGGAGTAGCACATAAGCCTTTTTAGGGAATAAAGTCCAGACCTGGGCTATAGAGTTCAGTTGCAAGACATGATGTGAAGCAGCCTAGGTCTGAGGACCAACCACTAGGGAGTGCAGGCTGAAGGTGCATCTCAACTCTCCCCCCTCATTCCCAAAATAAGGGGGGGATTTTAACAGCCAAAGGCTTAGCGGAAAAAGGTGTGGGCTCAAATTTTGAGCCCACAAAAAATAAAAATATTGAAGGGGGGAGACAAAAGAGGATGCCCCCCCACTCCGCGACTCCCTAGGTAAGGGAGCAGAGAAGGGAAGGCCCCCTCCAATCTGTATAAGACCTCAAAGGAAGTCACCCCTGTGTGTCTCCACAGTCCCCTCCCGCCTACACGCAAGGGAGAGGACAACGAGGAAAGGAAAGACACAAAGGGGTAGGGGTGGAGTCCAGAGACTGAGGCCCTGGGGGAAGGAGGGTGGGATTTAGTGATGAATGGTGAAGATACACAGAAAGATCAACAATTATGGTAAGTACATCATTTTTATTATTTTATCTGTGTCAATCTTCACCATTCATCACTATTGGGTGAGTACCGAGCCCCCCCCCCGAGAGTGTGGCCCTTAGCCTTCAGTGGGTGAGATACTGCAGGAGAGAACCCTTACAGGCCTGGAGAGGCCTGAGACTGGTCTGGGTGAGACGGGGTTCCCCCAATGGGGGAAGGAAGGCGCCCTGAGATCCGCCATCTTATCCATCGGGAGAAGAGATGGGTTCTCCAGTAGATGGAGTAAATCACCCTACACCTGGCCAGGGGTGACAACCTGGATAGGCGAAGCCATGCTGTCCGCCTATGGCAGAGTGCTGTTCCAGCCACTCTGGATGCTACCTCATTGGCAACATAAGATGCCCTTGCTTGGTGCTTTGCTAGCTCCAGGCCCTGCACAGAGAGAGCAATGGCTTGCCTGGTTTCCTCTGAATCAGGCATCGAGGCTAGGAGCTGTCCTAGCCTGGACCACAAGAACCTGTCATAGGCTGCAAAGTGGGCCTGATGTGCTGTGACTGACAGAGAAATCCATGCCGAGTAGAACACTCGTCTCCTCCAGAAATCGAAATCCACAGAGTCCAAATCCGGGGAACGGTCATGGTAAGGGGCGCAAGACCCCGAGAGGGTGTCCAGGGAAGTCAATCCCGAAGGGGGAAGAGGCAGAGTACCTGGAGACCCGGGGGAGCGCAATATTGCTGGTGTAGGTCCCTTGGGGCTGGTATTGTGAAAAGGGACGTAGCCAGAGCCGATGTGACGCTTTCTGAAAAGGAATAGGCCAGGCGGGAGCCACCAGGTGGGCCGCACTGTACTCGCCTAAGAAGGCGCATGTCACATGCTCGGGATTGCTGATTGGGGCCGGGGTAAGGTGAAGCTCATCCAACATCCTCGAAAGGAAGTGCTGATAGAAGGACAGATCAGACGCTGGGGAGATGTGGACCGAAGGTTCCTCTCTCTCCGTAGAGGGAGAAGAGGAAGAAGAAGAGCTCCCAGGTTCAGGGTCTGGCTGCACAGGAGTATGGTGAAACACCTGCTGGTCTAGGGCATGGTGATAGGCAGGAAAATGTGAAGCCGAACCTCTGAACTGTTCCCAGGTAAGAGGTCTGCGAGGACCAGGAATACCTGGGACCACTGGGGATGGAGACAGAGGCTCAGGCACAGGCTCCTGGCAACAGAAGAATGGTCTCTGTCAGGGCAGGGGGGCCAACAGGAAACCCTTCGCAAGGAGGGGGACACAAAGGCCGCTGCAGCTAACAGCCGTTCAACTGGGTTGGAATGGTCAGAGCTGTGCCCAAAGGAAGAAATCCCCCCATGAGGTAACCGGGACCGTGTGAGCCCAGAAGGATGGCCCCTGACCGCAGAAGTAAAAGTTCCCCTCGGGGACTCCTCCAGGGAAAGGCGAGGGCCTACGCTTCGGCTCCTATCAGAACTCGGCTGAGCTCTAGGAAGGGCTTGCTGCGCCACACCTCTACCTCTCAACCCTTTGGAGTGAGAAAGGGACCTTGTCCTCTTAGCCACCAGCCTAGGTAGCTGGCACCTCCGAGCAGCCTCCGAGGAGTCCACCCATGGAACCGTACCCTCCCCCTCCTGATGCGCCCTGGGCTGCCCCAAACTTGGGCTGTCCAAACACACCAAGGAGGGGGGTGCCTCAACTGGAGGAAGAGTCATACTAGTGACCCCAGGCTGCGCAGCAGTAGTCACAGAGACTACTGCTGGCTGGTCAGACCCCCTGACCCTGAGGTCCACTGGCGAGAGCTGATTCCCAGAAGGAGGCTGAGTGGGGGCCGAGGTGCTGGAAACAGAGGGGTCCAAAGATTCCGAGGAACCTGGGAGCCATTCTGGATCAGACCCAGAGTCTGCCTCTGAAGAAGGCAGGCTCTGAGGTCCGATGCCAGACAACCCCATGGACCCCTCCAGTTCCCAGACCCCGAGGCCAGGCACCCTGGGATTCGACACCACCAGAAGGAACCACAGTTCCACGCCTGGCACCGACACCCACCCAGGCACCGTGAATGGCCCAGGAGTTGGGCCCGACCCCGAGTACGGCCCCACGGTCCCCCCCCCAGCGCCGCAAAGTGCCAAACCCAATGTGGCACCGCGCTTGACTCCTAACACCCACCCTGGCACCACGAGCAGCACCAAAGTCAGGCGCGGCCCCGAACACGGCGTTGTACAACACTCCCACGCCAAAGGCAGAATCGCCCCCGACCACGGCGCCAACCCCATCCCCATCCCCGGCGCCGCAAGTGTTGCCGAGGACAGGGACGGTGCCGGCTCCTGCCCCAGTGCTGCGCACGGCGCTGGGACCAGAACCAGGCCCAGAAACATCCAGACTACCACCCCCGACTCCACTGAGAACCCTGACTCTGTAAAGCAGCATCAGAGATGACGGCAGCACTGAGAGAAAGCCCGACGCCGACTGCGGTGCCGCACTCAAAGCCCTAGGTGCCACGAATGGCGCCAGGGCCAAAAGCGGAGCCACTAGACGCGCCAAGGATGGTGCCGGGCCAGGCCTAAAGGGCCTGGAACATGAAACCGAGGGAGCCTTCACCACCGAAGCAACGACTGCTGATGTGGTGCCTCCCGACTGACCCCCGAGGGCCAGCCTGAGCCTCCTGCACCGTGGAAGAAACCCCCGCTGTGGCAAGGCTAGAAGAGGTGGGGGTTCCCTACTCCTTGGGCCGTATAGGACCGGGAGGGGACCCGGAGGAAGGTCCAAGAATCCTGGCCTTGGCCTGACAACTGCGCATTCGACCTCCGAAAGTCAGCGGCATATGTCCAACCTTCAATGCGCAGTTCTCAATCACACGGCAGTCCATGGAGGAACAAATGTCACAGTTATCCATATCGTGGTTGGGGCCAAGGCAGGAAAGACAATGGTCATGCTGATCCGTTATGGAATAAAGGCGGCCACAGGGGCACCGACGCATAGGGGGCCGCCCTGCCTTCGACGTCTTCTTGCCCCCAAGCGGGAACATGACTGAGCGGAAAAAATAAACCAAACACAGTACTCGACGCTGCTTAATAAAAAGGAAAGATTTTACCAGTACTTGAAGCGATGTCGAGTAGGTGAGCAGAACCGAGGCAACTGGAAACACTAAAGAACGACGGACTAGGCAGCAAACGTTTAGTCTCACATGCGAGGATCCACACTCGACAGAGGGAGAGAAAGAACTGGGGCTGGGCCGGAGTCAACAACGGCTAACTGCCAACCCTCGAGTGCCATGTGGAACATCAGCCTCGAGGGCGGCGCCGGCCCTGTGTCGGCTCTGCCCATGACAAAAAAAAAGTCTCCCACGCGGTAGTAGCTCTGGTGCACAATACCCAATAGTGATGAATGGTGAAGACTGACACAGATAAGATCAGAATTTGTGAAACTCATACCATGCTAGGGATGCACTGCCACAAATTTAGTCTAGGAGGGAGTAGTGTCGTGTGCTAGCCATCTGCCATTTGCAATATACATTTCTATTATATATTGTTTATGGGATTTCTGTGTGTGGCCATGCCAGTGTTAATTCAAGGCATGGGGAAAGACCAGATTTTTTTTAAAGGGGTGACCTTTTGACTCGAAGGCCACCTGTTTACCAGGAAGGGGAGCTCTTAATTCTCAAGTTCTGTTAACATAGATATCCCAAAAGCCATTTACCTGCCACAAATATGCACTACAGAGGCAGATTGTTTTGATCTCAGGAAACTATTCTAAGTATATCACATTTTATGAAGGAACAGGATATATTCCCCAGGAAAGATCATTCTAGCAGTGCTATGTGAAATTCTAACATGACTGTTAATTGACTTACAGGATAGAATATTGGTACATCAAAGTTTTAAATATAGCAGGAGGCTGTGAAATTAGCCTACCAGCTGGGACTCTGAAAACATCAAAGTTTAAATGTGACACTATATTACTGGTTAGTTATGCAGGATGAGAGTTACCTCACAGCCAGCATCATGAACAAGCTGTGTGACATCACAGGATGCGTGGACACATTTTTTCTCTCTCCTATTGTTAAGTCTTGCTGAGAGGACACTGGAACACACTTCTGTTTTGGACTCCAAAGAATCAACCAGGCACAACTGCAGACTGAACAAACTTCATGCTTGTAAGGTAGAACTTGTGTTAACCAGTTTCAAGGCGTTTTCCTGTATACTTGTCCATTTCATTTTCTGACTGTAACCTAATTAATATATGTTCCTTATTTCTTGTAATTGCATATGGTTAATTATTTTAGTAAAGACTTTTGTTTTTCTAAAGAATTCTGCTGCGTGAGATTCCTTATATGGTATGTGTGACTGTGCAAGTTTTAGTACACATCTGTGATAAGTGTTTATGCTTAAAAGGGTCACCAAATAGCAACCAAATTGAGAAGGGTCAGTGGGGACTTCAGGTGGATTTTGGGAGAATACCAGTCTCATATGGGTCTGCAGGGATTGTGAACTGGACTAATGCATGTCCTGTAGGGTGAAGACCAAATCAGGGGTTGCACTGCTACCCGAAGAGGGCGTAAGGCTTGGGCCTTCCTCCTGTGTGTAATAGCCACAAAAAGGGTTCATATTTGGCCACAAGACTCGACACTGGTATTGTGCCCTGATTCAAAGTATTGAGGGATACTCTGGGACCTCATGACAAGTGTACAGTTTTAAATCCAGCAAGTACTCTGGGTGTACATGAGGAGGGTATCCCTGATTTACCCCCTCCCTGTCATGGATTGTACTTCGGGGTGGGCACTGTGAGCTCAGTGATCTGACCCCCACGAGTGGGTTCGTGATACCAAGCACTCCATTTTTCCCTGTGGCAACCCCTCTAACACTTGTCCACTACTTCCAAGCACTCCCTGGTGTCTAGTGGCACCCTTTCACCTCACACCTCCACTAGTTCCAAGCGGTCCCTAGTGTCATGTGGCACCCCAGCACCAAATGTGATTGCTTGACCACATGATTCTCTCTACTTGTATTGATGCCATCAGACTATCACCTGATGCAGCCCCCAGCCCCTTGATACTGTTCCATTCATCTGATACCACCGCAGCACCCCATTCATTCCCCCAAACTAATATAATACCCCAGTTTTCAATGCAATCTTTCAATCTCTCCCAGTGTGCGATGCAATCTCTCTCCCCCTCACAGTTCCCAATGTATGCTTCTCCTGTCTTTTCTGTGGCATCCCTGTTGTCCAATGACATTCTGTTCCTCTCCCTGCTCATCCCCATCCTCTACCCTCACGCTCAGGGTTCACATGGTTGTAAGTAGGTTCATTGTTACTGCCTGCTTTTAGCAAGCATTAACTCAGACAGCCACTGCAGCCTGACCTGGGTTATGTGGTTTGCAACGAATTGTGGCCCCTGCCCCTCTTCCCTGGGGCTCACAAATAACTTTTTGTGGGTACCTGAAAAGAGTTTGGAACCCTGATAAGCAAGGCTGAATGAGTGTAAACCACTTTGCAACAGCAACTGAAAATGGGACCTCAGATAACTTATTTTGAACACAGAAATAATCTGAAAATCACCCATTTCTTTACATACACAGCCACAAACAAATCCAAACATTTTGGGGTATGTTGGTAGGGCAGTCAGATCTTTCAGAAAAAGAAAACAAGAACATGTAGGGTACATTGTTAATAAAAGGACAGATAAGTCAGTGGGGAGACACTTTTATGAAAGACATAACTCTGACCCAAGAGGTATGAAACGTATGGTGATTGATAGGGTAACAGAGGGGGAAATCGCACTGACCTCCTCTTAAAAAGAGAAAGCTACTGGATTTACAAACTTAAGACTGTAAATCCGAACGGCCTCAATGAGATGTGGGATTTGAAACCACACCTTAAATAAAATTGCTAAAACAGTCAGTGAGCTTTCACTACGGTGCACACTGAAAACCTTTTCCCAACCCCTTCCATCCCCCCAGGAAACTGAAACTTCAGAGTATAAAATGTGTTCTTTTGAAAAATTACTGCATGTCTCAGTCTCCTTTCTATTGGAGGATTAATTATTCCTGTGTCTTACATTTGTTTCTGGGTCTGGAAGCAGCCTTCTTTCTCAGTTTGAAAGTTCCCCACCATCTTATGTACCGGACCATTTAGATCCCCAGGAATTGCCCTGTTAAAACTTAGGGAGATCAATGGACTTAACTCTAATAGCTGGTGGAGTTCTGTTAAACCTTGAAATACTACTGCGAATTTGTGAAAATGTACTGTACTGTTAATGTACTTTAATAGGATATAGCCTGTTGTAATAATGAAAAGTTGTACTGTTATTTAAACTGAGAACACAGTATGTGTCATAGCCTTAGATAAGACAGAATTGAACTATAGGATACTGGGCACAGGGTCATAACCTCAAAAGACAGAACCGCACAGCAATGTATCGCGCTGTAAATTCAGCAGATACATTGCTGGTGCACAGAAACACTGCAGAAAAGCATTTTGGCGAAGGGAACATGTGGGTGTTTCATTTTCTGCGGGGGTAGAGCCTCCTGCACCCCCATTACAGGGGGCTGTGCCCCATGAACCCCTCCTATTAAAATAATCAACTCCAGGGGGGTGGGGTTCAACACGGAGATGGGGAGAAACAATGGGACCGGGACAAAAAAAAAAAAACGCACAATGCAGTTTCCAAAAAGTCTGGGACTGGGATTCGAGCCCTGGTCCACAGATGCACAGCAACCTCCTGTACTGCCGTGGCTCATTCCACTGAGCCACAGCGGCAGCTCAATGGACCACTTCCCGACCGGAGGTGTTCACCTACATAACACTCCTCCTCCTCCCTACCCATGCGTGACAGGGTACAAAACCGCGCACACTATATATGTCTTGCAGGGTTTTGTACCCTATCACGCTAGTGCACTGCTCAAACATGTACTCCGATTAGTATTCATGCGCGGTTCTATATGTGAGCTATTGACCTGGTAGAAGGATACCGGGCTTTCTGTTTAAAAGTATATATATGTACACACACATATTATATATATACATATATATATATATACACACACACACACACACAATAGTGCAGTAAACAACAAATGAATTTTTGTTATTGAGATATTTATTTTCTTCTTGTGATTTTGTTTCGGTAAAACAGTGTATTGAGTTGTTATATCTGCACTGAAAGAGGTATTATTAAATAATTGCATATAAATTTGAAATATAAAAATGAGTTCTGCAGTGAAGAGCAAACATTTTTTACGTTTTGTAACCTTAGCTTTGAAGAGAGTACATGGACTAAAAATATTTATCTTTTGTGTTAACATAGAATTAACGCTTTGATTATGATGTTATCAAGCAGGGACTATAAAAATGAATCAATGTCTCTGTAACTTTGTCCCCTCATGAAACCTTAACAAGAAGGCGAAGCACTGGGGTTTGAAGCTTGTGTGTATGACTGGCATTACTTTAATGATTTAGAGCATTTTTGCTCAAATAACTAACATTTGAAGCATCAACATCGCTGAAGAATACTTTTTCTCTGGAGTGCGTTTTTAGTTTTGTCATTGAAGCATGTGGAGGAGTTGGACACTTTGTGAACAATCAGCACGAAAAGAAAAACAAGCATAAAAAAATAAAAAAAAAAAAAAATACTGAGAGAGTTAGATGGGGACTCGAGAGGTACAGGCGTCAAGGACTGGGGAGCGAGGCTCCGAGTGGTTGTGTGGGGAAGGAAAGGAAGGGTCTTGCCTGGACCAGTTTCCATCCACACCACCAATGAAAGAGAGAGTCATAAAACTAAAAAAAAAAAACCTGAGAAGGTCGGGACTCAGGCCAGGGACTAACTGAGTGTATGTGTGTGTGTGGGGGCTGCAGACTTGCAACAATTGTGTGCTGTGAATGATCTTGGTGGGACATCCAGCAGCAGACAATTCCAATTTTCCAAGTGCCTTCACTTGCATACTGTGTGACCTGAACAAGTCAGTTAACCTCCTCGGTGCTCCTAGGTCACCCCTGAAAACAGGCACCTGGGCCTAGTGGGCCTAAGCTGACAGAGCATTGACTGAGCTTATTCAGCTCAGCAGGGATACTGGGCTGGCATACTACATGACGCTGGCTGAGGAAGTCATGCTGTAACCACCCCAAAGAGCAGTGTCACTAGCCATTTCCCACATAAGCAGGAGTCAGACAGGATGGACCATATTTTTTTTGTGTGCAGTCCAGTCAAATAAAGGCTTGCTTGTTGCGCCACGTGTGAAACATTTTGGAGAGAGGGGGCAGCCTAGAGGTTGAGTAGCCTCTGTCTGCACAGCCGTTTCCCACACAAGCAGGAGCTGGGACAGCAGGACCATATATTTTTTTTGTAATCCTGTCAAATAAAGGCTTGCATCATGTGTGAAACATTTTGGAGGGAGGGGCAGCCTGGCAGTTGAGTAGCCTCTGTCTGCACAGTGTCACCAGCCATTTCCCACACAAGCAGGAGTCAGGACAGGAAGATCATATTTTTTTGTGTAGTCCTGTCAAATAAAGGCTTGCGTCATGTGTGAAACACTTTGGGAAGGGAGCAGCCCAGCAGTTGAGTAGTCTCTGTCTGCACAGTGTCACCGTTTCCCACAAAAGCAGGAGTCAGGACAGAAGGACCATATTTTTTTGTGTTATCTTGTCAAATAAGTGCTTGCATCACATGTGAAAAGTTTTGGGAGGGGACAGCCCAGCAGTTGAGTAGCCTCTGTCTGCAGTGTCACCAGCCATTTCCCACACAAGCAGGAGTCAGGGCAGGGACAGAAGGACCATACTTTTTTTGGGTAGTCCAAATAAAGGCATGTGTCATGTGTGAAACCTTTTCGAGGGAGAGGGCAGCCTAGCAGTTGAGTAGCCTCTGTCTGCTGTATCACCAGCCATCTCCCACAAAAGCAGGAGTCAGGACAGGATCATATTTTTTTTGTATAGTCCTGTCATATAAAGGGGTTGTGTGATTGTCACATGTGAAACGTTTTGGAGGGAGGGGGCAGCCCGGCAGTTGAGTAGCCTCTGTCTGCAGTGTCACCAGTCATTTCCCTCGCAAGCAGGAGTCAAGGCAGGGACAGGAGGACCATACTTTTTTTGTGTAGTCCAAATAAAGGCATGTGTCATGTGTGAAACATTTTGGAGGGAGGGGCAGCCTAGCAGTTGAATAGCCTCTGTCTGCACTGTCACCAGCCATTTACCACACAAGCAGGAGTCAGGACAGGCTATACTGCCATACTCAACTGTTACATTGCTTCAGCCTATGTCCCTTTATTTAACGCGTCTTGTCTCCTGTCATCTATTGCTAGGAATTTAGACTGCAAGCTAATGAAACTGTGCTTATTCAACTTTTTATAGCACTGGCTCAATACCTTACAAGATAGATCATTTCCTGTGAACTTACTAACACTAGGCCTTACCAGCTGTCATGCTATTAAATTGTTTTTTCTACAGAATTTAACCTGTTTTCCTTTATATTATACTTTAAAATGAAGGTACAGACCACATATTATGTTGAATGAATATTGGCCTTGAATCCCAAACCAGAACCAAAACCAGAGGTACTTTTGGCAAAACCAAAATCTCCCCAGTTTTGCACACTTCTAGATGGCAGGACCTAATTATCCTGAATAAGGAGGCCCTGCCAAACACTGAAGCCAAAGCCGGCATGGCTATGAGAGAAGATGTCCAGATTGTAGTGTTTAGTGCCTGTATGAACAGTACTCCAAGTGACAGCAGTACAAATGTCAGCAGTGGACACATTTTGAAAACAAGCCACTGAGGTAGCCACACCACGAGTGGAATGAGCATGAACCAGGAAACTGCTTATCATGCTTCTGGTGACAAAATGTAATACAATTGCCCATCCATTTCAACAGTCTCTGTTTAGTAATCAGGGAGCCCACCACCCTGGGGGCAAAAGCAATAAACAGCTGAAAGGATTTTCTACAATCTTTTGTCAAATCCAGATACCAGTGCAGCATCCTACGGATGTCCAGCATACATAAATGACATTCTCCACTATCTCTGGGAGTCAAAAAGAAAACAGGAAGGTCTATAGTCTGATTCGGTGTTCTTTCAGACACAGCCACTGGAAGAAAATGAGGACTGGTATGTAAGATAAACCTATCCTTGTGAAAAATAATAAACAGAGGATCTGCAAGCAGAGCCTATAACTCAGAGATGTGTCTAGCAGACGTCCAGCTCCTTGCTAGAAGAAACCGTGTCATCCAAGTGAGAAAATGCAGCTCACAAGTAGCAGCAGGCTCAAAATGAGGTGTAGGAGGGTCTCCAGGGCCAAATTAAAGTCCCACACTGGGACCAGATCTTGGACTGGTGGGTGCAAAAGAAGAATACCTTTTAGGAATCTATGGGAATCCTCCAGCTAGGCCACAGTCTTGTCCTCTGTCAAGGCATGAAAAGCCAACACAGTGGCCATGGGGACTTTAATAGAGGAATATCTGAATCCTGACTCCTTAAAGGACAAGAGGTAGGTTAGCACTTTAGGAACTGGAGACATAAAGGGGTCCAGGGCATGCAGAGTGCACCACACTGTAAAATGTTTCCATTTTTATGAATAACTGTACTGGGTAGACAGCTTTCTAGCCACCAAAAGAACATCTGCCACTGCTGAGGAAACCACAAAGCAAGAGAACTGTGTCCTCAGCCAGGCATGAAGGAGCAGGGATTGAAGATCCTGGTGCACCAGAGCACCCTGCTCATGCATCAACAGTCCAGCTCAGAACGGGAGTGAGACAGAAGGTTCCACTCCCACTTGCCGGAGAAACAGAAACCAAATTTGTCTGGTACAGTGAAGAGCCACCAGAATCAGGGTGGCTGGCTAGGACTGAAGCTTGACCAGAACCCTCTGTATGAGAGGGAATGGGGAGAAAAGCATACAGAAACCTCACTTTCCAAGAGAGGAACAATGCATCTTGCCAAAAAACTCCAGGTCCTGGAGTGAGCAAGCCAAAACACGGCAGTTTTGCATTGTATGGAGAAGCAAACAGGTCTATGGCCAGATGACCACATTTTTCAAAGAGGTCAGCCTTGAAGGAGTCTGAGAGTTCCCATTCATGGCAGAGTGCATGGGATCGAATGAGGTGATACACCAGTGTGTTCAGGGTACCAAGGAGGAACATTGCTGACAGGAATATGTCACGTTTCACCACCTAGTGCCAAACTCTCATTGCCTCTCTGCAAAGAATGCATGAATGAACTCCACCTTGTCGACTGATGCAGTACATCACTAACCTATAGTATGTGCAGATCAACAGCTGATTCCCTGGAAGGAGGGCAGAAAAGGCCTGTATGCCATGAAGAACTGCCCTCATTTCCACAGTGTTGCTATGAAGCACAGTATCCAGAGGACACCATTAGCCCTGGGTTCTGGAGGGGCCCAGATAAGCAACCCCAGCCTGAACCTGAGGTGTTTGTGGTCAGCACCGCCAAGGGGAATGGTCAGAGGAATGGGGACCCCATCTCTAGGTTAGAGCAGTCCAACCACCAGAACAAAGAACGATGGAATGGAGGAGTGACCTGTATGAGATACTCCAGCTTGTCTGAGTGCGGAGCCCCTTGTGCTCTGAGGAACCACTGAGGGATCCTCATGTGGGGCGGTACAGTGAAGTCAAGATGGCAAATGCCATCAAGCTGATCAGTCCCAGATCACTGAAGGAAACTAGCTGTGCCTGTGCCACTATTTCTGTGGCACAGTCAGACGGCAGAAATGCCTGACTCAACCCTGTGTCCAGAACTTCCACTATGTACTGGAGCCTCTGGCAAGGAGTAAGGACCAATGCATCGATGTTAGCGGCCCCAGCCTGCAAAAATTTCTGGGTGGTCCTAATGCACACAGCTTATAGTTCCATGATGTGGCTCAATGGAGGGAGATAGCCTTGAAGATGATCAAATATTGCATCACTGTTAAAAGACAAGAATTCAGATTGATATAAAGTGATATGTGTAAAAGAAGAAAACCTCCATAGGTAACCAGTGTTTTACACGGCAATCTAGGTCATGTAACCTAATTACAATATGTAACCCCCCACCATGGAAACTTTACCTCTAAGGCTCGCTTGCACTCGCACAACAAAGGCAGCAGCTGCTGTACATAGAGCCACTGCCTCAGTGCTCCAAGCTGAACCAGGAATCCCCCGATCACTACCCTGACCAAACTGGACATGAAAGCACACATGCACAGGATTGGTTTGGAGCCTGAACTGCTGTGCAACATTTTGCAGCTGTTTGACTTTATGTAAATAAGGACATGTACGGAAAGACTGCCTTTGGACTACAAATCTATGGCTGTGTTTGCCACCTGTGACCAAGGTGGCATGGTGGCAGGTTAAGAAAGTGACTGATACACCAATCAGAATCAACTTGTCTAAGAAAGACCATCAAGGGGGGGTGGTCTGGCCGAGAACGATGGCTACTTAGTTCAGTGGCTCTGGGACCTTCCAACCAATATTGGATTACTTGGATGACTCATACCACATTACAAGCTTAAAACCCAGCATAATTTAATCTTGATACATGGCCGCTACTAAAAAAATAAGCCAGGAAACAAGCTCCACTGCATTTTCCAGCAGTAAAAACTAAGCAAACAGCGAGCCAGATCCAGAATCTCCTCTCTAATATGGCGTCTACCTCCAGCACAGGCCCTGACATTCTACAATCTGAAACGACAGACAGCCCTAAACAATATCTGGCTGGATCTATGGTAGCTCTCTTAAATACTCTAAAAGTTGATATAACTAGCCAAATGCATGCAAGATTTGAGAATATTGGCTCCCAATTAACGCAGCTTCAGCAAACCGTGAATGGCCTGAGTGACATGGTGAAGAACCATACGGCTCGGCTGGAAGAGCTAGAACAACGGGTGAGCGATCGGGAAGATGCATACCAGCGAACGGAGCTCAGCATGAGTCAGGCTCTAAGAGGAATTGAAATTCTAAAGGCTACCCTGGACGACCATGAAAATATTGAAAGGAGATGCAATGTACGTATTGTGGGTATGCTGGAAGGGAGGGAGGGAAAGGACTGTGTGCACTTCGTAACATCTTGGCTTAAAAACAAACTGAACTTACCGGACGACACCATGCTTGAGATTCAACGAGCTCACAGATTGTCAGGTCGCAAACCAAACCCCAACGAGTGTCTCAGGCACATAATTATAACATTTCTCAGGTTCCCTGATAGGCAGAAAGTGCTGAAGAAGGCCAGAGAGACAGGCCACATTCAGGAGCACAGCCAAGTAGTGAGTATTTTTCCGGACTTTTCAAGGCGACTGCAAGGGGGACGGCAAGCTTTCACACCAGTCAGATGTAAATTGCACGAGTTAAATTGCCAATTCTCCCTTTTATACCCAGTCCACGTGGTGATAAGACCACGCAACAGAGAAAGCAGATCCTTCACTGATCCTGACGCGGCTATGCGTTTTGTGGAACAGGAACTGATTCCTCAGCAGAGAAACATGGCGGTAGCTCAAGGAGAAGAAAGATAAAGAACTAAACCACTGGACTAGTGGTATTCACTAAATGTTTGTTCTGAGTTGTATACAAATTTGAAAGTAATCTCTTAAATGCAAGGTATGTGTTGGGGGATTGGGTAGCTCATTTAATGAAGTCGCAAGTTGGAGTTGAGATCGAGGTATTGATCGACGGGGACGTTGTGCTCCTCATCAGGCCGGGGTTAGTTAGAGGGGCCCGTAATGGATTGACTTCCAGCCTATAAGGGCTGGGCCCCTGGACTCTCGGCCCCGACCATTTGAGGTGCGATGTGGTCATCTGTCGAAATCCTTGCCCTGACAGATAACTCTTGTCCTTGGCGATTTCAGCAGGGAAACTACATAAGACGACAGTGGTCATCTATGTCTGTTATTAAAGCTGTTATTAGCTTTTTAATATTTGGCCAAGTGAAAAACAAAAAATGGCAGCCATAAAGTTTATAAGTTTATAGGGTTATATGTTTACCAGTTCATTCTTCAGTTAGTATGGGGATAACATTATTTCTATGGGGGGGGGGGCAGCAGCGGGGACTACAAGATTTTCTTTTATTTCTTTTTTTTTAATGAAAATTCCTGGATGCAAGGAATGGTTAGTGGGGAGCTGTACATCCGGGAGCCCCTAATAAAATAAGGGGGAAAGAGCAACATGTATAAGTCTGTGCCAGCATAAGAGGGGTCCTGGGAGATAGTTGGACCCCCACTCTGGGGGGTGCACCTCTCAGGTCTTCCCCAAGGGGCTCTTGGTTATTAGCCTCACCTTCTGATTTCAGGAGATGATATTTCCCGCCTCGAGGAGGGTTTCTGACCCCGGACCAGGGCAAGGGGTACATTTTCATTAATGGTTTAGTTTACAGATGGTTGGAGGTCCCGCCCGGTACATCCATGAAAAGGAGAGGTCTTACTGAAATATGATTAGTTTTTTCCGGGAGGAGGGGGGGTAATAGTGGGTAGCACTAATTTGTTAGGAGGGTTTGTTATCTGTTTAAAGGAGAGGGGGATGGGGAGGAATGGGGGAAAGTTAAAAAGGGAAAATGTTTGGCTGGTGCACTGGTTCAGGAGAGCAATGTTGTACATTTTTATATTATATTTGTCACTGTTATAAAATGTCCTCTTTAAAGTTTATGTCATGGAATGTGCGGGGCATTAAGATGATGGCCAAAAGGAAAAAGGTATGGGCCTATTTTAAAAGGCTTCAGGGGGATGTCCTGTTTATGCAGGAGATACATTTGTGTAAGGAGGAGGTCCAGACACTGGAGAAAGCACGGGGGGGAACATTGTTAACAGCGCCTTTCACGTCCAGAACCCGGGGGTGGCATTATGGTTTCGCCCACGGCTGAGGGTAGAATTACATGGAATGAAATCCAATCTTCAGGGAAGATATATCTTGGCCAATGTCAGTACTGAAAGTTCCAGATATACCTTGATGTCGGTATATGGTCCAAATTTAGATGATCCGGAATTCTTTAACCACTTAGCAATAACTTTAGCCTCTTATCCAGATAATCTAATACTAGGGGGGGAATTTTAATACGTATTGGGATCGGACATTGGACACATCACATACTCGTAATAAATTCCCACCTAGAAACTCTTTAGCTCTCAGAGACTTGGCTGGAGACAGGGCCCTGACAGAAATCTGGAGGCATTTTAACTCCATGAAAAGAGAGTACTCTTTTTACTCGGCAGTGCATAGATGTTTTACTAGGCTGGACTATTTCCTGGTTTCACTGAATATTTTGAGAAGATCGAAGTCCACTCATTATGGCCCAATTTGTGTGTCGGACCACGCGCCCTTGTTTTTTGATTTAACTAATTCAGGGAGTAACCACAACTCAAATAAACAATGGAGGCTAGACCCTACTTTGTTAAATTCATCTGCATATAGAACACACACCCAAAGGGTAATTATGGACTTCAGGCTCCATAATAAGATCAGTGACATGTCAGCTGCCACAACCTGGGAAGCCCTCAAAGTGGTAATTAGAGGGGAATCAATTTCTTTCGCAGCAAATTTGAATAGAGAGGCCTTGAAAAAAGAGAGGAAGCTTGAGGAGCGTGCCCTGCAACTACAATGTGAAATAATGCAAAATAATGCCATTAATAGCGTGCCAGAACTAAATAGGATAAAAGGACAATGGGCTCAAGTGACAAACAAAAAGATAGAAAGGGACATTTTGAAGGCAGGAGCCAGAACTTATTTTGAGTGAGACTCTGCCAGGAAATGGTTGGCCTGGAGAATTCGCTCAAATCAGGATGACAGAGTTATCATTTCACTTGAAACTAGGGAGGGTGCCACCACGTCAGATCCACTGCAGATGAACGAGGAGTTTCAACTCTTTTATAAGGCCATATACTCCTCTGAAGCCCCGGTAGGTGCCGATCCTACAATTTTTATGAATAAAATTCATCTACCCTCGATCGACATCACAATGAGGGAACAAATTAATAGGCCTCTCTCTCTCAACGACATAAAGGATGCTATATGGGACTCGAACCTAGGGAAGCCCCCTGGACCAGATGGGCTGCCCATGGAATTCTATAAGTTATTCTGGGAGGAGCTTCATCCTCTACTTAGTGAAATGATTGGGGAAGCACTGAGTTTGGGTAAGCTCCCGCCTTCCCTCCAATTGGCTACTATTATTGTACTTCCTAAGCTGGGTAAAGATCCAGTTAAATGTGGGTCTTATAGACCTATCTCCCTATTAAATGCCGATTATAAAATTATTGCAAAAATAATTGCATCCCGTATAGAGAAGGTCCTACCTTCACTGGTGCATCAGGACCAATGTGGGTTTATAAAGGGATGGCAAGCTAAGCATAACCTGAGGCATACTCTGAACATAATCCATAACTGATCAGGGAGGGTAGGGAATTCGGGAAGAGGCCTTCCGGTGCTAGACGCAGAGAAGGCATTTGATAGGGTGGAGTGGGATTTCATCTTCGCTACTTTAAACAAATTTGGTTTTGGTCCAACCATCTCAAATTGGATTAAATTGCTCTATTTTACCCCTAAAGCTCAAATATATACAAATGAAATTATATCCCCACCCTTTCCACTCACTAGGGGGATGAGACAGGGGTGTCCCTTATCCCCATTACTGTATGTGTTAACCATGGAGGTTTTGGCTTCAGCAGTCAGGCAACATCCTGATATACAGGGATGTGAGGTAAGGGGTAGAGATCTCAGAATATCTCTCTTTGCGGATGATGTTTTGTTGTTCATTAGGGATCCGGGAAAAACTATCCCGGTGTTGACAGACTTATTTGAAGAATATGACCCTTTATCCGGACACAAAATAAATTGGTCAAAATGCGAATGGCTTCCGTTGGGGAAAATAAAACATAGTATACAAATACAGAGGTACAAGATCAGCCCTGCCCCATATATAAAATATCTTGGGGTAATTATTCCTAGCAAGCTAACTTCCCTTTTTCGTTTAAATTATCTCCCACTACTAAAAAAGATCAAGAACAATGTGAGAGGTGGAAACATTTCCTGCTGACCCTCATAGGAAAGCTTAAGCTTGCAAAAATGTTTATTTTACCTCAGTGTCTCTATCTTTTTCAATCCCTCCCAATCTGGATTCCCATATACTATTTTAAATCATTAAAGGGGGCAATAGGAACTCTTCTTTGGGGTTCAGGGAGGCCCTGAATTCGCCAAGAATTCTTATGGAAAGCGGTGCCTGAGGGAGGTCTTGGCCTTCCAAATATGTTATTTTACTATTTGGCAGCTCAAATTTCAGCCCTCCAGGACATTTTCACAAGACAGAGAGGGAGGTACAGTCCTGGGTAGAGGTGGAGGAGGAAGGAGGTCCTCCAGGCCTAACCTCCTCTACATATGCCTCTTTGCTGAATGGTAGAGAGCCACAAAAAAGTAAAACCCTTCTCTAGAACATTGTTCAGAATTTGGCTAATGGCCCATGAGATTATGAAATATTCTCCAGCCCTTTCCCCGGATTCTGGCATAAGGGGTGGCTTGTGAGTTGAGGACAAAATTCAGGCATCAGAGAGATGGGTTTTGGAAAAATGGGAGGAAAAAGGTCTCAGATGTCTGGCACAATTATACGAGGGCAGTAATTTACTTACGTATCAGGAATTCGTTAGGAGATACAGTTTTCCCCTTCCCCCCCAAGCTTCTTTATCTACCTTCAAATTTGTGGCAGACTCCAGGCTTGGGACCCGAACAGGCTATTACACCGCTCTCCTCTGGAAGAGATTCTAATTCAAGCTATGGCAGTCATAAAACTGAGAGTTATGAAAGCGTGTTATAGATCCCTCCTAAATGCACTGCCGGATTTGGGGTTGAGCTTAAAACACAAATGGGATAAGGACTTAGGGGAAGAAATACTATCATTGGGGGACTGGATGATGGTTTTGAGGAAGGGCATGCAGTGCTCTGTTAATAACAGAATACGGGCTATTCATTATAACATTCTTCATAGAGTATATTTTACTCCAGTTATTGCTAAAAAAATTGATCTGGATCATTTAGATATATGTCCAAAATGTCTGGTGGGAAAGGGTAGTTTTATCCACTTACTGTGGGAATGCCCATCCATACAAGCCTTTTGGAGTGGAGTGGTTTCCATTATGCAGAACACCATTCAAGACTTTCAACCTCTGGGAATCCATGAAGCAATTTTAGGTCTTCCAGTGACATCCCAGAAGGCCGAGGGCTTGGACCACCCCATATGGGCTTTGGATATGGCGACAGGGAAGCAGATGATTGCTCGCCACTGGGGCCAGGCTGCACCCCCTACGGTTACGGAATGGGCAAATAGCCTCCTACAATGCATGAAACTTGAATGTACACAATACAAGGCATCTGGTAGGGAGGAAAAATGTAACAAAATATGGGAACCCATGGATTACGCCATCTCCCAGGGCTGGTTTCCAGCATTTTAAGAAGACATGAACGGAACATCCAGGGGTTTTTCCACCCCGACAGTTATTTAGCTGCAGGTCCACCCTCTTGTTTCACTAGTATAATTTATTTCATTTCCTTTTATATAATATTTGAATACATTTTAAATAGAGAAATGTTTAATTATAAAGTGGTGAGCCTTGGATATAATAGGTGCATATTCCACATTCCAGACTTCAGACTTTTTATTTAGTATTTGGACAACACAATTATAATCAGATACATCCCATGGACTGGTTTTGCACAGTTGTGGCACAAGGGAGATCAGAACAATTTTGCTGACTGTATTATCATTTTGAAAATTTGGAAAAGACTATAAATACATAAATTGTTTGCCAGATTAATAGTTATGTTAAAGGGATGTATGTCTAATGTATAAAAAAATGACAGTATGAAGTCTATGTACTAAATCTATTTTTGCATTATTCCTACCTCTAAGAAGTAGACCAGTGTATCGGCCTACAATAAATAAAGTTTGGAAAAAAAAGAAAGACCGTCAAGGGCTTGTGGACTTACAGTATAATGGACTTGATTAATTCAGGCACCTGTACAGCAGCCTACTGCTTGCTGAGTCACATACCTTCAGGCCTGCTAGCAGTGACTGACAACTCTAAACTGCCAATCTGGACTGGTGATTCCCCAGTGAACAGCATGGGTTGTTCCAGAGCTCAGATCAGATCTGTGTGCGACCCTGAAGAGTAAGGTGTCTCTGTGCTGTTGACAGAGATTGCTTCTTAATGCTGTGTGCTGCAGAGACAAAGTGAGAGAGAGAAGCAGAACTTTTGCTGTGCAGAATGGGAAGGTAATGGCATGCTGAGCACCACACAAAAGTGAAGCTGAAGGCGGAGACTTTTGCTGTGCTGCAGCTGGAGACCACAGCTTATCTAGGAAGCACCTAGGCAGCACCACAGCCCAGTGCTGGTTATCGCCACACATTAAGGACTGGATGCCAGAACATGGTGTGTTGGGATGACAGGATCAGATTTTCACAGGAGGAGTTTCCTTGTGTACTGGAGCATCGTCTATTGAATGCTGAAGTCAGGAGAGGCTTGACCTGGAACAGAGAAACTACTGTTGTACTAGCCCATGACAGAGGCTTTCACAGAACAAGATAGTGAGGGTGAAACCAGGCAGAGAGGGATTTGCTGCTAACCACACTATCAGCCTGTGCACTAAGGGAGATCCTCTAGTTTGATAGAACTGTGTATAAATGTTGGGCTTGCCCCGCTCCTGCATCTTTTGTATCATATTGGGGACGTAATAAGTGGACTAGGCCCTCCAGCCAGAAGTTACAAATACTCTGCATAGGTTTATGAGCGTTTGGGTTCTGCGGTTCTAATTTGCAAAGCATTGCTTATAATTTGTTTAAAGTAAATGTGTAAGGTTCCCCAAATGCCTTTTACACATGGTATACCATTGCCAGACATGCTTCAGATGCTGAAGCTGCAATTTGTTTTGTAAAAAAATCTGCCATAATAATTTTTATATTATGTTTTATCAGCGTTTTGTCCTCCAGTTTCCTGTGTGTGGCCACACCCCCAAAATGATGTCATATCAGGGAGCTGTCATTGTTTTACATACAGCAATAAGGAATTCTGGGTAATTTATAATGTTGCCTTAAATGTGCCTTACAGTCCCTTATGTTGCTGGCAGTGAGCAGTAATATGTAAATGACTGTAGCAAGGCATTGTGGGAAACATACAAGCCTGTTTTACAGTTTCCTTACTCTGAGATGCAGTCCCATATTTGTGTGATCGTGTCAACAATATAAGCTTTTGTTTGTTTATTTTCTCAACGCATTGCACATACCGTATCTAGCTACAAGATTTCTGTACTGAGAGATGTTGGCTCCTATTTCTTCAGTGAGCACAGAAATATAATACCCTGTATACTAATTTACATAGTGAGGCACTGTGGGTACAGTAACTTTGTTTCCCTGGTATGATGTCACAGCACTGAGAACAAAAGGGGCAGGTTATGTGAATGAAGTACAGCACTAAAATAAAAGGATTTTTTCCATGGAAAATAGCATTACTTGGCAGTTTGAATGATAGGAGACTGATTCGCAACACCTACAGGTTACTACTCCCATTTGCTGAGGGAACCTTCAACATTTACTTTAAATGCACCACTTCCAGCCAACTACATGCAACTCCATGAGGCGTACAATGTTTCCATGACTGGATACTCAGTAAAGCCCTGGGAGCTCCTATACTGTTTAAGGGTACACACTGGTACCAGTAGGGAAGGGGCAGCACCATCCAGTACAAGTGGGTAATGGTGACCAAAAGTATTGTGTATGTGCGGTGTGGAGGTGGGAGCAGGAACTGCTGTGAACCTCACATAAAGGGTGGTGGATGCATGGAAAAGACTTTCATCAGAGGTGGTGGGGGTAAACACAGTGGGGGAATTCAAAAATGCATGGGACAGGCATAGGGGAACCCTAGCAATAGGAACAAGAAGGTAAAGCCAGATTCAAGTAGGGTCTGCGTCTTTTTGCAGTAGGTAGGGAAAATGGGCAGACTGGATGGGCCTAGCAGTCCTTATCTGCCGTCAATTTCTAGTTTCTATGTTTCTGAGCCTGGAAGGGCACTAGAAGTACAGCTTGGATGAATAATATATGGCTGCACCTGGGACGGCACTGAAGAGCAGCCCTGTACGTGATTAGACTGGGCCTAGAAGGGCACGGAAGGACCAGCTGGAAATGGAAATTATGTACCTACCATAATTCTTGATCTTCTTGGACGAAGTCTCCACCACTCATTCACACTAATGGGACTACGCCGGAGGCACTAGGACCCAGTGTGAGCCAAAATCTTCAGGAGGCGGCGCTTAGGTAGGGGCCATGAGGCCAGACTGCAGGCTCGGCTCGTGCCGTATGAGCTACCCTGGCATCGACCCTCCTACTGCCTCAGTACCTTTTTTTACCAAGGAGGTGCAGCGTAAGCTAACCTAGTGAAACTAACCTATATTGGACGTAAGATAGTCCAAATGACCCATGTAAGAAGGGTCAACTCAACAGAGTCCTCGCAGCCCAACAACGAGGGGGTGAAGACCAGAACACGATCAGTGAGCTTGGGGGATGGTGGGTGGTCATGTGAATGAGTGTTGGAGACTTCGTCCAAGAAGATCAAGAATTATGGTAGTATGTAATTTCCATATCTTCCTGCACATAAAGTCTCCACCACTCATTCACACTAATGGGAGAGTACCGAGCTAGAATAATCCCACAAGACAGGTGGCAGGAGAAAAGAGCTCACTTTAGGACAGAAGTCCATTAAGGATTGTCCTGCCAAGGACTGATGCTGCCTGGCATGAACATCCAAAGCGTAGTGCTTTTTGAAAGTGTTCACAGAGCTCCAAGTGGCCACATTGCAGATGTCCGCAATGGGCACATTCTGGATTTCTGCCAGAGATTCCAGCTCAAACGGAGGAGTTAGACAGGGAACTAGTGGGACAGATCAGGAGGACCTGTGAAAAAGGGCAGTGTGGTGACTGTGGGGGACTTCAACATGCCAGGAGTGGACTGGAGTACCCCAACAACCAGGAACAGAAGAGAGCAGGTACTGTGGATGCCTTCCAGGACAGCTCCCTGTTGCAAATGGTCAGTGAACCAACCAGGTTAGGGAATACCCTTGACCTTGTGCTGACAAATGGGGACTTTGTGAGAGAAGTTACGATGGAAGAACCGCTGTCAGGGAGTGACCACCACTCAGTATGGCTCACATTGGATATGGGCAAGGAAGAAGTGGAATCTGGCACAAGAGTGCTGGACTTCAGGCGGGCCGACTTTGGGAAGATGGGGGAAGCGGTAAAAAGGGTACCTGGCCAGAATTCAACCTAGCATGGACACTAACCAGAGGTGGGAGCTCATAAAGCTGGGGATAGTGGAGGCAACCAAAACCTGCTGCAAGGCCCAGAGCAAGAAGGCTAGGGCTAAGAAACTGAGCTGGTTGAGCAAGGAGGTCATGGAAAAGGTAAGGAGGAAAAGAGCTGCCTTTAGAAAGTACAAGAAAACAGGGAGGGGAGGACAGGGAGGAGTACTTGATGGAATCGAAGGAGGTGACTCGGGCAGTAAGGGGAGCCAAGGCATCTACGGAGCTCAGGCTGGCACAAGGCATTAAAAAGGGGGAGAAGGACTTCTTTAGGTACCTCAGGGAGAAAAGGAGCTGTAAGGACCACATAGTAAGGATTAGGAAGGAGGGGGGTTGGGTGGAAACAGAGTGCAATAAGGCAGAAGCACTAAATGATTACTTCTGCTCTGTATTTACTAAGGAGAAGAGGGGGGTAACACCCAAGGGGGCAGAAACGGCAGAAACAGGGGGGGGAGGGGGTGACAGATGGGGAAATCATGGAAGGCAGAGTTCGGGAGGTTTGAAGGCACTGAGGGTGGACAAGGTGCCAGGCCCAGATGGCATCCACCCCAGAGTACTGAAGGAGTTGGCAGAGATCCTTGCGGGACCTTTGGCAGACATATTTAATGCCTCACTACACTCGGGGTGTGTACCTCAGGACTGGAGGATGGCTCATGTGGTGCCCCTCCACAAGAGTGGGCCAAGGATGAACCGGGGAACTACAGACCGGTGAGCCTCACATCCATCGTGGGTGAGCTAATGGAGACTATCTTGGAGGAGAGGCTGGTGGCCCTCCTAGAGGCCAAAGGACTACAGGACAGCAGACAGCATGGCTTCATATGTGGCAGATCCTGACAAACCAACCTGGTGGAGTTCTATGACTGGGTAACTAAGCAACTGGACAGGTGCCATGCAGTGGATGTCCTGTATCTGGACTTCAGTAAGGCATTCGACTCTGTGCCACATGGAAGGCTGGGAAGTAAGTTAGAAAGCACAGGGGCAGGTACAAAGCTAGTGAGATGGGTAGGGAACTGGCTTCAGGGAAGGTAACAGTGGGTGGTGGTGGGTGGGGAGCGCTCACACCCAAGGGTAGTGACGAGCGGTGTTCCACAGAGCTCAGTGTTGGGACCAGTGTTGTTTGGGATACTCATTGCAGACATATCATTGGACAACAAGAGCAAGATCAGTCTGTTTGCTGATGATACCAAGGTAGGAGCGGTGGTGGATGACCTAGGGGGATGGCAGGGGTTGCAGGATGATCTGGCAAAGCTTGAAACCTGGTCAGACACCTGGCAACTGGGGTTTAATGCCAAAAAGTGCAAGGTGCTGCATTTTGGGATGAAGAACCCAAGGAAGACTTACCAGCTGGGGGGAGTGCAGCTAGGCCAGACAGAGGAGGAGAAGGATCTGGGGGTGCTCATTACAGGGTTAATGAACAACTCTGAATAATGTAGGAAGGCAGCTGCAAAGGCCAACAAAATGCTGGGTTGCATTGCAAGGGGTATATCCTCGAGGAGGGAGGAGGTGATTCTGCCACTGTATAGGTCATTGGTTAGACCGCACCTGGAGTATTGTGTGCAGTACTGGCGCTCGTATCTGAAGAGGGACATTAAGTTACTGGAGGGGGTGCAGTGCAGGGTGACAAAGATGATCAAGGGACTTGGGGACTTATCATACGAGAGGAGGCTGAGGGAACTGAACATGTACTCGCTGGAGGAGAGGAGGGACGGGGGACATAACTGAAATCTTTAAGTACATGAAAGGAATAAACAAGACGGGTACAGAGGGACTGTTCAAAGTAACGGAGGGGAGGGACACCAGGGGCAATGATATGAGACTGGAGGAAGGGAGGAAGGTTCAGGAGGGAGATGAGGAGACAGTTTTTTACAGAGAAGGTAGTAGCTGGGTGGAATGCGTTACCTGCAGAAGTGGTATCCAGTAGAACAGTGGACTACTTCAAAAGGGGATGGGACAGGACAAGGGGGAGGGTCAATATAGGGGAAGTGTGGAAGGGAGGGGCAGCTGCAGAATAAGGGGTGCTAGCTGCACATTCGAGCAGAATTGATAGACCTCTAGGCCTTTATCTGCTAGCAAATTTCATATGTTTGTAACTGCTCTGGTAGAATGCACGTATACTCTGCCTTCCAGCGTGTCAGCCTGTCAGCGTGGCTCAGTTGGTAGCACATCCGCCTCTGGACCAGAAGGTCGTGGGTTCTCATCCCACACCGGGATTGGACTTGCACCTAAAAATCGCTGGCATCCGAGTGCAGTATTGGGGGGTGCTGTACTGCTGGGGTGTGCCATCCTTCGGATGAGACGTTAAACCGAGGTCCCTTCTGTCCATCCTGGTGTTGTCCTGGTGGGTGTCCAGGTGGAAGTAAAAGAACCCAGGGCACTCTTCACAAAGAGCAGGGAACATTCCCGGTGTCCTGGCCAACATTCCCCTTACCATAAACTGGTTCATGCAATTATCCAGGCTGTGTGTGGGTGATGATGTGCGATATGGCCACCACCACACATTCAGTCACTTCACTATCAGTCTAGTATTGCTTGTAAAGCGCTTTGGGATACTGTATATGAAAAGCGCTATATAAATGCTGATTCTTCTTCTTCTTCTTCCAGCTTGACCTGTGCCATGGAGTAACATTGGCAAAGGCATGCCACTAGCCATGCTTAAATGCATCTGATAGCAACAGGCTGACCCAGCCGGTCCACGCTGAAGGAGACAAATAACTGTTTTGACATGTGAATTTCTTTAGTTCTGTCTAAATAGAACCTCAAAGCCCTCTTCACATCCAGAGAATGCAGGGTACACTCCCCCTCATTCTGGAAGTTCGCGAAGCATGTTGGAAGGACCAAGGGCTGATTCAGATGAAATTCTGAGACAACCTTGGGTAGAAACTTAGAGTGGGTCATAAGAACCACATTGTCTTTGTGAAATACAGTATATCGAGGGTCTGTGACTAAATTATGTATTTCAGACACTCTGCAAGCGGAAGTGATGGCTACAAGGACGGCAGTCTTCCAAGTCAGAAACTTCAGCTCACAAGTAGCTAGAGGCTAGAAAGGTTTATGGTGAGCATGTCTAGCACAAGTTTAATGTCTCAGGCTGCTACTGGTCGTCTGACCGGTGGCCTAGTATGCAGTAGGCCCTTAAGAAATCGCTTAACCACAGGTAGCTGAGCCAGAGACATGGAGTTTACGGGCTCATGGTACGCTGAGATCACGCAAAGGTGAATCTTAACAGTCAAGTATTGCAGGCTTGTGTTTGAGAGATCTAGAAGATATTCTAGGACCTTTTTTGGTGGGCAGGAAAAAGAATTCAAGGAGGAATTTGCACACCAAATGGAGAACTGCTTCCATTTAGCTGCGTACATTTTTCATTTAGCTGGTTTGTGTGCAGCTAACAGAATATCTGAGACCCTACATAAAATGTTAAACCTGTTCATCTCTATCTCTTAAGGAGCCAGGCATGGCTGTGAAGGGACTTCAGGTTGGGATGGACCACAGGGCCCTGGGTCTGCAGGTTCATATAAAGTGGAAGCTGTCTCGGAGAAGTTTCCGACAATCTGTTGATTAATGGAAACCAGATCTGACAAGGCCAGAAAGGGGTGATGAGGATCATACTGCCCCCCTGCACTTCCAGTTTGAGCAGCACCCTCTGAACTAGGGGAAGAGGAGGAAATGCGTAGTGAAAGTGTCTTGTCCACCACAGTCTGAATGCATCCTGATAAAAAAATGTCAGGTCCTGGATTTCTGGAGCAGAACAGAGGCAGTTTTGCGTTGAGTGGGGATGCAAAAAGGTTCAGGTCTGGAGTTCTCCACTCTTCGAAGAGGGATAGCATGATGTTTGTATTGAGAGACCAGTCATGAGGATCTGTCTCCGTTCTGCTGAGATGATCCGCCAGATCGTTCTGTACTCCTGGCAGGTAGACCGCTTGGATCGGAGCTCTGTGCTCCAGGCACTATTCCCCCACTCTCATCGCTTCCCTGCATAAGAAGCAAGAGTGTGCTCCACCCTGCTTGTTGATGCAGCACATCACTGCCTTGTTGTCTGTTTGAAGGAGAATGATCTTGTAACAGAGTATGTCCTTCAAGGTTCGGACTGCGTATAGGACGGCTTTCATTTCTAGAACATTTATGTGAAGATGAGACTCATCTCGACTCCAGCAACCCTGGGTGTGGAGATCCTAACAGTGAGCTCCCCATCCCAATAGGGATGTATCCATGGTGATGGAGATCTGGGGATCTAGAGGGACAAAGGGATAACCTTGCAGAGGGTTGTCCTCCTGAGTCCACCAGGTGAGTGAATGTTTCAGAGGTTCTTGAAGTGGAAGGACGTGGGAGCATGGTCAGTGACCACTGAGTGCTGAGCATCCACTGAGTAGTCCGCATGTGAAGATGAGTCAGAGGCACCATGAAGACTGAGGATGCCATGAGACACAGCATCCGCTGCATCGAGAGAGCATGAACCGAGTTGTTCTCTTTAATAAGTGGGCCATCTGGAGGATGTTGTTCTTTCTGTCCTCCGGAAGAAAGGCTTTTGCACTGGAGGTATCTAGAAGGGCTCTTATAAAAAGGAGCCATTGGGAGGGCTGTAGCTGTGACTTTCACAGATTTAGCAGGACTCCCAAGGATGTGAGGAATTTGAAAGCTGTAGCCACGGCTTCCTGAGTCTTTTGTCTGGAGGGACTTGCTAGAAGCCAATCGTCCAGGTACAGAAACACCTGAATTCCGAGCTTCAGCTCGTGCGGTAATGACTATCTCACTGTTGACCCTCCAACTGCCTCAGTATCTTTTTTTTCTGAGGAGGTGAAGCGTAACTAACCTAGGAGGATAGCCTAACCAGAAACCGGACATAAGATAGTCTGGACGACCCGTATAAGAAGGGTCAACAAAGAAGTCTTCACAGCCTAAAGATTTGAGGGAGTGAAGACCAACAACAGAGGTGAGCTCGGGGGATGGAGGGTGGGCATGTGAATGAGTGGTGGAGACTCGTCCAAGAAGATTAAGAATTGCAGTAGGTATGTAATTTCCATATCTCCCTGGACATACTGTAAGTCTCCACCACTCATTCACATTAATGGGAGAGTACCAAGCTAATAATCCCCCAAGAGGGTGGCAGGAGAGACCAAGAGCTCACAGTTTTAGGACAGAAGTCCATTAAGGATGGTCCTGCCAAAGGAAAGATGTCGTCTGGCATGGACATCCAAGGCACAGTGTTAAACGAAAGTATGCACTGAGCTCCCGGTAGCTGCATTGCAAATATCTGCAATAGGTATATTGCGAATTTCCGCCAGAGATGCCGTGACCGCCCTAGTAGAGTAAGCATACACTCTGCCCTCCAGCTTAACCTGTGCCATGTAATAACAATGGTGAAGGCATGCCACTAGCCATGCTGAGACACATCTGATAGCGACAGGTTGACCCAGCCGGGTCTCGCTGAAGGAAACAAACAGTTGTTGAGCTTTACGAAAGTCTTTTGTTCTATCTAGATAGAAACGCAAAGCTCTCTTGATGTCCAAGGAATGAAAAGAACGTTCTCCTTCATTCTGGAAGTTCGCGAAGTAAGAGGTGAGGACCAAAGGTTGGTTTAGATGGAATTCCGAAACAACCTTAGGAAGAAATTTAGGATGGATTCTAAGGACTACTTTGTCTTTGTCTTTGTGGAACACAGTATACGGAGGGTTTGTGACCAAGGAATGTATCTCAGAGACCCTGTGGACTGAGGTAATGGCCACCAGGAAGGCCGTTTTCCAGGTGAGAAATTTTAGCTCACAGGTAGCCAGAGGTTCGAAAGGTTTCCGAGTGAGCACATCTAGCACAAGATTAATGTCCCAGGCTGCGACTGGACGTCTTATAGGACGTCTGGTATGCAGAATTCCCTTAAGAAACCTCTTAACCACAGGTAACTGAGCCAGTGACAAGGAAAGTACTGGCTCATGATAAGCTGAACTGGTACAAAGGTGAACCTTGACTGTAGAGTACTGCAGACCTAAATTTGAGAGGTCTAAGAGGTATTCTAAAACTTCTAAAACTTTATCTGGTGGGCAGGAAAAAGGATTCAAAGAGGATTTTGCACACCAGAGTGAAAAACGCTTCCATTTGGCTGTGTAAGTTTTCCTAGTGGCTGGCTTCTGCGCAGCCAGAAGAATATCTGAAACCCTGCGAGAGACACTGAACCTGTTCACTTCTATCTCTTTAGGAGCCAAGTGTGAAGGTGAAGCGACCTCAGGTTGGGATGAACAACAGGCCCCTGAGTCAAGAGGTTCGTCTGAAGGGGAAGTGGTTTCGGCGGAGCTGCCGACATATTGTTGAGTAGTGGAAACCACATCTGTCGAGGCCAGAAGGGAGCAATGAGGATCACTGTGTCCTCCTGAGACTCGAATTTGAGAAGTACCCTCTGAATTAGTGGAAGAGGACGAATGGTGTATAGAAAGCATTTTGTCCACCGCAGCCTGAACACATCCTGACAGAAAATGCCAGGCCCTGGATTTCTGGAGCAGAACAGAGGCAGTTTTGTGTTGAGTGGGAATGCAAAAAAGTCCAGGTCTGGAGTTCCCCACTCTGCGAATAGTGACTGAACTAAGGTTGAGTCGAGAGACCATTCGTGAAGATCTGTCTCTGTTCTGCTGAGACGGTCTGCCACTTCGTTCTGCACTCCCGGCAGGTAGACTGCTTGAATTAGAGCCTTGTGCTCTAAGCACCATTCCCACGCTCTCATCGCTTCCCAGCATAAGGGTTAAGAGTGAGCACCGTCCTGCTTGTTGATGTAATACATCACTGCTTTGTTGTCCGTTTGAAGGAGAATGTTCTTGTGACAGAGAATGTCCTAAAAAGCCCAGACCACATAAAGGACGGCTCTCATTTCTAAGACATTTATGTGAAGCTGGGACTCGACTTGAGTCCACATACCTTGAGTGTGGAGAGCTTGACAGTGAGCTCCCCACCCCATCAGGGACGCGTCTGTGGTAATGGAAATCTGATGATCCAGAGGAGCAAAGGGATATCTTTCTAGGAGATTGTTCTCTTGCGACCACCAGGTGAGTGACCTCTTTAGAGGTTCTGTCACCTTGATGAGAAAGGACTGCGGGTGAGTGGTTGGGGACCACTGAGTACTGAGCATCCACTGAGAAGTTCTCATGTGAAGGCGTGTTGGGGTACAGTGAACACAGAGGATGCCATGAGACCTAGCATTCGTTGCATCAAGAGAGCTGGAACCGAGTTGCTCTCCCCGATGTGATGGGACATCTGAAGGATATCGCTCCTCCTGTCCTCTGGAAGGAAAGCCTTCGCACAGGAGGTGTCCAGAAGAGTTCCTATAAAAAGGAGCTTCTGGGAGGGCTGCAGCTGTGATTTTTTTAGGTTTAGCAGGACTCCCATGGACGTGAGAAAGCTTGAAGCCGTGGTTACGGCATCCAGAGTTCCCTGCCTGGAAGGACTTGCCAGAAGCCAATCGTCCAGATAAGGGAACACCTGTATTCCTATCTTTCTGAGGTGTGCTGTGAGAACTGCACAACACTTTGTAAAAACTTGTGGCACCGAGGATAGCCCAAAGGGCAGGACTCTGAACTGATAATGTTGTCCCAGAGCCACAAACCTTAAGAGTTTGTGATGCTTTGGGTGAATCAAAATGTGCTGGTAAGCATCCTGCATGTCTAGGGAGGCTAGCCAGTCATGTTGATGAAGCAAAGGTAACAGGGTTCCTAGTGAAATCATTTTGAATTTCTCCTTGGGCAGAAATGTGTTTAGTTTTCTGAGGTCCAAAATGGGGCGCATGCCCCCTGTTTTCTTTGGAACCAGAAAGTAATGGGAGTAGAACCCTGTATTCCGTTGATGCAGCGGAACTACTTCTACTGCCCTGTTGTTCAGAAGGCCCTGTATCTCAGCAGCGAGAAGCTCTGACTGATGGGTTGACAGCTTGGGCTGTCGTTTGGGAGGATGATCCGGAGGGGTCTCCACAAGATTGAGTGAATACCCCTCACGGATTATCCGGAGGACCCATTTGTCTGAAGTTATCGATTTCCATTGATTGTAGAAGAGCGTCAGACGACCTTCCACCGCTGAGGAAGAGTCCACCTCGGGCAGTTGAGGTGGGACTTGGGCCAAGAACTCAGAAGGCGGCGCTAGGTGCATTGGGTGCTTGCGCCTTCTGTTGCATTTTCTTTTGAGGTTAGGGGGCTTGGTTTTTATGAAAACTTCCTCAGCCTTTGCCTCGAAAGGATTGATGGTTATGGAACTGGTGTTTATTAACACCCCCTCGAGAAGGGATAGGAGGAGGTCGAGCCAACTTAATGGCTGACCTAGTCTTTTGTGTAGCTTCTAGAGCCTGTTCTATTTGAGGGCCGAAGAGATATACACCATCAAAAGGCAACGCCATTACTTGCTACTGTGCATCATTTGTGAAACCTGAAGTGCACAGCCAGGAATGACGCCGGGTACAAATGCCGGCCGCCGCCACTCGGGAAGCAGTATCAAAAGCATCCATAGCCGCTTTAACCTGCTGGTTGTTGGATTCGATACCCCTGGTAATGGTGTGGAGTAGCTCTGACTTTGTGTCCGAATCCGTCAGAGCTTCAACCATTTGTTTGAGTGAGTGCCAAAGGGTATACTCATATTGAGAGAAATAGCCTTGGTAGCTGGCAGTACGCATACCCAGGGAGGAAGCAGCAAAGACTCTCTTACCCAAAGTGTCTATATTACGAGATTCTTTGTTAATAGGTCGAGCTGTAGTAGTCTGGGGAAGGACGACCTTATCATTCTCTGCCAAAACTACAATAGGATCTGCAAAGGCCTGGGATGCCAAAATAGGTCGATCCTTGGGGGCTGAGTATTTCCTATCTATGGATTTAGCCACGGAAGGAATGAGAGCGGGATTATTCCATACTATTTGAGACAGCGTCTCAAAGGAGGGCTGTACCGGAGGAGTCAAATCTGTAGGGATCTCCGGAACATGGAGGTATTGGAGTCGTAGCAATTTCCCAGGATCGATGTCTGTAGTTTGGAGAGAAAGAGTGGAAATCAAATTTTTCAGCAGAGACTTAAAAGACAGGTCCTTGACCACAGGCTCTGCAGCAGGAATAGATCCTGTTTCTTCCACTTCATCACCCAGCCTAAGGTCTGGGTCAGGCTCAATGTCATCTCCTGACATTCCAGGAGGGACTGCATGGACAGGAAAGGAGTGAAAATCAGAAGGAAATGAGGAAGAAAAAGCGTTAAAGGAGGAGGTCCTGAAAGCAGATGATGCCCTAAGAACCCCGGCACATGAAAGCGCCTGGTGGCAGCCACAGGGTGCCAAGGAGGCATACGGCACTGAAGATGGCGCCGACAGGCCAGACGGCACGGTGACTCCACACGGCGCCGACGGCGGCACAGCGCCAGGACGGGCGCCGCGACATCACGAGGCACTGACGGCGCACGGTGCCGAGGACGGTGCCAAAGCATACGACGCCAAGAAACTCAACGGTGCCGAGGATGGCGCTTAACAGACGATCGGGCACCAAGACGCGCTCAACGCGCTATCTAACACCAAGGGCGAGAAAACACCAAGACCAAAACAGGATTTGAGGAGAAGGTGTAGTGAAGAGCAGGAGATAGAGGCATCGGTGTGGCCCCTCGCCCGCAGCCATATGAGGGGTGAACACCTAAGCGCGGTGTCGCGGCACGAAGATGGTGCTGGTGCGCGACCAGGGAGGCTCAACCGCCCTACCTGGTCTCCCAAGAAGCCAGAAGGCCCCGAGTGACCGGCTAGGCAGCTGGACCAACCTCCGAGCCCATTGCTCCATAAGAGCGGCCCACTGATGAAATTGCTCATCTGAAGACCTACCAGAGGAGGGGTAGGGCTAGGATGTCGAAGGCGTCGGCTACCAGAAACAGAAGCTGGCGACTCGAGGAGCGAGCAACTAGCTCAATAACTGACCGTCTATGGCAGACATATCAGAGGGCAACCTCGGTGATGCCTTCTCTTTTGACCTGTGGGCAAAAGAGCTCGAGGCGAACGGTGCCGAGAATCCGACCGCTCATTTTATGCTTGAGGACCGCCCACCCTCAGGCATCGGACTGACCATTGTCAGACCCCTCCCCTCGGAGAAGGCGGACCAGACCCAGCCCGGCTGACTGAACAGCTTTCATCACGAAGTCTCCCTACCGTCACCTGACCCGCTCATGGTCGACTCCGTCAAAGTAGGCTGAGACTTCTTTTTAAATAAGAATAAACTTAAACGATACTTATTCGAGATATTACTACAAAACAACAAAACTGAAAACTATGCTGCTAGTTTGAAGTTTGACTCCCGGAGGGCGAGCGACGTTGTCACTGAAGCACACTTGACAGCGGGAAAAAAGGAACTGAGGCGGTTGGAGGGTCGAAGCCGAGATAGTCATTACCGCACGAGCTGAGGCTTGCAGTGCTGCTCCTGGTGGCTCCATCTCTGATGTCGGCCCTCCGGCAAAAAGTTTGCTCCCGCTGGGTCCTAGTGCCTCCGGTGCTATCCCATTAGTGTGAATGAGTGGTGGAGACTTATGTCCAGGAAGATCTGCAAAGCACTTTGTAAAAACTCGAGGCACTGAGGATAGCCCAAAGGGCAGGAATCTGAACTGGTAGTGTTGACCCAAAGCCACAAATCTGAGGTATTTGTGGTGGTTTGGGTGTATGAGAATGTGTTGATAGGCGTCCTGTCCTGCAAGTCCAGGGAGACTAGCCAATCATTTTGATGAATCAGAGGTAAAAGTATACCAAGTGATATCACCTTGAACTTTTCCTTGTAAAAGAACCTGTTTAACTTCCCGAGATCGAGAACAGGACGCATGCCACCTGTTTTCTTTGGAACTAGGAAGTAATGGGAGTAGAAACCTATGTTCCGCTAATCCAGTGGGACTACCTCTACTGCCCTGTTGTTTAGAAGGTCTTGGATCTTGGAAGCAAGAAGGTCTGACTGAGAGACACACAGCTTGGGCTTTTGTTTGGGGGGGGTGATCCGGAGGGGTTTCTGAAAGAAATAGAAACATAGAATCTGATGGCAGATAAAGACCGCTTGGCCCACCTAGTCTGCCCATTTCCCTACTTAACGGATAAGCCTCAGATGCTAGTTAACCAACAGCCTACTTCCTCCTACCCCCCACCAGAATTGCCTTATGTCTGTCCCATGCATTCTTGAATTCCCCCACTGTTTTTGACTCTACAACCTCCCCAGGAAGGTTGTTCCATGCATCTACAACCCTTTCTGTGAAGAAATACTTCCTCACATTACCACTGAGCCGTCCCTCTAACTTCAAATTGTGCCCCCTTGTTCTTGCACATCTCTTTTTCTGATAGATGCTACCCTCTTGGACTTTGTTGATTCCCTTGAGGTACTTGAAAGTTTCTATCATGTCCCACCTCTCCCTCCTTTCCTCGAGGCTATACATCTTAAGCTCCTTTAGTCTTTCTTCATATGTCTTCTGGTGCAGACCCTGCACCATTTTGGTTGCCCTCCTCTGGACAGCCTCCACCCTGTCTATGTCTTTACAGAGATGGGGTCTCCAGAACTGTACACAGTACTCCAGATGTGGTTTTACCAACTGTCTGTACAGAGGGACAACAACTTCCTGTTTTCTACTCCCTATGCATCCCAGTATCCCCCAGCCCTCCTTACTGCCTTCTCACATTGCTTGCCCACCTTTAGGTCATCTGATATGACTACCCCCAGGTCCCTTTCCATTTTTGTTGTTGTCATTAACTCACCCCCCATTGTGTACTCTTCCCCTGGGTTTTTGTTTCCCAGGTGCATTACTTTGCACTTCTTTGCATTGAATCTAAGCTGCCATACATTTGACCATTCCTCCAACCTTGCCAAGTTCCTTTTCATCCTTTCCACCCTACGTTGCATAACAACCCTGTTGCAGATTTTTGTGTCATCTGCAAAGAGACATACTTTTTCTTCCAGTCCCTCTGCAATGTCACTTATAAAGACATTAAAAAGGACCGGCCCCAGTACTGAACCCTGCGGTACCCCACTAGTAACCCCCCTTTCTTTACGGTGGACTCCATTTACTATTGCCCTCTGTGTCCTGTTGTCCAGTCAGTGTTTTACCCAGGCTACTACCCTGGGACCCACTGCCAGGCTGGCTAATTTGTTCATTAATCTTTTGTGCGGGACTGTGTCAAATGCCTTGCTAAAGTCTAGGTAGGCCATGTCCACAGCCCTTCCCTGGTCTACTACTTTGGTCACCCAATCAAAAGAAATCAATTAGATTTGTCTGACATGACCTTCCTGCTGTGAATCCATGCTGCCTTGGGTCCTGTACCCCATTGGCCCCTAGGTACTCAACAATTCTTTCCTTCAGAAGTGATTCCATCATTTTCCCTACCACTGACATCAAACTGACAGGTCTGTAGTTTCCTGCCTCTGTCTTGCTCCCACTTTTGTGAAGGGGAATCACATCTGCCCTCCTCCAGTCCGCAGGTACCACACCATCCTTCCATGATTTATTAAAAAGGGTAGTCAGTGGTGTTGCTAGTTCTTCCCTTAGTTCTTTTAGAATTCTGGGGTGAATCCCATCAGGCCCCATTACTTTATCCACCTTCAGTTTTAGGAGTTCAGAAAGATTTAGAAGGTACCTCTCGCAGATTATTCTGAGCACCCACTTGTCTGATGTGATTGACTTCCACTGGTCCTAAAACTGAGTCACACGCCCTCCTACCGCCGAGAAAGAGTCCCCCTCGGACAGCTGAGATGGAACTTGGGTCGGGATCTCAGAGGGTGGCACTAGGCACTTTGGGGCCCTGTGTGCCTTCTGCTGCATTTTCTTTTGAGTGATGGGTTTGGTTTCGTTAAAGCCCCCTATGCCTTTACCACGAAAGGATGGAAGGTTATGAAACTGACACTGGTTCCTGCCCCTTTGAGGGGCTGTGGATGGTGGTCTGGCCATTTTGATGGCCATTCTAGTCTTCTGTGTGGCTTCTAGCGCCTACTCGACCCGAGGACCAAACAGGTACGTACCATCAAAAGGCAAAGCCATAACCCTCTGCTGGGCATCATTTGTGAACCCCGAGGTGCACAACCAAGAGTGGGGATGGGTACATGTACCGGCCACCGCTGCTCTGGAGCCAGTGTCAAAGGCATCCATGGCAGCTTTAAGCTGCTGCTTATTGGATTCAGTGCCTCTAGTAATGGTCTGAAGAAGCTCTGTGTTAACGTCCGAATCTGGGGAAAGCTTCTACCATGGCCTTAAGCGAATGCCAGAGTGTATACTCATACTGAGAGACGTAACCCTGGTAGCTAGCAATGCGCATGCCCAGGGCGGAGGCAGCAAAGACTCGCTTTCCCAAAGTGTTGATTTTGTGAGATTTTTTGTTTATCGGACGTGCCATAGATTTTTGCAGAAGAACGGCCTTGTCATTCTCTGCCAGGAAAACTATGGCATCAGCAAAGGCTTGCGAGGCCAGAATGGGCCGATCCTTGGGAGGGACATATTTCCTATCTATGGACTTAACCACAGAGGGAATAAGCGCCAGGTTGTCCCACACCATTTGTAAGAGAGCCTCAAAAGAGGGTTGCACGGGGGGGGGGGGGAGTCAATTCCACAGGAATGTCCGGAACGTGCAGCGATTTCCCAGGATCGATCTCCGAAGTCTGAAGAGAGAGAGAGAGAGTGGTATTCACATTTCTCAGCAGAGACTTAAAAGAAAGGTTCTCGACCAGAGGATCTGCTGTAAGAGTAGGTTTATTCACTACCCCTAGGGAGGAATCGTCGTCAAAGTCGTCCCCCAATTGAAGATCAGGATCAGGCTCAATATCATATCCTACTAGCCCCAAAGGGACTGTACAGATGGGAAAGGGAGGAAAAGAAGGAGGAGGAGGAGCTCCACGCAGGGTGAGTTGAAAACCCCGGTCTCGCATGCGGCACCGCAGGAGCTCCCAGTGCCGTAATAGGAGGTGGCACCGAAAACACAGGTGGTGCCGGCACAGAACACGGCACCAAGCATGGCACTGGCTCCAGAGGAGCCGGCAGTGCTGAGCCAGAGGTTCTCAACCCCCGACTTGCTGAGGAAAGATGAAGAAATTCAGCAGGAGATAACGGCACTGGTGTAGACTCCTGCGCCACAGCCGTATGAGGGGGATTAACACCAGAACATGGCATCGACCGCACTGATGGAGGTGCCGTGTGACTAGGAAGCCCCAGCCACCCTTCCTGCAGGTCTGAAACTGAAAGGCCCAAAGGCCCTGGTGATGGACCCACCCCCTCTGGCAGACAGGATAACCGCCAAACCCACTCCTCCATAAGAGCAGCCCAATGGTGAAACTGCTCACCGAAGGACCCCAAGGGGGCGGGGAGGGACTCCACAGTCAAGGATGCCTGTCACAAGAAACAGAAGCTGGAGAAGACCCTGGAAGAGATGGAGCCTTGCCCCTGCTGCCGGTAACTGATGATTGACATGCAGACATACCAGAAAGCAACCTCAAGCAGTGCCATTTCTTTTTCGACTGGGAGGCCGAAGAACAACTCGAGGCCGAACAATGCCGAGTCCTCGATGGGGATCAAGAATGGGACCGCTTCTTTTTGTCCTTTCAGGAAGACCACCCATGCCCTCGAGCACTGGACTGCCTGTAGCCAGATCCCCCTCCGCAGAGGGTGGCAGACCAGACCCAGTCCTGCTGACAATACAGCTTTCAAGTGAAGTCTCCCTATCATCACCTGCCCCATTCATGGTGGACTCCATCAAAGGAGGGCTGAAGACTTCGATGAAAAATTACTTAATAAAAATTACTTATTTATTGTTCTTTTAAACTGACGAGAAATAATAAAACTAATTAAAACTGGCCGGCCCAGTGGTGCTGAGGGTTGAGGTGCTGGACACCACACCTCACACCACATCGGAGACCCGGGTTTGGGAATAAGTCCGGGCCATCGGGGGTCGGCAGAGGAGGGAGAGGATTGAGCATCCGAAGGACAGCTCTCCTCTCCCAGGAGGGAGAGGGGTACATGTTTGGCACCTGATTGGCCTCTGGCAGAAGCCGGAGGCATAGCAAGTGCACAAGTGTAAAGAGAGGGTTGGGAGTGGAGGACGCCGGTGCAGATGCCTTGACGTCAGGGCACATGCCACTCCCATAGAACATGGGAAAAACACCTCGCAGCACTCCCAGTAGGTGGAGCACCAAGCCCAGATCCCCAGTGCTCCTACCTGACCCAGTACCAGCATCCCGATGAAAAACAAGGAGGACTTCGGGGGTGCCCCTACCCCATTCCCGCCTGGGGGATGTAGCCATGTCTACATGGGGGATGGACTGCACCGGGCTCCAGGTAAAGAGGGCGGGTACTACAAGGCCATAGGTGTCTCCCGAAGAGTGGAAGCACTGTGGGCAGGGAGAGTATAAAGAGCAAGTAAAAAAAATAAATACATAATCAAAACTGAAGGACTATAGTTGCTGTTGTATAGACATGAAGTTTTGACTCCCAGCGGGAGAGCGACATTGTCACTGAAGTGTGCTCGACGGTGGGAAAAAAGGAACTGAGGCAGTTGAAGGGTCAATGCCAGGGTAGTCTATATGGCTCGAGCCAAGCTCACAGTGCCGCTTCCTCACGGCCCTACCTAGGTGCCGGCCTTCTTGAAGATTTTTGGCTCCTACTGGGTCCTAGCGCCTCCGGTGTAGTCCCATTAGTGTGAATGAGTGGTGGAGACTTTATGTCCAGGAAGATCTGTATGTGCTACCTCATGCTGCCAGCCCTGCTTTAGTCTGAATAAAAACCCCTGCTGTTTAAAGTATAAGTTGCATGCTTCATAGGTTCATAGGTAAGTTACACGATCGAGGGACAAGCCCATTTAGATCATGCCACCTAGGCTAGGTGGGTACGAAATTTAGAATCATTCATAAATATGTCTAGATGTGATTTAAAATGAGACAGACTTACACAATTCACCAACTCATAAGGGAGTGAGTTCCAGATAGGAACTATTCGCTGTGTAAAAAAATGTGATCGTTTGGTCGAGCGATTGATTGGTAAGAGTAATTTTAAATTATGGGAGCGAGTAGAAACAGTAGTAGTATTCCATTTCAAGTGAAGAGTATTAAACAAGTATTCATCCCTGGAGGCTTTGTATAACAAACAAAGATCCCCACGTAATGATCTGTATTCCATACTGTACAAATTAAGTCATTTAAGTCTATCTTCATAAAACAAGCTTCCCATTCCTATTATATTCTTAGTAAACCTTTTTTGCACCTTCTCTCTGGATATTATATCACTCCTCTGTGTAGGGGCACAAAACGAAGAACAATAATCAAAATTAGTTCTTATAATACTGGTATAAAGGGGGACCATAATCGATGGCTCTCTGCTTTTGATGTTCTTAAATATACAATTACTGAGTCTAGAACATTTTTTAATAACGTAGTTTAAGTGTTCAGTAAATTTTAATCTGTTATTAATAACAACACCAAGATCTTTTGCAGTGGTAATAACGCTTAAGGCCTGTTTGTCTATGTAATATTTCACACTTATTGTTATATCCAAAGTGCATAACCTTATACTTACCAATATTAAATTCAACTTGTGTTTACTAACCCATTCGGAAATAATATTTAGATTATCCTGTAATTCTGATATAGCTATTGGGTTGTTAACAATTCCTCCAAGTTTGGCATCGTCTGCATATTTAATTAACCAGTTACCATGATTTATTTTCATTCCTGTTATGAGTATATTAAATAACACAGGCCCCAGAACTGATCCCTGAGGAACTCCACTAATAACTGGTCTCCATGGGAAACAAAACCCCTCAAGCATACTTGCTGTTTTTATTTGACAGCCATTGCATTATCCATATTATCAAATAATTATTAAGTTCCAAACTAACTAGACACTTATATAATATATGTGAGACAGAATCAAAAGCCTTATAAAGTCTAGATAAATAACGTCAACGGCAACCCAAGATCCAGAGCCTCACTGACTGGTTCAAAGAAATCAAGCAGATTGGTCTGACATGACCTTCCAACCTGGAAACCATGTTGGAATATATCAGTCAGGCCATTAGCCAAAATATGACTACCAGTTCTTTTTAGGATTAGCCGCTCCATAATTTTACATACGGATGAGGACAAACTTATAGGTCGATAGTTGTTTAACTCCTTCTTAGATCCAGATTTATGTATCGGAATAACTCTAGCATCACACCAATCATTAGGTACTAAACCCATCTTTATTGACACATTAAATAAATAGGTGAGAGCACCTGCTATTTCATGTGATAGTTTTTTTAGAAAAATAGCAGGAATATCATCCGGACCAAATGATACAGATGGTTTTAGAGAATCTAATAGGTAAAAGGTTTCAGCCACGCTAAATACGATCTCAGGGTCTGAATTATGTGGTTCAGAACACAAAAAATCACACTTTTTTTTAAATATACTACCAAAGTACTTATTAAATTCATTAGCTATAACCTGTTCATCACTGACATCCACATTATTAATAATCAATGGTCCTACTAAGGTGGGTGAATTTTAGGAACCAATGTAATTAAAAACTTTTTTTTGTTGTCTTGATGTATGTCAACTAGATTCTTTTCAAAAACTCGTTTAGTCCCTCTAATTGCATATTTTACCTTTTTGGATTTTATTATAAATTTAGACCAGTTTGTCTCATTAATATTATTTTTATATCTATTATACGCTTTCTTTTTTGCTGAGACCAAGGTTTTGATTTCCTTAGTGAACCAAGGTGGAGACCTTTTAAATCCAATATATTTAACTCTTGTTGGTACCCAATTAGTGATACAATGTTGAATTTCTTCTTTAATTCTTAACCAAATATACTCTATAGGTTGCTCAGTTAAGTCGAGTTCCCAGTTCCAATTTGATAAATATTCCTTTATTGCCTGATAGTTCGCTCTATTGAAATCTTTAAAATTAGTTTTGCCACAAGATTTGTTAACACGGAAATTAAATGACCATTTAACTATCTGATGGTCACTATTTCCCAAAGAAGCCATGAAACTAACCAAATCATTATCTCCTTTAATATTTGTGAAAATTAAATCCAAAATGTTTTCCTTTCTAGTTGGTGATCCTACCTGTTGATCTAAACCTAGGTGTGACATAGCACTAATAAATCTGTTCTCCTGGTTGTTGGATCCTTTAACTGTTTCCCAGTTTATTCCAGGGTAATTGAAGTCACCCATAAGAATGACATCTGAGTTAAAAACAAGATTCTCCACGTAACGACACATATTATCATTGTTTGCAGTGTTCATTGATGGAGGTCTATAACATAACCCTATGGTTAGTGAAATTTGTTTATTGATAAGTTGGATCCAAATTATTTCAAATCCCATAGGTGGTAAATTATCAAAAACAACTTCAGAACAAGACAAATTATCCCTGACATAAAGTGCCACACCACCCCCCTTTGAGTATATTCGATTTTTATTAAATGTGTATCCACTGATATTATGGCCCCACTGTCCATCACCAAACCAAGTTTCTGTGACGCCACAGATATACAGGTTACTCACCTGTAACAGGAGTTCTAGGAATGGTATATGTTGTTCATCCACACTTATTGGCAGGTATCCTTGCCGCTTTAAATCTTGCCGGAAGGTCTTCAAGCTGGCTCCTCCCACCCACCTGGGTGGTATAACTCTCGGCTCCGCCCCATGACGCCAGATCTGGCCCGCTGGAAGCTCAGGTTGTGTGTCGAAGCCGGGGAGGTCGGGTGGGTCGTGTGGATGAACAACATATACCATTCCTAGAACTCCTGTTACAGGTGAGTAACCTGTATTTCTAGGGACATGGATATGTTGTTCATCCACACTTATTGGCAGACTCCTAGCGGTTCTCCGGGAGGAGGGAGGCAAGACGCACACCCCTTAATACTTACTTGAGAAAGAGAGACTGGAGAACCGAGGCCCCAAAACCAGCATCCCGGCGTGACTCAAGGTCGATGTGGTAATGGGTAATGAAGGTGTTTGCTGACTTCCAGGTAGCAGCCCTGCAGATTTCCTGGATAGACATCCCTGAAGCAGCCACCGATGCAGCAGTATGGCGGGTAGAATGAGCTCTTATCCCTCTGGGAGGCTCCATGCCCGTCAACTTATAGCAGAGATCTATGCAGGAGGTGACCCACCTGCTTATCGTCCGCTTGGCTGCAGGTCTGCCAGATGCGGCTTCAGCGTAGGTGACAAACAGCTGGCGAACCTCTCCCCGAATTTCAGCCGTGCGCTCTTTGTAATAGGCGAGTGCCCTTCTAGGGTCCAAAGTATGGAGCCTATATTCGGCCTCCGAGGTGTGATTGGGGTAGAACACCGGCAGAGTCAACACCTGGTTAAGGTGAAACTCCGACACCACCTTCGGAAGGAATTTCGGGTGGGGGCGCAGGACAACCTTGTCCCTGTGGAAGACCAGGTAAGGAGACTCGATGGAAAGCGCCTGGAGCTCTCCCATCCTTCTGGCTGACGTGATAGCCACCAAGAAGGCGGTCTTCCACGACAGGTGAGAGAGAGCACACCTGTGCATAGTTCGAATGAGCGCCCATGAGCTTTGCCAGTACCAGCAGTAGATCCCACGGAGGTGGGAGGTTCTCGCACTGAGGAAATGTGATCAAGGCCTTGAAAGCGCCAGACCACCTTCTCCTGCGCCACCGACTGCTTCCTGGCCCGCGCCCGGTAAGCAGAGATGGCTGCCAGGTGCACCCTTAGGGTCGTCGACCTAAGCCCTTGATTAGAAAGGGACCATAAATAGTCCAAGATGCTTGCCAAGGAACAGGAGGAAGGGTCCAAGCCCTTGCCCTGACACCAAATGGAAAACCTTTTCCATTTGAAGGCATAGCATTTTCTGGTCGACTCCTTACGGGACACCTCAACTACATTGAGGACCTCGTCGGAAAGACCCAAGGCCTGGAACTCTAGCCGCTCAGGAACCAGGCCGTCAGGTGCAGGGATTGAAGGTCCGGATGGAACACCTTCCCCTGATTGACTGAGAGCAGGTCCGGGCGAGCTGGAAGCTGCCGCGAGTCCTGGAGCTGAGACTGAGGAGATCTGGGTACCAGAACTGGCGAGGCCAGTCTGGGGCTATCAGAATCACCTGCGCCTTGTCCCTCCTCGCCTTGAGAAGCACCTTGTGGATCAAGGGAAATGGGGGAAAAGCGTAGAAGAGGCCCGGGGTCCACTGCCTCGAGAAGGCATCCCCCTGCAGCGAGCCCTGCTGAGGGGGGCGGGCATGGAACAGTCTCAGCTTCGCGTTCTCCTGAGGCAAACAGGTCCACCTGAGGTGTGCCCCAATGGGAGAACAGATACTGCACTACCTCCGGCAGGAGAGACCACTTGTGGGATGCAGCCCCTATCCGGCTCAGGGCATCGGCCAGGGTGTTGGAGGCTCCTGCCACATGAATGGCTGGAGATCCGCCTCCAGGCTGCGCACAGTGATAAATCTTGGAAACTTCCTTGCATAGAAGCATGGGACGTCCCGCCCTCGGCGGTTTAGATAGTACATGGTCGTGGTGTTGTCCGTCTGGACTCGGACCACTTGACCCCGGAGGAACGGAGCAAAGGCGGTGAGAGCTAGGCGGACCGCTCGGAGCTCCAGCAGGTTGATGTGGCATCGGGACTCCCGCGGGGACCAGAGGCCGTGGGCACGGTGTTCCCCCAGATGGGCACCCCAACCCATCAGAGAGGCATCAGTCGATAGAGAGACCGTCGGCTCGGGGCGGACGAACGGGATGCCCTCCTGCAAATGGCCTGGAACGATCCACCACCGGAGAGCGTTCCACATCCCCTGTGTCACCGACACAAGCTGGTCCAAAGGATCGCAGCATTGTGACCACTGGCTGGCCAGTCCCCATTGAAGGGGACGCATGTTCCAGCGGGCCCAACGGACCACGCTGGTGCAGGCCGCCATGAGACCCAGGAGGCGCAGGAAGTCCCGGGCAGGGCGCAATTGCCCAACCAGAAATGATTGGGCAAAGGAGGAAAGAACCTCGGCCCTGTCCGCCGGGAGCCGCGCTCTGGCTCGAAGAGAGTCGAGCTGCGCCCCGATGAACAGAATCACCTGCTTCGGCTCGAGTTCCGACTTGGCCTCATTGATAAGGAGGCCTAGTTGAGAGCAGACCTGAAGGGCCAGATCTCTGGACCACTCCACCTCCTGCCTGGAGGAGCTGCTATCAGCCAGTCGTCCCAGGTAAGGGTACACCGGACCCTCAGCGCCGCAGAATGCTGTCACCACTGCCATGCATTTGGTGAAGACCCTGGGCCGGAGACAAGCCGAAGGGCATGGCTTGGAACTCGAAAAGGGATCCTTCCGCTCGGAAGCGAAGGAATCTCTGGTGAGACGGACGGGTAGGGACGTGAAAACATCCTGCAAATCCAGAGAGCAGAACCACACGCCGCGTTCCAAGGATGGTATTATCTGAGCCAGAGTGACCATCCTGAAGGTTCGAGACCTTAGGAACTTGTTTAGGTCGTGTAGGTCGAGAATGGGGCGCCAGCCCCCCGTCCGTTTCGGAACCAGGAAGTACCTGGACACAAACCCTGGGTCTGAAGGAGGGTCCTCCACCTCTCTTATCACCTCCTTCTGGAGGAGGAGAGCGATGTCGGCTCGACGAGCCGCCAGCGAGGCTGGGGACCCCGAAGCCCCCCGAGGGGCGACGGCTCTGAAGGGCGGTGCCTGCTCGAATTCTAGAGGCAGGCCTCTTCCCATCACCTCCAAAACCCACCTGTCCGTGGTAACAGCGGACCAGGCGGAACGGAAGTGCCGGAGCCGTCCCCACACGGGGGGACCCAGGGGTAAGGTGACGGGGATGGGGGCGACACCCCTCAGCCCGTCACTGGGCAGGCTTGGAGGAGGGACCAGCCGAGGGACCTCCTGGGCCTTTTCCTCCCTGCCTCCTGTTAGAGGAAGCCGGCGGCTTGGGTTTGGGATGCCAAGGCCGAGCCTGCTGGCCCTGACGTTGCTGGGCCGGGCGCGCCGGGGGCGCAGAAGGACGAAAGGGCTTAGGCTGCGGTTTGCGGCCTTTGTCCTTCTGAGCGGAAGAGACCGAGTCCAAGGTAGCATTGGACTTCTCGATCCTCTGCAGGTGACCTTCCACCCCAGGGCCGAAGAGGTCAGTCCCCAAAAACGGAACATCCGCCAACTTGTGCTGGGTATCCGAAGTAAAGGTGGATATCCTCAGCCAAGCCCGCCGACGCATAGCCACTGCGGCCGCCACCGACCTGGCACATGAGTCCCCAATATCCAAAGCAGTCTGGAGCTGCTGTTTGGCCACTGCCCTGCCCTGGTCCCGCACCTGCTTGACCGTAGTCTGCAGATCCACGGGAGATGAGGAATGACCTCATCCAGGAGCCCAACAGGCATGAGAAAATGTGCCATGAGGATGGCCAACTGGCCTGGCGAAGGCCGGAGAGAGGACGCAGCATAGACTTTTCGCCCGACATAGTCCAATTTCTTGGATTCCTTGTCGGGAGGTTTGTCCACATCCCTGGCGTTACCGGCGCGCCGGAAAACGCTGTCGGTAACCAACCCCTCAGCAGAGGGGTGCTCCGAAAAACCGGACAGGGAACCGGTAGGGACCGCATACTTCCTAGCCATCCTGGCCGAAGGCGCAGGACAGGAAGCAGGGCGCTGCCAAAGCTCCAGGGCCGGACCCACTATGGCCTCGGCTACTGGAAAGGCCTCCGTTGGAGAATCCCCTCGGTCCAGGATCTCCGTGAGGGGATATCTGGCCCGTTTGGAAACGGGTTCGAGCTTCATCCCGGTGGACTCCGAGATGAGCCGAAGCAGTCCTAGGAAGGACGACGGGCTATCGTCCATTGACTGACCTCCTGAGGACTCCAAGTCCAGTCGCTTGGAGAAAAAGGAGGAATTATCCTCGGACTCAGACGAGTCCTCGAAGAGCTGCCTATGGCCTGAGCCACCCTCTACCTGCCAAGGGCGGTCGGGAGTGAGGGTAACCAACAGCCGATGGGGTAGACCCTTAGCCGACCGAGAATCCCTGGTCGGAGCCCCAAATAGTGGCTATGGAGGCGGAGGTTCCACCGGAATCGGTGGAGCAGCTGGTTTTGGCCGAACAACCGGCCTGGGTACAGGCTCCTCGGGTAAGTCGAGGGGTTGTGTCGGCTGCTCCGGTGACAGCCACTTGATGGCCGGGGAAGGCGACTGCGTCGGCTTACTCCCGGTCAGGAGGAGCTGTTGCCACATGAGGTCCTTGTACCGTCGACGTAACTACGCGAAGCCTCCCTAGATCGAGGAGGAGGATGAGGATGAGACAGCGGTAGCGCGCTTACCGTGGTGCCGAGACCGAGACCGCCCATGACGGCGGGATCGGCTGCGACCGGTCCGAGACCGAAGCTGCCTCGCTCTTCCGAGGTCGATGCGGGAAGTGTCGGCAGGAACCGCACTCCCTTCGCTCGAGGGTTCATCCGAGGGCTCCGGAACCGAGGCACAGGCAAGCCCACGGATCCTCAATTCCCCGGAACCGGGAGAGGAATCTGCTCTATAGGCGACAGCCCATCCAACGGGTCGAGAAAAATCACTGGCCGGCAGGAGTCTCAGTCAACTGACCTGACGGGGGCACCATGAGGCCAGTGGCCGAAGCCGAGCGATCGACCGAAGTCGACGGTCGACGACTCAGGGAGAGGGACCTTTCCCGCTCCCAAGAGCGTCGACGGAGGGATTTACCTTTGTCCCTCATTTTGGACCGAGAAAAAGGTCCAGCCGACGTTGGCCCTTCTCCCTTAGTGGAGAGGGACAGACAAAGCTCCTTAAATGAAGCTGTGTAGGAAGAACCCAGAGAGATAAATGCCGCGGCCGAGGAAGATACGGCCCGCGCCGCCTCCTCTTCGAGGGCGATCATCTGCTCGAGCTGATCCGCCGAACCCCGCGCCGCGGACACCGCCGACCGGGCCTCCTTAGACTTCACCGGAGGGAAACGCTTCTCGGGACGGCCCAGTTGCAATCGGGCAGCACGGTCTTCGAGGACGTAGGGCCGAGAAGGAAGAGTACAGGTCGCAGTCCCGCGGGTCGTGCTCAAGGCCCAAAACAGTAGACACACGTGGAGTGTGGATCCGTCTCCAGACATCTTCTGACTAAGAGGGGCATTCCGAAAACCGGAGTCGATGGTCCATCGCAGCCGCGAGAGGATCGAAGACCCAAGTCTTTTAGCAAAAAACTTTCAAATTCGCAAAACGGAATAAATAGGAACCAGTCACAAACGCAGAGCGTTAAGGAGGGAACCTGAGCTTCCAAGCGGTAAGGAAGATCTGGCGTCATGGGGCGGAGCCGAGAGTTATACCACCCGGGTGGGTGGGAGGAGCCAGCTTGAAGACCTTCCGGCAAGATTTAAAGCGGCAAGGATACCTGCCAATAAGTGTGGATGAACAACATATCCATGTCCCTAGAAATCAATATTTTCATTAAGTAAAACTACCTGAAGTTCATCCAATTTATTACATAAACTCCTAGCATTTAATAGAAGAATATTCATATTGATGTTTAGTTCTTTACTGTACCTACAAGATGTAGGTTCATGTATCAACTGTGCATTATCTGTTAACCTTTTATTATCAGTCCCGGAGTTTTGCATAAAAAATAATCTATACATGAGTTAATTTTTTGACCCAGGTACATTTTCCCCTCTCTATTCAAGTGTAGACCATCCTTAGCATAAAACCTTTATTGTTATCAAACTGTTCCCAGTAAGTGAGGCATTTTATTTCTTGTTTAAGACACCATGCTCTAAGCCAGCAATTCATATGTTTTATTTTGGAGTAAAGCTAAAGTTAGCCCTAGGTACTGGTAGAATCTCAGATATCCAAAACGTACTCCAATCTCACTTAAGATATTGGCTAGCCAACAAATGCTTCTTTAATTGACTGTAGACTGATGCCAGATGTTATTTACACCTACATGTATAATAACTAGATCCTGACTGGTGCAGCCTTGTAATATTTTGGGGCACATTCTGGTAAGATGGCCAATCTTGGCCCCTTTAAAGCATGATAGAGTTCTTGTAGCTTTACTTGGATCTAAATAATTCTATCCATTAGCTATTATAGAATCTCCTAAAACAAAAATATTAGGTGCATCAGTACCAACTTGACATGTAGATTGAACTTCCATGTTTTCCAGGATAGGTACCTTGTGAACTTGATTGTCAGCAAAGTTAATAAGATCACCTTGGAAAAATTACTAATGATATCAGTTTGCATAATGGATTTAATTGATTCATTTACTTCACTAGGTACTAGAGTGTCATTATTCCTGTAACTTCAGTACTATGACTCATTAGGGCTTCAATTTATTATGAGTTGGGAGTATAAAGTATCAGCTTTTCTTCCCTTTATTGGTTTTTGATGTTGGATTGTATACCAATCATTATCCAAATCAAGAGTTGCATCTTCTACTCTTGGTCTCTTTCTTGCTATACTAGCTATATAATTATTATCGTTGCTTACACTTGAACTAGGTACATCTAAACTAAATTGATCATTGGTGTTAAATAGTCTTTTAGCAGTTTCAATTTGGCTATTTTCTAAATGTTGTAGTCGATCATCAAACAACCGTATTTCATTTTCCAATTCCACAATTCTTATGCATTTATTGCATAGAAAGCTAGCAACATTATAGCCCCATATCAAAATCGTACATATTGCAAGATACACATTTAATGCCCTTCTTGCCATCCGACATTATAATGTTGGCCATTTTTTTTTTTTATCTAAGACTTACCCTGTGGGTTTATTAGGCAAGTAAAATATAGATTGAGCCACAGTCCTTCAGGTAACACCGGCCTAACACGCTGCAGAGAGCGCCAGGTCTTTTATACGATTCGCCACGGACGACGCGAGCACGCCCCCTGCTGCGGTCGCCTTGTTGGCAGCAGGGCAGGCTTTAAATAGCCAGCTGAACCCGAAGTAGCGTGAGTGAATGCGCTCCCCAAACACTAAAGTTGCTTTAAAATGGTTTAACAAGTTAGTCAATAACAGAAATACAGTTTAAAAAGGAGGACACACAGAGTTAAAATAAAAATAAAAGTGAGATTGTAGTGAGGGAACCTCAGACTACAAACTCCTCCACCTAGCTAAGAGTTGGCTAGGGCTCCAAATAGCTAGTAGTCGTAAAGGAGCAAATATTCAATGGTACATAATAAAGTTGCATCTAGTTGTGAATTAAAACAGCATACAGCACTGAGTGCTCGCAGCAGGGCAGGCTTTAAATAGCCAGCTGAACCCGGAAGTAGCGTAGTGAATTGCGCTCCCCAAACACTAAAGTTGCTTTAAAATGGTTTAACAAGTTAGTCAATAACAGAAATACAGTTTAAAAAGGAGGACACACAGAGTTAAAATAAAAATAAAAGTGAGATTGTAGTGAGGGAACCTCAGACTACAAACTCCTCCACCTAGCTAAGAGTTGGCTAGGGCTCCAAATAGCTAGTACTCGTAAAGGAGCAAATATTCAATGGTACATAACAAAGTTGCATCTAGTTGTGAATTAAAACAGCATACAGCACTGAGTGCTCGCAGCAGGGCAGGCTTTAAATATCCAGCTGAACCCGAAGTAAGCGTGAGTGAATTGCGCTCCCAAACACTAAAGTTGCTTTAAAATGGTTTAACAAGTTAGTCAATAACAGAAATACAGTTTAAAAGGAGGACACACAGAGTTAAAATAAAAATAAAAGTGAGATTGTAGTGAGGAACCTCAGACTACAAACTCCTCCACCTAGCTAAGAGTTGGCTAGGGCTCCAAATAGCTAGTACTTAAAGGAGCAAATATTCAATGGTACATAACAAAGTTGCATCTAGTTGTGAATTAAAACAGCATACAGCACTGAGTGCTCGCAGCAGGAGCAGGCTTTAAATAGCCAGCTGAACCCGGAAGTAGCGTAGTGAATTGCGCTCCCCAAACACTAAAGTTGCTTTAAAATGGTTTAACAAGTTAGTCAATAACAGAAATACAGTTTAAAAAGGAGGACACACAGAGTTAAAATAAAAATAAAAGTGAGATTGTAGTGAGGGAACCTCAGACTACAAACTCCTCCACCTAGCTAAGAGTTGGCTAGGGCTCCAAATAGCTAGTACTCGTAAAGGAGCAAATATTCAATGGTACATAACAAAGTTGCATCTAGTTGTGAATTAAAACAGCACACAGACTTTGACTGCACTGAGTGAGTTAATGGGTGGGTTGATCCTGTGGCGAGATGGGGAGGTGCTGTAACCAAGGGGGTAACACTATACAAGTTTATGGATCCAGTTGGAGGGCCTCTTATGGCTATAAGAGTGTCGCCTCACGCGTTCTTGGGACTGAAGAATTGCGAACTGAAGGTAAGCAGTTCTGTTGTCCTAAGGATACAATGGGCAACATGCTTCTAGCATAAGAGACTCTCCAACTGGACCCATAAAATTATTATAGATTGCTAACTTTATTAGGTAAAAAAAAAAAATCCCTATTTATTTAATAAAGTTAGTGGCAAGAGCGGTCATCGAAAAGCCTGTTGCAGTGCTCAGCACTCGAGGTACTCTTACTGCAATAAGACTGCCTCACGCACAACTGAAGGAAGCACTGTGATTGGTTGGGGATGCTCCTACACTCTGTAATACTTACATCAAGCACACTTTAACTATTCTCTGTGTGGAGGCACCACGTTATTTCAGTGGATATAGCCCCCCCCTCCCCATTAGACGTTTAATGTGCCCAAGTCTAGCTGCCTTGTTTGAGCACATAAGGCAGGAGTAACTACAGCAACATTCACAGCAGGCCAGTAGCTTAGCAGGTACCTTTATTACAAATAATGTGAACAATGTTATGATGACAAGAAGGATGAACTACAGGCTGCCTTTATTTATTTATTTGTTTGTTTGTAATTTATGAACCCTGGAGATCCCAGATGAGACGCAACATGTAATTTCCAGTGAGGTTCTGCTTCTGTCCATTTCCTCAACTGGGTTGACTGGAGCACTGAGAGGTTAAGTAATTTGCCCAAAGTCACACGGTGAGTATTTGACTCTAGCATGGTTTAAACCTTTAATTTCCTGGTTTCCAAATCAATGCTCAAAGCCACACAGCCTCCTGGTTGCTGGGGAACATTCTATGCTTCTGTTTCTATGATGTAACTAGGAAAATACAATTTGTACAACAAAAATGGAAATTATGTACCTACCGTAATTCTTGATCTTTTTGGACGAAGTCTCCACCACTCATTCACACTAATGGGACTTCGCCGGAGGTGCTAGGACCCAGCGGGAGCAAACTTTTTGCAGGAGGGCCGGCGCCAGAGATGGAGCCACGAGCCTCTGCTCGTGTGACAATGACTATCTCGGCGTTGACCCTCCAACCGCCTCAGTACCTTTTTTCCGAGGAAGTGCAGCGAAACTAACCTAGAAGGATAGTCTAACAAAAACCGGACATAAGATAGTCCGGAAGACCCCTATAAGAAGGGTCCAGAAATAAGTCTTCACAGCCTAAGACTGAGGGAGTGAAGACCAACAACAGAGGTGAGCTCGGGGGATAGTGGGTGGACGTGTGAATGAGTGGTGGAGACTTTGTCCAAGAAGATCAAGAATTACGGAAGGTACGTAATTTCCATATCTTCCTGGACATAAAGTCTCCACCACTCATTCACACTAATGGGAGAGTACCGAGCTAATAATCCCCCGAGAGGGCGGCAGGAGAGACCAAGAGCTCACAAAATTAGGACAGAAGTCCATTAAGGATGGTTCTGCCAAATGAAATATGTCATCTGGCATGGACATCCAGGGCACAGTGTTTGACAAAAGTATGCACTGAGCTCCAGGTAGCCGCATTGCAAATATCTGCAATGGGCACATTGCGGATTTCCACCAGGGATGCCACGACCGCTCTGGTAGAGTGAGTGTACACTCTGCCTTCCAACTTAACCTGCACCATGGAATAACAGTGGCGAAGGCATGCCACCAGCCATGCAGAAATACATCTGACAGTGACAGGCTGACCCAGCCAGGTCTCACTGAAGGTAACAAACGGTTGTTGAGCTTTGCAAAATTCTTTTGTTCCATCTAAATAGAAACACAAAGCCCTTTTGACGTCCAAAGAATGAAGAGAATGCTCCCCTTCATTTTGGAAGTTCGCAAAGTAAGTAGGAAGGACCAAAGGTTGGTTTAGATGGAATTCTGAAACAACCTTAGCGAGAAACTTAGGATGGGTCCTAAGAACTACTTTGTCCTTATGAAACACAGTATACGGAGGGTCTGTGACCAAGGCATGTATCTGAGAGACCCTGCGGGCTGAGGTAATGGCCACCAGGAAGGCTGTTTTCCAAGTGAGAAATTTCAGCTCACAGGCAGCTAGAGGCTCGAAAGGCTTTCGAGTGAGCATGTCTAGTACAAGATTAATGTCCCAGGCTGCGACTGGATGTCTGACAGGAGGTCTGGTATGCAAAATTCCCTTAAGAAACCTCTTAACCACAGGTAACTGAGCCAGTGACAAGGAAAGTACTGGCTCATGATAAGCTGACAGAGTATTGGAGATCGGAACTTGAGAGGTCTAAGAGATACTCTAGAACTTTATTTGGTGGGCAGGAAAAAGGATTCAAAGAGGATTTTGCACACCAGAGCGAAAAACGCTTCCATTTGGCTGTGTAAGTTTTCCTAGTGGCTGGCTTGTGCACAGCCAGAAGAATATATGAAACTCTGCAAAACTCTGCGAGAGACATTGAACCTGTTCATTTCCATCTCTTCAGGAGCCAAGCGTGAAGGTGAAGCGACCTCAGATTGGGATGGACCACAGGTCCCTGAGTCAGAAGGTTCGTCTGAAGGGGAAGCACTTTCGGAAGGGTTTTCGACATACTTTTGATTAACGGAAACCATATCTGTCGAGGCCAGAAGGGAGCAATGAGGATCATTTGGCCCCCTTGGGACTCGAACTTGAGGAGTACCCACTGAATTAGAGGAAGAGGAGGAAGGACGTATAGAAAGCGTTTTGTCCACTGCAGCCTGAATGCATCCTGATAGAAAATACCAGGACCTGGATTTCTGGAACAGAAGAGAGGCAGTTTTGTGTTGAGTGGGGATGCAAAAAGGTCCAGGTCTGGAGTTCCCCACTTTGCAAATAGTGACTGAACTATAGCTGAGTCGAGAGACCATTCGTGAGGGTCTGTCTCTGTTCTGCTGAGACGGTCTGCCAGTTCGTTTTGCACTTCCGGCAGGTAGACAGTTTGAATTAGAGCCTCGTGTTCCAAGCACCATTCCCATACTCTCATTGCTTCCCTGCATAAGGAGCAAGAGTGAGCACTGCCCTGCTCGTTGATGTAATACATCACTGCTTTGTTGTCCATTTGAAGGAGAATGTTCTTGTGACAGAGAATGTCCTTCAAAGCCTGGACTGCATAAAGGATGGCCCTCATTTCTAGGACATTTATGTGAAGCTGGGACACTTCCTGAGTCCACGTACCTTGAGTGTGGAGAGTCTGACAGTGAGCTCCCCACCCCATCAGGGACGCATCTGTGGTAATGGAAATCTGATGATCCAGAGAAGCAAAAGGATACCCTTCCAGAAGATTTTTCTCTTGCGACCACCAGGTGAGTGACTTCTTCAGAGGTTCTGTCACCTTGATGAGAAAGGACTGACGGTGAGTGGTTGGGGACCACTGAATACTGAGCATCCATTGAGAGGTTCTCATGTGCAAGCGTGCTAGGGGTACAGTGAACACCGAGGATGCCATGAGACCTAGCATCTGCTGCATCAAGATAGCTCGAACTGAGCTGTTCTCTCTGATGTATCGGGCCATCTGCAGGATATCGCTCCTTCTGTCCTATGGTAGAAAAGCTTTCGCACAAGAAGTGTCCAGAAGAGTTCTTACGAAAAGGAGCCTCTGGGAGGGCTGCAGCTGTGATTTCTTGAGATTTAGCAGGACTCCCATGGATGTGAGAAAGTCTGAGGCCGTGGCAATGGCGTTGAGGGTTCCTTGCCTGGAAGGACTTGCTAGAAGCCAGTTGTCCAGATATGGTAACACTTGTATTCCAATTTTTCTGAGATGTACTGTGAGTATTGCACAACACTTTGTAAAAACTCGCGGCGCCGAGGACAGCCCAAAGGGCAGGACTCTGAACTGATAATGCTGGCCCAAAGCCATGGACCTTAGGTATTTGTGATGCCTTGGGTGAATAGGAATATGTTGGTAAGCATCCTGCATGTCCAGGGAGGCTAACCAGTGATGATGACGAAGCAAAGGTAACAGGGTTCCTAGCGATATCATTTAGAATTTCTCTTTGGAAAGAAATTTGTTTAATATTCTGAGGTCCAAAGTGGGGAGCATGCCCCCAGTTTTCTTTGGAAACAGAAAGTAATGGGAGTAGAACCCTGTGTTCCGTTGATCCAGCGGAACCTCTTCCACTTCCCTGTTGTTTAGAAGGCCTTGTATCTCGGAGGCGAGAAGTTCTGACGGAGGTACTGACAGCCTGTGCTGTAGTTTGGGGGGATGATCCGGAGGGGTCTCTGAAAGATTGAGGGAATACCCCTCGCGGATTATCCGGAGGACCCATTTGTCCAATGTTATGGACTTCCACCGGTTGTAGAATTGAGTCATACGACTTCCCACCGCTGAGGAAGAGTCCCCCTCAGGCAGCTGAGGTGGGACTTGGGCCAGAAACTCAGAAGGCGGCACTGGGCGCTTTGGGTCCTTGCGCCTTCTGTTGTGTTTTCTTTTGAGGCTGAGGGGCTTAGTTTTTATTAAAACCTCCCCTGCCTTTCCCTTGAAAGGACTGACAGTTATGAAACTGGCGTTTGTTAACTCCCCCTCAAGAGGGGGTGGGAGGAGGTCGAGCCAATTTAATGGCTGACCTAGTCTTTTGTGTGGCCTCTAGAGCCTGTTCTACTTGGGGGCCGAAGAGGTACACACCATCGAAAGACAACGCCATGACCTGTTTCTGGGCATCATTTATAAAACCTGAAGTGCGCAGCCAGGAACGGCGGCGGATACAGATGCCCGCCGCCGCTGCTCGGGAGGCAGTATCGAAGGCGTCCATAGCTGCTTTAACCTGCTGGTTGTTGGACTCGATACCCCTGGTTATCGCTTGAAGAAGCTCTGAATTAGTGTCCGACTCCGGTAGAGCTTCAAACATTTGTTTGAGCAAATGCCAAAGAATATGCTCATATGGAGAGAAATAGCCCTGGTAGCTGGCGATACGCATACCCAGGGTGGCTGCAACAAAGACTCTCCTACCTAAAGTATCTGTCTTATGAGATTCTTTGTTTACAGGTCGAGCTGTAGTAGTCTGAGGAAGGACGACCTTATCATTCTCTGCCAAGATTACAATAAGATCTGCAAAGGCCTAGGAGGACAAAATAGGTCAATCCTTGGGAGCAGCATACTTCCTATCTAAGGACTTAGCCACAGAAGGAATGAGAGCAGGATTATTCCATACCATTTGAGAAAGCGTCTCAAAGGAGGGTTGTACCGGGGGGAGCTAAATCCATAGGGATGTCCGGAACATGAAGGTATTGGAGTCTTAAAAGCTTCCCAGGATCGATATCCACAGTCTGGAGAGAAAGAGCGGAATTCAAATTTTTCAGCAGAGACTTAAATGACAGGTCCTCGACCACGGGCTCTGTAACAGGATTAGGTCCTGCTCCTTCCACATCATCACCCAGTCTAAGATCTGGTCAGGCTCAATATCAACTCCTGACAGTCCAGGAGGGACTGCATGGACAGGAAAGGGATGAAAATCAGCAGCAAAAGAGGAAGGAAAAGAACTCGGAAAGGAGAAGCCCTGAAGATTAGCTGATGAAAAGCCCGGCCTTGGCACCGAAGAACACGGTGCCGAAAGGCCGCACGGCACCGAAGAAGAACACGGTGCCGAAAAGCCACATGGCACCGAGAAACTCAACGGCACATCGGCGCCAAGCGACCCACTGATGCCGACACAACCCAGGGCCCCGAAAATTCAGATTTGAGGGGAAAGAAGGAAGAATACCAGGAGATAGAGGCATCAGTGTGGCCCTCTGCGCCACAGCCATGTGAAAGGAGAAAACACCTGAGCGCGGAGTCGACGGCACTGAAGAGGGCGCCACGTCACCAGGGAGGCCCAATCGCCCTGCCCAATCTTCTGAAGAGCCTGAGGGCCCCGGAGTGACCGGGCCAGGCAGCTGGACCAACCTCTGAGCACACTGCTCCATAAGAGTGGCCCACTGATGAAACTGCTCATCGGAAGCCCTACCAGAAGGCGGGAAGGGCTCCAATGTTGAAGAGGTCAGTGACCAGAAACAGAAACCCTTGACTTCAAATGAGGTGACCAGTAACTGACCCCAATGACCGACCATCTACGTGCAGACATATCAGAAGGCGACCTCGAGTGATGCCTTCTCTTTTTTGACCTACGGGCTGAAGAAGAGCTCGAGGCCGAACAGCGCCGAGAATGCAATCGTTTACTTTTATGCTTCCGGGGGGACCGCCCTTCCCCTTGGGCATTGGACTGTCCATTGTCAGACACCCCGGAGAAGGTGGCAGACCAGACCCAGCCTGGCTGATTGAACAGCTTTCATACAAAGTCTCCCTACCGTCACCTGACCCGCTCATGGTCGACTCCGTCAATGTAGGCTGAGACTTCTTTCTTTAATAAGAATAAATTATTGTAAGCGGTACTTTATCTGAGAAATACTACAAAATAATAAACTGAAAACTATGCTGCTAGTTTCAGGTTTGACTCCCGGGGGGTGAGCATCGTCGTCACTGAAGCGCACTCGATGGCGGGAAAAAAGGAACTGAGGTGGTTGGAGGGTCGACGCTGAGATAGTCATTGCCGCACGAGCAGAGGCTCCATCTCTGGCACCGGCCCTCCTGCAAAAAGTTTGCTCCCGCTGGGTCCTACCGCCTTTGGCGAAGTCCCATTAGTGTGAATGAATGGTGGAGACTTTATGTCCAGGAAGATCCTTCCTTACCCCTAAACCAATTGTTTAAATAGCCTTGTTACATGCACAGCCCTTTCATACATCCAATGTTGTTCATAGTCGTATCCATTTAGTATCATGACAAACTCAAACAGAGCATAACAGTCATATAACAAGCATTTGTCATTGCCGAATGTTTGCTTGCATGTTGTGACAGGTAGGTTTTGGTTGTGTTGTAGAGAATGATGAAGACAGGGTAGTATTGTAGTAAGAGAGAGTTTGCAATGGAGTCAGTGAGTAGTAATGTTTGCCTTACATATTTTCATTTCTGAAGCAAAATACAGGATTTGGAAGGCTATAAAAGTTTCAAGTCTTACGTCATAGTCGCTATGTAAAAATGAAATATGTTGGTACAGTACTGTGATATTACCATTATAAATATGTGATAACATCATCCTCTAGCCCCTCTATCCCAATTTGTCTCCTCTCTGCCTACCTGCAATCCTTGCAACATTGCTGCCCGGCATGATGATCACTGCCTTTCATAAGAGTACCATACTGTTATTCTACCTACTGCCTGCATTGTAAACCCCTGTTGTTACTTGTATTGACCCTGTGTGCTAATGCTTTTAAATGTAACCTTCACTTGTGTTTGCCTGATGTTCATGTATGTACCTTGTAATCTCCTGGGTCGCACCCGAAAATAGGCACTTGGCTGTCTAGTGTGCTTTCCTGGTTAACAAAAGCAAATAAATAAATAAATCCTACTACATCTAGAGGATGTATCTAGCATGTACACTGTACAGGTAAACTCAAGGGAAGAAATTTTTTGAAATTGCAAGTGGTGGTTACGCTTAATGACACGAGTAATTAATTATACAAGTAGGCCTTGGCATGTACGGCAAGCCCTTTTGAGGGAAGACTCCCTGATGCATCACAAGGTGTCACCTGTGTGACAGAACACTGCACAACATCTACCCAGGCTTGAAGTGGTGGCATGTGACAGCGGTGGCCTCCATCCTTTTGCTGCCCAGCTGGCTCCCTGAAATCATCTCCGAACTCAAGTTATTGACAAGGGAACACAACACTTCATCTGTTGGGCCAATGGCTGGCATTGCACACAATGTTTCTTTATAACGTTTTTGGATATTTGGACCCCGCATTTTTAACACAGTCTTGTTACGACCCCCCTTCTGAATATGTCAGGTGTCATTTATAAAACACCACAAGTGTGAAAACATGTTTTAGGCAGGATTTGAAAAATGACAACTGTCACATTCATGTCGCAATGTGAAAAAATGGCTATGTTTTTTATTTCATTCTTTGGTAACCGGGTAAGGCACACTAGACACAGGTGCCTGTTTTCAGGGACAACTCGGGAGCACTAGGGAGGTTAAGTGACTTGCTCAGAGTCACATAGTATGCAAGTGGAGTTGTGGGAATCAAACCTAGGTCTGTCTGCTGGATGTACCAAGCTCAGTACTCTAACCTATAGGCTATACTGCCAACCTCATGTTGAAAATGTGGGGTCAAAATATAAAAAAATTACTAAAGCTGTGAGTGAATGTTGAAAAATTTCAATGTACCTTCATAACTTTGGTGTTTTCCTTTTTTTTAAAGATTTTGATCACAAATTTTCAACCTAGTCTTTTTATGACCCTTTCATGAACCTGGTAGGTGAAATTTTTCAAATCCTGCCTGAAAGGTGATTTTGCAGAGCGACTGTGAAATCATCTTTTGGGTTAGATTTGGAAAATTTCACCTACGTCATTCATGAGGTTGGGTTCCAAAAAAGGTCATATTGAAAGTCTGGTGGAAAAATAATGAAAAATAGCAAAGTTATGAGTGAATGTTGAAATATTTCAACATCCACTCATTACATTGATCATTCTACCATATTTTGTCACCAAATTTGTATTTATTTATTGAAATGTTTCACCATGAAAGGCACACTGAGCAAAAAGATGCTTGCCTCATGGTACAACCTGTTGGGGGTTACAACATACAATTTTCGACATAGTCTTTTTATGAATATTTCATGAAGCGACAGCAAAATCACCTTTTGGGCAGATTTGAAAAATTTTACCTGCCTTGTTCATGATGTGGGGTCCAAAAAAGACTTTGTTGAAAATTTGGTGAAAAATATTAATAAATGATAAAGTTATGAGTAAAAGTTCAAAATGCATTAAATAGAAATTACGTTCTTACCGTAATTAGGATTTTTCTGTGTATCTTCACCATTCATCACAGATGGGTACTGGCCGGAGATCAGGACCCCACGGGAGCCTTTTTTTTTTTTTTTTTTTTTTTTTAAAGGATAGGCGGAGCCGGCCTTGGCATCGGTGCCGCCCTCGAGGCCGATGTACTACGTGGCGCTCGAGGATTAGCCGGTAAGCTGTGTCGACTCCGCCTGCCTACCAGTTCTGAGTCGCCGGAGAGGTAAGAGGAAGGGATGGAGGGTGGGACAAGAGAGTCCAAGGGACAGAAAAAGGAAGAGAAACTGAACTAAAAGGAGAAATAACGACTGAGGGGACAGAATAGAAGAAGTAAAAACTAAGGGGATTGGGAAGGGGCCCCAATCTCTGGAAAAGGAAGAAGGGAGGGAGGGGGAGAGAGAATTTAGGAGAGAGTGAGAGGTGACAAGAATCCAGGACCCTTGTCCGTCACCAGAGTGTATAGGAACTGCAAGGAGTGGCAAAGCTCACCTGCCAGAATTCAAGGCACAGAATAACTGGCAACCCCAAAAGCAGAGTCGGCTATTCTGGAGAAGGACAGGGTACAGGGAGTCAGTACACTCTCTGTAAAGACATTTGGTGAAAAAAAGGGGATTTTCCTTTTTTTTATTTAAAAGGAAGGATAACAGAAGGAGGGCAACCACCAGCTCTCACCCTGTAGGGGTGTAGACAATTAGTAGAGAGGAAGTGCCACTTGAACCGTACCCTTTGGGAGAAAATTACCCCCCTGTGTGTCCCAACTTTACCCCGCTCAAAGAGGGGGAGGCACAGAGGGAGGAGGAGCCAGAGACTGGAGCCCCAGGGGATGGCGGGTGGGGTTGTGATGAATGGTGAAGATACACAGAAAGATCATAATTACGGTAAGAACGTAATTTCTATATCTTATCTGTGTCAATCTTCACCATTCATCTCAGATGGGTGAGTATCAAGCACCCCCGAAGGGGGTAGACTAAGTGCACCCTAAGGGACAAAGTCCCTTAGCCTTCAGTGGGTGACACACTAAGGGGGGGGAACCTTCTGGGCCTGGAGAGGCCCGAGAGTGGGGACAGCGAGATGGGGTCCCCCCGGAGGGGGAAGGAATTTGCCCCGACAAACGCCGTCTCGCCCTACGGGAAAAGAGATAGGTTCCCTGGTGAGCGGAGCAAATCACCCTACGCCGGGCCAAGGGTGACAACCATGAAAGCCGAAGCCACGCCGATCTCCTGGTGCAGATCGCTGTGCCTACTACCCTGGTAGCTACCTCACTGGCGTCGTATGATGCCCTTGCTTGGTGCCTTGCTAGCTCCAGGCCACGAGCAGAGAGAGCGATGGCTTGCCTGGTTTGCTCCGAGTCAGGCAAAGCAGCTAGGATCTGACCCAGCGCTGACCACAAGAACCTGTTGTAGGCTGCATAGTGGGCCTGATGAGCGGAGATGGAGAGAAGCAACCGTGCGAGTAGATCCTCCTCCCCAGAAATCAAAATCAGAGAGTCCTGATCTGGGGCGGTCCGGTGGAGGGCTCGAAGCCCATCAGGAGTATCCAGGTGCGTCAATCCGCACAGCGGATGAGGCATAGAACCTGGACACTCCGGGGGTGCACAATATCTCTGGCTGAGGTCCCTAGGGGCAGGAACTTTGGAGCGGGCCTCTGCCAGAAATGCATGGACGCCTCCGAAGGGAGCAGGCCAGAGGCTCCCTGGGTGGCCTCTCAAATCGCCCTAGAAAGGCGCGCGCATGCTCAGGATTGCTCATGGAGAGGGGAGAGGTGAAGGTCCTCCAGCATCCTCTCACGAGGAAACGCTGATACTCAGAGATCAGCGGCAGGAGAGATATGGACAGGCGGTTCCTCTCCCTGAAGAGGGGATGAGGGCTGCAGGTCACAAAGCGCACCGAGGTGGCTGCTCGGGGAGGTTGAAAACCTGGCTGTCCATGGCCTAACATAGGCAGGGAACCAGGCAGCCACTGCTCTGAACTGTTCCCAGGTGAGAGGACCGCTGGGGCCAAGAATACCTGGGAGCAGCTGGAGAAAGCGGCAGAGGGGGGGACAGTGCTGAGAGAGAAGTCGGCTGACCTCTGCCAGGGCTAGGGTGGACCATGGACCCCCGCAAGGGTGTCCTGGAAGACTCCATAGCCGACAGCTGTACAACCACGTTGGTACTGCCTAGGCTCGCCCAGAAGAATCCCCCAAGTGAGGCGACCGGGGCCGTATGGATCCAGAAGGACGGTCCCCTGCCTCCAGAGAATGGGATCCTCAAGGAACCAGAAGGGAAGAGTAGAGGTCCGTGCTACGCACGTCCAGGGCCAGGTGGGTCCCAGAGAAGATCGATCATGGGCCCACCCTCGACCCCTCAGAGTCTGAGAGAGTCCTAGTCCTCGAAAGGGCCAGCCTAGGAAGCTGGCAGCTCTGGGCCGCCCCCGAAGAGGAGACCCAGGGAGCAGCACCTTCCCCTCCTGTGGGCTTCCTGACAGGCCCCAAAGTTGGGCGGTCGAGACACACCACTGGAGGGGGTACCACCACCGAGGGGTCAAGGAACCCCCCAAGACCAGGTAATGCACCACAACCTGCTGGTCAGTACCACTGACCCTAACCTCGGAGGGAACCAGACGCACCTCAGAAGGGGGCTGACTGAGACCCGTCGTGGAGACCACCGGCTTGTCCTCCTCTGCAGGCAACCCGGAAAGGTGTGACTGGCCGCTCGACTCCGAGCCCGACTCCGGCTCGGAAGAAGTAGAGTCTGAGGCCCTAAGCCAGACGGTAGGAGGGCGACCTTACCAAGAGGCCCAGAAGTCCGAGCAGTGGCCAAGGCGGCACCTGCACCCTCCACAGCCCCTCAAGCGGCGCTGGCAGAAGGCGGCAGGGCAGCACAGGCCAAAGGTCCTGAAGTAGGGCCAGCAGCGACACCGTCAAGTCCACCGGCACCAGGGGCGGTACCGGGAACAGAGACGGTGCCGACAGAAGCCCTAGCAACCGCCTCGGTGCCGACGACGACGCCGGGCCCCTCGGCGCGGCACTGAAGACCAAAGCGGCGTCGATGACTCCGAAGGCGGGCTCAGCGCCGAGCACGATGCCACCAGGCCCTCGACGCCATGAGCGCACCGGCGATCAAGCAGCGCCGACGACTCCGAGGGCGACTCGGCATCAACATGGCACCGCCAGGCCCCCGGGCACTACGCCAGCCGCACCGAGACACCAATGGCGCTGGAGAATGGCACCGATGGATGACTCGAAGGCCCCACGAGCACGTGCTCAACCATGGTGCCGAGGCACTCTCGGCGAGAAAAGGCGAAGGCGACTGATTTCCAGGGTCATGGCGCGTGAGCGGGTCAGCACCAGCGAATGGCACCAACAAAGCCCACTGGCGCCGAAGGCATGTCGCGCGCCGCCATCCGGCGCTGACAGGACCCACGGCACCGTGAATGGCACCGACACGAGCGGCGGCATCGAGGGCGGGCGTCGACCGGGCCTCCCGGACGCGGGCGACACGGGAGCCTTCACCCCGAGGGTGATTGCCATAGCGGCGCTTCCCGTCCGCTCCCGGGAGGAAGCGGGACGGGCCTCCTGCACCGCGGAAGGAGTCTCGGCCAAGGCTAGGCTACAAAGGGCCGAGGCTCCCTCCTCCTCCTCGGTCCGTATAGAGCCAGGAGGGGACCCGGAGGAAAGGCCGAGAGAGCGCGGCTTGGCCCGACGAGTGCGAGACCTACCCCCGAAAGTCGGTGGAGCTCGCCCTACTTTAAACGCGCGCTGTTCGAGGACGCGGCGGTCCATGGAGAAGCAGGTGTCGCATGAATCCATGTCGAAGCGGGCCAAGACACGAGAGACACTGGTCATGCTGGTCAGTAACAGTACTTGCGGCCGCACGGGCACCGACGCATAGGGGGCCGCCCCGCCTTAGAAAATTTCTTGCCCTCCGACCGCGACACGACCTGCGGAAAAAACACCAAAAATAGACTCGACGTCGCTATACTTTAAAATAAAAGGAAAGATCTTACCGGCGACGTCGCGTGGAGGCAGAACCCAGAACTAGCAGACCGACGGACTGACCGACGCACAATTTGAAGGCTAAGGCCTAACAACTGACGAAATAACTCTTCACAGGCTTCCCATGAGGTGACCTCGACGGCGGGAGACGAAGAACTGGTAGGCAGGCGGTCGACACAGCAACGGCTAATCCTCGGCGCCACGTGGTATGTCATTACCGGTGGCGCGATGCTGCGTCGGCTCCGCCTATCCTTTTAAAAAAAAAAAGGCTCCCTCGGGGTCCTGATCTCCGGCCAGTACTCATCTGTGATGAATGGTGAAGATTGACACAGATAAGATAAAGCCATTCACCAAACTTACCTTGTTTTCAGTCATTCTCGGTCAGCGTTAGAAGCACTGTCAGTAGAAGCAGTAGGATGTGCCAATGGACTGGATGGGTAAGTGAGGGATGTGGAGGTGGGGTGGTGGATGCTAAGAAGGGGGTTAGGGTGGGGGAGTGAAGGGGCGTGGTGGGGCAGAAGTCATCGTTGGATGGTTTTCTTGGTTAACAGGTACGGGGCACCGGGGGAAGTGGGTGGGATAATTGACAGTAGGTGGGAGTTCTGAATGTTTTCCTTATTGAGAGGGAGATTTTTAATAAAACAGATCTTCCATCAACTGTTTAAGAATGATGGTTCAGAGTCAGAATGCATCATTCCAATCATTCAGCAGTGCTAGAGGATGGAATGCTGGCAGGAAGAATTTATGTGCCATGGTGATCAGGCTGTACATGACAGTGTAGCAGGGATTAATGTAAGGCTGTAGGAATGCTGACAGCCAACCAAAATGGAGCACTTCTGAGACTCTTTTTATAATTGGCAGTGGGTGTGAGTCTTCTTTTACAAATGGGGTACCTGGGGAACCATTGTGAGGTGGACAAGATAACTGGCAGTGAGTAGGAGTTTAATTGTTACAAAAGGGGCATGGGGAAGTGATAGGGAGGTATGTGGGATAATTCGCAATGATACTTGGAGTTTACTTTTTACAAACAGGGTAGAAGGGAAGCAATTGGGTGGTGGGCGGGATACTTGGAAGTGGGTGGGAATGTATATTTACAAATTGGGCACAGGGAAACAATCGGGAGGTGGGCAAGATAATTGGCAGTGGCTGGGAGTTTATTTTTACAAACGAAGTACAGTGCAAACCATCATGAGGTGGGTGGGATAATTGGCAGTGGGTGGGAGTTTATTTTTACAGACCTGGGCACCAGGGAAGTGATCAGGAGGTGGGTGGACTAAACTGCAGAGAGTTGGACTGTTTTATAGAGGGAGCACTGGAGAAACCATTGGGTTCAGGGGGAAGACAAGCAGCAGGGGGAGGATGAGCAACAGGCAGATCTTGACGGTGCTCAGCTGATTGCTGGGCATGTGTTGTAGATGCAGCCGCTCTCTGATAGGTGTGGCAGCCTGCTTTCAACTACATAAAGTTTCTGTCCATCACCAGCAGAACAGAGCTATCATCAGCCTCGATCATTGGCCTGTTGCTCTGACATGCCTCTGAAGCACGCTTCTGCAACAATATGTTTGTAGCGCATGTGCAAGCAAACATAAAAACTGGTGAACCATGATTATACATGGAAACTTCTGACTGTCAATCTCCATTATATGCACCCATGTGTAACGGGAGGAGTATAACGGAAGTCATGCAGCTAAATCCTGTTCATTGTGAACAGCTGTGCCTTGCTTTTCAAAGCTCTCCCACTCAGTCTGTTAGAACTATATGAACAATCTCATATCTGCACTGAAAACCGCTGCCTCCCTGCTCAGGTTTCTCCTGCCAGAAATCAGTCACCACAGCCACCTAATTTTTTACCACAATGCAATATAGGTACACAATAATTTTTATGTAAGTCCCTTTATACCAGTTATTTAATAAAATAACACATGGAGAGGTGTGTTACCTGAATTGTTTACACACTCTCGGTGTGTGATACCTTGATAATCCACTCATGCTTTACTCTCATGGTTTACTGGTTATACCCTACCTCAGGTGTGTAAAAATTCTTTATTACACACATATCCCAATGCAATGTACTATATATTATAACATTAGTAGGTGTGGTGATCAGGCAGTTGAAATAACCAAAATCAAAAGCATAAGCACATGCCTGCAGTGTCATTTTGTTCTAGCTCAAATATTTTGTCAAATGTACCTTTTTTTCCTCTTCCGATGGGTTTACAGGATAGTAGAGACAGGACTTGTATGTTAGCCGGAGGACCTCTTTGAGGAAGTGTTTAGTGTAGTGCTGAAAAATTGGATTCAGAGCAAAGTGATGAAGGTGGCCATGCTCTTCCCGCTGGTGGTGGTTAAAGTAGATGAAATCTTCAACGTTATAACGTGAGCGAATATATTCAATTTCCTAATGGAAACAAACACAGGTTCAATGTTTATCATTCTAAATAGTACTGGCATATGCCAGTGTCTAACAAGCCCTTCAGATGAGGGGTTTGTCTTGTGTTTTAATGAGCTACTTCAGGTCTCTAACTGTCGTCGGGCATTCAGGCTGCCACTAGGCCATCTCCCATCCCCAACATCACTCACCTGCTTTCTGAGTCCTCCATGGTTTGCTCCTCCCCAATAGTGAGTCCTTCAGGGGCTAGCATTCCTTGCCACTCTGCTAACACATATCTAGGAAAAGGTTATTTTTGGTTTTTTTTCTTATTCTGTTTCTCCTGCCCCTGCTGCGGCGGGCTGCTCTTTCCACCAACCTCCCAGCCCCCATCACCTGGTGTCTCAGGGACTAACTTCAATCCCAGTCTGCCCCCATGGCTTCCCCTCCTGTGACAGGGGTCAGCAGCTCCTGCCTGCTGATGACAAGGATCAGGTTTCCAGGAGATGGCCCCAAAACTTCGGTGCGGAGCCTGTGAGGGGTCGGTTTCCTCCTGCCCTCCACCGGCCATTTTTCCTCCTGATTTCCTCACATTGGATGAGTGGACATGCAATGCCATTCAGACATGCCCATGCACACTCCCGTGTGTAGGACGTCGATGGCCACCGCTCCTCTGTTCCCCATGTTGTGGTCCCGGCTGCCTGTTCCCCCAGCCACCACTAGTGGTCAGGCGAATGCCAGGGCCGGTATCCCCCCTCCCCAGAGAAGAAGAGCTGTCCTCTAGATGCTAAATCCTCCTCTCTCCGACTAACCCCCGTGCCCCAAGATCGCTTCCAACCCTGGGTCACCGGTGTGGTGGCAGGTGAGGCTCAGCGCCTCAGTCCTCCGCACCACTGGGCTACCATCTAAGAAAAAGTTCTTGGAGCAGGTCCCAAGAGCACCAGAGTCCACTATCATACTAAAGGAAACCAGGAGATATTTATCCCTTTAATCTCAGGCTCATCATTGGTCTGTGTCCTGGTGTGACCTCTTATAATCCACCCCCCCAGCAGTGCCACATGTTGCCCTTACAGAATTTTGCAAGTAGTGCAGCTCCCAAGCCCCCTGTGAAGGGTCATTTAGGATTAGGATTAGACTAATTAAACATCAAGGTGTGATCAAGGGTTGGGTTACCATCAGTTAAATTAAACTGAGGTTGGTGAGCTAAGGGGGATCATGAGGTATGATGTGAATCCAAGTGCCTTGTAACTACAGGGTTGGATTAAGAAAATAATCCAATCCCTGGAGTGCCTTAATGCTATCATTATTTAATTATTTATGTACTTGAAATTGTTTCACCAGTTAAACATACAGAGATACATGGATAATCTCATTTACAGATGCAGCCTAGGGGAGGGAGATTTTAGGAGGAAGAAACACATTGGCACTGAAATATACATATAGTAATTAAACACTGTAAACCAAAATGTTAATAAAAATATAGATACAGTATGTACCTTCAAACACTTAATGCAATTATACAATAATTATAAATGTGCGCACAACAGCAGAGTTGGCAAGACAAGTCAAAAACTGGAGTGCACTGAGAGAAATGTAGGTCAATGTCAGGTACAGTCACAGTACGAGGTAATTACGTTTTTGAGATAGAGTTTGGCTGAGGCAGAACTGGAGAGCGGGCTATTTCCCAAGGCCACATTGTTCCATATCTGTGGGGAGTTTGTGATCTAAAGCACACTGACCAAAGTTTTGTTTATGCATGGGAACAAGAAATCTGTTACACAGGCTGCAGTGGGGTTGTGGTTGGAGGAGGCAAGCGGGGTAAGCAGGGTACTCAGGTAGGTGGGAGTTTGTTTAATGAAAACTTGAAGCCGCAGAGAACAAGGTGCTGAACATGTCTATCTATCAGCGAAGGCCAGTTTAGGCAATCATAAGAGTGTGCAGTGGTGGGTTCTTACTGGGCAGCAGAGAATAAACCTATTAAGTGCATGCAGTGTAGTCGAAGTCTGATAGGTGGCACCGGGGGGCAGAATCATATACCACATCACTGAAATCAATTACAGGAAGAATTAAGTATTCGACTCAGGACTTTTTTCAGACTTAGGGAGAAGCAATCACTCACCCTGTACAGGGCTCCAATCGTTCTTAAGGACTTGGGACACCGAAGACTGTATGTGAAGGGAGAAGTCCAGAGATTGCTCAAACTAGATAGCAAGATACTTGTACTGAGAAATTAACTTCAGGGTGACACCATCAGTGTTTTTTATGTTTGGGGAAGGACCATTAGACAGGCACTTTTTGGATCCAAATAGCACTTGACAGTTTTTGCTTGGCTAAGGGCTAAGCAGTTGGGTAAAAAAAAAAAACAGATGGACAGGTTATTGAAGTCTGAATGCAGGGCAGCCAATATGACGGCAGGAGTTTTGCCCGTGGTAAATAGTATGGTGTCATCCATGTACAGCTGGATGTTACAGGAATTTACTGCCCATGGTGGATCACTAACAAAGACGCTGAAAGTTACATCCTTACTGTAACTGCTGATCTTCCAGAATGTCTTCACCATTGATTACCACTTATGGGTCTGGACCAGAGGCACTAGGCTCATGTGGGAGAAAGATTTTTGGCTCGGGGGCAAGACATGGCTACTGGGCATAGCACCTAAACACTCCCCACATGGTGTCATGCTCCAGCCCTGAACTGCTGCCAGCTCCCTTACCAACCTCAGTTCTGGCTGCCATGAGAAAAACAAAGTGGGTAAAAAATAAAGAGAGGGCTAGGAAGTTTCCTAGTCCAAAATGACAGGGAAAAGATATAGGCAATATAAGTAAACAAGAAAATAAAACCCCACTACCGACCTTAGAGTAGAGAAAAAGGGCACACCAGTGGCACAAAGAATAGTTGGATATGGAACCAGAGCCTCATACCACTAGCCAGACAGGAGCTGGACAGTGATCTTAAAGGGAGCATCCCTGAAGCATGTAACTCTGAAAGAAAAGGTATGAGGGGGATGCCCAGAACTGGGACCCCCTTGCAACTGAGATAGCACAGTGTGCCAAAAAGGGATGAATCACAGACTACTGGAAAACAAAACCCCATGCTGCCATAAGAAATGGGCTGAACAGTCAGTTAGAATATGACCCTTTTTCCCATCAAAGAAAAGGGGAAAGGGGTCTCAGTGCATGTGGAGCTGTAGGGCTAAACAGCCCAAAGGGGTCAAGATGTATTCATTTCCCCAAGCACCCCTAAGGGTAGTGGGTTAACAGACCAGTTGGAATAAAAGAATAAACGAACATACCAACCAAAAGGAAGAATTTGGCTTAGCCAGAAGAAAAAAGAATCACAGAAAATGACCCGCTTCTCCTGCAATAAGTGTCAGTGGCTCAGTAGGTAGCACACTCGCTTCTGAGGCCGGGAGATCAGAGGGCTGTGGGTTCAGTTCCCACATCTGGCACTTGGGTTAATATCCCAATACTGACACTGCAGTGCAGCATGAGAGGGGTTCTGCACTTCTGAGGTGCTGTCTTTTGGATGAGACGTTAAACCGAGGTCCCATCTGCCTGGATTGGTGGTAGTTCAGGTGGATGTTAAAGATCCCATGGCACGTATCGAAAAGAGTAGGGGAATTTCCCTGGTGTCCTGGCCAAATTTCCCTCATTCACTAAAAATACCACCAACAGCTTAATCTGGTTCAAATTCAATTGCTTACCATCTGTATCCACCCCCACTCCACCCGGTCGCCCCTGAAAAAGGGACTTCTAGGCCCAGTGGGCTTACCGGGTCAACAAAACAAAACAAAATAATAACAGGGATGCACCATGTGTATGAGCTAGTGTACTTGATCCACTCCACTGCACAGCACTCTTCCACACTCTTCCACAGGCAGTGCAACTGCCAAGTGGAGTTAGACTGGACAGCACCCAGAGACACAGACTGCATTTTGCAACAAATAGTGGTATACCCCAAAAACAGGCTATATCCCAGGCAGGGAGGAGAAAAAAGGAAAAATGAGGAAGGGAGCAGCCTTCTCTCCTTCATTTTTTGGTTGGTGTGAGAGCCCTGAAAAAGAACCCTCACCCCAGTCTGAAGTTTGTTTGTTTTTTGGGGGGGGTGGGGGATTTGGTAAGAGTGAGAACCCAGCAATGGGTCTCAAACACCTTTATTATTTGTAAGCAACTACTTCATGGGGAGTATGACTGGGTAGATGCCAGGTGCCAGCCAGCACTATTAGGGTGAACGGCCCAGAAGTCCTGGCTCTGCTAGAGTGGGGAATGGTGGGCAGGTGTAGTAATCAATCGTGAAGATATTCTGGGAAATCAACAGCTATGGTAAGTATGTAACTTTCTTACACCACCCATAGCCCACTGGATAGCTAATTTAAATGAGTGCATGAAAACTGAGAAGGCGCAAATGGAGGCAAAGTGGGAGGGGGACAAATTCTGAACTATGTGGCAATCTTTGCAGGATGCCATAGAGAAAGGAATTATGGTTGTCTAGGGAGGCACCTGTAATAAGGGGAGCTTAGTGTGAATAGTTCACTCATCAAGGGAAAGTTGGACCATTGACAATGCCAGGAACATTAAGATGTTTGTTCATGTTGATCTAAGTCTTACTACCTACATGCTGTGTCAATGTATGCAGAATCGTACTAATTATAGATATGCATTGAGTCAGTGTTTTGTTTTTCTGTCATCCTTACATGTTGGTAGAAAGTACAGTATTTTCTTGTGTCCTGTATGTATGCTCCTGCCCAAGAATTGAAAGAATGTTTACAAAAGAAAAAGACTCAGGGCCTGATTTTCAAACCACTTGAAATGACGCAAGGAACTTGAGTCAAAAGAGTTTGACACAAGTGGTGACTTGCATCACCTTGTGTTAAACATAATTTTCCAAAGCAGCCTGTGTGTGGTTACGAACCTGCCAAAAATCTACTTGGGGTTGGATCAAACAACCAGGTCCCAGGACGGGCAGTAAGGCTTGCACCATGGCGGGGCTTCAACATCCTCTTTTGGGGGATTTTCAAAGCCCCATCATGGACGCAGCAAGGGTGAGGTGGTTTGTGCCAGTGGAATGGTGTCCTACAGAGGTGCCAGGGGTGTACCAGGGGCCAGGGAGGAGGCATTGTTTGCGTCAGGAGATGCTGCAAAATGTATGTGAGCATCCGTCTGGGTACTTGTGCCTTACAGAATAGTACATTTAAAGGCAGTGCACATATTCCCCACCCCCGATCCCCAATGTCAACCATAAGAAAGCATCCTTCATCCGTGATGGTTTCACAGACCTCCGATCCCTGATCTCCCACATGCAGGTGCAAATACCTTGTTGCTGGGAACTGCTCTCCTTCCCCGCAATCACCCCTGTGTAACATGTCAGACGTATCCCTGGTGGTCCAGTGGACCCCCCCCACTCCCTCAGGTATTGTCCCAGCATCCCGCATCCCCCCCATCCCAAATCGAAGCCAGCAGAACAGCACAGCCCTCCTCTGAAAACCAGGGCTGGCCTCCGACTGGGATCACAGTGATTGCGTACTGTATACAGTACGCTCAATGCATGACAGCTGCCATTCACTGAATGTACTGTACAAGTACGCGGTCACTGCGATCCCAGTCGGAGGCCAGCCATGGTAGTGAGAGGAGGGCTGTGCTGGCCTGCAGGCTTCGATTTGGGATCGGGGGGCGCAGGGTGCTGGGACAATACCAGAGGGGGTGGGGGTCCACTGCACCACCAGGGATACTTCTGACATGTTATACAGGGGTGATAGTGGGGAGTGAGGGCAGTCTGCAGCCACAGGGTATTTGCACCTGCATGTGGGAGATCAGGGATCGAGGGTCAGGGAGACCATCAGGGATGGGGGCTTGCTGTTTTATGGGTGATTGGGGGGGCAAATATGTGCACTGCTTTTAACTGTACTATTCTATACAGCACAAGCACCCCGAAGGGTTCTCACATACCTTTTGCAATATCATCCCGATGCAAACAATGCCACTTCCCTGGCCCCTTTAAAACCCCTGGCACCCTCCTGGCCTCCTGCTTCTCCCCTCCCCATCATCCCGGCCCCGCTTAGTGTTGGCTGGTGAGGGGTTGTATACTCATGCTTAACTCTGGCAGATGCGGCCAATTCTTTGGAGCATCCTGTGGTCTGTAGCAAACCCAGAAGTTTGTCGCAGGGACCCTACAGATTATAAAATCTGGTGCAACTGGACTTTGACGCAACCCTTGGAATGATGCAAGTTTTGTCCCTCTAAGGGATCTTTGAAAATCGGGCCCTCAGTCTTCAGCACTAATTCCCACTTATGGGTCAAAGTGCCAAGCTTTCCCATATTTCTGAGGGAGAAGCTGGCTCACCCTGAGGGTAATAGATACCCTCAGCCCTATGCGTGGGGGAGGACACCTGAGGGCTGGGGCTCTTCACTGGTCTGGTGAGACCAGAGACTGGTAAGGACCAGGCGGGGGTGACAGTTCCCACCTCACCCCAGAGGAGAAGAAATAAGCCCCCTGGAAGTGCAAGTTAAGCACCTTATGCCAGGCCAAAGTTGTCAGTCAGGAAAGGCAAACCCATGATGTCCTCCTGATGCAGACTGCAGTTCGTGCCAACCTAGAAGCCACCTCGTTGGCATCATAAGATACCCCAAAATGGTGCCAAGCTACCTTCAGGCCACGGGTAAAAAAAAGTCAGTGGCCTGCCTGTCTCAATTTGCGGCAGTGTAGCTAAGAGTGTACTTAGCTGCAACCATAGATGCCGATTATTGGTCGCCATATGTGTCTGGTGTGCAGAAATGCACATTAGGGTGCGTGCTGAGGATAAAAGCCTTCCTGCCAGTGGCTTCCATCTGAATGGAATCTGCCTCTGGAGGTCAGTCACGTGTGAGGTATTGTGGACCCGATGGGGTCTGCAGTACCTCAAGCCCTGAGGAAGGGCAAGGCACATCACTAGCAGGCTCTGTGGGTGCGCAATACCACATGAAGGAATCCCTGGGGATGGCTGGGTTGGAGAAGGGATGCCTCCACACTGCCCTGGATGCCTCCTCAAAGGCTCTGCACCATGGAGGAACAACAAAAGTATCAAGAAACCTGTGTGGTGCTCCTACTGTTTGGTGTCCGTGTGTGTCCCGGGTGTTGTGTGCTGTCCTGCTAACCTGTTGCTCTTTCCTTGTGTCCCTGCAGGGCTACCATGGGCGGCCAGACATCATGGTACTAGAAAAGCAGGAGTAGCCAGATAGGACTGCGTCCCTGGTGGTGGTGCCTCATTAATGGAAGATTCCTCTCTATCTCACCTATTTCCTCTCCTGGCAGGTGAGCACCCATGACGTCCACTACAAGGACAAGGTGGGGGAGTTATGATCTATTTTGGAGCTCTCCAAGATATGGTGTGCTATCAACAATGGTGCATGTGTGTGTCTGCTGTTGTCAGAGTTGGCCCACCATCTCCCCATCATTCATGACTCTCCTCTCTCTCCTCTCTTCCAGGGGTATCGTGGACCACTAAGGTGCCTCATCCTGGAGCTGAAGGGATGCACTACCACCATGTCGCCAGGGTCCAGCAGGAACTCAGAAACACTGACAACTTGGGGGGCTTGTTTGGATTGGGGATGGATGTGGCCTCTGGGGCTCCTGTGTTATTGTAGACGCATTTAATAAATACTATTTTCCTACATACACTGGTGTCCTCATCATTTCAGGCGGTGGTGTGTGTTCGCTGTCTGGGTATGTGGTGGGGGGAGGGTGACATGGGTCCCTGCATTACACATCTCTGCTGGGAGCCCACTGCACCTGGCACTGCCTGTTGGACTGTGCCACAGAGAGTGCACTGTTCCAGCATCCATCCCTTTGGTCTGTGCCATGCTCATGCCATTGGCAGGAACTGGTAGTCCCCAAGGGGGGGGAGCCATCCAGGCCATGGGGTATCTCCATATTCTTCATGGTGCTTACCATGAGTGGAAGAAGCCTGCACTGGCTCTGTCCTGGGTCCACACACCTGTGTTGGCAGCTGTGTCCCTTATGGGGGGGGGGTAGCATTTCATCTATGGTTTCCTGTCTGTTGCCCTTCTCTGCATTCCAGGGGAACGGTCTGGGTGCATGGGGGGGATGGCTACCCCCCCCAGCCATGGGTGCTGGCACCTCTGTGTGGACATCACACAGCGTCCTCGGCACTCTCTGTGGTGTTTCCTGGTGTTTCTTGATGGATGGTTTACTACTCTGCTCATTGCGTATCCTGACGGGTTTTGCCTTGCATCCTGCATGGTGTGAGGTGTCCTCATAGTGAGTTCTGCCTGGTGCTGTGCCAGTGGAGCTGTGCACAACGGCCATTCCCTGCTGCACCCTGTGTTACGCAGTTGAGGTTTACGGCTGTCCTCCACCTCATGTATTGCTGCGTGTCTGGTCCATGCACCTGGGTGATATAATGCACGTTATACGTACACATACAGCACTGTGTGCATGCTGCTACATGCCCATGTCCCCCAGGTGCACATACAGTGTCTGGCGCATGGCTACATGTCTACCCTCCCTGAGCAGTGCGCAATGTCCTTCATGAATGCCGCCATGGTGTAACAGGCATGGTATACTGTTGTATACCACTCTACACATCACTAACACACTGTGCATCTGTGAATGGGGCTTCATGAATAGGCCCCATTGTGGATGAGATTTTCAGTCACTCACATCAGATTTTCAGACATGAAAGCGGAATTCCGAGCCAAGAAGGTAGACCACAAAAAGTCGGTCTAACTCTTAGGATGAAATTCCACAGTTGCATCTGAAAAATGGTTGCATGTCTCGCAGTTGCATAAGAAATTACTATAAACTACAGGCATTTTCACAAATGTATTCAGATATCTGTGAATAGGATGTAGATTCCTGGCTTCGTCTGTGTGGATACTGTACACATCCAAAATATGAATGCAAGGGCTGCATCCACTCTTTTAAAATTCCTGCCCTGAGGGTGAGATTTTCAATGCCTAGTGTCTTCTTTCTGGATGTGAGAGCAGAATTCCGCAAAAGAAAACAGACCACAAAAAGCTGGCCTAACGGGGACACTCAATGGCTCATGCAGTGAGCCAAGTTTCGATATGAACCAGGGTTTGCAGGGATCTAGCAGCCAGGCTGGGGAGTGCTCCCATAGAGAGTGCAAGCCAGCAGGGGAGGAACAAGGCCAGGCTCTGGCACAGCAGCGGTCCTTCACGGTGAGCAGAGGAGCTTGCTTCCCCCTGACAAGTGGCACATGCCCCGAGTACACTGCTGCTGTCAAGATCAACAGAGACTGCACTTGCTGTTACAGGGTGGTGGAAGGGTTGTGGGAGAAAATGCAGAAGCAAAATGGAGCCTGGGCTATATGATGCCCTCCTTGTTCTCCACAGACCTGCATCATTGCCCTGGACACCTCGACATAAGTTGGATGACTACCTGACAGAGAAGGAAGGCCCTCCTCTCTCCATCCTGCCATGGAGAGGTATTCCTTGGGGACCGAGCCGAGGTAAGCCCCAGAGGAGATGGACGCCAGTGGTGTGGGAGTTGAGCAGGGGCTGAAGCAGCTGCCCAGTCATCCAATGAGGATAAATAATGGAGAGAAAAAAAGTTCTCTAACTCCTGGGATGGAATTCCACAGTTGTATCTGAAAAATAGATGGGAGTCCCACAGTTCCTGCAAAAGTTGCTGCCAACTGCAGGAACTGTCACAGATGTATACAGATGTCTTTCAATATGACACAGACATCTGGACTCACCTGCGTGGATGCAGTACATGTCTAAAATACAGACACAATGCTGCCTCTACCCATTTAAAAATCCCTCCCTTTATACTTTAATTTTGTTTAAAACCATCATGTAATTTTATGTGTCAGTACAAAAAATAGTAGCAATACAGTCTATCGTTACAAAAAAATAGTATCAACACAATGTATTTGCTGTTTTATGGCTGTGTCACCACTAAAAACAGCTAATCAATAATATACTGACCAAGCATTTGTCAATGCCGAACGTTGCTTGCTTGTATTTGCTGTTTAGGTGTTCGGCACTGATACTGCAGAGGCAGTAATGAACAAATTAATAAAGTAATGAAATTGTCATGATTGTGAATTCATCATTTTCATGACTCCTCTTACTAAATATAGTTAGCAGCACTGAGATTTGAGTGTTGAAGTCATTGGTGAATAGTTCACACTCTGACACTCTGTGTGTGTCTGTATTGTAGCCCAGTAATACAGTGTAACGGCAGGATTTTTAGGGGAAAAAAAAAGGTATGCTTGGTATACTGGGCAAACTGGGTGGGCCTGGCGGTCCTTTTCTGCCAACACATTCTATGTTTCTACATACTTTGTGTTGTTCTATTCTGACTTGCAACTCGAGTTGCCCATGAAGGTCTGTAAAGGAATAAAAAAAAATAGAAACTGTATTGCCAGGGCTGGTGCAGCAGAGATATTTATCTGTATGTTATTTTAACGTGCAAGGCTGTGTCTGACATTTCTCTTTTGTGTAATACATTATTGTCATGTTCCTGTCATTCCCGTATTACAGAATGATTGGGGAAGTGAATGAATGTGCAAAATGAGCGTCATTTTCTTTTCTATCATGAAACTGGGGCTTCTAGGGAAAAGAAACACAATAAACTAATAGAGAAAAGTGATGTAACTGTGCCCTTTTTATTTATTTTGAACTACTTTGATATGGCTTTATAAAATGACATAGTACAGCCAACTTGTCAGACAGATACAGCCTTGCAATTTAACAGCGCTGTGACTGATATTTCTTGAATGTAGCCAAGTCGGCTGTACTATAAAAGGACACAGGTACATAGTTAAATCACTGTTTTCTATCAATTTATCGTGTATTTTTTCCCTAGAAGCCCAAGTTTCATCACAGAAAAGTAAATGACACTCATGTGGCACATTCATTCACCTCCCCAATCATTGTGAAATGCAGGAATGAAAGGAGACATGACAATAATATATTTCACAAAAGAGAAATATCAGACACATCCTTGCACATTAAAATAACATACTGATAAATATATCTGCTGCACACACCTCTCAACTCTCCGTGAGTCTGCCTCAAAATTTTCATCTGCTCCTCTTAAAACTGTGGCTTCTTTGAATAAACAGCAGAGACTGTAAGTACAAAATAATGTCAAGTAGGTTCTTCCTCAGAATGTATTTTGCACTAAGCCCCTTATTCTGCCACCTTTCTGAGTCAGTATCAGCAAATTTTAAGATTGGTCCCTGATGTTGGTCTTTTGCCCCTGATATTTTAAGGCTCGTCCCTGATTAATGAGGCAGGGCATGGCGGTTGAGAGGAATGCTGCTGCACCAGCCCTGGCAAAATGGTTTCTATGTTTTTATTCCCTTACAGACCTTCACAAGCAACAAGCAACTTGAGTGACAAGTCATGTGTCTTTTCCCCGTAACTTGCTCACTGTTACTATGTGTGTGTGTGTGTGTGTGTGTGTGTCCTCTCTGTGGTGGCACCCCTCTGCGTGAACTCTGTGTGAGTGTGTGTGTGTCTCCTCACTGGGGTAGCACCCCTGTGTGCGAACTCTGACTTGCGGCACACCAGCTTTTTCTTTTTTGCGTGTCGCTTCACCCTGTGGGACACAGAACTGCACATCACTTTTTAACTGCATGAGTATAGTGCTGTGTGATCCACGTTCACCACGGATAGCTGCCTGCTGCCAATACTGACCCTCCAGCTGTGATGTGCTGTACTGACATTCCACTACATTGTTTGGATATGGCAAGTACCGGAGAGAGAAAGAGAGAGACAGCGAGAGTAAACAGGTCGTCATTGTCCTATGACAGGCAGACAAAGGGACAGATCTTGCTCAGTGGGACGTCAGTCTCTTCCTGCAGTCAGGCTCTCTGTGGCTCTCTCTCTCTGGATCTCACTCACTCACTATTGCTCTCTCTCATCGTCTAATGTACGACTCCCTTATCTTGGAAGGTATCGGGTGGGGAAGGGAGGGCTCACTGCTGTATGTGGAACTTATTTGTGCCAGTGAGTTAGTGACATAAATGAACAGCAAGGGAGGGGAAAACTTGCACACAAACCGGAGGAGAGACATGGCGACCTCACTGTCACTGACTGAACAGCTCAAGACACAGACAGTGACAGAGAGGACTGCAGACAGTACACCACTGCATAATTCCATGTTCCGCTGCCTGTTTCTTTGTGTGTGTGTACAGGTCCTGCTGTTGCGATAAAGTCGATCAGCTGTTTGCTGACTGGCATTATGCAAATGAAAAGGACAAAGTGCTCTCTCTCTGGAGTACTTCATTCGTTTTAATTACACAAAGTTTCCACCCATAAACTGTGAACCACTGTCATACTTAGCTTGTATGACTACTGGTCTGTCATGTACGAGCCCAATGCAGCTTGACCTGCATTGGGCTAGTAAGTGACACACCTCTGAAATGCCATCCTCTGTAGCAAAAAGTTTCTTGCACAAGCAATGTAAAAAGCAGGCTCATACAGTATCGCTACATACAGAATTGTTTCAGCACATAAGAAAAAAAATGAAAATTACGTACCTACCGTAATTCCTGATCTTTCTATGTATCTTCACCATTCATCACATTTGGGTATGTTGGCTGGAAGTCACGACCCCGCGGGAGCTCTTTTTTGGGGGATGGGTGAGTGATGCCCGGCAGGCGCCACCCTCGAGGCCGACCACTGCGTGGCACTCACGGGTTGGCCATTAGGCGTCGTCGACCCCGCCCTCCCACCAGTTCTGAGTCGCCAGAGTAAGAAAGGGTTGGGAGGGGAGGGACAAGGAAGTCCAAGGGATAGACAAAGGAAAAGATATAGAAACTAAAAGAAGAAATAAACGATGGAGAGGACAGAAGGAGAGTGAGAAAAACTAAGGGGGATTGGGAAGGGGCCCCAATCTGTGGAATCAGGAAAGGAAAGGAAAGGAAAGGGAAGGAGGGCGGGACACAAGAAGTGGGAGGGGAAAGGACATGCCCTGGAGTCATTAATTGTTCCCCAACTGAATTTTGAGAACTGCAAGGGAGTGCCAGAAGGCTATATTGCCAGGATTCTAGGCACAGAATTACTGGCAACTAACTCCAGCAGAAGCAGAGGAGGCTATTAAGGGACAGAAGGGGACAGGAATCCAGGGTTGTCCTCCCCTGAAAACAAACAATTGAAATAGGGGAGAAAACAAGTCTCCCTAATTAAAAACTGAGGGATGAGTCCCTAAGGACAAGGATGGAGGAAGGTAGAGAGAGAGAGAGACAGACAGACAGAAAGAGAGGGCGGCCACCAATCCCACCTCAAAGGTGTGGAGCCAAGGCTTTGATGAGGGAGCCCTCCCTCTCCTGATCCCTCTCCTCCCCGCCAGAAGGAAAATTCCCCCTGTGTGCCCAAGGTCACCCCCACTCCTGACCAGCGGAAAGAAAGGTGGGGAAAGGGGGGCACACAGAGGGAGGAGGACCCAGAGACTGAGGCACCAGGGGGATGGAGGGTGGTATTTGTGATGAATGGTGAAGATACATAAAAAGATCAGGAATTATGGTAGGTACGTAATTTTCATATCTTATCTGTGTCAATCTTCACCATTCATCACATTTGGGTGAGTACCAAGCTGCCCCCCAGACCCTAAAGGACTAAGTCCCTTAGCTCCCAGTAGGGGAAAAGCACTGAGAGGGAGAATCTTTATGGCCTGGCGAGGCCTGAGACTGGGGGGAGTGAGGCAGGAACCCCCTTGAGGGGGCAGGAGGTTACCCCAATAGATGCTGCCTCACCCTGCGGGAGAAAAGGTGGGTTCTCCGGTAAGTGGAGGAAATCACCCTACGCCATGCCAAGGGTGACAAATGGGAAAGACGTAGCCATGCCATCCGCCTAGTGCAGATTGCTGTCCTTACGATCCTGGAAGATAACTTATTGGAATCGTAAGATGCCCCTCCTTGGTGCCTTGCTAGCTTCAGGCCACGTGCACATAGTGCAATGGCTTGTCTGGTTACCTCCGAATCAGGCAAAGAGGCTAGGAGTTGACCTATCCTGCACCACAAGAACCTGTCATAGGAAGCATAGTGGGCCTGATGAGCAAAAATTGAAAGCAGTAACTGTGCTGAGTAGAAGGTCCTCCTCCCTCAGAAGTCAAAATCCACGGAATCTTGATCTGGGGGCCGGTCACAGTGGAGGGCGCGAAGCCCATCGGGAGTGTCCAGCTGCATCAGTCCTGACTGAGGATGAGGCAAGTGACCTGGAGACTTCGGGGGGCACAATACCTCTGGCTCATATCCCTAGGGGCTGGGACTCTGGAAAAGGGCCTTTGCCAGAACCGCAATGATGCCTCCTGGAAAGGAGCAGGCCAGGAGGGAACCACAAGGGTGGCTGCACTGAAGTCGCCTAAAAAGGTACGCATTGAATGCTCTGGATTGTGCTGAGTGGGTGGGGTGACACGCAGGTCTTCCATCATACTCACGAGGAAACGCTGATACTCAGCGAGATCAGCAGCAGGGGAGATGTGGCTGGAGGGATCCTCTCCCCCAGAAGAGGAAGCGGAAGTCCTCAGAGATCCAGAGGTTGGCTGCTCGGGGGAGGGAGGAACACTGGTCGTCCATGGCCCTGACATAAATAGGGAAGTGAGCAGCCGCACCCCTGAATTGTTTCCAGGAGAAAGGTCCTGTAGGACCACGAATGCCTGGGAAAGCAGGAGATGGTGAAAGAGGAATGGGGGCTAAGTCCACGATGAAAGAGGACCGTCCTCTGTCCGGGCAAGAGAGTGCACCAGGAGTCTCAAGGGAAGGAGGAACTCTGGAAAGCCCTACAGCCGACAGCTGATCAACCAGGCTGGAACTGCCTAGGCCATGCCCTGAAGAATCCCCCCTGTGAGGTGACCGGGACCGGGAAAACCCAGAAGGACGATCCCTTCCCTCCAAAGACCAGGGCCCTCTTGAGGAGACTGAGAAGAAAAAATTACTCACCTTAGTAATTATGTTTCTTCTAATGGAGTCTTGCTGTATTCTGACAATTGCAGTGATTCCCAACCTTTGAACTGCCCCGGAGAACAAATAGTTAACTTTCTATGCAGGGCATAGAATGCTGAGCTCGAGCTTGGTTGAAATCTCTGTCTGGAGTGATTCAAACCTAAACCATCAGATTCTTACGAGCCCAACTAAACTAAAAATTCTATGTGGAAATTGTAAAAATTCTTACTAGCCAATTGGCTGAAAAAGTTTTGGATTCCCAAGGAAGACTCAAGTCAGGAAACCCAAAACAAAACCCAATGTACTATAAATAACAATAATAAATCAGCACCCAAACAAAAGGAGGAGGGTGCAATCAAAAAACACCCTTGGGGTGCAACACTGCACCTGCCCACACACTTCCCGAAAACATGTTCTGAGAGGGGAGGCAGGGAGGGAGGTCAGAATACAGTAAGACTCCATTAGAAGAAACATAATTACTAAGGTGAGTAATTTTTTCTTCAAACAACATGAAGTCTTGCTGTATTCTGACACTGCAGACTACCAAGCAGTACCTCCATGGAGGAGGGACAGAACCTACTTTGGGAATAGGCTCTGAAGTACTGCTGTGCCAAACCGAGCATCACTCCTAGCCTGGATATTCAGAGAGTAATGCTTGGTAAAGGTATGGACTGTTTTCCAGGTGGCTGCTTGACAAATTTCTAAGAGAGGGATATCCCTGGCAGCAGCCAAGGAAGCAACTGTACGTCTTGTGGAATGAGCCCTCAGGCCTGAGGGTGGAGTCTTTCCCAGCCTTTCATAGCAGAATTGTATACAAGACACAATCCACCTGGCAATAGATCTTTTGGTGGCAGGCTTGCCCTTTCCCACTTCTCCATAAGTGAAAAACAACTGGAGGGAGTCAAACCTGTGACCCTTGGTATGCTCAATGTAGTAACTAAGGGCTCCTTTGACATCTAAACTGTGTAGCCTCCTCATTCCTGAGGAAGAATGATCAGTGAAGAAAACAGGGAGAGACATAGACTGGTTTAAATGGAAGTCTGAAACCACTTTGGGCAAGAACCTTCTATTGGTTCTAAGAAACACTTTATCCCTGTGAAATGAGATAAAATCAGGTTCCACTGACAGGGCTTGCAATTCACTGATACGCCTGGCAGACATAATGGCTACCAAGAACACAGTTTTCCAAATCAAGTGCTTAAGCTCTGCTGAAGACATAGGCTCAAAGGGGGATGCATAAGTTGAGCAATGCAAACATTCAAATCCCAGGCAGGGGCAGGGTCTCTAAAAAGAGGATTGGTGTGAAGCAATCCTTTAAAAAATGTACAGAACAAAGGATGGGAAGATAGTGAGGAAGACTTCCCCACAGACAATAGCGCAGAGACAGCTGACAAGTGTACCTTGAGAGTAGCTGGTCTGAGGCCTAGGCCATTAAGATGGACCATATAATCCAGAACCGTAGGCAATTCAGCAGTGTCTGGAGAAACATGTTTCTTAGAACACCAAATGCTGACTCTTTTCCATTTGGAGTTGTAAGTCTTTCTGGTGGAGGGCTTTCGAGAAGCCTTGAGGATATCCAGAACCCCTTGGGAAAGATGCAGATCTGCAAACTCTAACTCTTCAAGAGCCATGCTTTGAGATTAAGAGACTGAAGATTGGGGTACCAAATCCTCCCCTGAGAGGATGTTAAAAAGGCTGTAATTCCTGGGAAGAGACAGGGGAAGATGGACTGCTAGGGACAGCAACAGGGGGTACCAGGGCTGTCTGGCCCAATCTGGAGCAATCAGAATCACCTTGCAAGGTTGAGACCTTATTTTTACCAAAACTTTGAACAGGAGTGGGAAGGGGGAAGGCATACAGAAAATAAAAATGATGTACCTACCATAATTATGATCTTTCTGTGTATCTTCACCATTCATCACAGATGGGTACTGGCCGGAGATCAGGACCCCGCGGGAGCCTTTTTTTTTTTAAAAGGATAGGCGGAGCCGATGCAGCATCGGCGCCGCCCTCAAGGCCAATGTACTACGTGGCGCTCGAGGATTAGCCATTAGGCTGCGTCGACTCCGCCTGCCTACCAGTTCTGAGTCGCCGGAGAGGTAAGAGGAAGGGATAGAGGGTGGGACAAGAGAGTCCAAGGGACAGAAAAAGGAAGAGAAAAACTGAACTAAAAGGAGAAATAATGACTGAGAGGACAGCATAGAAGAAGCAAGACTAAGGGGATTGGGTAGGGGCCCCAATCTCTGGAAACGGAAGAACGGAGGGAAGGGGGGGAGAAAATTTAGGAGAGAGTGAGAGGTAACAAGGATCCAAGAGCCTTGTCCGTCACCAGACTGTATAGGAACTGCAAGGAGTAGCAAAGCTTCCTTGCCAGAATTCAAGGCACAGAATAACTGGCACTACCCCAAAAGCAGAGTTGGCTATTCTGGAGAAGGACAGGGTGCAGGGACTTAGTACTCTCTCTGTAAAAATATTTGGTGAAAAAAAGGGAATTTTTTTTTTTTTTTTAAACAGTTAGATGGATAACAGAAGGAGGGCAACCACCAGCTCCCACCCCGTAGGGGTGGAGATATGTAGTAGAGAAGGAGTTCCACTCGAGCTGTAACCCTTAGGGAAGAAACTACCCCCCTGTGTGTCCCAACTTTACCCCGCTCAAGAAGAGGGGTAGGCACAGAGGGAGGAAGACTCAGAGACTGAGGCCACAGGGGGATGGCGGGTGGGATTGTGAATGAATAGTGAAGATACACAGAAAGATCATAATTACGGTAGGTACGTAATTTTTATATCTTACCTGTGTCAATCTTCACCATTCATCACAGATGGGTGAGTACCAAGCCCCCCAAAGGGGGTTGATTCATTGCACCCTAAGGGACAGAGTCCCTTAGCCCTCAGTGGGTGACACACTAAGGGGGGAAACCTTCTGGGCCTGAGGAGGCCCGAGAGTGGGGCAGCGAGACGGGTTCCCCCCGGAGGGGGAAGGAAGTTGCCCCGACAAACGTCGTCTTGCCCTACGGGAAAAGAGATAGGTTCCCTGGTGAGTGGAGCAAATCACCCCACGCCGGGCCAAGGGTGACAACCGGAAAGGCGGCCACGCCAATCTCCTGGTGCAGATCGCTGTCCCTCACGACCCTGGTAGCACCTCACTGGCATCGTGAAGATGCCCTTGCTTGGTGCCTTGCTAGCTCCAGGCCGTGCAGAGCGCGATGGCTTGCCTGGTTTGCTCCGAATCAGGCAAAGCAGCTAGGATCTGACCTAGCGCGGACCACAAGAACCTGCTGTAGGCTGCATAGTGGGCCTGATGAGCAGAGATGGAGAGAAGCAACTGTGCCGAGTAGAAGGTCCTCCCCCCCCAGAAGTCAAAATCCAAGGAGTCTTGATCTGGGGGCCGGTCACGGTGGAGGGCGCGAAGCCCGGCAGAGGTGTCCAGGTGCGTCAATCCGGGCTGCGGATGAGGCATAGAACCTGGAGACCCCGGGGAGCAATACCTCTGGCTGAGGTCCCTAGGGGCAGGAACTCCGGAGAAGGGCCTCTGCCAGAAACACATGGACGCCTCCCGAAAGGGAGCAGGCCAGGGCGGCACCACAAGGGTGGCCGCTCCGAAATCACCTAGAAAGGTGCGCCGCATGCTCAGGATTGCCCACAGACAGGGGAGAAAGGTGAAGGTCCTCCATCATCCTCACGAGGAAACGCTGATACTCGGAGAGATCGTCGGCAGGAGAGATATGGACAGATGGTTCCTCTCCCCCCGAAGAGGGGGATGAGGAGCTGGAGGTCACCATGCGTTCCAAGGGTGGCTGCACGGGGGGAGGTTGAAAAACCTGGCTGTCCATGGCCCTAACATAGGCAGGGAACCGAGCAGCCACCGCTCTGAACTGCTCCCAGGTGAGAGGGCCACTAGGACCAAGAATGCCTGGGAGCGCTGCAGAATGTGGCAGAGGGATGAGGGCAGAGCCGAGAGAAGAAGTCGGCTGACCTCTGCCAGGGCTAGGTAGCGGACCATGGACACCAGAGGAGGGTGTCCCGGAAGACTCCACAGCTGACAGCTGTACAACCACGTTGGTACTGCCGAGGCTGTGCCCAGAAGAATCCCCCCAGTGAGGCGACCGGGGCCGTATAGATACAGAAGGACGGTCCCCTGCCTCCAAAGAATGGGACCCCCTCAAGGAACTGGAAGGGGAAGGGCGGAAGTCCACACTTCGGCTGCGCCCAGGGCCGGAGGGACCCAGAGAAAGGCCGACGCCGACCCCGCACCCTCGACCACTCAGAGTCCGAAGGGTCCTGTCTCGAGAGGCCAGCCTAGGTTGCTGGCAGCTCTGGGCTGCCCCTAAGGGAGACCAAGGGAGCAGCACCCTCCCCTCCTGTAGGCTTCCCGATGGGCCCCAAAGTTGGGCGATGGAGACACACTACTGGAGGGGGTTCCACTGCAGAGGGGTCGAGGAACCCCCCAAGGCCAGGTTGCATGGCAATGGTGGCACGCACCATAGCCTGCTGGTCAGTGCCACTGACCCTAACCTCGGGAAGAACCTGACGCTCCTCAGAAGGGGGCTGGCTGTGACTCGTCGTCGAGACCACAGGCTCGCCCTCCTCTGCAGACAACCCCGAAGGGTGTGACTGCCTGTCCGACTCCGAGCCCGACTCCGACTCAGAAGAGGTAGAGTCTGAGGCCCTAAGCCAAATGGTAGGAGGGCAAGGGAAGACGACCTTACCAAAGGGCCCGGCAGTCAGAGCAGTGGCCGAGGCGGCACCCGTGGTCCCCACAGCCCCACAAGCGGGCTAACAGAAGGCACCAGGGCAGCTCGGGCCAAAGGTCCAGAGCCTGAGGCCAGCCGATGGCGCTTATCGAGTCCACTGGTACCAGGGCGGTACCAGGACAGAGACGGCGCCGACGGCAGCCCCAGCACAGCCTCGGGCGCCGACAACACCGCCAGAGCCCTTTGGCGCCGCACCGCACCGACCGGCGCCGACGGCCCGAGCATGGACTCGTGCCGAACACGACACCGCTAGGCTTCTCGGCGCCGCGAAGGGCACTGAGAGCACCAACGCACCAAGGACGGCACCGACTGATGACGCCTGGGCGCCCTATGGTGCCGTGCTCAACCTCGGCGCCGAGGACGGTGCCAAGGCGAGACATGGGCAAGGCGGCGCCGATTTCAGGTCACGGTGCCGCGAGCAGCGCCGGCACCGCAAACGGCGCCGGCAGGGCCCAGCAGCGCCAAGAGATGAGTCGGCGCCAACGCCGGGCGCTGACAGGCCCACGGCACCGCGAACGGCGCCGGCAAGGTCCCGACGGCACCGACCGACAGTTTAAGGGACGCGCCGACCTGGCCTTCTGGACTGCGGGGAGCGAGCACTGGGGAGCCTTCACCCCGAAGGGCGATTGCTAAGCGGGCGCCTCCCGCCCGCCTCCGGGGAAGCAGGACGGGCCTCCTGCACCACGGAGGAGCCTTGGCCAAGGCTAGGCTACAAGTAGCCGAGGCTCCCTCCTCCTCGGTCCGTATAGAACCGGGAGGGGACCCCGGAGGAAAGGCCGAGAGAGCGTGGCTTGGCCCGACGAGTGCGAACCCTTCCCCGGAAAGTCGGCGGAGCTCGCCCCACTTTAAACGCGCGCTGTTCGAGGACGCGGCGGTCCATGGAGAAGCAGGCGTCGCACGAATCCATGTCGTGAAGCGGGCCAAGACACGCGAGACACCGGTCATGCTGGTCAGTAACGGAATACTTGCGGCCGCACGGGCACCGACGCATAGGGGGCCGACCCGCCTTGGAAAACTTCTAGCCCTCCGACCGAGACATGACCTACGGAAAAAAACACCAAAAACAGACTCGACGTCGCAAACTTTTAAATAAAAAGGAAAGATCTTACCAGTGACGTCGAGTGGAGGCAGAACCCAGAACTAGCAGGTAACCGACGGACTGTTGAACGAACGAAAGGCGAAGGCCAAAAATTTCTTCAAGAGTTTTTCTTTAGTTGGCTTCCCACGAGGCGACCTCGACGGCGGGAGACGAAGAACTGGTAGGCAGGTGGAGTCGACGTAGCTCGGACTGACAATCCTCAGGCGCCACGTAGTATGTCGGCCCCGGGCAGCGCCGATGCTGCATCGGCTCCGCCTATCCTTTTAAAAAAAAAAAAAAAGGCTCCCGCAGGGTCCTGATCTCCGGCCAGTACCCATCTGTGATGAATGGTGAAGATTGACCCAGATAAGATCTTCCCTTCCCAATTCAGAATCAGGGAGTCCAGAGGGACTGAGCCCAGGACTGGAGGTCTGCAACAAAAGAGAGGGAGTTGGTGATAGTCTGGGGTTGCAAAGAGATCTATCTCTGGAATGCCCCACCTTGAAAAAATCACTTTCAACACCTGAGGGCCCAGGGACCATTCGTGATGACCCTGAGAAATCCTGCTCAGTGCATCTGCTAGCACATTGTCCATGCCTGGAAGGTGAACTGCTACAAGAGAGGTTTTCAGGGAATAAGCCAGGGACCACAACTTCATGACTCTGTGCCCAAGGCCGTGGACCGAGTGCCTCTCTGCTTGTTGATGTACCACATGGTGGTGGTGTTGTCTGTTCTGACTTGAACCATCTTGTTCTGTACTGACTGTGAGAACACTTTTAGGGCCAGAAAAACTGCCCTGCACTCTAGAAGACTGATGTGGAGAAGGGATTCTTGGGGGGACCACAGCCCCCGGGCAGTAAGGGACCCCAGCCCAGGAGAGAAGTATCCGTGGTAAGAACCACTGAACAAGGCTGAGCAACCAAAGGAACACCTTGTCTTAAATTGTCCTGATCCTGCCACCACTGGAGGGCTTGGATCAAGGTCAGAGTCACTGGGATCAGTTTGGTAAGGGAATCCTTCTTCTGAGACCAGAAAGCTCTCAGGTGGAACTGAATATCCCTCATCTGGAATCTTGCCCGTTGGACCACTGTTGTTGAAGCTGCCATGTGGCCCAAGAGCTGGAGGAAATGCCTTGCTGGTTGAGGTACCCGAAGGCTGAAGGAAGAAACTAGTTCCATAAGAACTCCTGCCCTTTCTAGAGGAAGAAAGTCTCTTGCTCTGAGTGTGTCCAGTTCTGCGCCTATAAAGGTAAGAAGCTGGACTGGTTCGAGAACTGATTTGGGAAGGTTGAGAAGAAATCCTAGAGAAGTGAGCACATGCTGGGTCACTTGTAGGTGAGACTTGACTTGGTCTGAAGACTGATCCACTATTAGCCAGTCGTCCAGATAAGGAAAAATGGAAATCTTTTGCCTTCTTAGAAAGGCAACTACTACTGCCAGGCACTTTGTGAAAACCCTTGGGGCTGAGGTTAGGCCAAAGGGCATTGCTCTGAACTGATAGTGGCCTGACGGCAACTCAAACCCCAGGAACTTTCTGTGGGAGCACCTGATGGGAATGTGAAAGTAGGCATCTTTGAGGTCCAGGGAGGCTAGCCAGTCCCCTGGCCTTAGAGAGGGAAGGATTACTCCCAGAGTTATCACCTTGAACTTTGGTTTTAAAAGATGTTTGTTTAAATATCTTAGGTCTAGGATGGGTCGCCACTCCTCTGTCTTTTTGGGGGTCAGGAAGTACCTGGAGTACAGTCCTTTGCCCCAGTGTAGGGTAGGTACTCTCTCTATAACTTTTAAAGCTAGGAGAAAAGAAACCTCTGCCTCTAGGGCAAGGGTTTCCGAGAGATTTGCAGGTGGAAAAGATCTGGCTATCATCTTTGGAACTTTTTTGAAGCTGAGAACCAGTCCCTGGCTTACTACTTCCAGGACCCACTTGTCTGATGTAATAGACATCCAGTCCTGGACAAAGTAAGTCAGCCTGCTCCCTACTGGAATAGGAGAGTCGACCCGGGCAGGCCCATCAGGGTGTCTGCTTGGCAGGGGCTTTAGGCTGAGGAGTGGATGCAGCCCTGCTCATCCCCCTTCTGCCTCTTCCTTTGAAGAACCCCCTCTGAGAAAAGGAAGAAGAGGCCTGTGCTTGGTAAAAAGGCCTTTGAAAAGGCCTGCCCCTGCCCCTGCCCCTGCCCCTAGACTACTGCCTTTGAGGAGTTGCCTGCCTTTCCTTGGCCTGAGCACTCCTGTAAGTGGTCCTGTAATCATCCATTTTCTTCATGTAATTCTCTGTCTGCTCCCCAAACAAAGAATTACCCACTACAGGAAAATCCATGGCCTTAGCCTGGGTGTCCTGCGAGAGGCTAGTACATCTGAGCCAAGCCAGCCTCCTAAGAGCCACAGATGTAGCCATGACTCTTGATGACACATCATTGGAGTCCACAGCAGCATGAAACTGAACTTTAGATGCCTCAATTCCATCTGCAGCCACCGCCTCCAGCTCCTTGGCTAGCTGGGGGGGGAGGCCTGTTTAGCCAGTGCCAGTATAGCGTCTCACCTGGACTTCTGGTACCTGGCTGTATAGGCCATGTAATTCGCCTGCCTGAGTCCCAAAGAAGATGCCATGTACTGCTTCTTTGCCATAGCATCAATCTTTCTGGAGTCCTTGTCAGGGGGTGTGAAGCCAAGGGAATATTTGCCTTGTCACAGGCAGCAGCCTGCACTACCCCCAACATGGCTGCATTGCTGATATAAGAACTCCGTATCTGAGCCTGAAAATGTATACCTCTGGTCCATTCTTTTAACCACAGGAGGTATAGTGTTAGGAGACTTTAGGATTGTTTGTGTCTGTTTCCCAAAAGATTTATGGAGGGGAATAGACAGTCTCCTGGACTCTGGGATGTCCATCATCTCTACATAATCAGGCTCCTCTTGATCTTCCACAGCCTCTTCCATAGGAAGCTGGAGGGTTTCAGCCACCTTTCTGTAAAACATAAAGTGAGAAGGGGACTCAGAAAGCCTAGGAGGGGAAACACCTGAAGGTCTGCTGGGGAGATGTCCGGTTCCACAGGCACATCCAGACTCTCACTTAAATCATCATCCTCAAATTCCCCTTCCTCTTCAAACTCCGGTTCATAAAAATCTTCAAGGGCATAATCTTGAACCAGGGAAAACAACTGAACCGAACCCCTGCCAGAAGGAGCCGGATCGGTCGGAACCGGACGGAGCGATTCCACAATCTGAATCGCTCTGGCTATCTCTTCAGCGGTTGGAACATGAACCTCTGAATCTGAACCGGTCGATTTATCTTTGCATTTTCTTTTTGTCGGAACCGATCACTTGGAATCGGCTCTCCTTTTGCCCGAAGAAATATCGCCCTGGTCAGAGGGCACTCCTTCTGGTTCGGTCGAAAACCAAACCGGGCTGGCCATCCGGGTCAGCGGACTTCTCGGCCTCCTTTTCCCTCAGTCTACCTAATCTCTTCTCAAGGGTAGATTTGGGAACGTTTTTACATATTTGGCAGTCTGAATCGAGGTGGTCAAACCCCAGACAATAAACACAGGTGGTGTGGGGATCGGCCTTAGCAAAGACCTCCCCTCACTCACTGCAGTGTTGAAACCCAATGGACCCTTTTTTCCTTGGGTTTCTCAGACATGGCCAACCTAACCAAACGTATCTTTTTCGGCAACCGCCGGGCAAGACTCTCTTATCAGTTCCTAACCGTGCCACGGGTATTGGAAAAAAGCGGTTCAAAACACGGTTTTTTTTTTTTTTTAGAACCGATAAGAACCGGTAACCACACAGTAAGTAAATACACAAATTTCACTAATAAATGGCCGGTTCAGCCGAACCGAGCTGCACTTTTACAAGTTCCACACAGAAATATAGAACAATTCCTATCTAGTACTCACGGCACCACAAATAGAGGCTGAACCGACTATGCGGATACTTTTTTTGGTTTAAAAAATGAGGAAAACTGAAAACTTTAACCGGCTTCGAACCGAGCTGAAGAAGAAATCTCCGGAGCGACCGTTCAGTGAGGCGGAGTAAAGAATCTGACGGTTTAGGTTTGAATCACTCCAGACAGAGACTTCAACCGAGCTCGAGTTCAGCATTCTATGCCCTGCATAGAAAGTTAACTATTTGTTCTCCGGGGCAGTTCAAAGGTTGGGAATCACTGCAATTGTCAGAATACAGCATGACTTCATGTTGTTTGAAGGAAGGGTGGGGATACACACTGCGACTCCTCTGCAAACCCGGGTGGGTCCCAAAAAAGGGGCGCCACATTGAACCCTGACCCCTCTACCCCTCAGAGTCTGAAAGAGTCCTCCACCTCGCAAACACCAACCTAGGCAACTGACAACCCTGGTCAATCCCCAAAGGAACCACCCAGGTAGTAGCACCCTCCCCTCCCGAGGGCGCTCTGGTTGACCTTAAAGTTGGGTGATCCAGGCACACCACATGAGGGGGTAACCCAACTGAGGGGGCAGTAAGCCTTCCAAGCCTAGGCTGCAGGGCAATAGTGGCCTGAACTACCACCTTCTGGTCAGCACCCCTGACCCCAGACTCAGGGGCTACTGCCCACTCCTCAGAGGGAGACTGGCTCCAGTCAGCCGAAGCAACCACCAGGGTGTCCATATGAGCTGCCAACTCCAAACAGTCAGACAGCCGGTCTGAACCAGACTCGGAGTCCACCTCCGAAGAGGTAGAGACCGAAGTCCGGTGTCAGACCGAACGCGGATGCCCGCTACTGTCTGAACCTAGAGAGGCGCCAGTCTGGGTGTCCGCACCAGAGCCAGCACCGAACTCTCCCAAGGCACCACAAATGGCACCCGAAGAAGAGACAGCACCGAGAGTGGCAGCAGAACCAGAGTCGATGTCCGCCATGGCGCCGTCCCACCCTACGGCGCCGCGAACGGCACTGGAGTCAGGGATGATGCTGACAGTGACACCAACAGCTCCCTTGGCACCACTGCAACTCCTCCCATGGTGCCGTGTCCTTGCTCGGTGCTGCAAGTGGTGCCAGAGCTAGACATTGCGCCATCCCCAGTCTCGGCGCTGCAAACAGCGCCGAGATGAGAAAGAGTCAAAGACGGTTCCATAGCACTTCCCACAGTGCCACCAGCACTATCAGCACCACGAATGGCATCGAAAGTAGAGACAGCACCAAGCGGCGGACCGGTGCCATGAACAGCACCAAGGCCCAAAATGGCACCGGACGGCATCAAGGATGGTGCTGACCCAGGCTTTCCAGCTTGAGGAAACACTGGGGGAGCCTTTGCCCTCGAAGGGGCGATTACCAGAGAGGTGCCTCCCGCGCGGACTGGGCCTCCTGCACAGCGGAAGGGGCTTCTGCCATGGCAAGGCTACAAGAAGTGGAAGCCCCCTCCTCTGCGGTATGTATAGAACTGGGAGGGGACCCGGAGGAAAGGCAGAGAGACTGCGGCTTGGCCTGACGAGTGTGCACCCATCCCCTGAAAATCAGCGGAACTCGTCCAACTTTTCACGCGTGCTGTTCCAGGACATGACTGCTACAGAGCCCCATCCTGGTTTAACTCTCTCCCTGCTCCCATCACCAATGCCACCACTATCTCCAAATTCAAAACCACCCATCGAAGCCAACTCCTCAACACTCGTAGCTGCTCCTGTCTCTGAATGAGGCCCGACCTCGACCTCTCCACTCGTGACAACGCCCGCAGGGCGGCTCTCTACTTAGCCCACCCCTCCACCATACCATACCTAAGTATAACCTGGCCAGTGCCTGCTGTCTTATGGTAATGCTAGTAGATTGCTCAACATATGAAACCAACTTGTGTAAGACCTATTTCAATTACTTGTACCCTGTAACTCAAAGGTATTTTGTTTGACCACAGTGTGACGTGGCGCCTCTCTGATGAATGCCTATTTGAGAAAACCTGTACTATGTAACCTAAAATGCTATGTATGTCCTCAATGTGACGAGGTACCTTTGGAAACGAGCCCCTGGCTCAAAGGTTGTAAACTGATTTTCACAAATAAATAAAAAATAAATGACGATCCATAGAGAAACAGGCATCGCATGAATCCATGTCATGAAGTGGGCCAAGGCACGTAAGACAACGATCATGCTGGTCGGTAATGGAGTACTTGCAGCCACTGACGCATAGGAGGCCGCCCCTCTTTCAGCGACTTTTTGCCCTCTGACTTAGACATGATCAACGGAAAAACAATGCAAAACCCAGACTCGATGTCGCTGAAAATAATAAAGGAACAGTCTTACCAAACAGCGGCATCGAGTAGGGTGAAACGGAACCGGCAGGTATAACTCTGCATCAAAGGACATGAAGGCTTGGCCTGACATCGTTTGCTTGGAGCTCCTCAGGAGGTGCGACCTCTATGGTGAGAGACAAAGAACTGGTGGGAGGGCAGGGTTGACGACACCTAACGGCCAACCCTCGAGGGCGGCGCCATCAGTGCGTCGACTCTGCCCATCCAAAAAAAAAAAAGAGCTCCCGCGGGGTTGTGGCCTCCAGCCACATACCCAAATGTGATGAATGGTGAAGACTGACACAGATAAGATCTACTCACTGTAGTAATGTTGTTTCTTCTAAAGGGGATCCCTCACTATGATTTACACTTTATGCATCTAGCACCATGAAGACAGATGGCCCGAAGACAGAACCTTATTCTAATTATGGAATTTGGAATTTGATTCAAACTCTGCATCCACAGTCCACTCTGACAGTTACCTCAGATTTGTTTCTGTAGAAAGACTGGAGGTATGGCTACTAAAACTAGTTAAAAAAAACTACCAAAAATGTTTTTTTTAATCAGAAAAACAATCAAATCAAAGCAGTCACATAAAATATTAAAGATACCGAAATATTTAAGGAAAACCAAACTTTACAACTGTAGAGTAACTGCAATAATAATGCTCTAGCACCTTATTAAAAGAACTGATTCTATTTGCGCTCTTCAGATGGTTTTATCTTTGTGTAAGAGTCAATTTGTAATGCTGTCTTGCTGCTGGTTAAAACAAAGTTTACAAAAAAAAAAAAAGAACCTATTTTCAGGTTCTGGAAGGGGAGACAGGGTTAGGGAGTATAAATCCCTGTGAGGGATCCATCAGAAGAAACATTACTAAGCTGAGTAATTTTTTTATTCAAACCCCAGGAATCCCTCGCTCATGATTTACACTTTTCCATGCAGACTCTATATCTGTACCGTGGGAGGCTCGGTCCAGAACCTATCAGGAAAAGGGTTGTGAGCTGGCCTGGTGGCACTGAGGGTTGAGGCGCTGGACGCTACACCTTGCGCCATGCTGGCGACTCGGATTCAGGAATGGATCTGGGTCATCAGGGGCAGCGGGAGGGGCAGGAGCTAGACTGAGCTGCCAGGAGGCTGCTCTCTTCTCCCATCTCCCAGGGAGTGATGTTGTCATGCCCGCCACATGACTGCCACCAGGTGGAGGCCCGGGGTCAGTGCAGGGCAGAGGGCAGCATAAAGGGAGGGTGTTGTGGGACTGCAGCATGTGCGCACCTCCATGCACGTGTGTGCATCCACAACAAGGGGTGGGGGAAAAACACAGAAAAATGGGTCTGGCAGGCCCCATGATCTCCATGGCTGCAGTCCTGTCCCCGATTCTGGATTGTGCTCAGGGGAGAGGGAAGCCAGCCCCTTCCTCCAGCCCCACTACAGGACGGGGGGGGGGATTCATGGTGGAATTACCTGGAGGAGGGCTGGATTGAGAGGGCGGGCCATTGAAGACAGAACTGAACCCCCTGGGAGGGGGCCAGAGACACCTGCCTGCCCTGCAAGAAACAGCTATATTAAGAAAAAAAAAGAGGGGTTGTGCAAGACAACAGTTTCCAAGCTAGCATCACTTACTGAACTGTATGTCCACCCTATGGTGCTTTCTGATGGTATGAGCTGGTTTCCAGGTAGCTGTTTTGCAAATGTCTAACAATGGGATGTCCCTTTTTGATGCTACGGAAGCAGAGGTACCACCTGTGGGGTATCCTTTTAGGCCTCTTGGTGGCATTCTTACAGCTTTTATTTTTTTAAGAGAAGTGAATTCAGGAGCCTATCAAACAAGCCTCTTGGCTGCTGGCAACCTTCTGATAGGTAACATAAAGTTGAGTGTTTTCAGACCTGACATCATTTGTCTGGTCCATATAGATACTCTGATCTCACTTTTAGGTCAAGGCTGTGCAATTTTGCTCACCTGGGCTGGAGTATTCTGGATATGGCACAGGAAGGGCCACTGACTGGCAAAGGTGAAATTCAGATACCAGTTTAGGTAAGAGTTTCTTATTGGTTCTAAGGACTACCTGGTTCCTGTGGAAGACTGTATAGGTTGGCTCTGTGCAGAAGGCTTGTAGCTTATTTACTCTCCTGACAGAAGTCATGGCACTCAGGAATATGGTATTCCATATGACAGCTTTAGATCAGCAGTGTACACAGATTTGAAAGGAGCCTTCTTAAGCTGCGTAAGGCTGACATTGAGCTCCCATGGTTGGACTGTGTTTCTTACCAATGGGTACAAGTGACAGAGACCTTTTGGGGTTTGAAAGAAACCCTTTGAATATAGGTTGCGAGGCCAGTGACTTTCCCTTGCCTGCTGATGTGTAAGCGGACACTGCTGCTTGGTGCACCTTGAGTGAGAATGGCCTTGGGCCTTGGGACTGCAGGTGCCCTAGCTAATCCAGAATTGTAGGCAGCCCTACCTCTATTGAGATTATCTTTCTGGGGCACATCAGAATGAAACTCTTATCCATTTGGAGGAATACATTTTCCTGGTTGCTGGTTTCTTAGAAACCTTAAGCACCTTAAGGACGTCCTCGGAGAGATTTTTTTCCAAGTATTCTAGCTCTTCAATAACCATGTCCTCAGGTATAGTGTCCTGGGATCTGAGACTGTTATTCTGCCCTGTGACAGAGTCAGTAAGTTGTGATTCAGTGGCAGACTGACTGGATTCATGCTAGACAGGGCCAGAAGCACAGAGTACTAGGCCTGTATGGCCCAGTCTGGAGCTATTGGGATCACTGATGCAGACTCTCTCCTGAACTTTCGGAGTACTTTCTGAATAAGTAATGTAACCCCTAGATGGCGCTATCCCAGGGGCTACTACCCCTGCCTGATTTGCCACTAACAGGTTGAGGGGCCTGGATCCAATGGCGGGTGCCTCCACCCAGAGGTCAGGGTTTGCAATAGTTAAACTAACTTGGTCACAGCCCTCTGGGACACTGCAACCCCCTTTCTTCCCACTAGTGGCCCATGCATATATCAGAATTACCTTCACAGTACACACTTACCCCAGGTCTGGTTCCGGCACTGGGACCTCCTGTGAAATGAGATACAGTGCAACAATCACAGTGACAGTACTTTAACATAGACAAATACCTCAGGCAGTATAACTTTGCTGAAACAAGCAGCTCTGATTTATTTAGGGGATATAACAAGGACAGGGGAAATTAGGTTAATTAGCTTATCACTCTAATAATCTACCTATGGCTCTGTGCACAGGCCTATCCCTATCAGTTACTGTCCCTGGGTACCCAAGCCCTAGTGGCTAGTCCAAACCGTGGCAGCTGGTAGGGGCCCTTTCACAGAGAAAGGAGAATTAAACAGTCAGCAGTACAGTAATTCCATTTGATTTAATGTGGCAATTAACAGGAGCAACCCTGAATTAGTACTCACGACCCTCCAAATAAGATAGGGTCCTTCAATGTCAGTAGGGCTCACTTGAGGTACACAAACCTCTTCACACATCCATATAAAAGAAAGCACTATACCAGGCAGGCTGCATCTGTATCCCGATCTAATTACTGCACAATAACCAGGAGAACACACAGCAGATTCAGTTCTGACAGACCGAGTGTAATTCAACAATTTCTTCAGTCTTCTACAGGGTGAGCCTGGTTTCTACTCTTCAGAGATCCTTTGATTCTTTTCACAGGACGGATTCAGTCCTAACAAGCAGTTACACAAGTTGTAGACGGAACTCTGGGCCTTGTAACACGTTTTTTTGACTGAAACTGTGCACTGAAGGAGCACCGGTTTCTTTCCCCTTCACTTTCAGATCTCAAACCGAAACTCCCAACAGACAAAAACCGGGCACTTCCTTTTGAGTTCCTCCCAGTTCTTGACTGGATTGGCTGTCACTCACAATAGACTGCTGCTGTTGGTCCAAAAGGCACTCAAGTCTAAACTACATCTCCCAGAGTCACTGCCTATACAATCCTCTTGTGGCTGGCTCAGATTATGAGTCCCAAGTTCTGATTCGTCCAAGGCATCATTTTAGAGCTAGTTTACCCCACACTGATTGGTCCAGTTCAGCAGTTCAAAACCAGAATGGGGAACTAGGCAGACAGTTCTGACTGCAAAGAAAGCAGGTTAGACAAACTGTAATTTTATTATTACTGTAAATGATTTCTGCAATCAGTTACATCTTTCAGACAGGTTCCCTTTGCACCCTAGTGACTGCAAAATGGGGTGAATTGAGGCAGCTTGAGTGGTACTCAATCAAAGAACACACAGTCCCCATACAACTAATTATGTCTGCAAGCAGACAGCTCTTAAAGAGACAGTACCAGAGGTTCTAAAACACTCACTGATAAATGGCTTAAACGCCAAACACCATTCAGGCTTGGAGCATTCAAGCAAGCTCCTGAAGTCTTTTGGGAACCCCCATTTGCAGGGGGTTACACCTTCCTGGTTTGGGAAAAGCTTACCTGTCAAGCAAGTACCCTATAAGTTTCAACTGCAACCATATACATTTGCATTAGGCTCACACATGTAATCATCAGTCAATACATCATTTTACCAAGAACCATTTCTGAAACATTGCAGTACGTCACTCTTTACACAGTATAACACACACATTGTACCATAACTCAAGTTATTACCTCTTGTACATGAAACCTGAAGAGAGGGACCCTTCCTATCAGTTACCTTGGGGCTGGATGGGGCAAGGGCACCATATAGAGAGGCAACACAAGTAACTTGGAGTTAGCACTGATGCTCAGTTTGGGCAGTGAGCTCTGGGACACATACACTCCTTTATGGACAACATTGAGAGGCAAATCCACAGGCCTCCCAAGGAATCATAACTGAGGTGCACCACAGGCTTTACAGCCTGACCAGTCTTTCTAGGGGAACTGTTACAGTCTCTGCACTCTGAGCCTCATTTTCAGCATTGTCCACACTTGTCAGGGGAGTCTCCATGGGGTAGAGAGGCTAGAACTTGGGGCACTTTCAGCTCCAGGAGTTACAGTTTCTGAGTCCACAACATTTGGCTCGTATGGAGAGCTTCGGACACTGGCAGTGGACTGTCAGGGCACTAAAATACTCTTCTTGTTCGGTGTATCACCAGTCTGCCCCAATCTATCATTTTCCTCCCCTGAAAGCTCAAACAGTTCAACCATGCACAATGATTCCATTTCATCTGATCTGATGCTTTGCACTTCACTCTCTGGGAGCATTGGCTCCAGGGATGAAGCTGGGGGCATAGACAGTCCAGAAGGCCCAGCTTTGTCTCCAGTATTGACTAGGGGATTGCCCCAAAACAATTGACTCAGTTCGTAAGAAGGATAGTATTCAAAGTCACTCTCACTTTCTTCTGATATGGACTGACAGTCATGCTCAACTGGGACTTGTGGAGGGGAACACTTTAACTTTGCTTCTGTAGGTGCAGACTTTCTTGATCTTTTCTTGCAGCAGCTCTAGTCACTGGTCCAGAGGGCATCTTCTAGGGGCTCAGACTCAATTAGATTTGTCCAATGGGCAGTAAATGATTTCTATGCATTGTTTTACATCTTTGAATTATTCTCAGGCCTTACTTTGTACACTGGCAGATCATCTAGTTTGCCCACTACAATGTGAGGGAGATGGTGCTTATCTGTCAGCAATCTTGTGCTTGCCATGCAGTCCCAGATTTTTTAGCAATACCCGATCTCCCTCCTGGAGTTCCTGTGCTTTCACCTTTTTATCATACCTTTCTTTGTTGGCCAGATTTCTTTTGGCAGCCATGGTTTGAGCCAGTTGGTACGCATGAGTTAGCTGGGCCTTTAACTTTTGCACATACTGTAAATAGTTGTCAGCTTGAACCCCATCAGGAGAGACCCCAAAACACACACATCTACTGGTAGTCGAGCTTCTCTTCCAAACATCAGGCGGTAGGGGGAGAATCCAGTGGCATCACTTTTGGTGCAGTTATAAGCATGTACCAGGGTGCTAATTTGTTGGCTCCATCTAGGCTTGTCCTTTGGGTGCAGGGTGCCTAGCATATCTAGCAAAGTGCGGTTGAAGCGTTCAGGCTGTGGGTCCCCTGGGGTGGTAAGGAGTGGTTCTGGACTTTCATCTCCACAGAGAAAGCATCTCTTTGATCAGACGACTCTCAAAGTCTCTCCTTGATCAGAATGGATTTTTTGGAGCCCTATAGTGAACAAAAGTTTTCTACAAGTACTTTGGCCACAGTGGATGCTTTCTGGTCTTTGTGGAAGCTTGGGCATATCTCGTGAAATGGTCAGTGACCACCAGCACATTACTGATATTTCTTTGATCTGACTCCAAACTCAGAAAATCAATACAGACCAGCTCCATGGGTGCACTGGTGGTGATGTGCATAGGGGGGCAGCCCTCTGGGCAAAGCTTTCCTCTGTAAGCAGCTTCATAAGTTCGAATGTGTTGTCTGCACATCAGCCCCCATCTTAGGCCATTAGAATCTGGATCTCACCAAGTCAAGTGTTCTGTCTATACCAAGGTGCCCCATGTGGTTGTGCAAGGACCTCAGTACTGAGTCTCGAAGGCAGTGGGCAGCACTAGTTGTTGTTTGTCTACTTGTCCTCTGTCTACTGTTTCTCTGTATAACAGTTTATTGATCAGTTTCAACTTAGGACCTTTCGTATAACAGTGCAGTTCTCAAATCAGTGGAGCGTAATTTGGACACATCTTTTTCTGCATAGAGGGCTTCTAAAGCTGCTTTGATCATGGGATCGCGGGATTGAGCCCGCTCAATACTGTCATTGTCCAGCTGAGGCAGTGCACCAATGTCTATTGCAGAAAAGTGGCAATAAGCAGCAGGTATGCAATTCTCAGAGGGTCCCAAGCAATCCACCATGCAGTCCACTGCGTCCGTGGACATTTGTTCCTCCCTGTCAAACTTCCGGCAGAGTGCCCGAATGTCAGGTTCTGCCAATCGGACCCAATCATTCTGGGGAACAGGCCTCCGGGAGAGAGCATCAGCATCTATGTGGTTCAGACCTGCTCGGTATTCGAGAGCATAGTCATATGTAGATAATGCAGAAAGCCACCTATGGCCAGTGGCATCCAACTTAGCTGAGGTCTGCACATAGGTCAAAGGATTATTGTCAGTTTTTACTAGTATTTTAGCCCCATACAAGTACTCATGGAATTGGTCAACAATAGCCACTTCAAAGCTAGGAACTCTAACTTATGTACAGGATAGTTCTTTTCGGATGGGGTCAGGCTTCTACTGGCAAAGGCCACTGTGTCTCAGGCCATTCTCGTGCTCTTGGTACAACACAGCCCCAACCCTTGCAAGCTAGCATCAGTGTGCAGGACGTAAGTTTTTTTTGGATCGGCATAGGCCAGCACTGGAGCATGGGTAAGTTGATATATGATCTCATGAAAGCAGTCTCACAATCAGGGTCATGGGCCCCAAATACTTCTTTCGGATAATACACTCTTTCAGTCTTGAGGACTGACTTTGAGTATTTTTTATGCCGTTGGGGATACCCTTGAGTAAGGTTAAGTAAAGGGCGGATCACTCTTGAATAGTCCTTGATGAGCGCCGATAATAACCACAGAATCCCAGGAATCTTTGCAGTTCTTTTAGATTTTTGGGCTGTGGCCAGGTGGTCAAGGCCTCAACTTTACTTGGGTGGTCTCCCTTCCCTCGGTGGATACTATGTCCCACATACTTTACTGATGTTTGAAAATTGACACTTATCAATGGACAGTTTTAAGGCCAAAGTCCTCAGTCGGTCCAATACCTTAAATAATCTGCTCTCATGTTCCTCAGTGAGCTGCCAAACACAATAACATCATCTAGGTATACCAGGCACTCTAGTAAGTTCATGTCCCCCACTGCACGCTCCATCAATCGTTGAAAAGTGGCTGGGGCACCTGAAATCCTTAGAGGCATCCTCATGAATTCATAAAAGCGGACAGATAAAGGCCGTCTTCTCACGGTCCTCTGGGGCCATCGGGATCTGTTAGTACCCACTGCGGAGATCAGCACAGAGAACCACTTGCTCTCGTTTAGGCAGTCCAAGCATCCTGAATGCGGGGCATTGTGTACTGATCGAGGATAGTCCGCCGTTTAAGGTGCGATAATCCACACACATCCTTACTGTTCCATTCTTTTCCTCACTACCACAATGGGGAAGCATAAAGACTTCTGGATTCTTGTATTACACCAGCAGCTAACATCTCTTGCAGATGCGTCTCACATCATCTATGTCAGCAGGTGCCGAAGTCAGACCTCTCCGCGAAATGGTCTTTAGTCATGCAGCGGATATTGTGCTCAGCTCCTTGCACGCATCTACATCCCATTCCTTTAAAGAAACACCTGGTCTCTCTGGGCAAGCTTCTCACTGATCCTCACTTTCCATTCAGCTGGCAGCGGGAGTCGCAAATCAAACAAGTCAGGCGTTACTCTGTCATTCTTCCTTGAACTCTTGCTGCTGGGTAGCACTGCAGTGTCTGCACAATGCACATTAGCAGGATGCAACCTCTGTTTACGCGAATGTCTCTTTCAGACACATTATGAACTTGGACCATTACCTTCTGGCATAGCATGGGCTCTAGCGGGCAAAATACTAGGCTTGACCAGCAGTCCCTCTGGCAATTTTCCATCGCCTGGTGCATCCAACATTAATATTTTATTCTTAACATCCTTTCTGATACGGACCTCTCCCTGTAAGGTACACTGGGCATTTGGCGCCAGGATCAGAGACTCAGGATCCTTCTTCCTTACAATTCCGACCGGTTCCTCTGGTTCTGTTTTTTCAGCATCTCTCTGTGCCTCATAGGCCTTCTTAATTAAAGCCGGAACTCTTAAAGCTCTACTAGTCTTTGACCCCTGTTTTTCATAACACAACTGTGCCAGCCTTCCGAACATATGAGCATTTGTTCCAATCAACAAGGGACACCATCATACAGTCCAGTGGGGGACACACTAAGGCTAGGGGTCTCTACTTGTTCGGCCACTCCAGCACGGAGGTGGGGAAAGACAGCCAAATCGGATATACCGGAATAGGTAGGCCTTCTCACTTAACCCCCATACATGCAGTCCTTCTAATGGTTGTAGGTACGTCTGACAAATGCTTCTGATACCAATCCTGGAATATAATTGTCACTTGGGAGCCACTGTCTAATACAGCTCTTGTAGACCTCCATTCACCTTTACAGTGGTCTCCATGGAGGACCCACTATTCTGGACCAGTCTGAGAGAGGCGGTGGTGGGGCCTGGGCAACTGACCTTACCAAGGACGTGAATTAGCATTTTGGTGCCCTCACTGAGATCATGTGGTGCACCTCTTAACCACTGATTTCTTCTCGAAGCTCTCCTTGTAGCCTATATGCAACTTTGTCAGTGTCTTTGGGGACTGGCATTCCCTTTTCATGTGCCCATCTTTCCCACAATTATAGCAAAACATACTTTCTGGAGTTTGAGCTGGCCGAGGCGCCACACTGGGAGCCAGGGTGGGGGTATTACTAACTGGAAACCTGGGTGCCATCTCTGTCTGCGGCGTGATAAGCATTTGGAGACATCTCGTCAGTTTCTCCACTTCCATGGTCAAGGAACTGAGTTTGGAGCTGTTATCAGCAGGAGATACATGGGTGGGTACCCCCACCCCCATAGCAGATGCAGTCGGATATAGGTCAGGGCCCGTACTTGCAGGCGTGGCCTTCATAAAGGGACTGTTTTTGAATTCCCGGATCTCTCTCAACAGTTCGCCCCATTGTGGCATATCTTTTTCCTTGTCAGAGCACTCATTGACTGTCAACCTCTGCCCCTGAACTTCACTTGATGGGTCACCCTCAGTCACTCGGGTCGTAGCCACAGCTGTTGGTGCAGGTACCTCCCGAGGTCGCCTTTCTCAACTCCTCGAATTTCTCTCATTAACTCATCATAGGAGGGTGGGGATTCCAGTCGATTTGCCAGGTGTAACTGAAGCAACAGCAGTTCTGAGAGGGGCAGACTTAGGATTCTGTCCAGTCTGGTTGGGTCCAGTTCAATCGCTGGCAAACTACCCTTTCTGAGGGCATTCTTGCAACAATTTTTCCAGCCGAGACATACACAGACAACAACTCCCTTGGTACTGTTGTGCATTTCTTACTCTCCACCATAGGTCCTCATCAGAATCTGGGCTCCCATACACATTCTCAAGGCCTCAAGATAGGCCTGTGCAGTCGCTTCAGGGTTACTGGCCCGTTTAGCACGGATGGTAGCCAGGGCAGGACCTCGAGGCTCTCACTAACCCTCTTTCTTTTCCGCCTTCTGAGCATTGCCATTCTAGCACTTGGGGGCAACATGGTCTATCCAGGTCTCCCAGTCATCCTCCCTTGGGGTGGGGGAGGTGCCAGAGAAGATCCTCAACCTTGGGTAAGAGTCGTGACTAATGGCAGGTGCAGAAATAGGAGTCTGCATTGGTTCAGCCACCATGCGGGCACTGGAGCAGGAGAGGGTGTTGGGGAGAACACCCCAGGTGACAAGAATAGTTTCTTCAAGTCCTCCACAGTTTCCCTCTCCAGCAACCATTCAGCAAATTTCTCCTCAAAGTTTCAGATAGTGGTGGGGCTGATTCCCCAGGTCTTTACTGTCACTTAGTTATCACTCTCAAGCAGTGAGGGCTCCCTCTGGGGGTAATGGTCTGTGGCACTTTGGAGCTATCTATGGGATCCTTAAACTCTACTAGGGCCAGGAAAGTGTGGGTGAGCAGATTAGCATGCCGACCCACCACCACAGGGTTTTGTAAACCTTCCACCTTGGAAAGTACTCCCTGCACAGTGTCCGTATTGATACCCAGGGGATGTCCAGGATAAGCATAGCATTTTGGGGTCGATCTCCTCCCCAGTACACCCTCCACCAGCCGGTGCACAGCCACTTCTGTCGGGTACCCATTTTCTCTTAACAGTGGTTCGTAAATATGGCCACTAAGGACACCACAATCCCAGCGGTGAGCCTCAAGATGTAACCCTAGATGGCGTATCCAGGGGCTACTACCCTGCCTGATTTGCCACTAACAGGTTGAGGGGCCTGGATCCAATGGTGGTGCCTCCACCAGAGGTCAGGGTTTGCAATAGTTAAACTAACTTGGTCACAGCCCTCTGGGACACTGCAACCCCTTTCTTCCCACTAGTGGCCCACACGATATATCAGAATTACTTCACAGTACACACTTACCCCCAGGTCTGGTTCCGCACTGGGACCTCCTTGAAATGAGATACAGTGCAACAATCACAGTACAGTACTTTAACATAGACAAATACCTCAGGCAGTATAACTTTGCTGAAACAAGCAGCTCTGATTTATTTAGGGGATATAACAAGGACAGGGAAATCAGGTTAATTAGCTTATCACTCTAATAATCTACTTATGGCTCTGTGCACAGGCCTATCCTATCAGTTACTGTCCCTGGGTACCCAAGCCCAGTGGCTAGTCCAAACTGCATAGCTGGTAGGGGCCCCTTTCACACAGAGAAAAGGAGAATTAAACAGTCAGCAGTACAGTAATTCCATTTGGATTTAATGTGGCAATTCAACAGGGAGCAACCCTGAATTAGTACTCACGACCTCCAAATAAGATAGGGTCCTTCAATGTCAGTAGGGCTCACTTGAGGTACACAAACCTCTTCACATCCATATAAAAAGAAAGCACTATACCAGGCAGGCTGCATCTGTATCCGACGCAATTACTGCACAATAACCAGGAGAACACACAGCAGATTCAGTTCCTGACAGACCGAGTGTAATTCAACAATTTCTTCAGTCTTCTACAGGGTGAGCCTGGTTTCTACTCTTCAGAGATCCTTTGATTCTTTTCACAGGACGGATTCAGTCCTAACAAGCAGTTACACAAGTTGTAGACCGAACTCTGGGCCTTGCACACGTTTTTTGACTGAAACTGTGCACTGAAGGAGCACCGGTTTCTTTCCCCTTCACTTTCAGATCTCAAACGAAACTCCCAACAGACAAAAACCGGGCACTTCCTTTGAGTTCCTCCCAGTTCTTGACTGGATTGGCTGTCACTCACAATAGACTGCTGCTGTTGGTCCAAAAGGCACCAAGTCTAAACTACATCTCCCAGAGTCACTGCCCATACAATCCTCTTGTGGCTGGCTCAGATTATGAGTCCCAAGTTCTGATTCGTCCAAGGCATCATTTTAGAGCTAGTTTACCCACACTGATTGGTCCAGTTCAGCAGTTCAAAACCAGAATGGGAACTAGGCAGACAGTTCTGACTGCAAAGAAAGCAGGTTAGACAAACTGTAATTTTATTATTACTGTAAATGATTTCTGGCAATCAGTTACATCTTTCAGACAGGTTCCCTTTGCACTCCTAGTGACTGCAAAATGGGGTGAATTGGCAGCAGCTTGAGTGGTACTCAATCAAAGAAACACACAGTCCCCCCATACAAACTAATTATGTCTGCAAGCAGACAGCTCTTAAAGAGACAGTACCAGAGGTTCTAAAAACACTCACTGATAAATGGCTTAAACGCCAAACACCATTCAGGCTTGGAGCATTCAAGCAAGCTCCTGGAAGTCTTTTGGGAACCCCCATTTGCAGGGGGGTTACAGTAAGAATGGTGGGAAGGCATATGGCAACCTCCCAGTCCAATTCAATGTCAGAACGTCCTCTAGGACTGTTCTCTTGGCTAGTGTTCTGTAACAAAACTGAGTGAGCTGACTGTTCTAGGAGGCAAACAGATCTACTTTGGGAGTGCCCAACCTTCTGAACACTGTGGCCAGAACCTGTTGGTTCAGGGACCATTTGTGATTTCCTTGGATGATTCTGCTTACGGAATATGCCAGGACATTATCTTTGCCTGGCAAATGCACCACAGAAAAACTGAGCTTCTTAAGATATATACAATGTCCCAGATCCTCATTGCTTCTGCACAATTTTGAAGATCCTGTTCCTCCCTACTTGCTAATGTAGTACATTGTAGTGGTGTCATCTGTTCTGATCTGGACAGACTGACCTTGTAGCTGGGAGGAAAATGCTTGCATTGCTAGTAATACTGCCCTGAGCTCCAGAACACTGATGTGCTCCAGGGACTCTTGTAGGATCCAGATACCGCTTACTGTATGATCCTGTAGGTGGGCAACCCACCTCAGGAGAGAAGCATCTGTTGTAACAATATTTACTGATGAATGCTAAAAGAAAGGAATGCCCTCTCTGAGGTTGCCTTCGTCCTTCCACCACTCCACTGACCTTACCAATGTTTTTATAACTAGCACTAGTTTTGAGAATGGATTCCAGCTTCAAAACCAGTGGTCTTATTAACAGAATTGGATATCTCTCATCTAAAACCCTCATGGAATAACAGCTGTTGAGGTGGACATGTGTCCCAGCAGTAGCAGGATATCCCTTGCAGTTCTCTGATAACCTAATTTGAAAGATTCTGTTGTAGCTAGAAGCAAGGCCACTGATTTACAGTAATTAAAAATGGAAATTACGTACATACTGTAATTCTTGATCTTCTTGGACGAAGTCTCCACCATTCATTCACACTAATGGGACTATGCTGGAGGTGCTAGGACCCCATGGGAGACAAACATCTTCAGAAGGGTCGGCGCTGGGATAGGACCACACATGCGTGGTGCCGTGAAACTAGCTTGTGCCATGTAGGCTATCTCGGCGTCGACCCTTCAACCATCTCAGTACCTTTTTGACCGAGGAGATGCAGCATAAAGAAACTTAAGAAAACCTAACCCTAACTTCCAAGCATAAGATGGCCCAGATGACAAATGTAAGAAGGGTCAATTCAACAATGTCTTCACAGCCCAAACAAGGAAATGAAGACCAAAACAGAATGAGCGAGCTTTGGGGAATGGTGGGTAGGAGTGTGAATGAGTGGTGGAGACTTCATACAAGAAGATCGAGAATTACGGTAGGTACGTAATTTCCGTATCTTTCTGGACTAAAAGTCTCCACCACTCATTCACACGAATGGGAGAGTACTGATCTAAAAATCACCCCCCCCCCCGAAAAGGGTGGTAGGAGACCCCCACCGAAAAGGGTGGTAGGAGACAGAGCTCACTTGGGACAGAAGCCCATAAGGACTGTCTTGCCAAAGAAAGTGAACTGTCTGGCATGGACATCCAGAACAGTGTTTAGAGAGATACGCACTGAGCTCCAAGTCGCCACCTTGCAGATGTCTGCAATGGGCACATTATGAATCTCCGCCAGGAAAGCCGCAACCGCTCCAGTAGAGTGGTGTGAATCCATCCTTCCAACTTGACCGACACCATGGATTAGTGGTGTCGACAACATGCTACTAACCATGTAGAAGAATGTCTCATGGCAACAGGCTGGCCCCGCCAAGGCATGCTGAAAGAAAATGAAAATTACGTACCTACTATAATTCTTGATCTTCTTGGACAAAGTCTCCACCACTCATTAACACTTGTGGGACTATGCTGGAGGTGCCAGGACCTAGCGGGAGCAAAAAAATCTTCAGGAGAGCCAGCGACGAGGTAGGACTGCGCACCCATGGCACCGCAAGGCTGGCACGCGCCATATAGGCTGGCGTCAACCCTCCAACTGCCTCTGTACCTTTTTAATTTTTTTTTATTTTTATTTATTTATTTCTAGGAAGTACCTTTGAGCCAAAGGCTCTTTTACAGAGGTTCCACGTCGTAGTAATACATGGGCATTACATCACTCACAATGGTTACAAGTACATAAGCAGATACAAGGTGGTTCCATGCCTAGAAAGACATAAGAACATCAGGTTACATAATTACAATAACAGGGAGTACATAAGTAAAAAATATACAGACATAATTTAAAGCAGGCTAGGCTGACAGGTTGTTAAGTGAACAACTTGAGATTCTACAGGATACAGAGTGAATCAGGTAGGGAGCAGAGGATGATATAGTCTGTAAAATAATTAATACTATATGCAAGGAGGTGAGAACTTGATGGGCAGCAGTTCTTTTGTCATAAGTGCTAAAGAGTGTAGTCATAAAGGAGGGCTAGACTCACTGGGAGGGGGAGTGCTGAGCCTGGGACCTGGAGCCTACTATGGGAGTGTTAGTTAGCAAGAAGAGAGGAGAGGCAAGGGTGCAGGTTAGAATGAGGGTAGCAGGAAAGAGGAGGGGAGAGTGTGGGGGAGTTCAGTTTTGCCGAGGAGGTGCAGTGTAAACTAATCTAGGAAACATAACCCGGACATAAGATAGTCCATATGACCCATTTAAGAAGGGTCAACTCAACAGTGTCTTCACAGCCCAGACAGTGAGGGAGTGAAGACCAGAAATAGGATGAGTGAGCTCGGGGGACGGTGGGTGGGTGTGTGAATGAGTGGTGGAAACTTCATCCAAGAAGATCAAAAATTATGGTAGGTACGTAATTTTCATATCTTCCTGGACTTAGTCTCCACCGCTCATTCACACTTGTGGGAGAGTACCGAGCCAAAAACAATCCCCCAAGAAGCGCAGCAGGAAAAAGGAGCTCACTTAGGACAGAAGTCCACTAAGGATTGTCCTGCAAAAGGAAGGATGCTGTCTAGGGTTGCCACCTTTGGATGAGATGAAAACCGAATACTAAACCACACCCCCAAACTCCACCCCTAACCCCGCCCCTTTTATGACTAATGAGGTCATCGTTTGGACTTTGATTCACTTGATTTATTCAGAATTGCTGCTGATATAACATTGTGTACAACTTCTTTAAATTACATCATGATTATTATTTTTGGTTTATTTGATTTAGATTTAAATATTTTAAATTTCAATGTGTTTAACATTTGGTGGGGTTGGGGGTTCAGGGACTTTCCATCCTGTGTACACAGCTTAGCTGACAAATCAGTGACTACAAGAACACCTCTGATAACTGGCTATTTTGGATCAGGTGGCCTTTTCTGGTAAAACTCTTTCAATAAATAAATAAACTACACCAATAATGGTGGATGAGATGTAATTACAAATATCATCTGCCATTTTAAGATGTGCTACTGTCCCTCCCATTCGCTCCTACTCTAAATTTATATGTAATGTCAGAGAAGAGTTTAAAAGTGGTAGGAACTATTCTATGCTGTTAAATACCCTATTTTGTTTTCCATGTCAGTCATACATAGCAGATAGCATGATATGTGATATGTAGTGTGGGGGCAGTATAGCGTAGTGGTTTAAAGCTCTGAGCTGTAATTCTGGAGACCAGGGTTTGAATCCTACAGCCCAAACTTGCATACTTTGTGGCCCTACACAAATCATTTAATTCCCTTGTGCTCTTAGGTTGCACCTACAAACAAGGTTTAGCTTAGTGTCTCTTCTGGTAAAAAAAATTATAATGTTTTGAAAAATGTTTGATAAATTGCCTAAATTTACAGTGCCATCAAATCTAGATTGTGTTCCTGTTATCTCATCAGCTACTGCTCTCTCTCTTCCTTTTCTCATTTCTGCAGTTTGGCACGACATTAGCCACATTATTCTGTGATGTTCATCTGAAAGGCCTGGATTGGTCTTCCTGGAATATCCAAGTACTGTAGTATGAAAATTGACAACAATAACTACTGAGGAGAGAGGCATAGTATTGCTAGAAATGAAATAAAATGTTAGATTATTAATTTAACAACAAAGGGGCAACAAATATTAAATACAGTATAGGACAGACCCTAAAAAGAAAAAAGTGAACATTTAAATGTATAAAAGTATTCTTTATCACAGCAGTCAAATACCACACTCACAATGCAGCCTGGAAAGGATTAGCTTGATTTGCTGCTAATGGTCTTAATAGCCCTACTTTACACCTCTCAGACTGACTGGTATACAAACAAAGGTCTGCATGACATCACAATTTGTTTGTAATCTGACCATGCAAGTAAAATGGTGAAGGATTTAACAGAATCTGTTTTACAAGCATGTGAGCATTCAAAATGACTGAAAAAGTACTACCTCTGAATAAAACTGGATTAGCAGGCAAAGTTTCTGAAATACATTGTACAGTCCACACTGGGGCAGGAAGCTACCCTAATGTGGTGCCTGTCTGGTTTCAGAAAAATGAAGGTGTTAATTAAGGTGGTATTGTTTACCCTTCCCATGAATAATCTTCCAATTTGCTGGTGTGAAGTTAGAGGTGACAACTGAGGAGACAGGGATACATTTGGCTCTTTAGTGCCCTGTCTTGAAGGCACTTCCTGACTGGCATGCACTGCAAAGCAATCACACTAAAATGTCAGACACTTGCTTACAGTTAGATGAGAAGAAAATGAAACAGTTAGTGGGGAATCTAACAGGTGCTGCTTGATCCACCATAAAAACCGAATTTGCAATGGTGAAAACAGGAGGACCGAATCTGGACCTAGAAAACCGAATCATTCGGTCAAAAACCAAGTAGGTGGTAACCTTAATGCTGTCTGGCATGGATATCCAAGGCGTAATGCTTCACGAAAGTTTGCGCAAAGCTCCAAGTGGCCATGTTGCAGATGTTTTTAATGGGCACATTCCGAATCTCTGCCAAGGACACCGTGACTGCTCTGATAGAGTGCGCGTACACCCTGACTTCCAACTTGACCTGCGCCATCGAGTAGCAGTGGCGAAGACATGCTACTAGCCAGGCTGAAATGCATCTGATGGCAACAGGCTGACCTAGCTGGGCCATGCTGAATGAGACAGAGTTGTTTGAATTTGCGAATCTCTTTCGTTCTGTCGATGTAGAAACGTAAAGCCCTTTTCACATCCAGAGAATGAAGGGTATGCTCCCCTTCATTCTGGAAATTTGCAAAGTAGGTTGGAAGGACCAAGGGCTGGTTCAGGTGGAATTCCGAGACTACCTTGGGAAGGAATTTAGGGGAGTTCTGAGAACCACCTTGTCCTTGTGAAATACTGTGTACGGGGGGGGGGGGGGAATCTGTGACCAGGACATGTATTTCAGGAACCCTGCAAGCGGAGGTAATGGCCACACGGAAGGCTGCCTTCCAGGTCAGAAACTTCAAGTCGCAGGTTGCTAGAGGCTCAAAAGGTTTACAGATGAGCATGTCTAGCACAAGACTGATATCCCATGCAGCCACTGGTCTCCTAACTGGTGGTCTAGTGGGTAGGATACCTTTAAGGAATCTCTTGACTAAGGGTAACTGAGCCACTGACATATTCTGTACTGGCTCGTGACAGGCAGAAATCGCACAAAGGTGCACCTTTACTATCGAGTATTCCAATCCTGCATTCGACAGGTCTAGAAGGTACTCTAACACCTTACTTGGTGGGCAGACAAAGGGGTCCAGGGCAGACTTTGCACAACAAATGGAAAACCATTTCCACATTGCCGTGTAAGTCTTACTAGTAGATGGCTTACGTGTGGCTAAGAGGATTTCTGAGATTCTCTGAGAGACATTAACCTACCCACTTCTATCTCCTCAGGAGCCAGGCATGGAGATGAAGGGATCGCAGGTTGGGATGGACTACCGGACCCTGAGTCAGGAGGTCCGTCTGAAGGGGAAGTTATCTTGGAGAAACTGTATCTGATGAGGCCAGTATGTGGCAATGAGAATCATGCTGCCCCCCTGCGCCTCTAACATGAGCAGTACCCTCTGAATTATGGGAAGAGGAGGAAATGCGTACAGAAAACGTCTTGTCCACTGCAGTCTGAATGCATCCTGACAGAAAGCACCAGGTTCTGGATTTCTGGAGCAGAATAGAAGCTGTTTTGCGTTGAGTGAGGATGCAAAAAGGTCCAGGTCTGGAGTGCCCCAGTCTTCGAATAGCAATTGCACGACGTTTGAGTCGAGAGACCACTTGTGTGGATCCGCCTCCACTCTGTTGAGATAGTCCGCTAGATCGTTCTGGATTCCTGGCAGGCAGACTGCCTGGATCAGGGCTTCATCCTCGATACACCACTTCCACACTCTCTTGGCCTCTCTGCACAGAGGGTAAGAGTGTGCTCCACCCTGCTTGTTGATGTAGTACATCACCGCCTTGTTGTCCGTCTGAGGGAGTATTACTTTGTGACAAAGGACATCCTTCAGGGCTCGGACAGCTCTCATCTCCAAGACATTTATGTGCAGCTGGGACTTGTCCTGGCTCCACAGGCCCTGGGTGTGGAGGTCCTGACAGTGAGCTCCCCAATCAGTCAGAGATGCATCTGTGGTGATGGTGACCTGCATCTCCAGTGGGGCAAAGAGGAAACCCTGGAAAAGGTTGTCTTCCCAGATCCACCAGGTGAGCAACCTCGTTAGAGGCTCTGTCACCTTGATGTGGAAGGATTGTGAGTGCGTGGTTGGGGACCACTGAGTGCTGAACATCCATTTTGTGGTTCACATGTGCAAGCAGGCTAGGGGTACCATGAATATGGACGCTGCCATGAGACCTAGCATCCGCTGCATCGAGAGAGCTTGGACAGAGTCGTTCTCCTTGATGAAGCGAGCCATCTGGAGAATGTCGTTTCTCCTGTCTTCTGGAAGGAAGGCTCTTGCCCTGAAGATGTCCAGGACAGCTCCTATGAAGAGAAGTTGCTGGGAGGGTTGAAGCTGCAATTTTTCCAGGTTCAGTAGAACTCCCATGAATGTGAGGAACTTGGAGGCTGTGGAAACCACAGCCTATGTCCCCTGTCTGGAGGGGCTCAGCAGGAGCCAATCATCCGGGTACAGGTACGCCTGAATTCCAAGTTTTCTGAGATGCGTCACGAGTACTGTGAAGCACTTCATAAAGAATTGTGGTGCTGAGGAAAGTCCAAAGGGCAGGACTCTGAATTGGTAGTGCTGACCCAGAGCCACAAAGCGTAGGTACTTGTGGTGGCTTGGATGCACCAGGATGTGCTGGTAGGCATCCTGCATGTCTAGAGATGCCAACCAGTCATTCTGAAAAATGAGAGGCAGTAGCGTTCCCAGCGAGATCTTGAATTTCTCTTTGAATAGATATTTCTTTAGCTTCCTGTCTAGAACAGGGCGCATATCGCCTGTTTTCTTTGGAAAAGGAAGTAATTGGAGTAGAAACCTGTGTTCCGTTCTGCCTGCGGAACCACTTCTACTGCCCTGTTGTTCAGAAGGCCCTGAATCTTGGCAGCAAGGAGGTCTGACTGAGAGGCAGACTGCTTGGGCTGCCGCTTGGGTGGACAATCCGGGGGGGGTCTCTGAGAAATTTAGAGAGTACCCCTCTCAAATTATCCTGAGGACCCATTTGTCAGTTGAGACAGCCTTCCACTGGTTGTAAAATTGAGTCAGACACCCTCCTACCACCAAAGAGGAGTCCCCCTTGGGCAGTTGAGGTGGGACATGGGCCGGATCTTCAGAGGGTGGCACTGGGTGCCTTTAGGGTCTGTGTCTTCTGCTGTGTTTTCTTTTGCAGCTGAGGGGTTTGACTCCTGTTAAAAAACCCTTGGCACTTACCTTGAAAGGACTGCCTGTTATGAAACTGTTGGCAGTTCACGCCCCGCTCAGTGGTGGCAGGGGGTGACCTTGCAGTCTTAATGGCAGTCCTGGTCTTCTGGGTGGCCTCCAGTGCCTGCTCCACTTGTGGGCCAAACAGATAAACGCCATCAAAGGGGAAATTTATGACTCTCTGCTGAGCATCACTAGTGAAGCCTGAAGTCCTTAACCATGAGTGACGCCAGGTACAGATCCCGGCTGCTGCTGCTGCTCTACAGGCAGTGCCAAAGGTGTCCATAGCAGCCTTAAGTTGCTGATTGTTGGACTCAATGCCCCTAGTGATGGTCTGAAGAAGCTCCGAGTTAGCATCCGATTCCGGAAGAACCTCAACCATTTCTTTGTGTGAATGCCAAAGGGTATACGCATACTGAGAGAAATAGACCTGAAAACTAGAAATACGCATGCCCAGGGTAGCAGCAGCAAACACTCACTTCCATTTTATGGGATTCTTTATTCACTGGATGAGCCGTGGATTCCTGGGGAGCACGGCTTTGTCATTTTCTGCCAGAACCACTAGGGCATCTGCAAAGGCTTGAGAAGTAAGGATTGGACTGTCCTTAGGGGAGCATACTTCCTGTCTATAGACTTAGTCATGGAAGGAATGAGCGCTGGTCTGTCCCACACCATTTGTGAAAGAGTCTCAAAATAGGGTTGCACCAGTGGTGTCAGTTCCACAGGAATTTCAGGAACATGCAGATATTGAAGGCGTAAAAGCTTCCCAGGGTCCACCTCGGAAGTCTGAAGAGCAAGAGTAGAATTCATATTCTTCAGCAGAGACTTAAAAGAAAGGTCTTCGACCACAGGCTCTGCTGAAGTGGAGTGCTTACTCTCCACTCCAAAAAACAAGTCCTCATCCACGTTGTCCACTAGTCATAGATCAGGATCAGACACAACATAGTCTCCCACTACCCCAGAGAGGATAGTATAGATAGGAAAGGGAAGAAGAAGGGCTGGAGATGCCACTCCCTGAATCAGAGTCAAAAACACCGGGACCCAAGGCGGGGCCAGTGCAGCACCGCCAAGGCTGGAGCTGAGAGCAGCGCCGCAACCAAGGCCGGCTGAGCGCCTGGGGTCCTCAAACCCAACACCAGGACACCTGAAAATGGAGACCTGAAAGTATAAGGAGGAGTAGGAGGAGAAAGTAGTACCTGTACTGGCCCCTGTGTCACAGCCATGTGAGGGGGAAAGGCACGAGGGAGCGGCGTCAACAGCATGGAAGAATGTGTCGCGTGACCAGGCTGACCCAACCGCGCTACCCGCAGGCCCACGGCCCCTAGGCCCAAAGGCCCCGGGGTCAGGTCCGCAGACAAGGGCAGTCGGGACAACCACTGGACCCGGTGCTCCAAAAGAGTGGCCCAATGATGAAACTGCTCACCGAAAGACCCCCACCCAGGGGGCGGGAAGGGACTCCAGAGCCAAGGATCATGGCTGCTAGACACCGAGGTGGCAGGCAACCCTGACAGAGCAGCAGTCAGTCTCTTGTCCCCCACTACCGACGATCTCCATGCAGACATACCAGAGGGCGACCTAAAATGGTACCACTTCTTCTTCGACCAGTGTGAGGAAGAAGAGCTTGAGGTCGAGTGGCGCCGAGCCCCCAACCACATTCGGGAATGGGCCCGCTTCTTTTTGTGCTTTCAGGAGGACTGCCCTTCCTCCTGAGCACTGGATTGCCTGTGGTCAGACCCCCCCCCCCCGAAGAGGGAGGTGGACCCAACCCTGTTGCTAAAACAGCTTTCAAGTGAAGTTTCCCTACCATCACCGGCACTGTTCTTGGTCGGCTCCACCGATGGCGGGCTGAAGAACACTTCCTTTCTTCGTTACTTCCCTTGAAACAAAAAATTTAAAACTTTTTTTTAAATAAATAAATTTTACAAAAGAAATAAAATAATATACTGAATGACTATGCTGCTATCGTATAGACATGAAGATTTGACTTCTGGCGGGTGAGCGACGTCATCACTGAAGCGCACTCAGCGGTGGGAAAAAAAAGGAACTGAGGCAGTTGAAGGGTCGATGCTGTGGCATCATGCATGCACAGTCCTACCTCGGCACCGGCCCTCCTGAAGATTTTTGGTTCCCGCTGGGTCCTAGCGCCTCTGGCGAAGTCCCACAAGTGTGAATGAGTGGTGGAGGCTTTGTCCAGGAAGATCAATAGTTACTCGGATTATGTATCTCTTTCTTTCTGTCAATGTGGAATTGCAGAACCCTCTTAACATCCAGAGAATGAAGGGAGCACTCTCCTTCATTCTGGAATTAAACGAAGTAAGTAGGGAAAAGCAAAACGTGAATAGTGGTAACTGAGCCAGTGACAAGTTCTCTACTGGCTCATGATAGTCCGAAAACATGCAGAGGTGTACATTCCCTGCCGAGAAATGCAGACCTGCTCTCAACAGGTCCAAGAGGCACTCCAACACTTTACTTGGTGGGCAGCCGAAAGGGTCCAGATGGGGCTTTGTACACCAGATGGAGGAGTGTTTCCACTTAGCCGGGTAAGCCCTCCTGGCGAAAGGCCTATGCGTAATTAAGAAGATTTCTGTGATTGTCTGGGAAACCTAAAACTTGCCCACTTTCATCTCCTCAGGAGCCCAGCATGGAGATGAAAAGAGCGCAGGTAGGATGGACCAAAGTCTTTGTGTCAGAGGGTCTGCTCAAAGAGGGAGTCACCTCCGGGGAACTTCTAGCAGACTGTTGATCAACGTAAATCATATCTGCTGAGGCCAGTCTGGGATGATGAGAATCATCCTGCCCCCAAGTGCCTACAACTTGAGCAGCCAACTCTGAACTAAGGGAAGAGGGGGAAAGCATACAGGAAGCATCTTGTCTACTGCAGTGAATACATCCTGACAGAAAATACCAGGGTCTGGATTTCTGAAGCAGGATAGAGACAGTTTTGCATTGAGAGGGGACATAAAAAGGACCAGGTCCGGACTGCCTTACTCGTCGAATAGTGACTGCACGTTTGAACTGACGCAATGTGCTCAGGGCACCCTCTTGCACATCTTCATGGCCTTCCTGCACAGAGGGTAGGAGGGCACTCCACCCTGCTTGTTGATTGAAAACATCACAGCTTTGTCATCCATCTGAAGTGGGATCACTTCATGGTAGAGGGCCTCCTTCAGGACTTGGAAAGCGTGTAAGACAGCTCTCATCTCTAAGACATTTATGAGAAGATGATGCTCCTCCTGGCTCCACACCTGAGTGTGGAGGTCTTGACAGTGAGCTCCCCAACTGAGTGCAACTGTGGAAATGGTGATCTGATATTTCAGAGAGCAAGGGTAGCGCTAGCAGAAGCTAGACCAACTGCGTCTACCATGTGAGTAATTTTGTCTGAGGATCTGTCATTTATGCAAAGGATTGTGGATACGTGGTCAGAGACCACTATTTGCTACGGACAAAGGCATGAGTCTTAGCATCCGCTGTATCAAAAAGGGCCCAAACAGCATCATTTTCCATAAAGTAATGAGAAATCTAAAGATGTTTTTCTTCCGTTCTCTGGAAGGAAGAACCCTCACCCTGGAGGTATCCAGGAGGGCTCCTATGAAGAGGAGCTGCTGGGAAGGTGAATCTGGCACCTTCCCTGAATCAGAAAACACCTCCTGGAAGAGAGCAACTGAGAAGCTGTGGCAACTGCTTCCTGTGTTTCCAGCTTGGAAGTGAAGACTTGAACACCGAGCATTTAGTGAACTTCTCCTGAACAGGTACTTGTTTAATCTTTCAAGGTTGAGAATTGGGCGCATGCCACCTGTTATCTTGGAACCAAGCAAAGGAAGTAGGAACCTGTGTTCCGATTTGCCATGGAACAACTTCTACTGCCCTGATCCCACAGAGGCAATATATCTCAGAAGAAAGAGGTTCTGATAGAGAGGTGGTTGGACTGGGCTGCCGTCCGGGTCTGGGGAAAATCGCTGCGAAATTGGGAGTGTATCCCTCTTGGACAATCCTGATGACCCATTCATCCACTGGATTGGACTTCCACTGGTTGTAAAACTGAATCAGATGCTGCCCTACCACCAAGAGACGTCCACCTCAGACAGCTGAGGTGGGACCTAGGCCAGATCCAAAAGGATGGTACAGGGCACCTTCGGGCCCTGTGCCCTCTGCTGTGATTTCTTTGCAGTTGAGGAGTTGGTTCCAAAGGCTTCCAGGCCTCTACCTTGAAAGGAATTCCTGTTATGAGAATGATGATGGTTGCCATACCTCTGAGGGGCAGCAGGAGTCCCTAGCAATAGAGCGTTAGATTCCGGGAGGCTCTCGACCATTGAACTGAGTGTGTTCCATAGGGTGTACTCGTACTGAAGAATGTAGGAACTCAAGACGCAGAAGTCTGCTTTGGTCCACAGATGAAGTCTGAGATGTTATGGTGGACCCCATAACCCTGAGGAAAAACTGGAAAGAAGATCTTCCATCACAGGCTCTGCTGATACAGAAGGCTTGTATTCCAGCCCCTAAAATGAGTCATCTGCTGTGGCTTCGACAAAGCAGGACAGAGAGAGAATCATTCAGATCCACTTCTACCCCAAAAGAACCTCCAAAAGGCAGGTCCAGGCCAGGATCATGGGAGACGCCACAACCCGGATCAGCGTCGATGAGTTCGGCACCACTCATGGTGCCAGCACCACATACTGGCCCTAGAGCTGAAGAAAGGGGGGGAAAGGGAAGCAGCATCTGTGCCGGCCCCTGCAGAGAGAAAAAATGTGAGGGGGTAGGCATGTGGAGTCGGCATCGATGGCGCTGTTACCGGAGAGGGCACCACGCACATCCTGCTCGACCGACTCAACCATGGCCCAGCGACTCAGAGGCCCGGATTTGGGTACACTGGCCAGGTCAACTGGGCTGACGCCATACCCCCTGCTCCAAAAGAGCGGCCCAGAGGTGAAACTGCTCACCGAAGCCCCATCGAGGACAGAGACGGAATCCAGTGTCGAAGATCGTGGCCGTTAAGAACGGAGCCACAGAGGACTCCACCGGAGTCAGGTCAGGCCTACCGCTCTCCACCACCAATGATCCCCGCGCAGACGTACCAGAGGGTGACCTCGAGTGGTACCATTTCTTCTTCCACCAACAGGAGGAAGAAGAGCTCAAGGTCGAGCGGAGCTGGGTCCCCGATCGAGGTTGGGAACGGGCCTGCTGCTTTTGTGATTTGGGCAGACTGTCCTCCCCCAAGCATCAGACTGCCTTTGGTAGGACCTCTCCCCCAAAGGGCGATGGACCAGACACAGCCCCACAGCTTTCAAATGAAGTCTCCCTACCGTCACCGCTACCATCTAAAGTTGACTCCACTGATGGCAGGTGGAGAATTTCTTCCTCTTCTGCTTCTTCATCTCCTTCTTTTTTTTTTTTTTTAATAAGAAAAGAACACTAAAAGTAGTAGGTTAATGGAATACTGGATGTCTACGGCTGCTGTCATATAGACGAAGACTTGACTCCCGGCAGGCAAGTGACATCATCATCATCGAAGAGCACTCGACGGTGGGAGAAAAGGAACTGATGCGGTTGAAGCTTTGATGCTGAGATAGCCTGTACGGCGCAAGCTAGTCTCGCAGCACTGCACATGCACAGTCCTATCCCAGCAACGACCCTCCTGCAGATTTTTGGCTCTCATAGGGTCCTAGCGCCTCCGGCATAGTCCCATTAGTGTGAATGATTGGTGGCGATTTTTAGTCCAGGAAGATTAATGAAATTCAGTTTTCAAGACTTGAAATTCTGGGACTTGCACCAGTGATTGTTAGTCTAATTTCTGGATTTTACTGGGGTTCCGCTGTCATTCTTTTAGTATGTATATAAGTAATCAGAATAAAAGAAGGCTTAATATACAGAGCATTAATTAACATAAATGGAAAATAGTGCAGGAAGCAATTACGAGAAAAAAACAATTTCTTTTGATTTACTGATCTAGTTTAAAATGCCACATTCCATGAAATCTCTTATTTTTACCAGTGTGCCCATGGTCCAGTTTCTGGAATCTTATTGGGTTTTCTGGTAAAAAATGAAAACCAATGACCTTGGCTATAAGAGATTCCACTCTGCCCTGCGGAAGGAATGCTTTCTCCTACAGGGTGTTCTGTTTCGCTCTTATGAAGCCCAGTACCTGAACAGGTTCTATTTGGACTTCTGCAGATTTATTTGGCACCCCAGATTCTTCAAGGAGCTTTTTATGCTCTGTATGGAGCGCCTTATCTCTGATTCTGTTTTTTCTGAGATCAGCTAGTCTTCCAGGTAGGGAACAAAACTACCACACCATGGCCCAGATATTCAAAAGGGTTGCGCCATGCGCAACAGGGTTGCGCATGCTCAAGTCCTACATTGCGCCATTCTGCGATATTCATCAGGAGGCAGTTGCGCCACTGAAAACAGGTTTAGCGACAGCGCAATGCAAATGAATGCATGCTCAACAGGAGGGGGAGGAACCATGCATAAACTGCACAGCCCGATATTCAGTCGGGTTGTGCAGAGTTGTGCAGGCGCAACCCCAACCTGCGCCTTGCAATAACTTTGAGCCAAAAAAGATCATGTTGAGGGCCACCACAGGTGAGCTGCTGTATTGCAGGGCGCAACACAGCAGCTGCCACCCGTGGCTGGCCCCCCAACTCAGTCCCTGTTCCCCCCACCAGCCCGATCAGGCATCACCGGCCCCCTCCGGTTCACATCCCTGGTGGTCCCAGTGGACCGTAATGCCCGATCGCGGGCAAGAATGGCCACAGTGACAACCCCAGTCTGGCGGGCAGAGCGTGAAAGAACCCCCACACAAACATCTCCTATGCCCGATCACGGGCAGAATGTACAGTGACAACCCCAGTGCCCGATCCGCGGGCAGAGCGTGAAAAGAACCCCCACCTGCACAAACATCTCCTAATGCCCGATCGCGGGCAGAATGTACAGTGACAACCCCCAAGTGCCCGATCGCGGGCAAAATGTAAAAGACCCCCAACCGAATATCTCCCTGGTGGTCCAGTGGACGTAATGCCCGATCGCGGGCAGAATGTATAATGACAACCTTAGTGCCCATCGCGGGCAGAAAAAAGACCCCCAAACATCTCCCTGGTGTCTCAGTGTCCCCTCCCCCACCCACCCACGGCCCACCACCCGCTCCCCGGCAGCGGGCAGGCAGCTAATCTGAACTGCCATATACGGTATGGGCTGCCGCACCATTGGCCAGTCTGCACCATCGGGCGGCAGCCCTACCGACAGTCGGGTCGGGCGGGCGGGCGGGGCGGGTGGGATGCTGCTGCCCGCCGGCTGCCAGGGGAGGCGGGTGGGGCTTCGGGGGTGGGTGGGTGGGGACACTAGACACCAGGGAGATGTTTGGGGGTCTTACATTCTGCCCACGATCGGGCACTGGGGTTGTCATTATACATTCTGCCCGCGATCGAGCATTACGTCCACTGACCACCAGGGAGATATTCGGCTGGGGGTTTTTTATATTCTGCCCGCGATCGGGCACTGGGGTTGTCATTATCATTCTGCCCGCGATCGGGCATTACGTCCACTGACCACCAGGGAGATATTCGCTGGGGGGGTCTTTTTACATTCTGCCCACGATCAGGCACTGGGGGTTGTCATTATACATTCTGCCCGCATCGGGCATTACGGTCCACTGACCACCAGAGAGATATTTGGGTTGGGGTTTACATTCTGCCCGCGATCGGGCATTAGGAGATGTTTGGGTGGGGGGTTGTTTCGGCGTTGCCTGCTGATCGGGCTGCAGGGTGCGGCCGGTCCCCGATGGCTGCCTGCAGGGTGGCCAGGCGAAGTCCTCAGGGATTGCGCACCACATGCTGGGGTCGGCATGCAAATGGGGTTACAATCAGATGCAAATGGCCCCTGCGCCTGTATGAATTATGGCCCCATTTGCATGTCACCTTGAATATCGGAAATTTTGGCGATGGCTAATGGTACTTCGCGCCACCGCAAGTTGAATGCTCCACTCTGACAACTTGCGGTGGCGCAAGTTCCACTGCACCATGCACAGTGGCTGTGGCTGGGGGGTGATATTCAAAGGAGTTGCTCAATAGCGCAGCTCCTTTGAATATCGCCCCGGCCACACCCCTGCGCAACTATTTTGAGCAGCGCAAGGGCTTGCGCCTCAGAATAGCGCAGTTTGAATATCCGGGCCCATGTCTTCTCAGATGTGCTGCCACCACAGCCAAGCACTTTGTGAATACTCTTGGTGCTGAGGTGAGGCCAAAGGAAAGTGCTGTACTGGTATTTGCAGTTTTCCAGCCTGAACCTGAGATACAGTATTTCCTCTGGAAAGGTCTGACTGGAATTTGAAAAAAAGCATCTTCCAGATCCAGTGATCCCAGTCCATCCTCTGACTGCAAATATGTTACACTTTTCTCAATGTAACCATCTTGAATTGTCTTTTAAGAGTTTGTTCAGATATCAAAGAGATTCCTGTTGGATCTGGGACTGGACCATGGGCACACTGGTAAAAATAAGGAATTTCATGTAATGTGGCATTTTAGACTAGATTAGTAACTCAACAGAACTTGTGTTTTTCTTGTAATTGCTTCCTGCATGATGACCTCCCTGTGTTGGTCCATGCCTTTGTATCTTCGCATCTTAATTACTGTAGTGCTCTATAGCTAGGGTTACAGGGGGTGGATCTCCATCGCCTGCAGCTGGTGCAGAATGCTGCAGCCAGGTTGCTGACTGGGTTACCGAGAAATAGAAATTACGTTCTTACCGTAATTATGATCTTTCTGTGTATCTTCACCATTCGTCACAGATGGGTACTGGCCGGAGATCAGGACCCCGTGGGAGCCTTTTTTTTTTTTTAAAAAGGATAGGCAGAGCGACCAGCATCGGCGGGCCGCTCGAGGCCGACGTACTACGGGCGCTCGGTGATTAGCCACGTTAAGCTAAAGTCGACCCACCTGCCTACCAGTTCTGAGTCACCGGAGAGGTAAGAGGAAGGGATGGAGGGTGGGACAAGAGAGTCCAAGGGACAGAAAAAGGAAGAGGAAACTGAACTAAAAGGGGAAATAACGACTGAGAGGACAGCATAGAAGAAGTAAAACTAAGGGGATTGGGTAGGGGCCCCAATCTCTGGAAAAGAAGAAGGGAAGGAGGGGGAAGAGAGAATTTAGGAGAGAGTGAGAGGTAACAAGGATCCAAGACCCTTGTCCGTCACCAGACTGTATAGGAACTGCAAGGAGTGGCAAAGCTCATCTGCCAGAATTCAAGGCACAGAATAACTGGCAATACTCCTAGAAGCAGAGTCGGCTATTCTGGAGAAGGACAGGGTACAGGGACTCAGTACTCTCTCTGTAAAGATTTTTGGTGAAAAAAAGGGTTGTCTTTTTTTTTTTTTTTTTTTAAATATAAGGATAACAGAAGGAGGGCAACCACCAGTTCTCACCTCACAGGGGTGAGGATAAATAGTAGAGAGGAAGTGCCACTCGAACTGTACCCCTTGGGAAAGAAAATTACCCCCTTGTGTGTCCCAACTTTACCCCGCTCAAAAGAGGGGTAGGCACAGAGGGAGGAGGATCCAGAGACTGGAGCCCCAGGGGATGGCGGGATTGTGATGAATGGTGAAGATACACAGAAAGATCATAATTATGGTAAGAACATAATTTCTATATCTTATCTGTGTCTATCTTCACCATTCATCACAGATGGGTGAGTACCAAGCCTCCCCGAAGGGGGTTGACTAATTGCACCCTAAGGGACAGCGTCCCTTAGCCCTCAGTGGGTGACACACTAAGGGGGAAACCTTCTGGGCCTGAGGAGGCCCGAGAGTGGGGACAGCAAGACGGGGTCCCCCCGGAGGGGGAAGGAATTTGCCCCGACAGACGTCGTCTCGCCCTACGGGAAAAGAGATAGGTTCCCTGGTGAGCGGAGCAGATCACCCTGCGCCGGGCCAAGGGTGACAACCGGGAAAGGCGAAGCCACGCCGATCTTCTGGTGCAGATCGCTGTCCCTACTACCCTGGTAGCTACCTCATTGGCGTCGTAAGATGCCCTTGCTTGGTGCCTTGCTAGCTCCAGGCCACGTGCAGAGAGTGCGATGGCTTGCCTGGTTTGCTCCGAGTCAGGTAAAGCAGCTAGGAATTGACCCAGCGCTGACCACAAGAACCTGTTGTAGGCTGCATAGTGGGCCTGATGAGCGGAGATTGAGAGAAGCAACCATGCCGAGTAGAAAGTCCTCCTCCCCCAGAAATCAAAACCCGAAGAGTCCTGATCTGGGGGCCGGTCACGGTGGAGGGCTCGAAGCCCATCAGGAGTATCCAGGTGCGTCAATCCGGACTGCGGATGAGGCATAGAACCTGGAGACTCTGGAGGAACGCAATACCTCTGGCTGAGGTCCCTAGGGGCAGGAACTCCAGAGAAGGGCCTCTGCCAGAAACGCATGGACGCCTCCCGAAAGGGAGCAGGCCAGGGGGGCACCACAAGGGTGGCCGCCCCGAAATTGCCGAGAAAGGCGTGCGCCGCATGCTCTGGATTGCTCGCGGATAGGGGGGAAAGGTGAAGGTCCTCCAACATCCTCACGAGGAAACGCTGATACTCAAGAGAGATCAGCGGCAGGAGAGATGTGGACAGATGGTTCCTCTCCCCCAGAAGAGGGGGATGAGGAGCTGGAGGTCACGATATGCTCTGAGGGTGGCTGCTTGGGGGAAGGTTGAAAAACCTGACTGTCCAAGGCCCTAACATAGGTAGAGAACCGAGAAGCCACCGCTCTGAACTGCTCCCAGGTGAGAGGCCCGGTAGGACCAAGAATGCCCAGGAGTGCTGGAGAATGCAGCAGAGGGGTAGGGGCAGAGAAGAGGGAAGGAATCGGCTGGCCTCTGCCAGTGCTAGGGAGCGGACCATGGACACCCGGGACAGGTGTCCGGAAGACTCCGCAACCGACAGCTGTACAACCACGTTGGTACTGCCTAAGCTGCGCCCAGAAGAATCCCCCCAGTGAGGCGACCGGGGCCATATGGGTCCAGAAGGACGGTCCCCTGCCTCCAAAGAATGGGACCCTCTCAAGGACCCGGAAGAGGAAGGACGGAAGTCCGCACTCCGGCTTCTTCCAGGACCCGGGTGGACCCCAGAGAAAGGCCTACGCGGGGACCCCACACCCCTCGACCCCTCAGAGTCTGAGAGAGTCCTGGTCCTGTGGAGGGTCAGCCTAGGTAGCTGGCAGCCCTGGAATGTCCCCGAGGGGGAAATCCAGGGTGCAGCACCCTCCCCACCCGTAGGCTTCTCGATGGGCCCCAAAGTCGGGTGATCAAGACACACCACGGGAGGGGGCACACTGCTGAGGGGTCCAGGAACCCCCAGGCCAGGCTGTATGGCTATAGTGGCACGCATCATAGCCTGCTGGTCAGTGCCACTGACCCCACCTGAGGGGAACCCGACGCCTCAAGAGGGGGCTGACTCACTGTGCAAGAGACCACTGGTTCACCCTCCTGTGCAGGCAACCCTCAAGGGTGTGACTGCTCGCCTGACTCTGAGCCTGACTCCGACCCCAAGAGGTGGAATCCGAGGCCCTAAGCCAGAAGGTAGGAAGGCGAGGAAAAGCGACCTTCGCGAAGGGCCCATTAGTCGTGGCAGTGGTCGAGGCAGCACCTGCGCCCTCCACGGCCCCAGGGGCAGGGCTGGCAGAAGGTGGCAGGACGGCCGGGACCAGAGGTCCGAGGCTAGGGCCAGCCGCGGCGCCGTCAAGTCCACCGGCACCGGGAGCGGCACCATGGACAGAGACGGCACTGGCGGCAGCCCCGGAGTCGCAGACACCGCCAGGCCCCCCGGCGCCGCGAGCGGCACCGAGGGCCGAAGCGGTGCCGACCGCTCCAAGAGCAGGCTCGATGCCGACGACACCGCCAGCCCCGGCGCCGCGAGCAGCGCCAAGAACCGAAGCGGCGTCGACGGCTCAGAAAATGGACCCGGCACCAAAGGTGGCACCGCCAGACTTCCTGGTGCCGCAAGCAGCGCCGAGAGCAGTGGCGGTGCCGAAGACGGCGCCGACCAACGACCCTGCTGGTCCCGCAGTGCCGTTCGTGCCACGGCGAGATACAGCAAAGGCGACGCCGATCCAGGGTCGCGGTGCCGCAAGAGTACCGGCGCCGCAAGCGGTGTTGACAGAGCCCACAGCGCCGAAGATGAGATGGGCAGTTTAACGCTGGAGCCGCCGATAAGGCCCTCGGCACCGCCAACGCACCGGAGGCCTTGACAGCACCGACCGACGGGATCAGACGGCGCCGACCCGGCCTTCGAACTGCTGGAGCGACACTGTGGGGCCTTCGCCACCGGTGGGGCGATTGCCATACGGCGCCTCCCGCCCCCGCCTCCCGGAGGAAGTGGACGGCCTCCTGCGCGACGGAAGGAGTCTCAACCAAGGCTAGGCTACGGGGTTGAGACTCTTCCTCCATGGTCCAGATAGAACCGGAGGGGACCCGGAGGAAAGGTCGGAGAACGCGCTTGGCCCGACGAGAAGCGGATCCTACTCCGAAAGTCGGCGGAGCTCTGCTCAACTTTCCACGCCGCTGTTCGAGAACACGGGCGGTCCATAGAGAAGCAGGCGTCAGACGAATCCATGCGTCGGAAGGGCCAAGACACGTGAGACACTGGTCATGCTGGTCGGTCACGGAGAAATTGCGGCCACACAGGCACCGCGCATAGGGGGCCGCCCCGCCTTAGATGATTTCTTGCCCTCCGACCGCGACATGACCTGCGGAAAAAAACACCAAAAATAGACTCGACGTCGCCAAAACTATAAATAATGGAAAGATCTTACCAGCGACGTCGAGTAGGGCAGACTAGAACTAGTAGACCGACGAACTATCGAGGATAGAAGGCTAAGGCCTAAAATTTCAAAAAACACTTCTTCAAGGCTTCCCACGAGGCGACCTCGACGGCGGAAGATGAAGAACTGGTAGGCAGGCGGAGTCGACACAGCTTAACGGCTAATCCTCGAGCGCCACGTAGTACGTCGGCCTCGAGGGCGGCGCCGATGCTGGGTCGGCTCCGCCTATCCTTTTAAAAAAAAAAAAAAGGCTCCCGCGGAGTCCTGATCTCCGGCCAGTACCCATCTGTGATGAATGGTGAAGATTGACACAGATAAGATCTTGCCATATCACACCTGTGCAGCGCGAATTGCACTGGCTGCTGGTGCGATGGAGGATCACCTTCAAGGTCGCGTTGCTGACCTATAAGACCCTACATGGACAGGGACCGGGCTACTTGAAAGATCTCCTTCAGCCCTACCGCCCTCTCCACCCACTGCGCTCCACCGATGAGGGATTGCTAGAGATTCCCAGGGTACGTCTTCAGTTATCTGGGGCCAGAGATTTTTCTTTTGTGGCCTCAACCCTGTGGAATTCTCTACCTCGTCAGATCAGAGAGTGCATTGAAAAGTTATTTATTTGAATTAGCTTTTTTGAAGACAACACTTGTCTATTCTGCTGCCTCTTAAAATGTTTTTTATTTGTATTTATTATTGGATGTTTGTTGTTTATGTTTGTCATGTATCTGCACTGTGGTATTTTGAAAAGCGCATTATAAATAAATATTGATTTGATCTGATTTGAGATCTGATATCTAAAATGGCCCACATCACCATTCCCTTTTCCTGTGAGTTAAGGAATAACTTGAGAATAGCCCCTTGCTTCACTGAGAGGCAGGGACCTTTCCCATTGCTTTAGCAGTAACTTTTTTTCAGTCCCAGATCCAACAGGAATCTCTTTGTTGGAGAGTGAGCTGGGAAATGTTTGCGCTTCTGTAGTTTTGGAAATTTTTTGAACTGCAGAGACAATCCCTGGCCCACTACATCCAGAATCCACTTCTCAATGGTAATATTTAACCACCCCTGAAGGTAGTGTACCACCTTCCTCACTGGCAGTGGCAGGGTGACTGGGTAGAATTGTCAGGGGTTTCATTTGTAAGTGGTTTTCTATTCATCACTTTCTTCATATATGCCTCTGTTTTGCCATCATAAAATGAGCTTCCCTCAAAGCAGAAATCCATGGCTTTTGTTAGAGTATCCTGGGAAAGGAAAGTTGTTCTTAGCCAGGTGAATTTTCTTAAGGACATTGCATATGCTACGACTCTTGATGCATTGTGATTAGTGTCCACCGATGTGCGGAAATGATATTCAGTGGCATCAAGAGCTGATTTTGCAATTAAGCTCGGTGTCACCTCACTATCTGCTTTTTGTGACAAAGCCAGAACTGTGTTCCACAGTGTTTTCTGGTATTGAGCAATACGGGCCAAATAAGCTGCCTGTCTGATGAACAAGGAAGCCGATTTGCTACAGCATCCAAAAGGTTTTGGAGTCCTTTTCAGGGGGTTGTGCAAACAAGGGAATCTTTGCCCTCTTGCAGGCAGCAGCTTGGACTACCCCTTTGGGATCAGGGTGAATATACAGGTATTCGATCCCCCGCCTGTCCACCTGATACTTTTTCAATTTTCTATCTATGGCTGCAGCTGAGTTAAGTGAAGACACAATTTTTGAAGTGGCCTTTTGAAGAAATATACGTATGGGAACCAGCAGCCTCTTTATAGGTGCTACTTCCAACATATCCATGAATTCAGCAAAATTGTCACATGTTTTGATATGTCCTCAGATTAGGCCATTTTATCTGAGTCAATTGTCTGCTCCTTTTTTATGTTCGCCCTTGTGCTTGCACAAGTCAAACAAGTTACTATGATAGTGGGTTTTGAGAGGTGTGTCACTGTCAGTCCAATGCAGGGCAGTCTGCAAGGGCCTCAACAGTGTTAGTCCAATCATCAGCCAGGCTGATAATGACACACTTCTGGGCTTGCTGGGCAGAAACTGCATGTCACTATCATAGTGAATCAGCTCTTTCCTTTGATCTACATAATGCTTCCCAGCAAGCAGAGCTGATCCTGTAATCTCACCCTCTGCCTAGCATCCTTCCCACCTATCCATCACTTCCCGTGCCCGCAGAGGTTAAACCAACACTGCAGTGCTGAATCCTCACTGTCAGTACCCAAAATAAACACTCCCTCATAGTCTTTTTTAAAATTTTTATACACCTGTAAAAAAGAAAATGGTCCATCCATAACTGTTGTTACCATCGTCATTCCATCGCCATTACCCTCCCACTACCCAAACCCCACTTAGCACCCCACACCCCCACACCTACTATCCTACCAGGGTCCAACATCATAATCCTCTCTGGACTGGAGACACATCTCCACTCCTCAATGCTGGACTGGGATATGAGGAAATCAGGTTTGTGGTTCAATGTATTTCAATATGTTTTGAGCTTGTTCTTATAACGTGGTTATTTTTTTAATCTCTTCTCCCAGATTTTCAACATGGCCTTTTTGGGACCCACCTCCTGAACAAGGGTGGTGAAAGCCTTCAAATCTGGCCCAAAAGGTGATTTTACAGTCACTCCATGAAATCACCTTTCAGGCAGGATTTGAAAATGTTCACCTACCAGGTTCATAAGAAGACTATGTTAAAAATTTGGGGTCAAAATATTAAAAGAAAGAAAGTTATGAAGGTACATGGAAAATTTTCAACACTCGCTCATAACTTTGTTAATTTTCAATATTTTGACCCCAAATTTTTAACATAGCCATTTTTTCACACCACCTCATGAATGTGACAGGAGTCATTTTTTTTTCCAATTCCTGGCCAAAATGTGTTTTCGCATTTGTGGCATGAAATTATGTTTTGGCCAGTATTTTATAAATGACACCTGTCATGTTCAGAAGGAAGTGTCATACAAACATTATGTTGAAAATTTGGAGTCAAAATGTGAAAAAATAATTAAGTTATGATGAAACATTGACTTGTTCCAACATTTACTTATATCTTTATTTTGGCAGATTTTGGCCCCTAATGTTCAACATATCCCTTGTGTTACTCCACCTCCAGAACGTGACAGGTGTCATTTTTTAAATCCTCTCCAAAGCATGTTTTCGCAGTCACACCACAAAATCACTCACTGGATGAGATTTTAAAAATTCTACCAATTTTAATCATAACATCAGTGTGATCGGGTTGAATAGGATCCTGTCCCAGTTGTTATAGAGTATTTGAAAGCAGGGATCTGTACTGTTCTGTTCTTTCCTTTCCTGTCTCTTGTATGTCTGGTTGCGCAACCAAATTTTCTCGTGAGACCTAGGATTTGATCATCCCGACAGTCTCACAATTCTTTGCCTCTCACTGTCTCTCAGTCTTCCCTGGCTTTTTCTGTCTCTTTTCCTCCCTTGCATATCTGCTGGTATAAAAATATTTGCAAATCATTATGTGGAAATGTAACTGATATTGGGATCCCTTTGTTTATAAATCATATAGTGTTACTGTTGAAATGTATATAATTATAGTTTGAGATGACTGCAGAAAGCTATTGGGAACTCAAGGGGTTAATCTGAGAGCAGTTTTTAAGCCCTTTTTCAGAAGCTGTGGAGAGGGGGCCTCAGTTCTGGGACAATGTGTTCTTGCTGCACCTGCCTGACATTTACAAGAACATTTTAGAAAAAAAAGCAGGATGCTTGTTAAGGGGGCGGGGGGGTTGCAAGGACTTAAAAAACAGAGCTGCAGTTGTTTCTTGCAAGAGACAGACACAGACACACAGAGATTGAAGGAAAACTCAGATGGATCTTCTGTTTATTTTGCCTTTGTAAATAGTTATACCAAACAAGTTTTTTTTTATGTTACTGCTACTACTAATAAACACTTTTTGTGAATTCTACAACTGCTCCTGGTTTTTCCAATGCTTCCTGACCTGTGCCTTGACGACAGACGGTGTCAGCCTAAGTGGGAGTATGCCATGCATATTCTAAGCCAGGAGTTTTGTGTGTGAGTACTGGACCTAGTACCAGGGAAGCATAGAGAAAGGTATGGATTCTGCAGCAGCAAGCCCAGGAGTGGTTACCAGTAGAATGGCAGCCAAACAAGCAGAGACAGAAGTCCAAGATGAGACTGTACAGCCAGCACCAGTTATGGAAAAAGAACAGGCTGTGACAGGACCTGAAAGCCTGACTTCCTTTTTTATTAAACGGTGAGTTATACAACAAAAAGAGACAGAGAAGAAGAGAGAAAAGGGGCTTCAACATTTAGAAGCACAGAGAGAAGAAGAAGAAATGCAACAACACAAACAGCAGAGAAAAGAAGAAATGCAGCGACAGGAGCAGCAGAAGAGAGAAGAGATGCAGCGACAGAAGCAGCGATGGCTGGACGCCTTGCAAGCTATCGAAGGCAGAGGATCTGGCACAGATCCAGACTAGCAACAAAACATAAGCAACTTAAAAGCCAATAAACTTACAAAGTTGTGTTCCTCGGATGATATCGAGGCATACCTGACAACTTTTGAAAGAGCAGCCACAGCCTGCCAATGGCCAAAGTAGCAATGGACAATCAGACTGGTACCCCTACCTGACAGGGAAAGCCCAGCTTGCCTACAGCAGTATGGACACTGCACAGTCAGAAAACTATGACCTGGTGAAAAGCGAAATCCTGACAAGGTTTGACATCTCAGGAGAGACCTACAGGCAGAGATTTCGATCTCTGAAGTACAACTCAGTTGACAATCCTCGAGAAGCCTTCAACCGATTCAGAGAACTCCTGATAAAATGGCTCCAACCAGACAGCAAAACAGTCCCACAGATCGTCGACACATCTGCAATGGAGGAATTCATCAACATCCTGCCTACAGATGTGCAGCTTTGGGTAAAGGAACACCGACCAGAAAGTGGGGATAAGGCTGCTGCTTTGGCCGAAGACTACGAAATGGCCAGACAGATGCCACAGCAGTGAGGTACCAGCCAAGCACCAGTGAAGACACTCTTTTTCCCATTTAAACTCCAAGTCTGAAAAGAACTCTGGTGGGGGTAACAAATCTGTGCCCAAAGATGTTATTTGCTATAACTGTAATAAGCCAGGTCATACTGCAATAAATTGCTGTAAGAAGAGTGACACTGGAGCAGATTTGTCCTTGGCAAATTGGGGCAAGTACTTAACAGATGTGAAGGTGGCGGATAAGACTGTAAAGGAACTCATAGATTCGGGAAGCAGACAGACCCTAGTGCATCTTGAGGTGCTGGGAAAACACTGTGCAAAAGGACCAGGTACTGGTGCCATCTACATCCACGGGGACACTCAATACTATCCTACCACCCAAGTGACTCTGACCATTAAGGGTGTGTCGCACCAAATGAAAGTAGGGGTAGTACCTAAGTTACCAGTACCCGTGATTATTGGAAATGACTGTCCAAGATTTACTGAGTTGATCTCAGAGGAACCGAACACTGCAGTTTCAGCAACAGTAGTAACAAGAGCTCAGGCAAAGAAAATCTCAAATGCTGGGGACACTTTTCCTTTCAGTAACTTTGATTCTGACTTGTTTGAGCACAGCTCCAAGATCTGGAAATCCAGGAAAGAAAGAACATGCTGAAGAAACTGTGTCAACAAATGACTGATGGACATATGGGGTTAATACATGAAAATGTTGAAACTAAACTGATCACTGATTGTGATTTTCTTTCAGAACAAGCTAACAATCTTTCTCTCCAGGGTTATTTTAAGCAGCTGGGGGTAAAACCAAAACAGGGTGAACCTATGTTTAAAAAATGTAATGGACTACTATACAGAGTTTGGGTTAAACTTCAGACAGAGGAACAGACAGAACAATTGGTTATACCATAGAAGTACAGAACAGAGTTGTTACAGGTAGCACATAATAGACCTATGGCTGGTCACTCAGGGAGGGATCGCACCCTTGCCAGATTGCTATACAGATTTTACTGGCCTGGAATTCATGAAGATGTTGCTACCTATTGCAGTTCTTGTGCTGAGTGTCAGAAAGTAGCCCCAGTCACTAAAAAAGACAAGGTGCCCCTACCCTTGATAGATGTGTCTTTTGAGAGAATTGCAATGGATGTGGTTGGTCCTTTAGACAGAAGTGAAAAGGGTAATAGATTTATCCTGGTAGTATGTGACTATGCTACTCGATACCCAGAAGCAGTTTCAATGCATACTGTCACAGCTTCAAAAGTGGCAGCAGAGCTTGCAAAAATTTTTACCAGAATGGGCATACCTAAAGAAATTATTACTGATCAGGGTAATAATTTTGGTGCTGCATTACTTAAGGAGCTGTACAGACTATTAGGTATCACTGCCATACTAACCTCCCCCATCACCTTCAGACAGACGGTCTTGTTGAGCGTTTTAACCAAACCCTAAAACGCATGTTAAAAAGGTTTGTAAAAGGGGAAGGGAAAGATTGGGACTAATACTTGCCTTACCTACTTTTTGCTTACAGAGAAGTGCCATAGGCATCAACAGTATTTTCACCATTTGAAATGCTGTATGGTACGCAGCCAAGAGGGGCACTGGATGTGATAAAAGAAATATGGAATGATAACCCCACTCAGAAACAATCTATAGTGTCTTATATGTGTGCCCTAATAAAGAAGCTGGCAAAATATGTTGAAATTGCCCATAGTAATCAGGAAAAGGCCCAAAACCAGCAGAAGGTTGAAAACTGAAAACTACAGACCTATCAGTCTCACTTCAATACCATGTAAACTCATGGAGAAAATAATAAAAAAACAACTGGAAAAAGAAATGCCCTTATTAAAAATTAATGATAAGTATCAACATGGCTTTCTAACAGGTTTTTCACGTACCACTAACTTGATCACTTTTTACAACTACATTAGTTCTAATTTGGATAATAAAATACCTACTGATGTTATACTTTTGGACTACAGCAAGGCGTTCGACAAGGTGTCACATAGTATCTTGATCGATAAACTCAACCGCCTGGGCTTTTCTGCACATATTATATCTTGGATAAGGAGTTGGCTGAGTAACAGAACACAGATAGTTAGGTTAAACGGTGTGCTATCAGAGGTGGGAGTTGTGGACAGTGGTGTGCCACAGGGTACCGTTCTGGGCCCAGTGCTATTTAATTTGTTTATTAGTGATATGTATGTCTCACCAAATAATATAATGGTCAAATCTGTGGATGATATCAAACTTGGAGGCAAGGTCAACACCCCTGAAAACTGTCACCACTTGGCACAGGATCTTACACAAATTGAACGATGGGCCAGTGTGAACAAAATGTACTTTAATGTGACTAAGTGTGCAGTTCTCCATTTTGGGAAATATAATCCTAGACAAACGTATTAGTTGAACAACAGCATTATTAGGACATCTTCAGTGGAAAAAGATCTAGGTATTATGATTAATGATAAATTATCTTCCTCTTCACACTGTTCAAAAGTTGCAAACCAAACAAATGCACTACTGAGAAGAATAAATAAACATTTATCTTCAAATCAGAAGAATGTCTTCTAACTCTGTATAGGTCTCACATTAGGCCATATCTGGATTGTGGTTCTCCATATTGGAATCCCTTTCTGAAAACAGATATAGATAAAATCGAACAAATTCAACATAGAGTCACCAAATCAATACCTCACCTAACTCATTTGGATTATAATAGTAGATTGAAAAAAACGGGATTACACTCTCTTGAGCGCAGACGAGCTAGAGGAGATCTTTTACAACTATTTAAAATTCTTAACATTCCGGAACAAATGGAACAATGCGGTATTGTTTATTCTGTAAGAAAAATTGGACCAAGACTTCATAATAGACAACTAGAAGTCCAAAAAGTTAATAATAATAAAAGGTAAACTTTTTTTCCATTAGATCACACAGACTATGGAACAAACTGCCTCAAGATATCATCGACTCTAAAAATATTACAACATTTAAACATAAACTTGATAAATGGATGAATGAATGGGACACAGGTAAATGATCCACCAATGTGGAGAACAATCCCGATGGGTCATTAGCCTTCTTTTGTCCTAAAAACCAAGTAACCAAGTAACCAAGGTATATTATGACCATGGGGAAAAAGAAAAAGTTTTTGAGCCAGGTGAAAAGGTTTTGCTCTGTTACCCACAACAGAAAATAAATTGTTAATGAAGTGGCAAGGGCCTTATAGACTGCTTAGATGTACTGGCACCATTAACTATGAGACTGAGACCCCGACAGGAAAAATCCTACTAAGATATACCATGCTAACCTCCTCAAGAAATGGGTTGAAAAAATACCAAAAGCTGCTTTGCTAGTTTTACCAGAAACTGATAAAGAAGATATTGATGTAGTTTATGATAGACTGGAATAAACTGTAACTGCTGATGCTGTAAAGGTGAATGTTTCCTTAACCTCAGAACAAACTGCAGAAATTCATGATGTGCTAAAGACATTTAACAGAACTTTTACCACAGTACCAGGCTGAGCAAAAGGGATTGAGCACGTAACAGTGACAAGGAATGCTCACCCTATTAGCCAAAAGAGATGGAGGTTACCAGAGCAGTTAAGAGCTAACATGGTTAAGGAAATACAAAAAATGAAAGAACTGGGTATTATAGAAGAGTTGAGGAATGCTTGGTCATCTCTAATGGTAATTGTAAACAAAAAAGAAGGGGGTGTTAGAATCTGTCTTGATTTTAGGAAACTTAATCAAGTGTCAGAATTTGACAGTTATCCTATGCCCAGAATAGATGATTTGGTGGACAGACTGGGGAGTGCAACGTGTATCAGTACCCTTAATCTCACCAAGACTTACTGGCAAACCCCTTTTGTTAAAGAATCCAGAGAAAAAACTGCATTTGTCACTCCTGTTGGATTCTATCAGTTCACCAATATGCCATTTGGTTTACATGATGGTGTGCCAGCTACATTCCAATGGTACATGGATGTCATTTCATCATCTCACACTGGTTATTGTGCTGCATACCTGGATGATGTCATGGCGTACAGTCCAGACTGGAAAAGCCACCTGGAACACATACGAGAAGTTATCCAAGCTATCAAAAAGGCAGGTCTGACTATTAATCCTACCAAATGTGCATTGGGCATGCAGGAAATCCGATAGTTCGGCTATGTTTTGGGAAATAGAGAAGTCAAACCTGAGGTTTCGAAGACAGAAGCTATAGCTAACAGCCCTGTCCCTAAAACCAAGAAACATGTCAGGTCATTTTGGGGGCTAGTTGGTTATGATAGGAGATTTGTTATCAACTTTGCTGAGTTAGCTACTCCCCTCACTGAACTCACAAAGAAACGGTTCCCAAATAATGTGAAAATGAACCCCAGAGTGTGATGAAGCCTTGCAAGCCATTAAGACTGCATTATGTTCAGCCCCCGTTTTAAGAAGCCCAGCTTCTGAGAAACCATTTTTGTTGCAGACAGATGCATCAGAGGTGGGCCTAGGTGCAGTCTTGAGTCAACATATAGATGGAAAAGAACATTCTATTCTGTACATAAGTAGGAAGTTGCATGGCAGAGAGAAAAGGTACTTCACCACTGAAAAGGAATGTTTAGCAGCAAAGTGGGCCATGGAGTCCCTTAAGTTTTATTAGCTAGGAACTGACTTTGTACAAATAACAGATCACAATCCTCTCTGTTGGCTTAACCAAATGAAAGATACAAATTCCAGAATCACAAGGTGGTACCTGGCACTACAGCCATTTAAATTCAAGGTGATACACAAATCTGGTAAAGGGCTGATTTTCTGTCAAGATATGGATCAGGAATTGAGGGTTCTGAAGGTTGAAAAACAAATGTATGAGTTTAAACTTTACTGTTTGCTGCACTGTTATAGAAAAAACAATACTGCACATGTGCTTAATTTCTGAAAGTTAGAAGCTATTATTTGAGAATTAATAGAAAGTTTTGGAAACCTGTTTGATAAAACAGGTTCCCTCTTAAGGAGGGGGGTGTATGTGATAGAGCTGAATAGGACCCTGTCCCAGTTGTTATGGAGAGTCTGAATGCAGGGATCTGTTCTGCTCTTTCCTTTCCTGTCTCTTGTTTCTATGGTTGTGCAACCACATTTTCTCGTGAGACCTAGGATTTGATCAGCCTGACAGTCTCGCAATTCTTTGCCTCTCACTGTCTCTCAGTCTTCCCTGGATGTTTCTGTCTCTTTTCCTCCCTTGCATAACTGTTGGTATAAAAATATATGCAAATCAACATGTGGAAATGTAACTGATATTGGGATCCCTTTGTTTAGAAATTATATAGTGTTACTGTTGAAATGTATATAATTATAGTTTGAGATGACTGCAAAAATCTATTGGGAACTCAAGAGGTTAACATGAAAGCAGTTGTTAAGCCCTTTTTCAGAAGCTGTGGAGAAGGGGCCTCAGTTCTGGACATTGTGTTCTTGCTGCACCTGCCTAACACTTAAAAGTACATTTTAGAAAAACCAGGATGCTTGTTGGGGGGGGGGGTTGCAAGGACTTATAAAAACAGAGCTGCAATTTCTTGCAAGAGACAGACACAGACGCACCGAGATTCAAGAAAACTCAGATGGATCTACTCTGTTTATGTTGCCTTTGTAAATAGTTATACTGAACAAGTTTATTTTTTTATGTTACTGCTAGTACTAATAAACACTTTTTGCAAATTCTACAACTGCTCCTGGTTTTTCCTATGCTTCCTGACCTGTGCCTCGATGACAATCAGGTCATAAAAAGACTTAAACATTAAGTCCAAATGTGCGAGCCACCTGGAAATTAGATACTGCCTCTCAGCTGGCCTATCCTGGGTAAATACAATCTAAAAATGTCTACAAGCAGGACACCACTGAAAATGAGATGTTGATCTCATCTGATCTATCCTGGGTAAATATTTACTAAAAATGTGTAAAAAGCAGGACCCATCACCCCAGTACAGCACAGCCCCCACTGTACTGTGCATGTATGCTGCTCTGTCCTGGGAAAAATTAATTATAAAAGCTGGGCCCCACTAAAAATGTAACTTGCCTTTGAGCTGGGTTATCCTGGGTAAATACATTACAAAAATGGGGAAAAGCAGGGTCCAATAAAAAACGAGATATAGCATCCCGACTGATGCAGGGGGAGGGCTAGCAAAACAAGCTGGTTAGCCCTCAAACCCCTGATGCTGCTCTCCCGATGATCAGAGCTCTGACTGAGCCCCACAGTACAGCATTAAGTCCTTTGTTCCCTCAGGTATACAGTTGGCACCCTTTTGTAATTTGAAAGTTGTGGCTTTCAGCTGGTCACCTAACCAGCTTGGTTAGACAGCCCTCCCCCTGCATCAATCAGGATGATATTTTAAGGGAAAGTGGGCCAAACAAAGTTAGAGTGAAGATAAATTGGATGGTTTGCAGGGATGTAAAACAAAGTCAATTTAAGGCAGACAAATTTTAAACATGACAGGAATTATTAAGCTCTGCATTTAAAAATCGGACCAGACAAAAGCCGCAACTTTCACATTACAAAAGGGTGCCAACTGTAAACCAGAGGGAGCAAAGGACTTAATGCTGCACTGTGGAGCTCATTCGAAGCTCCGATCATCGGGGGAGCAGCATCGGGGTCCAAGGGCTAACGAGCTTGGTTTGTCAGTCCTCACCCTGTTGCCAGCCCTCACCCTGCATCAATCGGGATAAGAGTTCAGTAATTCTTTCAACAAAAATCAAAGGGGCAAAATGAATTGCCCTGCATTTTAAAAATCAGACCAGCTGGAAAGTTTTCCGCTTTTAAAAAATTTCCACCCACCCTCCACGTCCTCCACGACTCCTTAAATGCTCCTGATGGACTTCATGGGATTGGGCAGATAGAGAGAGAGAGAGAGGTGGGGTTCTTGATGAACCTAAAGGACAGTGAACCATACTGAACTGGTACTAAAATGTTTATGTACCTCTGTAAATTGCATATGCAGCAGGGAATGTTTATGTAAAAGAAATGTGAAATGGGCAGTTTATGTATATCTTTTCAGACAGTTTTTTCTAAGTTTGGTTAAAGTGATAAAAAAGGAATTTTGCTGGAAGAAGCACTGTACTTGGAGAGACAACAAGGGTCAATATATGAATATCTTTACAGACAGTATTTTCTAGGCCTGGTTAAAGTGATAAATAATCTGCTGAGAGGGGCATTTTTAAGGGAAAGTGGGCCAAACAAAGTTAGTGAAGATAAATGGGATGGTTTGCAGGGACATAAAACAAAGTCAGTTTAAGACAGACACATTTTAAACATCACAGGAATTATTAAGCACTGTTTTGCCGGATATTGTACTTGTAGAAACAACAAGGAAGTAGGGTTGGGGCAAGCAAATTTTGAAGTTTAAATTGCATGTACTGGACAGGGCACACTGGAGTACAAGTACAAGGTATTATAAGCTCATAGGAATTAAAAGGATTTAGCATGCATTTTGAGGGGAGATACAGAGGGGAGAGGGAAGTGGGTCGCCGGGGGTCAGAATGGGGACTAAGCAGACCAGGGGGATGGAGGGGTGTATGGGGGAGTGAGAGCAGGATCAAGGAGAATAGTGGGGTGTAATGGATGTGGTACAGCAGTTTATATGGTAACTCTGTGGAGAATGGGGTTTTGAACAATATGTAACAGAATGGCAAAATTAGGGGCAAAGGTTCAAAGACTGTGGGGAGAGATGGATAGATGGTACATGGACAACATGAGCAGGGGTACCAGCTGGGTGGCTAGCAGCACATCGGAAGAGGAGTATTCGTTAAAAGGGGGGGGGGATTAAGGAGTACAATTCCAATGCAGGAAATGGTCCGGGCTATTTGAGAAATAAAGGAGGAGGGCAGATGGAAGATAGGTCAAGGGAGAAGGACAAGGAGAGGGAGGGGAGGAAGCAAGAAAGGGGTACATGCAGGCAGAAAAAAGGTGGGAAAGAGCAATGAGGCTATGGGTGGTGAGGTGAACCTGTGGAATAGGTATACACCATGAAGGAAATTGATGGATTCAGGTGAGCAGGAGGAGGACAGAGGCAATGCAGATGGAAAGGGAGCAGGGAGGAGGGATTAGGAGCTAGAAAGGAACAGAGAGGTCATTGGGAATGGGGAACCTAACATGGGTTTTGGATGGGGGTGCAAGGGGAGAAAATACAAAGGGGGATATGGAAAAGTGGGAAAGCAAGGTCAAGGAAGGGAAGACATTAAATGGGATGGAGAGAAATGCATATAGGCAAAGTGCACAAGGGGGAGCTACAGAGGGGAGGGATGGCACCATAGAGACATGCAGTGCATCTGAAATCCATAGGAGCACAGGATCCAAGACAGCATGGGTTTACAACAGGAAGGTCCTGTCAAACTAATCTCATAGAGTTCTTTGATTGGGTAACCAGAGTGGTGGACCAAAGGGGAGCAGTTGATGTCGCCTACCTTGACTTCAGCAAAGCTTTTGATAGTGTTCCACATAGAAGATTAATTAATAAGCTGGGTAGGCTCGGGGTGGGTCAGAAGTTGGTCAACTAGGTGGCAAACTGGTTGATGGGCAGAAAACAGAGAGTGGTGGTAAACGGCATAATCAGAAGAGATGCAAGTCACAAGCCGGGAATTCTTAGGATTGTCTGGGGCCAGTCCTCTTCAATATCTTCATCAGTGACATTGCAGATGGACTGGAGGGTAAGGTTTGTCTGTTTGCAGATGACACCAAGATCTGCAACAGAGTAGATGATCCAGATGGGGTGGGCAGAATGAGACGAAATCTGGATAAACTGGCAAAATGGTCAGAAGAATGGCAACTGGGGTTTAACGCAAAGAAGTGCAAGATCATGCACATGGGGAAGAGAAACCCTGAAGCCACCTATAGGCTGGGAGGGGAGTTGCTGGCAGTCACAAGGGGAGAGATACTTGGGCATCATCATCACAGATGACCTGAAATCATCCACGCAGACCACTAAAGCAGTAGGTAAGGCTAGGGGAATGTTGGGGTGTATTAGTAGGGGTATCACAAGTCGCAAGAGGGAGGTAATAAGAACAGGTTACTCACCTGTAACTGTAGTTCTAGGAGTGGTATATGTTGTTCATCCACACTTATTGGCATGTCCCCTTCCACTTTAAATCTTGGCAGAAGTCTTCAAGATGGCTCCTCCCAACCACCTGGGTGATATATACTTCGGCTCCGCCCCGTGACGCCAGATCTTAGCCCGCTGGAAGCCAGGTGTTGTGCATCTGCAGCAGAGGAGGTCGGGTGGGTCCGTGTGGATGAACAACATATACCACTCCTAGAACTACTGCTACTGGTGAGTAACCAGTTCTTCTAGGATCGTGGATATCTTGTTCATCCACACTTATTGGCAGACTCCTAGCAGTTCTCCGGGAGGAGGGAGGCAAGGTGCACCCCCTTACTTAGGAAACAGAGATTAGAGAACTGATGCCCCAAAACCAAAATCCCGGCGTGATTCAAGGTCAATGTGGTAGTGGGTGATAAAGGTGTTTGCTGACTTCCAGGTAGCAGCCCGACAGATTTCCTGGACAGGGATGTCCCTGGAAGCAGCCATCAATGCAGCAGTATGGTGGGTAGAATGAGCTCTTATCCCTCTGGGAGGCTCCTTGCCCGCCAACTCATAGCATAGACCTATGCATGATGTGATCCATCTTGCAACAGTCCACTTTGCTGCAGGTCTGCCAGAAGCAGCTTCAGCGTAGGTGACAAACAGCTGGTGAACCTCTCTCCGAATTTCCACCATCCTCTCCTTATAACAGGAGAGAGCACATCTCAGGTCCAACGTATGGAGCCTGTACCTGGCCTCCAAGGTGTAATTAGGGTAGTATACCAGCAGAGTCAACACCTGGTTAAGGTGAAACTCTGACACCACCTTCGGAAGTAATCTCGGGTGGGAGTACAGGATAACTTTGTCCCTGTGGAAGACCAGATAAGGGGAGCCCACCGAAAGTGCCTGGAGCTCCCCTGTCCTTCTGGCAGATGTGATAGCCACCAGGAAGGCCGTCTTCCACGACAAGTGTGACAACTCACACTTGTGCATTGGTTCGAATGGCTTGCCCATGAGCTTTGCCAGTACCAGCAGTAGATCCCACGGAGGTGGAGGTTCACGCACCGAAGGGGATATGTGAGCCAGGCCTTGGAAAAAGCGCCCAACCACTGTCTCTTGCGCCAATGTCGGCTGACCAGCCCGCGCCTGGTAAGCAGAAATGGATGCCAGGTGCACCCTAAGGGTTGATGACCGCAGACCCCCTTTGGAGAGAGACCAAACGTAGTCAAGAATGTCAGCCACTGAACAGGATAAAGGGTCCAGGCCCTTACCCAGACACCAAATGGAAAACCTTTTCCATTTGAAGGCATAACATTTCCTGGTCAATTCCTTTCTAGATGCCTCCACCATGGTGTAGACATCTTCGGAAAGACCCAAAGTTTGGAACTCTTGCCGCTCAGGTACCAGGCTGTGAAGTGCAGGGATTGAAGGTCCAGATGGAATACCTTCCCCTGATTTAGTGATATCAGGTCCGGGCATGTACAAAGCCGCTCTGGGGGCCAGCAGCTGAGGCTGAGGAGATCTGGATGCCAGTATTGGCGCGGCCAGTCTGGGGCTACCAGGATCACCTTCACCTTGTCCCTCCTCACCTTGAGGAGCACCTTGTGGATCAAGAGAAATGGAGGGAAGGCATAGAGAAAGCCTGGGTTCCACGGCCTCGAGAAGGCATCCTCCTGCAGCGAGCCCTGCTGAGGGGGGGTGGGCATGAAACAGCCTCAACTTGGTGGTTTGCCCCAATGGGAGAACAAGCTATAAGCTACCTCTGGGTGGAGAGACCACTTGTGGGATGTCTGGCCTAAATGGCTGAGAGCATCCGCCAGGTGATTCGAGGCTCCTGCCACATGGATGGCTAGGAGGTCAGCCCAACCGGATCATGGCAATAACGTATGAGCGCCTCCCTTGCACAGCAAATGGGAGTGCATGCTGTCCTGTTTGTTGAGGTAGTACATGGTCGCGGGTATTGTCCGTCTGGACTTGAACCACTTGACCCCGCAGCTGAGGAGCGAAAGTCGACAGTGCCAGTCTGACTGCTCTGAGCTCCAACAGGTTGATGTGGCATCGGAACTCCTCGGAGGTCCAGAGCCCGTGGGCCCTTTTGTCCCCCATGTGGGCTCCCCAGTCCATGAGAGAGGCATCGGTCATGAGGATGACCATCGGCTCGGAGCGGACAAATGGGATCCCTTGATGCAACCATTTTGGGGCGATCCACCATTGGAGAGTGTCCCACATCTTCTGGGTTACAGTGACCAGCTGGTCGAATTGACCATGGCACTGAGTCCACTGGATGGCCAACTCCCATTGAAGGGGGCGCATGTGCCACCGGGCCAAATGGACCACTAAGGTGCATGCCACCATGTAACCCAGAAAGCACAGAAAGTCCTGGGCAGGGCGCAAGTGCCCAACCAGAAATGATTGGGTAAAGGAGGAAAGAACCTCCGCCCTGTCTGCCGGGAGCCAAGCTCTGGCTTGACAAGAGTCGAGCTCTGCCCCGATGAAGCCCATCACCTGAGAAGGCACGAGTTCGGACTTGGCCTCGTTGATCAGGAGGTCGAGTTGAGAGCAGGTTTGGAGGGCCAGATCCCTGGACCTCTCCACCTCCTGTTGGGTCGAACCTGCAAGGAGTCAATCATGGAGGTAGGGGAATTCTGACCCCCCCCCCCCAACGCCGGAGATGGGCCACCACCACTGTAATGCATTTGGTGAAGACCCATGGGGCCAATGACAGGCCGAACAGCATGGCTCGCAACTCGTACAGTGCCCCTTCGACTCTGAAGTGGAGGAACTGCTGATGGGACGGACGGATCGGGACATGAAAGAACGCGTCCTGTAGATCCAGTGAACAAAACCACATGTTTCGCTCCAAGGATGGTATGATCTGGGACACAGTGACCATCCAAAAGGTGCGAGACCTGAGATATTGATTCATAGATACATAGATACATAGATACATAGACACTGTCGGCAGATAAGGGCCTATGGCCCACCCAGTCTGCCCATTTGAGCTTGTAAGTTCAGTTTGTTTTCCTAGAAGTCTGTTTCCCCTTACCCCTGACCTCTAGAATTCCTTTATGTCTATCCCATGCATTCTTAAATCCCGTGATTGTTTCAGCCCCCACCACTTCCTCTGGCAGGGTGTTCACTGTCCACCACCCCGTTCTGTGAAGAAATTCTTTCTCATGTTTCCTCTGAATCGGCCTCCTCCAACTTCATCCCATGCCCCTAGTCCTGGAACATCTTTTTCGCTAAAAATAGTGTTTTCCTGCACCTGTTTCTCCCGTAAGATACTTGTATGTCTCTATCATATCCCCTCTCCCTCCTCTCCTCCAGGGAGTACATGTTCAGTTCCTTCAACCTGTCTTCATAGGACTTGTGATGCAATCCATGCACCATCTTTGTTGCCTCCTCTGAACCTTCTCTACCCTGTCTATGTCCTTACGTAGGTATGGTCTCCAGAACTGTACACTGTACTCCAGGTGGGGCCTCACTAGTGTCTTGTATAGCGGAATTATGACCTCCCTTTTCCTGCTGGTGATGCCCCTGCCTATACATCCCAGCATCCTATTTGCTTTACCTGATGCCTTGTCACACTGTTTCCCTACCTTGAGGTCATCAGAGATGACAACCCCAAGATCCCTTTCCTGCTTGGTGCATGCTATATCCTCACCCCCCAACTGATATATTGTGCCAGGGTTTTTGTGCCCCATATGCATTATCTTGCACTTCTTTGCATTGAATTTCAACTGCCAAACCCTTGACCATTCTTCAAGTTTCTGCAGGTCCCTTCTCATTCTGTCTACACCCTCTGGTGTGTCTACTCTGTTACAGAGCTTTGTGTCATCAGCAAACAGTGAAATTCTGCCTTCTAGATCCTGCAGAATGTCACTGATGAAGATGTTGAATAGGACCGGTCCCAGCACTGATCCCTGTGGCACCCACTGGTCACTCTTCCCTCTGTGGGTGACAGCCATTTACCACCACCTCTGTGTCCTGCCACCCAAGCCAGTTACCTACCCACCACACTACTGTCCTGCCCACACCCATATTCCCCAGTTTGTGTAATAGTCTTCTATGTGGCACAGTGTCAAAGGCCTTGCTGAAGTCCAGATAGGCCATGTCCACTGCCCTCCCCTGATTCACCTCCCTAGTCACCCAGTCAAAAAATTCAATGAGATTGGTCTGACATGACCTCCCCCTGGTGAAACCATGCTGCCTTGGGTCCTGTAGTCCATTGACAACCAGATGTTCCACCAATCTCTCCTTCAGAAGTGCTTCCATGATCTTTCCCACTACCGGGTGAAGAGGCTGACTGGTCTGTAGTTCCCTGCTTCCTCTTTGTTCCCGGCACAGCATAGGGGACTACATCTGCTATCCTCCAGTCTTTGGGTACCTCCCTGTTTCCAGTGATTGGCTAAACAGGATAGCCAGAGGTTCAGCCACCACCTCTCTTAGTTCTTTAAGGACCCTGGTTCACCCCATCTGGCCCCATTGCTTTGTCAACTCTTATTACTTCCAGTTCCTTCAGGACCCTTTCGTAAAGGGACTTGTGTCCATTTCTGCACCATTCTCACCCCTGTACTCCTTCAGACCCATTACCCCTCTTCCTCAGTAAAGACTGAGCAGAAATACCTGTTCAATATGTCAGCTTTATTGTTGTCATCCTCCACACTACTCCCATCCTCCCCTTCAGTCTCACTACCCTCCCTTTGTCTTTCTTTTTCACTTATGTACCTGTAAAGGTTTTGTCCCTTTAACCACTGATTTTGCAATGTGTTCTTCTGTCTGAACTTTGGCTTCCTTACTGACTTCCCCTGCCTCCTTTGTTTCTCCTGGTACTTCTCCCTATCCCTTCTGCCTGTGTTTTTTGTATTGCCTGAATAGCTATATTTTTGGCTTCACTTTCTTTACTACCTCTTTGGAAAACCATAATGGTCTCCTTCCTTTTCCTCTTGCTGACCTGCTTAATGCATAATTCTGTTGTTCTTATAATCCCCATTTTAAATACTGCCCACTGTTCCTCAACCCCTGATTCCTGTCCCATTCCCTTAATGCTTCTTTTCAAGTATTCCCATTTTCCCAAAGTCTCCCCCTAAAATCCAGGATACGTGTTTTTGTGTGGTTTGGTTCTGCTCTTTCTGTGATTTCAAACCACAATGACTGGTGGTCACTGTTACCCAGGTGCTCCCCACTGTTACCCCCATCACACTGTCCCTGTTTTGAGCAGAAGGTCCAGTATTGCCTTCTGCCGAGTTGGTTCCATGACCAGTTGCTTAGGAAGGCACCCTGAAGGAGTCCAGGATAAATCTGCTCCTAGTTGATGCTGCTGCTGGGATGCTCCAGTCCACATCTGGAATATTGAAGTCTCCAACCAGTACTACCTCACCCTTGTCTGCCATCCTTTGGATGGCTAGCATCAACTCATATCTGTTTCTTCCTCCCTGGGCTGGTGGTCTATAGGAGCCACACCTGTGCGGATGACTGGCCCCATTTTCCTTTCTAGCTTAACCCACAGTATCTCTCCCCATTTTGTTCCTCCTGGATCTCTGTGGCCCTTATGTCATTTTCACATACAGTGCCCTCCTCCCCTTCCTGTCTGCTCTGTCTCTTCTGAATATGTTGTAGCCAGGTATGGCCATCTCCCAGTCATGGTTATCATTACACCAGGTTTCAGTGATGGCCACAATGTCCAGGTCTGACTGTACCATGACAGCCTCAGATCTTCCATCTTGTTGCTAAGGCTCCTGGCATTTGCACACATGGCTTCCATGAGTTGACCCTCCTAGTCTGTTCACTGTTCTACTCCAGCCCCTTCCTTGGTTGTCATTTATCCCTAGTTCTCCTTGCTGTCTGCCCTTCTGCTGAATTTTGCCCTTTCTGCTTATCCACCTTTTGGACACTAATCTCCATCTTTTGCACACCGCTTTGCAGAGATAGCCACTCCTCTGGTTCACTGGTTCCACTGCTAGCTGTGGGGGGTGAGCAAGTAGGTACCCTCCTTGCTGGCCTGCCACCCACCTTTGCTAGTTTAAATGGTTGTCAATGTAGCATTTAAACTTATCATTGAGTACTTGGATTCCCCTCCAGGATGGATGCAGGCCATCAGGCTTGAACAAACCTCCATCCCTCCAGGTGGGTCCCCAGTCACCAATGAATCCAAACCCTTCCTCACAGCACCAGTTCTTCAACCATGAGTTAAAGTTCCTGGTGCATGCACTCCTATGCTCTCCCTTGCCTCTCACAGGTAGTACTTCTGAGAAAGTGACAGAAGTAGCTACTTCTTGAGACCCTCCCAGTTTCCTAAACTCTTCCTGAACTTCCTTGGCTCCCATTTGCCAAGTCATTAGTACCTAGGTGGATAATGACATCCAGCTCACCTCCGCCTTGCCTTCCCAGTGATCCCCAGTATCTTCCTTCCATCCCTCCATGCCGTGGCACCTGGTAGGCACCTCACCTCCTGTCCTCTCCTCCTGTGTTCCTAGCTGGATCCCTCTTACGATGGAGTCCCCCACCAGGATTCGCTTCCTCCTCCTCTGGGGTCCACTGCTTCCCACTGAGGTCACCTCCTTGGCTAACCTCCACATCCTTTCCTTCCACTTCTCTGGGTACTTATTTGGTTGTCCTCATTTGCCAGTGTGGCATATGAGTTCTTGAGAGGAATAGGATCTGGGATGTGCCTCTGCCTGACTGCACTAACCTCCCTGAGCCCACTGTCATCCAAGTGTCCTCGTTCTGCATCCTTTGAGGCAGCTGCATTGGACTGGGTGGTCCCTGGATAGGGGTGATGGTACTCCTGACCCAGTTTACTTCCGCTCTGAGTCTAGTTACCTCATCCCGCAGTCCACAGAGCTGCATGCAGATAGGGCAGCACCTCAGTGTCCAGAAGGTCTGCCTGAATATGGCTGCACCACAGCCACTGCATTGCACCACTCCCCACATTATGCTGCAATTCCACAACTTGTCTGCTACTAAAACTCTCTTAGTTCTTTTTTTATTAATTTACAGTACTAAAAATCCTGTAAACGATCCTCAGATATTTTTTTTTTAAGGAAAAAGAAACCAATAAATAAATAAATGAGTCGATTCAGGTCGTGTAGATCTACAACGGGGCGCCAGCCCCCCCCATCTGCTTGGGCACCAGGAAGTTCCTGGAGACAAAGCCTGGGTCTGCTGAAGGATCCACCACTAGAGCCACTGCCTCTTTGAGGAGGAGCTGAGCGATGTCATCTCGAAGAGCCAACTGGGTGTGTGCGGAAATCCATTCTTCCGAAGGGGCGTGGGCTCGGCTGGGAGGGTACTGCTCGAATTCTAGAGGCAGTCCCTGACCGACCACTTCGAGAACCCACCTGTCCATGGTAATAATGGGCCAGGCAGAAAGAAAGTGGCGGAGCCGGCCCCCCATGGGAGGACCCAGAGCTGGCGTGATGGGAGTAGGGGTGGCAACCCCCACCCCATCACTGAGCAGGCTTGGAGGAGGAGGAAGCTCCAGGACCTGAGCCTCGGCCTCCTTTACGGGCCTGTTGGGGTCCAGGCTTGGGCCGAGGGTGCCAAGTTTGAGCCTGCTGCTGATGCTGATTCTGATGCTGCTGTCCCGCTTGAAAGGAGGACTGCTGAACTGCAGGGAAAGAGTGCCAAAAAGGCTTCTTCTTCTTCTTCTGCTGGTTCTTGCCCAAAGAACTCTCAGCAGAAGTAGCGTCCAAGGTGGCATTTGACTGCTCTATGCGCTGGAGGTGACCGGCCACTCCGGGGCTGAACAAGTCGGTCCCAAGAAACGGCACATCAGCCAACTTGTGATGAGTATCCGCTGGGAAGGAAGAGAGCCTCAGCCAAGCCATGCGGCGAGAGACAACTGCGGCAGCCATCGAGCGGGCACAGGAGTCCCCAATGTCTAGGGCCATCTGGAGCTGCTGTTTGGCAACAGCTCAGCCCTGGTCTCGGACCTGCTTGACTATGGTCTGCATGTCCATGGGGAGATGAGGGAGGACTTTGTCTAATGACCCGAGGAGGGCATGAGAGAAGTGTGCCACGATGACGGCCGAACTTGCCTGATGAAGGCCCAAGGAGGAAGCTGCATAGACCTTCCTCACAGAATGGTCCAAGAGCTTGGACTCTTTGTCAGGAGGTCGGTCAGTGTTGGCAGAACTGCCAGTATGCCTGAACACAGAGGAGGTCACCAGGCTCTCTGCCGAAGAGTGCTCTGTGAACCCTGCAAGGCATCCCATGGGAACCGCGTACTTGCGGACCATGCAGGCAGATGGTGCTGGACAAGAGGCAGGACACTGCCACAGTTCAAGTGCCAGACCAACAATGGCCTCGGTCGCAGGAAAGGCCTCCGTTGGGGGATCCCCTCTTTTAAGGATGTCCATAAAAGGGTACTCCACCTTTTTCTGGATGGGTTCCAGTGGCATCCTAGTGGACTCAGAGATGAGGCAAAGGATCCCTTGGAAGGAGGAAGGACCTTCCTCCATCCCTAGGCCAATGGACAACTCATCATCCCCAGGATGAGAGTGAAGCGCAGTGACATTCGAGTCCGAGGAGTCGGGGTACAGCTGCCTGCCGCCCAACTCACTCTTGACCCACTGAGGGCGGTCCGGGGTGACTGTGACCAACAAAAGTCGGGGAAGCCCGGTGACTGGTCAGTCCTCTTTGGAAGGAGCCCCTCCCTCAGGCTACTTATGTGGCAGTTCCATCACGATCGGTGGTGAGATCAGTTTAGGCTGAACAGGCACCAGCCCCAAGGGCGGGGAACTGAATATTTTGTCTCCAAGGGGGTCGGCTTCAGGAGGCGAAAGCCAAGTAATGGCCGGGGCAGGAGTCGAAGTCGGCTTGTGCCAGGACAAAATCAGTTGTTGCCACATGAGGTCCTCGTAGCGCCAACGGAGTTTCCGCCGGAGCCTCTCCTCATCCAAGGAGGATGAGGACGACCGATGGCGTTGCCTCTTTTTAGAGCGCCTATGGCTCTTCCTTGGCCTTCCAGAAGAGGGGGTTCTAGACCTCAACTGAGATCAGCCGGGCTGACTCGGTCACTCGGGAAACCCCAGCAGGACCGGTGATACCCTGGGGTCCGGAACCGGGTCCTTGATGGGGACTCCAGCAGGCTGGGTATCCTCATCGGGGAAGACAAGGACCAGAGTCCTTTCTAAAGAGTCGCCGACTGGGGCCAGCGACTGTGGGTCAATTGGGTCGAGAACAATCTCGACCTCATCGGCTGTGTCCTCGGTCGGCTGGCCCAATGGAAGGTCCATGAAGCCTGCGGCCGAGGAAGCGATCTCGACCGAGGTCAAGACCGCATGCTCCTGGGACTGAGACCTCTCTTGGTCCCAAGAGCGCATTTGCCGAAACGAAGACTTACTCGGTTCCTTCTCCCGCTTACAGGATCGGGAGGAGTGCGAGCCCATGGGCGTCTCTCCCTGGGTGGGAAGAGTCTGGCACAAATCCCTGAAGGAGCCTGAGAAGGTGGAGCCCAGGTTGAGTGGAACGAAGAAGCTTTGAGAGTCTGCAGCATGAGCAGCTTCTTCTTTGAATGCCTGCATGCGTTTCAATTGCTCGGTGGAACCCGCAGCCACAGAAACCACCCACCTAGCCTCATTGGACTTCACCGGAGGGTTCCTCTTCTCTGGTCTCTCCAGTTTTAGATGTGCAAGACGATTGTCCAGGACGTTGGGATGGAAGGCCAAACAGAAGCTGCAGGACGAGGTGTCATGGCCGACACCGAGGCAGTAGATGCACGTGAGGTGGGGATCGGTGAGCGACATTTTGTGGGTGCAAGGTCACCGGTGAAATCCGGGGAAGATTTCTCCTCCATGATCGATGATGCGAAAAGACGATCACTAACTCTAACAATTTTTAATCTTGGTAAAACCGAAGTTTTGAAAGCCAGGGTCTACGAAATGTGTGAGCACAAGGGAGGCAACCTGTATCTTCCAGCGGATAGGAAGATCTGGTGTCACAGAGCACAGCCAAGGTATATACCACCCGGGTGGGTGGGAGGAGCCAGCTTGAAGACTTCCGGCAAGATTTAAAGTGGAAGGGGACATGCCAATAAGTGTGGATGAACAACATATCCATGATCCTAGAATCCCTCTTTACAAGACACTAGTTAGGCCCCATCTGGAGTCATGCATGCAGTACTGGAGGCCGCACCTTCACAAAGACAGTAACCAAATTGAGGTAGTCCAGAGAAGGGCAACCAAAATGGTGCAGGGACTGCATCAGAAAACATATGAGGACAGATTAACGGAGCTCAATATGTATACCCTAGAGCAAAGGAGGGAGACAGGTGATATGATCAAAATATTCAAACACCTTAACGGCATTAACAAGGTGAAAGAGTCTAACATGTTTCAATATAAGAAAAATATTAGGACAAGAGGACACAGCATGAGATTAGAGGGAGGCCGATTAAGGGGTAATGTGAGAAAGTTATTTTTCACAGAAAGGGTGGTGGATGCATGGAATGGCCTACCTCAGAAAGTGGTGGATATGAATACAGTGAAGGGCTTCAAACAGGCATGGGATAGGCATAAGGAAGCAATACAGATGAGTATGAGTAGATAGGACATTGACAGAGCAAAGGCCGATGATGCATTCATAAGGTAGAAAAAGAAATGGGCAGACTGGATGGGCCTTGTGGTCCTTATCTGCCGTCAACTTCTATGTTTCTATGTGCAAAACCAGATTGGAAGCAGCCAAGAATGGAGTCCAAGGACTGCGAGGGAATGGAGGAATGTAGAGTCCTTATAGTAGGGGACTCCATAATCAAGGGAATCAAATGGGGGATGGGGGGACTATTACGACTGAGTGCATGCCAGGTGTGACAGCGCTCAGGGCATCACGCTTAATACACACCTTGGCCAGGTAGCATGGGATGTTCACCCACATCGTGGTGCATCTGAGCACTAACGATATGGCAGACAAAAGTGCAAAGGAAGTGCAGGCTCAATTCAGGGAGCTGGCTAGGATCTGCCAGGTGGAGGGTAAAAATGTCTCATTTTCAGAAGTCCTGCCAGTGCCACAAGTCAGTATGGACAGGAAGGGGAGAATTGAAGAATTCAATTTTTGGCTAAGGGGGTGGAGTAAGGAAAAGGGATTTGGACTGGTGGGGGAAATGGGGTGAGACATGGGATAATGTAGAGCTCTATGCTCCTGACAGGTTACATTTAAACAAGGGAGGGCACAAGCATCATGAGGGATAAATTAGATAGCTACGTGAGGGAGAGTTTACGTTTAAACTGATCAAGAGGGGAGCAGCAGGAAAGAGCCTAGCTGAGATTCCCCCGCAAAATGGGGCAGGTAGGGCAGCAAGAGTTAGCAAGGTGGATGGGAGATTATGGTGGAAAGGTCTGTCAACAAATGCCAGGAGTTTAGGCAACAAAATGATGGACCTAGAGACAATTACGGTGGACGAGGGCCGTGACACTGTGGCTATCACAGAGACCTGGTGGTCAGAGTATCAGTCTTCGGAAGCAGGTGCCCTTGGGTACAAACATTTTAGAAGGGACAGGGCTGGCAGAAAGGGGGGGCGGGATAGCACTGTACCTCAAAGAGGACATTAGGGCGATGGAAGGGCAGGAGGTACAGGGGGAGGTGGAGGTCCTGTGGGTCACATTGAAAAAACAGTCTGAGGTTCATTAAGACTGGGTGTGATGTACAGACTTCCTACACAAGGGGAGGAAGCGGACAGACAGATGGTACAGGTGATGCGACAAATGGCACTCGGCAGAGATCCTACTACTGGGGGACCTTAACCTCCCCAACGTGGACTGGGAAATATCCACAGCATCATCAGCCGGGAGCAGAGAGGTATTTGGAGTGATCCAGGGAGCTTTCCTGCAACAGCTGGGACCACTGAGGGAGTAATATGCTGGACGTGGTCCTTACCGACAGGATACTGTAGAAGTTGAGATGGGAGACTGCCTAGGTTCAATCGACCACAATACAGTAAGTTTCAGGATAAAGACAGGGAAGGAAACAAATAGAACCATCAAAAAGGTTCTGGTCTTCAGGCGTGCAGACTTTGCTAGAATGAGGGGGATTTTCAGGGAGGAAATGAAAGGTAAGGAGCAAATAGGGGATGTAGAGGAATTATGGGAATGCATTAAGGGGGGTTACTGAAAGCCTCAGAGCTCTGCTTCAAGACGGTAGTTAAAAACAAAAAGAGAAGGAGACTGCTATGGTTTACCAGAGAGGTGGTGGGGGCAATTAGGGAAGGAAAGATGGCATTCGAAACATACAAAAGACCCAGAGGAGGGAGGACAGGGAGTAGTATAGAGAGAAGTTGAGGGTGGCAGGGCAAAAGCAGATACAGAGGAGAAAATTGCTAGGCAGGCCAAAAGGGGAGCTAAAATTTTTTAGGTATGTGGGAGAAAGCGGAAGGCAAGGCTGCGGATAGTGAGGGTGGGGGGGAGCACTGGTGGAGGAAGACTTTGGGAAGGCAGAGGTGCTAAAAAGCTACTTTTGCTCGGTCTTAATGGTGGAAGGGGAGGGAAGGGACCTCAGTTAAAGGGAAGGGGAGGACAAAAGAGTGGATCCTAGCCCATTCAGAGAGGACAGGATAAAAGTGGAACTAGGAAGACTGAAAGTAGACAAGGCAATGGGCTGGACGGCCTACATCCAAGGGTACTCCAGGAACTAAGGGAGGAGCTGGCAGCACCTCTAGCGAGGCTGTGTAACTTGTTCCTGGATACTGGATGGGTGCCAAGTGACTGGAAGACAGCAGACGTGGTGCCACTACATAAGGGGGGGAAGCAGACAGGAGACGGGAAATTATCGCCCGGTCAGCCTCACCTCGGTGGTGGGAAAGGTGATGGAGGTGATAATAAAAGAAAGAGTGGTAAATATAATAAACAATGGACTACTAGATGACATGCAACATGGCTTCATGAGTGGAAGTTTGTGTCAAATAAACCTGATTGATTTTTTTCGATTGGGTAATAAGGTGATCGATCGGGGGGCAGTGGACGTGGTCTATCTAGACTTCAGTAAGGTCTTTGACTCTGTCCCTCACCACAGGCTAGTAAATAAGTTGGAGAGCTTAGGAGTGGGACAGAAGATAACTAGATGGGTGGAAAACTGGTTGAAGGGCAGAAGCCACAGGATGGTGTTAAGTGGGGTGCACTCCAAGTAAAAGTGGGTGACAAGCGGGGTGCCTCAGGGGTCAGTATTAGGACCAATCCTTTTTAACATCTATATCAACAATAAAGCAGAGGGACTTGAGGGAAAGGTGTGTCTATTTGCTGATGATATGAAGATCTGCAATAGGGTGGACACCCGGGGGGGTGGGGTGAAGGCTATAAGGGGGGACCTACAGATTCTGGAAGGGTGGTCGAACACATGGCAGCTGATATTCAATGACAAAAAGTGTACAGTAATGCACATGGGGCATAAAAACCCGCAAGCTGAATACACACGGGGAATTAAGCATTCAAAGCAAGAGAGGGATCTGAGGATTATTATTTCAGACAACCTGAAGGTGGGTGATCAATGCAGGAAGGCGGTAGGCAAGGCAAATAGAATGCTGATGTGCATAGGTAGAGGCTTAACAAGCAGAAGAAGGGAGGTGCTGATGTCACTGTATAAAACCATGGTCAGACCTCACCTGGAGTGTGAGATCCAGTTCTGGAGGCCTCATCTGTGCAAGGACATAGATGGGATAGAAAGGGTTCAGAGGAGGGTGACAAAGATGGTGCAGGGTATGCAAAGGAAACCCTATGACATGAGGTGGAGAGAACTGGAACTGTACCCACTGGAGACTAAAAGGGAGAGGGGGGACATGATAGAAACTTTTAAATACATGAAGGGGATAAATAAGATGAAGGAAGGGGCCTTATTTAAAAGAAAGGTGGGGGCTAAAACAATGGATCGCAATCTAAGATTGGAGGGAGAAAGATTCAAGGGCAATGTTAGGAGGTGTTACTTCACAGAGAGGGTGGTGGAGCCCTGGAACAGACTACCGGTAGAGGTGGTGGATGCCGAAATAGTGGAGGGATTCAAGAAGGCATGGGACAGACATAAAGGGTTGATCAGTGGGCGTAGGGGGATATCACCATATAAAGGTGACAAGTAAAGAGGGGTAAGGGGCAGACTAGATGAGCCAGAGAGGTCCTTTTCTGCCACCAGATTTCTATGATTCTATGATCTTGGCTGTGCTATCCTGGGTAAATACAGAGTAAAATTTGAGAAAAGCAGGATCCCACTGAAAACAAGTTAGCATCTGTGCTATGCTACCTTAGGGAAATACAGTACAAAAATGTGTCAAAAATGGAAATTACATACCTACCGTGATTCTTGATCTTCTTGGACGAAGTCTCCACCACTCATTCACACTGATGGGACTACGCCGGAGGCACTAGGACCCAGCGGGAGCCAACATTTTTCAGGAGGGCTGGCACCAAGGTAGGGCTGCAAGGAATCGGCACCACGAGCCAGGTTCGCGCTGTATAGACTACCTCGACGTCAACCCTCCAACCACCTCAGTACCTTTTTTTCCTGAGGAGGTGCAGCGTAACTAACCTAGTGAAAGACTAACATAACATCGGACATAAGATAGTCCGAATGACCCATGTAAGAAGAGTCAACAAAAATGAAAATTACGTACCTACCGTAATTCTTGATCTTCTCTTATATCTTCACCATTCATTACTACTTGGGTTAGTGCCAGGCTGGCGCACCCGCTGATTTTTTTTTTGGAGTCGGCTCCAGCACGCCCTCGGGAGCGGACGCACTGTGCCATGCGCGAGGGGTGGCCGTTAGGTGCCGCAGACTCCTCCTCCATCTCAGTTCTGGTAGCCGGAGAGGCGAAAACAAAGGATAAGGAAAAAGGGAGAGCGAGGCAAGAGAGCCGAGGGACATAAAAAGGAAAGGATATAAACTGAAAAAGGAAAAAGCCAATAGAGGACAGACAGAGGAGAGAGAATTCCTACCCTAAGGGGCCGTAGGGCCTCCTTTCCAGGGCGGCTCTAGGGGAGGAACAGATAGAGAGAAAGAGAAAAGAAGAAGAAGAATAATAAGGAGAAGAAAAGAAGGCATGTTGAGAGGGGAGAACAGTGCCCATAGAGGCATTGGTTGAGAGGTTTATAAGCTCGAGACTAAACCAGGGAGCAAGAATCCCTGCTGATAGGACTGAGAGAGGGTTCGACTGAACCGTCTGCACAGATTGAACATAAAGGGCAGATTCTCTAATCTCTCAACATGCCAAGTCCCTACATCCTAGCTGAGAGCTCACAGACTGCCCGGGGCAGAAAATCTGTTCCGGAAAGAGAGCGCCCACCTAGGAAGGGGAATATGCCCCTTAGCACCCTATTAAGTGCTAACACAGAAGTGTATGGGGAAGGATTATGCCGTACGAAAGGCAGCTCTGTATGAAAAGACAGAGTGGGAACTCAATCAGACTCCCTAAAGGCAAGGCAGGAGCAACAGCTCAAGGCTAAAAAGTGCAAAGCACCAGCCAGAATGAGTTGAATAATAATAACACCTGCCAGGGGGGAATCTAAATTTCTTTGAGGCCGAGCCAGGCACGGTCTCTTAAACTGTGAACTGCGTAACGTGATTAAGTTGCCCAGAGGTCACACCCTAGGGGCAGTCAGAAAGAGTTCCCTCAGAATAGGTGAAACACAGACCCTGCTTGTTCCTCTTTACCTTGAGGAAAAAAGATCCATTCAATAAGAACGGAAAACAGAAAATAATTTTTTTTTTTTTTTTTGCATAAAGGCCAAGGGAGGGAGAGGAACGAGACGGAAGGGGGAGACGCCACAGAAGGAGTCCACTGAGGGGAAGGTGGGCCGGTATCAGTAATGAATGGTGAAGATACAAGAGAAGATCAAGAATTACAGTGATCGTAATTTTCTTATCTTCCCTTGTCAATCTTCAGCATTCATTACTAACTAGATGATCTCAGCTCCCGTAAAAGGGGGGGTAGAAACCCTGAGGGAGCAAGACCCCAGCCTCCTGTTGGTGAGAAACAGAAGGGGAAGACCCTGGGCTAATCAAGAGAGAAGCCTATGGGGGAGAAGAGCTAGAAGGTGCCCCCCGAGGACGGGGAGACGGAGGGAGCCCCTGCAGAAGTCTCCTAGCTCTGGAGGAAAAGAGACGGGTCCCCCGGAAAGCGGAGCGAATCACCCTATGCCGGGCAGGGTGACAACCTTGATAGATGAAGCCATGCCATCCGTCTAATACAGATCGCTGTCCCTGCAAGCCTGGAAGCCACCTCATTGGCATCATAAGATGCCCTTGCTTGGTGTCTTGCCAGCTCCAGGCCTATAGCAGAGAGGGCAATAGCTTGTCTGGTTTGCTCCTTATCAGGCATTGATGCTAAGATTTGGGAAAGCATCGACCACAAATGCCTACTGTAGGCAGCGTGATGGACCTGATGAGATGCAATGCAAGACATCGCACGAGAGGAAGAGAACACTCTTCGCCCCCACCGGCCAAACTGTAGAGAATCCGAGTCCGGTGGACGGTCGTGCGCCAGGCGGCGGCACCCGGAGGGAGTCTCTAGGTATGCCAAACCCGAGGGTGGGTTGGGAAGAGTACCTAGGGATTCCGAAGGGGCACAATACCTACGCTGGCAGTCTGCCGAGGCTGGAGAAAGGGCGGCTGGCGACTGCCAGGAACGGATAGACGCCTCCTGGAAGGGAATAGGCCAGGATAGTACCACCAAGTGCTGGGCACTAAATTCGCCAAGGAATTCACGCATCTCCCGTTCAGTATTGTCTCGCCTAACACAGGAAATTTGAAGATCCCTCACCATCCTCGAAAGGAATCGGTGATATTCAATGAAATCAGCATCGGAGGAGAGATGAGCAGTGGGTTCCTCTCCCTCAGAGGAGGGAGACGAGGATGATGGAGAGCTTGAGTGTCCAGAGGACTCTTGCGGCGGTGGGGATAGGCGAAAGACCCACTCATTCATGCACCTAACATATGAGGGGAAGGCTGCTGCAGAACCTCTGAACGCCTCCCAGGACAACGGGCCCGTGGGACCGACATGGCCCAGGAGAGCGGGGGGTGGCTGCAGAGGAATGGGAGAAGGGCACCTATGGTGAGGCAACTGTCCTCTGCTAGGGCTCTGGAATCCAGGGAATGGAGCCTGAGCTGACGGGATCCCGGACAACAGACCAGGTCGCAAAACGGAACCCTGGGGATGCGTAGCCTGGAAGAGCCCAGAAGGGGACCCTCCCCTATGGCGAACCTGGGACTGCATGGATCCAGAAGGGCAGCCCACAGCAACGCCACCAGAGGGGTCCCTGGGGTCCAAAAGGGAAAGACGGGGCCCAGCGCTACGGCTGCGAGCCACACCCCAAGGGGTGGCAGGCAGAGACCGGGACGCCTGAACCCTGCCCCTCGACACCTCGGACTCCGAGAACGCCCTCCTCCTCAACCCCAGCGACCTCCCACCCCGAGGGAGTGCAGCAGCACTAGGGTCGGTAGCTGCCACGAGCCCCCCAGAAGGGACAGCCCCTCCCTCCACCCCCGCTCCATTGCCCCCCAGGGACCCCAGACCACCCCCAGCCTGGGGGGCCTCAGGGGAGGACGGCAGCAGGGACAGAGGAATAGGTGCGCTGGGCCGCCTAGCACCTCGTGCCACCGGGGACCCTGACTCCGAAGAGTCAGGTTGCCAGGACGGGTCCACATCTGAATCATCAGCCTCCGAAGAGGAAGAGATCAGCTGACCACAATACTAGCAACCCCAAGGGTCCCCAAGTGAAATGGCGCCGTAACGGGCCCTGGAGGTGGCGCCCGACGACCCTCGGACCCCCGCAACAGCCAAGCCCGCCCCGGACAGACCCACGCACGCATCGGGCGCCGGGACCCCACCGGGCGCCACCAGGAGAGCAAACCGGCCTGGCAGACCGCAAGCAGCGCCGAGGCCAAACGGCACTGCCATCGGCGCTATCTCGATCATCGCGCACCGAGATCAAAACAGCGCTGGAAACGCGCTGAGGGTTCACCGATGCCGGGCCCAGCAGGCGGGCCTCGACACTGGGGAGCCTGCACCCGAGGAGTTGACTGCCGAGGCGGTGACCCACCGCAGCCCCAGGAGGGACTCACTGATCGCCCGACACCGCGCGAAAGAAGCCTCTTCGCAAGAGACGATGAGGAAGCCTTCTCCTCTACAGACCGTATAGGCCCGAGAGGGGACCCGGAGAAAGGGCCTAGAGACCTTACCTGGGAATCCCTGGAGCGATGCCATCCCCGGAAAGTCGACAGGGCCGTGCCAATCTTGAACGCGTGGACTTCTAGGATGCGACGGTCCATGGCGAAACAGGCGTCGCATGCATCCATATCGTGGTTGGGTCCCAGGCAACGAAGACAAACATCATGCCGATCTGTGATGGAAAAATGCCGGCCACAGGAGCACCGATGCATAGGGCCGCGGCCCGCCTTCGACTTACGTTTGGCCCCCAAACCTGACATCATGTGAAAAAAATTAGACTAAAAACAGCAAAAGCTCTCGGCGCTGTCGAAAGAAGAAATAAACAAAACGGTCTTACCGGATGACGGCGTCGAGAGAAGTACGAGAAGGAGTCTGGCTTGTATGACGCAGAAGGCCTAACTTCAACTATTTGCGCAGCAGGTGCAGCCTCGACGGCAGGAGAAACAGAACTGAGATGGAGGAGGAGTCTGCGGCACCTAACGGCCACCCCTCGCGCATGACGCAGTGCGTCGCTCTCGAGGGCGGCGCCATTGGAGCCGACTCCAAAAAAAAAAAAACTCCCGTAGCGGGTGCGCGCCTCCAGCACTAACCCAAGCAGTAATGAATGGTGAAGATTGACAAGGGAAGATCAGTCTTCACAGCCCAGCCACTGAGGGAGTAAAGACCACAAACAGAGAAGTGAGCTCGGGGGATGGCAGGCGGGCATGTGAATGAGTGGTGGAGACTTCGTCCAAGAAGATCAACAATTATGGCAGGTACGTAATTTCTGTATTCCCCTGCACATAAAGTCTCCACCACTCATTCACACTGATGGGAGAGTACCGAGCTAAAATAATCCCCCGAGATGGGTGGCAGGAGAAGAGTCCATTAAGGATTGTCCTGCCAAAGGACTGATGCTGTCTGGCATGGACATCCAAGGCGTACTGCTTTACGAAAGTGTGCACGGAGCTCCAAGTGGCCGCATTGCAGATGTCCACGATGGGCAAATTGCGGATTTCAGCTAGAGATGCCGCGACTGCTCTGGAAGAATGAGCGTACACTCTACTTTCTAACTTAACCTGTGCCATAGAGTAACAGTGACAAAGGCATGCTACTAGCCACGCTGAAATACACCTGATAGCAACAGGTTGACGCAGCCAGGTTGGGCTAAAGGAGATAAACACTGTCTAAGTAGAATCGCAAGGCTCTCTTCACATCCAGGGAATGAAGGCTACGCTCTCCTTCATTCTAGAAGTTCGCAAAGTATGTAGGAAGGACCAAAGGTCAGTTCAGTTGAAATTCTGAGACACCTTAGGAAGAAACTTGGGGTGAGTCCTAAGAAAGGAAAATTACGTACCTACCGTAATTCTTGATCTTCTCTTGTATCTTCACCATTCATTACTTACTGGGTGTAAGCCGGAGGCGCGCACCCTCTGAGACTTTTTTTTTTAAAAGTTTGCCTAACGGCCCCGCCTCGAGGTGGCGTCATGCGTCATGCGCGGCGGCAGAAGCGACCTGACTCCTCCTCCAACTCAGTTCTGTGAGCGGAGAGGCAAAGTGAAAGCAGAAAATATAGATAGCGAGGCAAGATAGCCGAGGGATAGCAAAGCAAGGAAGAATGAACTGAAAAAGGAATAAGCCGATGGAGAAAGGACAGAGGAGATAAGAGTATCCCTAGCCTAGGGACTGCAGGGCCTCCTTACCTGGGCGACTCTAGGAGGAGAGATGAGTAAGGAAATGAGAAAATAGAAGGAAAAGAAGAAGAAAGAGAAGAGAGAGATGGGATGTTGAAGGGACCAGAATGCCCAACGAGCATAGTTAGCTTGCAGCTAAAGGCTCGACTAAAGGGGAAGCAAGAATCTCGGGATAGAGCTGAAGAGAAGGTTCACCGAACCCGCTAGACAGACTCAGGAGGGCATAGTCCTCATCCTCAACATGCCATTGTTCTTGATACCCACCTCGGGCTCCTGGCCGCGGAAGGCCCTTAACTGGAGGACAGCCGAGGAGGGAAGAATAAAACCCAGGCAGCATGAGAGCGCTGTTCAGGGGTTTAGAAATGGAAAATGTAAGCCTCTCAGGCGTTTCAAGATAGAAATGGGACTCATACTGACTGGCCAAGGCAGCTCAAGGCTAAGGCTGGCTAGGATTGGATATGGTCAGCACTGTTCTACTGTAAAAATTGTCCAGGAGGACACTTAAAGGGAGAAACCAATAGCAAAACAGCGAGAAGGATAGCCTACCTTCTCATTTGCCTTCTTGTTTGTTTTCCTTTTTTTTTTTTTTTTTTACAGATAAAAATTTTTTTTTTTTTAGACTAGATGCATGACCCAGATATCAAGATGCCTATAGCAGTCGAAGAGAGTTCCCTCAGCATTTTTTTTTTTTTTAAAGAAAAAAGGAATAGATGTACCCGTTCCTCTGCTCTGCAAGGCAAGAATAGAGGGGGGATTAGATTTCAGGGCAACTATCTGGACACGGGATTGCAGGATCAAAACTGAATAGCCTGAGCCAGGCCAAAAAACCCCAAAGGTATCTTGCCAGAAGAATGGCAAGAGATAGTTGTGCAGTCTGATCGCCAATGCAAACCACGAGATGGCCCATGAATCTTAGAGTAAGTAATTTTTCTGGAAATTTAGCCCCCCAAAAGAAAGATTTTTTTTTTTTTTTTTGGAAAAATTAGGCAATTTTTCCTGTCTTTTATATATATGCAGAGAGAGAGAGAAGGAGGCGGGAGGTGGAGAAGCCACAGGAAGAGGCCACTGAGGGGATGGTGGGCGGGTGTAAGTAATGAATGGTGAAGATACAAGAGAAGATCAAGAATATGTAGGTACGTAATTTTCCTATCTTCCTTGTCAATCTTCACCATTCATTACTCTCCTGGTGAGTACTCAAGCTCCTCTTCCCTGAGGGGTAAGAGGCCATACCCTGAGGGAACAAGACCCCAGCCTTCTGCTGGTGAGAAACAGAAGGAGAAGACCCTGGCTTATTCAGAAAGCCTAAGTGGGAGAAGAGCTAGGAGGTGCCTCCCGAGGACGAGGAGACGGAGGGAGCCCTGTAAAGTCTCCTAGCTCTGGAAGAGAAAGACGGGTCCCCGGAAGGCGGAGCAATCACCCCTACGCCGGGCCAGGGTGACAACCTGGAAAGAAGCCATGCCATCCGCCTGATGCAGATCGCTGTCCCCGCAAGCCTGGAAGCCACCTCATTGGCATCATAAGATGCCCTTGCTTGGTGTCTTGCTAGCTCCAGGCCTACCGCGGAGAGGGCAACGGCTTGTCTGGTTTGCTCCGTATCAGGCATAGATGCCAGCAGCTGGGACATCATCGACCACAGATGCCGGTTGTAGGCAGCGTGGTGAACCTGATGTGATGCAATACATGCACTCGTACGAGAAGAAGAAACACTCTTAAGCCCCCAGCGGTCGAACTGGAGAGTCCGAACCGGTGGGCGGTCGGGCGCCAGGCAACGGCGCCCAGAAGGAGTATCCAGGTATACCAAACCTGAGGACGGGTTGGGAAGGGAACCTAGAGACTCAGAGGGGGCACAATACCTACGCTGGCAGTCCGCCGGGGCTGGGGAAGAAGCGGCAGGGGACTGCCAGGACCGGATAGACACCTCCTGGAAGGGGATAGGCCAGGAAGGTACCACCAGATGCTGGGCACTGAATTCACCAAGGAATTCACGCGTCTCCCGTTCGGTATTGTCTCTTCGAACGTAGGAATTCCGGAGATCCCTCACCATCCTCGAGAGGAAACGCTGATATTCTGTGAAATCAGCATCGGAGGACAGATGAGCAGGGGGTTCCTCTCCCTCGGAGGAGGGAGACGAGGATGATGGGGAACTGGAATGCCCAGAGGATTCCTGCGGCGGTGGGGAGAGTCGAAAGACCCGCTCATGCATGTATCTAACATATGAGGGGAAGGCTGCCGCAGAACCCTGAACTGCTCCCAGGATAACGGACCCGTAGGACCGACATGGCCTGGGAGCGGGGGTGGTGGAGGCAGAGAGATGGGAGAGGGGCACCTCCGCGGAGGCAACTGCTCTCTGCGAGGGCTCTGGAATCCGGGGAAAGGAGCCCTGGGAGGAGGGATCCCGGATATCAGACCAGGCCGCAGAACGGAACTCTGGGGAAGCGGAGCCTGGAAGAGCCCTGGGGGAGAACCTCCCCTGTGATGATGCCGGGACTGCATGGATCCAGAAGGGCAGTCCGCACAAACGCCGCCGGAGGACACCCTAGAACCCTGGAGGGAGGGGCGAGGCTCTGCACTTCGGCTCCTGGCCACCCCCCTAGGGTGGCCAAAGAAGACCGAGCAGCAGACCCCCTGCCCTCAACCCCTCGGACTCCGAGAGGGCCCTCCTCCTCGACCTGGCGTCCCCTGTCCCTAGAGAGGCAACAGCACCCGGAGGTAGCTGTCACGGGCCTCAGAGAGGGAGCCTCCCCTGCGTCACCCCACGCCTGCCCCGGGCTCCCGCCACCCCAGCCAGGGAACCCTCAGGAGACGCAGGAAGGGGGACAGAGGGAGGGGCCGCTCGCCCTGGCACCTCTAGCCACGGGGACCCAGACTCCGAAGAGTGGGGTGCTGGATGGGTCCACGTCTGAGTCGTCGCCCTCCGAGAGGGGCAGAGACCAGCAGGACCTCAATGCTGGCCACCCAGGGTCCCAGGCTACGGAGGCATGACCGGCCCCGTACCAAGGCGCCGCTCGCCTCCCTCACGCCGGTAGCAGCCAGGCCTAGCTCCACACCCCAGCAGGCGTCGGCAAGGCCGGCACCGCCTGGAGGAAGGACAAGGCCCACGCTAGCGCGTCGGAAGGTGAGCAACACCGCTGGCAGGCGCCGTCCTCATCGGGCCCGCGAACAGCACCGAGGCCAAAGCGGCACCGCCAACAGCGCGCGCCGATCTGGCCCGCGAGCGGCACGGGATGCATGGCGCCGCCCGATCACCGGCGCCGCGAACGGCACGGGATCAGCTGGCGCCGCCAGCAGGCGCCGCATCGATCACTGCACCGCGAACAGCGCCAGGATCGCAGGCGCCGAAGGCGACATCGAGGGTCCACCAGCCAGGCCCAAAAGCCGAGGCCTCGACCGGGGAGAGCCTGCACCTCCGAAGGGTGACTGCCCGGCGGTGTCGGCGCTGGCCCGGGAGGGACTCGACGCTCCCCGACACACGCAGAAGGGTCTCCTCCTCGGCAAGAATAGGCGGGGGCCCCTCCTCCTCCGGACCGTATAGGCCGGGAGGGACCCGGAGGAAGGGCCTAACGAGCGTGCCCGAGAATCCCGAGAGCGACGTCGTCCCCCGAAGGTCGGCGGGGTCTTGCCGAGCTTAAACGCGCGGGTTTCGAGGACGCGACGGTCCATCGAGAAACAGGCGTCGCACGAATCCATATCATGGCTGGGTCCCAGGCAACGGAGGCAAACGTCATGCCGGTCCGAGACGGAGAAATGCCGGCCACAGGAGCACCGACGCATAGGGCGCGGCCGTCTGGCCGACAGCTCCAGAACGGACATAACACCAAACAATTAAGGTAAAAACACAGTAGGAAACACCCGACGCCGTACAGATAGAAAAAAGAACAGTCTTACCGTGGTATGGCGTCGAGTGCGAACGAAAAAGGAGTCGGCCTAGTTCACTACAAAACTACTCGCGAAAGCAGGTGCTGCCTCGACGGCGGGAGAAACGGAACTGAGTTGGAGGAGGGAGTGGGTGTACTAATGGCAGCCCCTCGCGCGTGGCGTCACTCTCGGTGAGGGCCCGTTAGGCAAACTTTTAAAAAAAGCTCCCGTGGCAGGTGCGCGCCTCCGGCTTACACCCAGGAAGTAATGAATGGTGAAGATTGACAAGGGAAGATCTACCTTGTCTTTGTGAAATACAGTGTACAGGGGGTCTGTGACCAAAGCATGTATTTCTGATACTCTGCAAGCAGAAGTAATGGTCACCAGGAAGGCCATCTTCCAAGTCAGAAATTTCAAGTCACAAATAGCTAGAGGCTCGAAAAGTTTACAGGTGAGCATGTCTAGCACAAGGTTAATGTCCCAGGCTGCTACAAGTCATCTAATTGGTGGCCTGGTATGCAGAATGCCCTTAAGAAACCTCTTAACCAAAGGTAGCTGAGCTAGAGACATGGAGAGTATAGGCTCATGATATGCAGAGATTGCACAAAGGTGAACTTTGATGTGGAGTATTGTAGACCTGTTTTAGAGAGGTCCAGAAGATACTCTAGGACTTTGCTCAGTGAGCAGGAAAAACGGTTCCAGGAGGATTTCGCACACCAGATAGAGTAACGTTTCCACTTAGCTGTGTAAGTCTTTCGAGTAGCTGGCTTGCGCGCAGCTAATAGAATATCTGAAACTCTACAAGAAATGTTAAACCTGTTCACCTCTATCTCCTCAGGAGCCAGGCATGGAGGTGACGGGACCTCAGGTTGGATGGACTACAGGGCCCTGGGTCAGTAGGTTCATCTGAAGTGGAAGCGGTTTTGGAGAGGTTTCCGATAGCCTGTTGTTTAATGCAAACCAGATTTGACGAGGCCAGAATGGGGTGATTGGAATCAGTTTGCCTCCCTGTGCCTCCAGTTTGAGCAGTACCCTCTGAATTAGGGGTAGAGGAGGAAATGCATATAGAAAGCATTTTGTTCACTGCAGTCTGAATGCATCCTGACAAAAAACACCAGGTCCGGGATTCCCGGAGCAGAAGAGAGGCAGTTTTGCATTGAGTGGGAATGCAAAAAAGTCCAGGTCTGGAGTTCCCCGTTCTTCAAAGAGTGATTGCACAATGGTTGTGTCGAGAGACCACTCATGAGGATCTGCTTCCATTCTGCTGAGACGGTCTGCCAGATCGTTCTGTACTCCTGGCAGGTAAACTGCCTGGATTAGAGCTTTGTGCTCCAGACATCCTTCCCACACTCTCATCGCTTCCTACGTAAGGGGTAAGAGTGTGCTCCATCCTGCTTGTTGATGTAGTACATCACTGCCTTGTCCATTTGAAGGAGAACGGTATTGTGACAGAGTATGTCCTTCAAGGTCCAGACCACATAAAGGACAGCTCTCATTTCCAGGACATTTATGTGAAGTTGTGAGCCAGAGGTACAGTGAACACTGAGGATGTCATGAGACCCAGCATACGCTGCATCGAGAGAGCTCGGACTTCTCTGATGAAGCAGGCCATCTGGAGGATATCGCTCCTTCTGTCCTCCGAAAGGAAGGCTTTCGTGCAGAAGGTGTCCAGATGGGCTCTTATGAAGAGGAGCTTCTGGGAGGGCTGTAGTTGCAACTTTTTCAAGTTCAACAGAACTCCCATGGACATGAGGAAGTTTAGGGCCATGGCCACGGCTTCTAGAGTCTCTTGTCTGGAGGGGCTTGTAAGAAGCCAATCATCCAGATATGGGAACACTTGAATTTTGCTTTTCCTCAGATGCACCACAAGAACTGCACAGCACTTTGTAAAAACTCAAGGTGTCAAGGATAGCCCAAAGGGCAGGACTCGGAATTGGTAGTGCTGACTCAATGCCACGAATCTTAGGTATTTGTGGTGGTTTGGGTGTATGAGAATGTGCTGATAGGTGTCCTGCATGTCCAGGGAGGCTAGCCAATCATGTTGATGAATCAGGGGTAAAGAATACCGAGTGATATCATCTTTAATTTTTCCTTGTAAAAGAACTTGTTTAACTTTCTGAGGTCGAGAATAGGGCGCATACCGCCTGTCTTCTTTGGAACTAGAAAGTAATGGGAGTAGAAACCTGTGTTCCGCTGCTCCAGTGGAACCACCTCTACAGCCCTTTTGTTCAGAAGGCCTTGGATCTCAGAAGCAAGAAGGCCTGACTTGAGAGACAGACAGCTTGGGCTGTCGTTTGGGTGGATGATCCGGAGGGGTTTCCGACAGATTGAGAGAATACCCTTCGCGGGTTATCCTGAGTACCTATTTGTCTGATGTTATTGACTTCCACCGGTCGTAAAACTGAGTCAGATGCCTTCCTACTGCTGAGGAAGAGTCCCCCTCAGACAGCTGAGGTGGAACCTGGGCCAGAAACTCAAAGGGTGGCACTGGGTGCTTTGGGGCCCTGTGCCTTCTGCTGCACTTTCTTTTGTGGCTGAAGAGTTTGGTTTCTGTTAAAGCCTCCTCTGCCTTTATCATGAAAGGACTGACGGTTATGAAACTGACGCCTGTTCTCGCCCCTCTGAGGGGCTGCAGAATGGGGTCTAGCCATCTTGATGGCTGACCTAGTTTTCTGAGTGGCCTCCAGTGCCTGCTCTACCTGAGGTCCAAACAGATACACACCGTCGAAAGGTAAGGCCATAACCCTTTGCTGGGCATCACTCGTGAAGCCCGAGGTACGCAACCAAGAGTGGCAATGGGTGCAAATGCCAGCCGCCGCAATGTTGAAAGCATCCATGGCAGCTTTAAGCTGTTGATTATTGGACTCAGTACCCCTAGTAATGGTCTGTAGGAGCTCTGAGTTAACCTCTGAATTGGTAAGAACTTCTACCGTAGCTTTGAGCGAATGCCAGAGTGTATACTCGTACTGAGAAAAGTAACCCTGGTAGCTAGCAATGCGCATGCTCAAGGTTGAAGCAGCAAAGACTCGCTTACCCAAGGTGTCGATCTTGCGAGATTCTTTGTTTATTGGACATGATGTAGATTCTTGTGGAAGAACAGCTTTGTCATTCTCCACCAGAACCACGATGGCATCAGCAAAGGCTTGAGAGGCTAGAATGGGACAATCCTTGGGAGGGGCATATTTCCTATCTATGGACTTGGCCACAGAGGGAATAAGAGCCGGGTTATCCCACAGCTTCTGAGAGAGAGTCTCAAAAGAGGGCTGCACCGGAGGGGTTAAATCCATAGGGATATCCGGAATCTGCACATACTGCAGATGCAGCAGCTTCCCAGGATCAACATCTGAGATCTGGAGAGAGAGGGAGAGAGTGGAATTTAAATTTCTGAGCAGAGACTTAAAGGAAAGGTCCTCGACCAAAGGCTCTGTAGAAGATCTGTTCCCAGCCCCATGGCAGAATCATCATCGAAGTCGTCTACCAATCGAAGATCAGGATCAGGTTCAATGTCATCCCCTGCCAGTCCAGGAGGGACTGTATGGATAAGAAAGGGATGAAAAGAAGAGGAAGGAGGAGGAGCAGAGAGAATTGGCATTTAAAACCTCTGAAACCCATGTGGCGCCACCAGAGTTCGCGGCGTAGCCACAGGAAGCAGAGCTGAGAACATAGGTGGTGCTGGCATAGGAAGCGGCACCGAGCTTGATGCCAGCAAGGATTGCGCGGCTGGAGCCGCCACCAACACAGCATATGGTGCCGCACACAGGCACATCAACACAGAGAAACCAGCACCAAGCACGGCACTGGGTAGGCCGGCACCACAGACTGTGGTGCCGCCACAGAAGTTTGCAAACTCCAATATGAAGAAATGAAATGAAGAAATTCAGCAGGAGATAATGGCATCAGTGTGGACCCCTGTGCCGCAGCCATATGAGGAGGACAGACACCAGGGAGTGGAGTCAATGGCACCGGAGAGGGCGCCACGCAACTCGGAAGTCCCAATCACCCCGCCTGCAGGTCCGAAACGGACAGGCCTGAAAGCCCCAGCGACAGACTACTCGGATCAGGCAGTCAGGACAACCTCCGCACCCACTGCTCCATAAGAACAACCCAATGGTGAAACTGCTCACTGGAGGACCCCCCAACGGGTGGGAAGGGACTCTAGAGTTAAGGATTTTGGTCACCAGGGACAGAAACCGGAGGGGACTCTGGAGGCAGAGACTGGCTTCTACTCCCGGCAACTGATGATCTATGCGCAGGTGTACCAGAAGGTTTCTGGACAGCATAGGTTTAATGACCTGGCTGAGAATGGGATCAGAGCAGTGCAACAGGAGTTTGTGGAGTTGGGAAGGGGCCTTAGACAAGTAGCACACACAGTAACTTTCTCGGAAGTGCTACCTGTCTATGGCATGGATGAGGCTAGGGCATTCCGCACCATGGGATTCAATGACTGGTTGAAAAGCTGGTGCAGAGCTCAGGGAATTGGCTTCATTGGGGACTGGGGCTCCACCTGGAGGGATGCAGGCCTATACAGGTGTGATGGTCTGCATCTATCCTGGAGGGGAACCAGGATCCTAGGTAATAGGTTTAAATGCTTCAGTTACAAGCATTTAAACTAGCCAAGGGGGGAGGCACCGAAGAGGAGAAGGGAAATCCTAGCCCCCCCAAAAATCAGGGTAATTAGTGAGGTAAACACCAAAATAGAGCAGTTGATATGGAGAAGGGCAGGGGTAAATGGAGAAAAAGACAAAGGCATTAGGGACAGGGATGGGGCAAAAAGAAATAAAGCCATAAAAAAATGGAGGGTAATGAGTACCAATGCCCGCAGTCTAGGTAAAAAGCTCCCTGAAATGGTGGCCTTGATGGAAGAGGGATGCCTGGATATTGTGGCAGTCACAGAAACATGGTACACAGAGAACCATGACTGGGATGTCAACATACCAGGGTACACAATCTACAGAAGGGACAGGGAGGGAAGAAGAGGAGGAGGAGGAGGAGTAGCACTCTATGTAAGGGAAGGGATCAAAGCAACAGAACTAAAGGGTAAACAGGGAGGAGAGGAGGCACTGTGGGTCACCCTGGACACTGGAAATGGCTCCACAATCCCGCACAGGGGTTGGATACAGACCATCATCTCAGGGGGAGGAAATGGATAAGGAAATAATAGAAGGCATCCTTGGGATGGCAGAGAAGAAAAAATTACTCACCTTAGTAATGTTGTTTCTTCTAATGGAGTCTTGCTATATTATGACATATGCAGTTTGACACAGCCTTCGAACTGCTCTGGAGGTGAAAGAGTTACCTTTCCATGCCAGGCATGGAATCTTGATCGCGAGCTCAGTTGAGAACTCTGTCTGTTGTTCTTCAAACTCAAACTGTCAGATCTTTACAAGCAAAACTCACTAAGATTCTGTGTGGAAGCTGTAAACCTACACTAGCCAACTGGCTACTAAAATATTAACCATTTTTTGGTCCCAAAACAAAGACTCAAGTCAGGGGATCCAAAAAATAAAAACACAACACCCAAACACCCCAAAAAAAGGGGTGAAAAAACAAGGTGGGCATCTACTAAGTGCCAACACTGCACTGCCCACCCACATCCCAAAAGCAGAGGTTCTGAGGCGGGCAGGCAGGGGGGGAGGTCATAATATAGCAAGACTCCATTAGAAGAAACAACATTACTAAGGTAATTTTTTCTTCAAACAACATGAAGTCTTGCTATATTATGACATATGCAGACTACACAGCAGTACCTCCATGGAGGAGGGACAGAACCTACTTAGGAAATAGGCTCTGAAGCACAGCTGTGCCAAACTGAGCATCACTCCTAGCCTGGATGTCCAGAGAGTAATGCTTGGTGAAAGTGTGAACTGTTTTCCAGGTAGCTGCTTGACATAACTCTATGATAGGGATGTCCCTGGCTGCGCAGCTGTACCTCTGGTAGAGTGAGCCCTCAGGCCTGAAGGGGGAACCTTACCCAGTTTTTGATAAAATTGGATACAAGAGACAATCCACCTGGCAATGGATCTTTTAGTGGCAGGTTTCCCTTTACCAACCTCACCGTAAGTGAGGAATAGTTGGAGGGAGTCAAACCTGTGACCCTTGGTACGCTCTATGTAGTAACTAAGGGCTCTCTTCACATCTAAGCTGTGCAGCCTCCTCTTGCCAGAGGAGGAATGGTCAGTGAAGTAAACTGGAAGAGATATAGATTGATTAAGGTGGAAATCTGAAACCACCTTAGGCAAGAACTTCCTGTTAGTTCTGAGGACCACCTTATCTCTGTGAAAGGAGATAAAATCAGACTCCACTGACAAAGCTTGTAACTCACTTATGCGTCTGGCAGAAGTGATGGCTACCAGAAACACAGATTTCCAAGTCAAGTACTTAAGCTCTGCTGAAGACAAAGGCTCAAAGGGGGGCTGCATAAGCTGAGCAATGCAAACATTAAGATCCCAGGCGGGAGCAGGGTCACTGAATGGAGGGTTGGTGTGAAGCAATCCCTTGAAAAACTTGGAGAATACAGGGTGAGCAGAAAGAGAAGAGTGCTTTCCTGCTGATATAAAAGCAGAGACAGCTGCCAAGTGCACTTTCAGGGTGGCTGGCCTCAGCCCCAAAGTATTTAAGTGGACCATATAATCCAGGACTGTGGGCAAATCAGCAGATTCTGGGGAAACATGCTTTCCAGAGCACCATATGGAAAACCTTTTCCATTTAGAATTATAAGTAGCCCTGGTGGAAGGCTTCCTAGAAGCTTTCAAGATATCGAGTACACCTTGAGAAAGGTGTAGGTCAGCGAACTCTAACTCTTCAACAGCCAGGCCTTGAGGTTGAGAGATTTGATATTCGGGTACCAAACTCTCCCCTGGGCACAGGTTAACAGATTGTGATTCCTGGGAAGACACAGGGGAAGGTGGACTGCTAAGGACAGAAGGAGTGGATACCAGGGCTGTCTGACCCAATCTGGAGCAATCAGAATCATCTTGCAAGGTTGAGATCTGATTTTGACTAGCACCTTGAACAAGAAAGGGAAGGGGGGAAGGCATAGAGAAACTTCCCTTCCCAGTTGAGAAGGAAGGCATCCAGAGGGACTGAGCCCAACACTGGGGGCCTGTAGCAAAAAAGCGGAAGTTGGTGATTGCCTGGGGCTGCAAAAAGATCTATCTGAGGGGTGCCCCACCTGGCAAATACTACCTCCAGTACTAGGGGATCCAGAGCCCATTCGTGATGGCCCTGGGAAATCCTGCTGAGAGCATCTGTCAGGACATTGTCCTTGCCTGGCAGGTGAACTGCCATGAGGGAGGTGTTCAGGGAATAAGCCAGAGACCACAACTTCATTGCCTCGGTGCACAAGGCCGAAGACCGAGTGCCCCCTTGCTTGTTGATGTACCACATTGTAGTGGTGTTGTCTGTTCTGACCTGTACCACTTTGTTCTGAACAGATGCAGAAAAAACCTGAAGTGCTAGAAAAACTGCTCTGAGTTTCAACAGATTGATGTGGAGCAGAGACTCCTGAGGAGACCACAATCCCTGGGTGGTGAGGTTGCCCATGTGAGCTCCCCACCCCAAGAGGGACGCATCTGTAGTAAGGGTCAAGGAGTGAGATTGAGGGATGAAAGGAACCCCTTGTCTCAGATTGCTCTGATCCTGCCACCACTGTAGGGCCTGGATCAGGGTTTGAGTTACTGGGATCAGTTTGGTTAGAGGATCTCTCCTTTGAGACCAGAAGGCTCTCAAATGGAACTGAATGTCCCTCATCTGAAATCTTGCTCCCTGCACTACTGCTGTGGAGGCAGCCATGTGCCCTAGGAGCTGCAGAAAATGCCTTGCTGGTCGAGAGACCTGCAGAGTGAAGGAGGAGGCCAGAGCCACCAAGGTCTTTGCTCTTTCTAGAGGAGGAAAGCTCTGGCCTGCTTTGTGTCCAGTTCTGCGCCTATGAAGGTGAGTAGCTGAACAGGCTCTAGAACTGACTTTGGGAGATTGAGAAGGAAACCTAGAGATGTAAGCAGCTGCTGGGTAACCTGAAGGTGTAATCTGACTTGGTCTGGAGACTGGCCCACTATGAGCCAGTCGTCCAGATAAGGAAAGATGGCAATCTTTTGCCTTCTTAAATGAGCAACTGCTACTGCCAGGCATTTTGTGAATACCCTTGGGGCAGAGGTGAGGCCAAAGGGCATTGCTCTGAACTGGTAATGGCCTGAGGGCAGTTCGAATCTGAGGTACTTTCGGTACGAACATCTGATGAGAACATGGAAGTAGGCATCCTTGAGGTCCAGGGACGCTAGCCAGTCCCCTGGCCTTAGAGAGGGTAAAATAATTCCCAGAGTCACCATTTTGAATTTTGGTTTTAAAAAGTGCTTGTTTAGGTATCTGAGATCCAGGATGGGCCGCCATTCTCTTGTCTTTTTTGGGGTAAGGAAGTACCTGGAGTACAGTCCTTTGCCCTGGTGTAGGGGAGGTACCCTTTCTACAGCTCTGAGAGCCAGGAGGGTAGAGACCTCTGTTTCCAGAGCGAGAGCCTCTGATGGATTTGCAGGTGGAAAGGATCTGGTTCTCATCTCTGGAAATTTTTTGAAGCTGAGAACCAGTCCCTGGCTTACTACTTCCAGGACCCACTTGTCTGATGTTAAAGACTCCCAGTCCTGGACGAAGTAAGCCAGCCTGCCCCCTACAGGTAATGGAGAATCGGTCCTGGCCCTCCCATCAGGGTGCCTGTTTGGCAGGGGCTTTAGGCTGAGGGGTGTGAGCAGGCCTGCTCATACCCCGTCTGCCTCTCCCTCTGAAGAACCCTCTCTGGGCATAGGCTGAAGAGGAGGCCTGGGCTTGTTAAAAAGGTCTGTGAAAGGCCTGCCCTGCCCCTGAAAGCTGCCTCTGAGGAGTGGCCTGTCTTTCCTTGGCCTGTGCACTCCTATAAGTGGTCCTATACTCATCCATTTTCTTCATGTAATTCTCTGTCTGCTCCCCAAACAGAGAGTTACCCACAACAGGAAAATCCATGGCCTTAGCCTGGGTATTCTGTGACAGGCTAGTACACCTGAGCCAAGCCATTCTGCGAAAAGCCACAGATGTAGCCATGACTCTTGAAGATACATCATTAGAGTCCACTGCAGCATGGAATTGCACCTTGGATGCCTCAATACCATCAGCAGCCACCTGCTCCAGCTCCTTGGCAAGCTGGCCAGGGACCTGTTTCGCCAGGGCTATAACAGTATCCCATCTGGATTTCTGGTATCTTGCCACATAGGCCATATAATTTGCCTGTCTGAGTCCCAAGGATGCTGCCATGTACTGTTTCTTTGCCATGGCATCAATCCTTCTGGAGTCCTTGTCAGGGGGGTGTGAAGCCAAGGGAATATTTGCCTTATCACAGGCTGCAGCCTGCACTACCCCAACATGGCTGCATTGTTGTGAAAGGAACTCTGTATTAGGGCCTGACAATGTGCACCTCTTGTCCATTTTTTATCCACAGGAGGTATAGTGTGAGGAACTTTTAAAATTTTTGTCTGTTTCCTAAAAGATTTATGTAAAGGAATAGACAATCTCCTAGACTCTGGGATATCCATCATTTCTACATAGTCAGGCTCCTCCTGTTCATCCACAGCTTCTTCCAAAGGGAGCTGGAGGGTTTCAGCCACTTTCTTATAAAACATAAAATGAGAAGGGGACTCAGAAAGCCTAGGGGGAGACACTCCTGAAGGTCTGTCTGGGGAGATGTCCGGTTCAATGGGCACATCCAGACTTTCAAAATCAAATTCACTCTCTTCATAATCTTCCTCCCCCTCCTCCGGTTCATAAAATTCCTCTATATCATATTCTTGAACCGGTGGCACCGACCGAACCGACCGCTTACCTGATGGTGCCGGTTCGGTCAGAACCGGGGAAAGCAACTAGACAATTATGATTGCTTTGACTATCTCTGCAGCAGTTGGAGAAGGAAATTTTGGCTCCACACCTGCTGATTTTCTAGTCCTTTTTGCTGGGACTGACTCCTCCGAGTCAGCCCTCCGTTAGCCTGAGGAAGTCTCGCCCTGGTCAGAGGGCACTCCCTCCGGTTCGGTTGGCACCGAACCGGGCTGGCCATCCGGGTCAGCGGACTTTTTGGCCTCTCGTTCCCTGAGCCTACCAACTCTTTTATCCAGGGTAGCTGCAGGGAAATTCTTGCAAATCTGGCAGTCTGCATTGAGGTGGTCAAACCCCAGACAATAAACACATGTGGTGTGTGGGTCAGCCTTGGCAAAGGCTTCCCCACAGACACCACAGTGCTGAAATCCAGTGGGCCCGTTTTTTCTTTTGGGTTTCTCAGACATAGTGCCAGCCTAACCAAAAACTTGCCCGTTTACGGCAATCCGCCAAGCAAGACACCCTTATCGGTTCCCAACCGTGTCACGGGTCGTGGAAAAAACCGTAATGAAATCCGTTTTTTTTAGAACTGATAAGAACCGGGAACCGCACTCTAAATGCAATTTAATAAAGTTTAACAACAACCTGATCAGTTCAAACCGAACCGATAATATCGTTTACAAGTTCCACACAGAAATAATGTAAAACCTATTTATTACTTACGATACCACAAACAGAGCTTGAACCGACCGGTTGTGGTTAAATATAGACAAAATGCAGTTTAAAAACTGAGAAATTACATTTTTTAACCTAGAAAATGAACCGAGCAGCAGGAGAAATCTCCAGAGCGACTGTTCAGTGAGGCGGAGTAAAGAATCTGACAGTTTGAGTTTGAAGAACAACAGACAGAGTTCTCAACCGAGCTCGCGCTCAAGATTCCATGCCTGGCATGGAAAGTTAACTCTTTCACCTCCGGAGCAGTTCGAAGGCTGGGTCAAACTGCATATGTCATAATATAGCAAGACTTCATGTTGTTTGAAAGGGAGATATTGCTGATGGGGACCTGAATATGCCAGATGTTGACTGGAGCACCTTTGCTGCAGCCACATCCAAAACGAAGCCATTCGATGCCCTACAGGGGCATGCCTCAGACAGCTAGTTTGGAACCCACTCGGGAAAACAATCTTAGACCTGGTACTCTCAAATGGGGCTGGAGAGAGGATCTCTGATCTTGAAGTGGGTAGCCATCTGGGAACAAGCGACCACCAAACAGTGTGGTTTACGATAAACTTAGCTGTAGAGTCAAGCCACACAAAAGTGAAGGTACTGGACTTCAGGAGGGCTGATTTTGTCAAAATGGGAGAGTGCCTCAGAAAAGCACTAGCAAACAGGCAAGAAGGTGGGGTGGAACAACAATGGGGAAACATCAAAACCACCATCACAGAGGCAACAAGTCTTTGTGTGAAGCAAATAAACAAATCAAAATGAAAGAAAAAAACACTATGGTTCTCAAAAGAAGTGGCAGGGAAGGTAAGGGAAAAAAGATAGCATTCAGGAAGTATAAGGAAACACAGAAGGAGCAGGACAGAGAACTGTACCAGTTAAAGCAGAAGGAAGCGGGTAAGACAGTCAGAATAGCAAAGGTCCAAACCAAGGAAAAGATAGCCAACTCGGTTAAGAAGTGGGATAAAACCTTTTATAGGTACATTAGGGAGAAAAGAAAGACTAAGGCAGGGATACTGAGGCTGAACAAAAGAGGAAGGTGGTTGGGCAGAGAGTGACAGTGAAAAAGCAGCGATACTGAACGAATACTTCTGCTCAGTATTCACAATAGAAAAGCAGGGGGAAATACCTAATAAGGTCAATAGAAGCACTCTAGATGGGAGGGTTGATACTAGTCCTTTCACAGAAGAAAGGGTTCTGAAAGAACTCTTAAAACTGAAGGTGGATAAAGCAATGGGGCCTGATGGGATTCACCCCAGGATTTTAAAAGAACTAAGGGAAGAACTAGTAACACTAATGACTACCCTTTTTAATAAATCATGGGAGGATGGTGTGGTACCTGAGGACTGGAGGAGGGCGGATGTGATTCCCTTTCACAAAAGTGGGAGCAAGACAGAGGCAGGAAACTACAAACCTGTCAGTTTGACCTCAGTGGTAGGGAAAACGATGGAATCACTTCTGAAGGAAAGAACTGTTGAGTACCTAGAGGCCAGTGGGGCACAGGACCCAAGGCAGCTTGGATTCTGACAGCGGAAGGTCATGTCAGACAAATCTAATTGATTTCTTTGACTGGGTGACCAAAGCAGTAGACCAGGGAGGGGCTGTGGACATGGCCTACCTAGACTTTAGCAAGGCATTTGACACATCCGCACAAAAGATTAATAAACAAATTAGCCAGCCTGGGAGTGGGTCCTAGGGTGGTAGCCTTGGTAAAACACTGGTTGGACAACAGGACACAGTGGGTAATAGTAAATGGAGTCCACAGTGAAGAAAGGAGGGTTACTAGTGGGGTACCGCAGGGTTCAGTACTGGGGCCGGTCCTTTTTAATGTCTTTATAAGTGACATTGCAGAGGGACTGGAAGGGAAAGTATGTCTCTTTGCAGATGACACAAAGATCTGCAACAGGGTTGATACACAAGATGGGGTGGAAAGGATGAAAAGGGACTTGGCAAGGTTGGAGAAATGGTCAAATGTATGGCAGCTTAGATTCAATGCAAAGAAGTGCAAAGTAATGCACTTGGGAAACAAAAACCCAGGGGAAGAGTACTCAATGGGGGTGAGATACTGACAACAACAAAAATGAAAAGGGACCTGGGGGTAGTCATATCAGATGACCTAAAGGTGGACCAGCAATGCAAGAAGGCAGTAAGGAGGGCTGGGGGGATGCATAAGAAGAGGCATCACCAGTAGAAAACAGCAAGTTGTTGGCCCTCTGTACAGACAGTTGGAAAGACCACATCTGGAGTACTGTGTACAGTTCTGGAGACCCCATCTCCTCAAAGACATAGACAGGGTGGAGGCTGCCCAAAGGAGGACAACCAAAATGATGCAGGGTCTGCATCAGAAGACATATGAAGAAAGACTAAAGGAACTAAAGCTGTATAGCCTCGAGGAAAGGAGGGAGAGGGGGGACATGATAGAAACTTTAAAATACCTCAAGGCAATCAACAAAGTCCAAGAGGGTAGCATCTTTCAGAAAAAGAGATGTGCAAAAACAAGGGGGCACAATTTGAAGCTAGAGGGGGGATGGCTCAGAGGTAATGTGAGGAAGTATTTCTTCACAGAGAGGGTTGTGGATACATGGAACAGCCTTCCTGAGGAGCTCGTAGAGTCAAAAACAGTGGGGGAATTCAAGAATGCATGGGACAGACATAAGGCAATTCTAGTGGGGGGTAGGAGGAAGTAGGCTGTTGGTTAACTAGGATCAGCAGCTTATCCGTTAGGTAGGGACATGGGCAGACTAGGTGGGCCAAGCGGTCCTTATCTGCCGTCAGATTCTATGTTTCTATGTTATGTTTCTATGTTTAAGGCGATCTCAAGCGGTGCCGCTTTCTTTTCAACCGGGAGGCCAAAGAAGAGCTCAAGGTCGAGCGGTGTCTGAAATGAGACCGCTTCTTTTTGTGCTTCTGGGGGATCATCCATACCGCCGAACACTGGACCATCTGTAGTCAGATCCCCCTCCATGGAGGGCAGCGGACCAGACCCAGCCCGGCTACCTGAACAACTTTTATGCGAAGTCTCCCTACCGTCACCTGCCCCACTCATGGTCGACTCCGTCAATGGAGGGCTGAAGACTTCTTCTGACGAAATATAATAAAATTTAATTGTTTACTTTACTTTCTCTAGAAAATAATAAAACTACTAAAAACTAAATAAAACTGAAGCTGCTGTCATATAGATGAGAAGTTTTGACTCCTGGTGGACAAACAACGTCGTCACTAAAGCACATTCGACGGTGGGAAAAAAGGAACTGAGGCAGTTGGAGGGTTGACGCCGAGCTGGTCTATACGGCGTGAGCCTGGCTCGTGATACCACTTCCTCGTGGCCCTACCTTGGTGCCGGCCCTTCTGAAAAATGTTGGCTCCCGCTGGGTCCTAGCGCCTCTGGCATAGTCCCATCAGTGTGAATGAGTGGTGGAGACTTTGTGTCCAGGAAGATCAGAACACTACTGAAAATGAGATACTGCATCTCAGCTGAGTTATTCTGGGTAAATATATTGCTCAGGTGTGTAAAAACAGGACCATACAGCAGAACCTCCCTGAAAAGGAGATATTGCACCTAAAATGATTTGTCCTAGAAATATACATTATAAAAGCAGGATCAGACTTAAAATGAGATATCACATTTCGCCTCTACTATCCTGGGTAAATGCAGTATAAAATTATGTAAAATCAGGAAACCACTGCAAATGACAGATTATATCTTATCTGCTATATCTTGGGTAAATATATAGCAAAAATGTGTACAAGCAAGACCCAATACAACAGCAATGCAAGAGGTAAACGTTTGGCATTGACAAATGCTTGTCTTTTCTAGGGGCGTACCAGTGACATTTTTTCTTTGTATTTCTGTTTCGCAGGCACCATTTCCAGCACCTGCCCTGAGGTTCTTTTATTTTTATGTATGTATGCATACATGTATGTTATTATTTTTATTTTAGCCATCACTGGATTCAGGGTTCACTCCCTTCGGACACCCTGTATCTGATCCATCATTCATTACTATGCTTCTCATGTGGCTTTGCAGCTTTCTAGTTTTCTTCTCTGGCCCCTTTTACTGGGACTGCTGCTATACAGTTATACAGGGTGGATACCCCAGGGGGAGTGGAGAAAATAAAGGCTGACAATATGGGCCTAGAAAAGTGGTCAAAAACATGACAACTTAATTTCAGTGCTAAGAAGTGCAAAGTCATGCACACTGAAAAGACACACCCAGGAGGGGAATACTACCTAGGACGAGAAAAACTGGAATCTTTCACACAGGAAAGCATCCCCTCCAAGTCTCACACATTTTGCGGGAGTCTACCGCATTCTAACATCACTGTCAGATCTCCCGCAGGCATAAAATCAAGGCACCCTACTGTGCTGGAGATCAGCACCTCCCGCCAGTTTTTACCGTTCTGCGTCCTGTGGATATTGCAAGCTGCATTGCATAGCCGCTGAATAAAGTCATGCGAAATCCCAGTGGTACAGTAGCTCATGCGGCATTACCAGAGCTGGCTGATTGGGTCTAAAGGTTTAGAGCCGCCCACCAGTAGCGGCAGTCTGATTGGCATGTATGCCCAGCACGAGCTACAGTGCCAGGGAATTGCCGGGTGTGTGGTGTGATGTCACAGCTCTTAAGATGTTTCAAAATACAGTATTGCCGCAGACGGTAATTAGTTGAGTTACCTCCACTGTCTCAGCTTTGACAATTGCCGTGAAAACTTCTCTTCAGGGTTACTGAGTATAGTGGCAGTCATAAACTGTTTGGTTTCGGCTCATCGTCAGTCAGCCCAAGCGGCTGCTTTAAACAATAAATATTTAATTTGCTGTCAAAGACCTCATATCTCCCTCTCAGTCTGTCTCTGCTGGTGGGTAAATTAAAGATCAGACGTCTGATGTGATTTTCAGAAAAAGACGTAGTTGGGCTTATATAAAGGAATTTTGTGCCATGTTTACCTACCAAAATTTAGGCAGTTTGGTTCTACTTAGCAAGTTACTTCAGTTTTGCTTGTTTTGTTTACAGTGTGGTTCTTACATGACAGCAGTCTGACAATGAGAGTCAGAAGCACCTAAAATAAAAACTGTCACTTTCTTCCTCGTATTTCCGGCTATTACAGTCACTTACAGTCAATCTTTCTGCTACTAACCTTGCTTTATGTTATTATTTATAGTTGTCCTGAACGAGGGATTTTGCAGAGTTCTAAATAATCTCTGTCAGCTCCCCCCGTTGTCATCCTCTGGAGATCATCCTGTCACTTCAGCTTCTCAAACTTTCATTTAATGTGTTCTCTCACTGTACCGAAGTGTACTCATTTTTTAAGATTTATCATTAATTGGTGTAAGTGTAATGATTATGTGCTTTTGCCCTGATCTTCATGACTGCCACATAAGTTCTTGATTGTTGTGTTTGTTTTTTTGTTAAAAAAAAACAAAAAAAACCTTCAGTTTTTCTGCTACTACCCGATCTTGAGGTGCAGAAGATTCAGAGAATCTCAAGTACATCAAAAGCATATTTCAACAAAATTAGGCATAAGACAAATGCAGTAGTCCCCTAAGATGATGACTTTTAGATTTAGGGTAGTGTCAGTGACATACATCTGACTATTTGTGAATAGATGGTTGGCATTTTTTGTAATAATTAAAGTGCACCCGTAAGGTTTTCAGATACATAGACATATAGAAATGTGATGGCAGAAAAGGACCGCTAGGCCCACCTAGCCTGCCCACTTATCTAGCTATCTGCTAGGATATGCCCTTCCCACTCACCTGCCCCTCCCACACCCTCAATAATCCCTTATGTCTGTCCCATGCTCTTTAGAAGCCTTCCTCTGTTGTTTCTCCAATCAACTCCTCTGGGAGCCTAATCCACTTATCCACCACCCTCTCTATGAAATAGTACTTCCTAATGTTACCCTTGAACTGTCCCCCCTCAATCTGTAACCCATGCCCCCTTGTCCTCTGATTCTCTTTCAGCTGGAAGATGCTTCCCACTGGCACCTGGTTTATACCCGTTAGATACTTGAAGGTCTCAATCATGTCCCCCCTCCCCCTCCTCTGTTCCAGGGAGTACATGTTCAACTACCCTAACCTTTCCTCGTAGGACAGGTGGCTGAGCCCCTTAACCATCTTTGTTGCCCTCCTCTGAACTCGCTCCAGCCTCCCCGCATCCTTCCTGAGATATGGCCTCCAGAACTGGACTCCATACTCCAATTGTGGCCTAACTAGATTGGTGTACAAGGGTACTATGACCTCCCTCCTCCTACTGGTAATCCCCCATCTGCTGCAGCCCAGCATTTTGCTGCCCCTAGCCACTGTTCCCTTGTAGTGCTTTTCCACCTTCAGGCCCCTCAATATAGTGAAGCCTAGGTCCCTTTCCTGTTCTGTTACTTTCAGGTCTTGGCCCCCCCATACAGTACCCCGCCTTCTGGTTTCTGTATTCAAGATGCATGATCTTACACGTGTCCATGTTAAATGAAAGCTTCCACGTCCTTAACCATGCCTTGAGCCTCCCTGGATCCCTTTGCATTCTTTCTACACTTCCTGAGTGTCCACCATATTACAGACTTTAATATTGTCTGCAAACAGACTCACATCCCCTTCAAGGCCATCCACGATGTCCCCAATGAATAGCTTGAACAGTAGCAGCCCTAACACTGACCCCTGGTGACCATGCCCTCTCCTGATCCCACCCATGTACAATGACTTTCTGTCTCCTGCCCCCGTTCTCAGCTTTTTTACTTATTCTTCTAGGTTGTGACTCTGTTAAATTCTGCGAACTCTGGAAGTGGAATTTTTTTTTTTTTGGTTAAAAAGAATAGCTTTCATAATATTTCATAATCTGTGCACAGGTATTGTAATTCACTGATCCTTCTGGCTGAAGTAACAGCAACCAGAAACATAGTTTTCCAAGTGATATACTTCAAATCTGCAGTTGCCATGGACTCAAATGGGGCATCCATGAGCTTGGCAATGTAGATATTCAGATTCCAGGCTGAGACCGGTTTCCTCAGGGGAGGGTGTAGAAGGTCGAGGCCTGTAAATTATTTCCCGAAGACTGGATGAGAGGCCATGGATCTCTCTACTAGCTGACAGGTAAGCTGAGACTGAAGCCAAGTGAACCTTGAGGGTCGAAGGCTTCAGGCCTAGGGAATGTAGGTGTGTCAGGTAATCCAGGAGAATAGCCAAGTCAGCCCTGGAGGGGTCAGTACCCTTACCTGCACACCATATGGAGAACCTCTCCCACTTAGAAGAATATGTTTTCTTAGCGGAAGGTTTGCTGAAACCCCTAAGCACTGTCAGCACCTGTTCTGACAGTTTAAGGTTAGCAAATTCGAAGTCTTCAAGAGCCAGGCCTTGAGCCTCAGTGATCTGAGGTTGGGATATGGGATCCTGCCCTGAGAGGAGGTCAGCAGATTGTGCCTCCTGGGGAAGTGAATTGGGGGAACTACTGATAGAGTCAGCCAAAGTGAGTACCAGGGTTGTCTCGCCCAATCTGGTGCCACCAGTATCATTGTTGCGGGTTGGGACCTCAATTTCAGCAGGGTCCTGAATATCATTAGAAAAGGAGGGAACTCATACAGAAACTTCCATGTCCAGTCCAGGGCCATCGCATCTAGGGGAAGTGTGCCCCTGAGAGGGGGCCTGCAACAGTACATTCGTAACTTGTGATTTTCTACAGAGGCAAAAAGATCCACCTCTGGAGTGTCCCACCTCCTGAAGATTGTAATGAGTATCTGGGGATTCAGGCACCACTCGTGGTGGTCCTGACTTATCCTGCTGAGGGAATCTGCCAGTACATTGTCCTCCCTGGAAGGTGTATGGCTGATAAGGATACTTTCATGGAGTATGCCAAGGACCACAGCCTCACTGCTTCTGTGCACAGTGGGGCTGACCTGGTTCCTCCATGTTTGTTGATGTAGTACATAGTTGTGGTGTTGTCTGTTCTGACGTTCACCACCTTGTTTTGAAGATGTGGGGCAAATGCCTGTAGAGCTAAGTAAACTGCCCTGAGCTCAAGCAAATTTATGTGCAACAGGGACTCTTGAGGAGACCATGTGCCACTTGCTGTCTGGTCCAACATGTGTGCTCCCCAACCTAAAAGAGAGGCATCTGTTGTGAGAATTAAGGAAGGCTGTTCCTTTAGAAAAGGTACACCTGCCCGAAGGTTGTGCTCGTCCAGCCACCACTGCAGAGCCTGTAATAGGCTGTGGGTGACTGGAACCAGTTTGGACAGTGAGTCTGTCCTTTGTGACCAGTACTGTCTCAGGTGAAACTGGATATCTCTCATTTGAAACCTGGAACCTAGCACCCCTGAGTTAGCAGCTGCCATGTGACCCAGCAGCCTGAGGAATTCTCTGGCTGGTTTGGGTCTTCCCGGCACAAATGAGTTTGCAATCTGCAGAATGTTGTTTACCCTGTCCTGTGGCAGAAAGGCTCTACCTAGGCTGGTATCCAGTTCTGCGCCAATGAATTCCAGTACTTGGACTGGTATTTGCTGAGACTTCTGTTCATTTATTAGAAAACCCAGGGATTCCAGAGTAGATTTTGCTAGTGCTAGGGAGTGCTCTGCATGCTGCAGAGATTGACCCACTACTAACCAGTCATCCAGGTAGGGAAAGACTGTTACCCCGTTTTCTCAAAAACTCTACCACTACGGCCAGGCACTTTGTGAAGGCCCTTGGTGCAGGAGTTAGGCCAAATGGAAATGCTGCAAACTGATAGTGGCCTGATGCCATCCTGAATCTCAGGTATTTTCTGTGAGATGGTCTGATAGGGATGTGAAAGTAAGCATCCCTTAGGTCTAGGGAGGCTAGCAAGTCTCCCTTTTGTAATGTGGGAATGATTATTGAAAAAGTGACCATTTTGAATTTTGGCTTCAAAATGTGTCTGTTTAGCAGTCTTAGATCTAGATAAGGTTGCCAATCCCCATTTTTCTTCCTTGTGATGAAGTATGTGGAGTAAAAGCCTTTGCCCTTTTGGTTTAGGGGCACTGGCTCCACTGCTTTGATTGCCAGAAGATGTTTTACCTCTGCTTCCAGTAAGATTCTGTCTGCAGATGTAAATGGTGCAAAGGTTCTTGTTCTCAGCTTGGGAAATTATCTGAAGCTGAGTGCCAGACCCTGGCTCACTACCTCCAGGACCCACTTGTCTGTGGTGATGGTATGCCAAGCCTGGAGGTAGTGAGCCAGTCTGCCACCCACTAGTGGTTCTACAGTAGGGGATGCGACCTGTACCAGCCTGTCAGGGGTTCTGTGTGGGCTGTGCCTGAATCTGAGGGGAGGGAGAAGCCCTTCTCATAGATCTCCTACCCCTTCCTCTGAAATAGCCTCTAGGCTGCTGTTGTGGCTGAGAGGCCAGCGCTTGGACAAAAGGTTTAGGATAAAATCCCCTGCCCCTGCCTCCCCTAGTCTGGGGTCTATAGGAAGTAGAAGGTCTGTCCTTCGAATTACTTTGATAGGTAGATTTGTATTCCTTTACCTTTTTCATATAGGCCTCAGTTTTATCACCAAACAATGAATTATTTTCAACAAGGAAATCCATTACTTTGGTCTTGGTATCCGCGGTGAGGTTGGTGGCTCTGAGCCATGCAACTCTCCTAAGGGAGACAGCAAATGCCATTAGCCTGGCTGCAGTGCCGTTGGCATCCACTGCCATATGGAACTGGTATTTGGTGGCATCAAGTGAAGCTCTTGCTGTATCTTGCAGGTCAACTGCCACTTCACCTGGCACCTTGTCAGCCAGAGCTGACACTGTATTCCAGAGTGCCTTCTGCTACTGCACTCCATATGCCATGTAGTTGGTTTGCCTGACTATTAAAGAGGCAGCCATGTAGCCCTTTTTTCCCATGGCATCCATTTTTCATGAATCTTTATCTGGAGGATGTGTAGCCAGGGGTATCCTGGCCTTGTTGCAGGCAGCAGCCTGAACCACCCCTTCAGGGTCAGGGTGATTAAACAAAAAAACAGTTGTAGTTCTGTCTAGCTGATACTTTTTGTCAACTTTTTTATCTATCCCAATGATACAAGTTGGGGTTTGGAATATCTGCAATGCTGCCTTTTTCAGGGTCTTATGCATTGGAAGCAGAAGGCATTTTGTGGGGGTTAGACCCATCATATCGAGGAACTCTGCTTCCTCCAAATCCTCTTCAGTTTCCCAAAGAGGAAGATTAAGGGTCTCTACCATGCTTTTTACAAAAGCACAGTGAGAGGAGTAATCTTCTGGACCCCTACGAGGAGATCCAAACTCCTGTTCTGAGGAAACCTCATGATCTATTGGTTCCCCTACAAAATCCTCCTGATCCTCCTCACCATAAATATCTTGAGGTTCCTGAGGGGCATGAACCAATGCAGCCAGTGTAGGAACTGGGACTGAAGCCCGCAGGGCTTGTAAGACCTTAGCAATGTCCTCAGCCGAGGGTATATTATGTTTGTCTGCTGGAAGTTCCTTAGCCTTCATGGCCAGAGGCTCAGCGACATGCTTTTCTTTGCATTTTTTCTTTAGTGAGACAGACTCAGCCACTGTCTCCACATCCCTTTTTGACTTACCTTGTTCAGATTTTTCTGAACTCTTGTCAGGGTCCTTAGCTTTGCCTCCATCCTTTTTAGGGATAGAGGTAAATGCACTATTATCAGTAGCAGTAGCAGAAGCCATCTCCTCTAACTTTTTAGCCCTTTTTCTTAAAGTTTTAGGATAAAAAGTCTTGAAATCTCACAGTTAGCAAAAATATGGCTGGTACCCAAACAGGAAATACAAAGGGAATGTCTGTCTGCTTTTGTTATAATCTGCCCACAAGCATACCTCTCAACTGTATCACATTACGAAGACCGTTCCTCATTTTACTTCACAAAAGCTCCCTGTTCCACATTGTAAGGACTTGTCCCACATTCAGTATTAACATTTTAAAGCAAAAATCTGTAGTAAATTATGCAAAAAATATATCAATTAATAACAGACTTTCTGAACATAAATGCAAACATTTTAACAGTGTTCTGAGCTTCTTAGGTAAACATTTGCTTAAGTGTTCTACATGTTGCTAATTTGTTCTACATTCTGAGAGGCAATGTTCCACATTTGGGGGACAAAAGGTTGAGAGGTATGCCCACAAGACTCACAATATTTAAACCCAGTGGGTCCTGTGCATTTTTAGACTTGTCTAAATGGACCTCTGACATTGAGTAAGACAGTAAAAACCAATCGCAAACTTTTATTAATACCTTGGAACCGGAGGTTTCAAAAATAAACAACTGCTAACGGTTCCTGGAACCAAGCAGTACTCAGTTCCCGAAAAGAAAAGCAACCAAGAATTACACTAAATTTAAATAAAAAATAAAGTGGTCAAAGGAACTGACCGCAAATATAAACTTTATATAATAAAGCTGAGGTAAACCTCGCCAAAAGACGCGGAGCCCCCCAGTTCCAAGGAACCGTGAGGGAACCGCCAATAAAACAAAAAACTACTACAACTATCAAATACACTAAATTCCAAAGCAGCAATTTAAAATTAAACTTAAAACGGGTACTTACCTAACAGATAATTTATTCTGAAGACAGTTCAAGGAGAGCTTTCTGGGATGTCCTTACTAGGCAGTCGGAGTAAAGAATCTGAAGCACTCAGAGTGCAGCAGTTGCTAGAGCAGCAATTTAAAACGGGCATAAGCCAATTGAGAGTTCCATCATTTGCATATAATTCCATCTCTCTGGGCAGTTCAACACAGGAGGCTGACTGCATCAGTTTAATCGTAATGAGGGATTCCTGGGGCTAGAAAGAGAGGTCACCATGCCACTCTATAGAACACTTGTAAGGCCGCACCTGGAGTACGGCATCCAGTTCTGGAGACCACACCTTAAAGAAGATATCAACAGGCTGGAAACAGTGCAGAGGAGAGCAACAAAAATGATACAAGGCTTGCACAACAAATCCTATGAAGAACGCATGTGGAACTTAAACATGTATTCCCCGAACAGCAGCGTGAGAGAGGGGACATGATAGAGACCTTCAAGTTCCAGAAGGGTATAAACAAAGTATAGGTACAGGACCTGTTCCAAACAAACAAAAACTCAAGAACAAGGGGGCACAATATGCAATTGGGGGGGCAATTCAGAGGTAACACATGTAGATTCTTCTTTACTGAGAGGGTGGTGGATTCTTGGAACTCACTTCCAAAGGAAGTGGTGGAGGAAGAGACAGTGGGATCCTTTGAAAATGCATGGGATCAGTTCAGGGGCAGCTAAGGGGAGGGGAGTATGCTCACGGGCAGACTAAATGGGCCAGATGGGCCCCTTCTGCTGTCACTTTCTATGTTTCAATGTACAGGAGGAAATGGGCCCTTCTGATGTGTGGTTTCCACCATCACAGGGAACTTCCTCAGAGCCTTCGTTTTTGTTGATTGTTTGTTTACAGAGACAGACTGTTCATACTGTTTATTATTTATTTAGCCCTTTTTCAAGATTTCAGGACAAAAACATAAATCAGATTGCAACAATAAGTTTATGTGGACCCAGGAATTTAACAGGGCTCATGGCAGTCTGCCTTTGCCAGGAGCTTAAATCAATTTACAGTATTTTAAAACCTGAAGGTCTTGTCATTAATTCCTCAGGTCACTCAAATGTCAAGTTTGTAAGGACCTGAGATTAAAAAACGAAAAAAAAGGATTCCCAAGTGAAGAAATTCCCCTTTCTAGTGCCTATAGCAGTAAAAGAAGCGCTAGTAGTAAAAAACTGGGGCAAAGTTCAAATCATGGTTCCTGAAACAGGAACCTATCAATTTAGGTCAACAGGCACTGGAAAGTGAATGTAGTCCTGTCCTGAGTTAATAAAACAGTTAAAAACTAAACCACTAGGCTAAAACTTAAAAAGAAAATAGCGGGGTTTAGCTAAGAGTGTCCTGAAACAAGTTTAAAAATAGCCAGGGTGTTCTCTGGTTCCTGGGAATCAATCTGGAACCAGAGACACTGAACCATCACTAAATAACACCCTAACCAATGCAGCATACAAGTAAAAGATCAAAATACACTTTTAAAATGTTAAAAGAAAATAAGAAAACATTTGGAGACCTCAGATACTGGAGTTACACTCAGGGCGACTGCCCTCTCTAGGCAAATAATCAAATCTGAGGTAACTGTCAAGAGTGGGCTGTGGATGTAGAGTATGAACCAAATTCCAAAATTAGAATAAGGTTTCACCTCCAGGGCATCTGTCTCCATGGAGCTAGATGCAAAAGGGTAAATCATGAGGGAAGGACTCCTTGGGTTAGAAAAACAGTATTGTATGTTCATATGTAAGTATGTATTCTCTGAAATAATTCTTAATGGCTGAGCTGCAAGTTTTCATTACAAAAAATTAAGATTCGGACCCCAACAGTTACAAAGTTAGACCTTTCAAAAGATAATTTCACTAAAATGTGATAATTTTGGAGCTGTTACAGCTAGAGACTTTTTTTTTGTAAATGAGAGTTTGGAGTCAGCTAAGTAGATATACCAATAAGATATTACTACAGCAACTATGTATCAATATAAAAAGTAAAATGTTTCATATCACTATATACAATATTAAATGGTTCAACAAATTTTTAAATACCTGTCATTTTTAATAACACATTTTGTCGACATGTATAGATATTTAGCTACATAGGAAAACAGTATCTTTAGGATCTACATCTACATATGGTGATCAGATTCCAGGCTTTCATTTCAAAAACGACAATTTCTATGATTAACAGTTCAAATGTTATAGCTTTCACAATGTAATTTCAAGCATTATAAAATACATAAAAGGTTATTTTTAGATATGGTCAGAAGTTGCTACTGGTTGTTCTGTCTAAGAATAAATACATTCTTTTCTAGGTCATTATTTATTTTTTTCTTAAAAGGATTTGTTTATTGCTAAAATTCTAATTGTTTTGCTGTGTATGAGTATTTCAGGCTATTAACATAACTCTTTTAGGTTACTGTTAGACAAACAGATTGTTTCATTTTCAGCCATTGTTTTGCAATGAAAAAATGCAACCCCTAGAGTACTTCATATTATTAAATTAAAACGTGTTTTTAATTAATGCTTTTCTAATTGTTTCATTATACATGAAGGCTTCCAGTAATTGCTTAACCCTTAAAAATGTGGGTCAACCAACAAGAACTCTCCATTTCCAGCAACTGTCCTGTAATGTAAATCATAGCCCCTGATACAGCTGCAACTTAGGCACCCCTTAGTACTGAGTTTCCCTGTTGTAAGGTCTTGTAGGAAAGGGCCCCTAGTGTCAAATCATATTTAGTGGAACTCTTTTGTGGTGTGATCCAATGGGCCCAATATAAACTTCATAATAACAGAAGTTTCATTTAAACAAAGTTCAAGTCAAAACAAATCAGGGTTTTACTGGCAATCTGCCAAGTGAAGACTTGCGTTCATACAGTGGAGTTCATCAAAAGACAATGAACTAATCGTATTAAAAGTGTGATAAAGCATTGTGAACCACAGTTGTGTGCCACACTTTCTTGGTGACCCATCCCCCCAAACAAAATAAACAACTGGAGTTGGAAATCACTGCAAACTCCTGTGCTGGCCAATAGCCCAGTCCCTATAGAAGGACCACTTGCCATGCTGATGACCTAGCTTCAGAATCTGATCCCAGGACATAGCTGCATATCCACAAGAGGCAGTTCAAGCATGCCACTGAATAATCTCCACTTCTAGGGAAGGTGTCGCAGGGACTGCTCACTTCCCCACTATCCCCAGCGCATTTTAGGAGTTTACATGAGCAGAGTCAGGTTGTGCTGCTTGGTGCTGCACCCTCCCATTCCGTTATGAGGGGTGGACAACAGGGACTGAGTGAACAGGAAAAAAAGGAGTGGAAGGTTCAGTGGAAGATGCCCCTGTACCCCACATCCCCAACTGGGCAACCCAGAGCCTGGAGCCTTGTGTCTCTTCCTCCTCCTCCACCCTTTCAGATTAGTGCCATCCCATCCTCACCCAATAGCCTGATGGGAGACACAGCTGGAGAGGGTAAGCTCTAGAGGATTTAGTGGCAGAGTCAGGTATTGCAAAATGTCAGCCTAGAGGCTGACCCTCTAGTGGGAGAGGCTCCAGGGCTTGCTTGCACCCTCCTCTGCCTCCTTTCAATTAACAGCAAAAATAAAACTTTAAACTCCTGCCAAAATCAGCACCACTGTTCCACCAACCAGACTGGTGCCCTCCTTTTCAGTTTCACTCCTGTGGTTTATTATTACAGATCGAGGCAGTGCTCCTGAACAACTGGAAAGCTCCTTTTCTCCGAGCGGAAGACACTCTTATTCTGAGAAGAGTGTCTCACATGCAGCTGCCCTGAAAATTGACACATTTTGAGCTTTTTTTTAATTTCAATATATTATTGATCAAACTCAAAGATATATAAATACAGCCACCTAGATCACTCTTACGGTTGTAAGGGTGGTTTCACTTACATTGATAGAGTATTTGAACCGCTTACCTTTGGGTTGCGGTTCTCATACCCTAAGAATGCATGTTAAACCACTCTTACAAACATAAGATAGGATTTGGTGGCTTTATTAACATGTCCAATATCACAAAAGAAAGAGTTACTTACCTGTTACTGTTGTTTCTAAGTCGTATACTATCTGGGTCACACTTCTGCATGAGTCAGATTCAAAATCGTCAACATTACAGGGCACAAAGTAGCCCCACACTAGTAGCAGAAGTGGGGCTCAGATATGACTGGACTTCTCTGCATTTATTTTTCACTTGTCATTTCAGTGGGCGGTGTCCAGTGTTTTGAGCCCAGACAGTATATTCCTTGTATCTCAGAGCTGACTGGCCAATATTCTTGCAAGTCATTTCAATTACCGATGACAAATCACAATATACAGTACAGGGCAGTTTCTTCTTCATGGGGGAAGGGGTTCTCAGTGCCAAAATGAAGAAAAATTTTAATTACGTACTTATTGTAATTCTTGATCTTCTAAGAATATCTTTACCATTGACTCAAAGTAAAGGGTCTTAGCCAGAAGTACTAGGACCCAGTGGGAGCCAGAACTTTTCAAATACAGGTAGCTGGCTCTGAGGTAAGCAGTGTGCATGCATCGCTCTGCAACTGAGTGCAGATGGCCACTCATTTACATCAACGCCAGCCCCCAAGCCACCTCAGTACCTTTTTTTTCTACCAAGGAGGGGCAGCATAACCTAACAAGTACTTATGCACTTAACCTAAGGCCATAAGGTAGCCCTGGTGACCCCTGTAAGAAGGGCCACCAAATCCTGTAACTGTCTCACAGCCCAAACCAAGAATAAAGGGGTGAAGACCAACACAACCATACTGGAGGATGGCAGGCGGGTGTGTGAGTTAACGGTGAAGATATTCTTAGAAAATCAAGAATTACAGTGAGTACGCAATTTTAATATCTTCCAGGAATCAGTCTTCATCACTGATTCCCATTAGTGGGTCAGAGTACCAAGCTCAGACAAAGTCCCCCAGATTAGGGTGGCTGGAGCCGAGGCCTAACTCAGTATAGTAATCCAGTCAGGATTGTTCTGTTGAAGGTGGCATGTTGGCTGGTATGGACATCCAGGGCACAGTGTTTAGTAAAAGTGTGCACCATGCTCCATGTTGCAGCTCTGCAAATTTCCAACAGGCACAGAGTGAATCTCTGCCAGGGACGTGGCAACTGTTCTGGTGGAGTGGGCATTAACCTTGCCCTCCAGTTTAACCTGAGCCATGGCATAGCAGTGGTGAAGACAATTCACAAGCCAGGCAGAAATGCACTTGACTGTAACAGGCTGTGCTGTGTGATCAGGATCAAAAGAGAAAAAGAGCTGTTTGGATTGCCTGAAGTCGTTAGCTCTGTCTAGATAAAAGCTAAAGACACTCAATGTCCAGAGAGTGGAGAGATCACTCTCCTTCATTCTGGAAGTTGGCACACTAGGTAGGCAGGACTAAGGTCTTGTTAAGATGGAACTCTGATACCACTTTTCGGCAGAAACTGGAGGTGTGTACAGAGAACCACCTTATCTTTATGGAAAACAGTATAAGGATCTGTGACCAAAGCATGGATTTCAGATACTCCGTGAACAGAGGTGACAGCACCAGAAATGCTGCTTTCCAAGTTAGAAACTTCAGTGCCTGGTGGCACTGAGGGTTAAGGCGCTGGACGCCACACCTCGCTCCACGCTGGCAACCCGGGTTCGGTAAACGAGCCCAGGTCATCGGGGGTCGGCAGGGGAGGACTGGGATTGAGCATCCGATGACAGCTCTCCCAGTCCTGGGGAAACGGGGTGGGTGCATGCCATGTTCTAGTTGTCCCTGGGGACACCTGGAGTTACTGCAGAAGCGCGGGTACCAAATTGAGGGGGGGTAGCACGTCAGTGCACGGATGTCATTGTACATCCGTGCTCCCATCGGGGAATAGTACAGGGGAAAATGGCAGCACTAGTCCGCGGCAGCTTGATGGCCGCAAGCTTCACCGGCTGACGATGCCTGGATGGTGTGTGTCAGTACTGGATCCTCACTGGGTGTGGAGGTGTAGGGGGGGAGCCTCTCTCGATGGTGTAGTTGCCTCTGCCAGCTAGGCACGACAGCTTTGGGGTCAGTGGTGGAGAAGCGGTGGCTGGATATGAGCAGGACAGTGGCTGCAGATGAAAAAAACCATTACGTGATTAAAAAAAAAAAAGTTAAAAACTTCAAGCCATACATTGCAAGGAGTTCAGGGGGCTTGTGAGTGAGCATACCTTGCACAAGGTTGATACAACAACAGCCGGTGGTTTCCTGATGGGAGGCCTTGTGTTTAAAATGCTCTTCAGGAACCTCTTGAAAAATATCAGTTGTGCCAGTCTGAGGGTACTGAACGACTTTTGGTATGCTGAAATAGCACACAGGTGGACCTTTACTGTGGAATAATGTAGACCAGCATCAACAAGGTCCAGTAGGTACTCCAAAACCTTGTCAGGTGGGCACTTTAAGGGGTCCATGCGGGTTTTGGAGCACCAAATGGAAAATCTTTTCCGTTTGACTGTGTATGGTTTCAAAGTGGAAGACTCATACGCAGCCCAAAGTATTTCAAAGATCCTCTGAGATGTCTTCACTTCTATCTCTTCAGGAGCCAGGCCTGAAGGTGAAGGGAGCATAGGTTGGGATGGACCAGGTGATCCTGTGTCAATAACTCTGTCCTGAATGGTAGAATCCCTGGTTTGCTGAAAGTCTGTTCAACAGAGAAAACTATATCTGTCGAGGCCAGCAGGGGATCACTAATATCATCCTGCCTCCTAGCACCTCCAATTTGAGCAATACTCTCTGAACAAGAGGGACTGGAAAGAATGCATACAGAAACAGATTTTGCCATTGCAGTCTGAATGCATCCTGACAGAAGGTGCCATGACCTGGATTTCTACAGCAGAATCAAGGTAGTTTGGCGTTAAGTGGGGATGTAAAAAGGTTCATATCTGGAGTACCCCACTTGTCAAATAGCAATCTTTCAACATCTGGAGCGAGTGGCCACTCGAGAGGCAGCCCCTGTTCAACTTAAACTCGTCTGCCAGAGTGTTCTAGATTCATTGCAGATTGCTTGGAGTAGGATCCCCTGTTCCAGGCACCATTCCCACACTCTCATCACCTCCCTGCAGACAGGGTAAGAGTGTGCTCCTCCTTGTTTGTTGATGTAGTACAAGACAGACATGTCTGTTTGGAGAAGGACTGTTTTGCGGCTGACTAGGTCAACTAGGGCTTTCAGTTCATGCAAAATAGCTCGCATCTCCAACACACTGATGTGGAGATGAGGCTCTGATGGGTCCCAGACACACTGTATTTAGAGAACCTGGGAGTGGGCCCCTCAGCCCAACAGGAAAGCATCTGTGAAGAGTCAGCTTAGGCTGCAGTTGGGAGAAGGAGAAACCCTGGAGGAGGTTGTCCTCCAGTGACTAGTATGTGAGAGACTGAACCAACGGCTTGGTCAAATGAATGGAGTAAGTCTGAGCGTGTGATGCCTGTGATCACTGTGCACCCTGTATCCACTGGGTTGTCTTCATGTGCAGACATGCCAGGGTCACTGTGAACACTAAGGAGTCTATCAGACCCAGCATTATGTTGCATGGAGTGGGCTTGCACAATTTTGCACTCCATGATGTAACATGCCATCTGTAGAAATGCTTGTTGTCTGCTCTCTGGAAAAAAAAGCCCGAGCCTGGGTTGTATTTAGAAGAGCTCCTATGAACAGCAGTTGCTGGAAGGGTTGTAGCTGAGACTTTTCGAGATTCAGCAAGACCCATATAGAAGTTAGGAACTGAGAAGCAATGGCTACTGCCTGTTCCATCTCCTGTCTAGACGGACTTGAAATTAGCCAATTGTGCAAGTACGGAAAGACTTGGAGTCCAAACTTCCTCGGGTGCACAGTGAGCACTGCAAAGCACTTTGTAATGACTCAATGCACTGAGGAAAGCCCAAAGGGCAGGACTCTGAATTGGTAATGCTGTACCAGCACTATGAAACTGAGGTATATGTGGTGGTTGAGGTACACCAGAAAGTGCTGATATGCATCCTGCATATCCAGGGATGCTAGCCAGACCTGATTTTTCAGGTAAGGTAGCAGGGAGCCCAGAGAAATCAATCAATCAATCAATCAATATTTATTTTACCAGGTGAAGCACCATTGAGCAAGCTCATTTCCAAGGTGGGCCTGGGCATAGAGAAATGACATCCAATACATAAGAGGTATACATATGCATATACAGATACAGCAGTACTGCTCCTAGTAAGGGGCAGCACAAATGTAACAGCGATTAAAATACAGGCTGTACATAAGGTAGAAAATCAAACAGGATACGTGTGATGCAGCATATAACATATACAAAGCTATATACAAGCTAGATAGGCAAGATATAGTAGAGTCACACATAAATGTTTGTATTGGACAATACGTTTATATACCCTGTAATGTTAGTATAGGACAATACGTTATATACCCTGAGAGAGTGTGGAGAAGCCAAGGCAAATTAGAGCCTAGGAAAAAGCAGGAGGTGGAAGCCTGGGATGGAATGCTTTAAGTAGTGCATGTAGGAAATAGAAGTTGATCACAAGGTTCAGAACCTGACAGAGCACGTCAGGAGTAGCACTTACAACGTTCAGAGAAAAGTCTCGCATAAAGGAGTTTGAATTTGGGGACTTTTATGGGAATTGCTAGTTTTAGAGTTATTTGAAGCTTGTTTCATAACTGGGGTAGTGCGAAGCTAAGGGATGATCTGCCAAAGTGGGTTTTGATCTTCGGTAACATTAGGGAGATATAAGAATGGCTTCTCAGGGCATAGTTGCCCGGGACACATAGGGGCAGACAGTCAGAGATGTACTGGGGCAACATCTTGGCAAGTGCTCTGTAGGTCCAAAGGACAGCGTTCCTTTGTCTCCTGAAAGCAAGAGATGGCCATCCCACTGCCGAGTACAAGTCACAGTGATGGGTAGAATAAGGTTTCCCAGAAACGAAATAAAGGGCCCTATGATAAAGAACATCAAGTCTGGCTAGGGCTGTCCCATGAGCTTGACTGTAAATGAAGTTGGCGAAGTCCAATAATGACAGAAAGGTAGCTTGGACCAGCCTCCTCTTTGACTCATAAGTGAGAAGGAGCTTGATTCTGTAGAATACACTGAGCCTCTGTTTCAGCTTTTTTGCGATCTCATCTACATGAACCAGGAAGGACAGATGGCAGTCAATCCATATTTCAAGCTATTTAAATTTATAAACATAGTCAAGGGGTTCGTTGAGCAATGTGGTGATCAGCTGCACAAAGCCTGCTACACACGCCAATGGAGCAAAGCTGTTCGGGGTCAGAAGCATTGCCTTAGTTTTTTAGTATTTAACAGCAAATTTTGTTTGAGCAAGTTGTGCTGTAGGATGTTGAAATCTTTCTGCAAGTCTGTGCATGCCTGCTCAGGAGTAGGTCTAGACAAGTAGAGGACAGTATCATCCGCGAACAGATGAATGTCTGAGGATGAAACCCCAGGTCGATATTGCAGATATAAAGCGTGAAAAGCAATGGACCCAGGATGGAACCCTGGGGTACTCCTCTATTGATAGGTTTCGGAGGGGAGAGGTTATCCACAGCTTTTACATGCTGATAGTGTCCGGAGATGTAGGAGGAGAACCAGCTCAGTAACGTCTGGTCTAGGCCAAAGGTGCGAAGGGTGTACAGAAATCATTTTGAATGTTTCCAGATCCATGAGTTTGTTCAGATTTCTGAGGCCAATAATGAGTCACATACCCCCGATTTCTTTGTAACCAGGAGGTAGTGGAAATAGAACCCTGTCTTTTGTTCAGACTCTGGCACTTCTACTAGTGCCCTATTGCTCTGAATGCCTGCAATCTCCTGCACCAGAAGCTTTGACATGTGAGCTGACAAGAGGGTTGCCTTCTGAGGTGGATAGTCCAGAGGTATTTCTATAAAATCCAGGGAGTATCCCTCCTGGAAGATCCCGAGAACCCACTTGTTCATTATGATGGATTCCCATTGCTGGTAAAACTGGGTTGGTTTCCCCCTAATGGGGAGGAGAGGTCTGCTGCGGGAAACTGAGACAGAGTGGAGGCCGCAGCTTCCGATAGTGGCATTAGGTGTTTTCGGTGCCTGTGCCTTCTGCTGTGCCTTTTTCTGAGGCTGGAGAGGCTGACCTCTGGTTTGGGCTCCCCTGCCTTTGTCACAAAAGGACAGCTTGCTATGGAAACAGCCATGTCCCTTGCCATTTTGAAGGTTAAAGGGAGCAAGTCTGGAGGTCTTAAGGGTTGTTCCAGTTTTTTTAGATGCCATAAGAGACTGCTCCACTTGCTGTATGAACAGGTAAGTTCCATCAAAGGGAACATTCATCACCTGTTACTGGATGTTCTGGGTGAAGCCAGCAGTTCACAGTCAGGAATGCCACCTAATACAAATGCCTGCAGTAGCAGTGCGAGATTCAGCATCGAAGCATTCATAGAGGTTTTAAGCTGGTGACTCTTAGAGTCAATAACCTGTTGAACAGTCTGCAACATTTCCTGATTTGCCTCCGTATCTGGCAGAGCTTCTGCTAGAGACTTCAGCTTGCTCCAAAGGGTATACTCATATTTAGAAAAATGCCCTTGGTAGCTAGCTATCCTCATGCCCAAGGCAATCCTCATGGGTGACTTCAATGTCAACTGCTTGCTCCGGAATCAGGGGGCTTCAAAGATGCCATCTCCACAGCAAACCTTGCTCAACTGGTTGCCTCCCCCACCAGACAAAACTACAAAACAGGCAAGTGTACTCTCCTGGACTGGATACTGACCAGTCACCCATCCCACATCTCAAACATCTCTGTTCTTCCTGATACTCTAAGTGACCATTCCCCTGTAATCTGCTTCTGGACAAATAAATTTACCATGACCCCCCCCCCAAATTAATCAACAGCAGAGTCCTTCCACGTGGACAGTTGAAACACCTAAAATCCCGCCTAAGATTGCAAGATCGGTCCCTAATCTTCCAAGCTCCGGATGTCAACACTGCCCTTGACTTCTATATCAAAACCTTTAATGCTGCCTGTGACTCTCATGCCCCTTTCCAAAAGCGGAAAGTCAAAGGCCTGTGCAACCCCTGGCTCTCCTCTGAACTACTAGCATGACTAAAATCCAGGGACCATCTCTGGGTATGGGCTCGGGAAACTGGAAAGCAAATTGACATACAGAATTATAAACAAGCTCTTAATAACTGCATAAAATTAATCCGCCAGCAGAAAAGTACCTACTATAAGGATGCCCTGACAAACACTTGGGGCAAGGGGAATTCATTTTGGAACAATATAAAAGAAATTACAGGAAAGCAGACAAAAAACCCACCCACTCTGCTGGTCATAGATGGTATCACAATGCTGGACCCAACTACCATAGCAAATTCATTCAACTCAGCTTTCACTTGACTTCAGCTCTGTTCTTCCACCTGAAAGTAGATAAACATGTTGGGAGTAGTGCAATGTAATGGCTGTGGGGCAGCAGTCTTCCGGGAGTCTTTCTGGAGGCTGAGATGCTGCCCTATTTGCAGACAACTCTCTGCCCTGAGGAGGAAGTTGCCCGTCTTCAGGCCACACTGGACAGTAGTAAGGAACCTTCCCCAGGCCACACTGGACAGTAGGAAGGGAACCTCCCCATCCAGGGAGCACCAGAGCCACCACCACTACCTCAGAGGTTGCGGAAAGCACAACAGTTGGACCACAGTGGGCTCAGGGAGGGTGAGGATGGTGGAACAGAGGCACACCCAGTCAGTTGTTCCACTCCCAATCCATACACCATTCTGAGGAGCATAGCTCCCTATGGATGCACCCGCAGAGGAGACTAAGGAGGCTGAGGACAACTGTCACAAGGGAGGCCTACAGGAAGGAGGCAGAGGACACCACAGGGGATGAGGAAGCAGCTCCTGGTGGGGGACTCAGTTATGGGGATAGAACTGGGGAGCAGGAAAACTGGTAAGGTGCCTGCCTGGTGCCATGGCTTGGAGGGACAGAGCGCATCCTCAGGATCACAAGAACAGCTGCAGGGAGTCTGAGCTGGACGTCACTGTCCACCTAGGGACAAATGACTTGGCTCATCATGAGATTAGAGCAGTGCAGGAGGACTCTGTAGAGTTGGGGAGGGGCCTAAGACAAGTAGCACACACAGTATCCTTCTCAGAGGTGCTGCCTGTCAATGGCATGGGTGAAGCGACGGTACTTTGCATCATGCAGTTTAATGAATGGTTGAAAAAATGGTGTGGAGCACAGGGGTTTGGCTTCATTGGGACTGGGGTTCCACCTGGAGGACACCAGCCTATACTGGCAGGATGGTCTGCATCTGTCCAGGAAGGGAACAAGTCTTTTGAGCAATCGGTTTAAATGCTTCATTGGCAAGCTTTTAAACTAGTCAAGGGGGGAGGCACTGATAAGCAGCAGGAAAATCCCAGCCTCTCCCTACAAAACAGGGTACTAAATGAGAAAAAGACCGAGGCAGAAAGGTCAGTAAGAGATGCTGCAACAGAAGGTAAAGCCATCAAAAAATGGAGAGCAATGAGTACCAATGTCCATAGTCTGGGTAACAAGCTTCCTGAATTAGTGGCCTTGATGGAGGAGCAACATCTGGATATCGTGGCAGTCACAGAAACATGGTACACACAAAACCATGACTGGGACATAAACATACCAGGATACACTATCTACAGGAGGGACAGGGAGGGTAAAAGAGGAGGAGTAGCTCTTTACATAAGGGAAGGAATCAAAGCAACAGAACAAAAGGGTAAACAGGGAGGAGAAGAAGCACTGTGGGTCAATTTGGAGACAGGCAATGGCACCACAATCTGCACAGGGGTTGTATACAGACTCCCTTCTCAGGGAGAGGAAATGGACAAGGAAATGATAGAAAGTATACTTAGAATGGCAGAAAAAGGGGAGATATTGCTGATGGGTGGTCTGAATATGCCAGATGTTAACTGGAGTGCAGTTGCAGCAGCCACTTCGAAGAGTGGGGTTATTCTAGATGCCCTACAGGGGGCATGCCTTAGACAACTAGTATTGGAGCCCACTCGAGGGGGAGCAATCTTAGACCTGGTTCTCTCAAATGGAGATGGAGAGAGGATCACAGATGTAGAAGTGGGTAGCCATCTGGGAACTAGCGACCATCGAACAGTATGTTCTAATAAACACAGCAATACAGTCAAGCCATACAAAGGCAAAAAGTACTGGACTTTAGGAGGGCTGACTTTGCCAAAATAAGTGAGTGCCTAAGGAATGCACTAGCAAATGGGAAGGAAGGAGGGTGGAAGAACAATGGGAATAATAAAAACTGCCATCACAGAGGTAACAAGCCTTTGTGTGAAGCAAATAAACAAAACAAAACGATGTAAGAAACCACTATGGTTCTCAAGGAAGTGGCAGTGAAGGTTCAAGAGAAAAAAAGCATTCAGGAAGTACAAGGAATCACAGAAGGAGCAGGACAGAGAACTGTATCAGTTAAAGCAGAAGGAAGCTGGGAAGGCAGTCAGAACAGCAAAGGCCAAAACCGAGGAAAAGATAGCCAACTCAGTTAAGAAGAGGATAAAACCTTTTATAGGTACATCAGGAGTGAAGGAAGACCAAGGGAGGATAGTGAGGTTTAATAAAGGGGAGGGAGGGGTGGGCAGAGGGTGACTGTGAAAAGGCAGAGATACTGAACAAATATTTTGCTCAGTATTTACAAATATGAAGGGAGGTACCTAAAACAAACAGTAGAAACACTATGGATACAGAAGTTGATACCAGCCCATTTACACAAGAAAGGGTTATGAAGAACTCTTAAAACTGAAAGGTGGACAAAGCAATGGGGCCTGATGGGATTCATCCCAGAATTCTAAAGAACTAAGGGTAGAACTAGTGACACCACTGACTACCCTCTTTAACAAATCATGGGAGGATGGGGTGGTACCGAGGACTGAAGGAGGGCAGATGTGATTCCCCTTCACAAAAGTGGGAGCAGGGCAGGGCAGGAAACTACAGACCTGTTAGTTTAACCTCAGTGATAGGGAAAATGATGGAATCACTTCTGAAGGAAAAATTGTCAGTATCTAGAGGCCAGAGGGGCACAGGACCCAAGGCAGCATGGATTCACAGCGGGAAGGTCATGCCAGACGAATCTGATAGATTTCTTTGACTGGGTGACCAAAGTAGTAGATCAGGGAGGGGCTGTGGACATGGCCTACCTAGACTTTAGCAAGGCATCTGACACAGTCCCACACAAAAGATTAATATACAAGTTCGCCAGCCTGGGAGTGGGTCCCAAGATGACAGCCTGGGTAAAGAATTGGCTGGAGAATAGGACACAGAAAGTAATAGTAAATGGAGTCCACTCTGAAGAAAGGGGGGTTACTAGTGGGGTACCACAGGGTTCAGTATTAGGACCAGTCCTCTTCAATGTCTTAATAAGCGACATTGCAGAGGACTGGAAGAGAAAAATATGTCTCTTTGCAGATGACACAAAGATCTGCAACAGAGTTGATCATAGGTGGGGTGGAAAGGATGAGAAGGACTTGGCAAGGTTAGAGGAATGGTCAAATGTATGGCAGCTTAGATTCAGTGCTAAGAAGTGCAAGGTAATGCACCTGGAAACAAAAATCCAGGGAAGAGTACACAATGGGGGTGAGATACTAACAACAACAAAAATGGAAAGGGACCTGGGGTAGTCATATCAGATGACCTAAAGGTGGGCAAGCAATGTGAGAGGCAGCAAGGAGGGCTGGGGGATACTGGGATGCATAGGGAGGCATCACCAGTAGAAAACAGAAGTTATTATCCCTCTGTACAGACAGCTGGTGAGACCCCATCTGGAGTACTGCGTGCAGTTCTGGAGACCCAATCTCCGCAAAGACATAGACAGGATGGAAGCTGTCCAGAGGAGGGCAACTAAAATGGTGCAGGGTCTGCACTGGAAGACATATGAAGTGAGACTTAAGGAGCTTAATATGTATAGCCTCGAGGAAAGGAGGGAGAGGGGGGACATGATAGAAACTTTCAAGTACCTCAAGGGAATCAACAAAGTCCAAGAGGGTAGCATCTTTCAAAAAAAGAGGTGTGCAAGAACAAGGGCACAATTTGAAGATAGAGGGCAGCTCAGAGGTAATTTAAGGAAGTATTTTTTCACAGAGAGGGTTGTAGATGCATGGAACGGCCTTCCGTAGGAGGTTGTGGAGTCAAAAACAGTGGTGGAATTCAAGCATGCATGGGACAGTCATAAGGCAATTCTAGGGGGTGGGGGTAGGAAGAAGTAGGCTGCTGGTTAACTAGGATCTGCAGCTTATCCTGTAGGTAGGGAAATGGGCAAACTGGGTGGGCCAAGCGGTCCTTATCTGCTGTCAAATTCTATGTTTCTATAACTATTTCAACGAAGCCGAGCCCCAAACTCTCCCCTCAAGTTCCACCCTCTCTCCAAACCGACCTCCATTCTACTTCAGATCAGTCAAACCATACGAAGCTCGCAACTACATCAGTAAAGCTATTGCTAGGTCCAGGGCAAGTGGGGACTCCCTTGACCTCAAGCTGCTTGCCCTCACCCTCAACGAGGTGCTCCTACCAGTAACAAAACTCTTCAACCTCTCCCTCTCTCTCTCGGCCAGTTCCCTGACAGATGGAAATCCGCCTCTGTCACACTGGTCCACAAGAGCAGGGACAGGGCCCTCCTGGTGAACTATCAGCCCATCTCCATACTACCCCCGCTCTCCAAGGCCACAGAGCATATAATATCGGACCAGCTTACGGAATACCTTGATAAGTATGATGTCCTGTTTGCTCAACAGCACGGCTTTAGAAAAGGTCACAGTACCACCTCAGCCCTCCTTGAATTCACTGGTGCAATCCATAGTTCCTTGGACAACAGCCTTCTTACAGGGGCGGTCTTCATTGACCTGACGAAGGCATTCGATACCGTCCATCATCATCTACTACTCTCTCAGCTTCTAAATACCGGACTGTCCCCTGAATCTACATCCTGGTTTAAGAGCTACCTGGAAAACTGCTCTTAAAGAGTCAAAATAGCTGACTTTCTCTCTTATGCCAGACCAGTGCGCTCTGGAATGTTACAAGGGTCAATCCTTGGGCCTCTTCTTTTCAGCGTCTTCCTAAATAGTCTTCCACAATCCTGTCCAGAGCAACTCTTCCTATATGCTGATGACGCTGTCATCCACTCCACTCACAAGGACCCCCACCTTCTGCAAAGCAAACTACAGCTTGGCTTCTCATCGGTTGAAAACTGGTTCAGTAAACACAAACTTGTCCTCAACTATAAAAAAACAAAGTCCATGCTCTTCTGCAGTTCGCAAAACAAGCACCAGGACCACCCGCTCACTATTGCAAACTGCCTAGGTGCAATCCTAGAACAAGTGCAAACCTTCAGATACCTTGGAATCACTCTTGACAGTTGTCTATCCTATGGGGCTCACATTGACAGTGTTGCCAAAGCAGCTAACACACGTAATGGCCTGCTTTACAGGCATAGGCAATGCTAACTCCGGAAGCCTTAAGGATCTCAGTCCAGAGGTTGGTGATCTCAACTATCGACTATGGCCTCATCATCTACGGTTCCGCTTCCACCACTGCCCTCAGGCGCATATCTATGGCTTTAAGCAAAGCTTGCTGACTCATCACTGGATCCCATCATCTCACCCTAATGTGTGACCTATACGCCCAAACTCGGTGGCTTCAACTCTGAAGCCACATCAAGTATCTAAGATGCATAATGGCTAAAAAAACATTGACGGGACTTTGCGCCTCCCCGGAGTTCAAGCTTTGCTACAACCCGCACAGAATCCCTACCTCACCAGGCACTCTGAATCTCAATAACTGCATATCCCGAGATGCCAGACCTCACAGGGACAAAGATCCTTTGCCTACAGAGCTCCCAGCTGGCTAAATGGTCTCACCAGGGACATCTCCTCCCTACCTAACCTAGGCCCGTTCATATCTAACCTCTGCCTATTCCTCTCTGCTTCTAGCATATGTGATTGTCTTCTCTAACCTGCTGTTCCCTTTCTGGCACTTGTCCCTTCTCATCCACCCCCCTACTCTCCCCTCTACCTCCACCCTCCTACTCCTCTTACTTGCACTTTCCACTTGCACTTCCTGTGTGTTTTGACAACTGCCTCTGGCAGCATCTTCTTCTCGTTGTCTCACCAAGTTCTCGTTATCAATGTTATCCCTGTCCTGTGCATGCCCCAGTACCGCCCAATCTGTATGTACTCATGTGATGATAAACAACTGTAACCTGTTATCCTGTAATAATTAATGTCCTGCTTGTTTGTTCTCATCCTGATGTGGAACCTTTGTAAAAGAGCCTTGGCTCAAACGTAATTGTAATCCTAGACTAATAAAATAAAAAAAATTTAAAAATTGAAGCGTAGGCTTGTTTGCCAATAGTGTCAGTCTTGCACGACTGCCTATTGGGGGTGTGCAGTGACCTCTTTAGGGACAATGGCTTTGTCATTCTCAGCGAGAATAACAATAGCATCAGCTATGGGCTGGGTAACATACACTGGCTTCTTTTTTGGGGCAGTGTATTTTCTGTTTACTCATTTTTAGGAGCAGTGTATTTTCTGTCTGCCTGCTTAGGGGCAGCTGCCACAGGAGCAGGTTGTTGCCAAACCACATCACACAAGGTCTCCAGTGCAGTTGGGCTTGAAGGAGCCAAACTAACCAGCATATTAGGTACATTCAGGAACTCCAGTTGGAGGCCCTTAGCCTGGTCAAGGTGCTGCTGGCTCAAGATTCAGTGCTGAGTGCATATTTCTAAACAAAGCCTGAAAAGAGTGATCCTCCTGAGGCACAGACACAAGAACTGGGTCTGAGTTCTCTTGGCTATAAGAAAGAGTCATTATCACTGCCATCAGAGATAATGGGGTTGGGGTCTGACTCATCCACCTCTACACCCTCCACAGAAGGAGGAGGATAGAGGAGAAGATGGTGTCACAGGCCCAATAACCCAGCACATGACTGTACCAACACTGGTGACACTGGTCCTGGCCCTGGCGGGCAAGGGACTGGTGCCAAAGGCGAACCAGGAAATGGCACCGGATGTGGCACTGGGAAAGTTCCCAGCACTTTGAGCCCATGTAGCACCACACGCCCGGCACCTGGCTGGGTCCCAGTGAGCCTGAACCCAGCACTGGATGTGGCACTGGAACCAGAGTTCATGGCCCAAATGAGCACTGAAGTGACCAGAGATGGCATCGTAGCCAGTCCTGTCCCAGAACAGGATGAAGGGGCCAAATGTGGGACAGATGGCAGAGGTGCCACTCCTGGTAAGAGCCCAAAAGTTGTTGCTGCAAGCAAACACTCTTCCTGGCCCGGTAGCACCACCCACAACACTGGTTCTGCCAGCCCCAAAGGGCCAGGCACAGGCTTCACCAGCAGTGCCACTCCGCAAGATACTGCACCCACTGCTCCATAAGAGCTGCCCAGTGGTAGAACTGCCCACCAAAGCCCTCACTTGAAGACAGAGGAGGGCTCTGGGCCCGGGACACTGACCCCCGAGGCCCAGAGGTCTCCAGTGTCAATACTGGTGATGGTAAGGACCTCTGACTCCAAAAAGGTGAGTATCTCATGGTAGACCTCACAGAGGGTGACCTTAACCAATGCTATTTCTTCCCCTTCCTACAAGAAGAGGAAGAAGTCAAGGCCAAGCAGTGCTTGGACCTCGACACAGCATGCATGCAGGATCGGGACCGCTTCTTTTTCTGCTTTTCCTCCCAAGCACTGGACCATCTATCTTCAGAACCTTTCTCTGGAGGGAAATGTAGACCGGATGCGGTCCCATTGCAAGAACAGCCTACCTCTTCAGGCTCCCTACCATCCTTCATGGTTGATGACCGCTGACACTCCGTAGGGCTGAGAGAAACTATGTTAGTTTCTTGTGTCAAAATATACTAAAACTGACAAATAAGTAGCAAACTCTAGTTTTAAACACTAAAACTGAGAAGAACTGAATTCTGTCGTCATATAGACATGAAGTTCTGACTCTAGTGGGTGAGTGATGAAGCACTGATGCGCACTGGATGGTAGGGAGAAAAAGGAACTGAGGCAGTTGGGTGCTGGCGCTAATGTAAACAAGCAGCCATGTGTGCTCACTGGCAGAGTCACACATGCACTTTTTACCACAGCACCAACCCTCTGAAAATTTCTGGCTTCTGCTGGGTCCTAGTGCCTCTGGCTAAGACCCACTAGTGGGAATTAATTGTGAAGATTGATTCATTTATGATCTCCACCTAACAGCATTCATAGGCAGATAAGGACACCATGGTCCACCTAGTCTGCCCATTAGATTTAGTACTTAATTTGACCAAACAGACTAGTCTGAAAATGTTTAACACAGAGTTCCATACATAGATAGAAAGGAAAGTGCAGGACGAGACATGTCAGGATGGCAAGACTAGACAACTAAAGGAAAACAGAAAAACACAGAAAATTACCTCTTCATTTCTGACTATGGCAATTCCAACAATCTGATCCATAACCTCTGCTACCAGTGCCTGGATTGCAGTCCCATTCTGCCGAAAAAAAATGGTACTTAATAATGTAGGAATGGGATTTCTGTATTTTTAGGTACATATTTATTCATTTTACTACAAGCAGTCAGCTGCAGAAATACAATCTCTGTTTACATATGTATAGTTTTACGCACCAGGATCGTCTCCTTTAGGTCCAGTACCTAGTTTGCAAGAGGTCTCACAGGACAAGAGCACCAGCAGCAGCATCACAGGAATATGTCTTAAAGAGTCACACAATAAATTAAATGAAGCAAAAGGTAAGCTAGGCTGCAGAACAAGCAGCAGCATGGGTCTGTGTCAGGAAGCAACACAGAAAACACACACAAAAGTCACTTTTCCATTCACAGATAAAGTTTATTAGAGGACTGGTCCTTGTAATCTGGTCCAACATTTTGCCTCATTGGCTCCTTCAAGGAAAATGGACCAACAAAAAAACGAATGGCACAATTTTTACCAATCTCGTCAGTACAGTATTACACAGTATATTGCACATTAATTTACATTCTGCCTTTGGATACATCGACTACATCACTATCTGCAGCATATGTTTCAACAGAATTACTATGCAGTGAGTCACTTATATTAACAACAAATCATGTATATGCTCTTACTGCTCCCATACTGTACAAGGGTTATGTTTACCCAACACCTTTCCACTATATAGTACCTCAGTTCCCTCCCCCACTTCTGCTACATGCACCATATTTCACTATTTAGAAGCTGTGGCTTCTATTACATTTTTCTGTTTTGGGTCGCAGCTTTTAAATGAGGGCAGCTTTAATTAGTAACTAGCCATATGCTGTTCCCCATATTGTGCTCCTTCCCTGATTGTTCTCTCTGATTTTCTCCAATTTTCCCCAGTACAGACGAAATAACGCAGCCTTAAGTAGCCTAAGTAAAGTAGCCTACTGGGAAGTAAAGCAGCACCACACTGTTAGTCAGCAAGTCACAGCAGTAAGACAGCACAAGCGCAGAGCTGTAGACCACATGGCTGATGCTCACAGAATGCCAACGGTGGAACAAATTGGGATAGCAGACAAGGTCAACTTCTTTTTTTGATATACCCATTAAATTTCACAATGAGATCTGTAAGGGTATTTTATTGTAGGGTACCAGTATTTTTTTCTTTTGTTCCAGTAATCCAGAGACAGAGAATGGGTCCGCGAGTAGCAAGCAAGTACCATAGGTAAGTAAGTTGCAAGCAGTAACAGACAGCCGTTCATCAGTACCAGTAATTAGTTGCAATTTGGGGAGGCATTGTGAGGGTCTGTGTGCTCCTTGGGCATCAGGGAGGGGAGAAGGCATAGACAGCTGTTGTTTTCACTGTTTTGCAAGCTGCCCACCCTCTAACAAGATGCGGCTACAAATCAGGAGGAAGGGAGGGCGGCTTCTATTAGCAAACTTTTTTTAATGCAGCTTTTATTCTTGGGTGGCTTCTAAATGTGGGTGACTACAAATGGGTGAAATACAGTATTCCTTTTTTTTTTTTATTTATATATTTTGATGCTTAAGCCCACTTAGTCTCTGGCCAGCCCTCCAGCCTGTCTCCGCCGACTCGCCCCACGGAGCCACGGTTTGCCCTCCAGGCAGGGGTAAGGGGGGGCTGGCTACACCCCCCAACGCATCCACCTCGTTGGGCGGGCCTTAAGGCAGCTGCAGCTCAGAGATCGGTCAGGGCAATGCTTATTTTTACAGGTGTTTTTCCCTGAACAGGAGGCATGGTGTGTAGTGACGCCACAGTGGAATCCCACCCAGCATCCACACGTCTCCCAGCCGCTACCTCAGCCCCTCCCAGCAAGCTGCCCTCATGGTGGCCCAGGGATGTCACACCAAGAGGCATGGGATTCCCCCCCTTACCCGGAGATGGAGAGCATGCAATTGCCACTCAATCCATTCCCCTCTCCATCCAGCCAACCCTCCAGCTTCTTGGGCTCATTCCTGAACCCAGGTTGCAGGTGCTGCAAGCAGTGACTTCACCACTGTGCCTGCAGGCCGATCAAAATACCGTATTCCTAAATACAGAGTTCATTTCCAATAAAAGACCATGGCAGTAGTATATTTCAGTTAGTATGCTTCATTATGTTTAATGGTTATGCATTAGTTTCAATATCTAACTGTAAAATATGGCTAACTGTAAAAATAAAAAAAATGATTAGGATTAGAAATCATTATTGGAAAAAAGCAAATAAAACATTAAACAGTGAAATTTGGGAACAATACAAAAGGTTAAAGAATCAAGTAATACAGGAAATCAGGAAATCAAAAGCTCGTTATTATAAACAGCGGATTAAAGAATCAACAAATCCAGGTGCTTATTGGTCTGTTATAAAAAATCTTATGAATCCAAATAGTAAACAAAGTGAAATAAAATTGAGTCAGAATGGAAAAGTGTTTGAAACAAATAAAGCTGCAGAAATTTTGAATGATTATTTCATAAACCTCCCCGATCTGAAATTAGATCTCATAACTAAAACTAATACCTTGAATGAAGTAAAGGGTGAGAGTCCTCAAGATGAGAAAGAACCCAAATTCAGGGTTAAGAGAGTGATAAACAAAGAAGTTCTAAAAAATATAAATAGATTAAAAATAAATAAAGCAAGTGGCCCAGATAGAATAGATAATACATTATTAAAAGAGTCTGCTATGGAATTGTCACCTATACTAAGGGACATTTTTAATTGGAGTCTAAGAGAGGGACAGTTTCCCTCTAGTTGGAAATTAGCCAAAGTGATACCAATAGATAAGGGAGGGGATCCAAAGGATGTTTCAAATTATCGTCCAATAGCCTTGTTGTCCACAGTATCTAAGTTATTTGAAAAAATTGTCCATGATCAGTTAATGGACTACTTGGAAAAATATAATAAATTGACTCAACAACAGTATGGTTTTAGGCAGGGTAGGTCCACGGCTACCGCACTCACTGACTTTTTGGATCTCATAGCAACCCCTCTCGGGGAAGCACAGTCCGTGGGTGTGGTATATGTGGACCTATCTAAAGCATTTGATTTAGTAAACTATAGTATTTTGATAAACTCATTAATGAAAATAGGGGTGGAGGAAGAAACCTGTAATTGGTTTATATCATACCTTGATAAAAGATCACAATTTGTTGTCCTAAACGGACACCAGTCAAAAATGGACTATGTAACAAGAGGGGTTCCCCAGGGATCTAACCTGGGCCCCCTCCTGTTCATAGTCTATTTAAATCACTTACCAAAGAATATTGGATATTCAAAAATTCATCTATATGCAGACAATACGGTTTTAGTAGCAGAGGGAAAAACTACAAGTGAAGTAGAACTAAACTTACAGAGTGACTTTAGCATCATGCAAGGTCACTTTTCATCTCTAGGTTTATTAGTTAATAGTAAAAAGACACAGGTTACGTCATTTGCATTGGACTTAAAGGGAATTTCAAAATTAAATATAAAGACACAAGAGGGTAAGTTTTTAGAACAAACTGAAACATATAAATATTTAGGGGTACATATAGATCAATGTCTTACTTTCCAATATCATATAACAAATGTAATAAAGAAAACACATGTTAAGATTGGAGCTATGAGACGAATATCAAATTGTATGACAAGAGAAACAAGATTGATTATGATCAATCAATTAATAATGCCGGTTATTGACTATGTAAGTCATATTTACAGACATACAGCAAGAAAACATTTAAATAACTTGGATACACTTTATAATAAGCTTGCAAGATTTGTGTTAAGGTGTGATTTTAAAACTCATTCTTGCACTATGTATATGGATTTGGGTTGGATTCCATTAGACTTACGGGCTAGGGGAATCTGGCTAAATCAAGTTCATAATATATTTAAAAATCAATCTTTAGATAACTTAAAAAACAAATTACAAAAACCAAAACATGGTTTAAATTTAAGAAAAACTGGTGCTAGAGATTTAATAAAACCAAAGTTAAAAAATCGATTTAGTGAAATGACCCTTCAATATCAAGCAGCTAAAAGCTAGAATTGTCTTCCTCCTTTTTTACGTGAACTAACAACTACTGGTCATGTTTTTAAAAATGGCCTGAATCACGAACTTAGTTTTCGTTGTTGTTGTAATAGGTGAAATTAATGTAAATCTAAAAATGCTAACATGCCTGTTATTGTTGAGTTTGTAAAACTATGATGTATTGTTTTTGTACTTTTTCTGTAACTTGTATTGTTATAAATGTATAGTTGTAATAATTTTGCATAATGTAAACAGGTAAGCCTTGTGAACAGGGATTTTCAGAACCCTAATGGCTGTATCACTGTATAAATAAAATTTTACCATACCATACCATAATGATATGTAGGTTCAGGAGGAGGTTTGATAGTACCTATCTGCATGTGTATCCACTCTTTTTATGTTACAAAGAAATCAGTACATGAACCTGCAATTTCAACCAAAAACATTTAGGTAATTGTGCAGTGCTTGCCATAAGCACCCATCTTTTGCATGCAGTCTCCCGGCAATGTTTTCTCTTATGGTAAGCAGCATGCTGCAGGAATTTTTGGTTGGGGGGGAATTAGGTAAGTGAAAAATGAAAATTACATACCTACCATAATTCCTGATCTTTCTGTGTATCTTCACCATTCATCACATTTGGGTATGGTCGGAGGTCATGACCCTGTGGGGGCTCTTTTTTTATTGGATAGGCAGAGTCAACACACCTGACAGCCCCTCGAGGCAGAGCCTTCTGCATGGCACTCGCAGGTTGGCTGTTAGGTGTCGTCGACCCCGCCCTCCCGCCAGTTATGAGTCGCCGTAGAGTAAGAAAGGGTTGGGGGGGACAAGGAAGTCCAAGGGACAGACAAAGGAAAAGATATATAAACTAAAAGGAGAAGTAAACAACGGAGAGGACAGATAGGAGACTGAGAAAAATTAAGGGGATTGGGAAGGGGCCCCAATCTCTGGAATCAGGAAAGGAAAGGGAAGGAGGGAGGGAGGGAAAACAAAAAGTAGGAGGGGGGGAGGACATACCCTGGATTCATTGACTGTTCCCAAACTGGATTAAGAGCTGTGAAGGAGTAGCCAGAAGGCTGTATTGCCAGAATTCAAGGCACAGAATCACTGGCAACTAACTCCAGCAGAAGCAGAAGAGGCTATCCTGGGATAGAAGGGGTCAGGAATCCAGGGTTGTCCCCCCCTCCCCGTAACCAAATAATTGGATAGGGGAGAAACAATAAGTTTCCCTAATAAAAAGAGGGATGAGTCCCTAAGGACAACGATGGAGGAGGAGAGAGAGAGAGAGAGAGAAGAGAGGGCAGCCACCAACTCCCACCCCTAAGGGGTGGAGCCAAGGCATTGAGGAGTGAACCACCCTTTCCCCTGATCCCTCTACCCCCACCACAAGGTAAAATTCCCCCTGTGTGCCCAAGGTCACCCTGCTCCTGACCAGTGGAAAGGAAGGGGGAGGAAGAGGGGGGCACACAGAGGGAAGGGGACCCAGAGACTGAGGCCCCAGGGGGATGGAGGGTGGGATTTGTGATGAATGGTGAAGATTCACAGAAAGATCAGGAATTACGGTAGGTATGTAATTTTCATATCTTATCTGTGTCAATCTTCACCATTCATCACATTTGGGTGAGTACTGAGTGTGACACTCAGACAGCTGGTTCTGATTAATCTATGACTTTTGTAATATAAAAATGTGTTATTGAGTGTCTCTCATGATACATGCTGAATCAGCCTGTGAAATGACACCCCCCTTCCCAGGTTTTAGCTACAACGTGTTATCTGGAAGGCCAAGAAATAATTACAGGTTAGAAGAAACTTAAAAATAAGCATTTCCTGTTTATGTGACTAATTGCAGCTTGTCAACTGCCAAGATAGGTCATAAACTTTTATGACGTTTAGAGGAAACACAGCTAATATTCACATGGTGATACAAAGCATGTTGCACCTCCGTGAGATCTGGCAGAGAGACATAACAAGTCCTTTGATGTCCTGGAAAGGGGAAGCTGCTCATAAGATCAAAGAAAGTCATAAGAGAAAATGAGTTGTGCTGAGGTCACAGAATTTAATACTTTGATAAGACATCCTGTTTTGCATAGATATATTTTTTTATATTCTGACAGGGAGGAGCTAGGTGATCTCACGCAAAGAGGTTGGCAAAGCCAGTTTTTAAACAGTATTCTGTTTTCCATTTTGACACAAATGTTTAGACTCTGAAAAAGAAACACCTACAGCACTGTGAGATAAGAATACCTTAGAACAGACAAGTCTAAGTGTATTAGTGGTAGGAATCTGCACTTTTTAAAAACCTTATTCTTTTAAGTGATTTGTATGTTTTGTGATATATGGTTCTGTATTTACATGTTACATTTTTTATCTATTTTGAAGTAAACCTCTACTTTAGAGACTACTTGGTGTGCCTTTGAAATTCTTTTTCTTGACAAGTGCAGCATACATGGTTAAAGGTGACACGGTACAAAGCTTTACTGGTTTTACCAAACTGGGAAAAGGTAAGAATTTATTCTGAGGTCTTTAATAGAGTTTTAAGGGTTCATTTTGTAAGCCTGGTTAGGTGCTCATAGGCAAAAGATATCTGGCCCCCCCCGAAGAGCAGAATTATCTAAGCCTGTACATTGGGTATGCTAGCAAGAGGTTCACAGTTTGAATCCCTCCAAGACTTGAGACCAAAGTTTGATTCGAACCCACAAAACAGACAGGAGGGTTACCCTGTTTCTGTTAACTGTTCACAAGACTACGCTCGGAGGTTGGCACTGTGGGAGCAGAGGGCCTGACCTGCTGAGTGGGTTTGTGACAGATTGGTTGGCGGCGGTGTGATAAATTTTGGTATTACAAGCTTTTATTGTTCAGTGTGTCAGCTTGAGACCGTCAGCTCACTTGCAAAGAAAGAGAAAGGCAGTGATTTATTTTTAAAAAGGAGCTAGAACTATATCACTTGGTGTACAGTCAAGTTCCTACCCGTTTAATTTTTTTTTTCTAAAGTGCAAGTCAGAGTAGCCGTAGTTAAGGAAGAAGATGGCTTCCAACTACAGCAGGCACACTGTAGACTACTTAAAGCAGTTGTGTGGGGACAGAGGAGTCCCGCTCGAGGTGAAAGCCAGCAAACAGAACCTTGTGGATGCCCTGATGGAGACAGGACCCACCAGAGGGGGCAGGAGGTTGCCCCGACAGATGCCGCCTCACCCTATGGGAGAAAAGGTGGGTTCTCCGGTACACGGAGGAAATCACCCTACGCCGGGCCAAGGGTGACAACCGGGAAAGACGTAGGCATGCCTTCCGCATAGTGCAGATCGCTGTCCCTACGAACCTGGAAGATACCTTGTTGGCGTCATAAGATGCCCTCGCTTGGTACCTTGCTAGCTCCAGGCCATGTGCAGAGAGTGCAATGGCTTGTCTGGTTACCTCCAAATCAGGCAAAGAGGCTAGGACTTGGCCTAGCCTGGACCACAGAAACCTATCATTGGTAACATAGTGGGCCTGATGAGCAAAAATTGAAAGTAGCAACCATGCCGAGTAAAAGGTCCTCCTCCCCCAGAAGTCAAAATCCATGGACTCTTGATCTGGGGGTTGGTTACGGCGGAGGGCTCGAAGCCCATCGGTAGTGTCCAGCTGCGTTAGTCCTGACTGAGGATGAGGCATATGATCTGGAGACTCTGGGGGGGGGCCAATACCTCTGGCTCACATCAATAGCGGCTGGGACTCCAGAAAAGAGCCTTTGCCAGAACCGCAATGATTCCTGGAAAGGAACAGGCCAGGCGGGCACCACAAGAGTGGCCGCACTGAAATCACCTAGGAAGGCACATGTTGAATGCTCTGGATTGTGCTGAGTGGGTGGGGTGACACGCAGGTCTTGCATCATCCTCATGAGGAAACACTTATACTCAGCGAGATCAGCAGCAGGGGAGATGTGTACGGAAGGCTCCTCTCTTCCAGAAGAGGAGGATAAGGAAGCGGAAGATCTCGGAGATCCAGAGGTTGGCTGCTCAGGGGAAGGGTGGAACACCCGCTCGTCCATGGCCCTGACGTAAGTAGGGAAGTGAGCAGCCGCACCCCTGAATTGTTCCCAGGAGACAGGTCCTGTAGGGCCATGAATGCCTGGGAGAGCAGAAGATGGTGATAGAGGAATGGGGGCTAAGTCCACAACAGAAGGGGACCATCCTCTGTCCGGGAAAGAGAGCACACCAGGAGCCTCAAGGAAAGGAGGAACTCCGGAAAGCCCAACAGCTGACAACTGATCAACCATGCTGGAACTGCCTAGGCCATGCCCTGAAGAATCCACCCTGTGAGGTGACCAGGACCGTGCAAACCCAGAAGGACGGTCCCTTCCCTCCAAAAACCAGGGTCCTCTGGAGGAGACTGAGAAGGAAGGGTGGGTGTCCACGCTGCAACTCCTCCCCGAACCCAGGTGGGTCCCAGAAAAGGGTCACCACATCGAACCCGGACCCCTTGACCCCTCAGAATCTGAAAGAGCCCTCCTCCTCACAAACACCAGCCTAGGCAGCTGACAACCCTGGTCAGTCCCCGAGGGGACTACCCAGGGAGTAGCACCTTCCCCTCTTGAGGGTGCTCTGGTCGGCCCTAAAGTTGGGCGATCCAGGCACACCACCTGAGGAGGTAACCCAACTGAGGAGGCAGAAAACCCTCCAAGCCCAGGCTGCAGGGCAATAGTGGCCTGAACCACTGCCTGCTGGTCAGCACCCCTGACCCCAGACTCAGGGGCTACCGCCCGCTCCTCAGAGGGAGGCTGGCTTCGGCCAGCCGAAGTAACCACCAGGGTGTCCAGATGAGCTGGAAACTCCAAAGAGTTGGACAGCCAGTCCGAACCAGACTCAGAGTCCACCTCTGAAGAGGTAGAGACCAAGTCCGGTGCCAGACCGTACGTGGACGCCCGCTTCTGTCTGGACCGAGAGAGGCGCCAGTCCAGGTGTCCACACCAGAGCCAGTACCAAACTCCCCCACGGCACCGCAAACGGTATGTGAAGAAGAGATGGCGCTGAGAGCGGCAGCAGAACCGGAGTCGATGTCTGCCACGGTGCCGTCCTGTCCCACAGCGCTGCAAACGGCACCAGAGTCAGGGACGGCACTGACAGCAACACTGACAGCTCCCTCAGTGCTGCGAATGGTGCCAAAAGTGACATCTCCCATGGTGCTGTGTCCTCGCTTGGTGCCACAAGCGGTGCTGGAGCTAGACATGGTGCCGTCCCCAGCCTTGCCACAGAGACGAGAAACGGTCAAAGATGGCACCGAAGAACTTCCCACAGTGCCTCCAGCACTATCGGCACTGCGAACAGTGTTGACAGCAGAGACAGCGGCGAGCGGTGGACTGGTGCCAACTATGGTGCCATCAGGGCCCACGGCGCTGAGGCCGAAAATGGCACCAATGGACGGTGCTGACCCAGGCTTTCTAGCCTGAGGAAACAACACTGGGGGAACCTTTGCTCCCAAAAGGGCGATTGCCAGAGCAGTGCCTCCCACCCGCTCCCCAGGGAGAATGGACTGGGCCTCCTGCACCGCAAAAGGGGCTTCTGCCACAGCGAGGCTACAAGTGGAAGCCCCTCCTCTGAGTCCATATAGAACCAGGAGGGGACCCAGAGGAAAGGCCGAGACTGCAGCTTGGCCGAGTGCCGCCCATCCCCAAAGTCAGCGGAGATCGTCCAACTTTCACAGCGTTCTGTTCCAGAATACGGCGATCCATAGAAACGAAGTCGCGTGAATCCATGTGTCGTGAAGTGGGCCAAGGCACGTAAGACAACGATCATGCTGGTCGGTAACGGAGTACTTGTGGCCGCATGGGCACCAACGCATAGGACATAGGAGGCCGCCCCGCTTTCAGCGACTTTTTGCCCTCTGACCTAGACATGATCAATGGAAAAACAATGCAAAAAACAGACTCATCGTCGCTGAAAATAATAAAGGAACAGTCTTACCAAACAGCGGCGTTGAGTAGGGTGAAACGGAACCAGCAGGTATAACTCGGCATCGAAGGACATGAAGACTAGGCCCGTAGTTACTTGGAACTCCTCACGAGGTGTGACCTCTATGGTGGGAGACAAAGAACTGGCAGGAGGGTGGGGTTGACGACACCTAACGGCCAAACCACGAGCACCACACAGTGTGTCGGCCTCGAGGGCAGTGCCGTCGGTGCGTCAACTCTGCCCAACCAAAAAAAAAAAAAAAAAGAGCTCCCGGGGGGTCGTAACCTCTGGCCACACCCAAATGTGATGAATGGTGAAGACCGACACATATAAGATCAGTGATGTCCCATAATCACTTTGTTGGCAATTGTTTTATAGTACCTGAACCACGCCGCGTGGTGTTAATAAATACAAAAAGACATAAAAATGTGCTTCTTTTCAATATATTCTCTTAATGTTTTTATGTATTTACCTTATTAGATTTTAATGAATGCTTATGGATGCAAAATAGTAACTGGAGGACTTCTCATCTGTGGGGATAGTATAAGAATGTTTATTCTATTTAATTTCAGTTATTTAAGAACTTCACAAAGAGATGTCCTTATAAGGCCTCACACTATATGGAGTGTAACACTTCACCAGCAGCAGAGTTCACCATGTGTGGACACAGGCTGCTATAACATCGAAGGCAACTACTCATAGCATTTCTGTGAAACTAATCCAACCCCTCCCCCACAAATAACCCTCTACCCCCTACTGGTAATATCTCTTAAGGCAAGGTAATTTTATTTATACGGCACAAAGGCTCTGAGTGCCTCACAATAAAAACAATCAATGTAGCAAAACCATTTAGAATAAATAAAAAATAAATAATATTGCACAGAAAATTACTCACCAGTGCCAGGTCCAAAACTCTGTATAAATAAGTTTTTAAACGTGATTTAAACACGGCCAGGAAAGGTGCACCTCTTACTTCTTGAGGGAAGGCATTGCAAAAGATCGGGGCAGCAATGCCAAATGCCCCATCTCCTGAGGACTTCACGTGAGATCTAGGTACTTGCAAGAGCTTTGCCTCCGATGAACAGAGGGGGCAGCCAGGAGCATAAGGAGTGAGGAGATCTTTCAGGTAGCCTGGACTCAGACCATGCAGGGTCTTGTAAGTTAACAAGCACTCCTTGAAGCTGATGTGTCACCATACTGACAACCACTGCAGAACACAAAGAACTGACATGATATGCTTGAATCGTGAGGTCCCAGCAACCAGCCGGGCTACTTCGTTCTGAAACAGCTGCAAGTGATGCATTAACTTCGTGGACAAGCTATGGGTATAGAGCACTACAGTAATCCAAACTAGACTTTACCAGGGCATGCACCAAAGTTGTCAGGTCAGCCAGTTCCAGAAAGGGTTTGATCTGGGAGATGTTATGGAGGTGGCAAAAGCCACTGCAGATTGACACCTGATATTCTAAGTCAGCTTGGAGCCCACAATGACCCCCAGATTACTCAACCTATCGATGACTCTGAGTGTTACGCCATCCAAAGAAAGAAGTGCAGTGCCACCGAACAAGCCCAACCTGGCTCCACCAATAATACCTCAATCTTAACGAATTCAGCCTGAGCCAGCTGGCCACCATCCAATCCTGAATTTCCCTAAGGAATTCCATCAGTTCCAGGACAGCCATATCATCATCAGGTGTACAAGACACATATAGATGGGTATCATCAGCACAGCAATGAAAACCCAAACCATAGTGTCTAATGAGCTCACCCAGTGGCAGCATGTACATGGAAAACAGCATAGGAGCCACAATTGACCACCTGAGGCACACCACAACAGAGCACAGCACTGCTCAAGATGAAAGAGCAAAGTGCCAGCTGCTGCACCTTGCCAGATAAGTAGGACTCAAACCACCACAGCACTGTACCTGCAAGTCCCACATAATGCCTCAGACAGGCCAGTAGTCCTCTATGGTCCACAAAGTCAAAAGATGAAGAAAAGTCAAGCAGGACAGGGATGGAATGATGTTCGCCATCCCTCACCAGAAGGAGATCATGGTACACCTTGACTAAAGCCGTCTCTGTACTATGACATGACCAGAAACTGGACCAGAAAGGCTCGTAGATGTCATATTTTTCCAGGTGCTGTTCCAGCTACACTGCTACCACCGTCTTGATCAACTTCCATACAAAGGGAAGGTTTGATACAGGCCTATTGTATGAGACAATAGCAGGGTCCAAAGATAGTTTCTTAAGGAGGGGCCTCACAATACCCCTTTTCAGCGAACACCCAACAATCTCCACAAATACTGCACCGAGCATTGCCCAACACTCTAAAAGTAGCTGGGTCAGTCCAGGATCCAGTAAACAGTAGGTAGGGTGCAGACCAGAAACCACCTGGTGGATATCATCCACCAACATCAGCTCAGACTTCACCCACAAGGACAGAGTGCCACTGCCCATCATATACTGGACACTGCTGGCCAATGACAGGCCGGTTGAGGCTATCCCAGCATGAATAGAAGACACTTTGTCCAGATAGAAAAGGTTAAACTCATCACATGTATCTGTTTAAAGGACTCTGCAGGACTGCAGACAGGCTGGATTTAATAACCTGTCTACAGTGTTGAAGAGCTGAGCAGGTCGGCTCTTTCCAGTAGCAAGGAATGCTGACTTTTTCAGAGTGATTCCCCACTGGTACTCATTGTAATGAGCCCACAGAGCCCATTTTTCCTCCTTCAACTGGCATCTCTGCCCCTTTGTCTTCAACATCCTCAGTTCACCATCAAACCATGGTGACCTGTGGTGGGAAATCAAGGGGCGGACATGGAGAAGTGCTAGGTAGTCAAATACCACCATACGAGCCATATTATAGCCCTCCTCAGCCACTTCAACTCCCATCACATAAGTTGTCTTCATACTCGAGATGACTGCCACCGCCAGAATGCTCTGAGGCTCCAGATTACGAACACGGCAGTAGCTGACCATCTCCACCGGGGCGGATAAACGGGGAGTTCTGCAGAGAAACTGCACAGCGTGATAATCTGACCAAATTACAAGATCAACCTTGACATTGCTAATATCAAGGCCAAATGAGAAAAACAGGTCCAAGGCATGGCTGTACTGATGGGTACTGGTGGCAACATCCTGTATGAAGCCCAGTGAGGACATCAAATGGAGGAACTGCATTCCAAATACAGAAGTTTTATCATTGACCCAAACATCAATGTCACCCAAAGTAAGAAGTCTAGGTGACTCCACCACCAGGTCAGCCACGAAACTCTGTAGTTCCTATAGGAAATCACTCCCATACCCTGGAGACCGGTATATGAGAACAATCCAACTTGTACCCAGTCCACCCTTCACTGCAACACATTCAAATGACCTGGTCACTCCCACAGGGTATGTGGGTTAAGAACAAACCCACCAAGGGATAAGGTCCATTTTGCATGCAAAAGTATGAATGTAAAGAAACTCAACTGCTATGTTAACAAAAACATTTTTGAGATAGACAGCAGTCTGATATGAGTAAATAATATTTTACTGACTGTACCAGAACAATGCAAAGAACTTCTGAAATGTGAATGTGAATGAAGTTTTCAATATAAGATGGTATTATAAGCATTGGGTTAATCTCCTTATTGCTCAGCAGTGGTTTATTACATAGCCTCAATACGCATCCAACTACCTACAGCAGTATTTTAATTGACTTTTGAAATGTTTCAGTTGCCAAGTGGCTATCAGAAACAAACACATAAAGTAGGGCTCAAAATATTATGGCTCTCACAAGAGGATATCTAAATATTCCTTCTATCATAATAGTAGTGATAATGGCACTACAGGTATATTCAGAGCGCAAAACGGAGTCTGGCCTGATGACATTGTACTACATACGTAAAATAAAAATTAAAATGAACATGATAACTAATTACATGCAAAACTAGGGTCCCACAAAGGTCGAAATCAATGTGTAATTAAAAAGTTCTTAAATCCAGCAAAAGGCTTGAGCTGCTGCGTGCTGCCCACAGCATCCCAATATCTGAGTACTAGCCCTGGGTATATATGGGGGTGAGTAGCAAGCCTCATGTACAGTATGCGGTGCTACACGACACCAAGTGTCCCTTGCTTGGAAGGCATCGCTGTGTTGTTGCTTAGCAACAGCCAACCTGAACCAAGTGGGTGGACAGATGCAGATGCTGACACCACTGAGATGTCACTCACAGTGACATCATCATGTTGGATGTAAGCATGTGGCATTTGCTGGTAGGTTCCTGCCACACAAGTCCTCAGCAACCCACTATAAAAGCTACTACATTTTGAGAGACGGTGCACACAAGGGGAGACCCTGCCGCTGGTGAAGTGTTAAGCTCCATACTTCATGATTGCCTTATAAGGACATCTCTTTGTGAAATTCTTAAATAACTGAACTTAAATAGAATAAATGTTGTTATACTGTCCCCACAGATGAGAAGTCCTCCAGTTACATCGATAAGCATTCATTAAAAACTAATAATTAAGCAATAAGACACGATCAGGGGTTACATTAACCGTATGTTAATCACACCCTAGGGATGTAATGTGGCACGAGACACAGCCAAGTGCCACATACTCCTAGGGTACCTTATTGCTTTTATAGCAATGTGTAGAAATTTGTATTCCTTTTCTGTTTTACAGCAACGTGTAGAAATTTGTATTCCTTTTCTGTTTATTTTATTTTTCAATACCTTGTTTTTACAGCAAAATAGTCCATCTGCCATTTGCTATTCTGAAGAGAACACTGACAGGCAACCCCATTCCAAGCACGGAATTATATGTAGATTGAAGTGCTTTCCTGCATCATGGTGGTTTACTGATAGCAAGCAAGCAAGCAAGCAATGGTTTATTTATAAAAAAGCGCCATTTGCACGAGGATCATAGCACTTGTAGAGTTAAATATATAAAATCAAAAATTAAAACTATACAAAATTAATTAAAATAAGAAACAGTTTCACAGTTCATCCATATCCAGGGTAAGCAAGATTAAAAAGATGTGTTTTTAGTGCGGCCTGAAAGCTCTTCATGGTCAGGCACTCCCTTATCCGACGAGGTAGAAAGATTCACAGGGTAGGGGCCACAAATGCAAAAGCCCGGGCCCCAGAAGTTTTCAAACAAAGCCTGGAAACCTCTAGCAATCCCTTGTCAAGGCAGCAGAGAGGGCGGTAAGGGTAAAGAAGATCTTGCAGGTAACATGGTCCTTGTCTGTGCAGGGCTTTGTAGATCAGCAAACCAACCTTGAAGGTGATCCACCACTGAACAGGCAGCCAGTGCAGAGCATGCAGCACAGGAGTGATATGGCAAGATTGAGAATGCCCAGTCAACAACCTGGCCGCCGCATTCTGCACCAGCTGCAAGTGGCGGATATCAACCCCCAGTAGTCCTAGGTACAGGGAATTACAGTAGTCAAGGTGGGAGGTCACAAAGGCGTGAACCAATGTCAGAAGGTCATCAGGCAGAACCAGGTGTTTAATCCAGGCGATATTCCTTAGATGGTAAAAAGAAGTCTTGATGACGGATGACACCTGAGATCTAAGCTTCAACCCATTGTCAAAAATAACGTCCAGATTTCACACCTGTTCAGAGGTCAACAGCTGGCTGCCACCAAGCCAAAGCCCAGAAGACAACCCAGCCAACGACTCCTCCACCCGACGACCCGGGTCCACAACCAATACCTTGGTCTTGGCAAGGTTCAACCGCAACCAGTTAGCATTCATTCAACCTTGGATCTCAGTGAGGCAGTTGTTAAAGACCAAGACAGTATCATCCTGCTCGGGCACAAAGGACATGTATAGCTGAATATCATCTGCATAGTAGTGAAAACTCAGCCCATACCACCTCACAATGTCTTCCAATAGCAGCATATACACTGCGAACAATGTGGATAATAAAATGGAGCCCTGCGACACTCCACAAGGCAGGGAGAATGTGTCGGAAGAAAAAATAGCCAGCACCACTCTCTGAGACCTGCCCATGGGGAAAGTGTGGAACGATTAGAGGACTGTACCAGACAGTCCGCAGATCAACCACAGGCACTCCAATAACACACCGTGGTCCACGGTGTCAAATGCTGCAGAGAGATCAAGGAGAACCAAGATGAACCGGCTCTTCTGACTTCTTGGTATCAGGAGATCATTGAGCACCCGAACTAGGGCTGTCTCAGTACTATGCCTCTTCCGAAATCCCAACTGAAGAGGATCGTAGATGTCGTGGACGGTAAGATGATCCTCCAGCTGCAGCGTGACCACCTTCTCAATAACCTTTCCCACAAAGGGAAGATTAGAGATAGGTCTGTAGTTGGCGAGATAAGCTGGGTCAAGAGAGTATTTCTTAAGGAGAGGTGTCTGCCAGTCAGCATGGTAAAGTAAGAATGTTCCAGATGTTTGATGTACTGGTGATTTATGATTTTTGTTTTTTTAATTTGGTTTTTGCAAAACTACTGCTAATACACTTGCAGTGCTATGTGCTGGTTAGATGCGGTTTTAACATAGTTTACAGTTTGGTTGTCACGGCAGCAGATGTGTGCACTAAGAAGAATGCTGTTTTGCCATGACAACCCAGCTGGAGTGTGGGAAAAAACAGGGGATCCCAGGTATTCTGACAAGGTTGCTATGGAAGCTTTGTTTTCTTTATTCACAGCTGTTATGTGTGTGGGGAGGATAATGAATTTCTATGAATAAACAGCTTTGTGGATCACTGTTTCAACTTTGGCAGCACACATTTTTTAAACTTCTAAAATATACTGATACAGTCTCATTAATTGCCTTCAAGCCAAGCTGAGTCGCGATCACACTTTTCTAAGCGGGTACAGTAATGGCGGTCAGTAGAAACTAATTGAAATGCTGATGGGTAGTTCAGCATTCCAGCAAGGACTTAATTTGGTGGCTCATGGTGCAGGTGAAGAGCCTGTATAAGTATATTAATTAAAGATTAATGCAAGGTATGGGTGCTGCTCTTTGCCAATCAAATTTCATAAATAAAACCTACATTGTTATAAGATACCTAAATACATAAAAACGTTATGAGAATGCATTGAAAAGAAGCATGCTTTTATATCTTTTTGTATTTGTTAACACCACATGGCATGGTTCAGGTACTATAAAACAGTTGCCACTGAAATGATTATAGGATATCACTGCTTTCACTCACCTAATCCCCCCATCAGAAGAAAAAAAAATACTTACCATAGTAATATTGTTTCTTTCATGGAATCCCTCACTATGTTTACTATTGCAATCAGCCTGCAGGTCTATGCTACCCGGGCAGTGGAATTTTATGCAAATTAGAGAACGATGGAATAAAATTCAAATCTCTGCTGTGTGGTCATGCTCCACTCTGCCTTCTAACATCAGATTTATTTTAATAGCTAGGGAAGCGGTGATCACTAAACTATCTAGACTCAACCAAAGAAAACAGAACCCCCCCCCCCAGAAAAAAATGATTGCCCCTACTGGGAAAATTATGGCAGACTAAAGTTATGCATCAAAAAATAAAAATTACATACTCACTATAATTGTTGACTGATCTTCTTGGACTATCTTCACCATTGATTCACACTGATGGGTTCTCAGCCAGAGGTGCTAGGATCCTGTGGGAGCCAGAAACTTTCAAGAGGGCTGGTGCCGAAGTAGGCTGCATGCATGCGTGGTACTGTGAGACTGGCTTGCGCTGCATGGCTTACCTCGGCAACATCCCTAAACTGCCTCAGTACCATTTTTATGGCCGTGGGCATAGCCTACAGCCATCCTGCTTTCACTTGAAAAAAGGTGTTTCCATGGAACACATCTTTTAGGAGTTTTCAGTATATCCTTCCATTCTGCAAATCCATGGCAGTTAAGAAATACTCCCTTCTTTCTGTTTAATTAGAATGATGGACACAGAACTCTAAGCTGCTTTTCTCTGAGAGCAAATGTGCGCACCTTCCAAACAAATCTAAATATCTTTAAAACTATGCAAGGTGCACAAAAACAGCCAGTGTGAAAGTTGTTCAGGGCAAAAAGACCTTTCTTATGAGGGTAGTCATTAATCTGAATTCTTTATATTTTGTAAAATATGGTCTTCCAAACAACCTAATTTTTTTCTCTCTGAGTGAACACAGCAGTCATGCCAAACAAATGTAAATATCTCAGAAAGTATACAAGTTAACAATATACAACCAGCATAAAAGTTGTTCAGGACACAATGACCTTTCAAATGAGGGTAGTCACTAATCTGAATTCATTAGAGTTTTTTAAATTTAGCAATCCGAAAGGTGAAAATTGTGATGAAAAATGAAAAATCAAGTAATCAGATGACCATAGTTTAAAAAATATAATTAGTGCAGCTTAATGTATAGGCTCATTTGAAAGGTCATTTTGTCCTGAACAACTTTCATACTGGTAGTTTATGCATAACTCATATACTTTTAGAGATATTTATATTTGTTTGGCATAACGCCTATGAAAATTGAAAACTGAGGTAAACAGATGGCCATAGTTTAAAAAATATAATTCTTGCAGCTTAATGAATAGGCTCATTTGAAAGGTCTTGTTGTCCTGAACAACTTTCATAAGGTTTGTTATCTAAGTTGTATACTTTTAGAGATATTTACATTTGTTTAGCATAACTCCTATTATACTTCTAAACAGCTTCAGTTTTGCAAATTACTACGCCAAGTCAAGATTAGTTCCATCAGAAGAAAGCTATCCCAGGGTCAAATTTCACTGACTTGAAAGTTCACTCCCTGACACAAGCTATAAACCAAGTGAAGTTTCACTTTAAAACCCTCTGTGTGTGTCTGTGCTAGCATTAGTAAATGACAATGATTAAAAACATAAGGAAAAATAAGCTTAAAGAGCAGCTGACACCTTCAAGAGAACTTTAAAAAAACATAATATTTAGATAAAGTTCAGCTTGTATTTCACATTAGTTTTTTATTCCTCCTCCCCATTATTTACTGCTGAGGTCATTTGCATGAAAATAGGATTTTTGCTCCTCAAGAGTTCATCTAGTTCTGTCGCTGTCTCCTATCTGAGGTCATGATGCACTGTTTGTGACATCACAGTTACTCTCATGGCAACAGATTGTGATGTCATAACAGAGCATTATGACTTGAAGTAGGGAGTAAGCTCTAGAGGCAGATTAACTTTAAAGTAACTGCAAGGGACAAAAATCATATATTCATACACATTTTCTCAGTAATAAATAATGGGGAGGAAAAATCTAGAATATATATTTAATACAAGCAGAATTTTACCTAATTATTATGTTTTTCAACGTTTTCTTTGCGGCGTCAGTAGCTCTTTAAGCAATACATAGTAAATAATGTTAAAAGTCTTATAAATATGAAAATATATATGTGTTAAGTGAAAAATAGGTTAGAAGACAACCTGTCCTACTGTAAGTTAAGCATTCACCAGCTGTTTCACACAGTGGTGTTAATCAGATTTTACACAGTGTACTGTTCAGATGCATTTTCTTAAACTCTGTGTACAATAAGAACATACTACTCATGAATAGTCAAACTTATACTATCTTGAACATGATATATCTGCAATTCTGTAACAAGTGACTAGTATATGTATATACTAGTAGTATATACTAGTAGTATATGTAGTATATAGAGGCAGTATAGCGCAGTGGTCTAAGGCTCTGAGCTGCAAATTTGGTGACATCCAGCAGACCAGACCTGGGTTTGAATCCCACAGCTTCCACTTGCATACTGTGTGACCCTGAGCAAGTCACTTGTGCTCCCAGGTCGCTCCTGTAAAAAAGCTTTCAGCTTAGTGTGCTATACCTGGTTAAACAACTAAAAATAAAATAAAAAATAAATAATATGTGTACATTCAAAACCCAAACCTAACACAGACCCCCTTGTAATTGAGATACTGTTATCCTAATATGTCCATGTATCAACATGTGTCCATATGCACCTAATCTGCTGTTGTATTAAATAACAGTTCCATAAATCTAAAAACAAAACACAACTGACAGCTTCAGCTTTTATTCAGGCATAGTTTTTTTTTCAAATTCTAATTTTCCCCCAACCCCATCCTTTTGACCCCCCCCTCCGAACTCTCTGCGGTGACCTTCCATTCCACGGACACTACCTCCTTGCATGATCCGGCTCATCTCCACTCTCTGGCACCGGGCATCCCGTGGGTCTACCCTCCGGGGAAGGGCTGCCCCTGCCCAGGGCACTCTTTCTTTTAGTGCTGAGCACCGGGTCAAGGAGGGGGGATGAGGAGTGAGCCGCATCCGCCTTCGGGAGTATGGTCCTTGGGTGGGAGGCGCTATTGCCTATCGGAGGGTGGGTGTTTTAGCTTGTAAGTCCCCTGTGGAGCCTGGCTGTCATGGCAATGTGTTACCGTGGCTCCACCCTCAGGCATATACCACGATGCTTCTTTGGGCTACCTCCGGCTGCCACCAGAGGTCACTCCTTGAGCGGTCGCATCCCCATCCCTCCCCAGGGAAGAGATAGCAGTCCTCCGGATGCTCAATCTCTTCCCTCCATTGCCGACCCCCGGCTCCCTGGGCTCATTCCCGAACCTGGGTCGTCAGCATGGCGTGAGGTATGGCATCCAGCGCCTCAACCCTCAGGGCCACTAGGCCGCATATTCAGGCATAATTAAAATAGGGATCCTTTAGAGGTATGAATATAATTTATAAAAATAGAGATATTTCAAACAGCTGCACGTATGTAATCAATTCCTGTCCCCTTTAACTCAAGGGGTCATTTCTAAAATGTGCAGACGAGCATGGGGACCACTTTTTTCAGAACATGCCACCACCGGCAGCAACCACTTCAAGACTGCAACTACCTTCTCCTAAAACAATCAGGGGAAAACCAGAAGTAGTCTACCAGCACTGAGATCAATATGGTTAAGGCACATTTACCAGAAATTACTGCTTAGAAAAGAATGAGAAAGTGACTGTGATGACGAGCAAATATGAGACCAGATCTCTAGTTTGTTAATAGTCTCCTCCTGAGTCTGATTTTTATGGTTGTGTGGATCAAGCTCCATAGATGTTATGCCATCATCAGATTTGTAAAAGAGCACTGTGGAAGCATGTAACCGGATCACTGTCTCATGTTCTGCCCCAGTGCTCCAGCATAGTTTCCAGTGATTCTGTTTATGCAGCCCTTCCCTTCTGCGGACCGCATAAACATACCCACTTCCTGGTGCGCTACTTTTTCTTTCCACAAGTGCAGACATGATGGCCGCCATGTGCAACATGGTGGCACATACTTAAACTGAGCACGCACGAGTATTGTGTATATGTATGTAACCCCCACACTACCTTTGGCTAGCTGGCACCCCCTTAAAAGAACTACTGACAACTACGTAGCATATAATTTTCTGTTGGCAGAGCAACACTCATGGTACCACCCCTAGCGTTGGAGTGTATAACAGGCTCATTATATAAAGGATGGGGGGTGGGGGTACATACTAAAATGGACCTTTTTATTTACAGCCAGATTCAGGGGAGAGGATGCTAGGTATATGCTAGACCAAACTGCTGAGGAGCCCCAATAAAGTTCACACTAGAAGCAATAAGCGGAATTTCCAAAGCAGTAACTGGGATTTTGCAGTATGGCTTTATTTACAGATGTTACTTAGAGCAAGGGTGGTCCCCCAAATGTGTATCATTGCAATATGGGCACAGTCTGTTTTGCAGGATGCTTTGCTAGGCAGTGATGTTTTCCACAAAAAACATCTCTATCTTTCTTCCAAAGTGTATATCTGTAGGATGTGCCACACACTTTAAACATTTTCCATACATTTCCATTTCCAAAGTGTATATCTATGGGATGCGCCACACACTTTAAAATCCTCCTTGTGCATGGTCGTTGCCGAGGGAACACTGGTGCCCATCCACGAACCACTTAGCCCTGCCTGAAACTCCAGAAGGCATTCCTCATCCTTTGCCCCAAACAGCCTTTTCCATTCCTTCAGGGTTACACCAAATGAGGCTCCAGTCCCCAATGAATTGCTACAGACTTCCAACTTTAACTTTAAATTCAGCATAGTTGTGTTGAAAGGGATCCTGACTGGTGTGATCTAGCTTCATCTAGGTCACACACACCTCAGACAACTCCCTCAGAGAACAGTCTCAAATTCTGTACTCACAGATTAGTTGTTCCTTCCTCCCAGTCATGGAAATAACAAAAGGCACCTTTCTTTCTCTGGTAGCTGTCAGATTCTACTCATTGTTCTTCCTTAAGGCAGCTGTGAACTTTAGGAACCTCAGGGGATTGCCCCTTGGATCCACAAGAACTGCATTCCCTCTCACTCCCCTTGGAGTGAAACCAAAGAGTCCTGCAGGCAAACTGAAGATTTTACCAAACTAGGGTGAGAAATACCAGGGCTCCCTTTGACAGAGCCCCAATGGCCTCCTGCCAGTCTAACTGCCACACTTGAACTTACTGACGAAGATTCTAAGCTCCCCAAGAGCAGCTGACTCTAAAATGGTTATGCTGCTGTAAGAGTTCTAAATGACATAATCATCCTACTCTCAGGCTAGCTGAGTAAAGAATGATGTCATTATGTAGAAAGTCCCTAATGACCTCCACACCAGCTGCCTTTTCCTACCTGCCTAAGACTAGTACTAATGGGATTCTAGTAACCCGAGGGAACTGGGTTGTTACATGTAGTTATGTCAGCACTGCCATTTTGAGCAAGGCTGACTCCAGGGCAAACTGCACATGCGCAAGTATCACGCATGCGCAGTACTGTAATTGCTGCAGTATTATGGCTGATGCCTGTGCAGCGAAAGCACAGCATATTCTGTTCACCGCTCTTGCAGCTCCTAAAAGCTCTCCATAGCCATATTGGCTCTGACCAGAGTTTGTTACTGATGAGGTACAGTGTAATCAAACTAAACAAAACACCTAACCTAAAAGGGCATGACATAGCCCTTTGACCCGTATAAGAAGGGTCAACAAGAAAACAGTGTCTTCACAGCCCAAACCAAAACAAGGGAGGTGAAGGTCAATGAACAGAAAGAGTAAACCTGGGGGATGGTGGGTGGGAATCAATGGTAAAGATGGTCCAAGAAGATCAACAATTACGGTGAGTACATTTTCATATCTTCCTGGACTGTATCATCACCATTGATTCACACTGATGGGTTCGAGTACCAAGCTCAGATAAAATTCCCCCCAGGCAGGGTGGTAGGAGCTGGAGCTCACTCAGGACAAGAGTCCATTGAAGATTGTCCTGCCAAAGGAACCAAGCTGCCTGGCATGGACATTCAAGGCATAGTGCTTAATGAAAGTGTGCACTGTGTTCCAGAAAGCGGCTCTGCAAACAGGCAAGGCAATTTTATTTGTACAGCATCCAATCCCGGAGGCTCTGGGCGCTTCACATTAAAATAAAAGATAAAAGAGGTACAAAAACAAGTAAAATCACATAATACAATAGAGTCATAAATACCTTAAAACAAATAAATAAACAGCATCCTAAAACAGCACTGATCAGACTACTTCACTTAGGAAGACCAAGGTAAAACGGTGAGCCTTGAGACCCCTTTTGAAAGCCTCGACCAAAGGGGCCTCCCTAAGAGGTGGAGGTAGAGCGTTCCACAGGACCAGACCGGTAACACTAAAAACCCCATCACCGGAAGTTCTCAGCCTGGTCCTGGGAACCTCAAGGAGGCCCCTGGGCAAGGAATGGAGGAAGTGGGCCAAGGTGTAGGGTGTAAGGAGCTCAGCCAGGTAGCCAGGGCCTAGCCTGTGCAGGGCCATATAGATGAGAAGATTTACCTTGAAGATAACCCTTCACCTGACAGACCACCAGTGCAAAGAATGGAGCACCAGAGTCACATGACTGGGCCTTGAGAGGCCAGTCAGCAACCAGGCAGCAGTGTTCTGAACTAGTTGCAGTCGGCGGAGGGTACCTCCAGAGATCACAACCTAAAGAGCATTACAGTAGTCAAGTCTGGAGGTCACGAAGGCATGTACCAGGGTTGGCAGGTCTTCGGGTGGAACCAGGGGTTTGATTCTGGTGATATTCCTCAGGTGGTAGAAACCATTTTGGACAACAGCCAACACCTGAGATTCAAGTGTCAGTTTGTTGTCAAGGATCACACCAAGATCTCTCACCCTAGTGGAGGCAAACAACAGCGCTGGACCCAGATGAAGACCCAGCATCCCAGCATTGGTGACACTCCCACGACCAGGATCAATCACTAGTATCTCCATCTTGTCTGGGTTCAGTCACAACCAGATGGAGGACATCCACTCATTGATCTCAGCCAAGCAGTTGTTAAGCACTTCCACAGCATCCGATGTTCCGGGGGCAAAGGACAGATACAGTTGGGTATCATCTGCATAGCAGTGACAACCCACACTGTAATGCCTGATGAGCTCACCCGGGGCAGCATGTACACAGCAAATAACATGAGTGACAAGATCGACCCCTGAGGCCCTCCGCAAGGCAGGGGCTTTGAGGTGGAGGAAAAATTGTCCATGACCAACCATTACTTCCTGCCCGAGAGAAAGGACTCAAACCAGTGCATAACAGTGCTGGCGAGTCTACAATACTCTCTGAGGTGATCAAGCAGTACCATGTGATCTACCACGTCAAAGGATTAGGAGAGATCCAGGAGAACGAGAACTGACTGTTCTCCTCTGTCTCTTGCCATGAGGAGATCATTATGCACCCTAACTAGCATTGTTTCAGTACTATGCTTGGCCCTGAAACCCGAATGGAGACTGGAGAGGCTCACAGATGTCAAAGGTCATGAGGTGCTCATCGAGCTGCAGTGCCACAATTTTCTTGAAAACTTTACCCAAAAAGGGGAGGTTGAAGAGAGGATGATTCACCAGAATGTCCGGGTCGAAGGATGGTTTCTTCAGGAGGGGCCTCACCAGAACCTCTTTCAAGGCATCTGGAAAAAAAACCTTCATCAACGAACACCTGACAATTCCAGCAAACACTGGGCCAATGGAATCAACACATCTCATTAGGAAATATGCTGGTGCTGGGTCCAGTTCACAATATGTATGCTTCAGCCCGGAGATAACCCCAATAACCTCGGCCACCTCCACCAGTTTAAACTCCTCCCAGACAGGTGGAGCACCTCGATTCCCCCTAGGTTGACCACTGCGGACTACAATAAGGTTCACTGACGGGATTCCGTGATGGATAGATGACACTCTATCAGAGAAGAACCGAAAAAACTCCTCACATAATGTGACTGAAAATACTTTTTTCAGTTGTAGACAGACTGGGTGTAACAGTCTGTCCACAGTCCAAAAAAGCCGTGCAGGTCGGTTCTTCCCTGCAGCAATCTCTCTGGACAGGAACTCTGGCTTCTTACGGGTGATTGCCTCCTGGTACTCAGAATAATGAGCACGCAAGGCTAGTTTGCCACCATCCAATGTGGTCCTCCACCAGCAAGGCTCCAACCTCTGACCTTTGATCTTCATAGCCTTGAGATCCCCATCAAGCCAGGGTGATCTCAAGTGAGAGGGTCTGGGTCGTACGTGGACTGGTGCGATGGCATCAAGCACCCTGGAAGCCACCCTGTTATAAATGGCAACTGCCTCGACCGTGCCAACCACACATGCAACAACTACACTAGATAAATCAGCCACCACCGGTAGTCTCTCTGGGGATAAGCCCCTTAAAGGGCAGTAGCTGACCATGTCAACAGGGGAAGGACTATCGGGGGCCGAATGAGAACTCCACCGTGTAATGGTCAGACCACACAACCTGATCAGTCTTGAGGTTAGTTACATCAAGACCCAGAGAGAACACCAGGTCCAGTGTGTGGCTGTGGTGATGGGTTGCAGATTTAACGACTTGTGACAGGCCCATTGATGACATTAACTGAAGGAGGTCTGACCCAAGTTGCAAGGATTCATCATCATCAATCAAGGCACTAAAGTCCCCCAAAATTAAGCATCTGGGGGACTCCAACACCTCGCCAATGATGATGTCCATCACCTCCTGCAGGAATTCTCCCCCTGCCCTTGGGGGGGCGGTAAATAAGGAGAATCCTGCAACCTGCACCTGGACCCCCATGCATAGCCACGCACTCAAAGGACCTGATAATCCCCATTGGGTGCACGGTGAAGTTCAAGCTGGATCTAAAGAAGATGGCCACACACCACCCCTGCATTCCTGCCTCGGGCAGTGTACCACAGAGTACCCGGCAGGGGCAGCTGCCTCCAAAACAGGCCCGGTAACGTCACCCAACCAGGTCTCAGTGATGCAGGCCACATTGACTGAGGAAATCAAGTCCGCCACAATTGCCATCTTTTTCCACATCAATCTGGCATTGCATAACACCACCCAAAGGGGACTGGAAGTCGATGAAGCCCCTCTGGCTACCAGCCCACTCGGTCTGGTGGGAACCCTGGGGGCGGAAACCCAACACGCTGGGTCTCTCTCCAGGTTTCGTCTAAACCCAGGACGTCTCCTGCACCCTACCACTTCGATACTTCTAAACTCCTCCTGAGCCGTAACACCCTGCAGCCGCCAAGCCCTTTTAGCCCTTATGATGCCAACCTCCTGACAACGCCTAACTGTCACAGATGACACAGGGAGGTAGACAAAGGGGCGGAGGTCATGCAGCTGGGTGACATCGTAGGAGATTTGTAGGGGTCTCAGGCCATGGCACATCCCACGCAACCAATGCTAACTCACACACACACACCCACTCACTCAAATTATACAAACTCTATATTAATCATTCACACACCCACTCCCAACAAAATAATCCACCCCTGACCCAATCACAAAAAAAAATAATTGTTAAAAAGTCAACAGGGGAGAATACAAGACAAATAAGTGTGTGCTGTAGCAAATTAACAATTAATCAAATACAGAATAATTTGAGTAAATACAATCTGACAGTCCAGTCTAAAGATCCAAGCCTTTCTGGGCTGGTCACTGTATGGCAGTGCAGGGAGAACTTAGGTGCTCACACCACTAGTGTTCATAGATTTTGAATACTGTACATACACCATTCAAGAGATGCCTTTTGGAATGTCAGGGAGACCCTTGGGAAACACAGATTTGGAGTTGGCTCCACTCTTACCAGAGCAGCCCCAAATAAAGGTCTTTTAAGATACAGGCACTCACCCCTATAGGCAGGAAAATCGAAAATAAAACTGTAGACAAGCTCTCACCAAGTCCAAAGCTCCAAATCCTCCAACTCCAAAACACCGACAGTTCCAGCAAGAGCAAGCAGGCAGGCAACCCACAATGAAATGGACTGAAAGTCCAGCTGGACAGGAAGAAGTCCCTCTTGAATGCATTCCTCACTCCCAGCAGATAAAAATGAAATGGGCCACCTCTCCAAGGCCCTGGGTTCACCTAACAGCTCGAACTCGGGGCAGCAGGAGACAGGCAGGGTTCTCCTGGGGGCAGCGGAGCTCCCACCTCCTGCCACACCAGTTACCCCCACCACTCAACCGCCGTCCAGACCAGCAAGACCCTCAGTGCGCCCCCGAGGTGGCCTCCAACATCGAACACCAGGCTCTTCTGCAACCGCAGTCCAGTCCAATCCAACAAGCAGCAGCCGGTCGGCGATTCCAAACCAGAAAACCAGTGCTCCGAACTTCCAGCAGCACCTGCTCCATATCCTCCTGCCAACAGCCGAGTGCCTCGAATCCTTCGGCTGCCCCACAATATCACGAAAGCCAAGATTTTATTGAAGGCTACAGCACAGACTCTCCGGTACTCTCTAAAGTCACCCTTACTAAAAAACAAAGCCTGCACTCCTATGTTAAATCACTATAGTGCCCTGCCTAATGCTAAAATCCCCTACACTGGTACTAACTAAAAATAAGTAAAATTTAAAAACAAAGAGCTCTCCCCAAAAGCTAGTCTTAATAGCTATAGTTCTAAGTTGCAAAACACTAACTTAAAATAATTTAAGAAGCATTTCAAATGGTTTTGCAACTCAGGCTTCAGAGCCCAAGCTGATAGCAGCCCAGCATGGCCACCACCTTGCGCCATCTTACAGGCATTGAGATGTGAGTGCAAAAGGAGTGCCTGGGGTGTCCAGAAATGGCGATGGGAACAGAGCGAATCTCTGCCAGGGATGTAGCAACCACTCTGGTGGAGTGGGCATGAAACTGGCCTTCCAACTTGACTTGCACCATGGAATAACATTGGTGGAGACAAGCCACTATCCATGCAGAAATGCATTTGATCATAACTGGCTGACCCATTTGGTTGGGGTTGAAGGAGACGAAGAGCTGCTTGGATTGCCGAAAGAACTTAGTTCTATTGCAGTAGAATCTGAGGGCCCTTTTAACAGCCAGAGATTGCAGGGTGCAGGGTGCACTCCTCCTTGTTCTGGAAGTTAGGAAAGTAAGTGGGCAACACCTATGTCTGGTTCAAATGGAATTCCAACACCACCTTAGGAAAAAAATTTGAGGTGCATGCGGAGAACCACTTGGTCTTTACGAAAGACAGGATAAACAGGGTCTGTGGCCAAAGCATGAATCTCAGAGACCCTGTGGGCAGTGGTGATGCGGAAAAGAAATGCAGGAACCTGAGGTCACATGTAACTAGAGATTCAAAGGGCTTACAGGTGAGCATATCCAACACAAGGTTAAGGTCCCAGGTAGTGACAGGTTTCCTGATCAGGGGCCTTGTGTGCAAAAAAACTTTCTAGAACCTCTTAAAAAGAGGCAGTTGAGCTAGAGCAAGGTTCTGAACTGGCTTGTGGTAAGCTGAAACAGCACATAAGTGGACCCTGATTGAGGAATACTGTAAGCCTGCATCAGAAAGGTCCAGCAAATACTCCAAAACCTTTTGTGGTGGGCACTGGAATGGATACATATGGAATTTGGAGCACCACTCAAAAAAACTTCTCCATTTGGCTGTGTAAGTCTTTCTGGTAGAAGGCTTGCAAACAGCCAGGAGAATCTCAGAGATGCTCTGAGAGACCTTGTACTTGCTCACTTCTATCTCTTCAAGAGAGAGGCATGGAGATGAAGCGAGCACAGGTCAGGATGAACCAGGGAGCCCTGCATCAGGAGATCTGTCCGCAGGGAGAGTGGCCTCAGAGGGGTAACTGGCAAGTTGTTGAGCAGTGAAAACCATACCTGTCGAGGCAAGCACAGGATGATTAGAATCAGTTTGCCCCAATGTGCCTCCAGCTTGAACAGTACCCTCTGAACTAGAGGAACAGGAGGAAATGCATACAGAAAATGATTTGTCCACCGCAGCCTGAATCCATCCTGACAGAAAATGCCAGGTTCTAGATTTTTGGAGCAGAATTGAGGCAGTTTGGCGTTGAGTAGGGACATAAAAAGGTCCACCTCTGGGGTTCCCCCACTTGTTGAAGAGCAATTGCACGAGATCAGACACCAAGGACCACTCATAAGGCTCCACCTTTGTCCAACTGAGGTCATCCACCAGATTGCTCTGAGCCCCTGGCAGATAAATTGCATGGATCAGAACATCCTGCTCCAGATATCACTCTCATAGCTTTTCTGCAAAGAGGGTAAGAGTGTGCTCCTCCCTGCTTGTTGCTGTAGTACATGACAGACTTGTTATTCATCTGAAGGAAAATTACTTTGCGGCGGACAAGAGCTGCTAGGGCCCGAAGGGCATACAGGACTGCTCTCATCTCCAAGGCACTGATGTGGAGATGGGACTCTGTAGGGCTCCAGAGTCCCTGAGTCCCAGACAGTGGGTTTCCCACCCCAACAGAGACACATCCATGGTGAGGGTTATCAGAGGCTCTGGGGGAGAGAAGGGGAGACCTTGAAGGAGATTGTCCTTCTGCATCCACCATGCAAGCAACTGAAGCAGAGGCTTTGTCACTTTGACGGGGTAAGACTGAGGATGCATTGTCAGAGACCACTGTGTGCTAAGCATCCATTGAGTTGTTCTCATGTGCAGACAGGCTAGAGGACCTGTGAAGACAAAAGAGGCTATGAGGCCTAACATGCACTGCATGGAGTGGGCCATCACAATCTTGTTCTCCATGATGAAGTGTGCCATCCGAAGGATGGCTTTCCTTCTGTCCACTGAGAGGATGGCCCTTGCCTTGTTAGTGTCCAAGAGGGCCCTGATAAAGAGGATCTGCCAAGACAGTTGAAGCTGCAGCTTCTCCAGATTGAGCAGAACCCACAAGGAGGTCAGGAACTAAACTGCTGTGGTTACTACTCACTCTGTTTCCTGCTTGGATGTGCCATCCAGCAGCCACTCATCCAGATAGAGAAAAACTTGAAGCCTAAGTAGATGCGCAGTGAGAATGGCAAAGCACTTCGTAAAGACTCAAGACACCGAGGATAGCCCAAAGGACTGGACTCGGAATTGGTAATGCTGTTCCAGAGTCACAAAATGGAGGAATCTGTGGTGGTTGGAATGGACCAGAATATGTTGGTAAGTGTCCTTCATGTCTAGGGAAGCCAGCCAGTCCTGCAACTTGGGAAGTGGCAGCAGAGTCCCTAGGGAGACCATCTTGAACTTCACTCTGTGCAGAAACTTGTTCAGCTTTCTGAGGTCAAGAATGGGGCACATGCCCCTGATTTCTTTGGAACGAGGAAGTAATGGGAGTAGAAGGCCTGGGTTGCACTCTGTTACTGGCACTATTTCCAATGCCTTGTTGCTTAAGAGGCCTGCTTTCTCCGAGGTAAGACGGTCCAACATGGCAGCCGGGAGGGGTTGATGCCTCTTGGGTGGATAGTCTGGAGGGATTTCTGAGAAGTTCAGTAGGTATCCCTTTCGGATGATCCTTAAAACCCAATTGTCCACGGTGATGGACTTCCACTGACAGTAAAACCAAGTCAGACGTCCCCAGTACAGGGAGGAGGGTCTGTCTCGGGTTCGAGCTTCATGGGGTGGCACTAGACACTTTTGGGGCCTGTGCCTTCAGCCGTGCCTTCCTTTGTGGTTGAGAAGTCTGGGACTCAACTTGGACTCTTCTGCCTTTGCCACGAAAGACCTGTTTATTGCGATAGAAGACCTGGCCCTTCCATCTTTGAGATCGAGTAGGGGTAGGGCAGACAGTCCTGATAGCTGTCCTAGTCTTGTGAGAGGCCTTGAGAGACTGCTCCACCTGTTGGCCGAACAAATAAGAGCCATTGAAGGGAACATTCATGACATGCTGCTGGCATCACTGGAGAACCCCGACGTCCGGAGCCAGGAGTGTCTTTTGATGCAGATACTGGTGGCAGCTGAGCAAGAAGCAGTGTCATATGCATCTATGGCTTCTGTCAAATGAGGACTGTTGGACTATTTACCATGGGTAACAGACTGAAGGATTTTCTGCTTAGTGTCAGATTCTGGCAAGGTTTCACTAAGAGACTTGAGAGAAGTCCAAAGGGGCATACTAGTACTGGGAGAAATGCCTTTGATTGCTAGCCATTCACATACTAAGGGTGGCTGCAGCAAAAGCTATCTTTCCCATCGTATCAATCTTATGAGATTGTTTATTGATGGGATGTGCTGTAACTTCTTGGAGAAATACAGCTTTGTCATTCAGGCTGAGAAGCCAGGATAGGTCTGTCTTTAGGAGCAGTATACTTACGGTTTATCTGCTTAGAGACAGAGGGAATAGAAGCAGGCCTGGCCCTCACTGCCTCCAATAGTGTCTCAAAAGCAGGTGGGATAGGAGGAGTAAGGCTCATCAGAATATTGGGAACATGAAGCCACTCCAGACACAATTGTTTACCCAGATCTAAGGGAGAAGTCTCAAGGGCAAGGGTTGAGTGCATGTTGTGAAGAAAGGTCTGGAAAGAAAGGTTCTTCTGTGAACCAAGACGAGTGCCTGGAGTAGAATTATCGAGGCTCTAAAATCAGTTATCATGACCACCCTCAGAAATAATGAGGTTGTGGGTCACACTCATCTCTCTCCAACTCCTCTCCAGAAAGAGGAGCTGGGAGCGGAGTGGGCTTAGAAACGTCTAGCCCAGTTCTGGGAGTTGGAAAGACTGGTGACACCAGCACTGGCAGAGAAGCAGGCACTGGACCTGGCAGTGGCCCAGCAGGAGCCAGTGCCGGGACCAAAGGAGCCAGCACCAGCCCCAGCTCCAAGGGAGCCAGTGCCATCACAAAGCCCAATCACAGCGTAGAGAAAACCCTTGGCGCCGGAGGTGTTGTTGGGAGCGGCGTGGGACACAGCACTGGAACAGGCCCCAAAATGCCTGAATCTGGCACTGAACCCAGCACCGCCCACTGAAAAGGTCCAGCTATCACCGACGTGAAGGCACCTGGGCCAGTCCCAGCACAGTGACACTGTGAGGGGGTATGGCTAGTGAAACTGGCATCGGTGGCATGGTCACCAACAGGGATCAGGATCCTTTGGTGAAGCCAAACGCTCTACCTGGCTAGAAAGTCCCAAATGAGGCTTCAGAGACTCTAGGCCCAAAGGGCTTGGCACCAGGTCCACAAAAAGGGGACAGACAAGCCAGACACTGTTCTCACTGCTCCATAACTGCTGCCCAGTGGTGAAACTGCCCACCATAATCCCCAGACGAGGACAGTGAAGGGCTCTGGGCCTGTGATCTAGAACGACCACGAGTAGGAGTCACCAGGGATACTGACGGTGCTGGGGAAGACCTCCTGCTCCTGAACCTAAAAGACCTCGCAGAAGAACTACTACAGGGTGACCTCTAGCAGTACCATTTCTTCCCCTTCCAATGGGAAGAGGAAGAACTCAAGGCCGAGCAGCACCAAGTCATCAACCTGGATCAAGAATGGGCCTGCTTCTTTTTTGTGTTTATGAGAGGACTGTCCTCCCTCCCAAATACAGGATCACCCATCATCAGAACCCTCCCTCAGTGAGGGAAGTAGGCCAGACAAAGTCCTGCTGCTGAAGCAATATGCCTAAAGAAGTTCCCTACCACCACCACCATCACTGTCCATGGTCACAGGCCATTGCTCGATAGGGCTGAGAGAAACTTACAGAAAAGATGTCACTTTTTTTTTTTTAACAAACTAAACTGATACAAAAACAACAAACACTAGAAACAGAACAAACTGTCGTATAGACATGAAGTTTTGACTCCCGGTGGGCAAGCAACATCATCACTGAAGCACACTCAACAGCGGGAAAAAAGGAACTGAGATGGTTGAGGGCCGTTGCTGAGGTAAGCCATGCAGCGTGAGTCAGTCTCGTGGTGCCACGCATGTGCATAGCCTACCTTTGGCGCTAGCCCTCCTGAACATTTCTGGCTCCCACAGAGTCCTAGAGGCTCCAGCTCAGAACCCATCTGTGTGAATCAATGGTAAAGATATGGTCTAGGAAGATCTACCAGCTCCCCAACTTTTGTTCCTGGCTTCCCTCAGTGGAAACAATCCCAGTGGATGGACTAGTCCTCTCATGGACAGAGAAATTTCTTTATGCATTCCCTCCTTTCCCACTTCTACTGAGAGAGGTACTGAAACTCAGAAGGTAGCCGGCAACAATGATTCTGATTGCACCAGACTGCACCAGGTAGGCGTGGAACTCCCTGCTCCTGTCCCTCTCCTCCAGACTTCCAATCTTCCTTCCCCGCAGTCACAGTCTGCTGACTCTGTCTCAGGGCAGGATAACGGTCCCAGAACCAAGAACCCTGCACCTCAAAACATGGTACTTGATGAGCTAGAATTCTCTGGGCTAAACCTCTCAGAGGAAGTCGTACATGTGCTCTAGATTTCCAGAAAGCCAACAACTAGGAAAACCTATGCTTCCAAGTGGAAAAGATTTTCCTTGTGGTGTTCATCCAGGCAACTCAGCCCACTTCAGGTGAGCTTGTCCACTATTTTGGACTAGCTGATCCACCTGCAGTCCCTGGGCCTCCGGCCTTCAACCCTGAAGGCGCATTTGGCAGCACTGTCAGCATGTTTCAGCTGGCAAGGATAGATCTCTAGCCTCAAAGGCTATTTTGAAGAGGTTCTTTAAAGGTCTAAATTCACCTGAACTCTCCTTTAAGGGAGCCAGTCCTTCCATGGGACTGAGTCTTTCTATTGCACAGCTGGTGGAGGCTTCATTTGAGCCTATGGCAACTGCTGCTCTGAAATATGTCACCTGGAAAACAATTTTCCTGGTGGCACTTACCTCGGATAAGAGGGTGAGCAAACTCCAAGCCCTACGTACAGATTCCAGCTATATTATATTCCACAGGGACAAGGTAGAATTGAGGACTAATAAAAAATTCCACCCTAAGGTGGCATTTGAATTTCATCTGAACCAATCGATCACTCTTCCTGTGCTTTTTACAGAGCACTCCACTACAGGGGAGCAAAAGCTCCATAGTCTGGATGTTAAAACAGCTCTGGAGTACTACTTGGACCACACAAAGAGTATCAGGTCCACAAATTCTCAGTTATTTGTCACCTACAGTGAGGTAGGCCAAGGTAAAGCAACATCCAGGAGAACCATTTGTCACTGGATAATAGCCTGTATTCAGTTCTGTTATGGCAAAGCGCAGTATAGCGCAGTGGTTTAAGGCTCTGAGCTGCAAATCTGGAGACCTGGGTTTGAATCCCACAGCCCCCACTTGCATATACTATGTGACCCTGAGCAAGTCACCTAACTTCCCTGTGCTCCCAGGTTGCACCTGTGAAAAAGCTTTCAGCTTAGTGTGTCGCACCTGGTCAAACAATTGGAAAAAAAGGAAGAGGGGCTGAGGGCCCATGCTACGAGAGGCATCTCAGCCTCAGTTGCAGCCTCCATCAGTGTCTCCATTCAGAGATCTATAAAGCAGCTACCTGGAAGACAGGACACACCTTTACAAAGCACTACTGTTTGAACATCTGGTCCAGAAGAGATGCCAGCTTTGGCACTGCTATCTTACAGAACCCTTTTTCATAAATAGGTTCTGTACCCAGCCTCCCAAGGTACTACTATGGAGTCTGCAGTTTTTGAACAACTAGTAAGGGATTCCTGGGCTTTGAAGAAAAAATTACTCACTTGTAGTGATGTTGTTTTTTCCAAAGAGATCCCTCACTAGTTTTAACAATCCCATCTCTACCCCCCTTTCCAGAACCTGGAAAAAGGTTCTCACAAGAATCAATTTCTTTTTAATTACTTGAGCATTACGTGTTGCATTGTTTACAACTATATTCTGTGTTTTTTACAGTTTAACAATTTTTCTGCCATAGTTAAGTTTTTTCCAGAACTTTTACCCCTTATGGATACAGTACTTCTCGTTAGTCATCTAGCTTGCTTTAGTGTTCACTGGTCACCTCAGCTTGAGAAACAAATCTGCCGTTACAGAGCAGAGGTGAGCGTGACCACATAGCAGAGTTTTGCATTTCATTCTAACATTCCTTAGTCTGCATCAAATTCTTAAAGCTCTAGGGCAAGCTCAATCCAGGGGACTGGTGCAGTTGTTAAACCTAGTGAGGGATCCCTTTGGAAGAAACAATATTACTACAGGTGAGTAATTTTTACAGCTGAGTGGATGGAGCCATGCTGACGTATTGCTATGGCATAGAAGAGAGAAGGAACTGTGGAAGTATGTGACTGGATAACTAGAGTGTCTCCTTCCAGTGACTGCTCCAACTGGAATTGCACCACATCTCTCTGCCTCTGTACTGCTGTTTCTTGCTGTTCCTTTGTCGCCCCCCCTCCCTCCCACTATCTTCTTGCTCCGTGGTCACTTGCACTCACTTCCAGTTCAGTTCCAGCTCAAGTTCAGAGGCAGGCACCGTCACACAAGCTCTGTCATTTTATACTGGGCTTATGTTTCTAAGGAATATACTTTAACATTGTAAATATCAAATGGTGAAACCAAGAAATTACCTTGCATTTCTGTACCTGGCAGTATAACCCCATAATAATGTCAACTTCCCATTCCTACTAATGTTCAAATTAAAAAAAGGATGAACTGTGTTGAATAATCTGAATGCTGAGACTAGAAAAGTGCAGTGTTGCTAGTGATTTATTAAAACTGCAAAAGGCTACTAGAAGCTACAGCAACAAGCGTTTGCTGTAGATTCTAGTAGATTTTTGTGGTTCTAATAAATCACTGGCAACACTGCTTGTTGTAGTTTAGGCATTCAGTTGTTTTTTTTCCCAGCACGATTCATCCTTTATATCATTTGAACATTAGCGGGAGCAGGAAGTTGAAATGATTACGGGTTTATACTGCCAGGCACAGAAATGCAAGGTGATTCCTCGGTTTCATCATTTAATATTTTTAGCATATTAAAATATATTCCTAAGAAGCAAAAGACCAGTATAAAATGCTATCAAGTTTCTCAATATTGATTTTGAGATACCACCAAAGTGGGCTGTAATATCGTGGAGCCAGAGACTAAATCTGTGCATAAGATCATTTTCTCAATCTCTTGCAAGTTGAAGCATTTTGATCTTCCATGTCAGGGAAATTACAGTTCGCTTGGCTGCAGGTGCTAAGGTTGATGGAGTTAAAGATGTAGTTGCCTTGCCATGTCACAAGTCAGCATATGTTCAACAACAATAGGACAGCAACAGAGAGCAAGTAAGATTTAAATATGCTACCAACACCACCCGTTAATAGGAAACAGCTTCGGCTGTGACCGCTTGCCTAACATCTACAAATTACCTGCAATCGACACTAGCTGTTTGCCCGGTTGTATGCTATGATAGCATTCATAGTAGGCTGTAAAGTACATAATTATAATGGCTGTCAATGTGGATGGTTAGGAAAGTATATATATATATAGATACACACACACACACACTCACTCCTGGGCAAGTTAGATGATTTGAAGGGATTACCTCAGGATCACCCACACTTGTTTGAAACTGACAGCATACTGCCTAAGCAAGCTCTGTCACCAACACCATGAAGTGGGTTCACAGTTTACTTGTTAGTGATGTCCAGTTGACATCACACAGTTTGGGTTCTACTTTGAAAGGGGCAGTGTCAAGACCATGATGTCAGGGGCCAGGGGGACGATCGCTGTGCCGGCCGTTGCCCGGGCAACATTGCTGCTGGTGAGCCTGCCATGCCATCTGCTGAACTAATGCCCCTGCCCGACCTGAGAAGGACTGAGAAGATGAGGAGTTAACAGCCTAAGCCAGGACGAGCCAAGAGCCAGAGGAGGAGGAGGAGCTCAGAATCTGAGCAGTAGCACAGACGGACATGATGGGACTGTGACTCGGTTGGGAGAGGGAAGGCAAGGCAAATGATGATTAACTGCTGGGGTGGATGGGTGTTTGGTATAATGAGATGTAAATGGTGGGGCGGAAGAAAAAATTACTCACCATAGTAATGTTATTTCTTCTAATGGAGTCTTGCTGTATTCTGGCTATATGCAGTTAGCCCCAGCACTTGAACTACTACGGAGAGTAAAGGGTTAACTCTATGCAAGGGCATAGAACATTGGGCTCGAGCTCGGTTTTCAAACCTCTGTCTGTGGTACTCTGAAGTGTAACCGTCAGATTCTTACCAGCACTAAACTAACTCAAAGTAAGAAATTGTTTCAAACGTTTTGTGTCAAATGGTAAAACAAAGTTTAAGGGTCAAAGACTCAAGTCGAGAAAACCCAAAAAGAATACAACAGGTAGTGATTCACCAAACTAAAAGACCCCCCCCCCCAAGAGATGGAGGCATGTCCAGAATACCTCTGGGGTGCAGCACTGTGCCTGCCCCACCACATCTCAAAACTACTAGGTTCCAGGAGGGAAGGCAGGGAGGGATGTCAGAATACAGCAAGACTCCATTAGAAGAAACAACATTACAATGGTGAGTAACTTTTTCTTCAAACAACATGAATTGAATTCTTGCTGTATTCTGACTATATGCAGACTACCAAGCAGTACCCCCTTGGAGGAGGGAGTTACAGAACCTATTTTGGGAACAAGCTCTGTAGCACAGCTATGCCAAACCTAGCATCACTTCGTGACTGAATGTCCAAAGAGTAATGCTTGCTAAAGGTGTGAACAGATTTCCAGGTAGCTGCTTTTCATATGTCCACTAAAGGTATATCTCTAGCTGCTGCAACCGAAGCAGCTGTACCTCTGGTAGAATGAGCCCTCAGGCTTGAGGGAGGCTCCTTCCCAAGTTTAGAGTAGCAGAATTGAATACGAGAGACAATCCACCTGGCAATAGACCTCTTGGTAACAGGCTTGCCCTTTCCCACTTCACCATAAGTGAGAAACAACTGAGAGTAGTCCTTCCTATAGGCCTTAGTATGGTCAATATAGTAACTAAGAGCCCTTTTCACATCAAGACTGTGTAACCTCCTCTCTCCAGAGGAAGAATGATCAGTGAAAAAGACAGGCAAAACGCAGACTGGTTCAGGTGAAAGTCTGACACCACCTTGGGAAGGAACTTTCTATTGGTGCAGAGGACCACCTTATCCCTATAAAAGGAAATTAAATCAGGTTCCACTGATAAGGCCTGTAATTCACTGATCCTCCTAGCAGAGGTAATGGCCACCAGGAATATAGTTTTCCAAGTCAAGTACGTTTTGTTTTATTTTGATTATGTGCTTTCCGGTTTTCGTTTAGTATTTTATCTGTGTTGCGGGCAGCAGAGGGTTCGACTGACGTGGAGTTCCTTTTCCCCTACTCTGCCAGATGTAATCTTTCTTGACCCTGTGTGGAGGTGTGGAGCGGAGCACTAGAGCGATGAGGGTTGCCTAATGTTCGAACCTCGAGGGTGTCTCCATGGAGTGTTGTGCAGCGGAGTGGAGCAGAAGTAGTTGGAAAGCAGTTGTGGAAATCGGATTTGCTTACTGGAGGTTTCATGACCCCTGGAAAAGGCACCTGTTACTACTGTTTTTTCGGTGTCCAGGTTTCATTGGCCCCACTGGGTGCAGCCATCCATGTATGCGAGTGCAGCGTTGGTTGTGCTTGAAGAGGACTGATTTTCAGGATTAAGGAGATAAGTGTTCTTTTGCTTGAGTTTTGATACATTGGAGGGGAGCGGAGGTTAGATTTGGATGAGCTAGTGGAGAGCCCAGGAGCTATGTGTTAGGAGGCTTTTGTCGCCTCCTGGACTTATTTGTTCCCGAATGGGGACTTGTAAAGAGTTTTGGGGAAGTAAGGTCTTTTTTGGGATCCCTGTTTGTGGCCGATGGTCTGCGTCTTGGGCACCTGTCCTCGCTAGGGTGGTGGGCTGGGAGACTGATACTATTGGTGTCAGTTCTCCCAGCGCTTCTGATCCACACCGGAGCAGCTGGAGAGCTGACCAGGTGGCGGTAAGGTCCGTGGCGGGGCAGATCGTTCCATGAAGTGAGTCCTTGGTGCAAGCAGTGGTTTTACCACTTATTGACCTTCCCTTCGACGACGGCCTTAAAGTAAGACCCCTGCTTTTAAAATTTATCTGCTGCTACAGTTTAATCTCTTAGTGGTGGAACTGATCCTGATGGGGTTTTTTGATGGATATAGCTCGGGGTATGTGACTTCGTGGTGGTGAGAGCCCTCAAAGATCTGCAACTAGTACTATATTCTGATTACCTGCTTCTGGATTTGTCTACCTTTGCTCTTTACTGTATCTCGGAGGGCTTCTTTCCCTTACTGTTCTCTCTTGGGTGGTGAGAGCTCCTTGGGGGAGCTCCTCTGGGATTTTGGCTTCATTTTCAACCTATGTTCCTCTGGCCACTGATGCCATGGAGTGAGAGCCCACGGCTTCATAATTGGTTTTTTGGCGGTGGAAGGTGGGAGCTCCACTGCTCGGAATAGATTTTCAAAATCTACCCGGACTGTATATTGTCATTTATTTTCTGTTATTGGATGGTGTTTTTTAATTTATATTAAGTAGGTTTTGTTTGCTAAGTTTTCTTTTATTAATGATTTAGTTTTATTTTTTAGATTTATTTGTAATTCTTGTATTGTTTTTAGACTACATTTTTTTTTTTTAGGGAGGTTAGATATTACCATCGCTGGTGCATGTTTGTGGATGATGATATTTATTATCATCCTACCCCCCCCCCCGTCTTGCACTACACATCCGCCGCTCTTCATGCCCTCAACCCTTTCTTTTCCCTTCCATTGCTTTTCCCTATATATCAACATTGTAGAGCCTTGGGAATTGCTCGTGGGAGGTGTCGACGGGGTGGGGGGCGTGAACGGCCGCGGATGAATGAGGGGGGCGCTCGCATCCGAGTGGTTAAGTCCAGAAGACGCCCTGGAGTGAAATGGAGTGCTGAATGGGGTTCTCCTTGCTTGGTCTCCATACCCAAGGGCACCTCCTTCATTAATGGTGAGCAGGTGGTTGGGGCGTCCCAGGAGTCCTATCCAACCCGGGCGGTACTTTGCAATGCCAGGTCCATCGTGAACAAGTCTGCGATCATAGCAGACTTAGTGAGCACTGTGGACCTGACTTGCATTACCGAAACCTGGTTGTGCCGGCCCAGTTCTTGAGGCCGCAGTTCCAACCGGGTATTCGGTGATACACTGCCCAAGATTGGATCGCAGGGGTGGGGGGGGTTGCGGTCTGTTTCAAGACCGAATTGGATCTCACTAGTGTTCCAGTGGAGGAGTCCAGATCCTTTGAATGTGTTGTAGTGGCAGGTGGGGGCTATAGGATAGCACTCATTTATCGTCCACCCGGTGACGAGAAGCTATTCTTTAAGGAAGTGGCGGACTTCGTCGTCGACCTGGTATTTGAGTCACCCAGGTTGATGGTGCTGGGTGACTTTAATGCCTGGATCGATGACGAACTCTCATAATTTGGTCAGCACTTCCTCCAATTGATGTGTTCATTGGGCCTCACACAGGTGGTTACCTCTGCCACTCATAAACATGGCCATTCACTGGATCTGGTCTTCCTGCTGGGGATGGAAGCCTCCGATGTGGGGGGTGGAACCTGTCAGTTGGTCTGACCATCACACTGTGAGATTCAATTTTTGCTCCCCCCTACGTCGGCCTACCCCTGTGGAGATGGTCAAGTACCGCCCTTTATGGGATGTTACTCCCAATGGCCTAACTGCGGTTCTTGACCTATCAGTACTGCCTGGGACGAGCTCTAATCCTGAACAGCTGGTGCTAGCCTATAACAAGGCTATCACCACTGCTTTGGATTTAATTGCTCCCACCCGTGTGCGCCCTCTCTCCCTTCGCCCTCAATCCTCTTGGTTTGATCGGGATCTGAGGGAGATGCGGCGACTAGGACGCAGGTTGGAGAGATGCTGGTGAAAATCCAGCTTAGATGCCGACCATCTTAGACTCCTAGAGCATTACAAACTTTATCAGTCAGGAAGTTCTCATAAGAAGGCAGTATTCCTGTCCAGAGAGATTGCTGCTGCACAGAATCGACCAGCCCAGCTCTTTCGAACTGTGGACAGGCTGTGCAACCCAGCCTGTCTGCAGGTTCGTCGAGCTTTTTCACAAATACAATGTGAGGAGCTTGCTCGATTCTTTGCAGATATGGTGGCTGACATCAGGGCCGAGACTCACAAAGCACTCGCCACGGGAGCTGCTGTGGTCCGACCTGCGCTTGCAAGTACCCCGTTTACCTGGAGTTCCTTCGAAAGGCCGGAAAACAATGATGTTATGCGGATTGTCCAGGGTATGTGTACCACAAGCTGTAGTTTAGACCCGGGTCCCACTGGCCTGATTATGGGCTGTGGTGAGGCTATCATTCCGGTTCTAGCTAGGATAGTCTGGTGCTCCTTAGATTCTGGTGAATATCTCTGCTCCCTGAAGGAAGTGGTGGTGACACCAGTACTGAAAAAGGCTTCTCTGGACCCAGACTCCCTAGCCAACTACAGACCCATCTCGAACCTCCCTTTTGTGGGGAAGGTAATTGAGAAAGTGGTGGCAGCCCAGTTGGACAACCATTTATCCATCCATAACATCTACGATCCTCTTCAATCAGGTTTTCGAAAGAGACATAGCACTGAGACTGCGCTGGTTCAGGTGCTCAATGATCTCCTGATGGCGAGAGACCAGAAAAAACGGTCCATTTTGGTCCTTCTGGATTTGTCAGCAGCATTTGACACCGTAGACCACGGGGTGCTGCTCGAGCGCCTGAGACACATCTGTGGGTTAACGGGTTTGGTTCACAGACGGTTTACCTCCTTCCTCACAGGTAGAACTCAGAGGGTTGTATCGGGGATATTTTCCTCTGATCCGACCGCTCTGTCCTGTGGGGTACCTCAGGGCTCTGTGCTGTCCCCCATGTAGTTTGCGGTGTACATGCTTCCCCTCGGAGACATTGTAAGATGATATGGGCTGGAGTTTCACTGTTATGCCGATGATACCCAGCTCTATCTGTCTTTTGCACCTGACCAGAATAGAGCACACTCAGTGTTTAACAACTGTCTCAGCGAGATCCAGGGTTGGATGAGGTCTAGCTGGCTGAAGTTGAACTCTGGGAAGACGGAGGTGATGGTTGTGGATCCTGGCTGCTGGACTGAGGGGTCGGGGGCAAATCAAACCTCAGGTTTATTTTCAGGGGGATGTGGAGCTCCTTACCTCTGAATGGGTGCGAGACCTAGGGGTGATCCTTGACGATCAGCTGACATTACGTGCGCAAGTGTCGGCGGTTATTAGGGTATCCTTTTACCATCTTAGGAACATCGCTAGGATCAAGCACCTTGTTCCATCTGGCGACCTGCCAACATTGATCCATGCCTTTGTGACCTCTCGTCTGGACTACTGCAACTCCCTTTACTTTGGGCTTCCTGGGGTTGATATCCGCCGCTTGCAGCTAGTGCAGAACTCAGCGGCCCGGCTGTTAATGGGGACTCCACGATCTTCCCATATTACACCGGTGCTGCGGGATCTTCACTGGCTGCTGGTTCAGTGGCGGATCACCTTTAAAGTCGGATTACTGACATATAAAGCCCTGCACGGTTTGGGCCCTGATTACCTGAAAAATCTTCTGGTGCCTTACCTTCCGAAGCAACCTCTCCGCTCAGCCAACGAGGGGTTGCTAGAGATTCAGAGGGTAGTTTTAAAATCTTCTGGCGCTTGCGCTTTTGGTTTTGTGGCACCAACCCTCTGGAATTCTCTACCACGTTGGATTAGAGAGTGCATGACGGTGGAGGGTTTTAAAAAAGGTTTAAAATCATTTTTATGGAATAGGGCATTCAGTGAGGATACAGATTTGAATTAAATACTGTATATTTTAGTCCAGATTTTATTGTAGTTATAACGTTTTATGACTATTATTCTGTAATGCGCCTTGATTTAAGAAAGGCACATAAGAAATAAAGTTTATTATTATTATTATATTATATTAGTATTTCAGCTCAGCTGAAGATAAAGGTTCAAAAGGGGGCTGCATAAGCTGTGCAATACAGATGTTCAGATCCCAAAAAGGAGTAGGCTCCCTAAAGGGAGGATTGACATGGACCAAACCTTTGAAGAATTTCTTGAAAACTGGATGAGAAGCTAGGGAAGAGCACTTACCAGCAGAAAAGAAGGCAGAGACAGCTGCCAAAAGTACTTTAAGAGTAGTAAGCCGGAGGCCTAAACTGTTAAGATGTACCAAATAGTCCAAAACAGTGGCAATATCAGCCAGCTCTGGCTTAGTATGCCTACTGGAACACCAAAACCCAAATATTTTCCATTTGGAGTTGAAAGTCTTCATAGTAGCAGGATTCCTGCTAACTTTTAAAATATCTAGGACTGATTGGGAAACATGCAAACTTGCATATTCTAGCTCTTCAAGAGCCAGGCTTTGAGCCTGAGAGTCTAAAGATTGGGGTACAGAATCCTCCCCTGAGAGAAGGTGAGGAGATTGTGTTGTCTGGGAAGACACAAGGGCAGTGTTAGTGACAGTGACAAAGGTAGAGGATACCAAGGCTGTCTGTCCCAGTCTGGAGCCACTAGAATCACCTTGCAAGGCTGAGACCTGATTTTTATCAGGACCCTGAATATCAGAGGAAAAGGAGGAAATGCATATAGAAACCTGCTTGTCCAATTTAGTAGAAGAGCATCCTGAGGAACAGGACCCAGAAGGAGTGGTCTGCAACAATAAAGAGGAAGTTGATGATTGTCCGGGGCTGCAAAGAGATCTATCTCTGGGGTGCCCCATCTCCTGAAAATGGCTTGAAGAATGAAAGGGTTCATGGTCCATTTGTGGTGACCCTGAGAAATCCTGCTGAGAGCATCTGCTAGAATGTTGTTCTTCCCTGGGAGATGTACAGCCATCAGGGAAGCCTGAGGGGATTAAGCTAGAGACCATATTTTCATGGCCTCTGTGCACAAGACCAAGGACCGAGTGCCTCCCTGTTTGTTGATGTACCACATGGTTGTGGTATTGTCTGTTCTGATCTGCACCACTTTCCCTCGGACAACCGTTGAGAATGTCTGAAGTGCTAGGAAGGCAGCTCTTAATTTGAGAAGATTTATGTGTAGAAGGGACTCCTGGTGTGACCAAGTTCCCTGAGCTGTAAGATGATCTAGGTGGGCCCCCCACCCCAACAGGGAGGCATCTGTGGTGAGAATTACAGAAGGGACCTGACTGATAAAGGGAACCCCTTGTCGAAGATTGTCTTCCTCGAACCACCACTGAAGGGCCTGGACCAAGGTTTTGGAGACTGGGACCAGTTTGGAGAGACAGTCCTTTTTCTGAGACCAGTAAGATCTGAGATGAAACTGTACAGCTTTCATCTGAAATCTTGCTCCCTAAACCACTGCTATGGAAGTTGCCATGTGGCCCAGCAGCTGTAGAAAGTGTATGGCTGGATGAGACACTAAAGGACGAAAAGAGGAGGCCTGAGTGACCAATGACTGAACCCTTGAGACAGGAAGAAATGCTCTTGCCGGAACTGTATCTATTTCTACCCCTATGAAGGTGAGAAGCTGGGCTGGCTCTAGAACAGACTTCTCTAAATTTAGAATGAAGCCCAAGGATTCTAGAAGTCTTTGGGTGACCTTTAAAGCTGACTTGACTTAGTCTGAGGACTGGCCCACTAGGAGCCAGTCATCCAGATATGGGAACAGAAGAATGTCCTGCCTCCTGAGGAATGCCACCACTACTGCAAGACACTTGGTGAACACCCTTGGAGCAGAAGTTAGGCCAAAGGGCATGGCCCTGAATTGATAATGGCCTGAGGACAACTCGAACCTGAGGTACTTTCTGTGGGAATGTCTGATAGGTATGTGGAAGTAAGCATCCTTGAGATCCAGGGAGGCTAACCAGTCTCCTGGTCTCAGATAGGGAAGAATTACTCCCAGAATCACCATTTTGAACTTTGGTTTTGTCAGATGTTTGTTCAGGTACCTTAAATCCAATATGGGTCGCCATTCCCCTGCCTTTTTGGGGGTAAGGAAATATCTTGAATACAGTCCTTTTCCCCTGTGACAGAGTGGTACCTTCTCTACTGCTTGCAGAAGAGAGGAGACTTCTGCCTCTAAGGCCTTTGTCTCCAAGGGAGAGGGAGGACTGAAGGACCTTGTTCTCATTCCTAGGAACCTTTTGAAACTGAGAGCAAGTCCCTGGCTCACTATTTCCAGGACCCATTTGTCTGAAGTAATAGACTCCCAGGCCTGGGAGTAGTGAGCCAGCCTGCCCCTACTGGGATTGGGAAGATGACCCTGACTGACACCTCAGGGTGTCTGCTTGGCAGGGGGCTTGGATTGAGTAGCTGATGGGGTCCTAGTTACCCCCACGTCTACTTCTTCCCCTAAAGAACCCCCTCTGTTGAAAAGAAGAGGAGGGGGCCTGAGCTTGCTAAAAAGGCCTGCCCCTGCCCCTAAACTGCTGCCTCTGAGGAGTGGTCTGCTTCTCTTTGGCTGCAGCACTCCTATAGGTCTTCCTGTACTCATCCATTTTTTTCATGTAATTCTCTGTTTGATCCCCAAAGAGAGAATTACCAATTACAGGGAAATCCATAGCCTTAGCCTGGGTATCCTGTGAGAGGTTGGTACACCTAAGCCAAGCAAATCTCCTTATGGAGATAGATGTAGCCATGACCCTGGAATGAACATCATTTGCGTCTACAGCAGCGTGGAATTGCACCTTGGATGCCTCAATACCATTTGCAGCCACCTGCTCCAGCTCCTTGGCTAGCTGGGGAGGGGCATTCCTAGCCAGTTCCAGAACCGTATCCCACATAGATTTCTGGTACCTGGCTGTATATGCCATGTAATTCGACTGCCTGAGTCCCAAAGAGGATGCCAAGTACTGTTTTTTTGCCATGGCATCCACTTTCCTGGAATCCTTATCTGGGGGTGAGATGCCAGGGGAATATTAGCCTTGTCACAGGCTGCAGCTTGTACTACCCCAACATGGCTGCTGTGATTAGAAAGGAATCCCATCCCAGGACCTGACAAAGCATACCTCCTGTCCATTCTTTTTTTCCACAGGAGGAATGGATTTAGGAAACTGTAAATTTTTTGTGTCTGCTTCCCCAAGGATTTGTGTAAGGGGATAGACACTCTTTTTGACTCTGGGAAATCCATCATTTCCAGATAGTCAGGTTCTTCCTGATTCTGTTCAGCCTCTTCCATAGGAAGCTGAAGAGTCTCAGCCAATTTCTTGTAAAACAAGAAATGGGAAGAGGACTCAAAAAGCCTGGGAGGAGAAGCCTAAGAAGGCCTGTATGGGTAGATGTCAGGCTCTACTGGCTCATCTAGGCCTTCACATTGTTCTTCATAATCTTCATCCTCCTCCCAATCACCCTCATAGTACGCCTCAGGATCTATATCCAAAGCAAGTACTTCCGACCGAACCGATCAGCTCTGAGCCGATGCCGGTTCGGTCGGAACCGGGCAAAGCGATTGAACTACTGAAATCGCTTTCGCTATCTCATCAGCGGTCGGACCACGAAAAGCCAGATCTGAACCAGCTGATTTTCTCTTCCTTTTACTCGGAACTGATTCTGCAGAATCAGCTCTCCGTTTGCCCGAAGAGGTATCGCCCAGGTCAGTGGGCACCTCTTCAGGCTCGGCCACAACCAAACTGGGCTGGCCATCAGGGTCAGCGGACTTCTCGGCCTCCCTCGCCCTCAGCCTACTGAAACGTTTATCCAGAGTGGTTTTGGGAAAGTTCTTGCATATTTGGCAGTCTTTCTTGAGGTGGTCAAACCCCAGACAATACACACACACACACACACACAAGGTGAGGGTCGGCCTTAGCAAAGGCCTCGTTACACTCGGTACAGTGCTGAAACCCAGTGGGTCCGGTTTTCTTCTTGGGTTTCTCAGACATGCCTTCAACCAAAAATCACCTTACACAGCGGTTAAGCCAGGCAATTACACACTTAATGGTTCTAACTGTGTCACGGGTCAGTTAAAAAAAATCTTAAATATCAGATTTTTTTAGGAACTGATAAGCACCAGAAAAACCACACACAAGTATACTGTATAATAAAAGAAGATCAGTGTTGGTTCTGAATCGGACCAACCGGCACAGAACCGAAAAATAAAACAATTACTTAACCAAAAACACACTAAATAACCACTACCTACTACTACCACTTACTGGTACTGAGACAGAGGCAAGAATGCCGAATATTGAAGCAACGGTTTGAAAAAACTGACCGATTCGAACTGGACCGAACCGAAGCGCAGGAGGGATCTCCGGAGCGACTTCACAGTTAGGCGGAGTAAAGAATCTGACGTTTACACTTCAGAGTACCACAGACAGAGGTTTGAAAACCGAGCTCGAGCTCAACGTTCTATGCCCTTGCATAGAGTTAACCTTTTACTCTCCGGAGCAGTTCAAGTGCTAGGGCTAACTGCACATAGTCAGAATACAGCAAGACTTCATGTTGTTTGAACCAACCACGAGCGCTGAGGCAGAAGGGGGTGGGGCAACCAGGCAGCAAGTATAAGAAAAGCTTGCCTGGGGGATAAAAGCTTAGCTGGCAGCTGTTTAAACCAGGGCCATCTGCAAAACACCTTGAGCACTGGCACAGGACAGGAAATGATTTCTAACAGGCAGCTGTTTATAATGTTCCAATTAACAGAAACAATATCCATAAACCTAAATGATCCATATGTAACTGTACCTGAATAAAAAGTGACGCGAAAAACTGTATTTTGTATTGTTTTGTTTTTATGGGCAGCATTCCGTTACAGTTCTCTTCACAAAACCAGTGATCTGGAGTTTTAACTATGTCATGGTTTGTGCAAAGAACCCTAAGCATGGTTCTGATAGGACAGTGGCTCATGTTTAGCATTCTGTACACAAACTGTGACATAGTCAATGTGACAATAGCCATCTGCCTGTTATTATTTGTATTATATTTTTACTATAAATATATGTTTTTTTTGCATTTCTGCTTGTGAAACATGGCAGTCAGCACAAGACATCATGGGGCATTGGATTTTTTTTAAAAGGACAAAAAAATGTTCTGCACTCTTGCTGACCTAAAGGGCACAGTGGGCTTGTAGAAAATCTAAGACTCATCTGCTAAACTTCCTGAGACTGTTATAAAAACCAGGTTATAACAAGCCACTGCTTTGAAGCTAGGCAACCGGTCATAAAATATTACATTTTACGGCATACCAAGAAGGAAGCCGTTTCTGATAGACCTCTGTGAAAATTCAACCTAATATGAGAAGTGTTTCCAGGATGTTTCTCTGAAAGATCAAAGGGATATTATAATCTGCCATAAAACCATACCCTGATAAAGACAGCCTGTCTTTTTATAATTAAAAATATTTCTGTATTTGCAGATTCCAATCAAGTAGTAATCTGAACTGTTTTGCCTATGCAGTTGCATGTTACAAATTAAGTATGTAGAACTGAGTGTGACCTCTCGCTAGCAGTCCAGAGCTGTGACATCACAGGATGGGAGGGACATTCTGGCCTCTCTGGTGGAGCCTGCTAAAAGAACTGCCATTTTTTGTTTTGGACTTCTAAGGGACACTTTGTTCCTGGACTCAAGAGAGACCACTTCTGCCAAAACTGGTAATTCAAGTGTGAACCCCTTGCCAACTGAACACTACGGTAGAATTAGCTAATCAGTTGCAAGGCGCTTTAATTTGAAATTTTCCATTTCTTTCTCTGATTGTAACCTTAATGCATATATGTCTGTTTTATGTACTGTATTTATTTACTAGTTTTAGTAAACTTTGTTTTTCCTTAAAACCTGCTGAAACATTTTCTCATTTTGAGTGTGAATGGTGGAACAGTATTGATAATTCTGACATAACTGTTAAATTGCTTAGTGTGTCACCATATGCAGTCACACTAAGAAGGATCTGTGTAAAGATCAAGCAAGGTAAGAAAATACAAGCGTCTCAACTGAGTCGGCATGGGGTTGTGAATCAGGTTGGCTGTATGCCCCCTGATTCAAGTATTGCACTGCTTTCCTCAAAGAGAGTGTGATATCTGGACCTGTCACCTGGGCGTGCCAGCTAAAAAAGGGTTCATATTTGGCCCCAGGACTTGAGACTGGTAGTTTGATTGGACCCAAAACAAACAGGAGGGTGTCCCTGTTTGTCCCTTGATCACGGATTGCACTTTAAGGTTGGGCACTGTGGGAGCAGAGGGCCTGACCCCCAGAGTGGATTTGTGATAGATTTGGTACACAGCACTGGGACCTGAAAGATTTGTCAGCATACTGTGCAATTATTTGGTGTCATGGGCGTTAACAGTCCAGTGTGTCAGACTGATAAACTGTAACAATTCACACATAAACAAGGCAGTTTTTTTTTTAAAGAAATATATAATTTTGGTTACAGTCTAAAGTTCCCTACCTGTTTAATTTTTTTTTGGGTGCAAGCTAGTGTAGCCATAGATTAGGGAAGAAGATGGCTTCCACCTACAGGGACTACACTGTGGAATACCTGAGGCAGTTGTACCAGGAACAAAGAGTCCAGAGCGAGGGGCGAAACAAACAGCACCTCGTGGAGGATCTTATGGCAGCCGATGCACAAGCGACTGCCCAGGGCCTCCTCGGGTCACAGTCGGTGACTGAAGGGGACCAGACCTTGGACGTGGTGGTGCCAGAGTCTATCGCAGTGTCCAGTCCCAGGGAGGAGGGCAGCGAGATCAGTGAGAACCAAGAGCCACAGCACCGGGGTAGAGTCACCACAGGGCTGGAGCCAGAAGGCTTCAGGCTGCAGATAGAGTTGAGGAGAATGGAGCTGGAATTCGAGCTAAAGATGTTCCAGATGGAGCTGGAGATGCAAGAAAAGGAAAACCAGCGTTGGAAAGAGGCAGAGGAAAGAGAAAAACAGCTTCAGAGAGAGGCTGAGGAGAGAGAAAACCAGCGACAGAGGGAACTCGTACTGGCAAAACTAAAACTCCAAAGACCAGCACCAGAGGATGTAAGTGGCAGGGGTGAACCTGAACCTCTAGGACTTCAGTACAAGTTAAATTCTAAATTAATAGCTGAATTTAAAGAGTGGGAGGACATGGATGATTTTTTGAATTCGTTTGCAAAGGTCTGTATTCAGGTTAAAATACCCAGGGAGTCCTGGAGCTTCCAGCTATCCCCTCTGCTTACTGGTAAAGCTCGTGACACATTGGGTCAAATGGACAATCAGGTTAGTAGTGATTAGGAGAAACTTAAAGCTGCCTTGCATAAAAAGTTTGAGTTAACTCCCGAAGCCTACAGGGTTAGGTTCCGTAAGCTCAGGAGAAGCCCTGACATGATCTATGAGGAACTCGCCACAAAGCACCGTCAGTTTTTAAAACGTTGGTGGAAGGGGATCAAAGCAGACTCTATAGAGAAAATAAAGGATGTGGTACTTTTGGTGCAATTCTTTTGGGCTTGCCCAGCAGAGCTGAAAATCTGGCTGGAGGACCGAGATCTAAAAACAGTGCAGGAGGCTGCTGAGCTCTCGGACCGCTATGCTAGGAACAGGCCTGCTCTGAAAGGGAGTGGGGCGGGTGCGGCAGCACAGAAAGAAAAAAAGTGTGCCTTCAAGGCAGCCCTCACTGCCTACCCAGAAAGCCAGCAGCACTAAGGTACAAAGAAAGGATGTGCCTGATAAAAGAAATGATGATTGTTGGTTTTGCAAACAACCTGGGCATCTTGCTAGATAGTGTCTTAAAAAGGCATAGAGTGGGCAAACTGGTGCTGGGAAAGAGGTGTTTTTTTTTTTTATATCCCTGAAAGCATGCCAGTGAACATGAGGGAGTACATACACCCAGTTACTGTGAATGGGGTACAGACCCATGGTTTAAGGGACACGGGGGCATCTCTTACTTTGGTAAAAGGGGATTTGGTTGAGCCTGGACAGCTTATACCTGATCAGTTCAAAACTGTAAGGGGATTTACTGGGGAGGAAAAAGCTCTGCCCCTAGCAAGTGTTCTCCTGGACTGGGGTGAGACAGGAGAGAGGGTGCAGAAAGTGGCTGTGGCAGACAATCTTGCCCTGGATGTGATTATAGGGAATAATCTACAAGAGTGGGCAGTGTGTGCAGTTACCCATAGTCAGACGGCAAAGGTCGATTGTAGTTCCCTGAACCCCATAGAAGCCCCTGTGAAAAACACTGGGAGGCTGGTTCCCCAGCTTGTGTCTCCTGAAATGAAGAGTAGTGAAAAGGAAGTAGAACTCCCCATGTAGCAGTTCACAAAACAGCTACTGAAGGTTACTCTGAGGAGGGGGGGGTAGCCAATGGTCAGAGGGCTAGGGATGGCAGTGACCCTGAATGCCCTGATGCTAGAGCTATGGACCCAGTATTAGAGACTGAAGGGAACATGTCCCATGCCTTGGAAAAGTGTGCAGATTTTGCAGCTGCTCAGAGGAGTGATCCTAGTTTAGAGAGGCTGAGGGCTTGTGCAGAATCTGACGGGACACAGGGAGGAGACATGGAGTGTATTGGGACAATGGACTGTTGTATATGCAGGATGTAAGGACAGAGGGAGGGGTGATGGGCAGGCAGCTTGTCATTCCCCATGGGTACCGTGAGTGGTTGCTCAAGACTGCTCATGATATCCCCATGTCTGGACATCTGGGAATCGCATGCACTACGCAGTGATTGGTCCAGAATTTCTATTGGCCCAACTTCACCCGGCAGGTGAAGGAATATTGCAGGTCTTCTCACTGGTGCCAAGAAATAGGGATAGCAGGCAGTAAAAGCAAAGCTGCCCTAATTCCCTTGCCCCTAGTGGAGGAGCCATTCCAGAGGGTAGAAATGGATATTGTGGGACCTTTGAGTACCCCAAGCTCCTCTGGGAAAAGGTATATCCTAATGGTGGTAGATTATATCATTCGATACCCAGAGGCAGTCGCCCTATCCTCACTGAGGACAAAGTGGCAGATGCCTTGCTAGAGATTTTCTCCCATGTCGGGTTTCCGCAGGTTATCACTGATTGAGGTGGTACCTTCATGTCGGACTGGATGAAGTGTTTGTGGGAGAAGTGTGGGGTGGTGCAGAGATGCACAACACCTTATCATCTGCAGGCCAATGGGCTTGTGGAAAGGTTTAATGGTACCCTTAAATCGATGTTCTGAGTGTTTGCTGAACAGCATGGGAGGGACTGGGAGAAATACCTTCCTCACCTGTTGTTTGTATACAGGGAGGTGCCCCAAGAGTCAACAGGGTTTTCTCCCTTCATACTCTTATATGGATGTAGGGTGTGTGGGCCCTAGACTTGATCTGGGTGAACTGGGAAGGCAAGCATGCCACCCAGGGAACTCCCATAGTGGATTATGTCCTTAGGTTTAGGGAAAAGCTGAAGGAGCTTATGGGAACAGCCCAGAGCAACCTAGCAGCTGCCCAGCAGAAGCAAAAAGTATATGGTATAACCGCAGAGCCAGAGCTCACTCGTACACTGTGGGTCAGGAAGTCATGATCCGCATCCCGGTCCAGACGGATAAGCTGCTGGCCAAGTGAGCAGGACCATACAAGATAGTCAGACAGGTGAATGACGTAAACTACATTGTAGAACTGCCTGACAGGAGACATACCCATAGGATGTACCACGTCAACATGATGAAGCCCTATGCAAATAGGGCTGACATGGTATTTGGAGTGTGTAGTCCTGGGGAGGGGACAGACAAGGAAGACCCCCTTCTGGACTTGCTTGAAGAAAGCAAGCGGGAGTGTTCTGTGGAGGCACTCAAACTGTCGCCCTAACTGACCCTAGAACAGACCCAGGACGTAAAGGAGGTTTTAGCAGACTTTGCCCCTTTGTTTAATGCCAAGCCTGGACTAATCTCCTTAGCGACACATGATGTAGACACAGGGACACAAGCGCCCATACAGCAGACAGCATACCGGGTGTCTGAGGCTGTCCTAAAGGACATTAGGAAGGAGGTGGAGGAAATGCTGGATTTAGGGGTAATCCAGAAATCCCACAGCCGCTGGGCCTCGCCCGCAGTCCTTATTCCCAAGCCAGATGGCTCTACTTGTTTTTGTGTGGACTATCAAGGACTCAACGCAGTCACAAAGTTGGAAGCCCACCCAATGCCATGGACGGATGAACTACTGGACAAGTTGGGAGGGGAAACCTACCTTACCACCATTGACCTAACAAAAGGGTATTGGCAGGTGGAGTTAACTGCCAGAGCTAGGGAGAGGTCGGCCTTTATCACTCCACTAGGGTCATTCGAGTTCAAGGTAATGCCTTTCAGAATAAAGAATGCCTCTGTCATCCTCCAAAGGTTGGTGAACCAGGTGTTACATGGTACTGAAGAGTACACAGTGGTGCACCTGGATGATTTTGCATCTTCAGTGCCAGATGGAACACCTGTCCCACCTTAAGGAAGTGTTGGGCAGGATACAGAGGGCCGGGCTCACTGTCAAAGCTGAAAAGTGACAGATGGCCATGGCGGAGGTGGCATACCTAGGGCATGTAGTGGGCGGGGGGCAGCTCCATCTTAATCAAGCCAAGGTTGTGGCAATAGAGGCATGGCTCAGACCTGAAACACAGAAGCAGGTCCAGAGTTTTCTAGGGACCGCAGGGTACTGTAGAAAGTTTGTACCAAACTACAGTGCCCTGGCAGTTTCCCTGTTTGGCCTGCTAAAGAAAAGAATGCCACAAAGGGTGAACTGGGAACCGGCCTGTGAATGAGCCTTTACACAGCTAAAGGAGGCACTATGCGGTGCTCCTGTGTTGGCCAGTCCAGACTACAGTAAGCCATTTGTACTTCAGACAGATGCCTCAAATATGGGTATTGGGGTAGTACTTAGCCAGACTTCTAACCAAGGGGAAGATCACCAAATAGTGTACCTCAGTAAGAAATTACTTCTCAGGGAGCAGGCTTATTCTACAGTGGAGAAGGAGTGCCTGGCACTGGTGTGGGCACAGAAGAAATTAGAGCCATACGTATACGGGAGGCACTTTAAAGTACAGATGGATCATAACCCCCTGATTTGGCTAGCACAAATGGGTAAGACAAGTGGTAGGCTTCTAAGATGGAACCTTGCATTACAGGGATACGCTATGACCATTACCCACAGGGCCGGATCGGCAAACGCAGATGGTTTATCACGCCACTTAGAGCAGTGAACTGAATTTGGGAAACTCATCCCATGTCTAAAAATAGTTTCCCCAAATTCAGTCTAAGGGGGAGGGGTGTGGCAATAGCTGTCTGCCTGTTATTATTTGTATTATATTTTTGCTATGAATATATTTTTTTGAATTTGTGCTTGTGAAACATGGCAGTCAGCACAAGACATCATGAGACATTGGATTTTTTTTAAAGAAAAAAAATGTTTTGCCTTTTTGCTGACCTAAAGGGGACAGCTGGCCTGTACAAAATCTCACTTATCTGCTAAACTTCCTGAGACTGTTATAAAAACCAGGTTATAACAAGCCACTGCTTTGAAGCTAGGCAACTGGTCGTAAAATATTACATTTTACGGCGTACCAAGAAGAAAGCCGATTCTGATAGACCTCTGTGAAAATTCAACCTAATATGAGAAGTGTTTCCAGGATGTTTCTCTGAAAGATCAAAGGGATATTGTAACCTGCCATAAAACCATACTGTGATGAAGACAGCCTATCGTGTTATAATTAAAAATATTGCTGTATTTGCAGATTCCAATCAAGTAGTAATCTGACCTGTTTTGCCTATGCAGTTGCATGTTACAAATTAAGTATGTAGAACTGAGTGTGACCTCACGCTAGCAGCCCACAGCTGTGACATCACAGGATGGGAGGGACAGTCTGGCCTTTCTGATACTGGTGAAGCCTGCTGAAAGGACTGACACTTTTTGTTCTGGACTTCTAAGGAACACTTTGTTCCTGGACTCAAGAGAGACCACTTCTGCCAAAACTGGTAATTCATGTGTGAACCCCTTGCCAACTGAACACTAAGGTAAAATTAGCTAATCAGTTGCAAGGTGCTTTAATTTTAAATTTTCCAAGTCTTTCTCTGATTGTAACCTTAATGCATATATGTCTGTTTCATGTACTGTATTTATTTACTATTTTTAATTTTAGTAAACTTTGTTTTTCCTTAAAACCTGCTGAGACATTTTCTCATTTTGAGTGTGAATGGTGGAACAGTCTTGATAATTCTAACATAACTGTTAAATTGCTTGGTGCGTCACCATATGCAGTCACGCTAAGAAGGATGTGTGTAACTATCCACCAAGGTAAGAAAATACCAGCGTCTCAACTGAGTCGGCAGGGGGTTGTGAACCAGGTCGGTTGTATGCCCGCTGGGTCAAATATTGTGCTGCTTTCCCCGAAGAGAGTGTGATATTTGGACCTATTACCTGGGTGTGCTAGCTAAAAAAGGGTTCATATTTGACCCCAGGACTTGAGACTGGCAGTTTGCTTGGACCAAAAACAAACAGGAGGGTGTCCCTGTTTGTCCCCTGATCACGGATCGCACTTCAAGGTTGGGCACTGTGAGAGCAGAGAGCCTGACCCCCGGAGTGGATGTATGACAGTCAAAACTCCATTTTACAGGTTCTATGAAAAGAACTATGTAGAATGTTGCCCATAAAAAGAAAACACTGTTTTCCACATCAGTGTTTATTACGGTAAGTTAAATATGGCTCATTTTGAGGCAAGTCTTTCATTTCTCATACTAGGATATTATTAACTGCTGCCAATTAGCACAGATTTCCTGTCCCCTTTAACGACACACCTGCAGTATAAAATGACAAAGCTTGTATGGCAGTGTCTGCCTCTGTGCTTGAGCTGCAGCTGATGATGTAAAACCACATTTTGCATCACTAGGTATCCTCACTGTTGAAGGCAGGCAAAGCGTGACAGCGTGAACATTGGAACACGCCCAGAAAAGAAACTGGTAACATGTTGACTGGATACATTGGGAGAGACCTAACTATGGAAAGGGGCCAATACTTTGTATGTTTACACCATGCTCTTATTTACCCAAAAAATGAAAATTACATGCTTACCGTAATTGTTGATCTTTCTGTGTATCTTCACCATTCATCATTAGTGGGTATAGCGCGCCGGAGCTAGAACCCCGAGGGAGACTTTTTTTTTCTATGGGTGGAGTCAACGCAGGGCTGGTGCCGCCCTCAAGGCCGACGTTCCGTGTGGTGCTCGCAGGTTGGCCGTTATCTGCCGTCAACTCCACCCCAGCTCCAGTTCTGAGACACCGGAGAGTGTAAGGAAAGGGAGGTGGGAAGGGGCAATGGAGCCCAAGGGATAGATAAAAGAAAAGGATATATACAAACTAAAAGGAGAAATAAATGACAGAGGAGACAGGAGGGAGAAACCAGATATTGGAAATTGGGGAAAGGGAAGGGGCCCCAATCTCTGGAAGGAGGAGAAAGAAAGGAAGGGATAAGGGGGGGGGGAGAGGACCGCACCCCCAGAGATGATCCTGAATCCTAGGATTTTGACAAGAATGATAGATCATAATCTGGACTACCAAGGTTAATAGCTGCCGGGAGGCAAAGCCTGAACTATTAAGCAGCATTCGCCAGGGAGGGCCATCCTTAAGTGGGGGGGTCAGGAATGGGGGGTGTCCCATACTCCCCTCCCCCCGAAACAGGGGAAAAACTAAACTGCCAGGAGGACATTAAGGGGATCTAACTCAAGGAAATAAACCCAAGAGTTTTGAGTTCATAAAGAAAAACAGGGGGGGCCCCCAATCCCTCAACTCACTCCTGAAGAAGTGAGGGAGAAAGACTAAAGACTGAGGAGAGGACCCCCCGGCACCCCAACAATGCCCCCTACAGGAGAAAATTCCTCCCTGTGTGTCTCCAGGGTCCTCTTCCTCCTAACCACTAGGGAGAGGACAGCTAGGAGAAAAACAACAGAGAGACACACACGGGGGAGGAGGGAACCCAGAGACTGAGGCCCCAGGGGGAAGGAGGGCGGGATTTATTGATGAATGGTGAAGATACACAGAAAGATCAACAATTACTGTAGGTACATAATTTTCATATCTTATCTGTGTCAATCTTCACCATTCATCACTAGTGGGTGAGTACCGAGCCCTCCAAAGGGGGCCCTAAGCTTCCTTAAGGGACTAAGTCCCTTAGCCTCCAGTGGGTGAGACACTGGAACAGAGAACCCTTACAGGCCTGGAGAGGCCTGAGACTGGTCCAAGTGAGAAGGGGAGCCCCCAGTGAGGGAGGGAAGGTGCCCCAAAAGTCACCATCTTACCCTGCAGGGGAAGAGGTGGGTTCTCCGGTATGCGGAGGAGATCACCCTACGCCGGGCCAGGGGTGACAACCGGGATAAGTGCAGCCATGCCATCCGCCTAATGCAGATCACTTTCCCTATAGCTCTGGAGACTACCTCATAGGCATCATAAGATGCTCTTCCTTGGTGCCTTGCTAGCTCCAGGCCCTGAGCAGAGAGGGCAATGGCTTGCCTGGTTTCCTCCATATCAGGCATTGAGGCTAGGAGTTGTCCTAGCCTGGACCACAAGAACCTATCGTAGGAAGCAAAGTGGGCCTGATGAGAAGCAACAGAAAGAAGGATCCATGCAGAATAGAAAACCCTTCTCCCCCAAAAATCGAAGTCCGCAGAGTTCGAGTCTGGGGGTCGGTCACGGTGGGGTCGCAAGGCCCAGAGGAGGTATCCAGGGAGGTCAAGCCCGAAGAGGAATGAGGCAGAGAACTTGGAGACCGGGGTACATCGATTAAGTAAGGTCCCTCCAGACTGGAACAGTGGAGAAGGGATGTAGCCAAAGCTGATGTGACGCCTCCTAGAAAAGAACTGGCCAGGCGGGAACCACCAGTCTGGCTACACTGAACTCGCCTAAGAAGGTGCACATCACATGCTTGGGATTGCTGACAGGGACCGGGGTAAGATGGAGCTTGTCCAACATCCTCGTGAGGAAGCGCTGATATGAAGAAAGATTAGACGCTGGGGAGATGTGGACAGATCATTTCTCTCCCTCCGAGGAGGAGAAAAAGATGCAGGCGAGCTCCGAGGTTCAGAGTCCGGCTGCATGGAAGCATGGTGGAACACCTGCTAGTCCAGGGCATGGAGATAGGTAGGGAACTGTGCAGCTGAACCTCTGAACTGTTCCCTGGTAAGCGGTCCCCTAGGATCGGAAATGCCTGGGATAGCCGGGGATGGAGACAGAGGCTTGGGGGACAAGCTCCTAGCAGCAGGAGAATGGTCTCTGTCAGGGCAGGGGAGCCAAGAGGAAACTCCCCACAAGGAGGTAGACCCAAAGGTCGCAGCAGCTAACAGCTGTTCAACTGGATCAGAACGGTCAGAGCTGTGCCCATGAGAAGAAATCCCCCCGTGATGTGACTGGGACCGTGTGAGTCCAGATGGACTGCCCCTGACCTCCAAAGTTGAAGTCCCTCTCAAGGACCAATCCAGGGAAGAGTGAGGGTCTGCACTGTGGCTTCTCCCAGAACCCGGCCAGGCTCCGGTAAAGGTACGCTGTGCCACACCCATACTCTTCAACCCTTCAGAGTCGGAGAGGGACCTTGTCCTCATAGCCACCAACCTAGGCAGCTGACAACTCCGGGCAGCCTAAAAGGAATCCACCCAGGGAACAGTACCCTCCCCTTCCTGGCATGCCATGGGCTGTCCCAAACTTTGACTGTCCAAACACACCAGGAAAGGGGTGCCCCAATCGGAGAAGTAGATGTGCCAGTGGCCCCAGGTTGCATGGCAGTGGCCACGGGGACCACTGCTGGCTGGTCTGTACCACTGACCCTAGAGCCTACCGGCAAAGACTGACCCCCAGAGGGAGGCCAAGTGGGGGCCAAGGTGCTGGAAGCTGAGGGATTAGAGGATTCCGAAGAATGTGGGAGCCAATCTGGATAAGACCCGGAGTCCCCCTCCGAGGAGGTAGACTCTGAGATCCGATGCCAGATTACCCCTCAATCCCCAGTTCCTGGACCACGAGTCGGACCACCTTCTACCCCAGCACCGCAGATGGCACCGGAGTCAAGCACGGCACGGCGCTCGATGACGCCACCCTCCCGCACAGCAAACGGCACTGAGTCGGGTGCGACACCGAGCACGGTGTCAAGATTCTTCCCGGTGCCCAAGTGGCACCGAGCTAAGGTTGGCACGATCACAGCAACGCTCTCATCCCGGCACCTTGAATGGGCGACAGAGTCGGGCGGCGCTGCCCAGTCCCAGTCCCGAGCATGGCGCCAGAAACAAAATCAGGCCCAGAAACTGCCAGCACTTCACCCCCGCACTGCCGACATCCCCAGCACCGCGAAAAGCGCCAGGAGCAACAGCAGCACTGAGAGATGGCCCGGCGCCAACCGTGACACCATCCTCCAAGCCCGTGGTGCTGCAAACAGCACCGTGACCAAGGGTGGTGCCGCCAGACGACGCCGAGAACAGTGCCGGTCCGGACCAGGAGGGCCCAGAACAGGACACTGAGGGAGCTTTCACCTCCGAAGAGGTGACTGCCATAGCAGTGCCTCCCATCTGTCCCCCTGAGTGCTCTTGTACACATGTTTTGAAGTTTAAATAAACATTCCGTGAGTCAGGGTAAACATCTGATATGCGCCATCATAATGGCTGTTGCAAATGATCAGAACAGTAACATTTGAACAGCAGAACAGTTTGGATATTAAAACTTGCAGTTTTCTGTGTTTTCACAAGTCAGAAATTGTTGCAGGAGCAGTCGTACTGTAAAAACAATAGGAAGGACAAATGCCAAACAAAGTGGACAGTGCCCCTTTAAAGCAATATAGCAGTCATTTTGGGCCTGACCGAAACTTGTTTCTTACTGCTTGTTCCATCTCCTGTCTGGATGGGCTTGAAGTTAGCCAGTCATCCACTTGAAGACTTGAAGTTTTAATTTCCTCAAGTGCGCAGCGAGAACTGCAAAGCACTTTGAAAAGACTTGTGGCACTGAGGAAAGTCCAAAAGGCAGGACTCTGAACTGATAATATTGCTCCAACACTACAAAAGAGGTATCTGTGGTGGCCGAAGTATACCAGAATGTGCTGATATGCATCCTGCATATCCAAGGATGGTAGCCAGTCCTGAGGCTTCGGGTAGGGTAGCAAAGAACCCAAAGAAATCATTCTGAATTTTTCTCAATCCATAAATTTATTCAGATTTATGAGGTCGAGAATGAGGCACATGCCCCCTGATTTCTTTGTAACTAGGACGTAGTGGGAGTAGAACCCTGAGCTCTATTCTGACTCTGGCACTATTTCCACTGCCATGTTGCTAGAAGACTCACAATCTCCTGTGCCAGACGCTCTGACACATGCGAAGAAGAGGGTTGTCTTCTGGGCAGACAGTCCAGAGGGATTTCTGTAAAATCCAGTGAGTATCCCTCTTAGATGATCCTGAGGACACACTTGTCAATTATGATGAACTTCAACTGACAGTAAAACTGGGTCAGGTGCCCCCCACCCACTGGGGAGGAGAGGTCTGCCTTGGGCAGATGAAGCAGAACTGGGACCAGAGCTTCAGATAGTGGCACTAGGTGCTTTCAGCACCTGTGCCTTCTTCTGAGGCTGGGAAAGTTGACTTCTGTTTTTGAGCTCCCCTCGCCTTTACCATGAAATGACTGCTTGTTGTGGAAACATCCATTTCCCTTGCTCTTCTGAGAGCTGAAGGGAGCTGGTTTGGAGGTCTTAAGAGTCATTCTAGTTTCATTAGATGTCGTCAGAAACTGCTCCACCTGTTGTCCAAACAGGTAAGTGTCACTACAGGGAACATTCATTACCTTGTGCTGGACATCCTGGATGCAGCCAGCAGTCCGCAGCCAGGAATATCACCTGATGCAAATGCCTACAGCAACAGAGCAAGATGCAGCATCACAGGCATCCACAGAGGCTTTATGCTGGTGACTGCTGGATTCGATACCTTGCATGACAGTCAGCAGAATATCTTGTTTAGCCTCTAAATATGTCACAGTCTCTGACAGACTTTAGCTTGCTCCAAAGGGTATACTTATACCTAGAAAAATGCCCTTGGTAGTTAGCTATCCTCATGCCCAGGGTAGCTGAAGTACAGGCTCGTTTGCCCATAGTGTCAATCTTACACAAGTCCCTATTAGGAGGGTGCACAATGACTTCTTTCAGTACACTGGCCTTGACATTCTTAGTGAGAATAATAAGAGACAACAGCATCAGCTGTAGGCCAAGTGAAATACACTGGCTTATTTTTAGGTGCAGTGTATTTCCTGTTAGGGGACAGCTGCCACTAAAGGAGGTCTCTGCCAAAGCACCTTAGACAAAATCTCTAGTGCGGGTTGGATTGGAGGAACCAAACTGACTGGCATATTAGGCACGTTCAGAAACTCTAGTTGGAGGCAACTAGCCTGGTCAATGGCTGTTGGGTCAAAATTCAATGCTGAGTGCATTTTTCTGAGCAGAGCCTGGAAAGAGAGATCCTCTTGAGGTACAGACAGACATAGGAACTGGGTGTGAAATCTCTTGGTTATAGTAAGAGTCATCATCACTGCCTTCAGAGATAATGAGGTCAGGATCAGACTCATCCCCCTCTACACCCTCCTTGGAAGGATGGTTGGGGGGGTCACAGACCCAACAACCCAGTACACAGCTGCGGCAACACCATGACACCGGCCCCAGCCCTGATGGGTGGGGGACCAGTGCCAGAGGCAGCAGCGGAACTGGCACCAGGTATGGCACTGGGAAGGTTCCCGGCCCCACGAGCCCTTGCGGCACATGACTTGATGCCATATCCATCACTGGGTTGGATCCCGAGGACACAAATCTGGCATCAGACGCCACACCAGTAGCAGCATAGAGGATGCAGCTGGCACCAAGGTGACCGATGATGGTACCATGGCCTTGTAATGGAACGGGAAGGGGAAACCACTGGTGGAACAGAGGTTGGCGATGCCACTCCTGGCAAGGGCCTGAAGGTTGTTGCTGCAAGCAAGCACTCTCCTGGGCCTGGCAGCACTGCTTGCAGTACCCGGTCCTCTGACCCCAAAGGGCTGGGGACTGACTCCACCAGCGGTGCCACCCAGGTCAAATGCTACACCCACCGCTCCATAAGAGCTGCCCAGTGCTGGAACTGCCCACTGGAGCCCTCACTTAAAGACAGAGGAGGACTTCGGGCTCAAAACACAAACCTCCCAGGCAAAGAGGTCCCCAGTGTTGCCAGTGGCGATGATAAGGACCTCCAACTCCAGGGAAGGGTTAAGTGCCACATGGCACATTTCACAGAGGGTGACTCTGACTGGTGCAGTTTCTTCCCCTTCTTTCTTTCAAAAAGAGGAGGAGGCCGAGTGGAGCTGTACCCTGACACAGAGCATGTGAGGGATTCGGGCTGCTTCTTTTTGTACTTATGGGAGGAATGCCCTTTCTTCCAAGTACTAGACCGCCTGTCATCAGAACCCTTCTCCAAAGAGGAAAGTGGACTAGACACAACCCTGCAGACAGAGCAGCCTGCCTCTTCTGGCTCCCTAATGTCCTTCATGGTTGACAGTTAACACTCAGTAGGGCTGGGAGAAACTATATTATTTACTGTGATGAAAAACTAAATTGACACAAAAATAAGAAACTCTAGCTTTAAACATTAAAATGGAGAAAAACTGAATTCTGTTGTCGTACACACATGAAGTTCTGACTCTCGGTGGGTGAGCTACATAGCACTGATGCACACTCGACGGGGGGCGGGGAGTCGAGGCACCTGGAGGCTGGTACTGAGGTAAATGATCAGCCATGTGTGCTGGCTTATGGTGCCATGCATGTGCACTGCTTACCTTGGCGCTAGCCCTCTGAAAAGTTCTGGCTCCTACTGGGTCCTACCACCTCCAGCTAAGACCCATTAGTGGGAATCAATAGTGAAGACTGATTCTTGGACGATGTAATGTATTGCCAACCTGGATCTCCAGATAGGAGCAAATGCAGCAGGTTTGGGGTCAGTTTCCATCCACTTATGCAGTATCTTCCAGTAATTCACTGAGGGGGCTATGGTGGGATGGTTTTTGACCTGGTTGGAAAGTGGCGCATATAGGAAGAGGTATGGCGCATAGTCGCCATTCACAAATCTCGCCATCTGGACCCATTGCGGCTTTGAGTCTTGGGTGGGTGGAACCATTTTAGAATCTGAGTAGTCCTAAACACCAAGATGTAACCCAAAAACCATAGCAGTCCATATCCTTTGGCTTTCCAGTGTGATCTTTGCGTGTTCCTACTGTAATGCAGCTGTTTGGCTTCCCATATGAAGTTGCCAATCATGGTGTCATTTGCTTTACCCATTCAGGGGGATATGTACCAGTAAATGATATGTCAGGTAGAACAATTTGGGAGCCATCAACATTTTGATCACATCAAGCTTCCCCACCAGGGATAGCTGAAAGTAGTTTCCAGCAATCACATTCCATCTGGAGCTCTGCTAGTAATGGGGACAGATTATGCTCACAGAGTTTGGAGGTATCTGGGTAATTTGTATGCCCAAGTATGTGAATGATTTAAGAAACCATTTCAGCTCCTGTTCTGTAAACATCGATGATTGACTCAGAGAGTTCAGCATGAGATTGTCCATCTTTGTTTGATTTACTTTGAGTCTTGAGATGTGTGTGAAACGCTTCAGGAGAAGTAACAGAGGGTGTATAGTGGTGGGGGTGTTGCCCCAAGCAGACTGTCAGCATACCTCAGAGTACAGAAATCCATAGCATTGATAATGATGCCCTGAATTATGGGGTCCTTGCAGATGGCAGCAAGGGGTATGACTGTGAGCACAAATAATACAGGGGGAAAGTCCCTGCTTTGTGCCTTTGCATAGGGGAATGGTGGGGAGAGGACAGAGTTGGTGAGGACCCTAGCCGTAGGGGAGGTGTATAGGATGTAGCCCCAAGTTTGAAAGAGGAGGATAAGGCCCACATGGTCTAAGACCTGGTGAAGGTAGCCCCACTGCACAGAGTCGAAGGCCTTTTCAAAGTCAATTGCCACAGCCACTACAGTTGTGGGGTAGAATTCAGCCCGATGTATGAGGTTCACAAGGGATCTGATATGGTCAGAGCTGAGCCTGCCCCATAGAAAGCCCACCTGGGAGGGATGGATGAGGAGGGTAAGCAAATGGTCCAATCTGATAGCAAGAGCCTTTGTGAAGATTTTGCTAACAGCATTCATCAGGAAGATAGGGTGGTAGCTGGCTGGAAGTGTAGAGGCTTTGCCCTTTTAGTAGGACTGTAATTATGGCTTCCCAAAGAGTGTGTGTGTGTGTGGGGGAACCAGACTGTTCACTTCAGAATAGACCCTGCATAGCAAGGGGCAGATGGGGCAGGCAGTGGGTTTGAAAAACTCTACTAGGAAAAAAATCACCCCAGGTATTTCCCAGTGTTGAGAAACAACAGAGTTTGCTGGATCTCCGATTCTGTAAGGGGGTATTCAATTGGGCTGCCTGTTCTGCGAAGACTTAGGAAAGGGACAGGGATGCAAGGAAAGTATCTATGTGCTCCCTCTCTGGAGTGGAGGGCAAGGGGGAGGTTTAGAACGCACTCATTATGGTGCTTACCTTTTCTGGGCAGATTTTCACAGTACCATGTAGAAACACCTTATCATGGGTATGGGTACAAAAGTATTTCCAGTTAACACAGGGAGAATAGAAGTTGAGAATGCTGGCAGTGATACAGTGCAGTGACTATGGGGCTCAGTTTTCAGAAAGACCTTCTGGAGACTGCAGTGCTGCTTCATCTGCATGCACTTCTCTGGGTTGAGGGAAACACAGAAACAAGACTTTGACGGCAGATAAGGACTGCTTGGCCCACCTAGTCTGCCCATTTCCTTACCTATTGGATAAGCTGCAGATCCTAGTTAACCAACAGCCTATTTCTTCCTACCCCCCCCCACAACAACTGCCTTATGTCTGCCCCATGCATTTTTGAACTCCCCCAATGTTTTTGACCCCACACCTCCTCAGGAAAGCCATTCCATGCATCCACCACCCTCTCTGTGAAAAATACTTCCTCACATTGCCCCTGAGCAGTCCTCTCTATCTTCAAATTGTGTTCCCTTGTTCTTGCACATCTTTTTCTGAATGTAGCTACCCTTGGACTTTGTTGATTCCCTTGAGGTACTTAAAGTCTCTGTCATCCCCTCTCCCTCCTTTCCTCAAGGGTACACATATTAAGCTCCTTTAGTCTCTCTTCGTATGGCTTCTATTGCAGACTCTGCACCATTTTAGTTGCCCTCCTCTGGACTGCCTCCGTCCTGTCTATGTCCTTGCGGAGATGGGGTCTCCAGAACTGCACGCAATACTCCAGATTGGGATCTCACCAACTGTCTGTATGGAGGAATAACAACTTCCTGTTTTCTACTGGCGATGCCTCTCCCTCTCCCTATACATCCCAGTATCCCCCCAGCCATCCCTACTGCCTTCGTACATTGCTTGCTAACTTTTAGGTCATCTGATATGACTATCTTCAGGTCCCTTTCCATTTTTGTTGTTGTTACTACCTCCCCCGAACTGTGTACTCTTCCCCTGGATTTTTGTTTCCCAGGTGCATTACTTTGCACTTCTTTGCATTAAATCTAAACTGCCGTACTTCTGACCACTCCTCCAACCTTGCCAAGTCCCTTCTCATCCTCTCCACCCCACCTTGTGTATCAACTCTATTGCAGATCTTTGTGTCATCTGCAAAGAGGCATACTTTTCCTTCCAGTCCCTCTGCAATGTCACTTATAAAGACATTAAAAAGACCCTGACCCAGTACTGAACCCTGCGGTACCCCACTAGTAACCCCCCTTTCTTTGGAGTGGACTCCATTTACTATTACCCTCTGTGTCCTGTTGTCCAGCCAATGTTTTACCCAGGCTACCACCCTGGGACCCACTCCCAGGCTGGCTAATTTATTAATTTTTTGTGTGGGACTGTGTCAAATGCCTTGCTAAAGTCTAGGTAGACCATGTCCACAGCCCCTCCCTGGTCTACTACTTTGGTCACCCAGTCAAAGAAATTGATTAGATTCCTCTGACATGACCTTCCAGCTGTGAATCTATGCTGCCTTGGGTCCTGTGCCCCACTGGCCTATAGGTATTCAACAGTTCTTTCCTTCAGAAGTGATTCTATCATTTTCCCTACCACTGAGGTCAAACTGACAGGTCTGTAGTTTCCTGCCACTGCTTCCACTTTTGTGAAGGGGAATCACATTTGCCCTCCTCCAATCCTCAGGTACCACACCAACCTCCCATGATTTGTTAAAAAGGGTAGTCAGTGGTGTCACTAGTTCTCCCCTTTCCTCTCTTAGAATTCTGGGATGAATCCCGACAGGCCCCATTGCTTTGTCCACCTTCAGTTTTAGGAGTTCTTTCAGAACCCTTTCTTCTGTGAAAGGACTGGTATCAATCCCCCTATCCAGAGTGCTCCTATTGATTGGATTAGATACCTCCCCCTCCTCTTCTTTTGTGAATACTGAGCAGAAGTATTCGTTCAGTATCCCTGCTTTTTCACTGTCCCACTCTTCACACCCACCCTCCCCTTTATTAAGCCTCACTATCCCTCCCTTTGTCTTTCTTCACTCCCTAATGTACCTATAAAAGGTTTGTATCCCCCTTCTTAACCAAGTTGGCTATCTTTTCCTTGGTTTGGGCCTTTCCTATTCTGACTGCCTTCTCCACTTTCATCTGCTTTAACTGGTACAGTTCACTGTTCTGCTCCTTCTGCGTTTCCTTATACTTCCTGAATGCTATCTTTTTCTCCCTAACCTTCCCCGCCACCTCTTTTGAGAACCATAGTGTTTTTTTTCTTTTGTTTTGATTTCTTTATTTGCTTCACACAAAGGCTTGTTGCCTCTGTGATGGTAGTTTTGATGTTTCCCCATTGTTGCTTCACCCTTCCCTCCTGCCTGTTTGCTAGTGTTTTTCTGAGGCACTCTCCCATTTTAACAAAGTCAGCCCTCCTGAAGTCCAGTACCCTCACTTTTGTATGGCTTGACTCTGCAGCTGAGTTTAGCACGAACCACACTGTTTTGTGGTCATTTGTTCCCAGATGGCTACCCACTTCTAGATCTGAGATCCTCTCTCCGTCCCCATTTGAGAGTACCGGGTCTAAGACTGCTCCTTCTAGAGTGGATTCCAACTCTAGTTGCATGAGGCATGCCCCCTGTAGGGCATCTAGAATGGCCCTGCTCTTGCATGTGGCCGCAGCAAAGGTGCTCCAGTTAACATCTGGCATATTCAGGTCCCCTATCAACAATATCTCCCCTTTCTCTGCCATCCTAAGGATGCCATCTATCATTTCCTTGTCCATTTCCTCCCCCCTGAGACGGGGGTCTGTATACAACCCCTGTGCAGATTGTGGTGCCATTTCCAGTCTCCAGAGTGACCCACAGTGCCTCCTCTCCTCCCTGCTTACCCTTTTGTTCTATTGCTTTGATCCCTTCCCTTACATATAGTACTACTCCTCCCCCTCCTCCTCGTCTACCCTCCCTGTCCCTCCTGTAGATTGTGTACCCTGGTATGTTGACATCCCAGTCATGGTTCTCTGTGTACCATGTTTCTGTGACTGCCACAATATCCAGGCATCCCTCTTCCATCAAGGCCACCAGTTCAGGGAGTTTGTTACCTAGACTACAGGCATTGGTACTCATTACCCTCCTTTTTTTGATGGCCTTACCCCTTTTTGCCCCATCCCTGTCCTTACTGCTTATGCCTTTTTCTCCATTTACCCCTGCCCTGCCCCCATCGACTTCTCTATCTTGGTGTTTACCTCACTAACTACCTCTGATTTTTTTAGGGGCGATTTCCGTTTGTTTTCAGTGCTCCTTTGGCTAGTTTAAACGCATGCCAATGAAGCATTTAAACCTATCACCTAGGATCCTGGTTCCCCTCCTGGACAGATGCAGACCATCACAGCAATATAGGTCTGCATCCCTCCAGGTGGACCCCTAGTCCCCAGTGAAGCCAAAACCCTGAGCTCTGCACCAGTTTTTCAACCACTGATTGAATCCCATGGTGCGGAGCACCCTAGTCTCACCCATGCCAATAGACAGGCAGCACTTCCGAGAAGGTTACCATGCATGCTACTTGTCTAAGGCCCCTCCCCAACTCCACAAACTCCTCCTGCACTGCTCTGATCCCTTTCCCAGCCAGGTCATTTGTCCCTAAGTGTACAATGACATCCAGCTCCCACCCCCGTGCAGCTGCTCCCGCGATCTTGAGGATTAACTCCCTGTCCCTCCAAGCCATGGCACCAGGCAGGCACCTTACCTTCCTCTCCCCCAGTTCTACCCTCTTAACAATGGAGTTCCCCACTAGGAGTTGTTTCCTTCCCCTGTGGGGTCCCATGCCACCCTCCTGTGGGTCTTCTTTGTGGAGGTTCCCAGCATCCTCCTTGGTCTCCACTGCGGGTGCCTCAACAGAGGAACCACACTTTGCCAGAACGGTATACGAATTTTGGAGAGGTACAACTGGAGGGATGTGCCTCTGTTCCACCACCCTGACCTTCCCTGAGCCCACTGTGGTCCAACCGCTCCTCTTTCTTGGCAACCTCTGAGGCAGTGGCGGTGACCCTGTTGGTCCCTGGGTGGGAGAGGTGGTCCACCGAATCCTGGCCAACTCAGCCTGGAGATGAGCAACCTTCTCCCTCAGCCAAGAGAGATGCCTGCAGATGGGACAACACCGCATCCTCCAGAACGTCTCCCGGAAGACTGCTGCTCCACAACCACTGCACTGCACCACTCCCATGATGTCTTATTTCTGGCCCTTTAACTGTTGTTTTGTATACTTACCCTTTCCTCTCTCTGTTTATTTATTTATTTTTTATCTTATATCATTTTTCTTTTCTTCTCCCTACTTTCCTACTGCCTCTGTGCCCTTAAAGTTCCTGATCTTCCTGTTCTGGGACAGGAAGTTCCTATATTCCTCAGTAGTCTCCTTCTTACTTGCTCAGAGTCAGACCTCCAGCAGCTTGGGGGGGGGGGTGGAGAGCTATTCTGTTCCTTCTAGGATGGTGAGTCTTTTGTGCCTCGGTGATCACTCCCTTCCTGCTTCCAAACAGGAAGTTCCTGTTGTCAGTCAAATCCTGTGCCTATAAAAGTAGAACTGGCTAAGTGGGGGGCAATATAGTTCAGTAGAGTAGTAAAGTTCTAACAGCACCTCCTTCCTCTTGCTGTTCTCTTCCAAAAGCTATCTAGGGCGGTTTTAATACCAAACACCTGGCTTCCTGCTGCCTAAGCCACTCCCACTAATTCACAGTTTCCTTCTTCACCTAGCTAACTACACAGATAACAATTCCCTTCACCCAACTAAGACAAACACACCAACTCTTTTTTTTTTGTTTGTTTGTTTTGTTTGTTACCCTAAATTGAAGGTCCCAGTAGTACAGTTCTAGTTCTTTAGTCCCAGTAGAGTAGTAAAGTTCTAACAGCACCTCCTTCCTCTTGCTGTTCTATGACAAAAGCTGGGTGGAGGTCATTACACTCCAGGCAAGTTGGTTAGGATTCAGGGGACCTCTTCCCCCACCCAGGGGCCACCAAGTCTGCCACTGTTACTTCAGGGGATGCCAGAAAGGAGGAATAGCTGGACTATGGTGGGCTCTGGAAGGGTGGTAGTGGTGGGACAGAGGCAAATTCCTCAACTCTGACTCTGAGCAAGTAAGAAGGAGACTACTGAGGAATATAGGAACTTCCTGTCCCAGATACAGATTGGTCAATACCAGCAGGAACATCTGCCAGAACTAGACACATAGTGGATTCCCTGAAGGGGGAGGGCCTCAAACAACTGGTGCAACAACCCACAAGAGACAGGGCTATCCTAGATCTAGTACTGACTAACAGGGAAGGGATCACAGATCTCCAGGTAGAAGCTCACCTCGGGGCCAGTGACCATCACATGGTATGGTTCAATTTGGCTACTACATCTAAATCATCCCATTCCAAGGCAAAAATATTGGACTTCAGAGGAGCTGACTTTGATAAGATAGCCAACAGAGTTACGCTAGCCCTGGCAAAAATAAATACAGGTGAGGGGGTACAGGCAAATTGGGCAAGCATTAAGGATGCAATACTTGAAGCAACATCCCATTGTGTTAGATAGAAAAGGAAGTGCAAAAGAAGAAGGAAACCACTTTGGTTCTCAAATACAGTAGCAGAAAAGGTCAGAGCCAAAAGGCTGGCCTTCAGGAAATATAAGGGAACACAGCGGGATGAAGATAGGGAGGCATACCAAACTGCCCTAAGGGAAGCAGGGAAGGCAGGCAAAGTCCCAAACTGAGGAAACACTAGCACGAACAGTAAAAGAAGGTGACAAGACTTTCTATAGATACATTAGTGAAAGGAGAAAGTCCAGAGGGGGTATTGCTAAGCTTAATGGAGAAAAGGGAGCATGTGAGGAGGAGGACATGTAAAAGCATCTATCCTAAATAGATACTTTTGCTCAGTATTTACTGAAGAGAAGGTAGGGCAGGGCCCACAGCTCAGCACCATGGACACAGGGGAGGGAGGTGAGCACTACTCCTTCACAAAAGAAAGGTCCTCAAGAGCTGATAAGCCAGGGTGGATAAGGCAATGGGACCTGATGGCATACATCCCAGGGTACTAAAGGAGCTAAAGGTGGAACTAGCAGAGCCATTAGCAGAACTGTTTAGTGAGTCTCTGAGCACAGGAGAGGTCCCAGAAGACTGGAGAAGGGCTCATGTGATCCCGCTCCACAAGAGTGGTAGCAGGGAGGAGGCAGGGAACTAAAGACCAGTCAGTCTTACCTCAGTAGTGGGCAAGATTATGGAGGTACTCCTTAAGGAAAGGATAGTGCAACACCTGGAATCCATAGGGCACAGGATCCAAGACAGCATGGGTTTACAAAAGGAAGGTCCTGTCAAACTAATCTCATAGATTTCTTTGACTGGGTAACCAGAGTGGTGGATCAAGGGGGAGCAGTTGATGTCGCCTACCTTGACTTCAGCAAAGCTTTTGACACTGTTCCACATAGAAGATTGATAAATAAGCTGGGTAGGCTCGGGGTGGGTCAGAAGTTGGTCAACTGGGTGGCAGACTGGTTGACAGGCAGAAAACAGAGAGTGGTGGTAAATGGTATACAGTCAGAAGAGATGCAAGTCACAAGTGGGGTACCTCAGGGATCAGTCCTGGGGCCAGTCCTCTTCAACATCTTCATTAGTGACCTTGCAGATGGACTAGAGGGTAAGGCTTGTCTGTTTGCAGATGACACCAAGATCTGCAACACAGTAGATGATCCAGATGGGGTGGGCAGAATGAGAAGAGATCTGGATAAACTAGCAAAATGGTCAGAAGAGTGGCAACTGGGGATTTAATGCAAAGAAGTGCAAGATCATTCACATAGGAAAGAGAAACCCTGAAGCCACCTATAGGCTGGGAGGGGAGTTGCTAGCAGTCACAAAGGAAGAAAGAGACTTGGGCATCATCATCACTGATGACCTGAAATCATCCAAGCAGACCTCTAAAGCAGTAGGTAAGGCTAGAGGGGTGTTAGGGTGTATTAGTAGGGGTATCACAAGTCATAAGAGGGAGGTAATAATCCCTCTCTTTACAAGACACTGGTTAGGCCCCATCTGGAGTACTGCGTGCAGTATTGGAGGCCACACCTTCACAAGGACATTAACCAAATTGAGGCAGTCCAGAGAAGGGCAACCAAAATGGTGCAGGACTGCATCAGAAGACATATGAGGACAGATTAACAGAGCTCAATATGTAAACCCTTGAGCAAAGGAGGGAGAGAGGTGATATGATCGAGGCATTCAAACACCTTAAGGGCATTAACAAGGTGAAAGAGTCTAACATGTTTAAATATAAGAAAATAGCAGGACAAGAGGACACAGCATGAGATTAGAGGGGGCCGATTAAGGGGAATGTGAGGAAATTCTTTTTCAGAAAGGGTGGTGGATGCATGGAATGGCCTCTCAAGAAGTGGTGGCTATGAATACAGTGCAGTGCTTCAAACAGGCATGGAATAGGCATAAGGGAGCAATACAAATGAGTATGAATAGATAGGCCACTGACAGAGCAAAGGCCGATGGCACATTTATAAGGTAGAAAAAGAAATGGGCAGACTGGATGGGCCTTTCGGTCCTTATCTGCCATCAACTTCTATGTTTCTAACCAGTACCACTACATAATTCCTACGTCACTCTGGCAGAGTGGGACTGACAGGAGGCACCCCTGGTAGTGACCAGGGAGTATGTGGGGCCCTCCATAGTGAATACCCCAAGAAGTGTGGTAGAGGACCCCAAAGGAGAAGGAAACAACTTCTGTTGGGAGACTCGAGTGTATGGGGGGATAGACTTGGGAATAGGAAAGGGGGTAAGAGGTAGGTTAGGTGCCCACCTGGCACCACAGCCCAGAGGGATGGAAAGCAGATCCTGAAGATCACTAGAGCTGAAGGGTGGGAGGGAGAGCTAGATATCACTGTCCATGTGGGGAACTAATGACCTAGCTAGGGACAGGGCTGGGATAGTGTAGGAGGAATTTAGAGAGCTGTGGAGGAGTCTTAGGTAGCTCACTCAGTGGCTTTTACTGAGGTGCTGCCTGTTCATGACAGGGGAAAGGAGATGGATCTCTGCAGAAGATGCTTCAACTCATGGCTGAAGGAATGGTACAGGGAGGAACGTTTCAGCTGCAATGGGGACTGGGGATGCCCAAGGGGAGAAAAAGGGCCTATAAAGGGGTGATGGCCTGCATCCATCCAGGAGGGGAATGCAGTCTTCAGTGGATGGTTTAAATATTACTTTGATGAACATTTTAAACTAGTTGAGGGGCGGCAGAAGGAATCAGGGAGGAAGAAACTGCCCCCCCCGCCCGCACACATGTTGAAGTAGAGAACACCCGAGGGGAGAGGAACCCCCAGGGTGAAAATTAATACAGGAAGCAGGGTGGCAGAGATAAAGGGGGAAGGGAATGGGAGCATTAAAAAGAGAGGGGGAAAGGGGGGAAGGAGGGAGGGCAAAAAGGGAAAACGATGGCAACAAGCAGAGTGGAAACAAAATCTGGAATGCCATGTGTGTGAATGTTAGAAGTCCCAAAAATAAGATTTCAGAACTAGTAGCCATCGTGGCAGACACCAACCTGGATACTGTGGCCATAACTGAGTCATGGTGCATGGAAAACCTTGACTGGGACATGGTCATACCAGGGCATACTCTGTTCGGTAAGAACAGTCCATAAACTGCCAAGCACTCGTGGGTAATGGTTAAAGTAGGATAAATGAAAACAACTCCAAATTCTAAGAATGGAAACATTTTTTATTCCACCTTAGACTGCAAGTGAGAACAGTAGTGTGAAGCTAACACGAACACCCCAGTGCTTCAACCATAGCTTTCATCAGGTGGTGAAGACTATGATTAAAGTGCTAGGGTGTTAGTGTGGCTAACATTAGCTTTACACCACTGTTCTCACTTGCGATCTAAGTTGGCATAAAAACTTTTCCATTCTCAGAATTTGGAATTGATTGTTAACATTTATCCTGCTTAAACCATTACCCATGGATGAATGCTGTTCTTACTGGTAACTGTGGTTAGGAACCTGTGCTGAGCATCAAACCCAGACTGCCATTGGGCACACCTGTTGTCAGAGTAATTGTTGTATACTCTGTTCAGTAAGGATCAGGTGTGAAGGAAAGGAGGGGTGTGGTGCTTTATGAGAAGGAAAGCATAAAAGCGATGGAGATACAAGGAATACAGGGGGAGGCAGAGGTACTGTGGTACCCCTGGAGATGGGGAATGAAGCTACTGTTCATACTGGAGTGACCTACAGACATCCAGCACAGGGGGAGGAATTAGATAAGGTACCGGTTGAAGCCACTGGCAAGATGGCAGAAAAGAGGGGGGTGCTGCTGGTGGTGGACTTCAACCTGCTAGATATAGACTGGAGCCACCCAGCAGCAGCTTAGGTTAGAAGCAGGAATATCCTGGACTCTCTGGAAGGAGTATTCCACAGTCAGCTAGTCAGTGAACACACTCGTGATGGGACAATACTGGACCTGGTACTCACTAACAGAGACAGTACTGCCGATGTCAGGGTGAGAGGCCACCTAGGGATCAGTAATCACCATATGGTGTGGTTCAATGTAAGGACAGCAGTGGAATCTAACCATATAGGGGTGAGGGTCCTGGACTTTAGGAGGGCAGATTTTATAAAGAAGGGTGAATGCCTGAGGGATGACCTGGCAGGGAGGATGGCCTGGTCGGGGTGGAGGAAGAGTGGGCAAAGCTAATAGGGAGCATAGTAAAGACAACAAATCTCTGCATCAAACAAGTGAGCAAAAGCAAGAGGAAAAAGAGACTGCTATGGTTTTCAAAAGAGGAGGCTGACAAGGTAAAGGCTAAAAGGGTAGCATTCAGACGGTATAAGGAGACACAGAGGGAGGAGGAGGATAGGGAGGTGTATCGGGGAAACAGAGGGAAGCAGGGAAAGCACTAAGGAGCACAAAGGCACAAACTGAAGAGTTCAAGTTCAAGTTTATTGTAGGACAACTCTGTTGAGCAAGCTCATTCACAAATGGGCAAGCATTAACATGTTGCATAAAAATGACAGTGACAGAAAAATACAAGTACAGAAAAAAGGTACAAAGTGCTGGTTTCGGAGTATCAAGGCAGCTAATTTCTAGGTAAGTAAGAGGAAGCAGTGGGCTAGGGTTAGAGCACTGAGCTAGGTTTTAGAAGAAGCTGCATGTATCTTTTATTTTTGCTGCAGCCAACCTTTTACATAGGTTGACAGGGACAGTACCGGGAAGCTTCAGTACTCCTTGGAGATGGTTCCAGATAGTTGGGAGTACGCTCGACATGGCCCGCTTGCCAAGTGAGGTGCGAGTTCTCGGTACATCGAGGGGGAGGAGGAGGTGATTTTTCTTAAGAGAGTAGGTGCTATGGGAAATACGGAAAAGGGTTGTGAGATAGTTCAGGAGCTTGTTCAGGAGTAGCTTAAGAGTCCAGATATCAGCATGAAGCGTGTGTCTAGTTAAGAGTGATGTCCAGCCAGCGGCTAGGTACAAATCGCAATGGTGGGTTTGGTAGGGTAGGTTTGTCATGAACCGTATGGTGCAGTGGTAGAGGACGTCTAGTTTGCTGAGTCCTGTGGCCGCTTCGGAGGAATAGATTAGATCTCCATAGTCGAGTAGTGGCAAGAAAGTGGCCTGGACCAGCCTAGTTCTGGTATCCAATGGAAAGAGGGACTTGTTACGTAAGAAGAAACCTAGCCTAATCTTTAGCCTCTCTGCCAGATCATCAAGGTGGTCATGAAAGGAAAGCTTGTTGTCTAGCCACATACCAAGATATTTGAATTTGGAGGTGATTTCAAGGGGTTCACCTAGGGAGGTAGTGATGAATTCTTTGTGCGTGTTTGCAAGGGAAGTGGAGGTGGTGTTTGGGGCAAAGATCATGGCCTTAGTTTTCTTGGCATTGAGGAGTAGTTTGGCATTGATTAGGTTGATTTCTAGTTGTGCAAAGTTGGCTTGGAGTACATCCCTCACTTCAGCCAGTGTAGGGCCTGATGTATATAGTACAGTATCATCAGCAAAGAAATGCAGATGGGACTGGAATATATGTGCGTCAAGGTTATTGATGTACTGGGAGAAGAGGATGGGACCTGATATGGAGCCTTGCGGGACTTCCCTGACAACTGGGAGGGATGCAGAAAAGAGGCCACCAGCTTTAACTTTCTGGGTCCTTCCAGAGAGGTAGCTGGTAAACCACTGGCCAGGAAGGAGGGGTGGCACCTACTTTTTATTAGGCTTGAGACTAACAGATTGTGGTCGACAGAGTCGAACGCTTTGCTGAGATCTAAAAATACTGCACCAGTAACTTTCTTGGACTCCTTGGCTGTGATCCATTCATTGCAAACTTTGGCTAGAGCCAAGACTATACAATGGTTGGGCCAGAAGCCAGATTGCGCAGGGTTGAGGATTGAAGATGATTTGATATGGAGTTTCATTTGGGAGTAAACTAGATTTTCGAGGACTTTGTAGAGGACAGGTAAGATTGAGATGGGCCTATAGTTGTTTAGGTTGCATGGGTCCCCTGACTTGAATAATGGGAGGACATGGGCAGATTTCCAGCAGGAGGGAACGATGGCAGTGGAAATAGAAAGACTGAATATGTGGAGGATAGGGGAGGTGAGGTCAAGATAGCCTAGTTTAAGAAAAAAAGGTTCTAGACCATCGTCCCCTGCACTTTTTCGAATATCTATGTTAAGAAGTGAATCTTCAACTTTTTTATAGTTAAGCAGGCACAAATGGAGTGGGTGGGTCGAAATTTATGAGTCAATGTTATTACAGTCTTGGTTGCTACCACAGGCTGCATAAGGCGAAGAGTCGAAAGCTAGGCCAGCAGTTACAAAGTGATTGTTGATTTTCTCGAGGATTAGGCAGCTGTTTTCCACAGCCCTACCATTGCTGAGGATCTTCAGAGGGATGGAGGGGGCTACAGGCTGACCTTCGATGGTCTTGAGTGTCTTCCAGATTTTTTGGAAATTCCCTTTTGCCTGTTCAAGGTTGGAGACATAATATTTGGCATTGCTTGCACAGATTTGTTTAACTCAAGTGTTTCTAGCTGCTGTGAATGCTTGCCAGTCAGCTGAGCCTTTGGATTTTCTAGCCTTAGCCCAGAGTTTATCACAGCGTAGGAGTGTAGCCTTGAGATCTGATGTAAACCATGGGTTGAATGTTTTACACACCCTGACTTTGATCCAAGGAGCATGTTTGTTGGCCAGCATGGTGAGGTTGTCGTTAAGGACAGTGACTGCCTCATCGATCATTTGGGCAAGGTAGAGGTCTTGCCATTTAATTTTGCTCAAGTCGGATAAGTAGTCCGATGCATTAAACTTGCGAAAGGACTGCTTAGTTATGGGTGTTGGTTGCTGTCGGGCTATAATTTGTGTTCTTGTACAAACAACCACCCCATGATCACTCATGTCATTGTGGAAGACTGCAGAGTGAAAAATTTTGTGGGGATGCGTAGAAAGTATGACATCAAGGAGAGAACAGTTGTCGGAATTAGATGCATTGGTTCTAGTGGGTTCACCGACTAACTGGGCTAAGCCGACTTCATCACAGAAAGATTTCTGGCTGTGCGACTTGGGGGTAAGCCAGTCCATATTAAAATCCCCAAGTATTAAAGTTTCAGAGTTGGCGGAGGCGATTAAGGATTTAAGTATGGTGAGGATGTCAGTGCCACCAGATGGGGGTGCGATAACCACCAATAATAGTGAGACATTCCCAGGAATAGCCCAGGAGGTAACAAAAGGGGACGAGACATTTTTTAGGTATATAAGTAAAAAGAGGAAGACCAGAGGTGGGATTGCAAGGTTAAAAAGAGAAGGGAAGGGGAACTATGCAGAAGGGGACCAGGAAAAGGCAGACATCCTGAACAAATGCTTTTCTTCAGCATTCACAGAGGAAGGGGAAGGGGAGGGTCCACAAAAAAGTAACAGTAGCTTTTGAGGAAGGTGAACACTTTTCCTTTTTTGGAGGCGAGAGTCCTGAAGGGACTCACTAATCTGAAGGTGGACAAAGCAATGGGGCCAGATGGGGTGCATCCATGGGTGTTGAGAGAGCTCAGGGAAATACTGACTGCACCTCTTAAAGTTCTGTTTTTATTTAATTCTTCTTTTGTTGACCGGGAAAGGTCCACTAGGCATAAGTGCCTGTTTTCAGGAGTGACCCGGGAGCACTGGGGAGGTTAAGTGACTTGCTCAGAGTCCCACAGTATGCAAGAGGAGGTTGTGGGAATAAAACCCAGATCTGCTGGATGTACCAAGCTCACTCACAGCTCATTACTCTAACCACTAGGCCATAGTGCCCGCTCCACTAGAACAGCTCACTGGAAATAGGAGTGGTTCTGGAGGACTGGAGGAGGGTGGATGTAGTCCCACTACATAAAAGTGGTAGCAGAAAGGAGGCTGGCAATTATAGGTCCATCAGCCTGACATCAGTGGTGGGAGAGTTACTGAAATCACTGCTGAAGGAAAGGATTGTGGAATATCTTGACTCCAGTGGGTTATAAGCCCCGAGGCAGCATGGTTTCACAGGGCAGAGGTCATGGCAAATGAATATGATAGATTTCTTTGACTGGGTGACAAAGGATTTAAATCAGAGTGGAGCGGTGGATGTGGCCTACCTAGATTTCAGTAAGGCTTTCGATACTGTTCCACATAGGAGACTAGTAAGCAAACTGGATAGCTTAGGAGTGGGTCCAAAGGTGGTAAACTGGATAAAAAATTGATTAGGGGATAGGCGACAGAGGGTGGTGGTAAATGGAGTTTGCGCCAAGGAAGGGAGGGTGACCAGCGGGATGTCTCAGGGATCAGTGCTGGGACTCATCTGCTTTAATGTCTTTATAAGTGACATTGCAGAGAAGCTGGAAGGGAAGGTCTGCCTCTTTGCGAGTGACACCAAAATCTGCAATAGGGTGGACATTCTAGGGAGAATGGAAAGGATGAACAGAGACTTGAGAAAACTTAGGGAAGTATGGTAGCTGGGTTTCAATGGGAAAAAGTGCAAAATAATGCACTTAGGGCACAGAAACCCAGGGGCAGAATACACAGTGGGTGAAATGGTATTGATGACTACCAAGCAGGAAAGAGACCTGGGGTGATCATGCTGTGACCTAAAGGTGGCCAGGCAGCACGACAAGGCAGTCCGGAGGGCTAGTGGAATGCTGGGGTGCACAGGGAGGGGTAACACCAGCAGAAAGAGGGAGGTGGTGGTGTCTCTGTATGGATCACTGGTAAGATCCCACCTAGAATACTGTGTCGAGTTCTGGAGACCACATCTCTGGAAGGACGTAGACAGAGAGGAGGCGGTCCAGAGATGGGCAACCAAAATTATGCAAGGTCTGCATCCAAAGTCCTATGAAGAGAGACTAAAGGACCCCAATATGTACACCCTGGAAGAGAAGACGGAGAAGAAAAATATGATAGAGACCTTTAAATACCTCACGAGGATAAATAAGGTAGAGGAGGGAAGTATTTTTTAGATGAAAAGGTGCTCAGGAACCAGGGGACATGCTATAAAGCTGAAAGGGGGGGGTAGATTCTGGAGAGATGTGAGGAAGTATTCATCGCAGAAAGAGTGATGGATTTCTGACACAGCCTTCCAGTGGAGGTGGAAGGGACAAAAACAGTGGTAGGATTCAAGAAGACATGGGATAAGCACAAGGTAATCATAGTGGAAAGGAAGGGGAAGGGAGAAAGAGCTCTAGATCAGGCACGATCTGCAGTAATACTGTAGGTAGGGAGGAATGGGCAGACTGGATGGGCCAAGCTGTCCTTATCTGCCGTCAAATTCTGTTTCTGTTTCATGTGGGTCCTGTAGACCCTCTATGTGTCTTTCTGTCTGTTGTTTTCACAGGTGGTAGGAGAGTACTTTTCCCCCTTTTTCACCTCCCTCCCAGTATCTGTGGCATAGCTGCAAGATGGCTATTTCCTCCTTGTGGGAAAGGAGAGTGTTAATCTCCCATCTGAGGCAGAATTTGGCCTAGTGTAGATTAAAGTCTGTATCGGGGTTGGTGGAGGCTTTATATTCTGCCTCTTTGATGCTGAGCTCTGCTTCCAGTGCTGCAAGTCCTTTCTCCCTTTGGCATCTGCGGTGCACCACATAGCCAATTCTCTTGGCAAGAATAGTGGCCTTGAAAGCCTCCTTGATTGTGCCAGCTGAGGTATTTCCAGTGTAACCCCTTAGGTGGCGCTATCCCAAGGGCTACTACCCCTGCCTGCTTGGCTAGTAGCAGGTTAAGGAGCCTGAGTTCTGAAACAGGTGCCTCCACCCGGAGGTCAGGGTTGGTAGTGGTCAAACTAACTTGGGCACAGCCCTCTGGGACACTGTAACCCACCTCTTTCCCCTCTAGTGGCTGAACACTGTACAATAATCACTTTCACAATACCCCTGGTACACCACACAAGTACCCACAGTGTTTGCACTTACCACCAGGGCTGGTTCCTCTGGCTCGACCCTGAGGGACCCCCTGTAAAACAAGGTTATGCACAGCAAATGGCAACAGTACAGTACTCTGAGCACAAACTGGAACCACAGTCAGATTACATGCAGAAAAAGTTAGATCTGATTTATTCGGGGGACTTGAACAAGGGAGGGGCAAAATCAGGTTAATTAGCTTGAAGGTTTTATCAATCAAGCAGTTATGCATGCGCTTTGAGTCCCCCCACACAGTCCACCTCTGGGTAACCAGGTGGAGAAGAGATGGGCTAGCCAGGACCATTGCCCGGAGTTGCAGCTGGTTGGGGCCCTGTGATGGAAAACACAACATGCACAGTACACAATATTTGTAATCTAGAGCCAGAGGGCTCAGTTCGTAAAGGAAACGAAACAACAAGATAATCAGATGACACACTCAGATTAAGCTGCTGTTGCAGGGAGCTACCCTGGTATTTACTCATGATACCCAAGACTGGACACAGGCTGGATGAAAATCGAGACTGCAGGTGGCTGATCTGGAATGCCAGGAGAAGCAGGGCCCACATGAGTCGCAAAGGCGTTGTTCCTGTTCAAGCATGGAGCAGGGGCTGATCCCCAGGCAGGTCTCTCGTCGATGGCTTCTCTGTGCAGTGGGTAGTCTGGCTGGGCCAGTCTGGCAAGGCCCAGACTGCATAGAGACAAATTCGGATGCAATCCGTTTTGGGCTGGATATAGCTTCCAGCAAGCAGAATACAGTTCACACAGTGGGGAACTAACTCACAACCCACTAGCAGCTCATAGCACATTTACATGTATGGGAATTCTACTGTACCAGGCAAAGCGCTCCCCGGTCACAATTGCAAAGTCTCTGCACACACCAGGACCTTAGGGGCAGCTGGAACTCCTGACAGGCCAATCGCATTCAGCAAAATCTTCGGACTTCTTCAGGTTGAGCCTGGCCCACTTCAGTAGCTTACTTTAGTCACACAAACTTGGATTTAGTCCACAATAATTCTCTTCTCTCCCTCTCAGGAGCAGCAGGCAGACATGTAAGCCAAAAACTCAGCCTTTTCACAGATCTCCCATGCAAATCCACTCAGGATTGCTGCCATACCTCTCAACTGTACCACATTACCAGGAACGTTCCTCATTTTACTTCACAAAAGCTCCCTGTTCCACATTGTGAGGACTTGTCCCACATTCAGTGTTAACATTTTAAAGCAAAAATACATAGTAAATGATGTAAAAAATATATTATTCAATTAATAACAGACTTTCTGAACGTAAATGCAAACATTTTAACAGTGTTCTGAGCTTCTTAGGTAAAGATTGATTAAGTGTTCCACATTTTGCTCATTTGTTCCACATTTTGAGAGGCAATGTTCCACATTTGGGGGACAAAAGGTTGAGAGGTATGATTGCTGCTCAGAATCACTTCAGCTCCTCTCATTTCACTTCCCAGCACAGAACTATCTGAAAACTGCAAGCAGCCCGGGACTTCCCCAAGATCCAAAAGATTTGGTTGGCTGATTTGGCTGTCAGTCAAAGCAAGAGCTCCCCCTTCAGTTGCAAAAAAGGCGCAAAAAAACTCCAAACTACAGTTCCTACAGATTTTGAATTCAGACAGCTCCTGTAGTCTGGCTACATTTTAGGTCCCACCAGTACTGTTTGGTCCAATTTGCAGTCCAGGACCAAGATAGTGGAGACAAACAAAACAGTCCTTGCTACAAAGAAAACAGGTTGGACAAACTACATTATCATTATCACTCTAAATGATTTTCAGCAAATAGTTACATCTTTCAACAGAGCTCCCTCTCAGATTACTTAAACTGCAATTAGGCAGCTCTTAAAGAGACAGTACACAGAGGCTATATAGGCTCTGGTAATCACATTTAAACTGCTAAAACGCAGGACACCAGCCTGGTAGTGAGCATTTAGGCAAGCTCAAGGAAAACCTTTTGGGAACCCCCATTTGTAGCGGGGTTACACCAGTATCACTGTCCAGAAGCAAGTTGGCCATCTCATTCTGGATCCATGGGAGAAAGTTTGGGTCCTAAGGAAGAAGGGGATTGAGCCTCAAGGATGGAAAGCGTGGTTCCTGGTTACAACATATGAACTGGAGACAGACCAGGGCATAGCCAGATATGACCAGTAGCAGAATAATCATATCTACTGTCTCTTTGGTAATAGGAAGGAAAGTCAGCCAAAGTCATTATAACTGCATGTGTCATGCTCAACAGAGTGTGCCACTTTGTTCACAGAATAGGGATCACTCTGGATTAATGATTACAACCTTGATAAAGTGTATAATGTGTATTTGAAATGTTAATATCGGAGCACGTTTTGCTCACTGACTGTCTTTGTACTGTGTAACCCCTCTACAAATGGGGGTTCCCAAAAAGTCTTCCTTGAGCTTGCTTAAATGCTCACTGCCAGGCTGGTGTTCTGTGTTTTAGCAGTCTAAATGTATTGCCAGAGAGTGCCTGTATAGCCTCTGTGTACTGTCTCTTTAAGAGCTGCCTGGATTGCAGTCATAATTAATCTGAGAGGGAGCTCTGTTAGAAGATGTACTTGTTTGCTGATCATTTGTTAGAGTAGTAATAATATTGCAGTTTGTTCTAACCTGCCTTCTTTGCAGCATGGACAGTTCTGTTTGTTTCCATCATCTTGGTCCTGGACTGTCAGAATGGGCCAGTCGGTACATCTGGGACTCTAAAATGGAGCCTGCATACAGGGGCTTGGTGCAGAGCCGTAGGAAGGCATTTTGGTGCCCTGGGCAAGGAGTAGGTTTGCGCCCCCCCCGAAGAAAAGAGCCGGGGGTCTGGGAGCCGCAAGGCCCCCAGAAGCTCTGAGGGGTTTACATGTTCTGTGGTGAGTTTTGGGGCTTTTCTTGAAGAAAAACATACTTTTGTTACATGTTCCCTACCCCTGATTTTAGGAAATATTTTGCTCCCATGGAGTATGAGATGTGGGAGACTCTGGCTGTCTGGCATCACAGTGTGCAGCTGCAATTGTTGTGGATGGGTGACAGACCCACAATTACATCAACCACCCATATATACTGTGAAAGATTGCTACATAAAGCATGGGGGGTCTGGGGGCCGCAAGACACCCAGAAGGTCTGAGGGGTTTACATGCTCTGTGGTGAGTTTTGAGGCTTTTCTTGAAGAAATGATGGCCAAAAAATAGAAGTGATCCTACATTTTAGGGTACCATACACTATATAGAACAGTGTATGGCCTCCCTCTCATGTTTTCTATGATGGCAGAGGGACCACTTGAGCTTTGCTCTTGAGGTCATCAGCCGTCATAGAAAACACTTGGGTGAAGAATTGTCTTGTTGTGTATGGGCGGCCATACACTATCCTATATATAATTACAATTTATGTGATAATACTACTTTTTCCCCATGACCCCAGTCAGTTGGGATGCAGGGTATTTGTGGAGGACGTTAGACCAGTGGTGCACTTTTCTGGAAACTTCACACACTACAGTGGAGGCATGACCATGCTGTGGGCATGCTCCTGTTGCAAAGTCCAACCGCCTCCACAATCACTGAAAACTAGCAATGAGAAGCTGGCCCGCCAGTGCAGCAGTTGGATTTCTGCTTGTGACGCCAGCGACCTGGGTTTGAGAATGAGCCCAGGAGCTGGAGGGCCAGCCGGGGGAGGAGGTCCGAGTGTCCCAGAGACAGCTCGCCTTCTCGGGGGGAGGGGGGATCCAAGGCTTGGCGCATGTCTGACCTCAGATGGAAACCAGAGGAGCAGCAAGCCCAAGCCAGCGAGAAGGGTGACATGCTGGACATCGGCACTCAGGATCTTGACGTCAGGGCACACAGCACGCCAAGAAAACATGGAAAAACACCCTGCAGCGATCCCGGTAGACGGAGCACCATGGCCCCGATCCCCAATTCCCCTACCTGACCTGGTGACGGCATCCGATGAGAAATGAAAATTACGTACCTACCGTAATTCTTGATCTTCTTGGATGAGTCTCCACCACTCATTCACACTATTGGGATCTGCGCCGGAGGCACTAGGACCCATTGGGAGCAAACTTTTTGCTGGAGGGTCGGCGCCAGAGATGGAGCCGCGAGGAACAGCACCGCGAGCCTCAGCTCGCGCGGTAATGACTATCTCGGCATCAACCCTCCAACCGCCTCAGTACCTTTTTTACCAAGGAGGTGCAGCGTAACTAACCTAGAAGGGTGGCCTAACCTAAAAACTGGACATAAGATAGCCCGGGTGACCCGTATAAGAAGGGTCAACAAGAAGTCTTCACAGCCTAAAGATTTGATTGAGTGAAGACCAACAACAGAGGTGAGCTCGGGGGACGGAGGGTGGGCGTGTGAATGAGTGGTGGAGACTCGTCCAAGAAGATCCAGAATTACAGTGGAAGTGCATTTTCATATCTTCCTGACATAAATCTCCACCACCATTCACCATTGGGAGAGTACCGAGCTAATAATCCCCCGAGAGGGCGGCAGGAGAGACCAAGAGTCACGTTCTAAGACAGAAGTCCATTAAGGATGGCTCTGCCAAAGGAAGAATGTCGTCTGGCATGGACATCCAGTGCATAATGTTTAACAAAAGTATGCACTGAGCTCCAGGTGGCCACGTGCTAAAATATCTGCAATGGGCACGTTACTTCTTTAGGGATGCTGGCGACTGGTCCTAGTAGAGTGAGCATAAACTTACCCTCCAACTTTACTCTGCGCCATGGAATAGCAGTGATGAAGGCATGCCACTAGCCATGCTGAGATACATCTGATAGTGACAGGCTGACCCAGCCGGGTCTCGCTGAAGGAAATGAACAGTTGCTGGGCTTTGCGAAAATCCTTGGTTCTATCTAGATAGAAACGCAAGGCCCTCTTAACATCCAAAGAATGAAGAGAACGTTCCCCTTCATTTTGGAAGTCCGCAAAGTAGGAGGGAAGGACCAAAGGTTGGTTTAGATGAAATTCTGACACAACCTTAGGAAGAACTTTAGGATGAGTACGAAGAACTACTTTGTCCTTATGGAACACAGTATACGGAGGGTCTGTGACCAGGGGCATGTATCTCAGAGACCCTGCGGGCTGAGGTAATGGCCACTAGGAAGGCAGTCTTTCAGGTGAGAAATTTTAGCTCACAGGTAGCCAGAGGTTCGAAAGGTTTCCGAGTGAGCATGTCTAGCACAAGAGTAATGTCCCAGGCTGCAACTGGACGTCTTGTAGGAGGTCTGGTATGCAGAATTTCTTTAAGAAATCTCTTAACCACACGTAACTGAGCCAGTGTTAAGGAAAAAAACAGCTCATGATACGCTGAAATGGCACTAAGGTGAACTCTGACTGTAGAGTACTGCAGATCTGAATTTGAGAGGTCCAAGAGGTACTCCAAAACGTTATCTGGTGGGCAGGAAAAGGGATTCAAAGAGGACTTTGCACACCAGAGCGAAAAATGCTTCCACTTGGCAGTGTAAGTTTTCCGAGTGGCTGGCTTCCGTGCAGCCAGAAGAATATCTGAAACCCTTCGAGAGACATTGAACCGGTTTACTTCTACCTCTTCAGGAGCCAAGCGTGAAGGTGAAGCGATCTCAGGTTGGGATGGACCACCGGTCCCTGAGTCAAAAGGTTCATCTGCAGGGGAAGTGGTCTCGGAGGAACTGCCAACATATTGTTGAGTAGTGGAAACCACAGCTGCCGAGGCCAAAAGGAGCAATGAGAATCATCTTGTCCCCTGGGATTCGAACTTGAGGAGTACCCTCTGAATTAGAGGAAGAGGCGAAAGGCAGAAAGCGTTGTCCACCGCAGCCTGAACGCATCCTGACAGAAAATGCCAGGCCCTGGATTTCTGGAGCAGAAGAGAGGCAGTTTTGCATTGAGTGGGGATGCAAAAAGGTCCAGGTCTGGAGTTCCCCACTCTTTGAATAGTGACTGAACTATGGTTGAGTCGAGAGACCACTCATGAGGATCTGTCTCTGTTCTGCTGAGACGGTCTGCCAAGTCGTTCTGTACACCTGGCAGGTAGACCGCTTGAATTAGAGCCTTGTGCTCCAAGCCCCATTCCCATACCCTCATTGCTTCCCTGCATAAGGGGTAAGAATGAGCACCACCCTGCTTGTTGATGTAATACATCACTGCTTTGTTGTCCGCTTGAAGGAGAATGTTCTTGTGACAGAGAATGTCCTTCAACGCCGGACTCAGATAAAGGACGGCTCTCATTTCTAGGACGCGATGTGAAGCTGGGACTCGAAGTTGAGTCCACACACCTTGAGTGTGGAGAGCCTGACAGTGAGCTCCCCACCCCATTAGGGATACGTCCGTGGTGGAGATTTGATGGTCCAGAGGAGCAAAGGGATATCCTTCCAGGAGATTGCTCTCTTGAGACCACCAGGTGAGTGACCTCTTTAAAGGTTCTGTCACCTTGATGCGATAGGACTGCGGGTGAGTGGTTGGGGACCACTGAGCATCCACTGAGTGGTTCTCATGTGCAGACGTGCTAGGGGTACAGTGAACACTGAGGATGCCATGAGGCCTAGCATCCGTTGCATCGAGAGAGCTGTAACTGAGCTGTTTTCCCCGATGTGACGGGCCATCTGAAGGATATCGTTCCTTCTGTCTTCTGGAAGAAAAGGCTTCGCACAGGAGGTGTCCAGAAGAATCCCTATAAAAAGGAGCTGCTGGGAGGGCTGCAGTTGCGATTTCTTGAGGTTCAGCAGAACTCCCATGGACGTAAGGAGTGAGAGGCCGTCTCTACGGCGTCCAGAGTCCCTTGCCTGGAAGGGCTTGCTAGAAGCCAATCGTCCAGATAAGGGAACACCTGTATTCCAACCTTTCTGAGGTGCGCTACGAGAACTGCACAACACTTTGTAAAAACTCGCGGCGCCGAGGATAGCCCAAAGGGCAGGACTCTGAACTGATAATGTTGTCCCAGAGCCACAAACCTCAGGAATTTGTGATGCCTCGGGTGAATAGGAATGTGCTGGTAAGCATCCTGCATGTCCAGGGAGGCTAGCCAGTCGTGTTGATGAAGCAAAGGTAACAGGGTTCCCAGAGAAATCATTTTGAATTTCTCCTTGGGGAGAAATTTGTTTAGCTTTCTGAGATCTAGAATGGGGCGCATTCCCTCGGACTTCTTTGGAACCAGAAAGTAATGGGAGTAGAACCCCATGTTTCGTTGATGCAGCGGCACCACTTCTACTGCCCTGTTGTTCAGAAGGCCCTGAATCTCGGCGGCGAGAAGGTCTGACTGAAGGGTTGACAGCCTGGGCTGCCGTTTGGGGGGACGATCCGGAGGGGTCTCCACAAGATTGAGTGAATACCCCTTGCAAATTATCTGAAGGACCCATTTGTCTGAGGTTGTGGACTTCTACTGGATGTAGAAGTGCATCAGACGACCTCCCACCGGAGAGGAAAAGTCCACCTCGGGCACCTGAGATGGGACTTGGGCCAGCAATTCATAAGCGCAGCGCTGCTTTTGGCCCTGCGCTTGTTGTGCCTCTTTGAAGGTTGGGCAGGTTGGTTCTATGGAAACCTCTGCCTCTGCCTCGAAAGGACTGACGATTATGAAACTGACGTTTATTGACATGCCCTCGAGAGGGGGCAGGAGGGGGTCGAGCCAACTTAATCGCTGACCTAGTCTTTTGTGTAGCTTCTAGAGCTTGCTCTACCTGAGGACCAAAAAGATATGCACCATCAAAGGGCAACGCCATCATACCTGTTGCGCGCGCCATTCGTGAAGCCCGAAGTGCGCAGCCAGGAATGGCGGCGGGTGCAAATACCAGCAGCCGCTGAACGGAAGCAGTGTCGAAAGCATCCATGGCTGCTTTAACCTGCTGGTTGTTAGATTCAATACCTCTGGTAATGGTTTGAAGAAGCTCTGGCTTTGAATCCGACCCCGGTAGAGCTTCAACCATTTGCTTGATAGAATGCCACAGGATATACTCATACTGGGAAAAATAGCCCTGGTAACTGGCAATACGCATACTTAGGGTAGAAGCAGCAAAGACTCTCTTACCTAAGGTGTCTATCTTATGAGATTCTTTGTTAATAGGTCGAGCTGTAGTAGTTTGAGGAAGAATGACCTTATCAGTCTCTGCCAGGACTACAATAGGATCCGCAAAGGCTTGAGATGCCAAAATGGGACGATCCTTGGGGGCTGAATATTTCCTATCAATGGATTTAGCCACCGAAGGGGTGAGAGCAGGATTATTCCTTACCATTTGATACAGCGTCTCGAAGGAAGGCTGAACCGGAGGAGTTAAATCCGTAGGGATCTCCGGGGCATGAAGGTATTGCAGTCTTAACAATTTCCCAGGATTGATGTCTGTAGTCTGGAGAGAAAGTGTGGAACTCAGATTTTTCAACAGAGACTTAAAGGACAGGTCCTCGACCACAGGCTCTGTAGCAGTAATAGACCCTGCTTCGTCCACTTCATCACCCAAACGAAGGTCTGGGTCAGGCTCAACATCATCTCCTGACAGTCCAGAAGGGACTGTGTGGACAGGAAAGGAATGAAAATCAGAAGAGAAGGAAGAAGGAAACGAGTGAAAGGAGAAGGAAACGAGTGAAAGGAGGAGTCCTGAAAAGCAGAGGGAGCCCCAAGAGCCCCCGGCGCTGAGGAGGCGCATGGCACCGAGAACGACGCCGCGGGACCATGCGGCACCAAAAACGATGCCGAGGGACCACGCGAGCTGAAGACAGGGCCAAGAAGCCGCACGGCGCCGAAGACGGCGGCGAGAAGCAGGACGGCGCCGAGAAGCCACACAGCGCCGAGGATGGCGCCGAGAAGCCGCATGGCGCCGAAGACGGCGCCAAGAGCACCATCGATGCTGAGGACGGCGCCAAAGGTGCCAGAAACACCCCCAGACTCCGAAAAACAGGTTTTGAAGGAAGAAGAGCAGGAGATAAGGGCATCAGTGTGGCCCCCTGCACTGTAGCCATGTGAGGGGGGGAAACACCTAAGCGCAGAGTCGACGGCACCAAAGAAGGTGCCGCGCGACCAGAAAAGTCCAACGGCCCTACCTGGTCGCCCAATGAGCCCGAAGGCCCACGAGCGACCGAGCCAGGTAGCTGAACCAACCTCCGAGCCCATTGCTCCATAAGAGCGGCCCACTGATGAAACTGCTCATCTGAAGACCTACTTGCGAAGGGTAGGGTTCGGCGTCGAAGCTGTTGGCTACCAGAAACAGAGGTTGGTGACTCCAAGGAGGAGACCAAGCAACTAGCCCGATAACCGAACGCCTACAAGAGACATATCAGAGGGCTAATTCTCATGATGCCTTCTTTTAGACCTGTGGGGTCAAGAAGAGCTCGAGGCCAAACGGTGCCGAGAATACGACCATTTATTTTTATGCTTCCGCGGGGACCGCCCATCCACCCAGGCATTGGACTGACCATTGTCAGACCCCCCCTCCAGAGAAGGCGGCGGACTGGACCCAGCCCGACTGACTGAACAGCTTTCATTCGAAGTCTCCCTACCGTCACCTGACCTGCTCATGGTCGACTCCGTCAAAGTAGGCTGAGGCTTCTTCATTTTAAAAATAAGAATAAACTTAAGCAATACTTTATCGAGATAATACTACAAAATAACAAAACTGAAAACTATGCTGCTAGTTTGAAGTTTGACTCTCGGCGGGCGAGCGACATCTGTCACTGAAGCGCACTCGATGGCGGGAAAAAAGGAACTGAGGCGGTTGGAGGGTCGACGCCGAGATAGTCATTACCTCGCGAGCTGAGGCTCGCGGTGCCGTTCCTCGCGGCTCCATCTCTGGTGCCGACCCTCCAGCAAAAAGTTTGCTCCCGATGGGTCCTAGTGCCTCCGGCGTAGATCCCAATAGTGTGAATGAGTGGTGGAGACTTATGTCCAGGAAGATCAGGAAGGACTTTGGGTGTAAGGGCTCTCACCTCATACCCTATCTGGGGGGCATAACCAAGGCTACATGGGGGATGGACCATGCCAGGCTCCAGGTAAGAGGGCAGGGACTGATAAGGCCATATGTGTGTCTCCCGAAGAGTGGGGGCGCTGCGGGTAGGGGGAGTATAAAGAGAAAGATAAAAAGAAAAAAAAACTAGCAACAAGGAATCATAATTATTGATGGGGTGGGGGGAGCTCTCACTAATTGTAAGAATTTTTACTTACAATAAGACTGCTTGTTTAACCTCCCTGCATAATGCGATGCAATAATTACAACTCACTGATTTTCTGCTGAAGCACATTCCATCGTGACAGGCTGCCAAACAGGCAGAGAGAATGAGGATCCACAATAATTTAACTGCCTAGTTGTGAGGTTGATTTATGTCTTAATATTCTGTGATATTTTTTCTGGGGCGCTTGCTCCACCCCCTACCCCGGGTAAAAATACAACTTCATGTGGTGCATGAAGTGTAGAAGCGAGGTACCCCCCACAGAAAGAATAATATCACAGAATACCACAAAACAGAAGACCAGAAACCATAAACAGCTAAAAGCATTGCGAATGTACAGTATGTAACAGGGGCAACTGCGGCATTTGTGGAGGACATTGGACCAGTTGTGCTTATTGCATCGGGTTGTACGGGGAAGTTAAACAAGCAGTCTCCTATTGTAAATGTAATTCTTAAAAATGGGGGCTCCGCCTCCACCCCCCACACACACCCATCGATAATTATGAAATATCAATCAATTTAATTGACTGGGGGAGAGAGCAGACCAAGCCCTACAAATTCAAATTACAAGAATATCATTCATAACAAGCAGCAGTCCAAATTACAGCGTGTGTGTGTCACTGTGTGTCAGTCATTTCTGTGCTTGTGTACGCCATTTATTTATTTGCTTGCAAATTGCTGCTGTAGTGCCTGGCGGATGGCCCCTGCCCTGGCTAGCCCTAAAATCAAATAATGCTGCCAACTGATTATTGTAGCAGCCATAAATTAACTTCTTACTTATCATTCCCCCCCCAAAAAAAAAACAGTCATGAGAGGGGCTCAGGCTGCTCTCAAGCAAGCACATACATCAATCTGATCTACTGGATCTAGAGACTGGAGTGAGGGGTTGGGGGGAGATTATGCCGCCGGATGTCCTGGGAAACTAAAGGAAAAAATAAAATCTCATCTCGATGTGACTTGAGGTTGAGGAGGCTGGGCGTCGCCACTCAGGCTGCATCCGTGCTCGCCTCTCACCTCCAGACCAGTCCTCACAAACAGTCTGTCTGACTCTGACTGACTGAGCCAGCCACAGCCACCCTGCTCTCTCTCTCACATCACATCAGATAAACTAAGAGCAAGAGTACTAGTGAATGAGAAAGAGAGACGGCCGGGCGGGGTAGCTCACACAGACAAGTCAAGTCAGTCATAGAAGCACTAGCACTCAGGGATTAAATTAATTTATTTTCAATGGAAGTTTAAAACTTTCAGGAGTTCAAATCTGGAAGTCATTCCAATTTTTTAGAAGTCAAAATACTTCCAGGATACCACTTTTGGAAGTCAGTATTCTGGGGTGGACAAATTTATGGATGTTAACATAATAAATTAGTAGTAAAATACAATTTCTAGCAGAAAAATCTATAATTTCTGACTTCCGTGCCTGCAATTTTGGAAGTCACCTAATTTTTGGTTTTACATCTAGAAGTCAATGACTTCCTCCCTCTTTATTTTGGAAGTTTTTGCCTTATTTTTTGGAAGTCAAATACTCCCAAAATGTAGTTAACTGAAGCCCTGCTAGCACTCATTAGTCATCAAAGTGATCAGCTGGAGAATCATCGGGAGCCAGGCAGGGAGGGATTAATTCGTGGTCGGTCACTAATCTACACTCAATTCACACTGACATGTAAACGTTCAATTTGTGGAGGGTACTGACACACGGACACCATCACCCCACCGACTCGGGGAGATTCATGGCCCAGCCCTAGGACTGGAGAATGGGGTCTGTCCTTCTGACTGACTGGGAGGCACCGAGGCGGGTCGGGATGCAGCCACGCAGGCCTGGCTGGTTGCCAGTGCCTGGAAGAGCTGGAAGATTTATTGTTCCCACTCAATCGCAGTCAGCACTGGGGCGGATTATTTATTAAAAAAAAAACATAATTCCCCATCCAGTACCAGGCAGCAGAGGCTGCAATTAACTTACCATCAATCAAATCGTCTTCATCTACACCCTGGCCCCGCGAATATTAAGGAATGGTATACAGTGCAGTGCTGGTGCTTGCCTTGCTAATTAAAGTTATGTTTGTTTGTCTCCGTGGTGCACTCTACCACTTCGGTGCTCTCCTCTCTCTCCCTACTAAATGTTTTTACTCTTTATCGCTCCCTCGCCTCGCTCACTTTTTTCTCTCTCCGGTCTCTAGTCTTCTACTCTACTGGTACCGCTACCGCCTCTCTCTCTCAAAAACTCACTCCGATCTCCCGCGCCCATACCTTATATACTGTCTGCAGTGTCTGTGACTGGACAAACCCCACCTGACGTTTTCTTGTCGGAGACAGCGGACCATGTGACCCCCCCCCCCCGTCCTTCTTCGGGGATGCGCCCCTGCTGGCAGAAATTAATTATTACAATATTCCATGATGGAAAATGTTTTTTAAATTCACAGCAGCACAAATTTGTATTTGAAACTGCAGCAGGCAGTGCGCCCCTTGGAGGCATGCGCCTGGGGCGGGTGGACCACCGCCCCACCCTTCCTATGGTACTGGCTTGGTGGGGCCAAAACTTGTAGGAATTGTAGTTTTGGGTATTTGGCACCTAAAATAACCTGGAGGGGGAGCCCTTGTTGTGACTTGACAGATAGATCAGCCAACTGAACCTTTTGGATCTTGGGGAAAGTCCCACAATGCTTGCAGTTTCAGTTAGATCTGAGTTGGGAAGTGAAGAAGTAACAGCGTGAGACAGTTCAAGCAGCAATCCATAGTGGATTTGTGCGGAAGAACTGTGAAAAGGCCCGAGTTTGGCCTGCATGCCTGCCTGCTGTCCCTGAGAGGGAACTTGTGCTTTTTTTTAACTGAATCCGAATTTGGAGAGCGAATTAAGCCACTGAATTATGACCAGGCTTTAGCCTGAAGAAGACCAAAGATTTGCTAAATGCAATCGGCCTGTCAGGACTTCCAGCTACCTCTGAACTCCCGGATTGCGCAGAGACTCTGTAATTGCGACCATAGAGCCATTTGCCTGGTACAGTGGAATCTCCTTACATGTGAAAGTGCTGTGTGCTTATAGTGGGTCGTAATTTGGTTCCCCACTGTGTGTCTAAACTGTGTTTTGCTTGCTGGAGGCTGTATCCAGCTCCACGGGCTGAATCCGTATCCATTTCTGTTTGCCTGGGCCCTGCTATACTGTCCCAGCCAGAATACCTGCTACGCAGAGAAAGTCATCGGCGAGAGACCAGCCTGAGGATCAGCCCCCTGCTCAACACCTTGAACAGGAACGACGCCTTGGTGATTCATGTGGGCCCTGCTTCTCTGGGCACTCCAGCTCAACAGCCTGCAGTCTTGATTGCGTCCTGCCTGTGTCCAGTATTGGGTATCATGAGTAAACATCAGGGTAGCTCCCTGCAACAACAGCTAAATCTAAAAGTGTTGTCATCTGATTGTCTTTGTTGCCTTTTCTTTCACAAACTGAGCATTCTGGCTCCGGATTACAAATAGTGTGTGTTGTGCACGTTGCTTTCTTCCATCACAGGGCCCCAACCAGCTACAATATTCCTGGCGAGCCCATCGTTTTCCTATGTGGGTACCCAGAGTGTGTGACTGTGTAGGGACTCTGAACTGCATGCATAACTGTCTGATTAATATAGCTTTTAAGCAAATCGACCTGATTACACCCCTTCCTTGTTCAAGTCCCCTGAATAAATCAGATTTAACTTTGTTTGCATTTAACCTGACTGTGGTTCCAGTTTGTGCCAAAAGTATTGTATTGTTGCTATTTGCTGTGCTTAACCTTGTTTTACAGGGGGTCCCCAGGGTCAAGCTAGAGGAACCAGCCCTGGTGGTAACGACAAACAGTGTGGGTAATTGCCTGGTGAATAAGGGTCATTGTGAAAGTAATTATTGTGTATTGTTCAGGCCACTAGAAGGGAAAGAGGGGTGTTACAGTGCCCCAGAGGGCTGTGCCCAGGTTAGCTTGACCACTAACAACCCTGACCTCCGGGTGGAGGCACCCGTTTCATTACCCAGGCCCCTTAACCTGCTACTAGCCAAGCAGGCAGGAATAGTAGCCCTTGGGATAGTACCACCTAGGGGTCACAACTGCATTTGGTTATTTTATCTAAATAAAAGATATTCTGTAAACATTAATCCAGAGTGATCCATTTCTATCAATGAAGTTCACAACCTCTGCAAGTTGCATGTCTGGGGTATCTGTCTCCATGGAGCTAGATGCATTCAGTGTTAACCATAAGTGAGAGATTCCTGGTGTTAGAAGTGATTAATTTTCTTCTTTCCTAAGACTTCTGTGTTGCTCGTACATCCCTTATTTGTTCCCAAGTGTCAGCTGTTTTGATTCTTGTTAACATGTAACTGAAATATGTCTAAAAAGATGTGTTTTTTAAAGTTATTGAAAAATGTCTACAATTAAGTGTTTTGAAAGTTTCCACTGCATTGTTGGTGACTTTTTCGAACAAAGCAGGGCTCAAACACACACAGAAACATACACAGAAGCTGTCAGCAGAAAAGGACCTTCTGGCCCACCTAGTGTGCCCTGAAGTCCCCACCTACTGTTCTACCTTAGACCCTACTTGATCTCTGGCCTACTCCCCCCCCCCCAACTCTGTTACTAAGGTTCCTCTGTATCTGTCCCATGCATGTTTGAAACTTGTTACCATTTCAGTACTTACCACCTCTGTTGGGAGGCTGTTCCAGGCATCCACCATCTTTTCTGTGAAGAAATATTTCCTCACATCCCCTCTAAGTCTCCCCCTTCCAGTTTTATATCATGCCCCCTTGTCCTTGAGCATCTCTTCCTGTGCAATATGTCCCCCTCCTGTACCTTATGATACCCTTGAGATATCCAAATGTCTCTATTATGTCTCCCCTTTCTCTCCTTTCCTCTAGTGAGCACATATTTAACTCCATGAGTCTTTCCACATAGGGTTTCTGATGCAGGCCATGCACCATTTTGGTCACCTTTCTCTGTACTGCCTCCACCCGATCTATGTCCTTCCTGAGATGGGGCCTCCAGAAATGAAAATTACGTACCTACCATAATTCTGATCTTTCTGTGCATCTTCACCATTCATCACCATTGGGTACATGGCCGGAGGTCATGACCCCGCAGGAGCCTTTTTTTTTTTCCAGGTAAGGTGGAGCCGACGACCATCGCCCCGCCGAGGCCAACGTATTGGCGTGGGCGCTTCGTGGGTTGGCCGTTAGGTGCTGTCAACCCACCTGCCTGCCAGTTCTGAGTCGCCGGAGAGGTAAGAGGAAGGGAGTGGAGGGTGGGACAAGAAAGTCCAAGGGACAGAAAAAAGGAAAAGATATAAAATTAAAGGGAGAAATAACGACTGAGAGGACAGAAAGAGGAAGTCGGAAACTAAAGGGATTGGGAGGGGCCCCAATCTCTAGAAATAGAGGAGGGAGGTAGGGTGGGACAAAGAATTTAGAAGGTAGGAAGAGAGGGGAGAAGGTTAACACATCCCAGACCCTGGTCCGTCTCCAGATTGTATAGGAACTGCAAGGAACAGCCAGAGGCTTCTTGCCAGAATTCAAGGCACAGAATGGCTGGCAAAAACTCCATCTGAGCAGAATCGGCTATTCTGAAAAAAGGACAGGGCACAGAGAATTAACACCCTCTCAAAGAAAGATTTTGGTGAAAAAGGAAAAAGGAGTTTTTTGTTTTTTGTAACAAAGGATAGTCCTAAGGACGAAGAAAAATAAGATGGATGGGAGAGAACGGAGGGCAACTACCAACTCCCACCCCACGGGGGTGGAGCAAATGCACTAGAGAAGGAGTGCCCCCATGCTGACCACTCTACCCAGAACATAGTCCCCCTATGTGCCCCTGTTTACCCCACTCCTAACAAGAAAGGAGGGGGGCGAGGATAAGCACAGAGAGGGAGGGAGGTGGACCCAGAGACTGAGGCCCCATTGGGGATGGAGGGTGGGGTTTGATGAATAGTGAAGATACACAGAAAGATCAGAATTACGGTAGGTATGTAATTTTCATATCTTATCTGTGTCAATCTTCACCATTCATCACCCTTGGGTGAGTGCCGAGCCCCCCCCCCGAAGGGGGTTTTATTTTACACCCTAAAGGACAAAGTCCCTTAGCTCTCAGTGGGTGACACACTAAGAGGGAGAACCTTCAGGGCCTGGAGAGGGCCGAGAGTGGGGAGAGTGAGATGGGAACCCCCCCCGGAGGGGGAAGGGATTTGCCCTGACAAACGTTGTCTCGCTCTACAGGAAAAGACATAGGTTCTCTAGTGAGTGGAGTTAATCACCCTACGCCGGGCCAAGGGTGACAACCGGGAAAGATGCAGCCATGCCGTCCGCCTAGTGCAGATCGTTGTCCCTACAACCCTGGTAGCTACCTCGCTGGCATCATAGGATGCCCTTGCTTGGTGCCTTGCTAGCTCCAAGCCACGCGCAGAAAGTGCAATGGCTTGTCTGGTTTACACCGTGTCAGGCAACAAGGCTAGGAGTTGACCTAGCCTGGACCACAAGAACCTGTCATAGGCTGCATAGTGGGCCTGATGTGCAGAAATGGAAAGCAACAACCGTGCCGAGTAGAAAGCCCTCCTACCCCAGAAGTCAAAATCCGAGGAATCTTGATCTGGGGGCCGGTCACGGTGAAGAGTGCAAAGCCCATCAGGAGTGTCCAAGTGCATCAATCCGGACTGCGGAGGAGGCATGGAACCTGGAGACTCCGGAGGGGCGCAACACCGCTGGCAGAGATACCTAGGGACCGGAACTCCGGTGAAGGGTCTCTGCCAGAAGCACAATGACACCTCCCGAAAGGGAGCAGGTCAGGGAGGCACCATAAGGGTGGTCTCGCTGAACTCGCCTAGAAAGGCATGCGCCGAGTGCTCCGGATTGTTTATAGTGGCAAGGGCGAGGTGCAAGTCCTCCAACATCCTCGCGAGGAAACGCTGATACTCAGTGAGATCAGCGGCTGGAGAGATGTGGACAGAAAGCTCCTCTCCCCAGAAGAGGGGGATGAAGGATTGGAGGGCACTGACTGCTCAGAGGGCAGCTGCTCGGGGGGAGGTTGAAAAACCTGTCTGTCCATTGCCCTAACATAAGCTGGGAACTGAGCAGTCACAGCCCTGAACTGCTCCCATGAGAGAGGCCCGCTAGGACCAAGAATGCCTGGGAGCACAGGAGAATGTGGCAGAGGGATGGGGACAGAGCCGAGAAGAGATGTCGGCTGACCTCCGCCTGGGCTAAGGAGCAGACCAAGAGCACCCGAAGAAGAAGATGCTCCAGAAGACTCCACAGCCGACAGCTGACCAACCATTTCGGTACTGCCTTGGCTGCACCCAGAACAATCCCCCCTGTGAGGTGACCGGGGCCGTATAGGTCCAGAAGAACGGTCCCCTACCTTAAAAGAATGGAGCTCCTTCAAAGAGACTGAGGAGGAAGAGCAGAGATCCGCACTACGGCTTCTTCCAGAGCCCAGGCGGGCCCCAGAAAAAGGTCACCGTGCAGACCCCATGCCCCTTGACCCCTCAGAGTCTGAAAGAGCCCTCCTAGAGGGCCAGCCTAAGTAGCTGACAGCCCTGGCCAGCACCCGAAGGAGCTATTCAGGGCACAGTACCCTCCCCTCCCGTAGGTGCTCTGATCAGCCCCAAAGTCGGGCGATCCAGGCACAGCACAGGCGGGGGTACCACTGCTGAAGGATCAGTGAACCCACCAAGACCGGGCTGCAGTGCAATGGTGGCCTGCACCACTGCCCGCTGGTCAGCACCCCTGACCCCAGACTCGGCATCCACTGATCCCACCTCAGAAGGGGGGCTGACTCCGGCTTGTCGAGGGGGCTGCCCACTCCAACAGTCAACCCCAAGGAGTCAGACTGTTCATCTGACTCAAAGCCCGACTCCACCTCTGAAGAGGTAGAGGCCGAGGCCCTGTGCCAGACCGTAGGAGGGTGCCTGGTGCCATCCCTACCAAAGGGGGTGCCAGGAACAGAAACCATGCCCAAGCCAGTGTCAGTGCCCCTTACAGCACCGTGAGCGGAATCCACAGAGGGCACGGCCCCAGTCTGAACCACAGCTCCAGAGTCAGGACCAGCCACGGTGCCATCCAGACCCATGGCGCCGAGGGCAGAGGCGGTGACGGCACCGACAGTGGAATCCGGCGCCCCCACGGCACAGAGTCCTGATGCCGCTGAGGTGAGACGCAGACAAAGACAGCACCATAGAAACTCCCATGGCGCCACTAGCAGACAGCAGCCACGGCGCCGAGCAACAAACTGGTGGCAATGACGTCTCCATCAGGGCCCACGGCGCTGCGAATGGCGCCGAGGCCTGCAACAGTGCCGAATGACGGTGTCAAGGACGGCGCTGACCCGGGCCTTGCAAACTGCAGGTCCCCAAAGGGGCGACTGCTGTGGCAGCACCTCCCGCCCGCCCCCCAAAAGAGTGGGACGGGCCTCCTGCACCTAGTAGCCGAGGCTCCCTCCTCCTCGGTCCATGTAGAACCGGGAGGGGACCCGGAGGAAAGGCTGAGAGTACGCGGGTTTGGCCCGACGAAAAGCACCGACCGAAAGTCGGCGGAGCTCGCCCTACTTTCCACGCATGTTGTTCAATGATCCGGCAGTCCATGGAGAAACAGGCATCGCACTAATCCATGCTGTGAAGCGGGCCAAGACACAAAAGGCAATGGTCGTGCTGGTAGGTGACGGAAAATTTACAGCCACAAGGGCACCGTTGCATGGGGGGCTGTCCCGTCTTCAAAGTCTTCTTGCCCGCCGACCCAGACATGACCTATGAAGAAAAAAACACCAAAAACAGACTAGACGCCACCAAGAATAAAATATATGGAAAGATCTTACCAGCAACGTCGAGTAAGGCAACTAGAACCGGCAGGGCACGGCACCGATGGACTGCTGCTGGAGAATGAACTATGTAGGCGGTAGGCCTCAAATCGGATCTGGCTTCCCACGAGGTGACCTCTACAGTGGGAGACGAAGAACTGGCAGGCAGGCGGAGTCGACAGCGCCTAACGGCCAACCCGCGAGTGCCACGCAATGCGTCGGCCTCGAGGGTGGCGCCGATGGTGCGTTGGCTGCACCTACCAAAAAAAAAAAGGGCTCCCGCAGGGTCATGACCTCCGGCCATGTACCCAATGGTGATGAATGGCGAAGACTGACACAGATAAGATCTGGACACAGTACTCCAGGTGTGGCCTCACCATTGATCTATACAGGGGTAACACTACCTCCCTTTTTCTGCTGGTGATATCCCTCCCTATGCACCGCAGCATTCTACTAGCCTTTCCTATGGCCTTATCACACTGCTTTGCTACCTTCAGGTCATCAGATACTGTATGATGATCCCCAGATTGCTCTCCTGTTGTGTGGTTGATAACATCTCCCTCGGCTGACACGTTGCCCTTGGGTTTCTGTGCCCCATGTGCATAATTTTAAATTTTTTGGTGCTGAAGCCCGGTTGCCAAACCTTTGATCAGTTTTCCAGCTTTTTTAGATCTTTCTTCATTGTTCCACCCCCCCCCAAACAGTGTGTCCACTCTGTTGCAGATTTTGTATCATCCACGAACAGGCATACCTTTCCTTCCAGCCCCTCTGCAATGTCTCTAATAAAGACACTGAAAAAGACCAATCCCAGTACTGACCACTGAGGCACTCCACTGGTTACCTTACCTTCCACCAAGTAAACTCCATTTACCACCACTCTCTGAGTTCTGTTACTTAGCCAACTTCAAACCCATTTTACTGTCTTTGGACCCAATCCCAGGCTGCCTAGCTTGTTTACCAATCTTCTGTGTGGAAGGGTGTCAAATGCCTCACTGAAATCCAGGTAGGCCACATCCACCGCTCCTCCCTGATCCACCTCCCTGGTAACCAAGTCAAAAAACTCTATCAGGTTTGTTTGGCAAGATCTCCCCCTGTGAACCAATGCTACCTTGGATCCTACAATCCACTGCTTTTAGGTATTCCCCAATCCTTTCTTAAAGTAGTGTTTCCATAACCTTGCCCACCACCGAAGTTAGGCTTACAGGTCGGTAGTTTCCTGCCTCCTCCCTATTCCCACTTTGTGTAGTGGGACCACATCTGCCCTCCTTCAGTCCCACGGAACTTCCCCCATATTTAGTGAAAGACTGAACAGGGCAATCAGAGGTGCAGACAGTTCCTTCAGTATTCTGGGGTGAACCCCATCCGGCCCTACTGCCTTGTCTATTTTTAGTTTGCTATTACCCTGAGGACTCTCTCCTCCGTGAAGTGGTTAGTGTCCAACTCCCTTCTCCTAATGCCCTTCTCCACTATCGGTGGCCCATCATCTACCCTTTCTTTCATAAATATCAAACAAAAGTACTTATTCAGTATGTCTACTTTCTTCTTGGTCCTCTTCCACATTTACCCCCCCTTCCCCTTTTAGTCTTACTATTCCTGCCTTTCTTTTCTCCTTTTTGCTTATGTACCTAAAGAATCAACAGTACAGACTAAGAAAACAATATGATATGCAAGTACAACATCGGCTTCAAAGAAGCAAAGTTCATACTCACCGTATCTCTGCGAGCCTGGTTGTAGATCTGCAGGTCACTCAGTATGCTGTCCTGTAGAGCAAGAGTTCGTACCAGCTTCTCAACTCCTGCCATATCACTGGATTTGGCAGCCCTCACCACAAAGGATCTAAAGAAACGTGGAAAGGAATGGAAAAAAGGTTCAGAGCAATGTTTGCTTATTCTTATATTTATGTCCCCAGTTACTAGGACGGAGACATGGCTCTTCTGGCTATCACCAAGTGAAGAGACTGCAGACTGAGCTCTCCCAGGAGTGACAACGTAAATCTCAAGCATCCCACATTAGGAGGTACTTTCTTCTTTTTGCAGCTAAAAAGCACTGTGTCCACATGGAGAAGGAGCTGGCAGATTAATCCTTGTTGCTCAATCTACAACAATTTTAAAAATATAAAAGTATTAATTTCCACAGCGCTCTGTTCTTTTGGTCCATGGTAAGATGATGTGTCCTGCATTTTGTCTCTTTTTCCACATTAAACCCAACATCTGGGTGGCAAAACGATAAGAGGTCTAAGTGACAGGTTAACTTAGATTCAGTTACTGCCTGAGTAGTGCCAAAATGTTCCGACAAAATGAATTATAGAACAGGAAGCCTTTTTATAATTAAATTCATACTATTACAATAATTCTGGATGTCCCAAATGTTGAACATTAACAAGTCTCTCAATCAGAAACTCAGTGACTGTGAATGAAAGGGGGCAGCAATTTTTTTATTCATTTAAAATCTTTCACCAGCAATGGAATAACAACTAGAAAAAGGAAACAATACCAAGCAACACCCTGAGCCCCACAGCAGCCAACTCCCCCACCTGGACACACCTATTTTTCCACGGCACCCACCCTCCAACCAAATACCCTCCTCCAGGACACCCTGGTCCACCCCTTCCTTGCCATACCTACCCTCCGCACCCTACCCATCCCTTGTACCCCCACTTGTAGGACCTCGCATCAGTACCTGACTAAGGGTCCTGGTCGCCACAAACCGCTCATCAGATTAATTGCTCTATTCCTTCTGCTCTCCAGGAACATACACCCCAACCCTGGCCCGCTGTCAACTAGCCACCCCACTCTAGTACTGGCCTCAGCATTGCATCCATGAATATTTGCAGCCTCCTAAAGTAATCCGCCGCTCTCCAGTGCTGGACTGTACAACACCGTCCTGATGTTATAGCACTAGTCGAGACCTGGCTCTCGAGAAAAACTCCAGACTCTGTTATCTCCTTCCCTGGCTACACTCTGTTCAGGGAAGACCGTATAGGTAAATGTGGCAGCGGGTGTGCAGTCTTTATGCGTGACACACTTTTAGGCCATGCTCTTCCTGCCCTCAAGCTCAGTTTTAGTGCCCAAGCCCTCACCCTCAAGGTTACCTCTGACCCAGCCAAGGGCCCTCTTTTTCTCACAGTCTCTTACATACCCCCGAGGGACCAGGGACCAGCTGTCCACTCCCTCATTGATTACCTCACCACACTCTCCCACAAGGCAGAGCAGCTCATCCTAGGTGATCTCAATGTCAACTGGCTGAGTACCACTGCCCCCCATATCAGGGACTCCTTCGCTGCCCTAGATATGACCCAACTAGTTACCTCACCCACTAGATTTAACCAGTCAGGTGGCTCCAGCACCCTCCTATATGTAATTCTGTCGAACCGCCCCCATAAAATCAGGGATATTAATGTACTACCAGACTTTCTTAGTGACAACTCTTCTGTCCTCTGCCACTGGTCATCCCCCACACCAAAACCAGTGTCCCAGGTCACCTCGCGCCAGCGCTTTTGCCCCGGGGGTCTCAGAAAGCTAAGCACCCCTGGTCCAGCCCGGTGGTCCCCAGTCCTACTTCGCAGTGGATATTGACTCTGCCCTAGCCTATTTCTCCAGTGCCTTAAGCAAGGCCTGAGACCTTTTCGCCCCCTCACCAGAATCCGTACCAAGAAACACAACGCCCCATGGATTTCCCCATCCCTCATCCAAACACTGAAACAAAGAGATAATCTCTGGCATATTGCTGTAGAGACAGGCAAACTGGCTGACAGACAAGCCTATAATGCAGCACGTAACAAGTGCACCTGGGCTATAAGGCAGGCTAAGGCCAAATATTATCAAGCCACCCTTGAATCCACTTGGGGCTCATCCCGTGCCTTCTGGGACAATATGAAAGAGCTCAATGGAAAGACCTGCTCCTCGCCCCCATCATCACTACTCTCCATAGACAGTACCATCACTACTGATCCTCCCCGCATAGCTGAGTGCCTCAATATGGCTTTCTCAGATCTAAGCTCTGTCCTTCCCAACTACTTTTTTGACCCAATCCCTGCCTCCACCCCCCCACCTCGGATCGCCCCCCTTTCTACCTGTGTGCCATATCCTTGAAGCCAGGCCTCATCTGCAAAAAGCCTTAGCTAGCAACAACCCCAGCTGTGATCCCTTGGACTCCAGGATTCTCCAGTTAGTCCTAGATACTGTACTAGCCCCTCTCACCAACCTTTTTATTAACCAGTCACCATGTCTTGGTAAATTTCCCAGTGTCTGAAAAGTTGCAGAAATCACCCCTATCCATAAGAGTGGAGACAGAACCTCCCCCAACAATTTCAGGCCCATCTCCATTCTCCCCCAAAGCACTAGAAAAAATAGTGGCCATTCAGCTCTCCGAGTATCTGGCCAACTACGACCTGCTGTATCCAGAACAACATGGATTCTGCCCTGGACACAGTACCACTACATCCCTCCTGGAGTTCTCCCAGCACCTCCACTCTGCTCTCGGCTCTGGTCATGTTGCGGGTGCAGTGTTCATTGTCCTCTCCAAGGCCTTTGACACTGTCTGTCACCCCCTCCTACTTGACTCCCTACACCAACTTGGCTTTTCCCCTGGCCCACTGGCTTGGTTCACCAGTTACCTCTCTGCCAGATCACAGCACGTGAAGGTAAACGGCACCCTGTCCAATACCCTGCCCATTCGCTCGGGGTGTCCCCCAGGGTTCCATCCTGGGCCCCGTTCTGTTCAGCCTATTTCTCAATACCCTCCCCAGCTCCTGCTCGGGCAATATGGTACTCTATGCCAATGATGCGGTTCTCCTTGTCTCCCACCCTGACCCCGCATCTCTACAGGAATCCCTGCAGCACACATTCAACCACAGGGATTTAAATAATTGATTAGTAGTTTTTTTTCCTGAGACAATACTAACTGTACAGAAAGTATTTATATAGGTTTTCTAGAAGTGTTATGTTTGTTAAACACAATGAGGCAAGGCATTTTTACAATGTTTTAGCACTTTTATGAGCAAAACGCTTATCAATTTTTAGAGTTAAATAAAACTCTGAACCAAGCCGAAAAGTGGTTCCTTGACCACCGGCTGGTCATTAACCTCAAAAAAACTAAATCTATGCTTTTTCGTATCACCAGAACAAGGCCAAAAATGCCCCCCTCTGCATTCTCCCCAGTAATGCTCACCCTCTCGAGCAGGTGTCATCCTACAAGCACCTGGGCATCATCTTCAACTCAGCTTTTACATTTCACATCCACATCAATACCCTGTCCTCAGCCATAAACTCTTGGATTGGCCTTCTCTATCGCCACAGAGATTGCCTCCCCCAAACCACTCTCCGACTGGCCATCAACTCCTCTGTCCTGTCCCTAGTGGACTATGGCCTACCTATCTACGCTGCGGCCAACAATACCACCCTCACCAGAATCCAGACCTCGATAAACAAGGCCTGCAGGCTCCTGACTGGTGCATCCCTCCGCACCCATACTTGCCTGCTCTATTCCACTGCCAACCTGCTTACCTTGGAGGAGCGCCTGCGTTACCAAACCTGCTTACTTGCCAAAAATTCCCTGCTAGGACTCTCTCCCCCAGGGGTCACTGGATCCCTGCAGCTTGCATCCCCATCCGTTGCCACCCGTAGCTCAGTTAAGGCCACCTTTCTGGTGCCCCGTACCAAGACCTCCTTAGCCCAAAGGTCCTTCCACTACCGTGCCCCCACATGGTTCAACTCCCTCCCGCTCTCTGTCACTAAGTCTATCAAAATTGGTCCCTTTAAAGTCGCTCTCCGTAACCATCTCTTTGGCACCCAAAGCTGTAGTTGCCCTTAATAAACCTAATGTTAGGGTCCCTCCCCGTTTCTTGCCCGTAGCCTTGACAATGTCTGTTGGACTGCCCCCCCCTTTTTTTTTTCTTTTCTCACCCCTGTTCCCCCACCCTTCCACTTAGGTATTTCAGTACGACCAAGGTTGTGACTTCTACTATTGTTATACTTTATATGATTGTTATTTACTGCACGTAACTTTATCCCGTAAACCACTGTTACATTGTGTTCTTTTTGTTATCTCTATTGCACCTGTATGTTACCACTGTTGTATCTCACACTGTAACCATGTCTACCCTCCCTGCGACGAGGTGCCTTTGTAAATGAGTCCCTGATTCACAGGTTGCAAATCCGACTTTCATAAATAAATAAATAAGATATAAAACTGCAGTTCAACAGCATTCACTATATCACAGTGCAACAAGGACAATCAAAATAAACCTGCAGCCATACCATCCCGAAGCCAGCTCCTCAGGGTCAGGCTTGGTTTAGGAGGCAGTGTAGCGCAGTGGTTAAGGGCACTGAGCTGCAAACCTGGAGACCTGGATTTGAATCCCACAGCCCCCACTTGCATATTGTGTGACCCTGAACAAGTCACTTAACTTCCTTGTGCTCCGGGGTCGCACTTCGAAATAACTTTCGGCTTAGTGTGCCTTTCCTGGTTAAATAATTTCTCCTTTCCCTTTCCCCTGGTTAGCGGTAGGATGGGAGACCTCCGATGAAAGGCAGGTGCTAGAGGAAGTGGTGTTGGCAGCTCTGCAGGAGCCACTCTCCTCTTGTTTAAAAGGACATACCAATACTCCAGCATGGTGTTTGTGGAGACACTGTGCTGTCAGAGGTGCTGTATGTTGGATGAGGCATTAAACTGAAGTCTCATCTGCCTGTCCTGGGTATTGTTCAGGTGGACATTAAAGAACTCAGACACTTCTTGCACTTCTCAAAAAGAGTAGGAGAATTTGCCATGTGTCCTGGTCAAATTTCGCCCAATTCACTAATCCACCAAAACATTAACCTGGTTCAGTATCAATTGGTCTGCCTCTGTAGGCTCTCTTAGAAATGTGAAAAAGGGTCATGAGAAGCCAATAGTGGCAGGGACAAGGGACAGATGAAGGCAGTGAGTGAGGGACCGGGTAGCAACTGTACAGTTATTGGATGAGGGTGAAGAACATGATGAGGAGGGAGTGGACAGAACAAGGAGGGGTACAGGTAAGAGCTGAGGGAGTAAGATGGGTGTGTGAAAGTTGGTTTGACTAAATGCCAGCAGCTTAAACAATAAGATTAGTGAGCTGCATGCATTGTTAATAGAGGCTAAATTAGACTCTGTGGCCATCATGACGACTTGGGCCAGTGGTAACAATGACTGGGATCTAGCAGTTTTGGAATACACCTCGCATAGGAGAGACAGGAGCAGAGCTACAGGAGGGGGTTGCCTTATGCATTAGGGAAGGTATCGAGGTGACAGAGGATGAGACTCTCAAAAAGACAGGGGAGGGGGAAGCAGAATCAATCAGGGTGCAACTATTATACCCCTGTATTAGTACACAGAATTAATGTCCAGAACTTGGATTTATGCCCCAAGTGTAAGGCAGCCGTTGGATGCTTTTTGTATCTGAGCTGGGCCTGCCCAAAGATCCAAATGTTTTGAAGGGGTGTAACCAAAACTATGTCTAAGATTTTGTCCCTCTCACTCATCCCAGATGTGGAGGGGATCCTAATGGGGTTCACTCAGGCAGAGGGGTGGGTGAGAGGTCCCATCCATTCCTTGTGGCGTCTGGTAGGGTTTTATGTGATGAGGGAGATTCCCTTATCTTATGGAACACACACCGTGAATGAAAAACTGCCCGACGTCAAATGGGCGACCAAAATAACATCGACCACGCAAACAGCGATGGTCGCTATCCTTCGCTGGAAAACATATATGATTTTTTATGCAGGGGGCTATGCTCCCACACACCTGAGGCAAACCCCCACTCCCTCAACTAAATTATTATTAACTCTGGGGGCGGACTTAGAAGAAATGGAAAAGAAATGAATAAAAAAAAAATGTATTCTGCACCAGGACCCAAACCTGGGTCCACCAGCTTCATAGGTGGTGGCTCTAGAGACTATGCCAAATGGCCAGCTTGCCAGGACTTGGCCAAAAACTTTCCTTAATCCTGCTACACTCGCTATACAGGATAGCAGAATCTCTTGTACCACTCGCTGAAAGTAGAAGCGGTATTATTGAGTCGCTCATACTGAGCCGCTCAATAATACTCACTCATTTCACATGATACCATCTGGTAGTGGTGATGGGGAAGAAGGTGATTGCACACCACTGACTTAGCTATAAGATGCCTTCTCAAGCTCAGTGGGGTAATACTATCCTTGAAGGCATGAGGACAGAAAGATTTCAGTGTAAAGTGTTCTTTCTGCCTGTTGTCCATATTTCAAGAAATACACCCTTCCCCCCCAAGAAGGCTCTATCAGACAGCACAATTGATCTAGGACTGATACCTTTAAAGACTGTATGTATAGAGTTACACTTAGGCTATGTGATGTTCTCCTTCCCCTGTGCAAGTGCTGAAGATTCATTCCCTTAAAGGCCAAGTAAGCCATCATTTTAAGGGGGTCAATTATATTGCAAATGCTCCTGTGTGAATATAGATTAAGGGATGCTGAGTTAAATCATTACACTTGTTACCGTTAGTGTCTTGCTTTAAGTTGTTTTTGTCTGCTTTGAAATATCCCCCGAAATGTAAACAAACTAATTCAAGAGCCGAGCTGCCAAGTTGCCCCTAGGCTCACAAAATGGGGCCAGCATGCTATGCGATTACATCATCAGATCAAGTCCACACCACTCATTATAGTAAAACCTATGGGCACTGTTTTAAAACTGTGTATAGTAGCACTGTATGTTAATACTCAATACTTGACTTGTGCACCAAACTCTGGTGTGAAAGTCAAGAAATGAAAATTACATACCTATCATAATTTTTGATTTTTTTGTATATCTTCACCATTCATCACTGGTGGATATAAGCCGGAGGTGCAGCACCCCATGGGAGCATGTTTTTTTTTTTCAAAGAAAGGGGGAGAAGCCATGCCGCCCTCAAGGCCAATGTACTACGTGGCGTTCGAGAGTTGGCCGGTAACAGACACCGACTCCTCCTCCACCTCAGTTCTGCATGCTGGAGAGTGAAAGAAAAGGATAGAGACATGATAAGGTAGCCCAAGGGACAGACAAAAGGAAAAGATATGAACAGAAAAAGGAATAAGGCTGGCCAGAGGACAGAGAAGGAATAACCTAGAGGTCTGGACAACGGGCCCCAACCTCTGGGTGGTGAGGAAGGGAAGAGTGAGAGGGAAGAAGAAAGAAGAGAAAGATAAAAAAGGATAGATAGGAAAGGGGTGAGAGACTTCACCACACTCTAAAAGAGGTCCCAAGACTTCTGGAGACCAAGGAGAGAGACACTACTGCCCTATGCAAACCCTTCGTCTGTGAAGCTCTTTTTCTTTTTCTTTTTTTAAAAGAGTGCAACCCGCAATCCTTGAAGGCTCAGCAGGCAGGGGAGGCCACGCTGGACACCGGTCCAGCAGAACAGAACTATACAGGCTACAGGCTTGAAAATGCTCTCTCCCTGGAGAGGAGATGGAGGTATGGTGGCCCCCCGTCCTTGATACATGGGTGGAGAGAGGACCACCTGGGGTCAGGGTCTCCTTGCCCTAGAGACTCCTGTAGAGTAAGGCGACTGTGCTCTCTGCAGAAGAGCAGAAAGCCAGGACCTATCCGGAAGAAGGCCCCTCTCTCATGAGATCTACTAGATCAGGAGGAGACCCTGCCCCAGAAGAACCCATCCAGAAACCAGATGGGAATGGGTCATGACACAAGAGGAAAAGAAGGGTTGGGGGTCCCCATATGCCCTCCTGAACCCCTTAATCCTGACAGGGATCCTACCTTGCAGGAAAAACCTAGGATAGTCAGACGGACCCTAAGAAGGGTCCGGACCAAGCCAGAGGGAGGATCCCCATCAAGGCCTTGTGAAGGATCACAGATCTTCAGGGAGAAGGTCACCTCAGGGCCAGTGACCATCACATGGTATGGTTCAATTTGGCCACTAGAACTAAATCATCCCATTCCAAGGCAAAAATATGGGACTTCAGAGGAGCTGACTTTGATAAGATGGCCAACAGAGTTAAGCTAGCCCTGGCAAAAAGAAATACAGGTGAGGGGGTACAGGCAAAGTGGGCAAGCATTAAGGATGCAATACTTGAAGCAACATACCATTGTGTTAGAGAGAAAAGGAAGTGCAAAAGAAGAAGGAAACCACTTTGGTTCTCAAAAACAGTAGCAGAAAAGGTCAGAGCCAAAAGGCTGGCCTTCAGGAAATATAAGGGAACACAGCAGGATGCAGATAGGGAGGCATACCAAACTTCCCTAAGGGAAGTAGGGAAGGCAGTAAGGCAGGCAAAGGCCCAAACTGAGGAAACACTAGCACAAACAGTAAAAGAACATGACAAGACTTTCTATAGATACATTAGTGAAAGGAGAAAGTCCAGAGGGGGTATTACTAAAATCAGAGGGGATAAGGGGGCATGTGAGGAGGAGGACCATGTAAAAGGATCTATCCTAAACAGAAACTTCTGCTCAGTATTTACTGAAGAGAAAGTAGGGCAGGGACCACAGCTCAGCACCATGGACACGGGGGATGGAGGTGTGCACTAGTCCCTTCACAAAAGAAAGGGTCCTACAAGAGCTCGATAAGCTCAAGGTGGACAAGGCAATGGAACCAGATGGCATACATCCCAGGGTATTAAAGGAGCTAAGGATGGAACTAGCAGAGCCATTAGCAGAACTGTTTAGTGAGTCTCTGAGCACAGGAGAGGTCCCAGAAGACTGGAGAAGGACTCATGTGATCCTGCTCCACAAGAGTGGTAGCAGGGAGGAGGCAGGGAACTACAGACCAGTCAGTCTTACCTCAGTAGTGGGCAAGATTATGGAGGCACTCCTTAAGGAAAGGATAGTGCAACTCCTGGAATCCACAGGAGCACAGGATCCAGGACAGCATGGGTTTACAAAAGGAAGGTCCTGTCAAACTAATCTCATAGATTTCTTTGACTTGGTAACCAGAGTGGTGGACCAAGGGGGAGCAGTTGATGTCGCCTGTGACACATGGCCAGCTGGTTATGATTGTTCTTTGATATTTGTAATATAAAAATGTAGAGTGTGATTTGTCTCCATAAGGCAGCTGTGCCATGGGTCAGGTTTTAGTGGAAATAACAGGGTATATTAACCTGAAACCAGGAGGTAATTAAAATGACTAGAGAGCCTTAATTAAGGGTCTCCTGTTTTCCTGACTTAATTAGAATTGACCCAGCTGCCAGGATATCGGGATAGTAAACTTTTATGATGTTTTAGAGGAAAAAACATTGTTATATCACTATGGTGCTAAAAGTCATAAAATCATTTGAAATGCCTGGGAATAGGAACTGTTTGAGATCAAAGAGGGGATGTTAATTAAGGAGTCATATTGGGCAATGAGTTTTTGCTGATGTCACCTTATTTGAAATATCTCCTGACAGGAAGATCATTGTTTGTATATTTTTTTATATTTAACAAGGAGGAGCAAGATAACATCATGGAAGGGGTGTGTGAGACAGACACAGTTTAACCTAGGATCTGTGTCTGATGTTAGTCACATTTCTTGTGGACTCTTAAGAAACAAGAACTAACTTAAGCACTGTAAGAAGGTAATACATTAGATAGAAAAAATCTAATTGTATTGTGGTAGGAGTTTTTGTTTGTACTTTTCCTTGTTTTCTTTTAAGTGATTGTATGCTTCATGATATACTGTTCTGTGTTTACATTTTACATATTTTTATCCATTTTTAAGTAAATCTATATTTTAAAAAAGACTGCCTGGGTGTGTCTTGAAGTTCCTTTTTGCATGTGAAGTACAGATGGTTAAATTTGACAACTGTTCATAAGCTTAATGGTGTTACTGAACTGGGAAAAGGTAAGAATATACCTTTTATAGAGTTTTAATGGTTCATTTTGGATACCTGGTTAGGTGCCCTTAGGCGAAAGATAGCTGGCATCCCACCGAAGAGCAGATTATCTGAGCCTGTACATTTGGGTATGCTAGCATAAGGTTCACAGTTTGAATCCCCCCCAGAACTTGAGGCCAAAGGTGATTCAGACCCAGAAGCAGACAGGAGGGTTACCCTGTTCTGTTACCTGTTCACAATACTGCGCTTGGAGGTTGGTACTGTGGGAGCAGAGGGCCTGACCTGCTGAGTGCATTTGTGAAAGACTGGTTGGCAGTGGTGCGGATAAAATTGGTAACACAAGCTTTAACTGTTCAGTGTGTCAGCTTAATACTGTACAGCTCACTTGCAAAATAAGGCAATAATTTATTTTTAATAAGGAAACTGAACTATATCATTTTGCTTAAGTCGAGTTCCTACCTGTTTTGTTTTCCTAAAGTGCAAGTTAGAGTAGCTGTAGTTCGGGAAGAAGATGGCTTCCAACTACAGTGGGCACACTGTAGACTACTTGAGGCAGTTGTGTCAGGACAGAGGAGTCCTGTATGAGGTGAGAGCCACAAAGTAAAACCTCATGGATGCCCTGATGGCAGCAGATGCCCAGAGCATCGAGTCACTGACTGTGACTGTAAGGGACCAGACCTTGAGCATAGAGGGGCCAGCAGCCAGTGCAGTGTCCAGATCCGGTGAGGATGACAGCAGGGCCAGTGTCAGCGAAGGGCCACAGCAGCAGGGGAAGGTCACCAGCATTCTGGAGCCAGAAGCATTCAGGTTGTAGATTGAGTTGTGCAGAACGGAGCTGGAGTTCCAGGAGAAGAGGGAGCGAGAACAGCGAGAGGCTGACCGTGAAGAGCGTGAGCACCAGCGACTTGCAGAGGAGAAGAGGGAGCGAGAACAGAGAGAAGCAGAGCAAGAGAGACGAGCTGCAGAGGAGAAGAGGGAGCGTGAACAGCGAGAGGTGGACTGTGAGGAGCGTGAGTGCCAGAGGCGACATGAACTGGAGAAGCTACGACTCCAACCACCAGCACCAGAGCAGGTATGTGGCTTGGGTTTAACTGGAACTACAGGACTGGGTTACAAACTGAATTCCAAATTGACAGCTGAATTTAAAGATGGGGAGGATATGGATGCCTTTTTAAATTCCTTTGAAAAAGTTTGTATTCAGGCTAAATTCCTAAAGGGTCCTGGAGCTTCCAGCTCTCCCCGCTACTTACCAGGAAAGCTCGGGATGCATTGGGTCAAATGGACAATGAGAACAGTAATGATTACAGCAAACTTAATACTGCACTTTTGAAAAAGTTTGATTTAACTGCTGAAGCATACAGAGCTAAATTCCGTAAGCTCAGGAGAAGCCCTGATATGAGCTATGAGGAACTAGCCACAAAACAACGAGAGTTTTTAAAACGTTGGTGGGAAGGAATTGAAGCAAACTCTGTAGATAAAGATGGAAATGTTATTTTGTTAGAACAGTTTTTTGGGGCATGCCCAGCACAGCTGAAAACCTGGCTGGAGGACTGAGATCCCAAAATAGTGCAAGAGGCTGCTGAACTCTCGGACCCCTATGCCAAGAGCAGACCTGCTCTGAGAGCAAATAAGTCGGGCATGGCAGCGCAGAAACGGAAAAGCATGCCTTCAGGGCAGCTAAAACCCTCACTGCCTCCACCGAAACCAGTTAGCCCCAGATTTCAATGAAAAGATTTCTCCAAAAAAATAATTGAATATTGGGTTTGTAAAGAAACTAGGCATATTGCCAGACAGTGTCCCAAAAAGGATGAGCAATATGCAGAATGGTGCTAGGAAAGAAGTGGGTTGTTTATGTGTCCCTGGAAGCATGCCTGTGAACATGAGGGAACACATGCACCCAGTTACGGTGAATGGTGTACAGATACAAGGGTTAAGGGACACAGGGGCATCCCTAACATTGGTAAAAGGGGATCTGATAGACCCTGGTCAGCTTATACCAAATGAATTTGTAGCTGTGCAAGGGTTCACTGGTGAGGAGACCACATTGCCACTTGCTAGTGTTCTCCTGGACTTGGGTGAAACAGAGGGAACTGTGCAACAGGTGGCAGTATCCAAAACTTTAGCAGTTGATGTCATCCTTGGCAACAATCTCAAACAGGGGATGGTGTGTGCAGTTACCCGTAGCCAAGCGGCAAGGGAAAACTGTAGTTCCCTGGACCCCACAGAAGCCATTGTGGAAACCACTGGGAGGCTGGTTCCCCAGCCTGTGTCTCCTGATAGGGAGACTAATGAAAAGGGGGTAGAAATTTCCCCAGCAGCAGTTAACCACACAGCTACGGAGGATTACTCTGAAGAGGAAGGGGTGACCCATTGTCAGAGGGTTAGGGATGACAATGATCCTGATTGCCCTGAAGCTAGTGCTAGGGACCCTAATTTAGAGACTGAAGGTGACCTGTTCCATGCCTTGGAAATGTGTGAGGAGTTTGCAGCTGCTCAGAGAAGTGATCCAAGTCTAGAGAAGCTGAGGGCTTGGGCAGACTCTGACAGAGCACAGGGAGGTGATGGCAGACATAAGGTTTATTGGGAAAATGGACTGACGTATACTCAGGCTATGCAGACAGAGGAAGGGGTGATAGGCAGGCAGCTTGTCGTTCCCCAGGGGTATCGTGAGCAGTTGCTCATGGTTGCACATGATATTCCCTTGTCTGGTCATCTGGGAATCGCAAGCACTACGCAGCGGTTGGCCCAGAATTTCTATTGGCCAAACTTCACCCAGCAGGTGAAGGAGTATTGCAGGTCTTGTCACAGGTGCTAAGAAATAGGGAAGGCAGGTAAGAAAACCCAAGCCATCCTAATTCCATTGCCCATAGTGGAGGAGCCATTCCAGAGGGTGGGAATGGATATTGTGGGGCCTTTAAATACCCTCGGCTCCTCCGGGAAGAGGTTCATCCTGACTGTGGTAGATTGTGCCACCCGGTACCCCGAGGCAGTCGCCCAATCCTCACTGAGGACAGACAAAGTGGCAGATGCCTTACTTGGGATTTTCTCCCGTGTTGGGTTTCCACAGGAGACTATCACCAATCGAGGGGGTTCCTTCATGTCGGACCCGATGAAATGTTTGTGGGAGAAGTGTTGGGTGGTGCAGAAATGCACGACACCTTATCCCCCAGAAGCCAATGAGCTTGTGGAAAGATTTAACGGTACCCAGAAGTCAATGCTCCAAGCGCTTGCTGAACAGCATGGGAGGGACTGGGAGAAATACCTTCCCCACCTGTTGTTTGCATACAGGGAGGTGCCCCAAGAGTCGACAGGATTTTCCCCCTTCGAACTCTTATATGGACGCCGGGTACGTGGGTCCCTAGACTTCATCCGGGAGGACTGGGAAGGCAAGCACGCCACGCAGGGAACTCCCATAGTGGATTACGTCCTTAGGTTTAGGGAAATGCTGAAGGAGCTTATGGAGACAGCCCAGAGCAACCTGGCAGCTGCCCAACAGAAACAAAAAGTGTGGTATGACCGCACAGCTAGAGCTCGCTCGTACACAGTGGATCAGGAAGTCGTGGTCCTTATTCCGGTCCAGAAAGATAAGCTGCAGGCTGAGTGGGCAGGACCGTACACGGTAGTTAGGAAGGTAAATGATGTGAACTATATCATAGCAATTACCTGTCAGAAGACAGACAGAAAGGATGTATCATGTCAACATGATGAAGCCATATGCTAATAGGGCTGACGTGGTATTTGCAGTATGTAGTCCTGGGGAGGGGACGGACAAAGGAGACCCCCTTCTGGACTTGCTGGAACAAAGCAAGCAGGAGTCCTCTGTAGAGGCAGTTAAATTGTCTCCACAGCTGGCCTCGGACAAGATCCAGGAAGTAAGGGAAGTTTTGGCAGACTTTGCCCCCCTGTTTAGCGCCAAGCCTGGACTAACCCCCTTAGCAACGCACGATGTGGAGACAGGGACACAGACGCCTATACGGCGGACAGCATATCGGGTGTCAGAGGCTGTCCAAAAGGACATTAAGAAGGAGGTGGAGGAAATGCTGGATTTAGGGGTAATCCAGAGATACCACAGCCCCTGGGCCTTACCTGTAGTCCTTGTGCCCAAGCCAAATGGCTCTACTCATTTCCGTGTGGACTATCATGGACTGAATGTAGTCACAAAGTCAGAAGCCCACCCAATGCCCCGACGGACGAACTCCTGGACAAGTTGGGAGGGGCGACCTACCTTATGACTATTGACCTGACCAAGGGGTATTGGCAGGTAGAGTTAACGGACAGAGCTAGGGAGAGGTTGGCCATCATCACTCCGATAGGCTTATTTGAATTTAAATGAATGCCTTTCAGAATGAAAAATGCCCCAGCCACTTTCCAAAGGTTGGTGAACCAGGTGTTAAATGGTACTGAGGAGTACGCCGTGGCATACCTGGATGACACTGCCATCTTTAGTGCCAGCTGGGCGGAACACCTGCCCCACCTTAGGAAAGTGCTGGGCAGGATACAGAGGGCTGGGCTTACTGTTAAAGCTGAGAAGTGCCAGCTAGCCATGGCTGAAGTGGCATACCTTGGGCATGTTATAGGCCGGGGACAGCTCCATCCTAACCAAGTAAAACTAGAGGTGATCAAGGCATGGCCCAGACCAGAAATGCAGAAGTAGGCCAGGAGTTTTCTATGGACAGCAGGGTACTATAGGAAATTTGTACCTAATTACAGTGCCCTGGCTGCTCCCCTATCTGACCTGGTAACAAAAAGGATGCCTAAGAAAATTACATGGGAACCAGCATGTAAAAAATCCTTTACCAGACTGAAGGAGGCACTGTGCAGTGCTCCTGTACTGACAAGTTCTGACTATAGCAGACCCTTTATAGTTCAGACTGACGCCTCAGATGTGGGTATTGGGGCAGTACTGAGTCAGACATCCAACCAAGGGACAGATCACCTGGTAGTGTACCTGAGTAAAAAGTTACTTCCCAGGGAGCAGGCCTACTCTACTGTGGAAAAAGAGTGTCTTGCCATAGTGTGGGCCCTAAAGAAGCTAGAGCCATACTTATTTGGGCAGCATTTTGAGGCACAAATGGACCACAACCCCCTGATTTGGCTGACACAAATGGGAAAAACTAATGGTAGACTATTAAGATGGAATCTTGCCTTGCAAAGGTATGACATGACAATCTTACATAGGGCTGGAATGACCAATCAGAACAGCAATGGCCTTTTGCGTCTTTATGAGAAGTGAACTGATGTGAGAAGCTCATCCCATGCAGGGGACAGAGCCCCCAAATTCAGTCTAGGTGGGGAGGACTGTGACACTTGGCCAGCTGGTTATGATTGTTCTTTGATATTTGTAATATAAAAATGTAGAGTGTGATTTGTCTCCATAAAGCAGCTGTGCCATGGGTCAGGTTTTAGTGGAAATAACATGATATATTAACCTGAAACCAGGAGGTAATTAAAAAGACTAGAGAGCCTTAATTAAGGGTCTCCTGTTTTTCTGACTTAATTAGAACTGACCCAGCTGCCAGGATATAGGGATCGTAAACTTTGATGATGTTTTAGAGGAAAACACATTGTTATATCACTATGGTGCTAAAAGTCATACATCCTTTGAAATGCCTGGGAATAGGAACTGTTTGAGATCAAAGAGGGGACGTTAATTAAGGAGTCATATTGGGAAATGAGTTTTTGCTGATGTCACCTTATTTGAAATAACTCCTGACAGGAAGATCATTGTTTGTATAATTTTTTTATATTTAACAAGGAGGAGCTAGATGACATCATGGAAGGGGTGTGTGAGACAGACACAGTTTAACCTAGGATCTGTGTCTAATGTTAGCGACATTTCTTGTTGGACTCTTAAGAAACAAGAACTAACTTAAGCACTGTAAGAAGGTAATACATTAGACAGAAAAAGTCTAATTGTATTGTGGTAGGAGTTTCTGTTTGTACTTTTCCTTGTTTTCTTTTAAGTGATTGCATGCTTTGTGATATAGTGTTCTGTGTTTACATTTTACATATTTTTATCCATTTTTAAGTAAATCTATATTTTAAAAAGACTGCCTGGGTGTGTCTTCAAAGTTCCTTTTTGCATGTGATGTATAGATGGTTAAATTTGACAACTCTTCATAAGCTTAATGGTGTTATTGAACTGGGAAAAGGTAAGAATATAGCTAAGGTCCCAGATATTCAAAGCTTTGCGCAGTGCGCAAACCGTTTGTGTGGGTTTAGCGCGGGATTAGCGCAGGTCTGCTACATTCAAAATGCCAAATAGCACGCGCAAATCACATTAGCACCAGGCAAACCATAATTATATGTAAGGGGCACAGTGAACATGAATACAGGTGCTATGGGATATTCAGCGACTAGTGCTGCGCTAGGGTGTTAGCATGACTTAGCGTGACCCTTTGCGTGGTACAAATTACCACCCATTGTGGCCTTGCATGGCATTAGCGCAGATTTAGCGTGGCCTTGCGCAGCCCTAACATATTACTATGACACAGAGATGAAGCCAGACATGGAGGAAACATGCTGCTCACTGATGGCACCACAATGATGCCAACTGCTGCCACCAGTCCCAGCCTTGCTAGGCAGTATGTGGTGACCCGGCCCCTAGGGGCCACCATGGTAGAGTGGCCATACAGCACATACCTGCAGACCATACATCTGTGGTGACCAACAGATGCCAGCACACACATGCAGCACTGTGGGCATGGTGGGTGCTGAGGGGAGGGTGTACGGGTGGCCAGGCCTCACTACAGACCAGGTGCGGTCACAAGGCTGGGACACAGCACGCAGTGCACAGGGGCCAGTATTGGGAATACCCCAATACCAGTGTGTCTGTCCGATTGTACATGCCCCCCAGTCACAAACCGCACAGCTGTACATACACCATAGCACACACAGCCGGTCAGGTCTATGTCACTATGAGCATCCCATGCCAGAGGTGCAGCATCTGTGGGTCACACAACAGTGTGACAGAAATGTCCACTGGCAGTGCACACCTGCAAGGTGGACTTGTCACTGTGTACAGTGCAGTGGTCATCACTACCCTACACACCATTGGCATTGCTGTGTCCCTCACACTACTGGTCCCCTTGCTACTGTATTGTCTGCTTTGCATTGTAGCTTGCCCTACAGTGGACAGCTGCATGCATCACTACCACCGCCTGTGCCTATGCTGTGTTGTCCCCTGTAGTACACAATGCTGTGCTGTACTGCACACATGTAGCCTGCAGCAACCATCATGCACTGTCAGACTGGCCTACAGGTGGAGCTGCGGCCAGACTTGGCCAGCCCCTGTACTTCTAGACTGATCTACAGGTGGAGATGTGGGACCCTGCAGTAACGCTGGGTAGACTGCATGCAAATCAGGGTATAATGAGATGCTAATCTGGACGTTTGCCCAGAGACTACCTAAGTAGGCTCATTTGCATGTCACTTTTGAATATGGCAAAGTTTTGCACCGGCAAACGTGCTTGCACCGGGCAAATGTCTTAGCTCCGCGCTGAAGCTGCACAAATGTGTTAGCGCGGCGCTAACGGTTCAGGGAATGTTATACAGTTTTGAACACTGTTCTTTCATATCTGCTGCTGCCTGCAGCTGTACTGGGTCCACGCATTGGCTGCACGCACATTGGTCACATGGTTCACCTCTACCTACCTTCACGTCGCTGTGCACTGTGTTGTTGTTGTGGTTTGCACTTCCTGGTTGCTATATTCAGTGCTGTCTTATTCCAGGGCTATGTTTGCCCTGCACTCCCAGCCCAGTTTGCCCGGCCTCATTCCCATGCTATTATCAGAAGCTGTTTGCCCCGGGCTATTCCTTTTGAATATAGCTTGCTTTGTGCTCCGGGCTAAGTTTTCCCCACGGGCAGTGCTAATTTAGCCCCGGGGCAAAGTTTTGAATATCTGGCCCAAAGTCTTTTATAAAGTTTTAAGGGTTCATTTTGGATACCTGGTCACTTAGGTGCCCTTAGGCGAAAGATATCTGGTAGCCCCCGAAGAGCAGATTATATAAGCCTGTACATTTGGGTATGCTAGCATAAGGTTCACAGTATGAATCCCCCCAGAACTTGAGACTAAAGGTGATTCGGACCCACAAGCAGACAGGAGGGTTACCCTGTTCTGTTACCTGTTCACAATACTGCGCTCGGAGGTTGGCACTATGGGAGCAGAGGGCCTGACCTGCTGAGTGCGATTGTGACATCGCCTACCTTGACTTCTGCAAAGCTTTCGATACTGTTCCACATAAAAGATTGATTAATAAACTGGGTAGGCTTGGGGTGGGTCAGAAGTTGGTCAACTGGGTGGCAAACTGGTTGACGGGCAGAAAACAGAGAGTGGTGGTAAACGGTATACAGTCAGAAGAGATGCAAGTCACAAGTGGGGTACCTCAGGGATCAGTCCTGGGGCCAGTCCTCTTCAATATCTTCATCAGTGACATTGCAGATGGACTGGAGGGTAAGGTTTGTCTGTTTGCAGATGACACCAAGATCTGCAACACAGTAGATGATCCAGATGGGGTGGGCAGAATGAGAAGAGATCTGGATAAACTAGCAAAATGGTCGGAAGAGTGGCAACTGGGGTTTAACTCAAAGTAGTGCAAGATCATGCACACAGGAAAGATAAACCCTGAAGCCACCAATAGGCTGGGAGGGGAGTTGCTGGCAGTCACAAGGAAAGAAAGAGACTTGGGCATCATCATCACCGATGACCTGAAATCATCCAAGCAGACCACTAAAGCAGTAGGTAAGGCTAGGGGGATGTTGGGGTGTATCGGTAGGGGTATTACAAGTCGGAAGAGGGAGGTAATAATCCCTCCTTACAAGACACTAGTTAGGCCCCATCTGGAGTACTGTGTGCAGTACTGGAGGCCACACCTTCACAAGGACATTAACCAAATTGAGGCAGTCCAGAGAAAGGCAACCAAAATGGTGCAGGGACTGCATCAGAAAACATATGAGGACAGATTAATGGAGCTCAATATGTAAACCCTAGAGCAAAGGTGGGAGAGCGGTGATATGATCGAAACATTCAAACACCTTAAGAGCATTAACAAGGTGAAAGAGTCTAACATGCATCAATATAAGAAAAATAGTAGGACAAGAGGACACAGCATGAGATTAGAGGGAGGCTAATTAAGGGGTAAAGTGAGGAAGTTCTTTTTCACAGAAAGGGTGGTGGATGCATGGAACGGCCTACCTCAGGAAGTGGTGGATATGAATACAGTGCAGGGCTTTAAACACGCATGGGATAGGCATAAGGGAGCAATACAGATGAGTGTGAATAGATAGGCCATTGACAGAGCAAAGGCTGATGGCACATTCATAAGGTAGAAAAAGAAATGGGCAGACTGGATGGGCCTTACAGTCCTTATCTGCCACCGACTTCTATGTTTCTATGTTTCCGGGAGCCCCAGTTTCAGAATGAAGGGCAAGCAGCCCAACTTGCCCTCCCCTACAGGAGGGTCTCTGTTTCTTCCTGGAAGGAGCAGAGATCCCAGAGGTACCAGTGGGGCCCTGCCCACAATTGGCTTTAATGGAGGGAAGGGCAAGCAGGGAGGAGGCTACGGCCAGAGACTGAGGCCCAAGAGGGGATGGTGGGCGGGAAGCAGTGATAAATGGTGAAGATGTACAGGAAGATCAAGAATTACAATAGGTATGTAATTTTCATATCTTCCCTGTATCAATTTTCACCATTAATCACTGGTGGGTGAGTACCGAGCCCCCCGCAGGGGACCTGGCACCTCTCTGAGGGGAGATTTTCCCTCAGCTCCCTGTGGGGGAAACACAGGGGGAGGAGGAGGAGACTCACACAGGCCAAGTTAGGCCCATGACTGGTCAGGGTGAGGTGGGGTCTCCTTTGCCTGGGAGACAGATGTTGCCCCTGAAGTTCCCGCCTCACCCTACAAGAGAAGAGATGGGTCCCCTGGAAGAAGGAGGCAAGCACCCTTCACCAGGCCATGGGTGTTAACCGGGAAAAGCAAAGCCACGCTGTCTGCCTAATGCAGATCGCTGTCCCTGCTAGCCTGAATGCCACCTCACTGGCGTCATATGATGCCCTTGTCTGGTGCCACGCAAGCTTCAGACCACATGCGGAGAGGGCGATGGCTTGCCTGGTTGCCTCCTAATCAGGCATTGATGCTAGCACTTGGCCTAGAATCGACCATAGGTGTCTGTTGTAGGCAGCATGATGGGGCTGATGCGATGCAATGGAAAGCATAAGGTGTACTGAGGAGAAGACTCTCCTCCCCCATCAGTCAAACTCCACAGAGTCTGCCTCAAGGGGTTGGTTGTACCTTAAGCTTCTTTGCCCAGTAGGGGTATCCAGGAGAGTCACTCCTGATGTGGAGTCAAGCAAAGCCCCTGGAGATCCCTGGGGTGGGCAATACCTGTGCTGGCAGTCCACTGGGGCTGAAGAAGGGACTGATGGACGTTGCAAGGTATGGTACGACACTTCCTAGAATGAACCAGGCCAGGCAGGAACCACCAGGTGGTCTGCACTGAATTCACTCAAAAAAATGTACATTGCCAGTTCAGGATTGCATCTTGCCACCCTGGAGATGTGAAGCTCATCAACCAGCCTCGAAAGGAAATGCTGATAAGAGGTCTGGTCAGTGTCTGAGGACAGGTGAATGGAAGGATCCTCTTCCTTAGGGGAGGAAGACGCAGAGGCCAACGAGTCCAAAGACTCAGAGCCTAGCTACTGCTGGGACAACAGATGGAAGATATGCTTGTCCATGGCTCTGCCACGATGGGGGAAAGCAGCAGCTGAGGCCCTGGGCTGCTCCCAGGTCAGAGGCCCTGAAGGACTGAAATGGCCCCAGAAGTGGGGAGGAGAAGGCAGAGGTAGGGGAGAAAGACATCTCAACAAGTGAGAGCACCCTCTGCCAGAGCTAGGAGGCTGTGTAGGCGATCCAGCACCCAGGAAGGATCCACTGGTCTCTCCAGTAACTGGCCGCTCAACCAGCCTGAAGTGGTCAGAGCTGAGCCCCAAAGGGGAATCCCCCTTGTGAGGCGACCGGGGCTACATAGGTCCAAAAGGGTGACCCCTACCCTATGCAACATGGCCTCCCTTGAAGGAGATGAGGGAGAGAAGGAAGGCTCAGCGCTACAACTCCTCCCCGAGACCCAGAAAGCTCCAAGTGGAGGTCACTGCTCCTCAGCTCACCCCCACCGACTTTGAGAGGGACCTCTTCCTTGATCCCAATCGCAAGGGCTCCTTCACTCCTGCCACATCCATGGGGGAGGTGACTGGCATGGGAGCCCCCTTCCTGGCCCCGGGAGGCCAAGTGGGGCCAGAAACGATGCCAGCCCAGGCTCAACGGCCAGGAAACTCAATTCCCACTGGCTGGGAATCACTACCAACACAAGGTGCCCCTCTGGTACCACTAGCAGCACCGAAGAGACTCCCGGGCACCAGGCCTGTGCCGATTAGAATAACCAGCCCCAAAGGAAGAGGGGACTGGGAAAGCGCTGTGGTACTGGGTGGAGGACAGCACTGGTACTCTGAGGAGTCAGACTGCCAGTCTGGTTCCACCTCCTGATCATCCTCCTCTGAAGAAGACCAGATCCAGAAGACCTCCAGAGGGGCCACCCCCAAGGCCTTCCTACCCTTGGGGCTATGAATGGCACCGTGGGTAGTCCCAGTACTGCTCACAGCGCCGCCCTGATCACCAAAGCCACGAATGGCTCCAGGATCCAGAGCAGTTCCAACGGGCGGCACCAAGAAGACCACCGGACTGGGACCAGCAAGCACAGGCCACAACACCGGGGGAGCCTGCACCTCTGAGGAGGTGACTGCCAAAACGGTGCCCCCAGCCCGGCCCTGGGGGGGTGCCTGACTGTGCCTCTGGCACTGTAGTAGAGGCCTCCGTCCTGGTAAGGCTCAAAGAGGCGAAGGCCCCCTCCTCCGCAATCTGTATAGAACCGGGAGGGGACCCAGTGGAAGGGTTGCGAGACCTGCATCTGGCATCTCGAGTGCAACGCCGCCTCCCCGAAGGTCGATGGAGTGCAGCAGACCTTAAATGCATGATATTCCAGTACTCTGCGGTCCATGGAGAAGCAGGTGTTGCAATGGTCCATATCATGGTTTGGACTCAGGCAGGTGAGACAATGGTCATGCTGAAATGGAAATCTGCTGGCCACAGGAACAATGACACATTGGGAGCCCTCCTGCTTTCAAAAATGTATTTCTCTCCCCTTGAACCTGGCATGACTGACATACAAATTGCAACAGACTCGGCATCGAATAAAAGAAAAGGAAAGATCTTACTGGTATTGAAGATCACAAAAGCAGTGCCGAGTAATGGATGCGGCGATGGCAGAACTGAAGCAGCATCGACAGATTGAGTAGGCCCGAGTAGGCTGTCGTGGTGTAACTTCTTTTTCAGCTCGCATGCGAGAAGCTGCATACTCTACAGCAGGAGAAGCAGAACTGAGGTGGAGGAGGAGTTGGCATCAGTTACTAGCCAACCATCGAGCACCACATAGTACGTCAGCCTCGAGGGCGGTGGCTCCTCCCCCCTTTTTTGGAAAAAAAAAAATGCTCCCACGGGGTACTGCTCCTCTGGCTTATATCCACCAGTGATGAATGGTGAGGAATGATAAAGGGAAGATCCAGTACATAAGCTGATATTAACATGCAATGTTAATACAGTAATCCCTCGCTACAATGAATGCTTTGGGAGCCATGTCCACTGTTCATTATAGCTCTTCTTTCATTACAGTGAGGGACACTACTACTTCGGGACATGCTAGTGGGGTGGGGGGTTGCTCAGTGTTAATTGTGCAGGGTAATAGGGGATGCAGGCAAGGTTTGCTGAGGTGCTTCAGGGATGAGAGAGTTACAAACAAGCCACTACAGTCCCTTCAGAAGCCGCACCTATACGTTCACAGCCTGCATCCTGTAAAAAAAAAAAAAATCAGCTCAATGCACCTCTGCGCCTCAGCTCTCTCTTCTGGTCACTCCTTGTCAGCTCACAGTGACAGCAACAGTAAATAAAATAGATGCCTCAACAAATGGTGTTGCTGTTTCATGCTGCATTTCTCACTCCTCTTCAACGTGTTTCTGACACTCACTTAGTTCTCTCTCTCTCTCTCCTGTTTGGCAGACAGTCACAGTGTAAACCGCAAAGGAAACCACAACTCAGCTGTCCGACACCAGCTCCCTGTTTTTCATGAATGAAGTAAAACATTACATGAATTGTGAAGTCTGGTACCAGCATTGTTTGTTCTGTTTGTACTCTTTGTAGCTAGACACGAACGGTCAGTGTGGAGCAATGTCTTTGTTTTTGGATTTTTTGTTTGTTTTTCAATTGTTTAACCAGGAGTGGCACACTAAGCTGAAAGCTTGTTTACAGGTGTGACCTGGGAGCACACAGAAGTTAAGTGACTTGCTCAGGGTCACACAATATGCAAGTGGGGGCTGTGGGATTCAAACCCAAGTCTCCAGATTTGCAGCTCAGAGCCTTAAACCACTGCACTATACTGCCTCCAATATACAGTGTAGGGAGGCACAAGAAACCTGGTAGGGACAAGACAATGTGAGTGGAAGCACTCTAGCTGGCAGAGAGGGAGAGAAATCAGGCAAGCAGCCAATACCAATGCGAGATAATAACAAATTCTGTACTGTATTGCGGACCACTAGATGCTGCTGTGAAAACGGGAACCATGACCTGCGTCCGTACTAGCCAAGCGTTCGTTGTAATGGGGTTCATAATAGCAAGGAGTTACTGTATACAGAGCTTTAAAACAGTGCCCACAAATTTTACAATAATTAGCGGAGCAGACTTGCTCTGATGATGTAATCATGTAGGACAATGGCGCCATTTCATAAGCCTAACTGCGGCTCAGCTATGCAGCACTTGAATTAGTTTGTTTATATTTAGGGGGATATTTCAAAGCTGACAAAAACAACTTTGACCAAGACACTAAAGGTAACAAGTACTGTATAATGATTTAATTCAGCATCCCTTCATCTATATTTACACAGGAGCATTTGCAATATAATGGACCCCACAAAATAATGGTTTACATTTCCTTTAACGTTTCCTCACTTGATCCGTAGTTGGATTTGTGCCCTTAACAGTCCGAAATGGGTAGGGCTTAATGAAGACTGCGTCTTAAACAATTCCTGTAATTGTAAAACCTTGAGCTCACGTTTTGTTTTTTAAATTAGTCCTTTGAGTCTCTTCAGAGAGCCTTGTATTTGTCCAGAATGTTTTTTGTTTTCTAACAGTATGTACTTTCAAACTATTTTTATTTGGTACTGGGATGTGGGCGCCCCGGGTGCATTTGGCATGATTAGGGCCATCTTTATGCCTCATATGCTTATACTGTACGTACTGTATTTATTTGTTTAAATTTTAGCTACATTCATTCATGATCATGTACTATTGATATAGTTCTGGAATTATATTTTTTGTTATTGAGTTCAGTTATTATATATTTCTAAGTTTCTCTGTACTAATTGTTTTCTGTCTGTTTTTCTTACAGGGCAGGATGTTCATTTCCGTAGTTGTAAGCTGATCCCCATTTCCAAACAACAGTGCCCTCAGTTCAGATGATCGCACCTTGTGGAGGGAGGTTTCTCATATGCTACCAACATTCTCCACTACTGACAATATCTTCCTTGTTTCTATCTATACCAGATTTAACCTGTGACAGAAACATAGAAACATAGATAAGGATGGCAGAAAAAGATCAGAGGTCCATTCAGTCTGCCCAAGTGCCCTATAATCCCTGGAACCTACTATTCCTCCAGGGTACTAACCCTCCCCATCCTCTCTATCCTCCTCCCTGGTCCTGTCGCCCCTGGTAACCATTATTCCCTTCATTATGTTCCAGCCTTGCTTGAATCCCCTGACTGTTTCTGCACCCACCAGTTCAGCTGACAGACTGTTCAAAGGTTCCACCACCCTTTCTATAAAGCAGTACTTCCTCAAATCTCTCCTGAACCTACCTCTTGTTAATATCCATTCGTGTTCACAAATTGTTATTCAGGCTAAATAGTTGCCCACAGTTCACTCTGTTAATTCCTTTACGTAACTTGAAGGTCTCTACCATATCTCCCGTCTCCCTTCTGGTCTCCAGTGAGTACATATCTAGTGCCTTAAGACGCTCCTCATAGATCTGCCCTGCTGGCCCCAAATCATTTTTGTTGTCTGATTTAAATATTTATTTTCCACTGCGCTTGAGCATCATAAAATGTGTATCTTGTTTACTGCTTCATTGTTTACTCATATTGCAGTATACCAGCCAGCGTGCTCTGAAATGAAATACACCTTTTTGATTCATCACTTTGATACTATATTTTAATGTGTGCTTTTCTTGACATTGCTTAAAGCAGCGGTGCAACGAAATTGGGCAAAAATGTTGACCCTTTTATCACTATAAAAGATTCCAGGTGTCTTCCAGTTTTATTTGGTGGTACAACTGTCTAATTCCACCAAAATATGAGTATTTTATAAATGTTTCGATTGAATTTTTTCTCAAGAAAAAGAGACGTCCCCCACATTTTGCATAGAAACAGCACTGTAGAACTGGCAAGGGTTAGGACTGAAAAAATAAAAAAAAGACTCATGGTGCACAGCAAAGGAGGTACTTAGACAAATACATTTGACAGGTATGCTAATATTTTTATTAGTTATAGCTGAAACCAGCTTTTTTGGAAAAACATTTTTCATTGCACTGCTGCTTTGCTGTGCACTTTGTGTTGCTGCGTTTATTACTTTTCACATGTTAATTTCTAGACATTGGTCACTCTATCTGTACTAGTTTTATCTGTAAACGTCATCTGGCAACCTGTTATGACATCACAGATGGGGGACGATTTCTCTGTGCCGTTCAGCCTGTTACCCGGCCCCCTGACAAAGCTCTAGCGAGCAAAGTGCCAGGGCACCTGCATGGTTAGCTAGTTCATGTGGCCCTTGCTTGCACCGAGTTATACACTCAATAAAACTTTAGCTTTTGCAAGCATTTTTGTTTTGTAATTTTATCTCATCCTGTGTGAGCCGCTACCTGCCTTTGCTACAGACAGAGGACAGGCGGTAGATTTGCTCAACTTCGACTTCAGTAAGGCCTTCAATTCAGAACCACACAGGAGACTGCTGAATAATTACAGATAGTATTTGTGATCTAGTGGCTAGAACACAGGCTTGGGAGCCAGGAGACCCAGGTTTAAATCCCATCACGGTCACTGAAACATTCTGTGACCCTAAGCAAGTCATTTAACCTCATAGGATCCCATAATATTTGCTGGAAAATACTGTATTAATTCAAGATATATATAACCACACAATTTGGGTAGTGCACAATTTCTTCACAAAGTACACAACTAATTTAACACAATAACTTTATGAAACAGCTAATGGCTTGTCACATTTTGAGCTTACTCCATCTTTAGTTAAATACATTTTTCTACAAAAATCTATTTCTGAATTTTTCTAAACTATATTTCACTCTAATTATTTGTAAGTATGAGATTGATTTTAAAATGCCAAGCAAAATGTATTTCATGGCTCAGTGTAACTGCATTACCAGCCCTCCTGATTCCATACACTCTTATGTGTTCATGTCATTCAATAGCGTCAGGCTCTAGACCAGAGTTTCTCAAACCAATGGCAACATTCTTTTTCCTTTTTCACACCAAATCCATTGTTAAAGTCCTGACCCAGTGGCACGCTGGCAGCACATTTCACTGGTTCGTGGGGCACTGGCTAGGGGGTGGAGCACATTGCAGTTTTAGGGTATTCAACGTCCAGACAAAAGGTGTCAGGCCTTCTGGTGTTCAGCACCTTCTGCCCGCTGACCATGGAGTGGAGCTGCCCTCAATGGCCCAGGCTGCCACTCCCTTGCCTTCCGGTTGAAGGAAGATGCAGGTGTAGCCCTCCCAGACTGTCACTGTGGAAGACACGGTGGGGGGGCAATATAATTTAAAAATCCAATGTTAAAAATGGAAATTACATACTTACCGTAATTATTGATCTTCTTGGACAGTCTCCATCACTCATTCACACTAGCGGGATAGCATCAGAGGTGCTAGGACCAAGTGGGGGCCAAAACTTTTCTGAAGGGTCAGTGCCGAGGTAGGACCATGCATGCGCGGCACTGTGAGACTGGCTCGTGCCTGTGTAGGCTATCTTGGTGTCGACCCTCCAACCGCCTCAATACCTTTTCGACCGAGGAGGTGCAGCGTAACTAATGAGACTGAAGGACAGGTTACAGAGAACGGCTAGAGGGTTGGCTATGGCTGGGGCAGAGAGAAGGAGCATTTTGGAGTCAAGGCCCGAGGGGCATTTACTCTTGGTTGGATTTAGTGACTGAAGTATTTTTAGTACCTCAGCGGTGTGACCGGGTGGAGTGAGAAATAGGCAGGTGAGGAGACAGCAGTAAGAACTGGGGGAGGAGGGTGAGAGGAGAGTAAAGAGGATGTAGTTGGTGAAATATGAGTTAAACTCAGTGGCTACAGTGCCTGGATCAGTGATGATACTACCATCTTTGTTGAGTGTAGGAGTAGGGGGTTGGGCCGGAGGGGTGAGTAGGGACTTAATTGATTTCCAGAATTGTGCTCGGTGAGAAAAGTTATTGTTGAAGGCAGACTTAAAATAATTAGATCTGGCCTGTCATATGAGTCTTGTGCAGGCATTCCTTAGAGAGCGGTAGTTTTGCAGGGCCGAATGAGTACCCGTTGCCTTGAAGGTTTTCCAGGCTCAGTCCCTGGCTAGTAGTTGTTCCAAGAGGATAGCAGTTATCCAAGGTAAGTGAAAGCCTCTTACTCTGGATCTTCTGAGAGGGGCGTGGAAGTCCCAGATAGCCAGGAAGTTAGTCGTGAAAAATTTGAGGGCCTCATCCATGGAGAGAGAGCCCTAGGGATGTAGGACCAGTCGATGCTGGTGAGGTCATTTAGGAGTGTGGGCAGGTCAAGTGATTTGTACACTCTGTTGTATAAAGTGCGGGGGGGGCCTTAGGTCTGAAAATTTTCCACACCAAATAAATCATATGGTGATCGCTGAGAGAGTCCGGTAGTAGGCCAGCGTTAATTATACGATGCGGGTGGGTGGTAAGGGCACAATCTAGTAGAGTATGCTTCTTGGATTTGTGGTTTAGGCGAGTGGGTTCCGTTATTTGTTGGGACAGGTTTAGAGCATTTATTTGACAGCATGTTTTGGTGACTGCACTGCCTAGCCAGTTCTGGTTGAAATCTCCAAGGATATGAAGTTCGCCACCGGCCGCGAGGGACCTCAGGGTGCCTAGGTGGTCAAGGATGCTGGGCAGCAGTGTGTCTGGCGAGCAGTACGATCCTGCTATGTATACGAGTGCGGTAGAGAGATTTTGATTAGAAGGTACCCTATTGACAGTGTGGGTACGGTAGGTCTGATTGTGGTGAACTGGAGTTTGGAGGAGATGCACATGGCAGTGCCACCACCTTTCTTTTTTCCCAGTCGGTCCTGCCAAATTAGGGAGTACCCAGGTATAGAGAATTCAGCATCAAGGCTGTGGGGCTTCCGCCATGATTCAGTAATGATTATATCATCAGGGCAAAGGGATAAGACACTTGTTTGTAAGGCCATTATTTTATTCAGAATATTGCATATATTTAGGTGAACTATTTTGAACCCTCTAGGGAGGTGATTAGCCGGGGTGGAGAGTCGCCCGTTTATTGGGGGAGGGACCAGGGTTCCGTTCTATGTCACCGGCTATGAGGAGCAGGAGTGCCAAGATGTGCTTTGCTAAGCGCATGTTCCTTGGAGACTTCCAGCGGATAAGGAGATGGTTAGGAGACTGGGAGGTGGGCATAGGGTCTGCAGAGTAGGAGACATATAAAGCAGGCAACCCTGCATGAAAGGAGGGAGGAAGGATAGAGGCTCCCAGTATCCAGTTATGCCAGCCGTGCAGAGTGTGGTGCACTAGGGCAGTAGAAGAGTGGGGGGGTAGCTTTACAGCCTCAGAGATGAGGAGCAGCGAGCTTTGTTGGTTTGGGGAGGACAAGGGTGGGAGGGGTGATATGGTTAAGCATAGAACAACTAATATTAGAGAGAGATGGAGCATTCTGATAGAAGTTAGGAAAATTCTCAGGGGTGGCCATTAGTGTTGGAGAAGTATAAGAGACTAATGGAAAAGTGGGCTGATTGGTTCACGCAGTCACGCAGTTCAGCCTATAAAAGAAGGAGCTCACCAAGGGTGGCGGCGGGGACTCCCTCTTGCACAGTCAGCTGGAGCTGTTTCAAAGCATGGGGTCTCTACCTGTAGGATTTTTCGATCAACGATGCTCCGCGGGGATCAGGGGCTCTGGGGAGGGCTGAACTTGCTCGCCTTCACGACCGCTGCAGATAAGGGACAAAGAGAGACACCTTATAAGAACAGGTAGGGGAGGAGGAGCTAACAGAGTCAGGTACACGGTAATTGCTGTGCGTTTCCAGTACATGCATGCAGGTACAATATTTAGCCCATTAATTTGCTACAGTTCCTAATTTACTTTAAGTTGCTTGCTAGGTACAGATTTAGAGAAATGAATTAAAGACACTGCTGCCTGCAGTCTAAATGCCCCAATTTTGGCTCCGGTGCACTAAATCAACCCTTTAAAGCAAACTGAATTGTTTTAGTTCCCCGATTAAAGTCCACTTTTCCTGCAGTCAAATAGTCCATTGGTGGAGCTCTATTGCAGGCAGAAAAAACAATCTGTAGAGCTCTGCCAACTGGAAAGGCAAGCGCCTTTGTTTAAAAGGGTGCCAAATTCCAACTCCCTCTTGTGCAGTCAGCTGGAGCTGTTTCAAAGCGTGGGGTCTCTATCTGTAGGATTTTTCGATCGGTGATGCTCCGCGGGGCTCAGGGGCTCTGGGGAGGACTGAACTTGCTCGATCTCATGACCGCTGCAGATAAGGGACAAAGAGAGACACCTTATAAGTACAGGTAGGGGAGGAGGAGCTAACAGAGTCAGGTACACGGTAATTGCTGTGCGTTTCCAGTACATACATGCAGGTACAATATTTAGCCCATTAATTTGCTACAGTTCCTAATTTACTTTAAGTTGCTTGCTAGGTACAGATTTAGAGAAATGAATTAAAGACACTGCTGCCTGCAGTCTAAATGCCCCAATTTTGGCTCCGGTGCACTAAATCAACCCTTTAAAGCAAACTGAATTGTTTTAGTTCCCCAATTAAAGTTCACTTTTCCTGCAGTCAAATAGTCCATTGGTGGAGCTCTATTGCAGGCAGAAAAAACAATCTATAGAGCTCTGCCGACTGGAAAGGCAAGCGCCTTTGTTTAAAAGGGCGCCAAATTCCAACTCCCTCTTGCGCAGTCAGCTGGAGCTGTTTCAAAGCATGGGGTCTCTACCTGTAGGATTTTTCGATCGGTGATGCTCTGCGAGGCTCAGGGGCTCTGGGGAGTGCTGAACTTGCTCGCCCTCACGACCGCTGTAGGATTTTTCGATCGGCGATGCTCCGCAGGGCTCTGGGGAGGACTGAACTTGCTCACCCTCACAACCGCTGTAGGATTTTTTGATCGGCAATGCTCCGCGGGGCTCAGGGTCTCTGGGGAGGGCTGAACTTGCTCGCCCTCACAACTGCTGTAGGATTTTTCAATCTGAATGCTTGCAAGCTAGAAGTAATTCTCAGCTGGAGAAGGAATTTGTTCCAAGTGGTTGGTGTTGCAAATGCAAAGGACCTTCTACCAATTTCATGTTTCATCCTGGGAACTTAGAAAGTAAATGCTGCTGTCAAACAGAGTAAGTAGGCACTACCTGACTGTGTGTGGTGGGCTAGGTAATCCTTGTGCACAGTTGTACAACAAAGAAAGGCAGTGGTAGCTATGCCTGACTGAGGGACTTGGCCAGCTAATCTAGTCATACAGTAGACAATGATGGCTAGAGCTTCCACAGGAGAGGATGAACCTGTACATGTACGAATGATCCGGGAACAGCAAAGTACTTTTGTTTAAGGTGGGCTTGCTCACCTAAAAGGCCCTACATGGGCTGGGCCCTGGCAATCTGTCAGACCTTCTTACACCTGCCGTCTCGGTCCGCTCTATCCGGTCCTTCTCTAGGGGCCTCCCGGCAATTCCCAGGACAAGGCTTAAAACTGCCGGCGACAGAGCATTTAGTGTCGCCGGCCCCATCCTGTGGAATTCATTTCCTCCATCTATTAGGGAGGCCCCTTCAGTCGAGGTTTTTATGGCCCGCCTCAAGGCCTTCCTGTTTAATCAGGCCTTCCCGGACCTTATGTGTTAGTCCTTCCTGGGAGCTCTGCTCCTGTTTCTATGAGTACCAGTTTTAATACATATGTTTACTGACTATATTTACTTATGCTGCTATTTTTACTGCTTTATTTTAATTTAAATTATTGTATTGATAGTGTGTTTTTATTGTACGGCACCCAGAGCCTCCGGGATTGGGCACCTGAAAAATAAAATTTGCCTTGCCTTGTTTGCACAGCGGTATATGAAGTCTCCATAGTCAATGGAGGGGCAGAGGAACTGAGAGATCTTTGGGGAAACCCAGCCGATACAGCGGTGGAGACTGGTGCCGCTTGTTATGTAGGTGACCAGGTCCATGTCCCAAGTCCAGGATGCCAAGACAGCAGACCATCAGGAGGAGCACTGAGCATCCCATAGAGCAGTCTGCTCCTCTGGGGTGGGAGGGCTGCATCTCCTGCTGCTATACCCCCTTCCCCCATTGGGTAACCACAGGTGGCAGTGCAGCTGGAGGCCATATCAGAGAGGAGGCTGCAAACACTGGTGTGCCAGGCCAACCAGCACCAGGGACACCTCTGTGTCCAGGAAGGGACCAGAAAAGGCAGGTCACTACACAAATAGTTGATACCAGGCCTCCCTGTATGTCTAATAAGGGCTGGTGGACTCCACCTCCTTGTGACAGCTCCAGAAGCTTCTGTGTCCCTCATCACTAGCAACTGGACCTTGAGAGCCACCTGCCTAGGGACTAAACAGTAGGACCCATTCCCTTGGTAGCAAGTGGGGGAGAGGGGTAATGAGCATCCTGGGGTTTCTGAAGGGGCAATGGTAGTAGAGCAGCTTTTTAGGATGGGAATCATTGGTCCAGTGGATGGAGGACCACCCCTGTAGAGATCACAGGAGGATAAAAGGAAGTTGAAAAAAATTAACACTGTGGGTACACAATATGGTGACTGTGGTCCCCTGTTGCAATGGTGACCAAGTTTAAAAAACAGTACTCTAGACTTTAACATTTCCAAACAACCAAACAGCTTCAGGGTTGTGTAATTCAGTGCCACATAACAAGAGAAGTTGATTTTTTTTATTCTTAAGATAACTAAAAAAAAAGTGTCAGCTTGTGTGTGATTGTTCCAATTGTTCATTCGTCCTTTTGCTGGCCCCTTTTGTTTGTTTTACTTTGTGCTTGTTGTATCATAATTTTATTTCTATTGTACGCCATTTTGTGATGGATGTTCCATGAGAGATGCTTTATACAATAAAATTATTATTATTATCTTTGCAAGTTTCTTCTCCAGGGAAGAATAATTGCATTGAACACTCAACATATGGCAGAGGGCCTGATTTACAGAAGGGATTTCAGCCTTACACGCCTAATTAAACCATCTAAATGATCAAACACTGTGGGTCTAATAATCACAGCAGATTCCACAAATAGAGCTGTTATCCAGGTGAAATCATGAGATGTGTGCTCTCTTGTACGCTGTAGCAGGGTCAGAAAATGTATCTAATCTCCAACTGCTGCTAGAAATGGGGCAGGTCCCCTTTAACCAGCATACACAGGCAATTTATAATAAATGTTCCTAGATGATGGGGGACGAATGACTGCAATGGGGCAACTACTGGCCAATGATACCATTAGACCACCAGAGTGAATGGACTGTTTAATTACAAAAAACCAGGACTGGGAATCACCTGATCACTACACCAGCTGACCGAGACATGACTGAGCTTGCACCTCTACAGGACTGATTCAGGGTGTGAATTTGTGTTTAAAGTGCACAATCTGTATAAATAGGACGCATATGGAAAACTGCCTTTCAACTACAACTTGGCAGTCATTTTCTTCATCTCTGACTCACCCTACCATCATGGTGATGGTGTCAGTGGGTGACAGGCCAACCAATCAAGTGCATCTGCCTGAGGAGAGAGAGTCATTAGGGCTCCTGGATTTGGATGGACCTAATTAATTCAGGTGCCTTTGTAGCCACCCATCAACTGTTGAATGACCGACCTCCGATACTGCCTCAATTGATGGTGCAGTCAACCAATCAAAGCTGCTGATTCCCCACTGAACAGCAGAATACCTCTCAACCTTCTGTCCCATAAGTCAGGAACAAGGCTTAAAAAAATCAGGGACAAATGACCAAATTCAGGGACACATCTTCAAAATACATGGTATCCAGTCAGGAAGCTGACAGAGTAAGGGACTTAGTATAAAATGCATTTTCTAAGGAAGAACAAGTCTGTAACTTTAATGGCTGACATTATTTTGTGCTTACAACTCCCACTGTTTGGTCATGGAAACATAAGTTTTAGGAGGAACAAAGTAAAATTTTGAGGCAAAATCAGGGACACTTGAGAGGTATGAACAGCAGGGGCTAAGCTGGACCCAAGTCTGTCTGCTGAGAAGTTTGCATCTGCATGTGTCTGCTGAACAGACAAGGAGCTGAAGGCTGTGGACAGCTTGTGCTGCAGGGATAGAATGCATGGCTGTTTGGCAGATGTGAAAAGAGAAGTGAGAAGCAGAGCCCCTGCTCAGAAAGAAAGGCAATTGCATGCAGCGTGCAGCATGATGCTGAAACTGAAAGTTACAGCTTAAAACAAACTTGCCAGAGCCCGAAACTGCAAGTGAATTTGCTGGATCAGCACTACTGTCAGGTGCCGGTTATTGCCATCCTGTGGGACAGGATGCAAGGACGTGCTGGACGGGGTGGATTCTTTTAGCTTGCCACAGGAAAAGCTGCCTGTGAAACAGAAGATTCAACTGTCTATTGCTGGAAGCAAGAGAGGCCTGATCTGCATCACAGGGACAGCTGAAGCCCTACAACATCAACCGCAGTCACAAATGGGAGTGAGAGTGACAGCACAGAGACAGAAGAATCCAGATATCACACAGAGAGGAATCACTGTGAACTGTGCTGTCAGTCCCCTGTACAGTAAGAGAGATCCTCTAGGAACATTGAGTAAACTTATAAAGAGCACCTGGGACTTGCAACCTATAGAATAGCTTGGAAAGTATTTATTGTATTTAGTCCTTCGGACAAGAGATGAAAATTATGTACCTACCGTAATTCTTGATCTTTCTGTGTATCTTCACCATTCATCACTGGTTGGGTTCTGGCTGGAGGAAAAGGACCCCGTGGGAGCCTTTTTTGTGTGTGTATATGGGAAGAGCCAGCGTCAGGTTGGCGCAGCCCTTGAGGCCGACGTACTTACATGCAGTGCTCTCGAGGGATGGCTAGTAAATGTGTTGACTCCTCCCCACCCCTCAGTTTCTAAGTAGGCCAGAAAGTGATATGAAAAAGGATAGGGAAAAGAAGAGGGAGGGCAAGAGAGCCAAGGGATAGCCAAAAGGAAAGGATATAAACTGAAAGAGGTAAAAGCCGAAGGAAGAGGACAGAACAGCCCTAGAGGTGTGGAACTTAGGGCCCCATCATCTGGGCATATGAGAATAGACAGAAAGGACAGGGAGCGAAGGAAGGGAGGGAGGGAGGGAGAAGACTCCCCAACAGGAGGACAGAGGCCAAGGAAAAGGAACACCCAGAGGGCTCCCTTCAAGAGAATACCCTCTCTAGGCAATAAAAAAGCCTACCTTCAGAAGGAGCATACTACTTCCAGGGAGGAGGTAGAGTTGAGAAAGCAGAAGGTTACTAGCGCAGGCCTCTTCCTCTAACTCAAGACCAAGAACTTGAGGGGTCTACTTCCCCCATTCCCAATACTATGGCATGAGGACTGCCATAGGAGATTTTGACCTATCTCCTTGTGGGGAAGGTCCAGAAGGACTACCCCATCCTTAACTGGGAAGGAGGAGGGAGAAGAAATGCAAATTACTGAACTTAGCTACCACTGAAGAGTGGTAAGGAAAGGAGGGGGGGTCACCAGAGCCCTCCAAGTTCACATCCTGGGTGAAGATCTCTCCACCCCCCAAGCAAGGGGTAGGGGAAGCCCTGACCTTAGCGGATCTATGGCTCACAGGGGAGATTCTCACCCCGGTCCCAGGAACAGAGCCCCAGGAAGCCCCCCCCCAACATAGGGTGGGATCCTTTCTAGAGGAAGAGAGCACCAGAGATACCAGGTGGAGATTCACCACACCCTAAGGGGAAGAGGCAGGGGAGTAGGAACAGCCCAGAGTCTGAGGCCCAAGAGGGGACGGTGGGAGTGAAGCAGTGATGAATGGTGAAGATACACAGAAAGATCAAGAATTATGATCGTGTGACAAGGCACAACCTCGCCACGGGATTCAGGTTCAGCTTTGCGGTGGTTAAGGAGTCTCAGGAAGACCAGTTTGTTAACATCAAACCAACCAGGTATATTTTTATTTCTTTAATATGGCTGGTAACACAGAAGTTTGGGCTTCTGACCTTTTCTTTTTAAGCCCCACCGGGGAAAACGAAACAAAAACAGAAATACAGAGGCCTAGCTCCGGGTGGGAGCGCTGTCTAAACAATCCCTGGCTCTAACTAGAAATCTCCTTTTCCAGAAGGCTAGACCTTCTGGAAGAACACAAACAGTAAAATGGAAAACTCACAATGAAAATAAATTTTTGTTTTTGGCTTAATTCAGGAGACCAATCTCCTGAGGGTTGCTTAAGGGATTCCTGATCTGGAACACATCCAGGCAGCTTGTCAGCCCTCTACCCCTGCAGCAACTGCCTGCTGGCTTTTCCGTCTTGTTTTTAAAGCTCTCCTGCCTGTACAGCTGCAGCCAATCAGCCGAATCAGCTGCAGCTGTACCCTGACTATCTTACTCAGGGAAACCCCCTCTCCTCCAGTACCTGAGTTTACCACAGCAGGTACATAATTTTCATATCTTATCTGTGTCAGTCTTCACCATTCATCACTGATAGGTGATTACCAAGCCCCCCGAAGGAGATCTGGTACCTCCCTGAGGGAGTGGCATCCCTCAGCCTCCCATGGGGGGAAAAAAACACAGGAGGAGGGGACCTACACAAGCGTAGTTAGGCCTGGGATTGGTCAGGGTGAGGCGGGGTCTCTCTCTGCCTGGAAGATGGAAGTCACTCCATAAGTTCCCGCCTCACTCTGTGGGAAAAACGTGGGTCCCCTGGAAAGAGGAGGTGATCACCCTACGCTGGGCCACGGGTGATAACCAGGAAAGGCGAAGCCATGCCGTCCGCCTAACGCAGATCACTGTCCCTGCTAGTCTGGATGCCACTTCACTGGCATCATAGGATGCCCATGCTTGGTGCCTTGCAAGCTGCAGGCCACGTGCGGAGAGGGCAATGGCTTGCCTGGTTGCCTCCGTATTAGGCATAGATGCCAGGATTTGTCCCAGCATGGACCATAAGTGCCTGTTATAGGCAGCATGATGGGCCTGATGTGCTGCAAGAGAAAAAGAGAGGTGTGCTGAAGAGAAGACTTTCCTCTCCCAGTGATCGAACTCTGCAGAGTCCACATCCGGGGGTCGGTCATGCCTTGGGCTTCTATGCCCGGAGGGAATGTCCAGGAGTGTTACGCCTGAAGAGGGTGAGGTAGGCCTCCTGGACATCCCTGAGGTGCGCAATACCTGCGCCGGCATTCCATTGGGGCTGGGAAGGGGACTGATGGATGCTGCCAGATGTGGTACAATGCCTCCCTAAAGGGGGAGGGCCAGGCGGGAACCACCAGGTGGTCCGCACTGCATTCGCTTAGAAAAGTGCACATTGCCTGCTCAGTATTTCGTCTTGCCAACCGTGAAATGTGGAGCTTGTTGACCAGCCTCGAAAGGAAATGCTGATAGGTGGTCTGGTCAACGTCTGAAGACAGGTGGATGGAAGGATCCTCCTCCTCCTTGGGTGAGGAAGACGAGGAGGCCATTGAGCCCAAGGAGTCAGAGCCCAGCTGCTGCAGGGGGAGACTGGTGAAATGCCTGCTCACCCATGGATCTGACATAAACTGGAAATTTAACAATTGTGGCTCTAAACTGCTGCCAGGTTAGAGGCCCCATAGAACCAGACCATCCCAGAAGAAGTGGTGGGGTAGGCAGAGGTAAAGGGGCTGAACGCCTCTGGGAAAGAGGATGCCCTCTGCCAGGGCTAAGGGACTGTACAGACGATCCAGCACCCCAGAAGGATCCACCAGTCGAAACAGTCACCGGCCGTTCAACCATCCTGACTGAGCCCTGAAGAATATTCCCCCTGTGAGGCGACCGGGGCCGCGTGGGTCCAGAAGGGCGGCCTCTAGCCTCATGCGATGAGATCCCCCAACCCCCAGGGAGGCTTCAGGGAAGAAGACAGGCCTGGTGCTGCGGCTTATTCCCGAACCCTTGCGGGCTGCTAGGGAAGGGTGCTGCTCCTGGCTTATCCCCACAACCCCTCAGACTCCTAGAGGGGCCTCTTCCTCAAGACCAGCCAAGGAGGCAGCTGATGAGGGAGCCTCTGCCTCAGCCCCAGATGTCTGAGCATCCACAGAAGTGGGTCCAACCTGGACACCCAGGACGGAGGACTCATCTCTCCCAAGTTCGGAGGCCCAACCGGCTCCGGCAAGCTTCCCGGTGTCGCCCTGGCACTGGAAGGCTTCTTGGCGTTGCAAGCAGCTCTGATGCCGGCGCCAGCTGGAACCACCAGTTCTAAAGGAGGGAAAGGTTATTCAGGCACAGGAGTACTGGATGAGGGAGAGTCCTGATACTCCGAAGAGTTGGGAAGCCAGTCTGGACCCACCTCCGAATCATCCTCCTCCAAAGAGAAGTGGATCCAGAGGACCTCCAGAGATGCCACCCCAGGGCCCTCCTACTGCCGGCACCATGAGCCAGCCCAGCACCGCCCACGGCACATCCCCAATCATTGGTGCCATGAACGGCTCCGGGATGGCGCTGAGGAAACCACTGGGCCAGGCCTGGCAGACACAGGCTGCGACACTGGGGGAGCCTTCACCCTGAAGAGGTGATTAGAACGCAGCCTCCGCCCGACCCCAGAAGAGTTGGACCATTCCCGCACCATAAGAGGATCCTCTGCCATGGTGAGGCTAGAAGAAGCAGAAGCCCCCTCCTCCGCGGTCCATATAGAACTGGGAGGGGACCCAGAGGAAGGGTCAAGGGACCTGCATCTGGCATCCTTAGTGCACGACTGTCCTCCAAAAGTCAGCGGTGTACAGCCGACTTTAAATGCACAGCTTTCCAAAACTCTGTGGTCCTTGGAGAAACAGGGGTTGCAATGGTCCATGTCATGGTTGGGGCCCAGACAGGTCAGGCAATGATTATGTCGGTCCAAGATGGAATACTGGCAGACACAGGGAAACGGCCGCATAGGGGGCCAGCCCGCCTTAGATTTCTTTTTGTCCCTTGGACGAAACATGATCAGACAGACACTTAAATAAAACACAGTCAAAGGTCTCGGCACCGAAAATAAGGAAAGGTCTTACTGATTCTTGAAGAAAAGTGGCGCCGAGAACGCTGACAGCTCTGGAGAACTAGGTCGGAATGGACTAGGCCACAATATCGTTGTTCAAAAATGCTCTCTCATGAGGTCATGCTCACTCGATGGTGGGAGAAGCAGAACTGGGATGAGGGAGAAGTCAATGCCATTTACTGGCCATCCCTCAAGTGCCATGTAGTATGTCGGCCTCGAGGGCAGCGCCGATCTGATGCTGGATACACACACACACACACACACACAAAAAAAATGCTTGCGGGGTCCTGTTCCTCCTGCCAGAACCCCACCAGTGATGAATGGTGAAGATTGACACATATAAGAGTTATAAATACCTAATTTGGAGGTTTAAAAGCATTTGAGTTTAAGGTTTTTGTTTCACAGAGCAGTGCTAACATTTTGTTTAAGTGCACCACCACTAGACAACCACATGCAATGTCGTCAGGCCCATACCATTTCCATGGCTGTGTGCTCAGTGAAGCTCTGGGGGCTTCCTGGTTAGAAACTAACGGTATATACAGCACAGGTACTAGTGGGGAGAGGATAGTGCCCCCAGCATGAGGGCTAAAACAAACAACTGTATTGTGCACTGTGGTGTGGAGGCAGTCACAGGTTGAGGACTGCCCTGAAAGGGCAGTTAATCGAAGCCCAGAAATATCTTTATATCTGGCTGTGCCTAACAGGGCACTGAAGAATCTCTGGGTGTTACAGTGAACTGGGCCTAGGAGGGTACCGAGGACTAGCCACCAGATACTATACTGTACTACCTCATTGATGCTAACCACCATTTTTCTCTTATTTAGGACCTGAATCCTGACTGTAAATAAAACCTTTGTTCTTTAGTTTGAATCATTTGTCTGAGTCAATTTAAGATAAAATACAAGTGTATGCTTTATGGGGACTTTCACTGCAGTGTTTTGGTTCATGGGTGAGGTGAACTAGGGGGGAGGTGAATAGGTACTTCTTCTCAGGGGACTGTGCCATACTTACACCAGTCCTACTTTAAACTTTCTCCGAGTGGAGGCACCATGCTACTTTCTAGCATGACCTTGGATATGAACCATCTCACTGACAAAGGCGATAAACGGACCCAGGACCTCAACCTTGTCAAGTCTACAAGGCAGGGGAAGCCCCGAAACATCTAAGATGACCTGGTAGCACTGTAAGGCTAAAGTGCCTTCACACATGAGGCGCCCCAAGTGGCAACCCCCTAGTGGAGGGCCCCTTACACAAGCATTTCTGCAAATAAAAACAAGTGATTGAAAACTAGGCCAAAGCTGTGCCATCAGTTAAAATGCTTTGATGCCCCATTGATTCTGCTATTCGCCCTACTGAGAGGGATGAATGAGGGTCTTAACACAATGAGGTTGAATACAGGGGTGCGAACAAAGCATACCAGGAAAAGGCTGTTTGTATTTTTTTTAATTGGGGGAGGGATTGCAGGTGTATGCAAACTTAACTGTTGACTCCCTGTGGCATCAACACCATGAATGTATGCTTAAAGGAGACAGATATGAGCAGGTACCCTCCTTTAAGGTAGAGGATATGTGGAATGGTTGTTCCTAGCAGGGTTGTATGGAAAGGCTTCTCCTAGCAATGAGCAAATGACTTAGCAACAGGTGCCCAGGGATGAGGCTCCTCACCTTTCCAAGGGGATAAACAAGCAGGAACTTTGCCTGGGGCAGTGTGTTGTACAGGCACAGGTTAGGAAGCATAGGCAAACCAGGAGAAGTTATACAATTCGCAAGTAGTGTTTTATTATTATCAATAACAATGAAATAAAAAATAAAGATGCATAGGATAGCTCTTCACAAAGGCAGTACCAACAAAAACCCTTCCTCTGAGACTCTCTCTAAAATCTCAATCTCTATCTGTCTTCAGACAAAACATTGCTCTCCTTTTTATAAGATGTCTTCTCCTGGCAACTACATTTTGTAAAATGCAACAAGACATTTTTCAGTGACCTTCCCCTGACCAGCCTAAAGAGTACATTAGTCTTAGCAGATACAGCCTATTAAGGCATCCTGTCCTAGGGCTGATTTCCTGCTGACACTTCTGTTAACAAGCTTGTGAAAGGTCAAAAGGTTTCCCATGGTAAACCCCCCTGTGTTCCAAACTTCTAACTTCTCTAACAAACCCAAGCAGGTGTTCCAAACTGTTAAGTTCTCTAACAAACCCAAGTAGCTGTCTTCATTCATTTCAATAATATAATTATGACCATTTGCAAACTAGGGATCCCAGTTTCACATAAAGATTCACATATGTTTTTTTAACCACAGAAAAGCAAGGGGAGAAAGAAAGAATAGAAGCAGCAAGTGAAGGACGAGAGATATCGGGATATTGTGGGACCATCAACGTGGCCTGTTTCTAGATGCCACAAGAAAAATTTGATTGCATAATCAGACAGACAAGACAGACAAGCGGCAGAATGGGAGAGGACAAAAACAGATACTTGCTTTTAACTCACTCTGCATAACAAATGGGACAGGGTCTTAACCCAACCCTGTCACACACACACCCCCCTCTTTAAGACAGAACCCTTTTTTTTGTTGTTTGTTTTTTTAGTTTCCAAAATTAAAAATTACATACTCACCATAATTCTTTTTTTTTTAATAGCTCTTTTTCTCACTCCTGCTGCCTGGGCATCCTTCGGAAGTACCCACGGGGCTGTGCCTCTCACTCCCTGTCTGAGCCTTTGCATTCCCAGGACATTCCCCCCAGACGACTTGGTAGGCACAGCCCCTTGGATCACCCCCCCCCCGGGGCAGGTCTGCCCTCCCTTGGCAGCCGGTACCAGGATTAGAGGGACCTACCTTGTTGTCGGGTCGGCCGTGGGGATTTCTAGGCACACAGGGCCAACGTTGGGATGTGGGCACGCTGCATGGGTCCTCGTCATCTCACCAGGTAGCTGGAGGGTTTTTCTAGTGCTTGTTACACCCTCAATCCCCCTGCCCTGCGAGCTTGGACGTGCAATGGTGTCAGATTGCCTACCACAGCTGTTGTCCCACTAGGCATTGCCCCTAGCATGCGTGCAGCGTCTCCACCGGGGCCACCAGTGCAAGCCTGAATCTCCACCCCAGAGAGAGGAGAGGAGAGCTGTCCTCTGGATGCTCGATCCTCTCTCTCTCTCTCTCTCCCCCACCGACCCCCGGTGGCCCAGGCTCGTTCCCGAACCCGGGTCGCCAGCATGGCGCGAGGTGTGGTGTCCAGCGCCTCAACTCTCAGTGCCACTGGGCCAGCTACTCACCAAAATTCTTGATCTTCTAGGAATATCTTCACCATTGATTCACATAATTGATCTGTGCTGGAGGCACTAGGACCCTGCAGGAGCCAGAACTTTTCAGGAAGGCTGGCACCGAGGCAAGCTGTGCGTATGCACGACAATGCAAGAATGGCTCCTCGCACCAGGCTTACCTAAGCACCAGCCCTCAGTCACTTCAGTACCTTTTTTACTGAGGAGGTACAACATAACCTAACTAGTACTTATGCACTAAACCTAAGCGCAGAAGGAAGCTCTGGTGACCTGTGTAAGAAAAGGTCAACAAAACAGTAATGCAGTGTCTTTATAGTCCAAGCCAGAACAAGGGTAGAAGACCAATAAACATACTGGAGTGAGTCTGGGGGATGGCGGGTGGGCATGTGAATCAATGGTGAAGATACTCCTAGAAGATCAAGAATTACAGTGAATACGTAATTTTTATATCTTCCAGGAAAGAATCTTCACCATCGATTCACACTAATGGGTCAGAGTGCTCAGACAAAAATTTCTGGGCTAGAGTGGTAGGAGCAAAGGGGCTCGCTCAGAACTGAAGTGCATACAAGATAGTTCTGCCAGAGACAGCATACTGCCTGACAGGGACATCCAGGGCATAGTATGTAACAAAAATGTGCACCATGGTCCAAGTTACAGCTCTGCAATATATCACCGATAAGCACAGAACAAATCTCTGCCAGGGACATGACAACTGCCTAGTGGAGTGGGCACATACCTGACATTTCAGCATGACCCGAGCCATAGCACAGCAGTGGTGCAGACAGCTCATAATCCAGGTAGAAATGCACTTAATTGTAACAGGTTGTGCCATTCAACTGAGAGTGAGGAGACCAAAAAGCTGTTTGGATTGCCTGTAATCCTTGGTTCTGTCCTGGTAAAATGTGAGAACCCTCAGAATATCCAAAAATGGAGAGTGCACTTTCCTGTATTCAGGAAGCTGGCAAGGTAGGTAGGTAGGCAGCACAGTGGCTGATTCAGATGAAACTACAATGCCACTTTAGGAAGGAACTTAAAATGTGTGCAGAGCATTACCTTGTCCCTGTGGGAAACAGTATATGGGGGATCTGAGACAAAGGCATGGATTTCAGACATTCTGAGAGCAGCAGGAATGGCCACTAGAAAGCTGCTTTCCAAGTAAAAACTTCAGCTCACATGTTGCAAGAGGCTCAAAAGGCTTCCAGGTGATCATATACAACACAAGAATGATATCCCAGACAGCTGCCAGCTTCTGGATAGGTGGCCTTGTGTGTAAAATGCCCTTAAGGAACCTCTTAAAAAGAGGCAGCTGAGTCAGGTAGAGGGTACCAATGGGATCATGGTATGCAGATATAACAAACAAGTGAACTTTGACAGTGGAATACTGCAAACCAACATCAGAAAATTCCAGCAAGTACTCCAGAATCTTGTCAGGTGGGCACCGAAAGGGGTCCATGCGGGTTTTAGAGCACCAGATGGAAAACCTTTTCCATTTGGGTGTGTAAGTCTTCCTCGTGGAAGGTTAAGGGCAGCAAAAAGTATTTCAGGAAGGTTAAGGGCAGCAAAAAGTATTTCAGAGACCTTCTGAGATGCCTTATTCCTATACACTTTATTTATTTATTTATTTACGAGTTTTACCAGGAAGGCATACTGAGCAACATGCTCGATTCCAGATGCGACCTGGGGGCCGAGACCCGATTTACAAACATATCACTTTACAAGAAAGTTTTTCATACATAGTAAAAAATGGAACAACAAGCATTGTATTTCCACATTTAGTGAAAAGGTTACAGACAGAGGTAATACATACATAGTGTAGAGAAAATTGGAGGGTGGTCAACTTGGGACCAATTATTTACACCATTAGTGCAGGGTAGAATTAATTGAAACAGGAGCAGCTGGAGGAGAAACTTCCATCTCTTCAGGAGCCAGGCCTGAAGGTGAAGGGAGTGCAGGTTGGGATAGACTAGAAGACCTTGATTTAATATGTCCAACCTGAGTGGAAGAATCTTTGGTCTGCTGGCTAATAGCATGTTCAAGAGAGGAAACCATATCCATTGAGGCCAGCAAGGTGTGATCAGAGTGATCTTGCCCTCGTGCGCCACCAACTTGAGCAACACCCTCTGCACTGGGGGACTGGAGAGAATGCATACAGAAAAAGACTTTGCCATAGCAGTTTAAATGCATCCTGACATAAAATGCCATATCCTGGCTTTCTGGAGCAGAATCGACGCAGTTCGGCATTCAGTGGGCATGCAAAAAAGTCCACTTCTGGGGTGCCCCACTCATTGAATAGTGATCTCACAAAGTCATTCGTGAGGATGGGCCCCTGTTCAGCCAAGCTCATGTGCCAGTGTGTTCTAGACCCTTGGTAGAAAAACGGCCCACAGTAGGATCATCTGCTTCAGGCCCCCTTTCTACACTCTCATAGCTTTTCTGCAGACAAGGTAAGCTTCGTTGTTTGTTCATGTAAAATATCACAGACTGTCGTCTGTCTGGAAGAGGACTGTTTTGTGACTGAAAAGATCCACTGTGGCTCACAGATCATACAAAAACTGATCACATCTCCAACACACTGATGTGAAGATGAGTCTCTGACACGTTCCAGACACCTTGTGTTTGGAGCACTGACAGGGGCTACTCACCCCAACAGGAAGGCATCCGTAGTGAGAGTCACCCAAGGCTCTGGTTGGGAGAAAGGAAACCCTAGAAGAGATTGCCCTCCACTGACCACCATGCGAGTGATCAAACCAGGGGCTTGATCACCTACTATCAGACCCAGCATATGTTGCATGGAGTGGGTTGAAACAGATTTGCACTCCATAATATAGCATGCTATCTGCAAGATCACCTGCATTCTGCCCTCTGAAGGGAAGGCCGGGCCTTGATTACATCCAAAAGAGCTCTGATGAATAGCAGCTACAGTGAGGGTCAGAGCTGAAACTTCTAGATTCAGCAAAACTCCAATGGAGGGAAGGAAATCAGAGGCCGTGGCCACTGCTTATTCTGTTTAGTGGCAGGATGAACTGGCTATCAGCCAACTGTCCAGGTAAAGGTAAATCTAGAGTCCTAATTTTCTCAGGTGGGCTGCAAGTAGTGCAAGGCTCCATGGAAAGACTTGGGGCTACGATAAGCGTGTAAAGGGCAGGACCTTGAATCCTGCATATCCAGGGAGTCAACCAGTCCTGGATGAAATAACTAGAACTGGAGACTGCTTGGACTAAATTCTGTATATGGCAGTCAGCAGAATCTTTTTTTTTTTTTTAATCTGTGCTAGGGACTAAGCAAGCTCCAAAGGGAATAAACATAAAGGAAGAAATACCCTTGGAGCAGCACACCACAAGAAGCATGCCCTGAGGCACAGCAGCAGAGCCTGGGTCAGAAGAGTCCAGGCTAAGAAAATATCACTGCACTCAAAAAAGATGAGGTCGGTTTCAGATGCATCCTCCTTTATATCCTCGCTGGAGGGAGGGGCCTCTAAGCTGAGAATCTCCTGCACTGACCAGGTGCCAGACAGGGCACCAGACATGGCTACAGACACGGCACCAGACATGGCACTGGGCACAGTGCCAAAGATGGCACTAGAGACAGCACCGGACATGGCACCGTACATGGTGCCAGGATCATACTGGACCTGACATCAGACACATGGTGCCAACATAATGTCAGATATGGCACTGGGGCCAGTACTGCAAGGGGGTGGTGCCGGGAAGGAACTGAATCCAGTGCCAGGAAATCCCTGGCACCAGGAACATCCAGTGTCAACCCTGCCTTGACATAGTTAATGACCCGGCACTGGAGCCAACACTGGAACTGGCACCAGGCCAGGCCCCAAAGGCTAAAGAGGGGTGAATATGATACCAGGAGAGCCGAGTGATCTGGCAATGGCATGATGTCAATATGACGCCGACATGGTGTCAACCTGGCACCTGGACCAGCACTAGAAGTGGCGCCCGGTCAGGCCTGGAAAGGCTGAAACCCAGCACTGATGCGAGAACCAGATCCAGCACTAATGACACAGCCAGCAGTGAAGTGACCTGCAATGGTACCTGGCTGGTCCCACCAAGTGACACAAGGTAGGGGTGTGGCCAGTGGGACAGGAGTCAGCGGCACAGTCACTGGCAAGGAAAGAAGGCTGCTGCCGGAGACAAATGCTCTATCTGGCTTGAAGGCCCTGCCTGGGAGTCCAGTGCCAGCAACCCCAATGGGCAAGGGACTGGATCTGCAAGCAGGGACACCCAAGCCTGATGCTGCACCCACTGCTCCAAAGAGCTGCCAGCAGAGGAATTGCCCACTGGGGTCCCCACTTAAGGATAGAGGGGGACTCTGTGCCAGAGACCTCAGTATCCTAGTACCAGAGGCCCCTGGTGATGCAAATGGTATGGATGAGGACCACGGCCCCAGGAGACCAAGAGTCTTGTGGTAGACCTCCCAGAGGGTGACCTTGAGTGGTGCCGTTTCTTCACCTTCTGAAGGCATGAGGAAGAACTCGAGGCCAAGTGTCACCAAGAACCCAACTGGAATCGGGAATGGGCCCACCCTTTTGTGCTTTGGAGGACTGTCCTTTCTCCCAAGCACAGGAGTGCCTATGGTCAGAACCCTTCCCAAATGGGAAAGTGGACACGACAGAGCCCCGCTGCTGAAGCAGCCTGTCTGAAAGGCTCCCTAACATCATTATACACAGCCACTGAATGCAGACTCAGTAGGGCTGAGAGAAACCTGACAGAAATGTTAACATAAAATGATTAAACAAACACAAGAATAATAAACTCTAGCTTTAAAAACTAAAACTGAGAAGAACTGAATGCAGCTGTCATACAGACATAAAGTTCAGATTCCCAGTGGACAAGTGACGTCGTCACACTGAGGTGCACTCAACGGCAGGAAAAAAGGAACTGAGGTGACTACGGGCTGGTGCTGAGGTCAGCCTGGTGCTGTGAGCCACTTGCGGTGCCATACATGTGCACAGCTTGCCTCGGCACCAGGCCTCGTGTAAAGTCTTGGCTCCCGTGGGGTCCTTGTGCCTCCAGAACAGACCCATTAGTGTGAATGAATGGTGAAGATTCATTCCTAGAAGATCCTTTTATTTCTCTTTTATCATTACCTTATAACATTTACAGTTCTTTATATATGCAGTGTCCCTTTTTCATAACACCTTTTACAGCAAACATTTCAGTTAAGCAAATATTTTTTTCAATCTTCTGAATTCTCAATTCCTGAACCATATCTTGACAGAAAATCAGTATTAACATTCTCTTTTTCCAGATTTGTGCATCACTTTGAATTTAAATGGCTGTAGTGCCAGGTACCACCTTGTAATTCTGGGATTTTTATCCTTAATTTGATTAAGCCAACAGAGAGGATTGTGATCTGTTTTAAGTACAAAGTCATCTCCCAGCAGATAAAACTTAAGAGTCTCCATTGCCTATTTCACAGCAAGGTTTTCTTTTTCAATGCTGGAGTACTTTTTTCTTTCTGTCATGCAATTTCCTACTGATATACAGAATGGGATATTCCTTCTCATCTATATTCTGACTAGGATTGCACCTAGGCCTACCTCTGATGTATCTGCCTGTAACAGAAATTGTTTCTAAAAGTCTGGACTTCTTAAAACACAGGCTGAACATAATGTAGTCTTGATGGCCCAAAAAGATTTATCACACTCTAAGGACCATTTCACATTATTTGGGTACGATTTTTGCGTGAGTTCAGTGAAGGGAGTAGCTAACTGGGCAAAGTTGGGAACATACCTCATGTAATAACCAGCTAGACCTAAATATTACCTGACATGTTTCTTTATTTTAGGGACATGATTGCTAGTGACAGCTTTTACAGCTTCTGTCTTTAAAATCTCTGGCTTTACTTCTCCATTTCCCAAAATATAACCCAAATATCTGGTGTCCTGCATACCTAATGCACACTTGATAGGACTAATGGTCAGACCTGCATTTCTGATAGACTGGATAACTGCTCATAGGTGTTCTAGGTGGCTTTTCCAGTCTGGACTGTACACCACGACATCATCCAGGGAAACAGCACAGTAACCAGTGTGAGGGGCTAGCATTACGTCCATGTAGCAGGTGTGCCATGCAAACCCAACAGCATGGTGGTAAACTGTTAGAATCCAGTTAGAATGGAAAATGCAGTTTTGTCTCTGGATTCTTTAGCTAGGAGAATTTGCCAGTGACCCTTGGTGAGATCGAGGTACTAATGTACTTGGTACTTCCCAATCTGTCCGCCAAATCATCTATCCTGGGAATATAAGAGAGGTGATGTTGAGCTGGTGGAGAGAATACAGAGGAGAGTGACAAAGAGAATCAAGGGGACGGAGGGTATGAACAGAGACTTCATAATTTAAAACTATATCTCTTGGAGTACCGTAGATTGCGGGAAGATATGTGTTTGATTTATAGGGCATTGACTGATGCAAATTTATGGGATCTCTTGGGCCTGGTTAAAAGGGACCAAACAAATGATACTAGGGCCCACTGTTATCAATTGCTTAAAGATAGATATAATACGAACAGAAGGAAATACTGGCTAAATAACAAGGTGACGGAAGTTTGGAACATGCTACCAGGACAGATCGTGGAGAGTAGTACAATGCAAATATTTAAAACACCGTTAGATAAATATCTCTCAAATAAAAACATTACTGGGTATAAGTAAAACGTTGCTCGTGAGCTCACGGACTAATTGTCTTCATGCTCTGTATAATCTACGTAATCTATGTAAACAACATTTGCAAATACAAGTAAATTGGTACACAATGGAGGACAACGAAACACACTTATAGGGAGGCTACACCAGTGGATACACTGGTATATCTACAAATTTACAAACAATAATGCAGATGGAAGGGAAAATGAACTATACAGTAGGAACTAGGCTGCAAGGTGACAGGTAACAACACATGGTGGTTTTGCAAGTTGATATGGTAATGGAGACACAAAGGGTAGCAGGCAGGATGGAGGTCCTTTGTCAGGAATACATAGTGGATTAGGAGGAGGCAGGATCAATGTCCTTTGTCAGATGTGAATAGCAAGTAAGGAGGAGGTCAGAACAAGACAGCTGGAGGAGAGTAAGTAGGACAGAGTCCGTTGTCGGGGGATTAATGGCAATTACATGTGCGGGAGGAGAGGAGGTGGGACCGGAGCAAGGATTTTAAACGACCAAGCTTGGTTTCGAGTGTTATGTATGGGGGGAGGGAGCTGAACCATGAAGGGGCTCTGTAGTGGAAAGAGCATTGGCCAGAAGAGGTTTTGAGCCACAGGACTAGGAGGGTAGGTTTGAGCGAGCTCCAGGTGGCCTTGGAGGTAGATGCAGGGGAGAGGCTGGGGACAGTAAGGCCTGCTAAAAATTTTCCTGGCTAGAAGGCAGGTTTGGTACTTTAGCCTGTCTTTGAAATCTAGCCAGCAGGTTTGGTTGTAGAGGGTGCAGGTGTGAGTAGATAATGGGCTCCAAGGGCAAAGCGACAGGCCTTGTTCAGGGCAGTTTTTACTCTCAGCACAGCGATATTATCAGCAGCCCCGTAGATCAGGATGCCATAGTCAATTATAGATAGTACCGAGGAGGAGATAGCAAGCTGGAGTGCTTCAGGGGGGAGACAGTTCCGATGATGGTATAGTTGGCCAATACGGGAGTTGACAGATGTACAGAGAAGGTGAATATGGTCATGGAAAGTGCGGGCAGGGTCGAAAGTGACACCAAGGTACTTGAAAGTGTTCACCTTTTCCAGGGGAATTAAGGGGGAGGTGCTGATGTGAAGGGGGCAGTGCTTGAGTCTGTTTTGGTGGTGAGCAAAGAGTATAACTTTGGACTTTTTTTGGTTCAGCACAAGTTTGTATTTGGAGAACCAGGACTCCGCCTCGGTGAAGGCATTCTGGAGGGAGCTTTCTAAGGTGGCATGGTTGGGGTGAGAGTTAAAAAGGACGGCATCATCCACATAGAGGAGGATATTACCAGAGCATGCCTTAGGTAGGGAGTTTAAATAAAGGCTGAAAAGGAGGGGCCCATAGATGGTCCCTTGGGGGACTCCAGAGAGTACAGGGAGAGGCTTGGAGAGGGTATGACAAATTTAAACCTTCTGCAAGCAGTCCAATAGGAAGTCGTCGAACCAGACTGTGGCTTCTTGGGCCAGACCAAGGTGGGAGAGGGTAGAAAGGAGGAGGATGTGACTGATGGTGTCAAAAGACTTTTTATTAAATCTAGGAAGACCGCACCAGCCAGCCTCCGGTTGTCCATGGCAGAGTGGATGTAGTTGGAGAATTCTAAGAGGGCAGTGGTGGTGCTGTGGCCTTGTCTGAAGCCATGTTGTTCAGCTGACAGGAGATCATATTTAGTGAGGTACTCGATGAGTTGGTCCGTGGCTATGCGTTCAAGGTAATTAGAGAGTGGTGGAAGAATGGGTATTGGGAAGTAGTTGCAGGGCGAAAGGTGGTCACCAGATTTGAGGACTGGGGTAATGATGGCCATCTACCAGGTGGTGAGGAATTTGCCAAGGCAGAGTGAGAAGTTTAGGTGGGAGATGGAGGCAAGGACCTTGTCCAAAGCCAGGCCAAGTATCCGGAGGTCAAGAGAGTTGCTGCTATGTCGAGTGCCACTCAGGGCTTTGATTAGGTAGGACTTGGTCTCCATAGGGGTGAGGACACGGAAGCAAAAGGGGGGCAATGTTGGGGGTGGGGGTATTGAAGAAGTCAGGGAGAGAATAGAGGAGAGGTCAGAGAAGGCGGTATTAAGAGTGTCTGCAACAAGCTGAGTGTCACTTATGATGGACCCATTTACATACAGTTGAGCCGGGGGGTAGTTTTCCCGCTAAGGGATTTCATGTTTTCCCAGAATTTACGTCTGGAGCCCCAGGAAGCGGTTAGAGTGGTTTTATAGTGTTCAGTTTTAGCTTTGCAGATTGCCCAGGTAAACCTGTTACGTGCAGCCTGGTAGTGTTGCCTGTCAGTTAGGCTGCCGGAATCAAGGGCTTTTTTCCATAAATCATCACAGCGTCGCATTAGGTCAAGGAGGGGGAGGTAATCCAGGGGGTGTCATGCCCTTTGATGATCCTCTTGGTGAGGGGGGCAAATCTATTACACGCCTCACTAAAGGTATTAATGAAGTAGCTGAGGGTGGTGTCAATGTCCTGAGAGTGGTATAGAGGGGACCAGTTGCATCTGGCAAGATAAACTTTTAGGTGTTTTAGCATAACCGGCCTGAGCAGTCTTGTAATGACACTTTGAGGTGGTGGTTTCTTAACCAGACAGGACCAAGTGCAGAGAATAGGTGAGTAGCTTGTGTGTGCGTTGAGGAGAACGGTGACATTGGTGATTTTGTAGGGGCGGTTGGACATGACTAAGTCAAGTAGAGTGGCAGTCCCTGTTTTGTGGTTAAGGCGTGTGGGGCATGTAACTAGCTGGGTGATGTCAAGAGCTGCTAATGCATCTTTGTAGTTAAATGCAGAGGGGGAGAGCCAGTTAGTGTTTAGGTCACCCAATGTAATTAGCTCGGTGTAGGTGGGAAGCTGAGCGAGGTAGTTAGTAAGAGATTGGAAAGCAGGCTTTTGCCCTCATGGGTGTATATAAACTGCAGTGAGTATCAAGGTGGCTCGGGGGGTCAAGGGAGATATTAAGGGATAGGGCTTGAGCACCACTTTCCAGATGGGGGAGTGCCTGGGCTTGGAAGGTGTCCTCTAGGTAGATAGCACAGCCACCCCCGCGCTTCCCAATTCTATCATTGCAATGGCGCATGTAGCCAGGGATTGATAAGGAGGAGTCAGGGGTGGATTTGGATAGCCAGGTTTCCACAAGGGCAAGGATGTTGGGCTGATATTGGGCTATCCAGACCTGGAGGTCACTGAATTTTTTAGGAAGACTGCAGATATTGATTAAAGCAATGCACAGACCTTGGGCAGGGGAGTGTGATCGGAGGGGCGGGGACCAGAGTTGGAGTGGATGTTCTCGATATAAGGAGGAGCAGGAGGAAAGTTCTGAAAACAGCCGCGTAAGGTTTTGTTTCCGTGGCAGATAAGGTGGCCTGAATTTCCAGGTGCCTGGGGGGTGGGTAGGGATGGGTAGGAGAGTAGATTAGGGAGTGCGAGGATGAGAGACAGCCAAGTGGAGGTGCCATGAGGGGGAAATGGGTCCTGGAGTGTGAGGGTAGAGGGTGTGGTGGGGGGCGGCATGCGAGTGTAGAGTGGAGGTGATTGTGTAGTGGAGGGTGGGGGTAGTGTGGAGGATTGGCATGGGAGGGTGCATGATGAAGGAGCAAAACAAGGAGGAGGGAGCCTGGGGCAAGTAGGGTGGGGAAGGGGGCCATAGTAGGTTAGAGGGGTCGGGGAGAGACAAGGGGTGTCAATGAACACAAATTGGTAGGGCAGCCAGGACAGCGCAGTGGTAGGGTGTTGGACTACCTAGCATAGGGCACAAGGTTAGACCCAGGTGGGGAGAGAGAGAGAAGGAATGACAGGAATGTGGGGAAAGGTGGAGGGAAAGCAGGGGGAGAGATGAGAGAGGGTCATAGAAGAAAGGGGAGAAGAGGCTGAAAGGTAGGTGAAATACTGCCTCCTTTCCCTACCTATTGGATAAGCTGCAGATCCTAGTTAACCAACAGCCTACTTCTTCCTACCCCCCCACCAGAATTGCCTTATGTCTGTCCCATGCATTTTTGAATTCCCCCACTGTTTCTGACCTCACAACCTCCTCAGGAAGGCCGTTCCATGTGTCTACAACCCTCTCCATGAAAAAATACTTCCTCAGGTTGCCCTTGAGCCATCCCCTCTATCTTCAAATTGTGCCCCCTTGTTCTTGCACATCTGTTTTTCTGAAAGATGCTACCCTTCTGGACTTTGTTGATTCCCTTGAGGTACTTGAAAATTTCTATCATGTCCCCCCCTCCCTCCTTTCCTCGAGGGTATACATAGTAAGCTCCTTTAGTCTCTCTTCACATGGCTTCTGGTGCAGACCCTGCACCATTTTAATTGCCCTCCTGTGGACTGCCTCCATCCTATCTATGTCCTTGCAGAGATGGGGTCTCCAGAACTGCACGCAGTACTCCAGATGGGGTCTCACCAACTGTCTGTACAAAGAGATAGCAACTTCCTGTTTTCTACTGGTGATGCCTCTTCCTACACATCCCAGTATCCCCCCAGCCCCCCTTACTGCCTTTTCACATTGCTTGCTTACCTTTAGGTCATCTAATATGACTACCCCCAGGTCCCTTTCCATTTTTGTTGTTGTTAGTACCCCCCAATTGTGTACTCTTCCCTGGTTTTTGTTTCCCAGGTGCATTACTTTGCACTTCTTTGCATTGAATCTAAGCTGCCATACACTTGACCATTCCTCCAACCTTGTCAAGTCCCTTCTCATCCTTTCCACCCCACCCTGTGCATCAACTCTGTTGCAGATCTTTGTGCCATCCACAAAGAGGCATACTTTTCCTTCCAGTCCCTCTGCAATGTCACTTGCAAAGACATTAAAAAGGACCGGACCCAGTATTGAACCCTGCGGTACCCCACTAGTAACCCCCTTTCTTCAGAGTGGACTCCATTTACTAATACCCTCTGTGTCCTGCTGTCCACCCAATTTTTTGCCCAGGTTACCTCCCTGGGACCCACTCCCAGGCTGCTTAATTTGTTTATTAATCTTTTGTGTGCGACTGTGCCAAATGCCTTGCTAAAGTCTAGGTAGGCCATGTCCACAGCCCCTCCCTGGTCTACTACTTTGATCACCCAGTCAAAGAAATCTATTAGATTCATCTGGCATGACCTTCCCACTGTGAATCCATGCTGCCTTGGGTCCTGTGCCCCGCTGGCCTCTAGGTACTCAACAATTCTTTCTTTCAAAAGTGATTCAATCATTTTCCCCACCACTGAGGTCAAACTAACAGGTTTGTAGTTTCCTGCCTCTGTCTTGCTCCCTCTTTTGTGAAGGGGAATCACATCCATCCTCCTCCAGTCCTCAGATACCACACCATCCTCCCATGATTTGTTAAAAACGGTAGTCAGTGGTGCCACTAGTTCTCTCCTTAGTTCTTTTAGAATTCTGGGGTAAATCCCATCAGGGCCCATTGCTTTGTCCACCTTCAGTTTTAGGAGTTCTTTCAGAACCCTTTCTTCTATGAATGGACTAGTACCAAGCCCCCTATCAAGACTGCTTCTATTGACTACATTAGGTATCTCCCTCTCCTCTTCTTTTATGAATACTGAACAGAAGTATTCATTCAGTATCCCTGCTTTTTCACTGTCACCCTATGCCCACCCACCCTCCCCTTATTAAGCTTCATTATCCCTCCCTTGGTCTTTCTTTTGCTCACTAATGTATCTATAAAAGGGTTTATCCCACTTTTTAACCGAGTTGGCTATATTTTGATTTGGGCCTTGCTATTCTGACTGCCTTTCTGCTTCCTTCTGCTTTAACTGGTACCATTTATAATAAAAGATGAATATATCCAATATCCCTGGTGGTCTAGCGGTCCCCCCTCCCCACTGCGCCCACTGGGCCCCACCGCCCGCTCCCCCCAGTCCGGCGGTAGGGCAGCAGCACCCACCCATACACCGCCCAGCTCCGCCCGCTCCTGACACGCCGGTGGGCTGTACGCCCATTGGTCCACAATGTGAGCTAATGGGCGTGCAGCCCGCACTGCATTGACACAGTCCAGATATGTAAATGGGGCGGGGAGGGGGCGGTACCGCTAGACTACCAGGGATACTGGACATTTTTATTTTTTTTATTACAAATGCCTGCGATCAGGCAGACAGCGATCCACTGGACCACCAGGGATATTGGACAGAAGTCTTTTTTTTTTAACAAATGTCCGCAATCGGGTATACAGCAGTCCACTGGACCACCAGTGATATTGGACATATTCATCTTTTTATTACAAATGCCCGCGATCGGGCATACAGCGGTCCACTGGACCACCAGGGATATAGGACATATTCATCTTTTTATTACAAATGCCTGTGATCGGGCAGACAGCGGTCCACTGGACCACCAGGGATACTGGACAGAAGTCTTCTTTTTTTTTTTTTCAAATGCCCACGATTAGGCATGGGGGGGGCGCCGCCAGGTGCAGCCGGAGCTCGGGTGGCCACCCACAGGTGGCAGCTGCCGTGTTGTGCCCTGCAATGCAGCAGCTCACCTGTGGGTGGCCATCCGTTGTTTCTTTTTTTGGGATCAACTTTGTGCTGGCGCAGGTAGGTTTGGCGATGCATGGCTCTGCACATCCGGGCTGAATATCGGGCTATGCAGGGCATGCGCCGTGCGCCCCTGCGCCTGCATACGTGCCTGATGCGGCTCCGAGCGCTTGGGATTGTGCTGCGCACTTTTCCCGTTTGAATATCGTGCGGGGTGCATCAGTGGATTGCGTGATGGTAACACTGTGCGCCATGTGCAACCCTTTTGAATATCCGCCCTTTGTATTCACTGTGTTTCTATGCAGCTGTTGGTGAAAAAAGAGTGGCTTCATATTATCACAGTTAGCATTCACCTTGCATTTACATAACTGTTTGCGTTAGCATTTCGTCTACGCCACCGTGAGCGTTACCCTTTGCCTTTTTGTTTGCATTTGCGTTACTGTTACCATTTGTGTTTCCATTACTGTTTTTGTTTGCATTTCATTTTGCCTCACCATGTGCATTACCATTTGCGCATGCGTACGCGCTTCCGTTTGTGTTCGCTTTTCCTTTGGCGTCATCGTTGCTGTTACTGTTAGCATTTGCGTTTCCTATTGCGGTACCGTGACCGTGCGCATTACCATTTGTGTTTCCGTAGCGCTTGCATTTGTGTTTGCTTATGCTACTCATTCTCATGTACGCCACCGTGCATTACCCTTTATGCTTTATTTGCGCTTGCATTTATGCTACTGTTAACATTTGTGTTCCATTACTGTTTTTGTTTGCATTTTGTTTAGCGTCACCGTGTGCATTACCATTTGCGTTTGTGTACCCGCTTCCGTTTGCATTTCCTTTGGCGTCATCGTTGCTGTTACCGTTAGTATTTGCATTTCCTATTGCTGTACCGTGACCATGCATGTTACCAGTTGCATTTTTGTATACGCTTGCATTTCCATTTGCATTACCGTTCCCGTCTGCACCACCGTGTGTGTTACCCTTTGTGTTTTCGTTTTCGCTTGCATTTGCGTTACTGTTAACATTTATGTTTCCATTACTGGTTTTGTTTGCGTTTCGTTTTGCGTCACCGTGTGCATTACCATTTGCATTTCCTTTGGCGTCATTGTTGCTGTTACCGTTAGCATTTGCATTTCCTATTGCGGTACCGTGACCGTGCGCGTTACCATTTGCTTTTCCATATGCGCTTGCATTTGTATTTCCGTTTGCATTACCTTTCCCATCTACGCCACCGTGTGCATTACCCTTCGCTTTTTCGTTTGCATAACTGTTAACATTTGCGTTTCCATTACTGTTTTTGTTTGTGTTTCTTTAGCGCCACCATGTGCATTTCTATTTGCACACGTACGCGCTTCCATTTGTGTTATGCTTCGTTTGTGTTTCCTTTGAAGTCATCATCATTGCTGTTACCATAACTGTCTGCCTCAATTACATTACCCTGCCCATGTGCTACGGTTTATGCTTTCCATACGTGCTTGTGTTTATGCTTTCTGTTTTCATTAACATTTGCACTTGTGTTTGTATTACCATTTGTGTTATCATTTACATTTGCGTCACCATATGCGTAGCATTTGTGCTTCACGTTTGTGTTGCCGTTACTTCACTATTTATAGTGCACATTCTCAAAAAGAAGGAAATTATGGCAAAAGTCTGTTTATTGTTGGGAGTTGTTCCACAGCTTATTAAAAGAGAGGAAAATTCGATGTTAGGGTTCCCACCCTCCTTGCACCCCACCCCTACCAACAGGCATCGGGGTGTGCGTTGGGGTCATCGGTCCTAACTCTCACCCCCTTTCTCCTATACTGCATCACCTCAGCTTGTTTGCTCATGAGATGGGGTGAGAGTAGGACAGACAACCCCAACGCACACCCTGATGCCTGTTGGTGGGGTGAGGTGGGGTGGGTGTAAGGGGTGGGAACCCAACATAGAATTTCCTCACTTTTGTAGCTGTGGAACAACCCTAACTGATGCATTAAATGGACTTTTTGTCGGCATCGGCCCTCCAACCGCCTCAGTACCTTTTTTCCAAGGAGGTGCAGCGTAATTAACTTAGAAGGATAGCCAACCAAAAACCGGACATAAGATAGTCCGGACAACCTATATATGAAGGGTCAACAAAGAAGTCTTCACAGCCTAAAGATTGAGGGAGTGAAGATCAACAACAGAGTTGAGCTTGGGGGATGGTGGGTGGGCGTGTGAATGAGTAGTGGAGACTTCATCCAAGAAGATCAAGAATTACGGTAGGTACGTAATTTCCATATCTTTCTGGACATAAAGTCTCCACCACTCATTCACACTGATGGGAGAGTACTGAGCTAATAATCCCCCGAGAGGGCAGCAGGAGAGACCAAGCGCTCACAATTTTAGGACATTAGTCCATTAAGGATGGTTCTGCCAAATGAAAGATGTTGCCTGGCATGGACATCCAGGGCATAATGCTTGACAAAAGTATGCACTGAGCTCCAGGTAGCCGCATTGCAAATATCTGCAATGGGCATGTTGCGGATTTCCGCCAGTGATGCCGTGACTGCTCTAGTACAGTGAGCGTGCACTCTGCTCTCCAGAGTAATCTGCCCCATGGAATAACAGTGGCAAAGGCATGCCACCAGCCATGCTGAAATGCATCTGACAGTGACAGGTTGACCCAGCCGGGTCTCACTGAAGGAAACAAACAGTTGTTGAGCTTTGCGAATTTGTTTTGTTCTATCTAAATAGAAATGCAGAGCTCTTTTGACATCCAAAGAATGAAGGGTACGCTCTCCTTCATTTTGGAAGTTCACAAAGTAAGTAGGTAGGACTATAGGTTGGTTTAGATGGAATTCTGAAACAACCTTAGGAAGAAACTTAGGATGGGTCCTAAGAATTACTTTGTCCTTATGAAACACGGTATACGGAGGTTCTGTGACCAAGGCATGTATTTCAGAGACCCTGTGAGCCGAGGTAATGGCCACCAGGAAGGCCATTTTCCAAGTGAGAAATTTCAGCTCACAGGTAGCTAGAGGCTCGAAAGGCTTTCAAGTGAGCATGTCTAGTACAATATTAATGTCCCAGGCTGTGACTGGACGTCTGAGAGGAGGTCTGGTATTCAGAGTACCCTTAAGAAACCTCTTAACTACTGGTAACTAAGCCAGTGACAAGGAAAGTACTGGCTCATGATAAGCTGATAGAGGATTGTAGACCTGAATTTGAGAGGTCTAAAAGGTACTCTAGAACTTTATTTGGTGGGCAGGAAAGAGGATTCAAAGAGGATCCTGCACACCACAGAGAAAAATGCTTTCATTTGGCTGTGTAAGTTTTTCTAGTGGCTGGTTTACATGCAGCCAAAAGAATATCTGAGACTCCACAAGAGACATTGAACCTGCTCACTTCTATCTCTTCAGGAGCCAAGCGTGAAGGTGAAGCGATCTCAGATTGGGATGGACCACAGGCCCCTGAGTCAGAAGGTTCGTCTAAATGGGAAGCACTTTCAGAGGGGTTTCCAACATACTGTTGAGTAATGGAAACCATATCTGTCGAGGCCAGAAGGGAGCAATGAGGATCATTTTGTCCCCCTGGGACTCGAACTTGAGAAGTACCCTCTGAATTAGAGGAAGAGGAGGAAAGGCGTTATAGAAAGCGTTTTGTCCACTGCAGCCTGAACGCATCCTGACAGAAAATACCAGGCCCTGGATTTCTGGAACAGAAGAGAGGCAGTTTTGTGTTGAGTGGGGATACAAAAAGGTCCAGGTCTGGAGTTCCCCACTCTGTGAATAGTGACTGAACTACGGTTGAGTCTAGAGCCCACTTGTGAGGATATGTCTCTGTTCTGCTGAGATGGTCTGCCAGTTCGTTCTGCACTCCCAGCAGGTAGACCACCTGAATTAGAACCTTGTGCTCTAGACACCATTTCCACACTCTCATTGCTTCCCTGCATAAAGGGTAAGAGTGTGTGCACCGCCATGCTTGTTGATGTAATACTGCACTGCTTTGTTGTCCGTTTGAAGGAGAATGTTCTTGTGACAGAGAATGTCCTTCAAAGCCCTGCATAAAGGACAGCTCTCATTTCTAAGACATTTATGTGAAGCTGGGACTCGTCCTGAGTCTACGTACCTTGGGTGTGGAGATTCTGACAGTGAGCTCCCCAACCCATCAGGGACACGTCCGTGGTAATGGAAATCTGATGATCCAGGGGAGAAAAAGGGATACCCTTCCAGAAGATTGTCCTCTTGCGACCACCAGGTGAGTGACCTCTTCAGAGGTTCTGTCACCTTGATGAGAAAGGACTGAGGGTAAGTGGTTGGGGACCACTGAGTACTGAGCATCCATTGAGAGGTTCTCAAGTGGAGGCGTGCTAGGAGTACAGTGAACACCGAGGATGTCATGAGACCCAGCATCCGTTGCATCGAGATAGCTCGAACCGAGCTGTTCTCTCTGATGTATCGGGCCATCTGCAGGATATCACTCCTTCTGTCCTCTGGTAGAAAAGCTTTGCACAGGAGGTGTCCAGAGGAGTTCCTATGAAAAGGAGCTTCTGGGAGGGCTGCAACTGCGATTTCTTAAGATTCAGCAAGACTCCCATGGATGTGAGAAAGTTTGAGGCCGTAGCTACGGCGTCGAGAGTTCCTTGCCTGGAAGGGCTTGCTAGAAGCCAGTCTTCCAGATATGGGAACACTTGTATTTCGATCTTTCTGAGGTGCACTGCAAGAATTGCACAACACTTTGTAAAGACTCACGGCACCGAGGATAGCCCAAAGGGCAGGACTCTGAACTGATAATGCTGGCCTAAAGCCAGAAACCGTAGGTCTTTGTGATGCTTTAAGTGAATGGGAATATGCTGGTAAGCATCCTGCATGTTCAGGGAGGTTAGCCAGTCGTGTTGATGAAGCAAAGGTAACAGGGTTCCTAGCGAAATCATTTTGAGCTTTTCCTTGGGAAGAAATGTGTTTAGTTTTCTGAGGTCCAAAATGGGACGCATGCCCCTGGTTTTCTTTGGAACCAGAAAGTAATGGGAGTAGAAGCCTGTGTTCCGTTGATCAAGCAGAACTATTTCTACTGCCCTGTTGTTCAGAAGGCCTTGTACCATGGAAGCAAGAAGCGCTGACTGAAATACTGACAGCCTGGGCTGTCATTTGGGGGATGATCCGGAGGGGTCTCTGAAAGATTGAGGGAATACCCCTCGCGGATTATCCAGAGGACCCATTTGTCTGATGTCATGGACTTCCACCGGTTGTAGAACTGAGTCAGATGACCTCCCACCGCTGAGAAAGATTCCCCCTCGGGCAGCTGAGGTGGGACTTGGGCCAGAAACTCAGAAGGTGGCACTGGACGCTTTGGGCCCTTGTGCTTTCTGTTGCATTTTCTTTTGAGGCTGGGGGGGCTTGGTTTTTAATGAAACCTCCCCTGCCCTTGCCTCGAAAGGACTGACGGTTGTGAAACTGACGTGTATTAACACCCCCCCCCGAGAAGGGCCGGGAGCAGGTCAAGCCAATTTAATGGCAGACCTAGTCTTTTGAGTGGCCTCTAGAGCTTGCTCTACTTGAGGACCGAAGAGATACATACCATCAAAGGGTAACGCCATGGCCTGTTGCTGAGCATCATTCGTGAAGCCTGAAGTACGCAGCCAGGAGTGACAGTGGATACAAATGTCCGCCACCACCACTCAGGAGGCAGTATCGAAAGTGTCTATAGCTGCTTTAACCTGCTAGTTGTTGGACTCAATACCCCTGGTTATGGTTTGAGGAAGATCTGAATTAGTGTCCGACTCCGGTAGAGCTTCTACCATTTGTTTGAGTGGGTGCCAAAGAACATACTCATATTTTTTTTTTTTTTTTAGTCTTTGGTAACCGGGTAAGGCCCACTAGGCACAAGTGCCTGTTTTCAGGGGCGACCTGGGAATACTGGGCAGTTAAGTGACTTGCTCAGAGTCACACAGTATGCAAGTGGAGGTTGTGAGAATCAGACTCAGGTCTGGTCTGCTGGATGTACCAAGCTTGTTCACACCTCATTCCTCTAACCACTAGGCTATACTGCCAGCCATTTGAGAGAAATAACCTTGGTAGCTGTCAATACGCATACCAAGGGTGGATGCAGCAAAGACTCTCTTACCTAAAGTATCTATCTTATGAGATTCTTTGTTTATAGTTTGGGCTGTAGTAGTTGAGGGAGAATGACCTTATCATTCTCTGCCAAGACCACAATAGGGTCCGCAAAGGCTTGGGAGGCCAAAATGGGTTGATCCTTGGGAGCAGCATACTTTCTATCTATGGACTTAGTCACAGAAGGAATGAGAGCGGGATTATTCCATACCATTCGAGAAAGCGTCTCAAAGGAAGGCTGTACCAGGGGAGTTAAATCCATAGGGATCTCCAGGACATGAAGGTACCGGAGCCTTAAAAGCTTCTCAGGATCGATATCTGTAGTCTGGAGAGAAAGAGTGGAATTCAAATTTTTCAGCAGAGACTTAAATGACAGGTCCTCGACCACAGACTCTGCAATAGGATTAGACCCTGTTCCTTCCACGTCATCACCCAACCTAAGCCTGGGTCAGGCTCAGTATCATCTCCTGACAGCCCAGGCGGGACTGTATGGACAGGAAAGGAGTGAAAATCAGAAGGAAAAGAGGAAGGAAAAAGGTTCAGAGTCGAGAAGCCCTGAAGACTGGAAGACGTCACAACTAGCCTCGGTGCCAAAAAAGAGCACGGCACCGCCTGACCTAGCGCCACGCGCAGCACCAGCAAGCCGCACGGCACCGAGGATGGCGCCAAAAAAATGCACGGTGCCGAGGACAGCGCCAACATACCACACGATGCCAAGGACAGCGCCAATAGACACATCAACGCTGAGGACGGCGCTGAGCAACCCATCAATGCCAAAGGTGCCGAAACCAACACAGGGTTCTGAAAACTAGGATTTGAGGAGAAAGAAGGAAGAATACCAGGAGATAGAGGCATTGGTGTGGCCCCCTGCGCCGCAGTCATGTGAGGGGGGAAAACACCTGAGCATGGAGTCGACGGCATTGAAGAAGGCGCTGCACGACTAGGGCGGCCCAACCACCCTACCTGATCCCCCGAGGGCCCTGGAACGACCAGGCCAGGCAGCTGGACCAACTTCCGAGCCCACTGCACCATCAGAGCGGCCCACTGATGAAACTGCTCATCTGAAGCCCTACCAGAAGGTGGGGAAGGGCGCTGATGTCGAAGAGGACGGTGACCAGAAACAGGCGACTCCAGAGGAGGAGACCGGCAACTGACCCCAATGACCGACCGTCAACGCGCAGACATACCGGAGGGCAACCTCGAGTGATGCCTTCTCTTTTTTGACCTGTGGGCCAAAGAAGAGCTCGAGACCGAACGGTGCCGCAGGAATGCGACTGCTTTTTTTTATGCCTCCGGGGACCGCCTCCTCAAGCATTGACCGCCCATTGTCAGACCCCCTTCCGAGAGAGGCAGCGATCGACCCAGCCCTGCTGACTGAACAGCTTTCATACGAAGTTTCACTACCGTCACCTGACCCGCTCATGGACTCTATCAATGTAGGCTGAGACTTCTTTCTTAAATAAGAATAAATGATAGCAAGCGGTACTCATTCAAGATATACTACAAAATAATAAATTGAAAACTATGCTGCTAGTTTGAAGTTTGACACCCAGCGGGCGAGCGAAGCTGTCACTGAATCATACTCAATGGTGGGAAAAAAGGAACTGAGGCAGTTGGAGGGTCGATGCCGAGATAGTCATTGACGCATGAGCTGAGGCTCGCAGTGCCACTCCTAGCGGCTCCATCTCTGGCGCTGGCCCTCCTGCAAAAAAAGTTTGCTCCCGCTGGGTCCTAGCACCTCCGGCGTAGTTCCCATCAGTGTGAATGAGTGGTGGAGACTTTATGTCCAGGAAGATCTAAGTGGATCCAACTTCGGAACTATGATATATCAGACTCCCAATGGCATAAGTGCTGGTTTCTTATCCACAAAACATTCAAGGATACTCATAGTTCTCTAATCCAGACAAAATTCCTTCACCTCTGGTACAGAACACCTTCTGTTCTATACCATATAGGCTTAATTTACTCCAACAATTTCTGGCGTTGCAACAAACCTAAAGGGAATTTACTCCACATATTACTGTACTGGGAACCTATTCTCAAACTTTGGTCTAAAGTTCAACAATTTGCATCTAAAGTGATAGACCGTACTGTCACTTTTGACCCTACATTTTCCCTACTTGGAATTTCCTCTTTCTCTAATATCTCTCTCTCTCTCTCTCTCTCTCTCAAGCTCAATATAAGTGGCTTAACTTACTCTCCTCACAAGTTAAATGACTCATATTAATGTCTTGGAGAACAACAAATATCCCCCCTCTTTCTGATATCCTTAAAAATCTTTCCCAATGTGCCTCTCTGGAACGAATTACCTACGCCGCCCATAACTGGCTTAATGAATTTGGTAAATGTTGGCAGGACTATCTTAACTACCTTCACAATGCAAATAACTAACGGACATTTAAAGAAACATTTTCTAATACTTATAACAGTCTCTATGTTATGACCTCTCCTTAGAATTGATGCTGTCTCTCTTTACTTAGAAACTTTTTATTTCTTTTTAGACACCGTTCGTGTCTTTATATAATTATTTTTTTGTAGAAATGTAAGTGATACTTCCCTATGCCTTACACAGCAAGTAAATAATGTATTTTTCCTCTCACAATATGCTTATACTCCATAACTCTCTCTATCAGAACACAGTTTTGTCTTACTGAAGTTTATTACTTTTTAGCTGAGAGAAATATCACTCTGTCCTATTCTCTTAAACTTTACTGTCTATCCTTAATTTCTTGTCAGGGTGGTCAACCTGACAATTCTGTTCTCCTATTTGTGCTATACCTTTAATCTGTTGTCATTCTAGCCATCAAAACTGCCACATGAAGTTAAAAGCAGATCCCCTTTAAAGCCTCCTGCTATGTAAATTCTGTGGAAGATTTTGAATCCCTCAAGAAACAAGAGTGTTTCCAACACCAGAGCAGGTTGCCATACAGCCCCATTTTAAAGCGAGTCTCTGCAAGACTGGAAGATGAGCAAACAGGTTGTTGCAAGGGAGAAAGTAAACTCTCCCTGAAGCCGCTCGCTGTAGATCTTGCTCTGCTGCCTGAAAAACAAAGAGATTAAATAAAAAGTTAAAATAAGTACTGCAGAGTTAGTGCAGACTGTTCCTGTGTATAAAAACATGATTTGGGGTGTTTGACTTGTTATTGTGTTGTTTAAAGCTACCAAGAAGTGAAGTACAGTATGGGGAGTGAAATACTGCAATGTTTGCCGACTGCTGAAATGGCAGTGCTGTCGTGGGGGGTGGGGGGGAATGTAAAACATATAAATATGTTTAAATACAGTTCTAGCACAGTAAATTAAGGATAAAAATAATACTAGGCTCTTTTTGGAATGTATGCAGAGAATAAAAATGTGTTCAAATGAATTAAAGGTATAACTAGAAAAACTAAGCCAAGTAACAAATTTAAGGGATAAATAAACAAGGCTGAATAGTGATAGAGCTACTCTGGCTTCACAGAATAAAAAGAGGGGGAGCGCACCCCTTCTCTGTTTTTATCTGGGAAGGTTACAGTCCTCTATAAACAAGTTTGATTTTCTTGGTTTCTTTACCTGAAATGGTGGCAGGTAGCAAGAGATGGCTTCTATACAGCTGGCAGCCCAGAAAATGGCTGCTAAAATAGAAGTGGTGTGGTGATGTCATTGAAAGGGGAGGGGCTACAAAGGTCCTTGATGATGCTTTCACCACCAATTAAGGTTCCCCTAAGTTAAAATGAGTACATATAGAGTATTACTAAGATTATGCTGAAAAAATACATAATAAGCTTTAGATTTAGAGAATTTGAAGCCTAATCTTAAGTTCCAGAGTAGAGGAATAAGGTTTTTGGTATAATTGATAGTCACATGTCAATGATGTCATGATTTTTGTGCTATATTAACCTCCCCACCAGGAGGCTAATTGAAGTGTGCTGGTCAGTTTCTTCTGACCAAGCAAGGGAGAGAAGGTGTGAGTGCCTACACACCGGAGTGGAGAAAAATATTGAATATACTGAGAAGAGCAGGGAGTCTGAGGAAAGACTAGCCTGATTATTTGTTTTTGTTTGTTGTTATTTTGGTGTGAAAATTTAAACACCCATTTCTTTTCTGTAAATATTTTTTGAACAGTTATTTTTTGATCTTATAATTTTTGGAAAATAAAATGATAAACGCTACACCAGCGTTTTTTTATGCACTTGATTTAAGGACTGGTGTCTGTTATTGAACCCACACGCTTACACTGGTATCAGAAGTGGGATTCAACCTGGTGCGTCGAGGCTGCCTGGGAGGCGTACCAGGGGGTGTTGCAGCATAAACACCTTGCAGATGCAAGAGAGTGAACAGTCAGACCAAAATGTACTGCATCTCACGAGGTCAGTAAGATGGAAGACTGGAGAGCCCTTGCTACTAGGATTTGAACCCTGGGACATGACCCAAAATGAAGAAAGCTGAGGACGAAGAAGAAGAAGAGGTACTGGCTGCAGCACCAAAGCCACAAGCAGACAGGTACCTCCAACACCTGTTGACCCTAATTAACTGTTAAAGTGGCTATGTAGGTGCCAGCTTGAGATGAAGAACCAGAGGGAGGAAGACCGAAGACAGAGGGACGAGGACCGAAGACTACAGGAGGAGGAGGAAAGAAGAAGACAGGTCCAGAAATGGAATGACATCTTGAAGGCCATCCAAGAGATGTCACAAGCACAGGTGGAGCGAACCGTGCCTAGAGACATTAAGCTAACCAAATTAACGGAAAGTGATGACATCGGAGCGTATCTCACTACCTTCGAGAGGGTGGCTCAGACTTGCAACTGGCCCCAGGTCCAGCAGGTAATAAGATTGGTACCCTACTTGTCTGGGAGGGCACAGTTGGTATACAGCCAATTAAGTGTGACAGATGGTGCCACCTATGCCAAAGTGAAATAAAAAATATTGCGGAGATATAACATCAGCACAGAAACATATAGTCAGCGGTTCCGTTCGCATAAGATGTTCAATTATGACACTCCCAGGGAAACCTATGCAAGATTAAGGGATTACAGTGCTAAACGGTTGCAACCAACTACCAAAACTGTTGACCAGATCATGGAACTCATCACCATTGAGCAGTTTATCCAGGTTTTGGCTTCTGATGTTCAAGTCTGGGTGAAAGAGCACAAGCCCGAAACAGCAGAGGAGACCATAAAACTGGCTGAGGATTACCTAGCTGCCAGGACTTCCCGACCCAGAGGACAGCAAGGTAACCAAGGAACTTCTGCAACACCGGTAAGACCTTTTTATTCTCAAAATATGCAGAACCAGAATCAGAGACAATATGCAAGAAGGGATAGAGGCGGTAGAATCCCTTATTCAGAACTGATTTGCCATGGCTGCCTTGGGAAAGGTCATATTGTAAGAAACTACCCCAATAAAAGACAGGAGCCAACACATCTGGCTCTAGTAAACAGTGTCTTTGTCGAGACAGTAGGTGATCAACAGACCTTGGGATTACTAGACTCTGGGAGCAGACAAACCCTGGTAAGGGCTGACCTAACCCCTGATTGTACAGTAAACCAACAGGACACTACTGTTCGATGTGTCCATGGTGATATCCACCAGTATCACACTGCCCATATTGATTTAAAAATAAACAGTACTTGTTGTAAAGTGCTCGTCGGTCTGGTACCTAGATTACCAGTCCCTGTCATCATTGGGCGAGATTTTCCCACCTTTGCTACCTTGATGAGTAACCATCAGTCATTTACAGAGCCAGTTAATTTGGTTACAAGAGCTCAAGCAAAAGCCCAACTAGACTCTGTGTTTCCTTTTCAAGATGACTATTCAGAGACTGTGGGCAAAGAGAAAAAGTCTTGAAAGGAAAGAAGAAGGGAGAAAAAGATGTGGAGAGAACAGCATACTGCTGGAATATTAAACAGGTTACCAGGATTATCTAGTAAAAACTTCTATGAGGAGCAATTAGTAGACGAGTCATTGCAACCTTTATTTTTACAGGTGTCTACAGGAAAACTAGGACAATCATATTTTATACAGAAAAATAAAATGTTGTATAGAATTGCTGTAGATGTAAAAAATGGTTCTGAGACTGAACAACTGATGGTGCCCCACAAGTACAGAGAGCAGATGATGTTCCTAGCTCATGACATTCCCATGGCTGGCCATTAGGGGAGGAACAAGACTGTTCAAAGAATCCTGTCTAGGTTTGTTGGCCAGTTATCCACCAAGATGTAGCTGCTTACTGTAGAACTTGTGCACAATATCAGCTGGTAGCACAAGGGGAGAGAAGAAAGACCTGGTATCTTTGCAGCCCATTTCATATGTTACAACACCTTTCGATCGAGTAGCAATGGATGTGGCAGGGCCTTTGCTTAAAAGCTCAAAGGGCAATCAGTATATCCTGGTTTTCTGTGGTTATGCTACCCGGTACCCTGAGGCTATACCTATGAGGACGGTAACAGCTCCTCGAGTGGCCGAAGAACTGGCCAAGGTATTCAGCAGGATGGGGATTCCCAGGGAGATATTGACAGATCGTGACAGTAATTTTACCTCGGTCATGTTAACTGAATTATACAGATTGTTGGTGGTGACAGCACTCAGAACCTCACCTTACCAGCCACTAATCGATGGATTAGTGAAGCACTTTAATAAAACTCTGAAGAAAATGCTCCAGAAGTATGTACATGAGGAGGGTAGAGACTGTGACAAATTTCTCCCCTACCTTTTGTTTGCATATAGGGAGGTGCCCCAAGCCACCACGGGATTTTCACTATTCTTCTTGTTATATGGGCACAATACAAGAGGACCGTTAGATTAGATGTGGTCAGAGAACATTGGGAAGTTGGAAAAACTGTTGGGCATACCAATGTTATTGATTATATGTTGTCACTCAGAAAAAGGTTAATAAAATCTGTAACTCTGGCCAATGAGAATGTGGACCAGAAACAGTAGGCCCAAAAAGCCAGGTATGATATGGGACTTAAAAATAAACAGTTTGTACCCAGGGAGAAAGTACTATTGTTGTTGCCCACCACCGAGAATAAGTTGTTGATGCGGTGGCAAGGCTCCTATGTCATTGCACAAACAGGCATAGTAAATTATGAGATAGAGATGCTGGGACATAGACCACAAAAACGAGTGTATCATGTTAATTTGTTTGAAATGGGAGGAGAAATCAAAAATGGATGTAATTTGCTATATACAGCCAGAATAAGAAAAAACAGAGCTGGATATAGCATATGAGCATCTAGATCCATTGCATAAAGAGACACCCATTCAGATCAACCCAGACTTAGCAGCAGCACAGCACCAAGAGATTGATAGTGTCTTAACCTATTACAAACGTACATTTACTAAAGCCCCAGGAAGAGCGAAGGGGGTGGTCCATGAAATCAAACTGTCACAGACCAGGCCCATGCACCAGAAACCATATAAGCTTCCTGAAAAGGTCAGACAGGAGATAGTGGAGGAAGTAAAAAGAATGGAGCAAGCCAAGGTTATTGTACCTTCACGTAGTCCATGGTCATCACCCCTTGTGGTAGTTAATAAGAAAGAAGGTGGAATGAGGTTATGCTTGGATTTTAGACGCATAAATGCTGTTTCAGAGTTTGATGGGTACCCCATGCCATGGATAGATGATTTGTTGGACCAAATTGGATCTGCTCAGTACATCAGTACTCTTGACTTAACAAAAGGGTACTGGCAGATCCCCTTGGCATCTCAGGCACAAGAAATGAAAATTACGCACTGTAATTCTTGATCTTCTGTATCTTCACCATTTATTACTGCTTAGGTGGAGGTGTGCACCCGCCACGGAGATTTTTTTTTTTAGGTCGGCACTGAACAACGCCGCTCCCCAACAGCAACGCACTGCTTCATGTGTGAGGGGCGGCCGTTAGCTGCTGCAGACTCCTTCTCCTCCATTTCAGTTCTGGTAGCCGGAGAGGTGAAAAAAGGGTAAGGAAAAGGAGAGCAAGGCAAGAGAGCCGAGGGACAGAAAAAGAAAGGATATAAACTGAAAAAGGAATAAGCCGGTAGAAGACAGAAAGAAGAGAGAGAATGCCTACCCTAAGGGACAGCAGGGCCTCACTTCTGGGGTGGCTCCAAGGGAGGAACAGATAAAGAGAAAGAGAAAAAGGAAGAAGAAGAAGAAATGGAAGAAAACAAGGGATGTTGAGAGGGGAGAACACTGCCCATAGATATATTGGTTGAGAGGCTTATAAGCTTGAAACCAAAAACAAGGGAGCAAGAATCCCTCCTGATACGACTTAGAGAAGGTTCAACTGAACCGCTTGTACAGATTGGACACAAAGGGCAGATTCTCTAACCTCCTGTCATCCCAGCCCCCTACACTCAAGCTGAGAGCTCACAGACTGCCCAGGCAGAAATTCTGTTCCGGAAAGAGAGCGCTCAACTAGGAAGGGGAATAAGCCCCTTAGCACCTTGTTAAGTGTTAACACAGATGTGTGTGGGAAGGGGGTAAGCCCTACAGAGGTCAGCTTTGTATAAAAGGATAGAGTGGGAACTCAATTGGACTCCCTGAAGGCAAGGCAAGAACAACAGCTCAAGGTAAATGAAGTGCCAGAAGCACCAACCAGAAGAAGCTGACACAACATTAATTAATACCTGCCAAAGGGAACCTAAAAATTGGAAACGAGCCATAGAGGGATGATCTCTTCAGCTGTGAACTGAACAATATGGCTAAGAAGCCAAGAGTTCACCCCCAGGGGCAATCAGAAAGAGTTTCCACCGGATAGAATAAATCCTACTTATTCCCCTTTACCTTAAGGAAAAAGGATCCATCCAGAGAAGAACGGATAATCAAGATAGGGTTTTTGTTTTTTTTTTGGATTAAAGGCCAGCGAGGAAGGGAGAGGAACGAGTAGGAAGGGGGAAGATACCGCAGTAGGAGGCCACTGAGGGGAAGGTGGGCGGGTATCAGTAATGAATGGTGAAGATAAAAGAGAAGATCAACAATTATGGTAGGTACGTAATTTTCATATCTTCCCTTGTCAATCTTCACCATTCATTACTGCTTGGGTGAAAACCAAGCTCCCCCCCCAAGGGGGGATACTAGAAACCCTGAGGGAACAAGACCCTCAGCCTCCTGCTGGTGGGAAACAGAAGGGGAAGACCCTGGGCTAATCAGACGAGAAGCCTATGGTGGAGGAGAGCTAGGAGGTGTCCCCTGGGGGATAGGGAGACGGAGGAAGCCACTGCAGAAGCCTTCTAGCCCTGGAGGAAAAAAGACGGGTCCCCCAGAAAGCAGAGCGAATCGCCCTACGCTGGGCCAGGGGTGATAACCTTGATAGACGAAGCCATGCCGTCCGTCTAATATAGATCGCTGTCCCTGCAAGCCTGGAAGCCACCTCACTGGCGTCGTAAGATGCCCTTGCCTGGTGTCTTGCCAGCTCCAGGCCTATAGCAGAGAGGGCAATGGCCTGTCTAGATTGCTCTGAATCAGGCATTGATGCTAGAAGCTGAGACAGCATCGACCATAAATGCCTACTGTAGGCAGCATGGTGCGCCTGATGTGAGGCAATGCACAGCATAGCATGAGAAGAAGAGAACACCCTTCTCCCCCACCAGTCAAATTATAAGGAATCTGAATCCGGTGGGCAGTCGTGCGGCAGCGCCCGGAGGAAGTTTCTAGGAATAACAATCCCGAAGGCGGGTTGAGAAGAGAACCTAGAGACTCCAATTTGGCACAATACCTTCTCCTGCAGTCTGCTAGGGCTGGAACAGGGACGGCTGGCGACTGCCAGGAAAGGATAGATGCCTCCTGGAAGGGAACAGGCCAAGATGGTACCACCAAATGCTGGGCACTGAATTCACTGAGGAATTCACACATCTCCCATTCAGTACTGTCTCGTCTAACAAAAGAGGTACGAAGATCCCTCACCATCCTTGAAAGAAAGCACTGATATTCAGTGAAATCAGCATTGGAAGTGAGATGAGCAGGGGGTTCCTCTCCCTCTGAGGAGGGAGATGAGGATGATGGGAAGCCTGAATGTCCAGAGGACTCCTGCGACGGTGGGGATAGGCGAAATACCCGCTAATGCATACATCTAACGTATGAGGGGAAGGCCGCGGCAGTGGCTCTGAACGTCTCCCAGGATAACGGGCCCGTAAGACCGACATGGCCTGGGAGAAAGGGGGGTGGCTGCAGAGGAATGGGAGAGGGACATCTACGACAAGGCAACTGTCCTCTGCTGAGGCTCTGAAATCTAGAAAATGGAGCCTGAGCTGCCGGGGTTCCGGACAACAAACCAGGTTGCAGAACGGAACACTGGGGATGCGAAGCCTGGAAGAGCCTAGTAGAGGATCCTCCCCTGTGATGAACTTGGGGCTGCATGGGTCCAGAAGGGCAGCCCACAGCAATGCCACCAGAGGAGTCCCTGAAGCCACAGAGGTAAAGACGGAGCCCAGTGCTACAGCTCCTACCCGCACCCTGAGGGGTGGCAAGTGATGACCGAGGCGCCTCATCCCGGTCTCTCAACCCCCCAGACTCTGAGAATGCCCTCCTCCTCGACCCCGACAATTCATCCCGAGCAGGTGCAGCAGCACTGGGATCGGCAGCTACCGCAACCCCCCAGGAGGATGAGCCCCTCCTCCGCCTCCACGCCATCCCCCTCCAGGGACCCCAGACCACCCCCAGCCTGGGAGACCTCAGGAGAGGACAGCAGAGGAATAGGCGCACTGGGTTGCCTAGCACCTTGTCTCACTGGAGACCCTGACTCCGAAGAATCAGGGTGCCAGGACGAGTCCACATCTGAATCATCCTCCTCCGAGGAGAAAGGGACCAGCTGAACCTCAATACTGGCCACCCCAGGGGTCTCCAGAGAAAAGGAGCCGCGAATGGCGTCGGTGCCAGCTACAGCGCCAGGCAGCTTCGATGCACCAGAGACACCCGAACCTGGCCCTGACTCCCCAATGGCGCTGGTCAGACCCGCGGCACCACCCTCGGTGCCGGGACCTGACTTGATGCCACTAGAAGAGTCGACCGGCCCACGGCGCCATGGTCGGCGTCGGGAGCCAACACGGTGCCGTGAACAGCACCACCCCGATCACCGGCACCACAAATGGCACCAGGATCTGGAGCAGCACTGGAAGGTGGTGTCGAGGGTCCACCGATGCCGGGCCCAACAGACCTGGGCCTCGACACTGGGGGAGCCTGCACCTGCGAAGAGGAGACTGCTGAGGCGGTGTCTCCACCGCGGCCCCGGGAGGGACCACGGCGCTCCTCCAACACCAAGAAAGAGGCCTCCTCCTCAGCAAGACTAGAAGATGAGGAGGCCTCCTCCTCTCTAGACCGTATAGGCCTGGGAGGGGACCCAGAAGAAGAGTCTAGAGATCTTATCTGGGAAGCCCTGGAGCAACGCCATCCTCTGAAAGTCGTTGGAACCTTGTCGATCTTGAACATGCGGACTTCTAGGACATGATGGTCCATCGAGAAACAGGTGTTGCATGAATCCATATCATGGTTGGGTCCTAGGCAGCGAAGGCAAACATCATGCCGGTCCGTAACGGAAAAATGACGGCTAAGGGAGCACCGACGTATGGGGCGCAGCCCGCTTTCGACTTACAGTTTGCTCCTGAACCGGACATGATGTGAAAACAATATAAAACACAGAAAAGCTCCCGGCGCCATGAAAAAGAAAGGAACAATCTTACCAAAATCAACGACGTCGGGAAGAACTACTTGGAGAGAGGATTCGTGACAAGTAGGCCTCTGATGCAGATGAAAAACTTCACACGTAGCAGGTGTAGCCTCAATGGCAGGAGAAACAGAACTGAGATGGAGAAGGAGTCTGCAGCACCTAATGGCAGCCCCTTGCGCATGATGCAGTGCATTGCTATCGGGGGCAGTGCCATTGGCGACCAAAAAAAAAAAAAATCTCCCGTAGCGGATGCGCGCCTCTAGCACAACCCAAGCAGTAATTAATGGTGAAGAATTACAAGGGAAGATAAGAAAAAATTACTCACCTTAGTAATGTTGTTTCTTCTAATGGAGTCTTGCTATATTATGACATATGCAGTTTGTCCCAGCCTTAGAACTGCTCCGGAGGTGAAAGAGTTAACTTTCCATGCCAGGCATGGAATCTTGAGCGCGAGCTCGGTTGAAAACTCTGTCTGTTGTTCTTCAAACCCAAACTGTCAGATCTTTACGAGCAAAACTCACTAAAATTCTGTGTGGAAGCTGTAAACCTACACTAGCCAACTGGCTACTAAAATATTAACACATTTTTTGGTCCCAAAACAAAGACTCAAGTCAGGGGATCCAAAAAATAAAATAAAATAAAATATCATACCCAAACACCCCAAAAAGGAGGGGTGAAAAACACAAGGTGGGCAACACTAAGTGCCAACACTGCACTGCCCACCCACATCCCAAGAGCAGATGTTCTGAGAGGGGCAGGCAGGGGGGGAGGTCATAATATAGCAAGACTCCATTAGAAGAAACAACATTACTAAGGTGAGTAATTTTTCTTCAAACAACATGAAGTCTTGCTATATTATGACATATGCAGACTACACAGCAGTACCTCCATGGAGGGAGGACAGAACCTACTTAGGAATAGGCTCTGAAGCACAGCTGTGTGAACCGAGCATCACTCCTAGCCTGATGTCCAGGGAGTAATGCTTGGTAAAAGTGTGTACTGTTTTCCAGGTAGCTGCTTGACATATCTCTAAGATAGGGATGTCCCTGGCCGCAGCTAGGACGCAGCTGTACCTCTGGTAAGAGTGAGCCCTCAGGCCTGAAGGGGAACCTTACCCAGTTTTTGATAACAAAATTGAATACAAGAGACAATCCACCTGGCAATGGATCTTTAGTGGCAGGTTTCCTTTACCAACCTCACCATAAGTAAGGAACAGTTGGAGGGAGTCAAACCTAGACCTTGGATGCCTATGTAGTAACTAAGGGCTCTTTACATCTAACTGTGCAGCCTCCTCTCGCCAGAGGAGGAATGGTCAGTGAAGACACTGGAAGAGATATAGATTGATTAAGGTGGAAGTCTGAAACCACCTTAGGCAAGAACTTCCTGTTAGTCCTGGATCACTACCTTATCTCTGTGGAAGGAGATAAAATCAGGCTCCACTGACAAAGCTTGTAATTCACCTATGCGCCTGGCAGAAGTGATGGCTACTAGAAACACAGTTTTCCAAGTCAGGTACTTAAGCTCTGCTGAAGACAAAGGCTCATAGGGGGGGGTTGCATTAGCTGAGCAATGCAAACATTAAGATCCCAGGCAGGAGCAGGGTCCCTGAATGGAGGGTTGGTGTGAAGCAATCCCTTGAAAAACTTGGAGAATACAAGTTGAGCAGAAAGAGAAGAGGTCTTTCCTGCTGAAATAAAATCAAAGACAGCTGCCAAATGCACTTTCAGGGTAGCTGGCCTCAGCCCCAAAGTATTTAGATGGACCATATAATCCAGGACTGTGGGCAAATCAGCAGAATCTGGGGAAATATGCTTACCAGAGCACCATATGGAAAACCTTTTCCATTTAGAATTATAAGTAGCCCTGGTGGAAGGCTTCCTAGAAGCTTTCAATATATCGAGTACACCTTGAGAAAGGTGTAGGTCAGCAAACTCTAACTCTTCAAGAGCCAGGCCTTGAGGTTGAGGGATTTGAGATTCGGATACCAAACTCTCCCCTGGGCACAGGTTAACAGATTGTGATTCCTGGGAAGACACAGGGGAAGGTGGACTGCTAAGGACAGAAGGAGTGGATACCAGGGCTGTCTGGCCCAAGCTGGAGCAATCAGAATCATCTTGCAAGGTTGAGATCTGATTTTGACTAGCACCTTGAACAAGAGAGGGAAGGGGGGAAAGGCATAGAGGAACTTCCCTTCCCAGTCGAGAAGGAAGGCATCCAGAGGGACTGAGCCCAACACTGGGGGCCTGCAACAAAAAAGTGGAAGTTGGTGATTGTCTGGGGCTGCAAAAAGATCTATCTGAGGGGGTGCCCCACCTGGCAAATACTAATTCCAGTACTAGGGGATCCAGTGACCATTCGTGATGGCCCTGGGAAATCCTGCTGAGAGCATCTGCCAGGACATTGTCCTTGCCTGGGAGGTGAACTGCCACGAGGGAAGTGTTCAGGGAATAAGCCAGAGACCACAACTTCATTGTCTCAGTGCACAAGGCCGAAGACCGAGTGCCCCCTTGCTTGTTGATGTACCACATTGTAGTGGTGTTGTCTGTTCTGACCTGTACCACTTTGTTCTGAACAGATGCAGAAAACCTGAAGTGCTAGAAAAACAGCTCTGAGTTCCAACAGATTGATGTGGAGCAGAGATTCCTGAGGAGACCACAATCCCTGGGTGGTGAGGTCGCCCATGTGAGCTCCCATCCCAAGAGGGACGATCTGTAGTAAGGGTCAAGGAGTGAGATTGAGGGATGAAAGGAACCCCTGTCTCAGATTGCTCTGATCCTGCCACCACTGCAGGGCCTGGATCAGGGTTCAGAGTTACTGGGATCAATTTGGTTAGAGGATCTCTCCTTTGAGACCAGAAGGCTCTCAAATGGAACTGAATGTCCCTCATCTGAAATCTTGCTCCTTGCACTACAGCTGTGGAAGCAGCCATGTGCCCTAGGAGCTGTAGAAAGTGCCTTGCTGGTCGAGAGACCTGCAGAGTGAAGGAGGAGGCCAGAGCCACCAGGGTCTTTACTCTTTCTACAGGAAGGAAAGCTCTGGCCTGCTTTGTGTCCAGTTCTGCGCCAATGAAGGTGAGTAGCTGAACAGGCTCTAGAACTGACTTTGGAAGATTGAGAAGAAAACCTAGAGATGTAAGCAGCTGCTGGGTAACCTGAAGGTGTAATTTGACTTGGTCTGGAGACTGACCCACTATGAGCCAGTCGTCCAGGTAAGGAAAGATGGCAATCTTTTGCCTTCTTAAGTGAGCAACTGCTACTGCCAGGCATTTTGTGAATACCCTTGGGGCAGAGGTGAGGTCGAAGGGCATTGCTCTGAACTGGTAATGGCCTGAGGGCAGTTCAATCTGAGGTACTTTCGTGGGAGCTTTGATGAGAACATGGAAGTAGGCATCCTTGAGGTCCAGGGACGCCAGCCAGTCCCCTGGCCTTAGGGAGGGTAAAATAATTCCCAGAGTCACCATTTTGAATTTTGGTTTTAAAGGTGCTTGTTTAGGTATCTGAGATCCAGGATGGGCCGCCATCTCTGTCTTTTTGGGGTACTGGAAGTACCTGGAGTACAGTCCTTTGCCCTGGTGTAGGAGGAACCTTTCTACAGCTCTGAGAGCCAGGAGGGTTGAGACTTCTGTTTCCAAAGCGAGAGCCTCTAATGGATTTGCAGGTGGAAAGGATCTGGTTCTCATCTTTGGAAATTTTTTGAAGCTGAGAACCAGTCCCTGGCTTACTACTTCCAGGACCCACTTGTCTGATGTTAAAGACTCCCAGTCCTGGACGAAGTAAGCCAGCCTGCCCCCTACAGGTAATGGAGAATCGGCCCTGGGCATCCCATCAGGGTGCCTGTTTGGCAGGGGCTTTAGGCTGATGGGTGGGAGCAGGCCTGCTCGTACCACGTCTGCCTCTCCCTCTGAAGAACCCCCTCTGGGCATAAGCTGAAGAGGAGGCCTGGGCTTGGTAAAAGGTTCTGAAAAGGCCTGCCCCTGCCCCTGAAAGTCGCCTCTGAGGAGTGGCTTGCCTCCTTGGCCTGTGCACCTTATAAGTGGTCCTATACTCATCCATTTTCTTTCATGTAATTCTCGTCTGCTCCCCAAACAGAGAATTACCCACAACAGGAAAATCCATGGCCTTAGCCTGGGTATCCTGTGACAGGCTAGTACACCTGAGCCAAGCCATTCTGCGAAAAGCCACAGATGTAGCCATGACTCTTGAAGATACATCATTAGAGTCCACTGCAGCATGGAATTGCACCTTGATGCCTCAATACCATCAGCAGCCACCTGCTCCAGCTCCTTGGCCAGCTGGCCAGGGACCTGTTTCGCTAAAGCCATAACAGTATCCCATCTGGATTTCTGGTATCTTGCAACATAGGCCATATAATTTGCCTGTCTGAGTCCCAAGGATGCTGCCATGTATTGTTTCTTTGCCATGGCATCAATCCTCCTGCAGTCCTTGTCAGGGGTGTGAAGCAGGAATATTTGCTCTTATCACAGGCTGCAGCCTGCACTACCCCAACATGGCTGCATTGTTGTGAAAGGAACTCCGTATCAGAGCCTGACAATGTGTACCTCTTGTCCATTTTTTCATCCACAGGAGGTATAGTGTTAGGAGCTTTTAAAATTTTTATTGTCTGTTTCCTAAAAGATTTATGTAAAGGAATAGACAACCTCCTGGACTCTGGGATATCCATCATTTCCACATAATCAGGCTCCTCCTGTTCATCCACAGCTTCTTCCAAAGGGAGCTGGAGGGTTTCAGCAACTTTTTTATAAAACATAAAATGAGAAGGGGACTCAGAAAGCCTAGGGGGAAACACTCCTGAAGGTCTGTCTGGGGAGATGTCCAGTTCAATGGGCACATCCAGACTTTCAAAATCACATTCACTCTCTTCATAATCCTCCTCCCCCTCCTCCAGTTCATAAAATTCCTCTGTATCATATTCATGAACCGGTGGAACCGACCGAACCAACCGCTTACCTGATGGTGCCGGTTCGGTCGGAACCGGGGAAAGCGACTGGACAATTTGGATCGCTTTGGCTATCTCTGCAGCGGTTGGAGAAGGAAATTTTGGCTCCACACCTGCTGATTTTCTAGTCCTCTTTGCTGGAACTGGCTCCTCCGAGTCAGCTCTTCGTTTGCCTGAGGAAGTCTCGCCCTGGTCAGAGGGCACTCCCTCCGGTTCGGTTGGCACCGAACTGGGCTGGCCATCCGGTCAGCGGACTTTTATCTCTTCTCGCCCTGAGCCTACCAACCTCTTATCCAGGGTAGCTGCAGGAAATTCTTGCAAATCTGGCAGTCTGCATTGAGGTGGTCAAACCCCAGACAATAAACACATGTGGTGTGGGTCAGCCTTGGCAAAGGCTTCCCCACAGACACTACAGTGCTGAAACCCAGTGGGCCCGGTTTTTCTTTTGGGTTTCTCAGACATAGTGCCAGCCTAACCAAAAACTTGCCCTTTTACGGCAAATCGCCAAGCAAGACAACCTTATCGGTTCCCAACCGTGTCACAGGTCGTGGAAAAAAACGTAATGAAATCCGTTTTTTTTAGAACAGATAAGAACCAGGAACCGCACTCTAAGTGCAATTTAATTAAGTTTAACAACAACCTGATCGGTTCAAACCGAACCGATAATAACGTTTGCAAGTTCCACACAGAGACAATGTAAAACCTAACTATTACTTACGATACCACAGACAGAGCTTGAACCGACTGGTTGCGGTTAAAATAAGACAAATATGGTTTTAAAAAACACCAAGAAATTACACTTTTCAACCGACAAAATGAACCGAGCAAAAGGAGAAATCTCCGGAGCGACTGTTCAGTGAGGCGGAGTACAGAATCTGACAGTTTGGGTTTGAAGAACAACAGACAGAGTTTTCAACCGAGCTCGCGCTCAAGATTCCATGCCTGGCATGGAAAGTTAACTCTTTCACCTCCGGAGCAGTTCTAAGGCTGGGACAAACTGCATATGTCATAATATAGCAAGACTTCATGTTGTTTGAAAACAGCTTTCTGCACACCACTTGGTTTATACCACTTTACAACTATGCCATCTGGATTGCATGGGGCTCCTGCCACCTTTCAAAGGTACATGGATCATGTATTGAGGCCCCATAAACCATATAGTGCAGCATATCTGGATGATGTGGTGATCTACAGTCCAGATTGGGAAACCCATTTGGTACACTTGAGTGCAGTCATCCAAAGCCTTAAAGACGCTGATCTGACTATTAACCCAGCCAAGTGAGCCACTGCAAAAACCGAAACCCGTTATCTTGGTTTCATTATTGGAAATGGAACCATAAAACCTGAAATCACCAAGGTGGAAGCTGTGACAAACAGTCCTGTGCCTAGTACAAAAAAAATGTACATTCATTCTTAGGCCTGGCCAGTTACTATCGCCGGTTTATTCCGGATTTCTTTACCATTGCCAGCCCCATTACAAACCTCACTAAGAATTGTTTTCCCACCAAGGTTAAATGGACAGCCGACTGTGACAAGGCTTTTAGACAAATAAAGGCTATTCTATACTCTGCCCCAGTTCTTCACAGTCCAGATTTCTCCAGACCTTTTGAGGTTCAGACAGATGCCTCTGACACAGGCATTGGAGTGGTTCTAACACAGCAGGACAAACATGGAGAGCATCCCATCCTTTTTCTAAGTAGGAAGCTCCATGAAAGGAAAAGGAGGTACTCAACAGCAGAAAATGAGTGCCTGGCCATGAAACTGGCCATTGAGGCTTTAAAATACTATCTTTGGGGGAATGAGTTCACAATAGTGACAGATCACAATCCACTGTGTTGGCTGAACCTCATGAAAGATAAAACATGAGAATCATGAGGTGGTATGTGTCTCTACAGCCCTATAAACTTACGGTGACACAAAGGTAGGGTCCCAGCATAAAAATGCGGATTTTTTGTCCAAGTTTGGTGCGGACAACACTGTTTCAGGAAATGACTGATGTTCTGTATATAATGTTCTTGTGATTGTTACAAACTGTAAAATGTATGCCTCAGTTTGTATTTGTACACACCTCAAGGAATAGTAGTTAATTGGAACAATATTGTTTGGATATATAATTACCTAAATTACCTTTTGGTAATTGTTCCAATTGTTTAAGGGTCCCTGAGAGGAACTTCTGGAGTGGGTGGGAGGAAGTTCCAACCCTTCCTAGGGTTATAGGACTAGGCATAATAGTGTTGCCCTCTTAAGTGGGGAGAAATGTGGCAGGATGAGAATGTCAACATAAAATAAAACAAATAAAAAACATTTATTCTTTTCACTCTGTCCTATTCCCTTAAACTTTTCTGTCTATCCTAAATTTCCTGTCAGGGTGGCCAACCTGACAATTCTGTTCTCCTATCTGTGCTATACCTTTAATCTGTTGTCATTCTAGCCATCAAAACTGCCACATGAAGTTAAAAGCAGTTATTTTGTTGTTTAAAGCTACCAAGAAGTGAAGTACAGTATGGGGAGTGAAATATTGCAATGTTTGCCTACTGCTGAAATGGCAGAGCTGTCGTGGGGGGTGGGGGGGGGGAATGTAAAACATAAAAATATGTTTAAATACAGTTCTAGCACAGTAAATTAAGGATAATAATACTAGGCTCTTTTTGGAATGTATGCAGATAATAAAAATGTGTTCAAATGAATTAAAGGTATAAGTAGAAAATCTAAGCCAAGTAACAAATTTAAGGGATAAATAAACAAGGCTGTAAAGTGATAGAGCTACTCTGGCTTCACAGGATAAAAAGAGGGGGAGCGCGCCCCTATTCTGTTTTTATCTGGGAAGGTTAGAGTCCTCTATAAACAAGTTTGATTTTCTTGGTTTCTTTATCTGAAATGGTGGCAGGTAGCAAGAGATGGCTTCTATAGAGCTGGCAGCCCAGAAAACGGCTGCTAATATAGAAGTGATATGGTGATGTCATTGAAAGGGGAGGGGCTAAAAAGGTCCTTGATGATGCTTTCACCACCAATTAAGGTTCCTCTAAGTTAAAATGAGTACATATAGAGTATTACTAATATTATGTTGAAAAAGAGACATAATAAGCTTTAGATTTAGAGAATTTGAAGCCTAATCTTAAGTTCCAGAGTAGAGGAATACGGTTTTTTTGGTATAATTGGTAGTCACATGTCAATGATATCATGATTATTGTACTATATTAACCTCCCCACCAGGAAGCTAATTGAAGTGTGCTGGTCAGTTTCTTTTTGACCAAACAAGGGAGAGAAGGTGTGAGTGCCTACACACCGGAGTGAAGAAAAATATTGAATATACAGAGAAGAGCAGGGAGTCTGAGGAAAGACTAGCCTGATTATTTGTTTTTGTTTGTTGTTATTTTGGTGTGAAAATTTAAACACCCATTTCTTTTCTGTAAATATTTTTTGAACAGTTAATTTTTGTTATTATCATTTGTGGAAAATAAAATGATAAACGCTACACCAGCATTTTTTATGCACTTGATTTAAGGACTGGTGTCTGTTATTGAACCTACACGCTTACAAGCAGCACAAGGATGGGAAGGGGGGGGGGCAGCCGTGTCTCAAACCACCTCTCTGAGCCTGGCAAGGTATGGTACAGTGTTCTGTCACACGGGTGATGGGTTGGGGAGCCTTCTCTCACAAGGGATTCATGTGTATGTCATGGCCTGATGGGGTTATGTAGCGTGTCAGGAGAAGTGGGTTGGCATGAAAAATGAGTCTTGCAATATCTCACCTATTCTGTTTATTCCACTTCCAAAGGGGCCTGTATGAATGAGTATACAATTTCATGGTCACAAAAAGGAATTTTTTTTTTAACTATGTTACAGATTGCATACAAATATGAAAGTGATACACAGTGGGGACCTCATGAGTGGTGTAAATATCATGAGTATATAGATAACGTATTTATCACATGAGGCCCCTTCTACGTGTTTCATTTGTGCAACAGGATGGACCTTAAGTGCTAGACTTATTTTTTTAGTTTTTTTAAAAATAAAATAATTTCAAAAAGTCTGTGTTTTTTGGGGTTTTTTTTGAACTAATGTTACTGTGCTTTCTCCCCATCCTGACTGCCATAGCCATTGCCATGGACGTGAAGTCAGGATGACAAGCTGACGCTGTGATATGGCAGTTCATTGGTGCCCCCAGAACCGCCGCAGAAATTACAAACCACTGCCACAGAAGTTCTGTGGCAAATGGTAATCTTGCTGCAGAACTTGGTCCCAAAGTGCCACACAAAAGTAGGGGCCTTACTTATGGCAGTGATACCTAGTAGTCGGTACAGCTCCTTCAGTAATGCAGCACCAAAATTACTACCCGGATCAGTAATAATTTATTTAGGTAATCCCACCCTACTAATAAGTTTGGCAAGCTCTGATGCCAATTTTGGGTCTGTCACAATACGCACTGGAACTGCCTCTGGGTATCAAGTAGCATAGTTACATACTACCAGAATGAGTCGAATACCCTTTTTACTTTTGTCTAAGATGCCAAACACATGCAACGCAATTCTCTCAAAAGGCACATCTATCAAGGGTAGGGGCACCAGGGGCACCTTGTCTTTTTTAGTCACTGGGGCTATTTTCTGACGTTCAGCACAAGAACTGCAATAGGTAGCAATGCTCTCATGAATCCCAGGCTAGTAAAATCTGTACAGCAGTCTGGCAAGGGTGTGATGCCTTCCTGAGTGACCAGCCACAGGGCTATCATGTGCTATCTGTAAAGACTCAGATCTATACTTAGTTGGTATGCCCAGTTCCTCTATATGTAGCTGCATCTGATGATTAACCCAAACTCTATACAGTAACCCATTACATTTTTAAATATTGGTTCACCGTGTTTCTGTTTCACCCCTAACTGCTTAAAATAACCTTGGAGAGAAACATTGTTAGTTTGCTCAGAAACAAAATTACAATTAGTTATCAGTTTAGTTTCAGTATTTTCATATATCAACCCCTTATGGCCATCAGTCTTTTGTTGCCACTGTTTTTCAAGCTGCTTCTTTCTTTCCTGGATTTCTGGATCTTGGAGCTGGGCTCAAACAAGTCCAAATCAAAATCATCCAAAGGAAGAGTCCCCAACATCTGAGATTTTCTTTGCCTGTGTTATTGTTATAACAGCTGCTGAAACAGTAGGGTTTACTCCCTCTGTGATTAATGATCAAATTCTGTGATTAATGATCAAATTCTGAGAAGTAATTTCCAATCATCACAGGTACTTGTAACTTTGGTACTACCTGCACTTTCATTTGGTGCAACACCCCATTAATGTTTAGAGTCACTTGGGTGATGGAATAGCATCAGGATGCAAATGGCCCCAGTACCTGGTAATTTTGCACAGACTTTTCCCAGAACTTTAACATGCACCAGGGTCTGTCTGCTTCCTGAATCTATAAGTCCCTTCACAGTCTTACCTTCCACATTGACAACTGTTAAAAACTTGCCCCAATTTGCTAAAGCCAAATTTGTTCCTGTGTTACACTCCTTATTTTTATGACAGTTTCTTGCGATATGGCTTGGCTTTTTACAGTTATAGCAAATAAAGTCTTTGGGTGAAGATTTGTTACCCCCATCAGAGTTCTTATCTGATCTGGAGTTAAACTGGAAAAAAGAGGGTTTTACTTTTCATTGGCTGTTATTTTACTGCTGCGGCATCTGTCTGGCCATCTGATAGCCCTCAACCAAAGAAACAGTATTTTCTCCACTTTCTGGTCAGTGTTCTTTTACCCAAAGCTGCATATCTGTGGGAAATGTTTATGAACGGCTCCACTGCAAATATGTCAATGATCTGTGGGACTGTTTTGCCCTCTGGTTGCAGCCATTTAATGAGAAAGTTCTCTGAGATGATTGAAGGCTTGTCAAGGTTTGTCAAAAGAGTTGTACTTCAGGGACTGGAATCTCTGCCTAAAGGTCTCTTCTGAGATGTCATACCTTTTAAGGACTTCTCTTTTCACGAGGTCATATTTTTCTGGCTATGCAGTATCCATATTGCTGCAGGCAAGTTGGCCTCTACCTGTCAGATAAAGTACCAGCCTGACTGCCATTGCTGTTTTGACCACTGGCTGGCTCTGGAGACCTTTTCAAAAATTGTCAGGTATGATTTGATATCAAGCGAGGGACAGAGCTTCATACGTTTAATGTCTTTTCAGCTGTTTTTGTTTTATTGATCTGCTGGACCTGTACCAGATTCTCCAGCTTTGACAGCTTGCAAGACATCCAGCCATAGCTGTTCCTGTTTATGCATTTCTTCTCTTTTGCTCCTCTCACTGTATCTCTTCTCTTTGCTCCTGTCACTGCATCTCATCTCATCAGTCTTTCTTTGTTGTATAGCCCACCAGTTCAATAAGGCAGACAAGCTTTCAGGTTGTGTCCCTGCCTGTTCTTCTTCCATCACTGGTGCTGGCTGCAGAGTCTCAGTTTGGAATTTTATTTCTGCTTCTAGTTTGGCTGCCATTTTTCTGGTAATCACTCCTGGGTTTGCTGCTGCTGCAGGATCCATACCTTTCTTCTATGGTTCCCTGGTACCAGGTCTAGTACTCATGCACAAAACTCCTGGCATACAGTATGCACGGTGTAAATCTCACTTTGACACCAGCTATTATACAAGCATAGGTTAGGAAGTATAGGCAAACCAGGAGACGTTATAAAATTCGCTAGTGTTTTATTATTATCAATAAAATTTAAACAAAATGTATAGGATAGCTCTTCACAAAGGCAGTACCAACAAAAATCATTCCTCTGAGTCTCTCTCTAAAATCTCAATCGCTCTCTGTAAAAAATATTGCTCTCCTTTTTATAAGATGTTTTTTCCTGTCAATTAAATTCTACATACTGTTCTTGTAAATTATATCTCCTGTTTTTCATAAAATGCAACAATACTTTTTTTCATTGACCTTCCTATGACTAGCCTGAAGAGTACATCAGTCTTCTTAACAGATGCAGCCTACTAAAATATCATGTCCCAGGGATCATTCCTGCTTACACTTCTGTTAACACACTTGTGAAAGGTCAAACGGTTTCTCAAGGTAAACCCTCTGTGTTCCAGATGACTAACTTCTGTAACAAACTCAAGTAGCTGTTGCATTCATTTCAACAATATCAGGTCAAGTCAAGCTTTATTTGTTGAGTGCCCAATCCCAAAGTCTATAATTATATACACTTGCAAACTACAGTAGTTATCCCAGTTTCACATAAACATTCACATATATTTGAACCACAGAGAAGCAAGGGGAAAAGAAAGAATAGAAACAGCAAGTGAAGGACGAGTGAAAATGGAGAAACTGTGGGACTACTGTTGTGGTAATTTCCTAGGTGCCACAAGGAAATATGATTGCTTGAGGAGACAGATAAGTGGCAGAATAGGAGAGGATTAAAACAGATCCTTGCTTTTAACTCTCTCTGCATAACAAATGGGACAGGGTCTTAACCCAACCTTGTCCACAGTGCAGAGGCTCAACATCCCATAAAAGGTTAAATTAGCCCACCAAACAGGCCATGTATGGTGAGTGGAGCTGCAGTGTTAACAAAGTACCCTGTACAGAGAAAGGCAAATTATAAGAGAGAAGGCCCACAGGTTTGGGGTTTCGGCAATGTGCTGACCTCCCTTCAGAAAAACGAAGATAATATGCTCCTCACGATGAAACATGCCTCTATAGAGAGAAAACTAGGTCACAAATACACCCTGCTGCAACAGCACTGGTCTCATGCTTGATGGTGAAGGGCCTGGATGCAGGAGTATGCTCCTCAGTGATATCCCTACCCCTTAAGATCTGCTCAGTCTGGCAAAAGACACCAGAGTCTTTACATCACGGCAAGTCACTGACAGGTTTAGGAATTTTTATGGTTGGTCACCTATCTTCTGATTTCTATATGTTTAGCCTGGACAGTTCACAGAAGACATGGCATCTTATTTTTAGTGGGGCTCTGCATCTACACAATATTATGCTGCATTGCATAAACTCAGAACACACTGAAAACAGTACTTTACATCTGGAATAGGGTACCATGAATAAATATATTACAAAAATGGTAAAATCATGACCCCACTGAAAACAAGATATTGCATCTGATCTGGGACATCCTGAATAAATACAGTGCAAAAATGTGGAATGGTGGCAGACACAGATGCCTGTCGCTGAAGCACTGGCTCCCATATTTACACACAGGCTACCATCAGTTAGTATTTGACTCTTTTGGCCCTGGATGCTCATCACACATCTGCCTTGAAATGTGCCAAGATTACAAAAATGGTAAAATCATGACCCCACTGAAAACAAGATACTGCATCTGATCTAGGACATCCTGAGTAAATACAGTGCAAAAATGTGTAAAATGAAGATCACCATGACAATGAGATGTAGCATCTCCCCAAAGCTATCTAGGATACAAAATATAGGATAAGAGATATTTAAAGAGCTAGTGGCGCCAAAACAAGCAGACAGAAAAACAATAAAAATTTTAAGTAATAGTCTGTTGTAATTTTTTATTTCTGAAGTGTTTTTTTTTTCCTTTTGCTCATCAGAAAGTATTTTATATGATAATAATGTGCTGGATGTGTGGAACAGCTCTTAGCCTAGCAGCTGACATGTCTTTTTCTACTGCCCCACACTACATCATCAGCACTGTGATCTCAGTGACTGTGACATCACAGGTGAATGACCTGGCAGTCACTCACTTGCTGTTCCTAAGTAGCAGTGATGTCAAAGTCATTGAGGTCACAATGCTGATGATAATGTGTGAGGCAGTAGAGCAAGATATGTCAGCTGCCAGGCTAAGAGCTGTTCCACACATCACACCTACTAACATCAGGTAAACAATCTTCTAATTAAACAAATGGAAAAGAAAAAGTACCTCAGATATAACCGGTAATGGTTGTCTGCTTTTAAAATCTAATATTAGTTTTAGGCAGCATAGTAGCTCTTTAAAGGAACTTCTAAGTGTTCACTGACATAAACAAACAATTTCTTCATTGTTTAATAATATATTAGATTGCAGTATTTATTTTGAATGCTGTGGCCATGAGGAGTGTGTGTGTGTTTGCTGTAGCTCATTATATTTTTTCCCCAGAAAGAATAGTAAAAAATGCCTCTGATTGCTATATAATTACTGTAGCTCGGCTAGTTCACACAAGATCTGGCATACATCTGAGATGGTGCTTATCAGATAGTATCTTAGGAGGTTAAACAAACAGTGTAAATCTTTGTACATTTGTTCCTTGGAAAAGGGGGCATTTATGAGGTATGAATCTTTCCTGAAAGACAATACTTGCCCAGCTGAAGCTTGTAGCAAGAACATGTTTAAATGCTAAGTATTTAAATGTGCAAGTTGTTGCATTTCGAAGGGGGCAAATAATCTCCAGTTTAATAGACAACCAATATTTTAACAAGCTGTTTCAGTTTCCTAATGGCCATCCAATAAGCAGCATTAATGCTGTCTCCAACATTCTAAACAGAAAGAAGGGAGTATTTTATTTCGTTTGGCATAGTGATTTATAGATGTGGAAGGATACAGTGAAATGTCCAAAAAAGTGTTCCACGTTCCTCCATTTTTTCAGCTACAGACAGCAAGATGGCTCCGCCCACAGCCATAAAAAGGCAAGGCTCTAAATAAATGTATGAAATTTCATCGGATGTTAGACGCACAAGGAGTTACCTGACCCCAAATGTTTAGTGTCAAAAAAGAAAAGAAGGAAAGCTACCCTGGCGCTTCACCCATCATGGGCTTCCTCAGGGGGAGGCATGGCTAGCAGGTAGACAGACCAGACTTCAAATACTACTACCACCAACAAAACATGTGATTTTTTGTAATTAAACAAATATAGTGAATCCACCCAAATGCCACTCACTAAAAAGTGCCTACATCACTCATACTTTTTACAAATGTTTCCCTGTTTACAATTCATGTACTGCTGAATACCACTTAAGTGTACGTAAGATATTAGAGCTTTTGTACAGCTTTTGTTATTGGTAAACTTATAGGGGCTATCCTGTTGGCCCTGAATCATCTTTGTAGCCCTTCCCTGTACTACCCTGAGTTGGTTAATGCCCTTCCACAGGTATTTTATTTTATGTAAACTTTTGGTAACTAGGAAAGGCACACTGAGCCAGGGCTCATTTCCAGGTGCGACATGGGGTACTGGGTATAAAAGAACAATATTCAACATAAGCATGAACACAATGTACATACAGCCAGAAGTTACATAATTTGCAAGTGAAGTACAGAATACAGTACAATACAATTGGGTATGGACTCCAGTACTCCAGGTGCGGCCGCATCATGGATCTGTACAATGGCAGGATAATCTCTTTCTTTCTGCTCGTAAACCCCCTAGCTATGCACCCCAGCATTCTGTTAGCCTTGGCTGCTGCCTTTTTGCACTGTGTAGACTGCTTTAGGTTGCTGGTTATAGCTAGCCACAGATCCAGTTCCTCCTTAGATACCATGACCTTTACCCCTCCCTCAGTCTGTATGGGCTCTCAGGCTCTTTCACCCAATATGCATGACTTTACTGTTTTTCATTTCATGTTGAACCCCAGTTGCCAGACCACCTTTCTAACTTTGCACGATCCTCCCTAAGGTCCCTGATCCCCTCCTCTGTCTTCATCCACCCACAGATCCTGGCATTAATGCCATCCCCATGTCATTGATGAATATATTAAATAACACAGGTCCGAGCACCCACACCTTTGGGACCCCGCTGGTAGCCACCCTAGTTCCTGAGAGCTCCCCACCACCAATAACCTTTGGATCCTTCCACTGAGTCAATTTACCACTCATCGGGTCAATTTGTTTCCTGTCCCGTGGTCCTCCAACCTTTTGATCAATCACTTGTGGGGAACTGAGTCAAAAGTGTTACCAAAATCTGAAAACAATATGTCTACTGCCTGCTCTCAGTCAGCCGCCTTCCTCAATCACTCAAAGTAGTTGATAAGTCTGTCAAAACCTGCCTGCCATGAGCCTATGCCGTCTCTTGTCATGGAGTCTGCTAACCTACAGGAACTTGACCAACCTTTCTTTCAGGATGGTCTCCATCAGTTTGCCCATGATAGAGGTCAAACTGACAGAAGTGTAGTTCCTAGGGTTGTCTCTAGGCCCACTCTTACATAGCATACTGCATGCATGATTCTTCATTACAGCAGTACTTAAACCAAGACCAAGACTGTGAATCAGAAAATGGAAATTACGTACCTACCGTAATTCTTGATCTTCTTGGATGAAGTCTCCACCACTCATTCACACTAATGGGATCTATGCCGGAGGCACTAGGACACAGCGGGAGCAAACTTTTCTGTAGGAGGGCCGGCGCCAGAGATGGATCTGCGAGGAGCGGTGCCACAAGCCTTGGGTCATGCGGCAATGACTATCTCGGCGTTGACCCTCCAACCAACTCAGTACCTTTTTTTCTGAGGAAGTGCAGAGTAACTAACCTAGAAGGATAACCTAACAAAAAACAGACATAAGATAGTCTGGACGACCCGTATAAGAAGGGTCAAGAAAGAAGTCTTCACAGCCTAAAGATTGAGGGAGTGAAGACCAACAGAGGTGAGCTCGGGGGATGATGGGTGGGCGTGTGAATGAGTGGTCGAGACTTCATCCAAGAAGATCAAGAATTACGGTAGGTACGTAATTTCCATATCTTCCTGACATAAAGTCTCCACCACTCATTCACACTAATGGGAGAGTACCAAACTAATAATCCCCCCGAGAGGCCGGCAGGAGAGACCAAGATCTCACATTTTAAGGACAGAAGTCCATTGAGGATGGTTCTGCCAAACGAAATATGTCACCTGGCTAGGACATCCAGGGCATAGTGCTTGATGAAAGTATGCACTGAGCTCCAGGTAGCCGCACTGCAAATATCTGCAATAGGCACATTGCGGATTTCCGCCAGAGATGCCGCGACTGCTCTAGTAGAATGAGCGTACACTCTGCCTTCCAGCTTAACCTGCGCCATGGAGTAACAGTGGTGAAGGCATGCCACCAGCCATGCTGAAATGCATCTGATAGCGACAGGTTGACCCAGCCGGGTCTCGTTGAAGGAAACAAACAGTTGCTGAGCTTTGCAAATTTCCTTCGTTCTATCGAAATAGAAACGCAGAGCTTTTTTGACATTCAAAGAATGAAGGGAATGCTCGCCATCATTTTGGAAATTGGCAAAGTAAGTAGGAAGGACCAAAGGTTGGTTTAGATGGAATTCTGAAACAACCTTAGGGAGAAACTTAGGATGGGTCCAAAGAACTACTTTATCTTTATGAAACACAGTACACGGTGGGTCTGTAACCAAGGCGTGTGTAACCCCTAGATGGCGCTATCCCAGGGGCTACTACCCCTGCCTGATTTGCCACTAACAGGTTGAGGGGCCTGGATCCAATGGCGGGTGCCTCCACCCAGAGGTCAGGGTTTGCAATAGTTAAACTAACTTGGTCACAGCCTCTGGGACACTGCAACCCCCTTTCTTCTCACTAGTGGCCCACACAATATATCAGAATTACCTTCACAGTATACACTTACCCCCAGGTCTGGTTCCGCACTGGGACCTCCTGTGAAATGAGATACAGTGCAACAATCACAGTACAGTACTTTAACATAGACAAATACCTCAGGCAGTATAACTTTGCTGAAACAAGCAGCTCTGATTTATTTAGGGATATAACAAGGACAGGGGAAATCAGGTTAATTAGCTTATCACTCTAATAATTCATTTATGGCTCTGTGCACAGGCCTATCCCTATCAGTTACTGTCCCTGGGTACCCAAGCCCTAGTGGCTAGTCCAAACCGTGGCAGCTGGTAGGGGCCCTTTCACACAGAGAAAAGGAGAATTAAACAGTCAGCAGTACAGTAATTCCATTTGGATTTAATGTGGCAATTCAACAGGAGCCACCCTGAATTAGTACTCACGACCTCCAAATAAGATAGGGTCCTTCAATGTCAGCAGGGCTCACTTGAGGTACACAAACCTCTTCACACATCCATATAAAAGAAGCACTATACCAGGCAGGCTGCATCTGTATCCCGATCGCAATTACTGCACAATACCCAGGAGAACACACAGCAGATTCAGTTCCTGACAGACCGAGTGTAATTTTCAGCAATTCCTCCAGTCTTCTACAGGGTGAGCCTGGTTTCTACTCTTCAGAGATCCTTTGATTCTTTTCACAGGATGGATTCAGTCTCACAAGCTGCAGACCGGAACTCTGGGCCTTACACACGTTTTTGACTAAAACTGCACACTGAAAAGTACAGGGCTCCTTCCTTCTTCCCTGCCAAAGCTCAACTGAACTCCAACCGACAAAACTGGCACTTCCTTTGAGTTCCTCCCAGTTCTTGACTGGATTGGCTGTCACTCACAATAGACTGCTGCTGTTGGTCCAAAAGGCACTGAAGTCTAAACTACATCTCCCAGAGTCACTGCCCATACAATCCTCTTGTGGCTGGCTCAGATTATGAGTCCAAGTTCTGATTCGTCCAAGGCACCATTTTAGAGCTAGCTTACCCCACACTGATTGGTCCAGTTCAGCAGTTCAAAACTAGAATGGGGAACTAGCAGACACAGTTCTGACTGCAAAAGAAAGCAGGTTAGACAAACTGTAATTTCATTATTACTCTAAATAATTTCTGGTAAACAGTTACATCTTTCAGATAGGTTCCCTTTGCACTCCTAGTGACTGCAAAAATTAAGTGAATTGGCAGCAGCTCGAGTGGTACTCAGAGAAGCACACAGTCCCCTATACAACTAATTATGTCTGCAAGCAGACAGCTCTTAAAGAGACAGTACCAGAGGCTCTAAAAACACTCACTGATAAATGGCTTAAATGCCAAACACCATTCAGGCTTGGAGCATTCAAGCAAGCTCCTGGAAGTCTTTTGGGAACCCCATTTGCAGGGGGTTACACCCTTCCTGGTTTGGGAAGCTTGACGTCCGCCAAGCAAGTACTTCTATAAGTTTCAACTGCAACCATATATATTTGCATTAGGCCTTACATGTAATCATCAGTCAATATATCATTTTACCAAGAACACATTTCTGAAACATTGCAGTACGTCACTCTTTACACAGTATTACATACACATTGTACCATAACTCAAGTCATACTCTTGTACATGAAACCTGAAGAGAGGGGCCCTTCCCTATCAGTTACCTTGGGGCTGGATGGGGCAAGGGCACCATACTTAGAGGGCAACACAAGTAACTTGGAGTTAGCACTGATGCTCAGTTTGGGCAGTGAGCTCGGGGACACATACACTCCTTTATGGACAACATTGAGAGGCAAGTCCACAGGCCCCCAAGTGAATCATAACTGAGGTGCACCACAGGCTTTACAGCTCGACCAGTCTTTCTAGGGGAACTGTTATAGTCTCTGCACTCTGAGCCTCATTTTCTCAGCATTGTCCTCACTTGTCAGGAGTCTCCATGGGGTAGAGAGGCTAGAACTTGGGGCACTTTCAGCTCCAGGAGTTACAGTTTCTGAGTCCACAACATTTGGCTCGCATGGAGAGCTTTCGGACACTGGCAGTGGACTGTCAGGGCACTCAAAATACTCTTCTTGTTCGGTGTATCACCAGTCTGCCCCAGTCTATCATTTTCCTGAAAGCTCAAACAGTTCAACCATGCACAATGATTCCATTTCATCTGATCTGATGCTTTGCACTTCACTTTCTGGGAGCATTGGCTCCAGGGATGAAGCTGGGGCTTAGACAGTCCAGAAGGCCCAGCTTTGTCTCCAGTATTGACTAGGGATTGCCCTCAAACAATTGACCCAGTTCGAAGAAGGATAGTATTCAAAGTCACTCTCACTTTCTTCCGATATGGACTGACAGTCATGCTCAACTGGGACTTGTGGAGGAACACTTTAACTTTGCTTCTGTAGTGCAGACTTTCTTGATCTTTTCTTAGCAGCAGCTCTAGTCACTGGTCCAGAGGGGCATCTTCTAGGGCTCAGACTCAATTAAGATTTGTCCAATGGGCAGTAAATGATTTCTATGTATTGTTTTACATCTTTGAATTATTCTCAGGCCTTACTTTGTACACTGGCAGATCATCTAGTTTGCCCACTACAATGTGAGGGAGATGGTGCCATCGGTCAGCAATCTTGTGCTTGCCATGCAGTCCCAGATTTCTTAGCAACACCCGATCTCCTCCTGGAGTTCCTGTGCTTTCACCTTTTATCATGCCTTTCTTTGTTGGCCAGATTTCTTTGGCAGCCATGGTTTGAGCCAGTTGGTACGCATGAGTTAGCTGGGCCTTTAACTTTGCACATACTGTAAATAGTTGTCAGCTTGAACCCCATCAGGAGAGACCCCAAAACACACATCTACTGGTAGTCGAGCTCTTCCAAACATCAGGCGGTAGGGGAGAATCCAGTGGCATCACTTTGTGCAGTTATAAGCATGTACCAGGGTGCTAATTTGTTGGCTCCATCTAGGCTTGTCCTTTGGGTGCAGGGTGCCTAGCATATCTAGCAAAGTGCGGTTGAAACGTCAGGCTGTGGGTCCCCTGGGGTGGTAAGGAGTGGTTCTGACTTTCGGACTCCCACAGAGAAAGCATCTCTTTGATCAGACGACTCTCAAAGTCTCTCCTTGATCAGAATGGATTCTTTGTGGAGCCCCATAGTGAACAAAAAGTTTTCTACAAGTACTTTGGCCACAGTGGATGCTTTCTGGTCTTCGTGGGGAAAGCTTGGGCATATCTCGTGAAATGGTCAGTGACCACCAGCACATTACTGATATTTTTGATCTGACTCCAAACTCAGAAAATCAATACAGACCAGCTCCATGGGTGCACTGGTGGTGATGTTAACAAGGGGCAGCCTCTGGGGCAAAGCTTCTCTGTAAGCAGCGACTACAAGTTCGAATGTGTTGCTCCACATCAGCCCCCATCTTAGGCCAATAGAATCTGGATCTCACCAAGTCAAGTGTTCTGTCTATACCAAGGTGCCCCATGTGGTTGTGCAAGGACCTCAGTACTGAGTCTCAAAGGCAGTGGGCAGCACTAGTTGTTGTTTGTCTACTTGTCCCCCTGTCTACTGTTTCTCTGTATAACAGTTTATTGATCAGTTTCAACTTAGGACCTTCTTTGTATAACAGTGCAGTTCTCAAATCAGTGGAGCGAATTTGGACACATCTTTTCCTGCATAGAGGGCTTCTAAAGCTGCTTTGATCATGGGATCCGGGATTGAGCCCGCCGAATACTGTCATTGTCCAGCTGAGGCAGTGCACCAATGTCTATTGCAGAAAAGTGGCAATAAGCAGCAGGTATGCAATTCTCAGAGGGTCCCAAGCAATCCACCATGCAGTCCACTCGTCCCGAGACATTTGTTCCTCCCTGTCAACTTCCGTAGAGTGCCCGAATGTCAGGTTCTGCCAATCGGACCCAATCATTCTGGGGAACAGGCTCCGGAGAGAGCATCAGCATCTATGTGGTTCAGACCTGCTCGGTATTCGAGACATAGTCATATGTAGATAATGCAGAAAGCCACCTATGGCCAGTGGCATCCAACTTAGCTGAGGTCTGCACATAGGTCAAAGGATTATTGTCAGTTTTACTAGTATTTTAGCCCCATACAAGTACTCATGGAATTGGTCAACAATAGCCCACTTCAAAGCTAGGAACTCTAACTTATGTACAGGATAGTTCTTTCGATGGGGTCAGGCTTCTACTGGCAAAGGCCACTGGTCTCAGGCCATTCTCGGCTCTTGGTACAACACAGCCCCCAACCCTTGCAAGCTAGCATCAGTGTGCAGGACGTAAGGTTTTCTTGGATCGCATAGGCCAGCACTGGAGCATGGGAAGTTGATATATGATCTCATGAAAAGCAGTCTCACAATCAGGAGTCCAGCGGGCCCCAAATACTTCACTCGGATGAAAATACACTCTTTCAGTCTTGAGGACGCTTGACTTTGGTATTTTTGTGGGTTGGGGATACCCTTGAGTAAGGTTAAGTAAAGGGCGGATCACTCTTGAATAGTCCTTGATGAAGCTACCGATAATAACCACAGAATCCCAGGAATCTTTGCAGTTCTTTAGATTTTGGGCTGTGGCCAGGTGGTCAAGGCCTCAACTTTACTTGGGTCGGTCTCTATTCCCTCGGTGGATACTATGTGTCCCACATACTTTACTGATGTTTGAAAGAATTGACACTTATCAATGGACAGTTTAAGGCCAAAGTCCTCCAGTCGGTCCAATACCTTAAATAATCTGCTCTCATGTTCCTCCAGTGAGCTGCCAAACACAATAACATCATCTAGGTATACCAGGCACTCTAGTAAGTTCATGTCCCCCACTGCACGCCCCATCAATCGTTGAAAAGTGGCTGGGGCACCTGAAATCCCTTGAGGCATCCTCATGAATTCATAAGCTTGCCGACAGATAAAGGTCATTCTCTCACGGTCCTCTGGGGCCATCGGGATCTGGTAGTACCCACCGCGGAGATCCAGCACAGAGAACCACTTGCTCCCGCTTAGGCAGTCCAAAGCATCCTGAATGCGGGCATTGTGTACTGATCAGGGATAGTCCGCCGGGTTTAAGGTGCGATAATCCACACACATCCTTACTGTTCCATTCTTTTTCCTCACTACTACAATGGGGAAGCATAAGGGCTTCTGGATTCTTGTATTACACCAGCAGCTAACATCTCTTGCAGATGCCGCCTCACATCATCTATGTCAGCAGGTGCCAGGCGCCGAGACCTCTCAAATGGTCTTTCGTCATGCAGCCGGATATTGTGCTCAGCTCCTTGCACGCATCCTACATCCCATTCCTTTAAAGAAAACACCTGGTCTCTCTGGGCAAGCTTCTCACTGATCCTCACTTTCCATTCAGCTGGCAGCGGAGTCGCCAAATCAAACAAGTCAGGCAGCTATTTGTCATTCTTCCTGAACTCTTGGGTTGGTAGCACTGCAGTGTCTGCACAATGCACATTAGCCAGGATGCAACCTCTGTTTACTCGAATGTCTCTTTCAGACACATTATGAACTTGGACCATTACCCTTCTGGCATAAGCATGGGCTCTAGCGGGCAAAATACTAGGCTTGACCAGCAGTCCCTCTGGCAATTTTCCATCGCCTGGTGCATCCAACATTAATATTTTATTCTTAACATCCTTTCTGATACGGACCTCTCCCTGTAAGGTACACTGGGCATTTGGCGCCAGGATCAGAGACTCAGGATCCTTCTTCCATACAATTCAACCGTTCCTCTGGTTCTGTTTTTTCAGCATCTCTGTGCCTCATAGGCCTTCTTAATTAAAGCCGGAACTCTTAAAGCTCTACTAGTCTTTGACCCTGTTTTCATAACACAACTGTGCCAGCCTTCCAACATATGAGCATTTGTTCCAATCAACAAAGGGACACCATCATACAGTCCAGTGGGGGACACACTAAGGCTAGGGTCTCTACTTGTTCGGCCACCCAGCCACGGAGGTGGGGAAAGACAGCCAAATTCGGATATACCCGAATAGGGTAGGCCTTCTCACTTAACCCCCATACATGCAGTCCTTCTAATGGTTGTAAGGGTACTTGACAAATGCTTCTGATACCAATCCTGGAACATAATTGTCACTTGGGAGCCACTGTCTAATACAGCTCTTGTAGACACTCCATTCACTTTACAGTGGTCTCCATGGAGGGACCCACTATTCTGGACCAGTCTGAGAGGCGGTAGTGGGGCCTGGGCAACTGACCTTGCCACAAAAGGACGTGAATTAGCATTTTTGGTGCCCTCACTGGGATCATGTCGCACCTCTTAACCACTGATTTCTTCTCCAAGCTCTCCTTGTAGCCTATATGCAACTTTGTCAGTGTCTTTGGGACTGGCATTCTCTTTCATGTGCCCATCTTTCCCACAATTATAGCAAAACATACTTTCTGGAGTTTGAGCTGCTGGAGGCGCCTACACTGGGAGCCACAGGCGGGGTATTACTAACTGGAAACCTGGGTGCCATCTCTGTCTGCGGCGTGATAAGCATTTGGAGACATCTCGTCAGTTTCTGCACTTCCATGGTCAAGGAATTGAGTTTGAGCTGTTATCAGCAGGAGATACATGGGTGGGTACCCCACCCCATAGCAGATGCAGTCGGATATAGGTCAGGGCCTGATTTGCAGGCGGGCCTTCATAAAGGGACTGTTTTGAATTCCCGGATCTCTCTCAACAGTTCGCCCCATTGTGGCATATCTTTTCCTTGTCAGAGCACTCATTGACTGTCAACCTCTGCCCCTGAACTTCACTTGATGGGTCACCCTCAGTCACTCGGTCGAGCCACAGCTGTTGGTGCAGGTACCTCCCGAGGTCGCTTTTCTCAACTCCTCGATTTCTCTCATTAACTCATCATAGGAGGGTGGGATTCCAGTCGATTTGCCAGGCGAACTGAAGCAACAGCAGTTCTGAGAAGGGGCAACTTAAGGATTCTGTCCAGTCTGGTTCGGTCTAGTTCAATCGCTGGCAAACTACCCTTTCTGAGGCATTCTTGCAACAATTTTTCCAGCCGAGAGACATACACAGACAACAACTCCCTTGGTACTGTTGTGCATTTCTTACTCTCCACCATAGGTCCTCATCAGAATCTGGGCTCCCATACACATTCTCCAAGGCCTCAAGATAGGCCTGTGCAGTCGCCTAGGGTTACTGGCCCGCTTAGCACGGATGGTAGCCAGGGCAGGACCTCGGAGGCCTCACTAACCTCTTCGCCGCTCCGAGCATTGCCATTCTAGCACTTGGGGCAACATAGTCTATCCAGGTCTCCCAGTCATCCTCCCCTTGGGGTGGGAGGTGCCAGAGAAGATCCTCAACCTTCGCAAGAGTCGTGACTAATGGCAGGTGCAGAAATAGGAGTCTGCATTGGTTCAGCCACCATTACGGGCACTGGAGCAGGAGAGGGTGTTGGGGAGGAACACCCCAGGTGGCAAGAATAGTTTCTTCAAGTCCTCCACAGTTTTCCCTCTCCCAGCAACCATTCAGCAAATTTCTCCTCAAAAGTTTCAGATAGTGGTGGGGCTGATTCCCCCGGTCTTTACTGTCCTTAGTTATCACCTCCAAGCAGTGAGGGCTCCCTCTGGGGTAATGGTCTGTGGCACTTTGGAGCTATCTATGGGATCCTTAAACTCTACTAGGGCCAGGAAAGTGTGGGTGAGCAGATTAGCATGCCGACCCACCACCACAGGGTTTTGTAAACCTTCCACCTTGGAAAGTACTCCTGCACAGTGTCCGTATTGATACCCAGGGGATGTCCAGGATAAGCATAGCATTTTGGGGGTCGATCTCTCCCAGTACACCACTCCACCAGCCGTGCACAGCCACTTCTGTCGGGTACCCATTTTTTCTAACAGTGGTTCAGAATATGGCCACTAGAGGACACACAATCCCAGTGGTGAGCCTCCAAGATGTAACCCCTAGATGGCGCTATCCCAGGGGCTACTACCCCTGCCTGATTTGCCACTAACAGGTTGAGGGGCCTGGATCCAATGGCGGGTGCCTCCACCCAGAGGTCAGGGTTTGCAATAGTTAAACTAACTTGGTCACAGCCCTCTGGGACACTGCAACCCCCCTTTCTTCCCACTAGTGGCCCACACAATATATCAGAATTACCTTCACAGTATACACTTACCCCCAGGTCTGGTTCCGCACTGGGACCTCCTGTGAAATGAGATACAGTGCAACAATCACAGTAAGTACTTTAACATAGACAAATACCTCAGGCAGTATAACTTTGCTGAAACAAGCAGCTCTGATTTATTTAGGGGATATAACAAGGACAGGGGAAATCAGGTTAATTAGCTTATCACTCTAATAATTACTTATGGCTCTGTGCACAGGCCTATCCTCTATCAGTTACTGTCCCTGGGTACCCAAGCCCTAGTGGCTAGTCCAAACCGTGGCAGCTGGTAGGGCCCTTTCACACAGAGAAAAGGAGAATTAAACAGTCAGCAGTACAGTAATTCCATTTGGATTTAATGTGGCAATCCAACAGGGAGCGACTCTGAATTAGTACTCACGACCTCCAAAATAAGATAGGGTCCTTCAATGTCAGCAGGGCTCACTTGAGGTACACAAACCTCTTCACACATCCATATAAAGAAGCACTATACCAGGCAGGCTGCATCTGTATCCCGATCGCATTACTGCACAATACCCAGGAGAACACACAGCAGATTCAGTTCCTGACAGACCGAGTGTAATTTTCAGCAATTCCTCCAGTCTTCTACAGGGTGAGCCTGGTTTCTACTCTTCAGAGATCCTTTGATTCTTTTCACAGGATGGATTCAGTCCAACAAGCTGCAGACCGAACTCTGGGCCTTACACACGTTTTTGACTAAAACTGCACACTGAAAAAGTACAGGGCTCCTTCCTTCTTCACTGCCAAAGCTCAACTGAACTCCAACCGACAAAACCGGCACTTCTTTGAGTTCCTCCCAGTTCTTGACTGGATTGGCTTCACCACATAGACTGCTGCTGTTGGTCCAAAAGGCACTGAAGTCTAAACTACATCTCCCAGAGTCACGCCCATACAATCCTCTTGTGGCTGGCTCAGATTATGAGTCCAAGTTCTGATTCGTCTAAGGCACCATTTTAGAGCTAGCTTACCCCACACTGATTGGTCCAGTTCAGCAGTTCAAAACTAGAATGGGAACTAGCAGACACAGTTCTGACTGCAAAGAAAGCAGGTTAGACAAACTGTAATTTCATTATTACTCTAAATAATTTCTGGTAAACAGTTACATCTTTCAGATAGGTTCCTTTGCACCCTAGTGACTGCAAAAATTAAGTGAATTGGCAGCAGCTCGAGTGGTACTCAGAGAAGCACACAGTCCCCATACAATTAATTATGTCTGCAAGCAGACAGCTCTTAAAGAGACAGTACCAGAGGCTCTAAAAACACTCACTGATAAATGGCTTAAATGCCAAACACCATTCAGGCTTGGAGCATTCAAGCAAGCTCCTGGAAGTCTTTTGGGAACCCCCATTTGCAGGGGGGTTACACGTGTATCTCAGAGACCATGTGGGCCGAGGTAATGGCCACCAGGAAGGCCGTTTTCCAAGTGAGAAATTTCAGCTCACATGTAGCTAGAGGCTCGAAGGGCTTTTGAGTGAGCATGTCTAGTACAAGATTAATATCCCAGGCTGCGACTGGACGTCTGATAGGAGGTCTGGTATGCAGAATTCTCTTAAGAAACCTCTCAACCACAGGTAACTGAGCCAGTGACAAAGAAAGTACTGGCTCATGATAAGCTGAAATGGCACAAAGGTGAACCTTGACTGTAGAGTATTGTAGACCTGAATTTAAGAGGTCTAAAAGGTACTCTAGAACTTTATCAGGTGGACTCAAAGAGGATTTTGCACACCAGAGCGAAAAACGCTTCCATTTGGCTGTGTACGTTTTTTTAGTGGCTGGCTTGCATGCAGCCAGAAGGATATCTGAAACTCTGCAAGAGATATTGAACCTGTTCACTTCTATCTCTTCAGAAGCCAAGCGTGAAGGTGAAGCGATCTCAGATTGGGATGTACCACAGGTCCCTGAGTCAGAAGGTTCATCTGAAGGGGAAGTGCTTTTGGAGAGGTTTGCAACATACTGTTGAGTAATGGAAACCATATTTGTTGAGGCCAGAAGGGAGCAATGAGGATCATTTGTCCCCCTGGGACTCGAACTTGAGAAGTACCCTCTGAATTAGAGGAAGAGGCAGAAAGGATGTATAGAAAGCATTTTGTCCACTGCAGCCTGAACGCATCCTGACAGAAAATGCCAGGCCCTGGATTTCTGGAGCAGAAGAGAGGCAGTTTTGTGTTGAGTGGGGATGCAAAAAGGTCCAGGTCTGGAGTTCCCCACTCTAAGAATAGTAACTGAACTATGGTTGAGTCGAGAGACCATTCATGAGGATCTGTTTCTGTTCTGCTGAGACGGTCTGCCAGGTTGTTCCGCACTCCCAGCAGGTAGACCACCTGAATTAGAGCCTTGTGCTCCAAGCACTATTCCCACACTCTCATTGCTTCCCTGCATAAAAGGTAAGAGTGAGCACTGCCTTGCTTGTTGATGTAATACATCACTGCTTTGTTGTCCGTTTGAAGGAGATGTTCTTGTGACAGAGAATGTCCTTCAAAGCACGGACTGCATAAAGGACAGCTCTCATTTCTAAGACATTTATGTGAAGCAGGGCCTCGACCTGGGTCCACGTATCTTGAGTGTGGAGATTCTGACAGTGAGCTCCCCACCCCATCAGGGACACGTCCGTGGTAATGGAAATCTGATGATCCAGGGGAGCAAAGGGATACCCTACCAGAATATTGTCCTCTTGCGACCACCAGGTTAGTGACTTCTTCAGAGGTTCTGTCACCTTAATGAGAAAGGACTGAGGGTGAGTGGTTGGAGACCACTGAGTACTGAGCATCCATTGGGAGGTTCTCATGTGGAGGCGTGCTAGGGGTACAGTGAACACCGAGGACACCATGAGACCTAGCATCCGTTGCATCGAGATAGCTTGAATCGAGCTGTTCTCTCTGATGTATCGGGCCATCTGTAGGATATCGCTCCTTCTGTCCTCTGGTAGAAAAGCTTTCGCACAGGAGGTGTCCAGAAGAGTTCCTATGAAAAGGAGCCTCTGGGAGAGCTGCAACTGTGACTTCTTGAGATTTAGCAGGACTTCCATGGACGTGAGGAAGTCTGAGGCCATGGCTATGGCGTCGAGGGTTCCTTGCCTGGAAGGGCTTGCTAGAAGCCAGTCGTCCAGATATGAGAACACTTGTATTCCGATTTTTCTGAGATGCACTGCGAGAATTGCACAACACTTTGTAAAAACTCATGGCGCCGAGGATAGCCCAAAAGGCAGGACTTTGAACTGATAATGCTGACCCAAAGCCACGAACCTTAGGTATTTGTGATGCTTTGGGTGAACCGGAATATGTTGGTAAGCATCCTACATGTCCAGGGAGGCTAATCAGTCGTGTTGATGAAGCAAAGGTAACAGGGTTCCTAGCGATATCATTTTGAATTTCTCTTAGGGAAGAAATTTGTTCAATTTTCTGAGGTCCAAAATGGGGCGCATGCCCCCGGTTTTCTGTGGAACTAGAAAGTAATGAGAGTAGAACCCTGTGTTCCGTTGATCCAGCGGAACTACTTCTACTGCCCTGTTGTTCAGAAGGTGTTGTATCTTGGAGGCAAGAAGTTCTGACTGAAGAGTTGACAGTTTTGGCTGCCGTTTGGGGCGAACAGTCCGGAGGGTTCTCTGAAAAATTGAATGAATATCCCTCGCGGATTATCTGGAGGACCCATTTGTCTGATGTTATGGACTTCCACTGGTTGTAGAATTGAGTCAGATGACCTCCCACTGCTAAGAAGTCCCCCTTGGGCAGCTGAGGTGGGACTTGGGCCAGAAACTCAGAAGGCGACACTGGGCGCTTTAGGTCTTTGCACTTTCTGTTGTGTTTTCTTCTGAGGCTGAGGGGCTTGATTTTTTATTAAAACCTCCTCTGCCTTTGCCTCAAAAGGACTGACGGTTATGAAACTGGCATTTGTTAACACCCCCCCCCGAGAAGGGGTGGGAGGAGGTCGAGCCAATTTAATGACTGACCTAGTCTTCTGTGTGACCTCTAGAGCCTGTTCCACTTGAGGACCGAAAAGATACACACCATCGAAAGGCAACGCCATGACCTGTTGCTGGGCATCATTCGTGAAACCTGAAGTGCACAGCCAGGAATGGCGGCGGGTACAAATGCCTGCCGCTGCCGCCCGGGAGGCAGTATCGAAAGCATCCATAGCTGCTTTAACCTGTTGGTTGTTGGACTCGATACCCCTGGTTATGGTTTGAAGAAGCTCTGAATTAGTGTCCAACTCTGGTAGAGCTTCCACCATTTGTTTGAGCGAATGCCAAAGAATATACTCATATTGAGAGAAGTAGCCCTGGTAGCTGGCGATACGCATACCCAGGGTAGATGCAGCAAATACTCTCTTACCTAAAGTATCTATCTTACAAGATTCTTTGTTTATAGGTCGAGCTGTAGTAGTCTGAGGAAGGACAACCTTATCATTCTCTGCCAAGACTACAATAAGATCCGCAAAGCCTTGAGAGTCCAAAATAGATCAATCCTTGGGAGCAGCATACTTCCTATCTATGGACTTAGCTACAGAAGGAGTGAGAGCAGGATTATTCTATGCCATTTGAGAAAGCATCTCAAAGGAGGGTTGTACCGGGGGAGTTAAATCCATAGGGATGTTTGGAACATGAAGGTATTGGAATCTTAAAAGCTTCCCAGGATCGATGCCCATAGTCTGGAGAGAAAGAGTGGAATTCAAATTCTCAGCAGAGACTTAAATGACAGGTCCTTGATCACAGGCTCTGCAACAGGATTAGGGTCCTGCTCCTTCCACATCATCACCCAGTCTAAGATCTGGGTCAGGCTCAATATCATCTCCTGACAGTCCAGGAGGGACTGCATGGACTGGAAAGGAATGAAAATCAGCAGGAAAAGAAGGAGGAAAGGAATTTGGAGAGGAGAAGCCCTGAAGATTGGCAGCTGAAAAGCCAGGCCTCGGCGCCGAAGAAGAACACGGCGTTGAAAAGCCGCATGGTGCCGACAAAGCAGACAGTGCCGAAAAGCCGCACAGTGCCGAAGATGGTGCCAAAAGGCCACACGGCACTGAGAAACTCAATGGCACCAAGCAAGGTGCCAACAGGTGCATCGACGCCGAGGACGGTGCCGACAGGCGCATCGGCACCAAAATCAGCGCTGAGTGACCCACCGATGCCGACGGCGCCGAAACCAACCCAGGCCCCGAAAGTCCTTTCATTACTCTAGATTCCCAGCTAAGGATTGCAACTGGCACCCTACTACCCAGCTTGCTGTCTGGGTCACCAGTGCTACTCACAGTAAAAGGTTGGGAAATGCAAAAACTTAGTACCCTATATCACAGGGTGAACTGGTTTGCTATAGGGGCTCAACCACGGGAGCATCACTGCCAGGTGCCCCAAGCCCTGTCATGGCCAACACTGGAAGGGCGACTTGTGTACCCATCCTTATGCCTAGCTTACGAGCTCAGGTTGGACAATGCCCCCCCCCAAGCCTGACCGAAATGATAACTACTAAGCAATATAGCAAGCCCCTCAGATCCTCAAGCCATCAGCTCCTCTATGTGCCTAAAGTCAGGTCATCACAGGGACAGAGGTCATTCTCTGCTAGCATCCCGCCTCTCTGGAAAGCACTTCCAGAAAATGTCCAGGTATGTAATTCTCTCGGTGGGTTCAAAAAGGGACTTAAGGCCCATCTGTCAGAGCTTAACCAATGCACTTGCTATCGCTGAAATATTGAAAGTCCTCATTGTGAACTGTATTTGCCTGTAACCATGAATGTTATCTAATGAATTAACATATGTTGACTGTCAAGAGTCGAAATGTAAACAGTAGCTGTAATATGAACATTGTTATGTGTGAAATACTGATCCATGTTCTCCGTAATATTGGTTGTTCTACAGTGTGCAGATTTATGGATTGTCTGCCTGCAATGTGTGAAAATCTATGGAACCTTTATCTGTAATTAATTCCGGATCGCCCCTGAAAAAGGAATTGTCATTGTCTCAGTGGATCTACCTGGTTACCAAAATTAAAATAAATAAATAAACCCATATCAAGTGAACTGTTAAACAGATCTGTCAGTGAGCCTGCAAGTTCTACAACCAACTCACTCAACACTTCTGGGTGCATGCCATCTGGTCCTAGAGACTTGTCCACCTTTAGGGACCTGAGCCATTTCAGGACTTGGTCCTCCATGATCATTTCCTCTACCAATACCTCCCTTCCCCTTGCCCATTTTCCCTTATGGCACTGGTCCATCTTTCTCCTTAACAAAGATAGAGCAGAAATATTTGTTCAATACCTTTGCCTTATCCTTACTGCCTTCTGCCCACCCAGTCCCCCTTTTTGTGATTCCTTGCACTTGCGCAAGAAACACCTTGGGACAGTACCTCATTTGAGAGGTGTGTCAGGGATGAGTCCAATGTAGAGCACTGTACAGTGAGCTCGACTCTGACACACCAATGACCAGTGAAGCAGAGTGTGACGGCCATCGGAATTTCACAGCAGAGAGCCGGCCGCACTTGAAATGAACCGCAACAATGAGAGCGTGCGCTTCATTCCTCTCATTTGCATAGCCAGCACTGCAACTCTGCAGACCCTGCCACTCCCTCCCACTGCTGCAGTCTGCCCCACATGCCCCCTCCGTCCCCGCCAGCAGCCCGGCATCTTTCATTGAACCCTCCCGCTGCCTCCCACTGCTGCTGTCCTTCCCACTCCCATCCCAGCCCCGGGCATCTAATCAAGCTCTCCTGCTCCCTCCCACTGTGTGCTGTCCACCCCACATCCTCCATTCCCCATTCCAGTGCCGACACTGGGGTGCCCAATCCCCATATCGGCATCAAGTACCCCTCCAACTCATGTGGCACATTAGGAGCCCACCCCAGTGTACCCAAATTTATTTTTTTGTACCTGTAAATAAAGAAAACCATCCTCCAACCTCTTTTTTTTAACCTGTAAAAAAAAAATGGTGCCTCATAGTCTTCCCAGTCCCCTCTCTCCCATCCTCACCCTCCCACTGAGCAACCACCTCCCCTTACCCCATACTTACCTCTGGAGGTCAGCGCTGTCATCTTCTGACGACGGGGACACGTCTGCACTCTTCAAAGCCTTCTGGCAAACAGAAGAATCAAAGGTAAGCACCGTATAATGGCAGTCAATGGGGTTTTCAACTTAGGTTGGTATCTCAACCATTTTTAGGAATTTTGGCCCCAGTGTTTCAACATGGGGTTCTTAGGACCCCACCTCATGAGCACTGTCACTGTCATTTCATTACTCGGTCCCAAAAGGTGATTTCGCAGTCGCTGCACGGAATCACCTTTCGGGACTGATTAACGAAACTACAGTGCCACTGTTCATGAGGTGGGGGTGCCAAAAAGCTCATGTTGCAAATTTGGTGGGAAAAAAAAAAAATGACTGCATTATGAGCATGCATTGCATAGCTTCTATGCACACTCCTAACTTTGCCAATTTTTAATATTTTCATTCCAGATTTTCAACATTGCCATTTTTTCATACCTCCTTATGAACAGTACAGCAGTCATTTTTCACATCCTGCCTGAAATGTGTTTTCGTACCTGTGGTGCAGAATGGTGCGGTCGCTCTGCAAAATCACCTTCCGGGATAAGTGAACAAAATGACAGTGGCACTCTTCATGAGGTGGGGTCCCAAAAAGGCCATGTTGAAAACTTGGTGAACAACTCCAAAATGGCCAAGTTACACCCGGTCATTCAAAATTTTCGACACACACACGTAACTTTTACCATTTTTAATATTTGCACTTCAAATTTTCAGTGTAGCCTTTTTATCACACCACCACCTCATGACCAGTACAGCTGTCATTTTTCACATCCTGCCCATAATGTATTTTTACACCTGTGGTGTGGAATACCGTTTTCCCATGGATTTGAAAATATTCTCCCACAGGGTTCATGATGTGGGGTGATAAGAAGACTATGTTCAACATTTAGGGTCAAAATATGATAAAATGGCAAAGTTATGGCCACTTGTTGCAACTGTGGTACGCATGCTAGTAACTGTGGAAATCTTAAATATTTGCACGCCACATTTTTTTTTTATTATTTGTACTGCTCCACGGCTCTCTCTATCTGGAGGGAGCCCCAGCCATCCACCAGCTGACGCTGACCAGCTACCCCCAGGGCTTACTCCCCCGGTAGGGTTGGTGAGGGGCCTACTCCCACCAAAACCAGATCCAGTGCAGTGGTTGGCGCCATGACTATTCGGGGGTGGGACCTGCAAACTCCCTCCATCATCCACTGTGAGCTTTCTTCCTCATGGTTTCTCCCCTTCAGGGGAGGAGTGTGCAAGGACACCAGCAACGGTGCCAAGCAGCTCCCGTATGCGCACCCCATCAGACGTCTGCCATGTATCTGACCCGATGTCTGCAGCATCGGTGTAGCAGCCCCCAGCCACCGCTAGGGGCCAGGCATGCACTGACAACTGGTTGCCCCTCTCCCCAGAAAAGGAGAGCTGTCCCTGGGACACTCAATCCTTCTCCTCCCCTGCCGACCCCCAGCAGCCTACGCTCACTCCCGAACACGGGTCACCAGCATGGCACGAGGTGTGGTGTCCGGCACCTCAACCCTCAGCACCACCGGGCCGGTGATGCACCCCACATTTTAAACATAGCCTTCTTATTACCCGAGCTTCTGTATTCAAATGCTGTTCTAAATATGACAGCTCGCCAAAACATAGTTCAGGTAGGCTTTTCCTTCCACTAGACAACGTTATGCCCACTTGTTGCAATTTCGGTATGCATGCCCACATTTTTTTTTTATTATTTGTAGTCCTGCACAATGGCCCTCTCTATCTGGAGGAAGTCCCAGCCCCGCCCCCCGATGTCCACCAGCCGACGCCGACCAGCTACACCCAGGGCTTACCCCCCAGCGGGGTTGGTGGGGGGTCCACTCCCACCAAGATCAGATCCAGTACAGTGGTCAGCGCCATGACTATTCTGGGGCAGGACCTGCAAGCTCCCTCCATCATCCACTGTGAGCTTTTTTCCTCATGGTTTCTCCCCTTCAGGAGCACAGTGTGCAAGGACACCAGCGACGGTGCCATGCATGCTCCCATGTGCACACCCCGTCAGACGTCTGCCACGCATCTGACCCGATGTCTGCAGCATCAGTGTGCCAGCCCCCAGCCACCACTAGGGGCCAGGCATGCACCGACAACTGGTTGCCCCTCTCCCCAGAAAAGGAGAGCTGTCCCTGGCACACTCGATCCTTCTCCTCCCCTGCCGACCCCCAGCAGCCTACGCTCACTCTGAACACGGGTCACCAGCATGGCACGAGGTGTGGTGTCCAGCGCCTCAACCCTCAGCACCACCGGGCCGGTGATGCACCCCACATTTTCAACATAACCTTCTTATTACCCGAGCTTCTGTATTCAAATGCTGTCCTAAATATGACAGCTTGTCAAAACATAGTTCAGGTAGGCTTTTCCTCTTACCAGAAGTTCAACTAACACAATACACACCTGCCACATAAACCATGCAAGGAAACATTTGGCATTGACAAATGCTTGTTTAATTTAACTATCCCCTCCTTTGTAGTCCCTTTTTCCCCTAATGTAACCAAAGAATGCCTTGTCCCCTTCTTTGACCCCTTCTGCAGTTTGCAGCTCTTTCCTTGCCTGTCATGCTTGATAACCTTACTAACCTCTTTCACATTCTACAAGTAGGCTTCCCTGTCTACCTCCTTCTGGGCTTCCTATACCTTCTATACAAGGCTCTCTTTTCCTTCACTGCCTTGTTCACTTCCTTGGTAACCCAAAATGGCCTCTTCAAGTTGGATTTCTTTCCCCTCTGCTTAACGCAGGTTTTAGTGGCTGCATGATCCTTTCCCCTAATCACAGTCCACTTTTGGGCTACACCAATATCTTCACCAAGACTAGATAGTCACTCCTTTAGTACTTCCTCAATCCTGAATAGTTGGCCTTCCTAAAATCCAGAACACGTGTCTTTGTGTACAGGATGTCCTTCCCCGTATCAATACAGAACCACACTGACTATTGGTCACTATCTCTCAGGGGTTCTGCCACCCTAATGTTCCTAACATGATCTCCATTTGTTAACACCAGGTCCAGGATGGCTCCCTCTCTTGTTGGTTCTTTCACCCCTTGGACCAGGAACCATCCTACACTGTATCCTGGCTCTACTGGCTCCTACTGCAGGCAGCAATAGGATATTCTGATCAACTTTGGGCAAGTTGAAGTCCCCCACTATCATCGCCTCACCCTTCTCTGCTGCCTTTATGACCATGTCACCAAGGTATCTGTCCTTACCTTCATCCTGATTTCCCCAACTGAAATGAACTGGACCATCCAAATTTTGCAAGGTCGGCAAGAACTAATTACTTCAGTTAGCATATACAGCTGGATCCCCTCATTTGATAATGTGTATCAAACAAGCAGTCCTGCCCCCCCCCCCAGCAGGTGTGTACATTAGATTAAGTGTTGTATAAAGTGACTAATGTGCATATAGAGTGCACCCAAATTATGGAGACTCACCAGCATGTGGTCACTTTGTGACTGTCGAACACTGTGCTGTTCGGCTTTATGTGGAAAAACTCCCCTCCAGATTCAACAAGGACACAATCAGAACCCCTCTATGTATACCATGTAAATAGATACATTGCCTCCTATAACTCAGTCTACTGAGCAGACATGCAAGACCATGACATTTTTTTTTTCTTCATACAGCCTTTTGGCCTCCCAGTCGCAACCTGACTCCTGCAATGGGTAATTTCCTAGCACCCTAACCCCAATCTCCCCTGCTGTCTCTCCTACAGGAATCCACATTGGGAGGGGTTCAAAGGCTCTGTTCTTCCAACATTAATGGTGACAGTGGCACACAGAAGTTTTATCTTTTTCCTGTGCCTATTCCCTGCCCACCTCTTCAATGACAGGTCATGTTCCAACAGTCCTCGCACACAGCTAGTGTGCCTCTGCAGAAAGTGCAAGCTCCCTAGTCCACTGCAGGGTTTGTTACTGTAGCAGAACCACCTTACACCATCCCTCCCCGGCTGGGAGTGCTCCCGCATGTCAGCACCTCTCCAGCTGCCCCCCCCCCAGGCCAGCTGGTCAGCTCTCTAAGTCTGCTCCAGAACCTGGGTCACCAGCGTGGGAGCACATTGCACAACCCACTAGGCCATTCAGTAGCTCTGACCATAAATATCTAATACAAAATTCTACACAGGCATATAAACTGGAGACATCAAGTCTGTGGGGTTTTCAGATTGTTCAGCGTGAAGAGGACCAATTTGTTTTATCCAAAACAGCCCAACAGAGATGCAGCATCCTGCTTTAATAGAATCCTGTTCTCCCAAAGTGTACAGCTAGGAGCTTTAAAGCACAGGGAGGTCAAGTTACTTGCTCAAGGTCACCAGTAAACCAGTGGTTGTGGTGGGATTCAAATTTGGGATCTTCAGGTTCCTAGTTCAGTGCTCTAATCATCAGATCACAACTGTAGTCATTATTTGAATCAAGCTGGACATAGTGGCACAAAAAATATATACTTTTCTGTCTCACCATTCATTAGAATTCTGTTCTGAAAAAGAAATTGCCACTGGATTTTCAAATTTATTTACACTCCCTGCAGTCCATTACTAACTTGAAATAGAGCATATGCTGCATTATACAACAGGATTTAAGCCATCAGAATAGAGGAAAACTGTCATCTAACACATCAACAACTACTGTAACCACTTCCTTAACTGATTATTCATATTTCAGACACACCCACAATAGTGTATCCACATTCAGAAGATGTCCACAGTAATTTATTCACATTTCAAACATGCCCAGCCCCACAACAGTTTATCCACTTTTAAAATATGCCTTCACTAGCGTATCCTCACAGTCATGTTCTGCCAAATTTTTAACACCCCCTGGCCCTTGCCCCCCCTCCCAACTCGAACTCATCCACTTCACTGGTACCACCCCTTGTCCCAATGTGCCCCCATTTCCATCACACCCTCTGTATTACTGCTGCTGCCCGTGTCTCTTGAGTTTTATCAAGCCTAATTGGCAGCAGCCTCACTGTCACTACTTCCTCCACAGACAAACCCAGACAGGTGCCCCACCACTAAGATGCACTCCCAGAGCACCACCAAGTAGCAAGAACATGACTGTCCCTGAAATTAAAATAACTTTACGTGGTTCAAACCCCAAACAGGTTCCAACAGCCCAAACAGATTAATGTCAGGTCATTCACACAGTCTGAGGCTGGGTCCAGCCAAACAGGAGCGAGTAAGAGGTCTGGGCCCAGGCGGCTCAGTTTGTGTGAAGCAACATTTAGAAACAAACTGTGTGTAGATGTTGCTATATAAGCCAAATTCTGAACATCACCACACCTCTACAATTCTGAAAATCACTACAATTACTGAGCATGGGCTGCAACACATCACCCATGATATGAGAGATGGGTAATAGAAAATACAATTTCCTGCTATTCTTTTTTCACAACTGACAGCCTGGCAGTACACTACAGCATTACTTACTGAAGGGGGATATGGTGCATATAGGCAGAGACAGAGAAGCAGGAATACAGAATGTATACAGTCACATTTAAGGGTGGGGGGACTAAATGAGTACCTGCTCAAAATCTGTCATCTGTGCTTTTATTACTCCCTGGATTTATCATTTGCACAGTCAGTCAGTCTATAAGATTGGCTATGTTTTCGTTTGCACAGACATTGTAACTTACTGATGTATAGCATAGTAACTAAAACCATATGTGATGTGTCACACATACTGTACATGGACTGTGCCTGACTCCAGTGCCACTCCTCGCTCCCTGGCCCAGTTGCTCCTAGACAACTCTCAGCCAGACCTAGGCTATCTTTCTGTGGAAGTTCTTCCAGGTAACAGTCATTCAGCTCTCTCCAGACCACCCCCCATACACACAGACTGCTCAGCCGACGGTGATGACATATGTGTCCTTTGGACTCCAGCCTTGCTAACGCACCAACTCCTGACTCCCAAAAAGTACTTTTTCTGCTGGATGCAGCACTAAATTACCACAGTACTATGAGGATAGCATGGAATGCAGCAACGGCCTCCCTCCACCACAGCAGGCATTAGTGCCCCAAGCTGAGCTGGTTATTATTACAAACTATGCAAAATGGCACTTTTGACACCAGCCTGCAATTGCTGACTCCCACGCTCATGCTGCGTGCTCACTGTGTCAGTTACCACTTCACCATGATGGGGCTGAGTGAGGTCGGCCACGCTGCCAGAGCCAGCCAATTTGATTGGCCAGAAGAAATGCAAGATCTGCAGTGCTGGTGACAGACTGACAGTCCAGGTTGTGAGCCTGACAAGAGGGGTGGGGGCATCTGGCTGCATCACTGCAGGTTCCCAAAAACCAATCAGATTTAAGCATTTCATAAAGGGCTAGAACTACTGGCTCGCACAAGCTGGTAAAACAGTTTCAGAGAGCTAATTACTGACTTGAGCAGGCCAGTGCAAGCCGGCTCCAGCACATCACTGTATCCACATTTCAGACATTACCAGGATAGCTTATCCACATTTAAAATATGCCCACAATAGTTTATTGCATTTAAGACAAACCCACAATAGTTTATAAACATTTAAGATACACCCATGATAGTTTATCCACATTTAGTGCACAGAAAAAAGGGGGTGAAGGCACCATCCCCTCAACTATCACAGAGTTTTTAAAATCTTGATTTCAAAATTCCTAGTCACACAGTAGTAATAACAGTCAGGTAGCTGAAGTATACTTGAAATAACTGGTTTCTGTAGTTTATAAGCACCTCGGCCTTCAGCTTCAGGCATTTAATAACCCACATCAGCCAGTTATTCCTTCATACACTTAAGCTAACTGAATGTTATCATTTAATTATCAAAAATACTTGCACATCAGTGACCGGTGCAGAGGTGCTGCCCAAAGCAGTGCTCTCCATCCCTGGGGAGGGGTGTTGTTCTGTCCATACAACCACCCCTGTGGCAGACACAGGAGTTAGTCAGTCACATTATGTGCTGATGTCTCCAGCCAGTGGGGGCTGCATGCCCCAGATGCACACACACCAGTGACCAAGCACAAACCATGTTGGGGAGGGAGCAAACTGAAAGGCAAAGACGGCTTCCCTTTCGGGTGACCCTGGCCTCAATGCACCCTCCTCCAAAATCCTCAGGTCTTGCAATGCAGCCTCCATGCCAAGTCTCTCCAGCTAACCCACAGAAGGGCTCTGCCTTTGTGAGCCAGAGAGGGCCTGCCGGGTCAGGGTTGGAGTGCCGGGGATTATGGTGGGTGCAGGACCAGCACCATGGGGGAAGGAAGAAGGAAAATATAGAGTAAAAAAAATACTTGTTTTCCAAGTAAGAACTTTTTCAAACTAAACCATTTAGTTATAAAAATAAATTTGATAACATGTCTACTTAAGGGCAATACTGTAATTACTTCAGCAGTCCAGAACGATGGAAAACATAGAGTTCTTGAGGCAGGGTGCTGGAGCTTCGTGGAACAACTCTGACAAAATTTTGCAGCAGAGGGAATTCTGGAATGAGATGGGGCACTGTGATGATGCAGAAATCTTTCTCCTGGAAAAACATGGGGAAAAATTATTTAATATGCAGGCGTCGATACTAACAGAAACAAAAATATGACAGCACTGGAAGAAATGAGATGGAGTAGAAATTTTTGATTTAATGTATTTTAGAAAGTAAACTGCATTTTGTTTTTTCACTGCTGATGGTATTAATATATCAGTGGGTTTGAGCACAAGATAGACAACACTATCAGATTTACCATAATGTCTTTTCCTGTTGGTCCTAATGTTGCCACTGGCTTAGTCATACAGTAACTGCTGGGTAGCTATGTAACTGAACTAGGGAAAAATACTTTCACAAAGCTGTGACACCACCACCATGGAACCATACCTGCCCTAATATTCCAAGATATATATACTATATTTCATCACTTTAAAGCCGCCCTCGATTTGTAGCCGCCATCATTTTAAAGCGGCCCCGATTTCCAGTTTTCATAATTAAAGCTGCCCTCATTTGTAAACCTCCAGCCCACACAATGACAGCACACTCACTCATACTGATTGACTGCCCCCCCCAAACACACAAATACACTCTCACCACACACACACACTGGTACTGTATAATGAAAACACATAGGGCATGCGTTCTGTATACTAACATAAAATGCAGCATTTATTATGTGAGTAAAAAAAATTAGACCATCATACCAAACAAAAGCAAAGGTATGGCAAGGACAGAGGTATTCGTAAACTAACAAGCACAATGTAAACATGCTTGTATAAGTTCCTTATTGTTACAGTCCTAAACAGAATCAAATTTAAATATACTGTATATGTGTATATATATATATATATATATATATATAAATATACGTACACATACATACACAGATATGTATGTGTGTGTGTGTGTGTGTGTGTGTGTATATATATATATATATATATATATATATATATGTTGCTGGACTGAGTTCAACGCTGGACCGTCTTGTCCTTTTTGGAACTGCTTCTGTGAACAAATTCATGCTGGTTCTCAATCTGAGAGTTCGGTGGAGTTGTGCTGGCTTTTCAAACTGGGGACTTCGTTGCCTTGTCGGATTGGCTGGAGCTGCTTGTACCTCCTGGGTTTTGGGGAGGACCGCTTGGTGTGTGCTTAACTTGCATTCCACATGGGGGCCAGAAGTAGGGCTTGCTGGGGGGCTGGCCCTTTGATTCTGTAACTCCTAGGCTCCCTGGGGATTCAGCCAGTGGGCTGATTGACGGGAGTTGGGGGTGCAGGTTGCTGGTAGAGCGGGGGGGCGGTTGTCTCTGGAGCAGTAGGGGGATATCCTGCGGCCTATTGGATACTTATTCTTGGGAGTCTGAGCTGGAGATTCGGAAGCCTAAAGAAGAACTTGGATTGGAGAATCTGGATTGGTGCACAGCCTGGTTTGACCCTTTTATTTCCTTATTCATTACATTGGCCTGGATTTTGTTTTATGGGCAGTGAGAGCCCTATGAATGACCAAATTTTAAAGTAAATCTGTGATTTTTAGAGAGACATCATCTAGAAACTTTCTGGCAGTGAGAGTGCCTAGTAACTGACTAAATTTCATGTTAATTTGTTGACTGCTCTCCCGGCCTATGTGAGAGTGAGTGTCGGGCAGGGGCAATAATTCTAATTTCTGGAGAGGCGGGAACTCCCCAGAAGAAACTAATTATTCAATTGGGAGAATTTGTTATATTTTCTGCTACTTAAAAAAACTTTCACACCTTGCTATATAACTGATTTTATATTGTTGTTTTGGGGTTCGGGATTTTTGGTTGATTGTAGTGTGCGTGGTTGTCGTGTGGAGTGGTATGTAAGTTTGAGAGTTTTTGGAGGTTTGTGGTGTGGAAGTTTGTGTTGAAAGTTACTTGACTGGGTATTTGTGATTTGTGGCGAAGAAGATGTGTTGGGCAGGCAAAATGACTGTCAGGCATTATTCCCCCTCCAGGCTGAGGAACCTCCGCCCTTTCTTTTGTCCCTCCCTGTCCCCGGAGGTGTACAGACGGTGTTAGGTACTGGGGATAGTTAGGAGGTCAAGGGTGGGTGCTCGGTCTGTTGGAGGAATGGAAAGAAGTGAGTGGATTGGGATAGTGGGGACAAGGAGACGCCCTGGGGAAAAATGGGTCCAGGATAGGGGTCCTCCCTGTCTGGTTCCCATACCCAAGGGCTATGCTTATAGCAGGCAGGAAACTCGGTCTTCCTCGGCTGCTCATCCAACTCAGGCGGTGTTATATAATGCCAGGTCTATTAAAAACAAGACCGCTATATTAGCGGATCTTGTTAAATCATCTGACCTGGCTTGCATCACCGAGACCTGGCTGGATGAGAATGCTGGTCCCATTTTGGCTTCAGCAATTCCGGTTGGGTACTCAGTGATACACCGCCCAATGACTGATCGTAGGGGCGGGGATGTGGCCATTTGTTTTAAATCAGAACTGAACCTGATGGAAGTACCAGTGGGAGCCACCAAGTCTTTTGAATGTATCGTGGGCGAGGGTGTGGGGTGCAGGATTCTTCTCGACTACCGTCCACCAGGAGACGGGAATGTTTTCCTGTGGAAAGTCACAGACTTCATTGTCGACCTGACATTGGGATCCCACAGATGGCTGATCCTGGGGGATTTCAGTCCCTGGGTTGACAATGAACTCTCACAGTTTGGACAGGACTTCCTCCAGTTAATGGGTTTGCTGGGCTTTACACAGGTTATTTCCTCCTCGACTCATATTGGAGGTCATTCATTGGACTTGGTGTTTCTCCTGGGGATGGAGATATCCGACCTGGTGGTGGAACCAGTTGGGTGGTCTGACCATCACACCATCAGGTTCAGTTTCATGGCCCCCCAGTAGGCCTGTCCCTATGGAGATGGTCTGATACCGTCCTTTGAGGGGTGTGTCACCCGATGGCCTGATGGTGGTGTTGAACCTATTGGGTATGCCGAGTGAGTGCAAGAATCCAGGGGATCTGGTACTAGCCTATAACAAGGTGGTGACAGAGGCCCTGGACTCCATTGCTCTTGTTCATGTTTGCCCCCTCACTCTTCGCCCCAGGTCTCCCTGGTTCGAAGAGGCCTTGAGGGAGTTGAAGAGAGTGGGACGAAGGTTAGAGAGGCGCTGGCGGAGGTCGGGCCTGGTGTGTGACAGACTTAGTTTGATGGACCATTATTCGGTCTATCAATCAGCAATTACCCATAAGAAGGCAGAATTCCTGTCCAGGGAAATTGCTGCTGAGCAGAATTAACCAGCCCAGCTTTTCCGGGCCATGGACAGATTGTGCAATCCACTCTGTCTTCAGTCTGGAAATGCTTTTTCACAAGAGTGCTGTGAGGAGATTGCTCAATTCTTCACGGATAAGGTTGCCACGATCAGATCTGACGTCTGCCTGACCCTCTCTTGAGGGAGTAGTGGTGGTCAGCAGGAGATGTTGGATGCCCAGTTTGTGTGGTGTGACTTCGGCCAGCCAATGATCAATGATACTGTGATGGTTATTCAGTCACTGCATCCGACCAACTGTAGCTTGGACCTGGGCCCCACGCACCTTTTAGTAGGCTGCGTGGATACCATCGGTCCGGTCCTTGCCGAGATAGTCTGGATGTCCTTTGAGAGGGGGATCTTTCCAGATCCCCTGAAGGAGGCTGTGGTTCGGCCCTTTCTTACGAAGTCCTCCTTGGACCCAGACTGTCTGGCCAACTACAGGCCTGTCTCTAACCTACCCTTTGTGGAAAAGGTTATTGAGAAAGTGGTGGCATCGCACCTGGATGACCATTTGACCCACCACAATATTTATGATTCTCTCCAGTCTGGATTTAGGAAGAGACACAGTACTGAGACAGCCCTTGTCCGGGTACTAAATGACCTCCTAATAGCGAGAGATCGAAAGACCCATTCCATCTTGGTCCTTCTAGATCTCTCAGCAGCATTAGACACCATGGACCATGACGTGCTGTTGGATCGCCTGCGTCTCATCTGTGGACTTTCGAGGTTGGTTCTCAGATGGTTTCGATCATTGCTCAAGGGTAGGACTCAGAGGGTGGTGTCTGTTTTTTTTCCCTCAGCTCCATTCTCCCTATCCTGAGGGGTACCGCAGGGATCCATCTTGGTGCCCATGTTGTTTGCGGTGTATGTGCTGCCATTGGGAGCGATTATTAGGCGGTACGGCTTGAGTTTTCACTGCTATGCAGATGATACTCAGCTGTACATATCCTTTGTGCCTGGTCAGGATGATGCTGTCTCGATCTTTAACAGCTGTCTAACCAAGATCCAGGACTGGATGAATGTGAGCTGGCTGTGGTTAAACCCAGAATAAACTGAGGTGTTGATTGTGGACCCAGGTCATCGTGAAGCGGGTGCGTTGGCAGGTTCTTCTTTGGGTCTATGGAATGCAGGTGTCTAGCTAACTACCTCAGACCACGTGCAGAACCTGAGCATTATGTTTGATGACTGCCCGGCCCTAAAACTGCAGGTGTCAGCAGCTGTCAAAACCTCTTTCTACCATCTGATGAATATCACCCGGGTAAAGCACCTGGTTCCTCCCGATGATCTTCCAACACTGGTCCATACTTTCATTACCTTCTGCCTTGACTACTGCAATGCCCTTTACCTAGGGCTACCGGGGATTGATATCCACCGCCTGCAGCTAGTTCAGAATGCAGCAGCCATGCTTTTGACTGGTACCTCTAGGACCAGTCATATAATGCATGTGCTCCGCAGACTGCACTGGCTGCTGATACAGTGGCAGATCATCTTCAAGGTTGCTTTGCTAACCTACAAGGCCCTACACGATCAGGGACCCAGTTACCTGAAAGATCTCCTTCATCCCTACTGTCCCCTCCGCCCTCTCCAATCCACCGATGAGGGATTGCTAGAGATTCCCAGGTTTCGTTTGCAAACATCTGGGGCAAGGTCATTTAGTTTTGTGGCCCTGACTGTGCAATTCTCTACCTCATCAGGTGCGAGATTCCCTGACCGTTCAAAGTTTTAAAGTTGCTTTGAAAACGTATCTTTTCAGCCTGGCATTTTCTAACTACTAAAGCTGCTATTGTATTAGTTTTAGTTTTATCTGGATATTTATAAACAAAAATGTGTGTGGTTTTATTGTACAGGCGCCTTGGTTTTGGAAAGGTGCCTTTTACAAATAAAGCATTGATTGGTTGATTGATTGATATATAGATATAGACAATAATAAACCCCCTTCATTCAGAACAAGCAGGTTTTCAATGCCAAGTTAGTTCGGTGACATCAGGGGCACAAAACTGGAGCTCAAAAGCCTGCCTAATGTCACTGAACTAACAAGGCATTGAGAATCTGCTGAGTTCTCAATGGGGAGGTGGGGGTATGTCATTTTTTTAATAATACAATTTGAGACTGTTTTTCAACAATCTAGCTGCCTGAGTGGTAAAACAAGGAAAGATTGTTGTTCCCCTGCCTCAACAAGATATTGGTTAAAAAGCCTAACACCATTTTCTGTATTTTTTTTGAGGGCCACGGTTCATTTGATTCAATACAAAAGCCCTTCTCCCCTCGTTATTAAGCAGCTTGAATCTGGGAGTGTACCATTCCATTTTGCATATGATTAGAGTCCCTTTTAAAAATGTTAAACAGTGCAACTGCTAGGTTGAGACATGAATATGTTAGAAAGGTTTAAAGTGCCAATTTTGAATCGGCGTGCAATTCTGTCTGCTACCATAACAGCTCATCTCGCGCTTCCATTGCACTACTGGAGATTGTGGCTGTAATTGGTCTTGGGGAAAAACCTTGCTCTTCATGTTCTGAAATATTAAGAACAGCAGGTTCTACATTCCAAAATGTGAAGAACAAGGTTTTGAAAACACCAGAAAAATAGGCTGAAAGTGTATTATAGCTCAGTTTGTCATATTGCCAAGTTGTACATGGAAGACATCACATAATTAACACAATGCATCTTAATGAAAAAGGAATTAACTCCGGTTCAAAGAAAAGTCACTGCCTTTAACACTCAGTTCAATATTCTGCCGTCATTTGGGATGTGAACTCTTCTCTGCTTCATTAAGGCAACTTACAAACTTGCCTCATCAGCATGTGAAAAGTAGGGTTGTATGAATACCTTTTCCTGAATATTCAGACCCAATATTATATTCCTGGGCCCAAATATTCAGGTATTTGGTATTTGTCTAGGAGGGTGGGAGAAAAAAAAAAATGCCTCTCCCCTCACTTGGTGGCCAGGTCTAATCTCCTGGCCACCCACTCATTCCATTCTTATCTTTTCACATCCACCTCCCCCTTTCCTAGTGCCCAAAAGAGAGAAAACAGAGAAGTTTCCATACTGTAGGCTTCTGACACTATGCCAAATTGGCTGCATAGCATCACTAAGGCTGCTACCACCTGGGTATACCGTCAAAATCGCATCGGGATAGAAGCACAGTGAAGGGTGCGCTCAGACTATAGTGTCAGTAAGAACAGTTACATGTACAAAATAACGTGGGGTATTATACCACTGCACATGTAACTGTTTTCACTGACTGCGAGTACTTTGAGTCCACTAGTGTGTACTGCTTAACTGTGCTGGCAGTGTAGCGTAGAGGTTAGAGTCACAAACTGTGAATGGGCATGTTGCGTCCAGCAGGATCTATGACAGTCAGTCAACAATTTCGTTGTCCATCGACGTTACAGCGACTCCTTTGTCAACCGCATTTGCGGTCGGCATAAAGGGAGTCACATAAGATTTTGTTTTCATAAGGGGCTTTGCCCCCGAACCCCCCAACCTCCCGCTACTTAAATAATCAACTCCAAGTTGGAAAGCAGTGCAGTGGTCCTGCGCTGACACTACAGCAACCTGACGCTGTTGTCACTGTAGTGTGGGTCGCAGTAAAGTTGTTGCCATAGCGACGATATACCAATCCAGCAGACATGTGCTCGATTCTGACAGTGTTTTTTTTTGGGGAGTGGGCTGTTGCGTACTGGAGTTGGACCCCCCCCAGATTCGCTCCCTTCCCTCAGGAATTGGAATAGTAAACTCCCACCACCACCAAATTGTCTTCTGTCCCCCTTCAGTTTTCACTGGGATGCTGATCCTTGGCGGCCGTGGACTTACATCAAGGTTAGTGGAGGGCCATCACTGATGCGGTTTCTTTCATGTTACGTGTGCCTTGTGGCATTTTACATAGTGTGACTTTGCGGAGCAGCAATTTGTGTGCATGGTTACTGACCGTGCTAAGACATCTTTAGGTTTTTTATAGGTGAACTTACTGCTCCATCCCCTCCTTCATGACTGTGTGCCCACTCGTATCAGTCAACATTTCAGCACATTACTGGACTTAAAGGCAGCATACGGAGCAGGCTGCCCGATTCGACCCCCAAGTTGGAATAGTCACAGCAGGAGCAGGGCTAAGTGACTAGCCGAGATTGATTTCTACTTGACCCACTCCACCCAAAATCAAGGTAAGGGGTCAAGAGGGGGTACTGCAGTACGAACATATGATTTTTAAAGAATGGGTAAGTTTGGTAATGATGGATATGCAGTTTAAAAGACTCGGTTGCTGTCAACATAGTGCAAGAAGCCGGCAATTTGAAAGTGTCTCCTTTGCCTGTCTCTGGGGCACCAAGAAAGAGGGAGGTGGGTGGAAGAAAGAATGTTGTTGTTTATTTAAATTCAGGCCACATGCCACTAATGGTGGACTTTTGGGAACTGTCCCCAAATATTTGTGAAACCCATTATTCATGGTATTCTGGAAATACAATTTGGACCATGCAGAACCCTAGTGAAAATATCTGAGTGAACTAAAAGTGCATAAGTAAATGAGCCCCAAAACAAGGATAAACTTGTTCTAAAGGAAAGTGACTCACCTGTTACTCGTGATCTTCAAGAGTATCTCCTCCACAGAGCCCCTCTCTTCAATCTTAGGGCTGCAGACACTAGGACTTCATGAGGACTAGAATGTTTGGGGCTGATGGTGCCATTTACAGTGACAGCGTACGGGTATCCCATGATAAGAGCGCTGGGAATGGGCACCTGCAATAACGGTGACCCACTCCCCAGTGCATTTCAGGAACGGCTACGGGAGGGTAGGGTGGCTGGATGGGTGACTATTGTGACAGGATGTTGCTATACGTACGCACACGGGGGGGGTGGGAGCAGGCATGCACAGTAAGGGATGTGAGTGGTGGTGGTGCCGCAGTGGGTTGCAGAGCTGACCCCATGGTGTGGTGGGTGGGTTTCTAGTGTCGGTTGGCAGGGTACTGGGTTTGAGTCCGGGCACTGGTGCGTTTTAGTTGCGCCCACCCAAAACCTTTTTTTTTTTAAGGTTTTCACCCCCCTGACATGCACCCCCCCTGGAGTTGAGAATCCTTTAGTAGGGGGGTGCGGGGGGCACTGCCCCCTGCAGAAAACATTAAAAAACTAAGTCCCCGGCACCCTTTTGCTGTGTGCCAGAGTGCCGAAATAAATTTTTGGCAGTCCTGACTTCTGCATAACAGTGATCGTCTTTAGGCTTTCACCGTTATGACATAGAACCTTGCATGCAACAGCATCCTGAGCATCCACTGCACAATGGCAACATCTGCCCCTACAGCCCCAGTTTCTTTTTTGCCAAGAAGGAAAGAATAATGAGAATAACAGAGGGCAAAGAGAGACAGAAAAATTGAATGGCAAATATGTAAACAAAGTACTAACACTAGCCTTATGAGTTCTCTGTGAGAAGTGCAATCATGCTATGTGAAAATAGGTCTAGATATTCAGAAACTATTATGGCCTCATAATCAGCCATAGCAAACAACGCCATGCAATGGACAGTGCAGTACGTGAGTCAGCATGTTGGCAGCCGGGCGATATACTCGTAGATGCATATCACCCCTATACAACGCGCACTGCATGTATAAATATAAGGCTGTGATAGCATCGTGCAAAGTGCCGAGATGCAGTGCATTACAGCTCCTGCTAGCAGCAGGCATCCTGGAACCAAGGAGGCTTGCACATCCAAAATGGGTTGGCACCTTTGCTCCTGCTTGCCATATTCAAATGCCAGCACGCTAAGGACCTACCCCCAAACCCTATGTCTGCAAATTACCTGGTACTAGATGTAACTCCCCCTCAATCATCTGATCCCCAATAAAAATAGCTTTATTTCATTCCCTGGCACTAGTGGTACCACCCCCCCACCTACCCAATCTCAGTTTGGATGATCAGAAACCATCCTGTCATCCAGTGCCTCCCCCGTATCCTCCTACCCCTCCGTCCCAATGTCACCCCTAAGAGGAAAGGCAGCATTTACCCTCCACTTACCTCCCTGTCTGGTTACCGTCTGCCCCATACACATGTTCTCTATCAACAGAGATAGCTATATATTGATACAAGACTTGTGACTGGAAATTAAGTTCACTTACAGCTGTACTGCACATGTGCAAAGACTTGGTTCATCAACCCCAAATTATACTCCTAGTCATATAATAGTAATAACATTAAGTTAGGCAGAGTATACTCAGAGTAACTGGCTTCTCAGGTTGATTAAATACATCTGCCTTCGGCCTTGGATATTTTATCACCCACAACAGCCAATCATACCTTCGTATACTCCAGCTAACTGAATGTTATCACTTCGATAATTTAATTTTCATATTGCATGTGACAGACAAGGGCAATTGCTTTAGAACCTGAAGGACCTCAGTTTCATATTAAATCTGATAGCCATGGGCAACTACAATAGAACCTGAAGGACCTCAGTTTTATACTGTATCTGATAGCCATGGGCAATTACGTTAGAGCCTCATGACCCTATGTTGTGTCGGATAGCCACCTGGTGACAAATAATGAGGCAAAGGACAGGGAACGGGCAATGTAGGGAAATTTCAGCAAGCTGGGAAGGGGCCTCAAGCAAGTGGCATGCACAGTGGCTTTTGCCCAAGTGTTACCTGCATACAGATGGGGAGAAGATAGGACACTCCACAACAGGGTGTTTAACAAATGGTTGCAGGCATGGTGCATGGAGGAGGGTTTCAGCTACACTGGGGAGTGGGGCCAACCTGAGAGGATATGGACCTCTTTGGGAGACATGGCCTGCATCTTTCCAGGAGGGGGACCACAGTCCTTAGTGGGCATTTTAAATGCTACTTGGATGAGCATTTAAAAAATGAAGTGGTAGGGAAATTAATTGGAACCCATTAATGGAATGTTTGTTAGAGTATCTTGAATCATATTGGTTTACAAGCCCAAAGGCAGCATGGATTCATGGGGGGAGGGAAGGAGGTTATGCCAGACAAATCTGACTGATTTCTTCGAGGGGGTCACCAGGGAAAAAGGTCAGGGGAGGGCAGTGGACGTGGCTTATCTGGACTTTAACAAAGCTTTTGACACTGTTCCGCATATGAGACTGATAAAAGAAATTGAGCAGCCTAGGGGTGGGACCCAAAGTGGTGGACTGGGTAAGGAACTGGTTAATGGAAAGGCGACATAGGGTGTTGGTTAATGGCACTCACTCTAATAAGGGGAGTGTGACCAACAGGGTGACGCAGGGCTCAGTACCGAGACCGGTCATCTTCAATGTCTTCACAAGTGACATTGCAGTAGGAATGGAAACAGAAACATAGAATTACTGTAGTTGGCAGAGAAGGACCACTTGGCCAACTCAGTCCACCCAGGTTTTCCAGACTATTCTGTCCCAGCAGACCCTAAATTATCTCCAGCGACCCCCCTCCCTTTTTATTTACTAGTATTCCCCTATGTCTATCTCATGCATGTTTGAACCCCCCACATGTTTTGTCCCTGCTACCTCTTGTGCCAGGTTGTTGCAGGCACTCACCACTCTTTCAGTGAAGTAGTAATTCCTCACATCCCTCCTAAATCCCCCTTTTTAGCTTCATTGCATGCCCTCTTGTTCTGTTACACTTCTTCATTTGAAACAGGTTCCCCACCTATACCCTTATCATTTCACTGAGGTACCTGTAGGTCTCCGTCATGTCCCCTCTTCCTCCTCTTCTCCAAATTGTACATACCCTTTTCACTTCACTGAGGAACCTGTAGGTCTCCATCATGTCCCCTCTCTCCCACCTCTCCTCCAGGGTGTATATATCGAGATTCCTCAGTCTCTCCTTGTATAGTTTCTCTTGCAACCTAAGTACCATTTTAGTAGCCGTCCTCTGGACTGCGTCTACCATGTCTATGTCTTTTCTGAGATGTGGTCTCCAGAATCGTACACAATATTCTAGGTGTGGTCTCATCAATAATCTAGGCCGACTCAGGGGACCACGAGGCCGGGAGGGACAGCGAGGAAAGGTACGGGAAAGCTGCAAAATTTTGCCCACCGCCCTTCCCCTCCTTGTGTGTTACATTTATAGGCATCTTCCCACCGAATTCTCATCTCCCGCCCCCAGCGCCACGTTAACCAATAATCTGTCTCATCGCCCCTGCTGTGCCACCTAATCAGCAGTCCTTCCTTTATTGTTCTCCCTGTAGCTAACCACCAACACCGCTTTCACAATGGGGAAGACTACTTTTGCTATTTCTTTCTCTGTCATTCGTGGTGTTCATTAAGGAAGATATCCCCCCGATCCATACCACACTAAAAAATGCGACCCACCTGCCTAGCCTCTCTGATTCACCCTCATTGGAAAATGACCGGACCCTCACATATGCCCTACCGATGCCACATCATAATCAGTGGGGTAACCTCCAAAAAGGGACGCAAACTATCATGTGTATATTCCGCTCGATGCTCCATTACTGGGTATACAGTTCCCCTTCACGCCTGACCACCAAACTGCTACTCAGTGACTCGGTATGAAGTCATAACTCCATTTGGAATACCTCAAAAGAGTGGCCACAGAGCAAGAAAAGGAGGGCCAAAGACAGCCCCCTCTTCCTATCTCTTGAAGCCCTTATGAAGCTCCTATTCTTTTTACTGATCTGTATTGGAAATGTGGAAATCAACCCAGGCCCTCCTGAGTGTATCACCTCACCAGCAGACCTAGCCTCAACCAAAGGCCTAAGTTTTCTACATATTAATGCATGCAGCCTCCTGAAAAAGCTCACACTGATACAAGCCCGGGTTGCCCATACATTGCCAGACTTTCTCGTGGTATCTGAGACATGACTCAAACCAGCCACAGCAGATAGGGATGTAAATTTACCCCACTACCAAATATTCAGAGCGGATTGCCAGACTAGGGGCGGTGGAGTAGCTATATATGTAAAGTCTAGTATATCTGTATCCTGCCTTAATGCAACTTCGATGCCCAAAGAATTTGAATGTATATCCCTCAAAGTAACTCTCTCCAATACGGCAGCTTTTCAGCTAGTTGGCTGCTATAGGCCCCCCCTCTGCTGACCACAAGCTTTTATCCCACCTGGGGAATCTAATCAAACTGGGCTCTGAAGAAATCATAATCCTAGGTGATCTAAATCTAAATTGGCTTTCCAAGGCAGCTGCACTTTAGTATCATTCTGTGATACATGGGTTCACACAACTGATAAATGAGCCAACAAGAATCAACTTAAAGAATAGAAGTAACAGCACACTACTTGACATCATTCTGGTGAACAAACCCCACCTACTCACACACACTGGAGTGCTTTTCAGTGACATAAGTGACCACTGCCTCATTGCAGGAGTAAGATCTTCCAGCAAATCAACAACCCCAGCAAAATTCCTACTGAGGAGATCCAAGAAAAACCTCAATATTGAGGGATACCTCCATGATCTAGCTCACTCTACTAGCTGGCAAGAGTTTTATCTTGCATATTCTGTGGAAAAAGCACAACAGGTGTTAAACAGCATAATACTAGGTGCCCTTAACATTTATGCACCAATCACTAGTGTTCGAATAAAAAACAAATCTTGCCGCTGGTTTTCAGCTGACCTCAAATCTGCACTGCTGGAGAGAGACAAACTATGGAAACTGGCAAGGAAGACCAAGAACCCAAATGACTGGGTGATGTTTAGGAAAGCCAGAAATAGCTGCACCAGGAAAGTAAGGGATGCAAAGGCTGCCTTTTATATGGCTGAACTTGACTCCTCCTACCACAATCCTGCTAGGTTCTGGGGCACAATTAAGGGTATCTTAGGGCAGGACTCTAGCACCTCTCTACCAACTCAACTGCACCACAATAAAGGCTCTATCTCTGGCAAAATGGAAGTTCTGGATGCTTTCAATAATCACTTCACAACTGCTGGCCTTGCTTTTGACACCTCTCCAGCTAATCTGCTGTGTGCACAACTAAGCTCCCAGTACACTGGTGCTGAGAGAGCTGATTCTTCCTTCTCCTTCAAACCGGTTCTGTTGAAGCAAGTAGAGGATCTAATGTGGCAATTGGATATTAAAAAAAAAGCGCAGGGGCAGACTCTCTTGACCCCTACTTTCTAAAGATTGCAATTCATGCACTTGCAGTTCCCTTAACACATCTTTTTAATCTATCTTTAACCTCTGGTTCTATTCCTACAATGTGGAAAACAGCCCAAGTGTTTCCCCCTTCTAAAATCAGGGGACCCCATGGACCTCAACAACTACAGGCCCATATCCATTCTTCCAGTGCTATCCAAGATGCTAGAGAAACTAGTGAGCATCCAGCTAAGAGAATATCTTGAAGATGCTAATCTCTTAAATCCAGCTCAATCTGGGTTTAGGGCCAGGCACAGCACTATCTCTGCACTGGCCAAAGTTACAAATGACTGGCAAACCGAATTAAATAAAAAGAACAATGTCTGTGCTGTTTTCCTTGATTTAAGCAAGGCATTCGACACAGTGGACCATGAGCTGCTACTCTCTTCCTTGCATTCCATAGGCTTAGACCCACCCTCCCTTAAGTGGTTCAGGTGTTACCTTATGGATAGGTCACAGCAGGTGAAAGCTGAAGGTGACCTATCCCCACTAAAACCACTTCTAAGAGGAGTTCCACAAGGATCTATCCTGGGCCCTATCCTTTTTGCCATTTACATTAATAATATTGACTCAAATCTCACCAAAGCCACTGTCCACCTCTTTGCAGATGACACTGTTTTGTATGTCAGCAACCCATCGCCTGCAATTGCCTGTGAAATTTTACAAGCAGAATTCTCCTTGTTGCAACATCAACTATTTGAGAAAAAGCTTCTTTTAAATACAAAGAAAACAAAAGCAATGTTCTTCTCCAATCAAAGCTATACTAACACCTCCTCACTAAGCAATCTCCCCCAGCTATGCACTATCCTTGGAGAAAGCCTGGACTATGTAGAAAAATTCAAATATTTAGGGGTGTGGATTGATAGCAGGCTTGATTACACACATCATATTGAAGAACTGCTGAAAAAACTTCGCCAGAGGCTTGGCCTATTCTTCAGAATAAAACACTTCCTAACCAGAGACTCAAAGATGAGGTTAGTCCAGGCCACATTTCTTTCAGTTGTTGACTATGCAGACTTCCTTTATAGTCACTGCCCCATCTCCTATCTAAGTAATTGGATACCCTGTACCACAGAGCACTAAGGTTCATAACAGATCTTCCATTTAACACTCATCATTGCTCTCTCTATGCTGCAGTTGGATAGGCATCCCTACACCTCAGAAAGAACAGAAATGCTGCACCATGGATTTACAGAAGCGTTGTCTAAGAAACTTCCAAATTATATTTTAGACTGCTTCACACAGGCCACAGCTAGCTCCTATGCCCTAAGAAGCAACAACTTCATCATGCTCAAGATACCTAAAGTCAACACCCGGCAAGGGAGGTCTGCAAACAGCTATTCTCTAGCTATGGCATGGAATACTCTACAGAATACCCTAAAGCTGACCAATCTTATACCTCTAGCATCCTTTAAACAGCTTTGCACAAGTCTCTTCGCAGAGAAATGCAACTGCTACCACAAGACCTAGTCTAGTCACTTCATAACCCTCCCCCTTCCAGACAACCACCATAAATGGCATAATTTTTCTCCACAGTTCTCCCTCCCAGACAGCCCCCATATTATGGTACCTCAGTTCCCTATAACTCTACCTACACAGATCTTGCTACCCCTGACTATAATCTTCTCCCACTAACACCTGGCCCTTACACCAACCCTAATTACTCCCCATACCTCCTAGTATTAGCCCCAGCCCCTGCCAGAATCCCCCACCATCCCTTCCATGTCTTTTACCAGAGGCTGTGATCACCATTTTCTCAGTCACTCAAACACTATGTCTCATTGGCTGCTTTAGCTTGCCCTGGAACCTGGTAATTCTGGGTACCTTATGTTGCGTGCATGCCTTGACTCCTCTATTGGGATATGTACTGTATATACTTTATTTTCTAGTGTAATTTTCATATAACCTACCTTGTCCTGTTATGTTTTAATCAACTTCTGTCCCTTGATTATTGTATATATAAGTGTTTTGACTGTATCTGTTATGCATATATAAGTGTCTTGAATGTATCTGTTTATGTACCAACTACTGAACTATGACCTTATCAGGTCAATCTTGTAAATGAGCTTTGCTCAATGATGTTCGCCTGAATAAATAAAGATTTGATTGATTGATTGATTGACTATGCATTCCAGCATTCCATTTGCCCTGTCCACTGCCTTTTCACAATGCCTTGTGACTGAGGTCATCAACTGTTATAACTCCACAGTCCCTTTCCTTCTTAGTGACTGACAGTACTCCCCCCCTCCATTTTATTCTCAGCTCCTGGGTTTCTGTGCCCAAGGTGCAAGATTCTGCACTTTTTGGCATTGAACCCCAGCTGCCATACCCTTGATCACTCTTTAAGTTTCCTAAGCTCCCTGCTAATTTTCTCCACCCCCTCCAGAGTATCCACCCTGTTATAGATCTTGGTGTCATCTGCAAAAAGGCATACTTCACTTCAAGCTCTACTGTGATGTCACATATGAAGATGTTAAACAGGACCAGTCCCAATACTGAACCCTTTGGCACTCCACTGGTCACTCGCACCTCTTTAGAGTGAGTACCATTTAGCACTACCCTCTGCTGCCTATCCAATAACCATTTTTTTACTGAATTTACAGCACTGATTCCCACCCACAGACTATCCAATTTCTTTATCAGTCTCCTACTGTATGTGGTACAGTGACGAAGGCTTTGCTGAAATCAAATTAGGCCATGTCAACTGTCCTTCCCTGATCTATTCCTTTGGTCTCCCAGTCAAAGAAATCAATCAGATTCATCTGGTATGACCTCCCCATAGTGAATCCATGCAGTCTTTGGTCTTAAAACCCTCTGGATTTAAGAAATTCAACTAGCCTTGTTTCCATCAGGGTTTCTATCATTTTCCCCACAACTGATGTGAGACTCTCTGGTCTATAGTTGCTAGGTTCCTCCTTGCTGCCACTTTTATGGATCGGAACTACAGTACATCAGCTTTGTTCTAGTCCCCTGGAACCTCTCCTGTTTCCAGTGGTATGTTGAATAAGGCTGCAAGTGGTGCAGCAAGCTCCTCCCTTCGTTCCCTTAGCAACCTTAGATGTATCTCATCTGGTCCCACTGCCATGTCCACTTTCAGGTTTGCAATTCGCTTCACACTCTTTCCTCTATAAATGGACTTGTGTTTACCACTCCCACTTCTGTGTTCCTGCTGCTCCATGGTTGTCCATCTCGATCCCTCTCCACTGTGAAGACCAAGCTCCTCGCATCTCTCTTTTACCTGGTACTTCTCCCCATCATCCTTCCTCTGTGTTTCTTTGCACTTCCTGAATGCCACCTCTTTTTTCCTTCACTTTCATGGCTGCCTCCCTGGAGTACCATATGGCCTTTTTATTTTAGCCGTGTGTGCATGTGCAAGTGAACATCTTGCTATGAAAGTGCCTTTTGAGGGGTATGACACTGTTAGTCCAATGCAGAGCAGTCTGCAAGGAGCATGTCAGTGCCACACCAATAATCAGCCAGGCTGATCATGACACAGTTTTGGCTTGCTGGGTGGAAACTTTGTGTTTTTGAAAAGAAAAAGCCGACCCAATTATGAGTTGTCTCTTTCCTTTGATCTACACCGTCCAGCAAGCATAGCTGATCTGTCATAATCAGCCTGTTAAGGAATTTCAAACATCCAGGAACAGCCCTGTGTTCTTGCAGATGCCAGCTGTAACAAAGAAAACTGTCCATCGATGTCTGTTGCTGGCACCCCTGTAACTCTCCCCCCCAACCTAACCCTCCCTTTCAACAACCCCCCCACCCTCAGAAACACAACACTGACACTAGGGGTGCCCAATCCCCAGTGTCGCCACCTCATCTGTTGCTGCTGCCCTTGTAACTGCCCCCCACCTGGCCCTTCCTCTTAGCACCCCCCTCCGTAAACATAACTCTGACACTGGGGGTGCCCCAATCTCCCACTGTCACTATCTGACATAAAGAAAAGTGTCCTTCGTCAATTTTCTTTAACCCAGTAAAAAAGAAAAGCATCCATCACTATCCGTTGCACCATTAGTCCCCCCACCCCATCCTCCCACTCAGCACCCCCCCAAAGATGAAAATTATGTACCTACTGTAATTCTGATCTTTCTGTGTATCTTCACCATTCATCACCTTTGGGTAGTGGTGGGAGCTTCTTTTTTTTTTTTGGATGGGCGGAGTTGACGCACCATCGGCGCTGCCCTCGAGGCTGATGCACTGTGTGGCACTCGCAGGTTAACCATTAGGTGTTTCCAACTCCACCCTCCCGCCAGTTCTGAGTCGCTGTAGAGTAAGAAAGGGTTGGTAGGGAGGGACAAGGAAGTCCAAAGGACAGACAAAGGAAAAGATATACACACTAAAAGGAGAAATAAACACTTAGAGGACATAATAAGGTGGAAAACTAAGGGGATTGGGAAGGGGCCCCAATCTCTGGAGTAGAAAGGAGGAGGGAGGGTTAAGGAATCTAGAGAAAAGGATGTGGGGGGGGGAGCGAAGGGAGCACACCCTGGAACCTTGACCTGTCTCCAGATTGCAAAGGAGTAGCCAGAAGGCTAAACTGCCAGAATTCAAGGTACAGAATCACTGGCAATAACTCCCACAAAGCAGAATTGGCTATTCTGGAAGAAAAGACAGGATACAAGGATAACCCCCCCAAAATGACATTTTTGGTGTAAGAAACCTAGTTTTTTAAATTAAATTTAGGTTGTGTCCAAGGACAAGGAAATCAAGTAAGGCTGATGGGAAGAGGAGGAGAGAGTGGAAAAGAGGGCAACTACCCCCAGGGTGGAGCTGAGGCACTGAGGAAGGAGTGCCCCCAATTCCAACCACACTCCCTATAGAAAAACATCCCGATGTGCCCAAAGATCACCCTCCTTACTAACAGAAAGGAGGCGGCGAAAAAGAGGGCACAGAGAGGGGAGGGGCCCAGAGACTAAGACCCCAGGGGGATGGTGGGTGGGATTGTGATGAATGGTGAAGATACACAGAAAGATCAGAATTACGGTAGGTACATAATTTTCATATCTTATCTGTGTCAATCTTCACAATTCCTCACCTTTGGGTGAGTGCCAAGCCCCCACAAAGGGGGCCCTAGACCCTAAAGGACTAAGTCCCTTAGCTCTCAATGGGTGGCACACCAAGAGAGAGAACCTTCACAGGCCTGGAGAGGCCAGGGAGTGGGAAGAGTGAGACAGGGACTCCTCAGAAGGAGTAGGAATTTGCCCCGACAGACACCGTCTCACCCTTCGAGAAAAAAGATGGGTTCTCTGGTAGGGGGGAGGAAATCACCCTATGCCGGGCCAAGGGTGACAACCGGGAAAGACGCAGCCATGACGTCCACCTAGTGCTGATCGTTGTGCCTACAACCCTGGAAGATACTTCGCTGGCATCATAAGATGCCCTCGCTTGGTGCCTTGCTAGCTCCAGGCCACGTGCAGAGAGTGCAATGGCTTGTCTGGTTACCTCCATGTCAGGCATAGCGGCTAGGAGTTGACCTAACCTGGACCACAGGAACCTATCATAGGTAGCATAGTGGGCCTGATGCGCTGAAATAGAGAGCAACAACCGTGCTGAGTAAAAAGTCTTCCTCCCCCAGAAGTCAAAATCCATAGAATCTTGATCTGGGGGCCGGTCACGGTGAGGGGCGCGAAGCCCATCAGGAGTGTCCAGCAGCGTCAATCCTGACTGAGAATGACGCACATAACCTGGAGACTCTGGGAAGTGACAATCACAATACCTCTAGCAGAGATCCCCAGGGCTAGGACTCTGGAAAAGGGTCTCTGCCAGTAACGCAACAATGCCTCCCTAAAGGGAGCAGGCCAGAAGGGCACCACAAGGGTGTCCGCACTGAAATCACCTAAAAAGGCGTGCGTTGAGTGCTATGGATTGTGCTGCATGGGTGGGGTGATGTGCAGGCCATCCAACATCCTCATGAGGAATTGCTGATACTCTGCGAGATCAGCAGCTGGGGAGATGTGGACAGATGGTTCCTCTCCTCCAGAAGAGGGGGATGAGGAGTCAGAGGGCCTTAAGAGTTCAGAAGCTGGATGCTCAGGGGGAGGTTGAAAAACCTGTCTGTCCATAGCCCTGACATAAAAGAGGGAAAATGAGCAGCTACAGCTCTGAACTGCTCCCAGGAGAGAGAACCGTTAGGACCAAGAATACCAGGGAGAGCAGGAGAAGGTGGCAGAGGAGAAGGGACAGAGCCGAGAACAGGAATCGGCTGTCCTCTCCCTGGGCCAGTGAGTGCACCTCGAGCCCCAAGGAAAGAGAGAGCTCTGGAAGACTCAACATCCGACAGCTGGTCAACCATATTGGAACTGCCTAGGCTGCACCCTGAAGAATCCCCTCTGTGAGGTGACCAGGGCCTTGAAAGTCCAAAAGGACGGTCCCCTACCTCCAAAAAACAGGGCCCTCTTGAGGAAACCGAAAAAGAAGGGCGGAGATCCACACTATGACTCCTTCCAGAACACAGGTGGGTCCCAGAAAAGGGTTGCCATGTCGAACCCCTACTCCTCGACCCCTCAGAGTCTGAAAGAGCCCTTCTCCTCGAAAAAGCCAGCCTAGGCAGCTGACAGCCCTGGTCAGTTCCCAAAGGGACTATCCATGGTGCAGCACCCTTCCCCTCCTGTGGGTGCTCCGATCGACCCCAAAGTTGGGCGATCCAGGCACACCACCTGAGGAGGTACCACCACTGAGGGGTCAGAAAACCCTCCAAGGCCAGGTTGCAGGACAATGGTGGCCTGCCCCAACGCCTGCTGGTCAGAACCTCTGATCCTGGACCCGGGGGCCACTGTCCGCTCCTCAGAGGGGGGCTGGCTCCGGCCTGTTGAGGACACTACCAAGGTGTCCACATGAGCAGCCAACTCCAAAGAGTCAGACTGCCTATCTGACTCAGAGTCCGATTCCACCTCCGAGGAGGTGGAGATCCAAGTTCTGTGCCAAATGGTACATGGAAGCCCGCTGCCATCCTGACTGAATGGGGCACCAGACTGAGTGACTGCACCACAGTCAGCATCGATGTCCTCAGCCACACCGCGAATGGTGCAGGAAGAAGACATGGCACCGACGACGGCAGCAGCATCAGAGCCGGAGCCTGTCACGGTGTTGCCCGACCCACGGTGCCGCAAGTGACGCCGGGGCCAGAGACAGTGCCGATGACAGCTCCGACCATGCTCTCAGCGCTGTGAACAGTGCTGAGACCAGAAACCCCCAAGGCACCATCCGCCACGAATGGTGCCAAGATCTGAAACCCCCACAGTGCCGTGTCCTCGCTTGGTGCTGCAAGTGGCTCCAGAGCTGGACATTGCGCCAAGCTCAACCACAATGCTGCGGATGGCGCCGAGGTGAGAAACAGTAAGGGGAAGCACCGTAGAGCCTCCAACGTGCCATCAACACCATCGGCGCCGCGAATGGAGCAGACAGGAGAAACAGTGCCAAGCGACGGACCAGCGCTGATGACAGTGCCATCAGAGCAAACGGCGCTGAGGCCCAAGACGGTGCCGACAGACGGCATCAAGGATGGCACCAACCCAGGCCTTCTGAGCCAAGGGCATGACACCGGTGGAGCCTTCACTCCCAAAGGGGCAATTGCCAAGGCGGTGCCTCCCACCTGTCCCCCAAGGGGAATGGACTGGGCCTCCTGCACCGCAGGAGGGGCTTCTGCAATGACTAGGCTACAAGCAGAAGCCCCCTCCTCCATGGTCCGTACAGAACCGGGAGGGCACCCGGAGGAAAGGCCGAGAGAGCGTGGCTTGGCCCGTTGAGTGCGCGCCCATCTCCCAAAAGTCGGCGGAGCTCGTCCAACAATCCACGCGTGTTGTTCGATGACACGACGGTCCATGGAGAAGCAGACACTGCACAAATCCATGTCGTGTACTGGGCCAAGACATGCGAGGCAACGGTCATGTTGGTCGGTGATGGAATACTTATGGCCACACGGGCACTGACACATAGGGGGCCGTCCCGTCTTCACAGTTTTCTTGCCCACCCGACAGAAACATGACCTACGGAAAAAACAACACCAAACAAGACTCGACGTCACAAAATAAAGAAAGGAACAGTCTTACCAGGTGATGTCGAGTGGAGCGAACAGCAGAACCGACGGGAAAACTTTAAATTCAACAGAGTCTAAAATTCAACGGAGTTGACGGACTTCGAGAATGGAGCTGAAAGCTTCAAAGTACACAACAGGCCTCTCATGCAGCAGAGCTACCCACGAGGTGCGACCTCAATGGCGGGAGATGAAGAACTGGCAGGAGGGTGGAGTCGACAACACCTAACGGCCAACCCTCAAGCACCATGCAGTGCGTCGGCCTTGAGGGCGGTGCCGATGGTGCGTCGAATCTGCTCATCCAAAAAAAAAAAAACAGAGCTCCCGTGGGGTCGGGATCTCCAGCCACTTCCCAAAGGTGATGAATGGTGAAGATTACTTACCCACCGGGGGTCCAATGCCATAATCTTCTGTGTACTGCAGGCACATCTTCACTCTTCAAAGCTGGACTGTGAACTGAGGAAATTAGGTATGCAGTTCAATGTATTTCAATGGAGTTTTGAACTTAGTGTCATAATTTGGCCATTTGTGAATATTTTTGCCCCAAATTTTCAACATGCCTTTTTTGGGACCCCATCTCATGAACAATTGCAGTGAAGGACTGACACTAGGGACGCTGGACAAGATGTCAGCTTAGACAACAGCTCCTCATCCTAGAGGGAGTGATCCTTAAGAATCCATTGTTTATTCGCAGCAGATCCACACTAAACCCTGCAAGGGGGGGGGGCATCAGTATACCAGCTACCTGCACCCAACCTTATTTGCACTACAATCTCTAAAATCAAATCGCTACAGCTGACAGAAAATTGCCACTACTTGAGGGCTATAATCAAGGCCCCTAGAATTCCTACGGCCCTGAGAATTTTATGGAGAAACACAATCTACAGAGAACTTCTAGTGTCTTAAGAATTCACTCTTCTTGGTGATTTTTATTAATACTTCTGTTTATCCATAGAATCTGTTTCCCGTCCCCTCTTTTTATATCCAAAACCCCCCCATATGCTCAGAATGTGATGTTATCATTGCTATAACATCATAAATTAGCTAACAAAATGGCTGCATTCTGCAACAGAAATGAACAGTCACTTATCTACCACAGCTCCCACTGCCAGAGATGGTGGCACAGCACATCATGCATGGTGATGTTTGATCAACCTGCATTACAGCCTAATACAATTTTCAGTCTTACATTATTGCGCTAGGTCCAACTTAAAAAAAACCTTGTCAATAGCACAGACTTTGTTAAGTCCATACCTCACTTTGTACAAACCTATTTGTGCCTTTAAGGTATAGAGATGCCATCTGAAATGAATAACTGGTAAAATTAATTTACCTGTCATTTTTAAGAAAAATAAAGTAATTATGCCCAGAAAAGTGGAATATAATAATGTGTAGACCTGTTGAAAGAATAGACCTGTTAAATAATTGCACTGTAAGCATTTCTGACAGGGTTATTGATTATGTATTTGAATTGGTTGATAGAATCACCTAAAAGTTATGGAGAAATGTTGTGTGCAGGGACAGCTGTTGGGCCAGAGGTTAGCATGCTGTGTTTCCATGCCGGCAACTCAGGTTCAGAGATTAGCTCTGGGAGCTGGCTGGGCAGCACAAGGATTGGTGGAACACATCACTGCTCAGAGCCTGGGAAGGTATGGTGCAGTGTTCTGTCACATGGTGGACACATTGTGATGGGCTGGAGAGCTCTATCTCACAATCGGTTCACATGCATGTCATGGTCTGATGGTGTTACGCAGTGTGTCAGGGAAAGCAGGTTGACATGAAAAATGAGTTTTGCAAAAACTCCTCTATTCCATTTCCATTGGGACCTGTATGAATGAGGATGCAAGTTCATGGAAATTAAAAAAAATATATATATATATAAAAAAAATATATACATATATATATATATACAATACACACACACACATTTGTATGTGTGTTACAGATTGCTTATAAATATATAAGTGATACACAGTGGGAACCTCATGAGTGGTGTAGAAAGCATGCATATAGAAATATCTTATTTATCACATAAGATCCCCTCTGCATATGTCATTTATGTAACAGGCTAGGACCTTAAGGGAGAGACATTTGTTTTGCTTTTTTAGCCATAAAATTATTTTTATAAGTCTGTTATTTTTTGAACTAGTGTTACTGTGCTTTCCACCATCCTGATTGCTATAACCACTACCATGAAAGTGAAGTCAGGATGACAAGCTGACACTGTGATGTGGTAGTTTGTTAGTGCCATGAGAACTTCCATAGAAGTACAAACCCACTCGCCACTTGAAGTTCTCGTGCAAATAAGTCTTTACTTGAGAACTTGGTCCCACTGTGCCGCAGAAAAGTAGGGGCCCTGGCTATAATTAAGACAGCACATCAGCATTACCAGAATCTGACCTGGGAGCACTCCTCTGTTGAAGGCATGTTTGGGCACCTCATTGAACAAAAGTCCCAGGCAGTGATGGAAACCAACAGGAACACCAATGTGCTGCAAACTCTGGAGGCTCGAATATTTCAAACAGAGAGAGACGGGGAAATAATAATATAATAATAAATTTTATTTTTAAAGCGCCTTTCAAACTTTCAAGGCGCTGTACAAAACACATAATAAAAATCAGACATTATAATTCAGTATAAAACACAGGTGAAAACTACGGTTTCAACAACAACTTATGCAGGATACTATATATAGTATACTATACTATATATACTATTCCTTCTCGCTGAAGGAAACAAACAGTTGAGCTTTGCAAATTTGTTTTGTTCTATCTAAATAGGTACGCTCTCCTTCAGCTAAGCTCAAGGTTCAAGACATGGCAGAGCTGCTCCAGGTCCAACAATGCACTATATAACAAATGCAGTCCAAGAGAGATGACTTCGAGAATCGAGGCCATCATAGCAACTTCAGATTTCTTGGATTTCCTGAGAAAGTGGAAGCAAGATACACAGAAGGCTTTTTGTGACAGGCTCTCATTGAAATACAGTACTTCACTTGGACCCCTCGCAGCCTCTGCAGGTGGAGAGGGCCCATCGCACACTTGCTCCAATCCCCAGGCTGCAGGACTGACCCAGACCCATCATAGCATGCTTTATTGATTATTGGCAGAAAGAACTGGTGGCCTCGAGGGCACGGAAATGAAGCAGGTGCTCTGGAGGAATCATCGCATCAGTATTGTTCAAGACTATTCTAATGAGCTATCGGACAGAAGGCATGCCTATACAGAATCAAGGCATGCAATGCACAAAACTGGCCTGCCCTTTGCCCTCTGGTATCCAGCAACCATGAAAGATGAGCACAATGGGACCCAGCTTACCTTCGACTCCCCTGAGCCCTTACAGGAATTCCTCAGAAAAAACTGGCCAAAAGCTGTTACCCCTCCAATCCACCAATCTCCCAATCTGATGGGACATGCCGCAGACCTAGACAGATGCTCATCCATCTGTAGAGACAGGCTGGAGGAATGGCCCGAGATCCCCGATCAGAGGTGGGAGTTGCTGCAGAGAGGTAACAGGAAGTGGCACTCCTCCTCGATGCTGCACACAAAATGGGATCATCCTTCAGGGCTGGCCCAGAAGGAGATAGAAGCCAGGTCTCAGATGGACACTGCACCACCTGAGCCGCTACAGGTCTTCCCTATGACTAACAGATACGAGAATCTGAGGTCACCTTCCCCCGGGCAACAGCCAAAGACCCTGGAGGACCATTCGGCCGGCCTACCAATGCCTCTGCTGCAGCCAGACTGCCTGCGTACCCCAAAGAAATGGAAATGACGTACCTACCGTAATTCTTGATCTTCTTGGACGAAGTCGCCACAACTCATTCACACTGACTGGATCTACGCCGAAGGTGCTAGGACCCAGCGGGAGCAAACTTTTTGCAAGAGGGTCAGTGCCACAGATGGAGCTGCGAGGAGCGGCGCCTTGAGCCTCGGCTCGTGTGGCAATGACTGTCTCGACGTCGACCCTCCAACTGCCTCAGTAACTTTTTTCCGAGGAGGTGCAGCATAACTAACTTAGAAGGATAGCCTAACAAAAAACAGACATAAGATAGTCGGATGACCCGTATGAGAAGGGTCAACAAAGAAGTCTTCACAGCATAAAGATTGAGGGAGTGAAGACCAACAACAGAGGTGAGCTTGGGGGATGGTGGGTGGGCGTGTGAATGAGTGGTGGAGACTTCATCCAAGAAGATCAAGAATTATGGTAGGTACGTAATTTCCATATCTTCCTGGACATAAAGTCTCCACCGCTCATTCACTCTGATGGGAGAGTACCGAACTAATAATCCCCCGAAAGGGCGGCAGGAGAGACCAAGAGCTCACAAATTTAGGACAGAAGTCTGTTAAGAATGGTCCTGCCAAATGAAAGATGTCTCCTAGCATGGACATCCAGGGCATAGTGCTTGACGAAAGTATGCACTGAGCTCCAGGTAGCCACATTGCAAATGTCTGCAATGGGCACGTTGCAGATTTCCGCCAGGGATGCCGCGACTGCTCTAGCAGAGTGAGCATACACTCTGCCATCTAGCTTAACCTGCGCCATGGAGTAGCAGTGGCGAAGGCATGCCGCCAGCCATGCTGAAATGCATCTGACAGCAACAGGCTGACCCAGCCGGGTCTTGCTGAAGGAAACAAACAGTTGTTGAGCTTTGCAAATTTGTTTTGTTCTATCTAAATAGGTACGCTCTCCTTCATTTTGGAAGTTCGCTAAATAAGTGGGTAGAACCAAAGGTTGGTTTAGATGGAATTCTGAAACAACCTTAGGGAGAAACTTAGGATGGGTCCTAAGAACTACTTTGTCTTTATGAAACACAGTATACGGAGGGTCTGTGACAAAGGCATGTATCTCAGAGACCCTTCGGGCCGAGGTAATGGCCACCAGGAAGGCCGTTTTCCAAGTGAGAAATTTCAGCTCACAGGTAGCTAGAGGCTCGAAAGGCTTTTGAGTGAGCATGTCTAGTACAAGATTAATGTCCCAGGCTATGACTGGACATCTGATAGGAGGTCTGGTATGCAGAATTCCCTTAAGAAACCTCTTAGCCACAGGTAACTGAGCCAGTGACAAGGAAAGTACTGGCTCATGATAAGTTGAAATGGCACAAAGGTGAACTTTGACTGTAGAGTATTGTAGACCTGAATTTGAGAGGTCTAAAAAGTACTCTAGAACTTTATTGGGTGGGCAGGAAAAAGGATTCAAATAGGCTTTTGCACACCAGAGAGAAAAATGCTTCTATTTGGCTGTGTAAGTTTTTCTAGTGGCTGGCTTGCACGCAGTCAGAAGAATATCTGAAATTCTGCGAGAGACATTGATCCTGTTCACTTCTATCTCTTCAGGAGCCAAGCGTGAAGGTGAAGTGATCTCAGATTGGGATGGACCACAGGCCCCTGAGTCAGAAGGTTCGTCTGAAGGGGAAGTGCTTTCGGAGTGGTTTTCGACATACTGTTGAGTAACAGAAACCATATCTGTCGAGGCCAGAAGGGAGCAATGAGGATCATTTTGTCCCCCTGGGACTCGAACATGAGAAGTACTCTCTGAATTAGAGGAAGAGGAGGAAAGGCGTATAGAAAGCATTTTGTCCACTGCAGCCTGAACGTATCCTGACAGAAAATGCCAGGCCCTGGATTTCTGGAGCAGAAGAGAGGCATTTTTGTGTTGAGTGGGGATGCAAAAAGGTCCAGGTCTGGAGTTCCCCACTCTGCGAATAGTGACTGAACTACGGCTGGGTTGAGAGACCATTCGTGAGGATTTGTCTCTGTTCTGCTGAGATGGTCTGCCAGTTCATTCTGTACTCCCAGCAGGTAGACTGCCTGGATTAGAGCCTTGTGCTCCAAGCACCATTCCCACACTCTCATCGCTTCCCTGCATAAAGGGTAAGAGTCAGTACTGCCCTGCTTGTTGATGTAATACATCACTGCTTTGTTGTCTGTTTGAAGGAGAATGTTCTTGTGACAGAGAATGTCCTTCAAAGCCCGGACTGCATAAAGGGTGGCTCTCATTTCTAGGACATCTATATGAAGCTGGGACTCATCTTGAGTCCATGTACCTTGGGTGTGGATATCTTGACAGTGGGCTCCCCAACCCCATCAGGGACGCGTCTATGGTAATGGAGATCTGGTGATCCAGGGGAGCAAACAGATACCCTTCCAGAAGGTTGTCCTCTTGCGATCACCAGGTGAGCGACCTCTTCAGAGGTTCTGTCACCTTGATGAGAAAGGACTGAGGGTGAGTGGTTGGGGACCACTGAGTACTGAGCATCCATTGAGAGTTTCTCATGTGGAGATGAGCTAGGGGTACAGTGAACACTGAGGATGCCATGAGACCCAGCATCCATTGCATCGAGATAGCTTGAACTGAGCTGTTCTCCCTGATGTACCGGGCCATCTGTAGGATATTGCTCCTTCTGTCTTCTGGAAGAAAGGCTTTCACACAAGAGGTGTCCAGAAGAGTTCCTATAAAAAAGAGCTTCTGGGAGGGCTGCGATTGCTTGAGATTTAGCAGAACTCCCATGAAGTGAGAAAGTCTAAGGCTGTGGATACGGCGTCAAGAGTTCCTTGCCAGGTGTCAGCGTGGCTCAGTTGGTAGCACATCCGCCTCCGGACCAGAAGGTAGTGGGTTCTTGTCCCACACCAGGATTGGACTTGCACCTAAAAATCACTGGCATGTGAGTGCAGTACTGGGGGGTGGTGTACTGCTGGGGTGTGCCGTCCTTCGGATGAGACGTTAAACCGAGGTCCCTTCTGCCCATCCTGGTGTTGTCCTGGTGGGTGTCCAGGTGGAAGTAAAAGGGCACTCTTCAAAAGAGCAGGGAACATTCCCGGTATCCTGGCCAACATTCCCCTTCCCATAAACCGTTTCATGCAATTATCCAGGCTGTGTGTGGGTAATGATGTGCGATAGGGCCGCCACCACACATTCAGTCACTTCACTACCAGCCCAGCATTGCTTGTAAAGCGCTTTGGGATACTGTGTATGAAAAGCACGATATAAATGCTGATTCTTCATTTTCTTCTTGCCTGGAAGGACTTGCTAGAAGCCAGTCATCCAGATACGGGAAATGGAAATTACGTACTTACCATAATTATTGATCTTCTTGGACAGTCTCCATCACTCATTCACACTAGTGGGATAGTGCTGGAGGTGCTAGGACCAAGCGGGAGCCAAACATTTTCTGAACGGTCGGTGCCGAAGTAGGACCGCGCATGTGCAGCACCACGAGACTGACTCGTGCCTGCGTAGGCTATCTCGGCGTCGACCCTCCAACCGCCTCAGTACCTTTTCGACCAAGGAGGTACAGCGTAACTAATGAGAATAACTCATTCTGAGTTTCAGGGCCTGAGAGGACCCAGATGACCTTTGTAAGAAAGGTCAAAGAACAATGTCTTCACAGTCTGAACCATAGTGCCATGAAGACCAGGAAAGAAAAACAAGTGAACCCAGGGGATGGTGGGTGGGCGTGTGAATGAGTGATGGAGACTGTCCAAGAAGATCAATAATTACGGTAAGTACGTAATTTCCATATCTTCCTGGACTAAGTCTCCATCACTCATTCACACTAGTGGGAGAGTACTGAGCTAAAACCCACAACCCTGAGTAGGGTGGTAGGAGATAGGGTTCACCAAGCAATGACGGCCAAGGACTGTCCTGCTAATAAAAAGAGCCATCTTGTAAAGAGCATCCAGAACATGATGCTTACAAGATAAGCACTCGAGTTGTAACTCACCACTTTGCAGACGACAGCAATGGGTACAAAATGAAACTCTGCCAGGAAGCCGCAACCACTCTGAGAGAGCGGCGAGAACCCAGACTCACAATTTGGTATAGGACCAAAAATAATAGTGTCAAAGACATGTACTAATCTAATGTAAAAGGACCTCAGGAACTGCAAGAGCTGGAGGTAAAGTCTACTGGTTCAGGAAGTAGGAATCTAAGTTCCGGCTCGCTGAAGAGTCACTTCTGTTGCTGCGAGGCTCTGATCAAGAGAAGAAAGCCTGATTAAAAAAAAAGAGGGACTAACAGACTGGTTAGATGCCTAGGTTTTGGAAATATCTCAGAATAAGAGATATCTCTCTAGAGAAAAGAGGTGAGCTATACCACCGCTGGATCGGACTGCCCCCTAGGGGGTAGAAGAAATCAGGTACTCTCTACCGAAGTTTAGAGACGACCACCTCACGGTTGAGGCGGAACCTGACCAGATCCAAAGTGTGGTATCGGGAAATTCTGACTAGGCCCTGTGCTGTGATAATTCTAACCCCCGCCCTTTTTTTTTTTTATCATTAGTCCTAGCCTGACAAGGTTGCAGGCTGCTATTTCGCAAGGACTACCTGATACAGAAATGACAAGGATGTCATCCCTCTGAGGAGCAGGAGGAGCCTGAGGATCCATAACTGAACTCTTGACTGGCCTAATAATAATAGCTAGACAGATGTTAACCACCTGTGCCAAAGCAGCCACCAGAGGGGCAGCATCAGAAGGGGGCTGTATACCCCTATCAAAGGAGCGGAAGAGTCTGTGCGGCTCCCGACCATTGAATTAGAATGTTCCACAGAGTGTAATTGTCTTAACGACTGAAAGAGTCTAGACGCAGAGGTGTATGGTCCACAGATGCAGTCCGAACACTATGGTGGACCCCATTACTGAAGAACTACTGAAAAGAGCTTCCATCACGCACTCTGATGATAGAGAGGGCGTGTCCTTCAGTATATAAAATGAGTCATCCACTGTATCACTGACCAGGAGGACAGGGAGAGACTCATCTAGATGCACTTCTACCACAGAAGGATGCCAAAGAGAGGTCTAGGTCAGAGCCACTAGATACTTCACCACCAGGAAGTATGTCGAGGAGCTTGGCACCACGTAGGGAGCTGAGAAAATGCTGAGTGGAATGAGAGATTCCGCTGGCAGAACAGAAGAGTCCCATCAGTGGCAAACTGCTGGATGACACAAGACCCGATGCAGACCGCCACCCACTAAGATGTGTGGAAAAAATAATCCGCAGAACAGGACTTCATTCTGTGGAAACATCCTGCCACAAGTCCCGTGGAAGAAGAGGTCCACAAATGGAGATCTGTCCCTAGTTTTGTCGGACAGCACCAACTGGCACCCCTGCGGCACCAGCGTCACTCATGGCACAGGAGGGCACCAAGCAGTACCTATGCCAACCTGGGAGACACCCGAGGCCACCCATGGCAGAACCTGCAGGTATCCTCGGCACCAATGGCAGCAATGGCACGCAAGGGCACCCCTGATGCCCATGGCACCCAAGAAACCCATGGCAGCAATGGCACCTGAGGGCACCCATGGCAGCCAAGGCACCATGGTACCCAAGACACCCATGGACTCATGGTACCAAAGATACCCATGGAACCCACGGGTGCCAGGTGCCACCCATGGGTGCCAGGCACTGCCCGTGGGTGCCAGGCACTGTCCTCGGGTGCCTGGTGCTGCCCACGGGTGCCCAGCACTGCCCATGGCACCCACGGGTGCTCAGTGTCACCTGCAGCACTAGTGGTGACCTTCTAGTGCCCGGCACCGCCTATGGCACCCATGGGTCGCCATGCACCCATGAAGATCCACGGGTGCCCAGACACCACCTGCACCGCCCAACGCACCGCAATGAAGGAACAATGACAGCACCCATGGTGCTGCACAAGCCCACGGTGCTGGCGCAGCACCAAGCATGGCACCGAGCATGGCACGAGCCATGGCACCCGATCCACGCGCCAACCCAAACACCAGCGGTGCCGACTACAGCACCGATGCCAAACCAGTGACCACGGCGCCAGACCTGCGGTGCTACCAAGGTGTTGGGCACAGCACCAGGAAAACACCATGGAAAAGCCAATGGAAGATGAAGAGAGAAAGAAAAGGTGGTGCCGTACGTCCCAGCATGGAAAGGAAGAGGTGAGGCACGAGGGTGGAAACCACGATGGCGAAGGCACCAAGAGAGCACCGCGCTCATCCTGATCCAATTGACCCGGCTCCGGTCCAACGGCTCCAAGGCTTGGAGGCCCCGAAAGCAGGAAAACAGCCAGGAAAAAAGGAAAGTCAAACCCCCTGCTCCACAGGAGTGGTCCAGAGGGGAAACTGCTCACCAGAACTCCAACGAGGACAGAGATGGAGTCCGGAGTCGAGAATGCGGACATTAAGAGTGGAGCCAAGGGGAACCCATGAAAGTCGGTTCAGGCCTATCACCCCTTCCAATGAACAATCCTCATGCAGACGTACCAACAGGCAACCTCAAGCGGCACCGATTCTTCTTCCCCAAATGAGGAAGAAGAGCTCGAGGCTAAGCGGAGCCGGATCCCTGGTACCACTAGATTTGTGCTTCGGTGGACTGTCCTCCCCCACCCCGAGCACAGGACTGTCCAGAGTCAGACCCTCCCCCATTACCTAAGGGTGGCGGACCGGGCACAGCCCCTCTGCCATAACAACTTTCAAACGAATTCTTCCTACCGTCACCGCTACCATCTAAGGACGACTCCATTGATGGCAGGAAAGAATTTCGTTTTCTTCATAATCTTCTTTTCTTGTTCGTAAAATAAGAAATTACTACTAAATAGTTAAACAGTTAAATTAAACACTAAAAGCTGCTGTTGTATAGATGAAAACTTTGACTCCAGCAGATGAGCAACATCATCAGCCAAGTGCACTCGACGGCGGGAGAAAAGGAACTGATGCGGTTGGAGGGTCGATGCCGAGATAGCCTACACAGGTGCGAGTCAGTCTCATGGTGCCACGCATGTGCGGTCCTACCTCGGCGCCGACCCTTCAGAAAATATTTGGCTCCTGCTTGGTCCTGGCGCCTCCAGTGCTATCCCACTAGTGTGAATGAGTGATGGAGACTTGGTCCAGGAAGATCACTCGTATTTCGATCTTTCTGAGGTGCGCTGCGAGAATTGCATAACACTCTGTAAAAACTTGCGGTGTCAAGGATAGCCCAAAAGGCAGGACTCTGAACTGATAATGTTGGCCCAAAGCCACAAACCTTAGGTATTTGTGATGCCTTGGGTGAATAGGAATATGTTGGTAAGCATCCTGCATGTCCAGGGAGGCTAACCAGTCATGCTGATGAAACAAAGGTAACAGGGTTCCTAGCGATATCATTTTGAACTTCTCCTTGGGAAGAAATTTGTTAAATTTTCTGAGGTCCAAAATGAGGCGCATGCCCCTGCTTTTCTTTGGAACTAGAAAGTAATGGGAGTAGAACCCTTTGTTCTGTTGATCCAGCAGAACTATTTCTACTGCCCTGTTGCTCAGAAGGCCTTGTATCTCAGAGGCGAGAAGTTCTGACTGATGTACTGACAGCCTGGGCTGCCATTTGGGGGGACAATCCGGAGGAGTCTCTGAAAGATTGAGGGAAGACCCCTCGTGGATTATCCAGAGGACCCATTTGTCCGATGTTATGGACTTCCACTGGTTGTAGAATTGAGTCAGACGACCTCCGACCGCTAAAGAGGAGTCCCCTTCAGGCAGCTGAGGTAGGACTTGGGCCAGAAACTCAGAAGGTGGCACTGGGCACTTTGGGCCCTTGTGCTTTCTGTTGCATTTTCTTTTGAGGCTGAGGGGCTTGTTTTTTATTAAAACCTCCCCTGCCTCGAAAGGACTGATGGTTATGAAACTGGTGCTTATTAACACACCCCCGAAAAGGGGCGGGAGCAGGTTGAGCCAATTTAATGGCCAATCTGGTCTTTTGTGTGGCCTCTAGAGCTTGTTCTACTTGAGTACCGAAGAAATACACACCGTCGAAGCGTCGAAGGGCAACGCTATGATCTGTTGCTGGGCATCATTCGTGAAGCCTGAAGTGTGCAGCCAGGAATGACGGTGGGTACAAATGCCCGCTGCCACTCAGGAGGCAGTATCAAAAGCATCCATAGCTGCTTTAACCTGTTGGTTGTTGGACTCGACACCCCTGGTTATGGTTTGAAGAAGCTCTGAATTCGTGTCCGACTCCAGTAGAGCTTCAACCCCTTTGTTTAAGTGAATGCCAAAGAATATACTCATATTGAGAGAAATAGCCCTGGTAGCTGGCAATACGCATACCCAGGGTGGATGCAGCAAAGACTGTCTTACCTAAAGTATCTATCTTACAAGATTCTTTGTTTATAGGTCGAGCTGTAGTAGTCTGAGGAAGGATGAACTTATCATTCTCTGCCAAGACTACAATAGGGTCCGCAAAAGCTTGAGAGGCCAAAATGGGTCGATCCTTGGGAGCAGCATACTACCTATCTATGGACTTAGCCACATAAGGAATGAGAGCAGGATTATTCCATACCATTTGAGAAAGCGTCTCAAAGGAGGGCTGTACCGGGGGAGTTAAATCCATAGGCATGTCCGGAACATGAAGGTATTGGAGTCTTAAAACTTTCCCAGGATCAATATCCATAGTCTGGAGAGAAAGAGTGGAATTCAATTTTTTCAGCAGAGACTTAAATGGCAGGTCCTCGACCACAGACTCAGCAGCAGGATTAGATCCTGTTCCTTCCACATCATCACCCAGCCTAAGGTCTGGGTCAGGCTCAATATCATCTCCTGACAGCCCAGGAGGGACTGTATGGACAGGAAAGGAGTGAAAATCTGAAGGAAAATAGGAGGGAAAAGAGTTTGGAGTTGAGGAGCCCTGAAGACTGGAAGATGTCACACCAAGTCTTGGCGCCAAAGGAGAGCTCGACGCCGCCTGGCCCAGCACAGCGCATGGCTCTGACAGAGCCCTCGGTGCCAAAGATGGCGCCGAAAAGCCACATGGCACCAAGGGCGGCACCAACAAGTCCAACGGCACCGAAAGGCCACACAGCACTGACAATCCCAACGGTGCTGAGGATGGCGCCAACAGACACATCGACGCTGAGGACGGTGCTGAGCGACCCATCGACGCCGACGGCACCAAAACCAATGCATGGCCCCAAAAACCAAGATTTGAGGATAAAGAAGGAAAAATACCAGGAGATAGAGGCATCAGTGTGGCCCCCTGCACCACAGCCATGTGAGGGGAGAAAACACCAGAGCGCGTAGTCGACTGCACTGAAGAAGGTGCTGCAAGACAAGGGAGGCCCAACTGCCCTACCTGATCCCCCGAAGGGTCCGAGGGCCCATGAGTGACCAGGCCAGGCAGCTGGACCAACCTCCAAGCCCACTGCTCCATTAGAGCGGCCCACTGATGAAAGTGCTCATCTGAAGCCCTACTAGAAGGCGGGGAAGGGCTTCGATGTTGAAGAGGTCGGAGACCGGAAACAGACCCCGGCGACTCCGGAGGAGACCGGCAACTGACCTCAATGACTGACCGTCGACATGCAGACACACCAGAAGGTGACCTCGAGTGATGCCTTCTCTTTCTTGACCTGTGGGTCGAAGAAGAACTCGAGGCCAAACGGTGCTGAGAGTGCGACTGTTTTCTTTTATGCTTCTGGGGGGACTGCCCCTCCCATTGGGCATTGGACTGTCCATTGTCAGACCCCCCCCTCCGGAGAGGGCGGCGGACCAGACACAGCCCAGCTGCCTGAACAGCTTTCATATGAAGTCTCCCTACCGTCACCTGACCCGCTCACGGTCGACTACGTCAGTGTAGGCTGAGACTTCTTTCTTGAAATAAAAATAAATTATAGTAATCGGTACTTATTCAAGAAATATTACAAAATAAGAAACTGAAAACTATGCTGCTAGTTTGAAGTTTGACTCTCGGCGGGCGATCGACGTCGCCACTGTAGCGCACTCGACAGTGGTAAAAAAGGAACTGAGGCGGTGGGAGGGTCGATGCCGAGATAGTCATTGTCGCATGAGCCGAGGCTCATGGTGACGCTCCTCGCGGCTCCATCTCTGGTGCCAACCCTCTTGCAAAAAGTTTGGTCCCGCTGGGTCCTAGCACCTCCAGTGTAGATCCCATCAATATGAATGAGTGGTGGAAACTTTATGTCCAGGAAGATCTCCGAGACAGCAAGGGATGCGGTATTCCCAGGGAAAGCACACCCAGCGTCACCGGAGAGGCTGAGTCCTGCGAGAAACAGCCAACCCTTGCCTTTGGAGTTGGCAGCTCAGGAAAAGAAGACCATCCCTACCAAACCATCGAAGGCTCTTCCGTGCTCAGATAAGTAGAGATTTTCAGTGCTTTTTTGATTTTCCTGACCGCTCCCGGTGACAGGAGTTTGAAACAAGGGGGGGGGGTCTAGAAGGGCAGGAGGCTAGAGTGTACTCGGACTGGGACTTGCCTAAACTTTAATCAGGCTTCGCTGGGACTCCTGAGTGTCAGTTGGCCCTCTGCTGCTACCCCCCACCACAGGATCCAGACACAGGCCGCTGGTAGCAAAGCTACCTCAACCTCACTCCTACACCGGGAGGGATTTCTTGGGGAGAAGTCTGGCCCTTTCTGCTCTGCGGGCTCAGGGACAGGGGAGAGGGTTGCACCATGTTTTTTGTAGGTTAAGCGACCCCTCTCACCCACGATCCTCATGCCATCAATGCCAATTCTTCAATCTGAAGGGGGACATGGGGGCACAAGGGAAACGAAATGGCTTGCATGCAATGTTGTCGTTTTCCTTTTTTTGTTTTTCTCTCTGACATGTGTCACTGGGGCCTGGATATCAGATTGGGGGGGGAGGGAGGCCTGAACATAGAATCACACTTATTGAAGGCACGCAATAAAGATGTCTGCTGGGGAACAGTATGGGACCCAAGCGCAGCAGCTACTGGGGGATCCCAGGGGAGCCTTTGTGGCCTGTACCGTTTTAAGGCAAACAGAGTAACCCTTGATCTCCCTAACCCACTGGATACAAAGCCCCATCTGTCATCACCAGCAAGAAGTCCCCCCCCCACCTCCCGAGAGGCTTTAGGCCGTAAGAAATGCCCTATTCCTCCACAGGGGCAGCCCATGAGCCCACCCCTCCACAGAAGTACAGCCCCCTCAACTACCCCTGAGTACTATAAGGATATGAAGGAGGTTCGCCTCCATACTCTTCCCCACCCAGCCCTGCTCATAATCTGCTGGAAAGGTTGCTGCTTCCCCACTAAGGCTTTCAGGTAAGTGGGGCACATACCTCGTACTCCAGCACATGGAGTTGGAGGTAAACCAGACCAGCAGGTCTCCCCCCGGCGCTGCAGCAGCAAGGCGGAGGGGGGGGAGTGCAGCACTTCTCTGCACCCAGGGACTAGAGGATGGCCCCATGCAGTGTGCTGCAGCCAAAGGAGCTCCTCTAGAACCCCTAACAGCTTGTAAGCTGTTAATGAGTGTATATAGTTATGCTATGTGTTTGTGTATAGTAAATAGTTTTAGGACACTCCCAATGCTACAGGAATGGATGGCCAGTAACTGCACAGGTCATCTCTGGGTTGTGCCACCCTCTAGCACCTCCTCATACCAAGCACTCGCCCCTCTTGAGGTATTCCGGCGGATGGTCATTATCCTCCTCTTGGCCTCACATTTCTTGATAATTACCGAATACTGCATGTACCACTTCATATGTTAAATGGATGATAAAGTATGTATTACATGGAACATGAGGGGACTGAACTCCACTAACAAACAGAAGCAGGTGCTTTCGCACCTAAAGAGGCTGAGGGCAGGCGTGGCTTTCCTGCAGGAGACCAAAATTAATAGGGGCAGACCATGACAGACTCAAAAGGTACTGGGTGGGACAGGTAATTCACTCCGCTGTCCCGACTAGGAAAAAAGGAGTAGCGATTCTCCTACACAAATCCCTGTGCTGGACAGTTAAGAAGAAGTCCAATGACCCAGGAGGGAGGTGGGTAATAGCCCTCATGGAAACAGCAGAAGGGCCTATAGTGCTGGGTAATGTTTATGGCCCCAATGAGGACACTCTGTCCTCCTTTCATCACTTTGCTCGGGAGTTTGGGTGGGGGGTTGCACATGGAGCTATCCCGGTTTTAGTGAGGGGTGATTTCAACTTAATTATAGACCCCTTCCGAGACAGAACCCCTTCTAATGTCGAACCGTACTCCAGAAGTGCACAAGCACTAGCCTTGATGTAGGAATACACGGTCCTCACAGACATATGGAGAGCCCTCCACCCAACAGACTGTGACTATTCCTTCCACTCCCCAGTGCATAGCTCCCATAGCTGGATTGATTTCTGGCTAACCTCCCACCACATCATTCACAGTATGCAGAAAGCCACAATCCTGCCCCTGGTCATCTCGGATCCTGTTCCAGTGATGCTGACCTTTACGTAGGGGGCTCCCTCAAGAGGTTCCCCATCTTGGAGAATGGACCCCCTGCATTTGAGGGACCCAGATTTTGCCCCCTGGCTGCAGGGAGAAACCGCAGACTTCTGTCAGAACAATCCAATTTCCGACACGTCCGCAGGCATCACCTGGGAGGCTTTTAAGGTGACCCTTCGGGGGACAATAATGGGATACGCCCACAAGAGAAAGAAGAGGAGGGAGCTCCATCTGTCAGAACTGGAGTCCCAGTTCAAGAAGGCCAAAGACTATTTCAAATCCCTTCCCAACCTCTCGATTAAATCCCAGCCCAGATGCACAGTAGCGACCCTTGGGATGAAGATAAATGAGCTGCTCTCTCGCAAAGCAGAGACTGCCATAGTCAGATTGAAGCACAAATATTGGGAAGGAGGTGAAAGGGGAGATCCTTGCCTACAGGCTGAGGAAACAACAGGTTGAAAGGCATATCGTGGCCCTAGTGGATGACCAAGGCTCAGTCCACACCAAAGTGGAAGGGATCAATAAAGTAATGGCCGACTTTTACGCCACCCTCTACAAAGCTTCCAGACCTCCTGACCTGGAGGGAGTTGCCCTTTTTTACAGGCCCTTAACCTCCCCAAAATCTCGCATCCACAAGCCCAGGGTCTCGAGGCCCCAATCTCAGCTGCCGAAATCTCCATCACCATACTGTCCCTAAAAAAGGGGAAGGTTCCGGGTGGGGATAGCATCCCAATGGAAGCTTGGCAACTCCTGACACCCACAATCTCCCTGATACTCCAACAGGTGTTCTCTGAGGCACTGGAGACAGGCACCTTCCCCCCCACCTCCTTTTGGGAGGCGGTAATCACTATCCTTCCCAAAAAAGACAAAGACCCCCAAAAGACAGCAAGCTACATACCCATCTCTGCCTAATGCGGATAGTAAGGTACTGGCCAAGCTTCTTGCTGACCAGCTTAACCCCCTCCTTCCCAGCCTTATCCACCCCTCTCAGGCAGGATTTGTCAAAGACCATTTCAGCTCTGACCATATCAGATCGCTGGTGAATATAATGTACATCCCTCCCAAGCCCAGCTGCGGCCTTGGCAATAGACTTTGAGAAGGCCTTTGAGTCCCTTGAATGGGATTTCGTGCAGCAAGTGTTAATCTCCCTGAGGATGGAGGATGGGGGAAGGTTTCAGGTCCTGGATAAAGGTGATATATTCAAACAACATGAAGTCTTGCTATATTATAGACATTAGCAGTTTGATCCAGCTCTAGAACTGCTCCGGAGTGAAATGGTTAAAACCATTCCAAAATAGAATTTTGGCACGAGAGCAGCTCTATCCGTGTCATTTCAAACTTGAACTGTCAGATTCTTTACTCCGCCTCAGTGAACAGTCGCTCTGGAGATTTCTCCTTCTGCTCGGTTCATTTCTCGGTTTAAAAGTGTTTTCTGGTTGGATTTAACCGAGAATAGTTTTATTTTAACCAGAAAACCGCTCGGGTTCAAGCTCTATCTGTGGTAACCGTAAGTAAATGAAGGTTTTGTCTGTGGAACTTGTAAGTTATCGGTTCGGTTTGAACCGATCAGTGAGTTAAAACTCAATTAAAACTAAAGTTACTATTTTAGAGTGCGGTTCCGGTTCTTATCGGTTCTAAAAAAGCGGTTGTCCGTTTTTCCAATACCGATGACACGGTTAGGACGATAAGGGTGTCTTCTGGCACTGCCGTTAAAGACAGGATTTTTGGTTAGGCTGGCATTATGTCTGAGAAACCAAAAGAACGGCCCACTGGTTTCAACACTGTGATGTTTGTGGGGAAGTCTCTGCCAAGGCTGACCCACACACCACATGTGTTTATTGTCTGGGGTTTGACCACCTCAGTCAGACTGCCATGTATGTAAGAATTTCCTGCAGCCACCCTGGAAAAAAGATTGGGCAGGCTCAGGGGACGAGAGGCCAAAAAGTCCGCTGACCCGGATGGCCAGCCCGGTTCGGTGCCAACCGAACCAGAGGGAGTGCCCTCTGACCAGGGCCAGACTTCCTTGGGCAAAAGAAAAGCTGGTTCTGAGGAACCAATTCCAGTAAAGAAAACAAGAAAATCAGCAGGTCTGGAGTCCAAAATTCCTTCTCTAACTGCTTCAGAGATAGCAAAAGCCATACAAATTGTCCAGTCACTGTCTCAGGGTCCGTCCGAACCACCACTATCTGGTAAAAGGTCGGTTCGTCCGGTCCCAGTGGTTCAGGATTATGATATTGAGGAGTTTTATGAACCAGAGGAGGGGGAGGAGGATTATGAACAGTATGAATGTGGCTGGGAAGGTCTGGGTGTGCCCATTGAACCGGACATCTCCCAGACAGACCTTTAGAATCTCCCCTATGCTGTCTGAGTCCCCATCTCATTTATGTTTTATAAAAGTTGCTGAAACCTCCAGCTTCCTTTAGAAGAGGCTGTGGATGAGCAAGAGGAGCCTGATTTTGTAGAAATGATGGATATTCCAGAGTCTAGGAGATTGTCTATTCCTTTACATAAGTCTTTTAGGAAACAAACAATTAAAATTTTAAAAGCTCTAATTCTGTGCCTCCTGTAGATAAAAGATGGACAGAAGGTATACATTGTCAGGCCCTGATACAGAATTCCTTTCTCAACAATGCAGTCATGTTGGGTAGTTCAGGCTGCTGCCTGTGATAAAGCTAATATTCCTTTGCTTCACATCCTCCTGACAAGAGTTCCAGGAAGATTCATGCCATGGCAAAAAACAGTATATGGCAGCCTCTCTGGGACTCAGGCAAGCAAATTATATGGCTTAGCTAGGTATCAGAAATCTAGATGGGATACTGTTATGCAATTGGCCAAAGCAGGCCCATGGCCAGCTGGCTAGTGAACTAGAACAGGTGGCTGCTGATGGCATTAAGCCTCTAAGGTTCAGTTTCATGCTGCTGTGGATGTTAATGATGTTTCCTCTAGGGTCATGGCCACATCTGTAGCTTTCGTAGGGTTGGCCTGGGCTCAGGTGTGTGGCTAGGTTTGTCACAGGGATACCCAGACCAAGGCTATGGATTTTCCTGTGGTGGGAAATTCTCTGTTTGGAGAGCAGACAGAGAATTACATGAAGAAGATGGATGAATATAGGACTACTTACAAGAGTGCCCAGGCTAAGGGCGGCAAGCCTCCTCAAAGGCATGCCCAGGGGTAGGGGTGAGGCCTTTCACAGGCCTTTCTACCAGACTCCAGGCCTCCTCTGCCTATGCTCAGAGGGGCTTCTTCAGAGGCAGGGGCAGAAGAGGGGTGAGCAGACCTGCTCCCACCCCCAGCCTAAAGCTCCTGCGAAACAGGCACCCTGATGGGGTGCCCAGGGTCGATTCTCCTGTACCAGTGGGGGGCAGGCTGGCTTACTTCGGTCAGAATTGGGCTTCTTTAACCTCAGACAAGTGGGTTCTGAAAGTAGTAAGCCAGGGTCTGGTTCTCAGCTTCAAAAAGTTTCCCAAGTTGAGAAGCAGACTTTTCTACCTCAAGTGCTTCAGAGACCCTCGCTCTGAAACAGAGGTCTCATCCCTGTTAGCTCTCAGAGCAGTGAAAGGGTTCCTCCCTGCATCAGGGCAGGGTCTGTATTCAGATACTCCTTACCCCAAAAAGACAGGAGAATGGCGCCCATTTTAGATCTCAGATATCTGAACAAGCATCTTTGAAACCAAAGTTCAAAATGGTAACTCTGGTAATGATTTTACCTTCCCTAAGACCAGGGACTGGCTAGCCTCCCTGGACCTCAAGGATGCCTATTTCCATGTCCTAATCAGAAGATCCCATAGAAAGTACCTCAGATTGAACTGCCTCAGGTCATTACCAGTTCAGAGCAATGCTCCTGCCTTACCTCTGCTCCAAGGGTATTCACAAAGTGTCTAGCAGTGGCAGTGGCCCACTTAAGGAGGCAGAGGATTGCTGTTTTTCCCGATCTAGACGACTGGCTCATTGTAGGCCAGTCCCCAGAACAGGTAAAATCTCACCTGCAGGTCACCCAGCAGCTTCTCACCTCCCTGGGTTTCTGCTAAACCTGCCAAAGTTGGTTCTGGAACCAGGTCAGGTACTCACCTTTATAGGGGCAGGGTGGACACAAAGCTAGCCAGAGCCTTTCTTCCCCAGAAAGGGTAAGGAATTTAGTGGCTCTGGCCTCTTCCTTCACTCTGCAGGTCTCGACCAGCAAGACACTTTCAGCTCCTGGGGCACATGGCTGCATCCACAGCTGTTGTGCAGGAGCCAGATTTCAGATGAAGACATTCAGTTTCACTTGAGAACCTTTTGGTCTCAGAGAAGAGACCCTTTCAAGTTGGTCCCAGTGACTAGAACCTTGATCCTAGCTCTCCAGTGGTGGCAGGATCAGAGCAATTTAGAGTGGGGTCCCTTCATTTCCCCTTCTCACGACTTGACCTCACTACAGATGCTTCCCTTCTGGGTTGGGGAGCCCACATGGGCGACCTTTCCACTCAGGGAGTTTGGTCCCCAGGAATCTCTGCTCCACATCAATTTGCTGGAACTCAGAGCTGTCTTTTAGCTCTTCAGCTTTTTCTGCATCTGTCCATGACAAGGTGATACAAGTCAGAACAGACAACACCACAACAATGTGGTACATCAACAAACGGGGGCACTCGGTCTTCGGCCTTGTGCACCGAGGCAATGAAGTTGTGGTTCCCTGGCCTATTCCCTGAACACTTCCTCACAGCAGTTCATCTTCCAGGGAAGGACAATGTCTAGCAGGATGCCCTCAGTAGGATTTCCCAGGGCCATCACGAATGGTCCCTGGATCCTCAAGTGCTGGGGATAGTTTTTGCCAGGTGGGGCATCCTCAGATAGATCTTTTGCAGCCCCAGACAATCACAAACTTCCTCTGTTCTGTTGCAGGCCTCCAGTGCTGGGCTCAGTTCCCTGGATGCCCTTCTTCTGGATTGGGAGGAAGTTCCTCTATGCTTCCCCTTTCCTCTCCTATTCAAAGTACTAGTCAAATCAGATCTCAGCCTTGCAGGGTGATTCTGATTGCCCGGATGGGCCAGGCAGCCCTGGTACCCACTCCTTCTGTCTCTGACAGTCCATCTTCCCTGTGCCTCCCCAGGAATCACAATCTGTTGACTTGTGCCCAGGGAAGGGTTTGGTATCCGACCTCAAATCCTCCACCTCAAGGCCTGGCTCTTGAGGAGTTAGAGTTTGCTGATTTACACCTCTCAGGGTGTTCTTGAGATCCTAAAGGCTTCGAAAGCCTTCCACTAGGAGCTACTTATAGTTCTAAATGGAAAAGGTTTTCCATTTGGTGTGCTGGGAAAATATTTCCCCAGAATCTGCTGAATTGCCCATTTTGTTAGATTACATGGTACATCTTAATTCCTTGGGTCTCAGACCAGCTACCCAGAGAGTTCATTTGGCAGCTGTGTCTGCTTTTGTGTCAACAGGAAAGTCATCCTCTTTCCTCTCATCCTGTGTTTTCCAAGTTTTTAAGGGATTACTCCATACTAATCCTCCTTTCGGGAACCGGCCCTGCTTGGGACCTTAATGTTTGCATTGCCCAGTTAATGCAACCCCTTTTGAACCTCTGTCTTCTGCAGAGCTTTGGCTACCTAACTTGGAAAACTGTTTTTCTAGTGGCTATCACTTCTGCCAGACACATAAGTGAATTGCAAGCCTTGTCAGTGGAGACTGACTTTATTTCTTTCCACAGGGATAAGGTAGTCCTTAGGACTAATAGGAAGTTTTGCCTAAGGTGGTTTCAGATTTCCATCTTAATCAATCTATCTCCCTTCCAGTATTTTCACTGATCACTCCTCTTCAGGTGAGAGGAGGTTGTACAACCTGGATGTTAAGAGAGCTCTTAGTTATTATATAGGCGTGCACAAAGGTCACAGGTTCGAATCCTCCAACTTTTCCTTACCTATGGTGAAGTTGGGAAAGGCAAACCTGCTCACTAAGAGATCAATAGCCAGGTGGATTGTCTCTGTATCAATTTTGTTATCAGAAAGTGGGCAGAGCCCCCCGGTTTGAGGGCTCATTCTACCAGGGGTACAGCTGCGTCTCTAGCTGCTGCCAGAGATATCCCTTTATTAGAGATTTGCCAGGCTGCTACTTGGAAAATGGTACACACTTTTACCAAGCATTACTCCCTGGATGTCCAGGCCAGGAGAGATGCTCGGTTTGGTACAGCTGTTCTTCAGAGCCTATTCCTAAGTAGGTTCTGCCTCCTCCATGGAGGTACTGCTGTGTATTCTGTTAATGTCTATAATATAGCAAGACTTCATGTTGTTTGAAGAAAAATTACTCACCTTAGTAATGTTGTTTCTTCTAATGGAGTCTTGCTATATTTATAGACCTCCCAACCCGCCCCTCTCAGAACCTCTACTTGGTGGGGTGCGGGCAACTTAGTGTGGGCACTACTTATGTCCTGTTAGCATTTTGTCCCCTTTGGGACTTTGGGGGTGTGTATGTGTACGCGCGTGTGTGTTTTATTATACTTATGTTCCATTTTCATATTATTAGAATGGTGTTAGTATTTCTGGTCCCCTGACTTGAGTCTTGGGTGTTGGGACCATCAATGGTTGTTATTATTTAGGTAGCCATTTGGCTAGTGTAGGTTACAGCTTCCACACAGACCTTAGTGAGTTTGGCTAGTAAGATCTGACAGTTCAAGTTTGAAATGACACAGAATAGAGCTGCTCTCGTGCCAAAATTCTGTTTTGGAATGGTTTTAACCATTTCACTCCGGAGCAGTTCTAGAGCTGGATCAAACTGCTAATGTCTATAATATAGCAAGACTCCATTAGAAGAAACAACATTACTAAGGTGAGTAATTTTTTCTTCCCACCCAACGGCAAAAGTCCTCACCAACTCAATGCTGTCCCCCTTCCCTTTGGGCAGGAGCACATGACAAAGTTGCCCCCTTTCATCGCTGCTGTTTGTCCTGGCAATGGAACTCCTAGCTGCAGCACTTGGACAGCACCCGCTGATTCAGGGGATCCCTATAGGAGGGGAGGAATATACCACACTTATGTATGCGGATGACCTTCTGATCCCAGTCGTGGACACTACCAGTGCCACCCCACCCCCCACCTCCATCCTGAAAACCTTTAACAGTTTTGCCACCTTCTCAGGACTTAGACTGAACCAGACAAAGACGGAGGTCCTCGTCCTCAATGACAGCTGCTCCCCAGGCATGGCCTCAGCCCACAGCCTTTGTTGGTCACCTGACTGCATTATATATTTAGGAATAACCATCACCCTGATCTAATTAAAATATGGGAAACCTTTACTTCTGTGCATAAGCACTGAATTAGAAAGCTGGAAACCTCTCCGGCTAACTAGCAGGCAAGGTCTCGGCCATTAAAATGGTCACCGCCCCCAAGATCTTATATATGCTAGCTCACATTCCACTCAAGCTCCCCCTGTTCTGGTATTGGAAGATTGATGCCATGCTGAGGGCGTTCATAGGAGAAGGAAAGAAGCCAAGGTATAGTAGGCATAAGCTGAGAACACACTGGTCGGAGGGAGGGTGGGGCCCTGTGGGGCCCTCCCTTGGTTCGAAGGGTACAAATGGGCTTTCCAAGCCACAAAAACATTAAAGCAGTTTGCTTGCCCAGATCTGGACTCCCCAAAATGGCTGAGTATGGAGTGGGAAACTAGCAGGATGGCACACCTAACAATGCTTCTCTAGAATCGTTCTCCTAAAGGGATCCCCTTTCACCCCACAATAGGGCCTTCACTAGAACATTGGAGAACACTCCACAGAAAGCTGGATTCAAACCCTGCCCCCCATGGCTGCACGCCATTGTGGGGTAACACATCCATTACGGTGGACAAGAAACTGCTTAACTGGGTCTCCTGGGCAGAAGCAGGTGTCAACTGTCTTCGAAACCTATATGCTCAGAGCACTCTAGACTCCTTTCAAGGTCTAAGATGCACGTATGATATTCCTGCTAAGGAGTTCTGGTCCTTTCTGCAACTATGTAGTGCCATTACAGACCAGGCCCAAAGGTGGCCCACTAGCAGTAACCTCTCCTCCCTAGAGAAGTGGCTATCAATGCCAAGAGGCCAGACCAGCAGCATATATGCAGACCTTAGGGCACTCCTACCCTCACAAACTCTGGCCTCCAAAAAGAAATGGGAAGTAGTTTTGAACACACAGATTTCAGACCAAGAATGGAAAACCTGCTGGAAGATGGCCCATACCACCTGCTACGACATTAGAAGCTTACTAATACAAACCAAGATCCTCCATTCTTGGTATAGGACTCCTGCGGTCCTGCACAAAGCCAAGCTCACCCAAGATGACCTATGTTGGAGATGCTGAGAGGATGGGGGGATTTAATCCACATTTGTGACACTGCCGATTAGTGCAGCCACTGTGGAAACAGGTACACGCTCTTGGCGCAGAGATATTAGGCAAGCTAGTCCCCCCTGCCCCAGGAATAATGTTACTGGGTATTCCGGCCTCCCCCTCCCCTCTCAGCTCCCCCGATCAGAAGTGATTAGTGATGCTAAGCATGCAGGTTAAGAGACTCCTGTTATGCAGATGGAGGATGTAGGAGACAACTTCCTACCCCTCCAGGGGTCCCCGTCTCACTCTCCCACTCTTGGGCCTCTCCAGACCCATGAAGGTTCTCCCTCTTAGTGTGTCACCCACTGAGAGCTAAGGAACTCAGTCCCTTAGGGTTGAAGCCCCCTTTTGGGGGGGGGAGGCTCGGCACTCACCTAGAAGATGATGAATGGTAAGATTGACACAGATAAGATATGAAAATTACGCATCACCGTAATTCTGATCTTTCTGTGTATCTTCACCATTCATCACAATCCCACCCTCCATCCCTCTGGGGCCTCAGTCTCTGGGTCCCCCTCCCTCTCTGTGCCCTCTCCCTCGCCCCCCCCTTTCTGTTAGCCAGAGGTGGGGTGACTTGGGGCACAAAGGGGGATAATTTTCTCTTGGGGTAGAGTGATCAGGATGGGGGGCACTCCTTCTTCATTGCCTCGGCTCCACCCCTGTGGGGTGGGGGTTAGTAGTTACCCTCTTTTCTGTTCCCTCTCCCCTTCTTCTCGTCACCTTGCTTTAATTTCCTTGTCCTTTGGACACAACCTCAATTTAATTTAAGAAACTAGGTTTCTTACACCAAAAATTTCTTTTTGGCGGGGGCATAATCCCTGTATCCTGTCTTTTCTTCCAGAATAGCTGATTCTGCTTCTTGGAGTTATTGCCAGTGATTCTGTGCCTTGAATTCTGACAGTTAGCTTTTTGGCTACTCCTTCGCAGTTCCTGTACAATCTGGAGACAGGTCAAGGTTCCAGGGTGTGTTCCCTTTCTCCACCACCCCCCACATCCTTATCTCTAAATTTCCTAACCCTCCCTCCCTCCTTTTTCTACTTCCAGAGATCGGGCCCCCTACTCAATCCCCTTAGTTTTTCAAACTTATTCTGTCCTGTCAGTCATTTATTTCTCTGTTTAGTTTATATATCTTTTCCTTTGTCTGTCCCTTGGACCTCCTTGTCCCTCCCTCCCAACTCTTTCTTACTCTATGGCGACCCAGAACTGGTGGGAGGGTGGAGTCGACAACATCTAACGGCAACCCGCAAGAGCCACGCAGTGCGTCAACCTCAAGGGTAGCGCCGATGGTTCGTCGACTCCGCCATCCAAAAAAAAAGAGCTCCTGTGGGGTAATGACCTCCGGCCAGTACCCAAAGGTGATGAATGGTGAAGACTGACACAGATAAGATCTGTTCAGAATGTCACACATAACGGCTAACTCCCTTCAGGTGTGTATATAAGGATCTGGCAACTTTTCATAACCTTCCTAAAGCCCAAAGGGGGAACTGGCTGAATTAGCTTACACCATCTCTCCCCCTCGGCCTCCTGAGCCATACAGAGTGCTAAGGGAAGAGACCCCCACCCGGTTCCTGGGGCAGTAAGACCTTGAAGTCTGTGCTGATAAAATGGCCAATGTTTATGCATAAGTGACTTACAGTAAGAAGATGCTTTGTGTGTGTTCTGTTTGTTCTTCTCTGCAGGCCAGACCTACAGCGCCTCGCCAAGGGTTAGCCAAAGTCGTGTAAGGAGCCACCCATGAGAACCTTAGGTGCATAAGGAGCCAGGTATGCTCCTCATGTTCCAATCTTAAGTGGCCAGGCAAGTGCATGTAGGTCCCCCTAAAATACCTTTTGACAAGGGCAAATGTTGTAAGCCATAGGGATAACTCTTTTGCTGGGGAAACTGGACACCTGTAATTGCAGGATGTTAATGTAACAAGCTACAAGATACCGGTTCTGTATTATTGATGTGGTATAATGTGTTGGCATTCTGACTCTGTTTTTTGTATTACAAGTTCTCTGCACTGTATTAAATGTATAAAAATGTGAATAATAAAAATCTTTAACCATTAACAATTGCAGTGAAATTAGACAAATCTGTTCCAAAAGGTGATTTTGTGGTCACTTTGGTAATTTTCAATATTTTGACACCAAATTTTCAACACAGCCATATCTTCACAGCACCTCATGAATGTGACAGCTGTCATTTTTCAAATCCTGGCCAAAATGTGTTTTTGCATCCCGAAAAGTGATTTTGCAGTCCCTGCATGACATCACCTTTCAGGCAGGAGTTGAACATTTTTTCTGCTCATGTTCATGAGGTGGGGTCATAAGAAGGCTATGTTGAACATTTGGGGCAAAAATATTTAAAAACAACAAAGTTATGAGCCTACATTAAAATTTACGAATGCAGGCTTGTAACCTTGGTAATTTTCAACACTTTGGGGGACTAGGAAAAGGCAGATATTTATTTACTTATTTAGTTTTTGTTAACCAGGTAGGTGCACTAGCCATACAATGACTATTTTCAGGCACGACCCGAGAGAGTACAACAAAAAGAGAACAGTTGAACAACAGCAACATGGGTGCAATAATACAAATAGAGGAACAGTACAGCAGTGCTACAAAAATACAATGAGTAGAAACAACAAAAAATAATGGCAAGCATTATACAAATAATGGCAGTAAGATATATAATAAGTGCAGAAACCATGGACCTGACCTGTGGAGTGAAAGGGTTAATAAGATAGTAAGGTTGTATAGAGAGAAATGTGAGGAATGTTCAAACATAACAAGAAAGACTGACAGAAGGAAGGTCAGGGGTGGTAACTGGCAAAACAACAGTGGATGGTCAGCAACAAGGTTCGAGAAGGAAGAGAGCTAGTAGTCAAGAAGTTATTTACAAAGAGAAGGAAAAATATGGGGAGGGGAAGAGGAGACAGTCTTGAAGCTGGATTAGAGCAGGGGTGACCTTACTGGTAAGTCTCAGGAGTTTCAGGTTGGGTCGAAGCATGTACAAGCATCAGCTAAGGATAGATAATGACGATATTCACTTTTAAATCCAAAGTGAGACTGAGACAGCCGGAGGTTGAGTGGAAGAGCATTCCATAGCCTGGGAGCAGAGCATTGGAATGCCCCTGCGCCTTTAGTTGTCCGACATCTCGGAACATAGAGCAAGGATTTGTCAGCTGATCGCAGGCCATGGGAGGATGGTTGAGGGACCAGCAACGCAGCCAGCTGGGATAGTTTTTTTTCACGGGATGATCGAGTCCATTAGTGATCCAAGGTAGTATTGTCTACTGGCAGAGGATGAGAGCCAATTCAGATCCTTATAAAGAAGGCAGTGATGTTTGAGTCGAGGCGACGAAGAGGCAAATCGGCATATATTGTTATAAGTTCGTCCCATTTTAGTAGGGAGGTTTTATGGGCAGAGGTAAGAATAGAGACACCATAAGTAAGGGTTGGGAGCAGAATACCACGGGCAATTGTTAATTTGGCTGAGGGTGTAAGCACGTAGCTAGTTTTGTAAGCTGCTCCCAGTTTCGAATTTACAGCTTTGCACGAGGACTGAATGTGAAGATTAAAATCCAGGGACTGGTCCAGCAGGATCCCAAGGTACTTGAAGGAAGTAACATTTTCAAGTGGAAATCCTCCTGGGTGAAGAACCTCCAGCAAACTAGAACAGACCTTAATCTTCGGTGCGGAACCTCTCCTGAACAAATACTTCTGTTCAGTGCTCACAGAGGAGGAGAAGAAGGGGATGGACCACAAGAAAGTAATAGGAGCACTGGAGGGAGGGAGGTGGACACTGGTCCATTTTCAGAGGAGAAAGCCCTGAAGGGACTTGATAATCTGGACAAAGCAGTGGGGCCAGATGGGGTGCATCCAAGCTACTAAGACAGCTCAGGGAGGTACTGTCTGCACCCTTGATAATCCTGTTTAACAGCCCATTGGAAACAAGAGTGATCACGGAGGTCTTGAGGAGGGCAGATGTCCCACTTCACAAAAGTGGCAGCAGGGAGGAGGCTGGCTATTCTAGACCTGTAGAGGAATCTTTGTAAAAGAGCTATTAGCTCAAAGGTGTATTCTGATTAAATAAATAAATAAATAGCCAAGTCAGCCTGACATCAATGGTGGAAAGCTAATGGAATCACTACTTAAGGAAAAAGACTGTGGAATATCTTGAATCCAGTGAGTTACAAGACCCAAGACAGCATGGATTAACAGGCGGGAGGTCAGGTCAAACAAATCAGATAGATTTCACTTACTGGGTGACCAAGGAATTAGAACAGGGTGGAGTGGTGGATGTGGCCTACCTAGATTTCGGTAAGACTTTCAACACCACTCCACATAGGAGGCTAGTAAGCAAAATGGGTAGCTTAGAAGTTGGTCCAAAGGTGATAAACTGGATAAGAAATTGGTTAGGGGATCGGCAGCAGAGGGTGGTGGTAAACGGAGTTCATGGTTAGGGGATTGGCAGCAGAGAGTGGTGGTAAACGGAGTTCACTCTAAGGAAGGAAGGAAGGGTGACCAGTGGAGTGCCACAGGGATCAGTGCTGGGGCCAGTCCTCTTTAATGTCTTTATAAGTGACACTGTAGAGGAGTGGGAAGAGAAGGGCTGCCTCTTTGTGTATGACACCAAAATCTGCAATAGAGTGGACACTCTGCAGAGGGGACAGAAAAGATGAGACCTGAGAAAACCTGAAGAGTGATCATGGGTATGGCAGCTGGGTTTCAATGCAAAACAGTGCAAAGTAATGCATTTGGGGCACAGAAACCCAGAGGCAGAGTACAAAATGGGAGGAGTGGTACTGACAATCACAAAGTAGGAAAGAGACCTGGGGGTTTTGGATGACCTAAAGGTTGCCAGACAGTGCGACAAGGCAGTTGAGAGGGCTAGTGGGATGCTGGGATGCACAGGAAGGGTTACCACCAGCAGAAGGAGGGAGGTGGTACTGCCTCTGTATACAACAGATTGCTGGTAAGACCACACCTGGAATACTGTGTCCAGTTAGGGAGAGGGGGATATAATGGAGACTTTTAAAGACCTCATGGGGTAAACAACATACAAGAGGGAAGCATTTTTCAGAAAAAAAGGTGCTCAAGGACAATGGGGCATGACAAGAAGCTGGAGTGGTGTAGATTCAGGAGACGTGAGGAAGTGCTTCTTCACAGAGTGATGGATTCCTGGAACAGTCTTCCAACGGAGTTGGTGGGGGCAAGAACAGTGGTGGGTTTCAAGAATGCATGTGATAACCATAAGGGAATCTTAAGGAAAGGGACGTGAGGATGAATGGGCCGAAGATCAATAGGATCTGCAGTGGTTCTGTAGGCAGGGAAAAAAGGACAGACTGAGTGGGCCAAGTGGGCCTTATCTGCTGGCATAGTCTATGTTTCTGTTAGTGAGTGCCAGGTCCAGTATTGCCTTGTCCCTAGTGGGTTCACCGAATAACTGCCTGAGAAACGCTCCCTATAAAGAATCTAGGATCGCCCTCCTTCTAGCTGAAACTGCTGCTGGAAAGCTCCAGTCCACATCAGGGAGACTGAAGTCTCCATCCAGCAGCACCTCCATGTATTTGCCATCCTGCTAATGTTTTCTCCTAATGCCTTATCCAATTCCTCCCCCTGTTGTCACATGGCAAGCATGGCTCAGTTGGTAGCACAGCCCCCTCTGGGCCAGAAGGTCATGTATTCTAGTTCCACACTGGGACTGGGCTCATACCTAAATGCTGGCACCTGAGTGCAGCATTAGAAGGGTTCCGTACTGTTGGGGTGTGCCGTCCTTTGGATGGGACATTAAACCGAGGTCCCTTCTACCCATCCTGATGCTGTCTTGGTGGGTGTCCAGGTGGAAGTAAAAGACCCCCAGGCACTTTTCACAAAGAGTAGGGGACTTTCCCCTGGTGTCCTGGCAATGTTCCCCTTCCCATAAAGCCGGTTCATGCAATTGTTCAAGGCTGTGTGTGGGTATTGATGTGGGATATAGCTGCCACTACACATCAGTCACATCACTATCAGTCTAGTAATGTAATGCAATTTGAGATAAAATGTGTATAAAAGAGTTATATAAACGCAGATTCTTCTTCTTCTGTTCATTTGCTCCCTCACTGTCAGCAACTCCCCTCACCTCCCCCCTTCTGGCTGTTGGTTAACTAGGATCTGCAGTTTATCCTGTAGGTAGGGAAATGAGCAAACTAGGTGGGCCAAGCGGTCCTTATCTGCCGTCAAAGTCCATGTTTCTATGTTACGCTTTGTGCAACTAAACCTAACATCCCCCCCTTTCTTTGTTCTCTCTGTTTCTTGTCCACTTAACCTCTCTTGCGCTACATTTTTTGTTCTTACTACACTCCCACCCTCCCTTCATCCTGCTCCCTCCGAGGGGGAACTTTCTCCCTCTGGGCACTCTCTCATTGTTGCTTTAACCTGCAGGAGGGGGCAATTTATGCCTCCCTTAGTAATACAGCCTCCTCCTCTGTCATTTTAAATGCTCATCCATGTAACATTTAAAACTCCCATCGAGGCACCAGGTAGGCACCTTACCTCCCTCTCTGTTTCCCTTCCTGTTCCCAAGTCTATCTCTCTCATGATCAAGTCCCCCACTAGCAGATGTTTCCTCTGGAATTTATTTATTTATGTCTTTGGTAACCGGGTAAGTGAGCTGATCCAGAGGACCCTTTTCAGTCACGAGCCAGGCCACAAGGTGGCAGTCACATGTCAGCAGTAGTAAATTGTAAATGACACCAAAATATGTAATAGGGTGGACACTCATGAGGGTTTGGAGAAAATGCGTAGGGACCTTGGGAAACTCAAGGAGTCATCAAGAGCGTGGCAGTTGAGGTTCAATGTTACAATGTGCAAAATCATGCACCTAGGGCATAGGAACCCAGAAGCTGAGTATAGGATGGGGGTACTTACAGTAACTAACCAGGAAAGGTACCATGGGGTTATCACATCTGATGACCTCAAAATAGCAGGGCAGTGCGACAAAGCAATAGGTAGGGCCAGTGGGATGCCGGGATGCATAGGGAGAGGTATCTCCAGCAGAATAAGGGAGGAGGTATTTCCACTGTATAACTCAATTGTGAGATACCACCTTGAGTACTGAGTCTAGTTCTGGAGGATGCACATAAGAAAGGACATAGACACCTCTCCCCATCCTCGGATCCCACTGAAGCCCTTGACTGGTTGCCCCACCCTGAAGGACCGCTACTAGGGGGACATGGCTTCTTGCCTACCACCCTCCAATCACCGCTGGCCTGCCAAGCTCTCCAGATCCCACCAAAGCCCCTGACCGGGCGCTCCACCCTGAAGGGCTGCTACTAGGGGGACGTGTCGTCCTGTTTACCGCCCTATCACCACCAGCCCCAAGCTCTCCAAATCCCACCAAAGCCCCTGACCAGGCACCCCGCCCTGAAGGACTGCTACTAGGGGGACATGGCTTCTTGCCTGCCGCCCTCCCATCACCGTGGGCCTACCCAGCTCTCCAGATCCCACCGAAGCCCCTGACTGGACGCCCTGCCCTGAAGGACAGCTAGTAGGGGAACGCAGCTTCTTGCCTGCCGCCCATACCATCACCGCTGGCCCGCCAAGCTCCCCAGATCCCACCGAAGCCCCTGACCAGGCACCCCGCCCTGAAGGACTTCTACTAAGGGGATACGGCTTCTTGCCTATCGCTCTCCTTTTGTTGCTGGCCCACCAAGCTCTCCAGATCCCACCAAAGCTCCTGACCGGGCACCCCACCCTGAAGGGCTGCTACTAGGAGGGCATGGCTTCTTGTATGCTGCCCTCCCATCGCCGCCGGCCGGCCAAACTCTCCAGATCCCACCAAAGCCCCTGACTGGGTGCCCCACCCTGAGGGACAGCTATTAGGGGGACGCAGTTTCTTGCCTGCTGCCCTCTGATTGCCGCCGGCACGCCAAGCTCTCCAGGTACACTCTCGGAGTTGTAACTCCATCCGGTCTACAACTGGCCAACTTCTACACTGAGGAAGCTCTCCATTGGCTGACTCACTTAACCAGGGCCCTCCATTGGCCGAGCCTGCTAACCCGGTGCCAGGACTGAAGCTTGCTCACCATCAGAGACTTTCCCTTGGCGCTTTTTTCCCTACTGAAGTTTTTAAGCTTAATTTGTTCTTTGTTTAACTTCTGGCAATATTCTATGTTGATCGTTGCAGTGTTAAGGTCACACTGACCCTGTTATTTTACTGTTTGCCAAACTGCTGAAATGCTACCTTTATGTCTATTGCCTTAAGCGATAATTTTAATGTTGATAAACTGATCTAATGCTAGCTAATGCCTATTGCCTTAAATGTAATGTAATTTGGTGCTACTGCTATCTCTGCTTCATTTCTACCTGTTTCCCTCTCTCCAGCTCCCATTCTAATTTTGCCACTGATCCTGCTATTTTGGGGTTTGCTAACTGCTATTGAACTGCTGCTTATGCTTTTTTGCTACAAAGCCTGAACTTTTCTACTACTACCATTTTTGAACACTCTCTAACTCACTCACTCCACCCAGCTCTCACTCCATTCTCTCTCTGTCCTTCTGACACCCTTCCTCACCCATAAAGGGTCCCTCCCACCGATTTACCTTGCCCTGCTGCCTGATCCCCTGCTGTTAACTCTGTCTCCTGCCCTTGTCTGCTCCCTGCCCACTGATTTGTGCCCTCCTGATTTTCCCCTCACTAAACTTCTCTCCTTCTCTCTCCCCATCCTCAGATCCCACCAAAGCCACTGACCGGGCGCCACGCCCCGAAGGACGCAACTTTTTGCCTGATGCCCTCCCATCACCACTGGCCCGCCAAGCTCTCCAGGTATGCTCTCGAAGTTGAAACTCCAGTGGCTCTACAACTGGCCGACTTCTACACTGAGGAAGCTCTCCATTGGCTGGCTCACCTACATAAGGTCCTCCATTGGCTGAGCCTGTTAACCCAATGCCAGAACTGAAGCTCGCTCACCATTAGAGACTTTCCCTCGGAGTTTTTTTCCCTAGTGATGTTTTAAGCTTAATTAATTTGTCCCACCCTCCTCCCCAGCCCCAGCCCCAGCCCCAGCCTCTGTTAAATACAACTGAGCTCCTCCCTTTTTACTCATCCCCTCGCCCACTGGCTGTAGTCTAAAGCAGCTATCCACTTCTATAGGCCCAATCTGTTCCCCTTCAGCTTCTACACTCTGCCCATTTCTGTTTTTTTTCTTGTCTTTTTCTCCACCATAATGTATTAGCCCAGCATTCCTGCAAGATACAGTTACCATAGTCTTAGCACAGCTATCTCTAACCTAAAACAAGTGCTTTAGACTGTGCTCACACTTATTGTGCCACATCGCTTGACTATGTGCCTCAAGTACAATACAATGCAGCAGCACACTCACTGTCTGCCTATGCTCTCACTCACCAGGCTACTCCTCTTTTGTTCCTTACTCTCTCCCACTTACGAAAAAACAAAAGCAAAAACGAGCACTCAGCTACTGCTTGAAGATTTATTGAATGACTAAAAATCCATACAAGGAGAACGCACATTTGAAACCGATCAGGGAGCCTGTTTGTTCCTTGTAGCTCTCCTTGTATGGATTTTTAGTCGGTCAATAAATCTTCAAGCAGTAGCTCAGTGCTGGTTTTTGCTTTTGTTTTTTTCACATTGTTGCTGTTAAACCAAGCACCACAGCGAAGACTTGAGTGGTAATTTGCTTTTGTATCTCTCCCACTTACAACCCTCCCCATCTACTCCCGCCCCCAGATTCAGTGACCCTTTCCACTAGCACTAATGTTGATCACATAACAGCTTCAGCAGGTCCGAACCTTGCCCTCCCCTTCCCTATTCAGTCTTCTGCCTATTCATAAACCCACTCTGGGATTCTCCCACAACCCAACTAGCAATACTCCTCACAGCCTCCTACCCTCAACCCCTTCGGGCATCACTGAGCTTCCATGCCTTATATCCTTCCTACCTTCACTACAATGGTATACATGTACCCCATATCTAACACCCCCATGCAGGCGCTCAAGTTCCATCAAAGTTAAGTTGTTTTGCAGATGGATTAAGATCATAATTTTCCTGCTGCTAATCTGTGCAGGAAATGTCAAATTAAACCCTGGCCCACCACAGGCCCTAGCCTCACCAGATGACTTCGCAGCCACTAAAGGTCTGAAGTGCCTGCACCTTAATGTGTGCAGCCTACTGAAAAAGCTAGATCTTGTCCAGGGCTGGGTTTCCCACACAGATCCGCATATCCTAGTGTTAACTGAAACATGGCTGAAAACATCCATTCCTGACACTGTGATATCTTTCCCTTCCTATAACCTCTTCCATAGTGACAGATAAACCAGGGGAGGGGGCGTAGCTATTTACATCAAAGACAAATTCACTGTATCCGATATCGCTCCTGTCAGCACACCGAAATAATTCAAATCCTTGATGCTAAACCTATCTTTATCCCCTATAGAAACCTTAAGAATAACAGGTTGTTTCAGGCCACCTTTTGGGGGTCAGGAGCTCCTAAATTATCTGCGCAATATAACAGATTCAAGATAAAATGAAGTCATCATCCTTGGTGACCTAAATCTCGATTGGTTAAAAGCCTGCAACAAATGCTTACAGCTCAAAGATTTCTGTGACAAAGCTGGTTTAGCCCAACTGGTAGCAGAAATCACTCGTCCGAATCCCAAAATCCCCTCTAACGGGTCTCTGATCGACCTAATTCTTACAAGTAGGCCCCACAAGTTCACCCACACAGCAGTATTTCACAACAATGTCCATGATTACTGTGCCGTGGCTTGTATTAGAGGACAGCCCCCACACAAACCAGCAAATAGGTTCACATGGAAAAGGAGCTTCCATAAATTCAATCTATCCCACTACTTAACTGACCTCAGAAACATAAACTGGTCTGACTTTTACCTGGCTACGAACATCAATGAAGCAGCTTCCCTTTTCAACAACACTCTAAGCGAAATCATCAATAGACATGCCCCATGTTAAAATGCAGAACCCGGAAGCTTTTCTGCCCTTAGTTCACAGCTGAACTAAAGGCTGCGCTAAACATGAGAGACTGTCTCTGGGCTACAGCCAGACAGACCAAATTCCCATCGGACTGGACAGCCTTCAAAGCCTGCCATAATGACTGTACCAAAATGATCAGGGCCTCAAAAGCAAACTACCACCAATCTGCCTTTGATTCCACTGGGGTAATTCCAGCAAAGTCTAGTGAATCATTAAATCAGTGGAAGGTAACAAACCATCTTCCTCATTACCCGGTAAGATCTCCTTTAAGGATAAGACCTTTTCCAATAAATCCGACATTCTCTGTAGTTTTAGTGACCACTTTTCTACAACGGGTCTTGCATTCGATACCACTAAAGCTGCCACCCTCATCTCCAGCTTACCTAGACATTCCCCAGCACCAACAAATAACATTTTCTCCTTTACCCCTTTCAAATTCAAAGAGGTAGAAGACCTCCTACTGCACCTAAATATTAACAAAGGTGCTGGTGCTGACGGAATAGGACTATATTTCCTTAAAGTTGGTTTCCGGTATTTAATGACCTCCCATCTTGCACCTATTTAATCTGTCCATTAGCTCCAGCACTGTATCCGAGGCATGGAAAACAGCCCAGGTACTCCCATTATTTAAATCAGGTGACCCCATGGACCTGAACAACTATCGCCCCATATCCATCCTACCCCTGCTCTCTAAACTCCTCGAGAAGTTGCTAAATGCCCAAATAAGAGACTATCTAAAAAAACAAAACAATCTAATAAACCCAGCCCAATCTGGATTCAGAACAGCCCATAGCACTACTTCAGCCCTAGCTTCAGTTACAAATGACTGGCTCCTTGCCATGGATAAGAAGAAAAAATTACTCACCTTAGTAATGTTGTTTCTTCTAATGGAGTCTTGCTATATTATGACTAATGCAGTTTGTCCCACCATTAGAACTGCTCCGGAGGTGAAAGAGTTAACTTCCATGCAGAGCATGGAACTTAGAGCGCGAGCTCGGTTAGAGAAGCTCTGTCTAGGACATTTCAAACCGAAACTGTCAGATCTTTATGAGCAAAACTCACTAAGGCTCTGTGTGGAAGCTGTAACCTACACTAGCCAACTGGCTACTAAAATATTAGCACATTTTCCTGGTCCCAACACCAAGACTCAAGTCAGGGGACCAGAAAAGATAAGATAAAATAAAACACAACACCCAAACACCCCAACAAGAAGGGGTGGAAAACATAAAAGGGGGCATCAATAAGTGCCAACAGTGGAATGCCCACCCCATACCCAAAGCAGAAGTTCTGAGAGGGGCAGGCTGGGGGGGAGGTCATAATATAGCAAGACTCCATTAGAAGAAACAACATTACTAAGGTGAGTAATTTTTTCTGCAAACAACATGAAGTCTTGCTATATTATGACTAATGCAGAATACACAGCAGTACCTCCATGGAGGAGGGACAGAACCTACTTAGGGAATAGGCTCTGAAGCACGCACAGTTAAACCGAGATCCTCCTGGCCTGGATATCCAGGGAGTAATGCTTGGTGAAAGTGTGTACTGTTTTCCAAGTAGCTGCTTGACATATCTCTAAGATAGGGATGTCTCTGGCAGCAGCTAGAGACGCAGCTGTACCTCTGGTAGAGTAAGCCCTCAGGCCTGAAGGGGGAACCTTACCCAGTTTTTGATAGCAAAATTGGATACAAGAGACAATCCACCTGGCAATGGATCTCTTAGTGGCAGGTTTCCCTTTCCCAACCTCACCATAAGTGAGAAATAGTTGGAGGAGTCAAACCTGCTGACCCTTGTACGGCTCTATGTAGTAACTTAGGGCCTCTTAACATCTAAGTTATGCAGCCTCCTCTCACCAGAGGAGGAATGGTCTGTGAAGAACACTGGAAGTGAAATAGATTGGTTAAGGTGGAATCCAAAACCACCTTAGGCAAAAACTTCCTGTTAGTCCTGAGGACTACCTTATCCCTGTGAAAGGAAATAAAGTCAGTCTCCACTGATAAAGCCTGTAACTCACTTATGCCTGGCAGAAGTGATGGCTACTAAAATACAGTTTTCAAGTCAAGTACTTAAGCTCTGCAAGACAGAGGTTCAAAGGGGTTGCATCAGCTGAGCAATGCAAACATTAAGATCCCAGGCAGGGGCAGGGGCCCTGAATGGTGGATTGGTATGAAGCAATCCCTTAAAAAACTTGGAAAATACAGGGTGAGCAGACGGAGAAGAGGGCTTCCCTGCTGAAATAAAAGCAGAGACAGCTGCCAAATGCACTTTCAGGGTAGCTGGTCTCAATCCCAAAGAATTAAGATGGACCATATAGTCCAAAACAGTGGGCAAATCAGCAGATTCTGGGGAAATATGCTTCCCAGAACACCATATGGAAAACCTTTTCCACTTGGAGTTATAGGTAGCCCTGGTGGAAGGCTTCCTAGAAGCTTTCAAGATTTTGAGAACACCCTGAGAAAGTTGTAGATCAGCAAACTCTAACTCCTCAAGAGCCAGGCCTTGAGGTTGAGGGATTTGAGATTCGGATACCAAACTCTCCCCTGGGCACAGGTTAACAGATTGTGGCTCCTGAGGAGACACAGGGGAAGATGGACTGCTAAGGACAGAAGGAGTGGGTACCAGGGCTGCCTGGCCCAGTCTGGAGCAATCAGAATCATCTTGCAGGGCTGAGATCTGATTTTGACTAGCACCTTGAACAGGAGAGGGAAGGGGGGGAAGGCATAGAGAAACTTCCCTTCCCAATCGAGGAGAAAGGCATCCAGGGGGACTGAGCCCAACACTGGGGGCCTGCAACAAAAAAGTGGAAGTTGATGATTGTCTGGGGCTGCAAAAAGATCTATCTGAGGGGTGCCCCATCTGGCAAAAACTATCCCCAGTACTCAGGGATCCAGTGACCATTCGTGATGGCCCTGGGAAATCCTGCTGAGAGCATCTGCCAGGACATTGTCCTTGCCTGGGAGGTGAACTGCTATGAGGGAAGTGTTCAGGGAATAAGCCAGAGACCACAACTTCATCGCCTTGGTGCACAAGGTCAAGACCGAAGTGCCCCCTTGTTTGTTGATGTACCACATTGTAGTGGTGTTGTCTGTTCTGACCTGTACCACCTTGTTCTGAACAGATGCAGAAAAAACCTGAAGTGCTAGAAAAACAGCTCTGAGTTCCAACAGATTGATGTGGAGCAGAGATTCCTGAGGGGACCCCTGGGTGGAGAGGTCGCCCATGTGAGCTCCCCATCCCAAGAGGAACGCATCTGTAGTAAGGGTCAAGGAGTGAGATAGAGGTATGAAGGGCACCCCTTGTCTCAGATTGCTCTGATCCTGCCACCACCGAAGGGCCTGGATCAGGGTTCGAGTCACTGGGATTAACTTGGATAGGGAATCTCTTCTTTGAGACCAGAAGGCTCTCAAATGGAACTGAATGTCCCTCATCTGAAATTTTGCTCCTTGCACTACAGCTGTGGAAGCAGCCATGTGTCCTAGGAGCTGCAGGAAATGCCTTGCTGGGAGAGACCTGCAGAGTGAAGGACGGAGCCAGGGCCACCAGGGTCCTTACCCTTTCTAGGGGAAGGAAGGCTCTGGCCTGCTTTGTGTCCAGTTCTGCACCTATAAAAGTGAGTACCTGGACAGGTTCCAGAACTGACTTTGGAAGATTGAGAAGAAAGCCCAGACAGGTAAGCAGCTGCTGGGTAACTTGCACGTGTGATTTGACCTGGTCTGGAGACTGACCCACAATGAGCCAGTCGTCCAGGTAGGGAAAGATGGCAATCTTTTGCCTTCTTAAATGAGCAACTGCTACTGCCAGACATTTTGTGAATACCCTTGGGGCAGAGGTAAGGCCGAAGGGCATTGCTCTGAACTGATAATGGCCTGAGGGCAGTTTGAATCTGAGGTACTTTCAGTGGGAGCTTCTGATAAGAACATGGAAGTAGGCATCCTTGAGGTCCAGGGAAGCTAGCCAGTCCCTGGCCTTAGGAGGTAAAATCATTCCCAGAGTCACCATTTTGAATTTTGGTTTTAAAAGGTGCTTGTTCAGATATCTTAGGTCCAGGATGGGCCGCCACTCTCCTGTCTTTTGGGGTAAGGAAGTACCTGGAGTACAAACCCTTGCCCTGGTGTAGGGGAGAAACCCTTTCTACAGCTCTGAGAGCCAGGAGGGTTGAGACTCTGTTTCAAGGCAAGAGTCTCTAGAGGGTTTGCAGGTGGAAAAGATCTGATTCTCATCTTTGGAAATTTTTGAGCTGAGAACCAGACCCTGGCTTACTACTTCCAGGACCCACCTGTCTGATGTTAAAGACTCCCAGTCCTGACGGGCAAGCCAGCCTGCCCCTACAGGTAATGGAGAACCTGCCCTGGGCATCCCATCAGGGTGCCTGTTTGGCAGGGGCTTTAGGCTGGGGGGTGGGAGCAGGCCTGCTTGTACCCCGTCTGCCTCTCCCTCTGAAGAACCTCCTCTGAACATAAGCTGAAGAGGAGGCCTGGGTCTGGTAAAAAGGCCTGTGAAAAGGCCTGCCTCTACCCTGGGGGCTGCCTCTGAGGAGTGACTTGCCGTTCCTTGGCTTGTGCACTCCTATAAGTGGTTCTATATTCATCCATTTTCTTCATATAATTCTCTGTCTGCTCCCAAACAAAGAATTTCCCACCACAGGAAAATCCATAGCCTTAGACTGGGTATCCTGTGACGAAGTAGTACACCTGAGCCAAGCCAATCTACGAAAAGCCACAGATGTAGTCATGACTCTAGAGGATACATCATTAGAATCCACTGCAGCATGGAACTGCACCTTAGATGCCTCAATACCATCAGCAGCCACCTGCTCCAGCTCCTTGGCAAGCTGGCCAGGGGCCTGTTTGGCTAAGCCATGACAGTATCCCATCTAGATTTTTGGTATCTCGAAACATAAGCCATATAGTTTGCTTGTCTGAGTCCCAAGGACACTGCCATGTATTGTTTTTTAGCCATGGCATCAATCTTCCTGGAGTCCTTGTCAGGAGGATGTCAAGCAAGGGGAATATTAGCTTTATCACAGGCTACAGCCTGAACTACCCCAACATGGCTGCATTGCTGTGAAAGAAATTCTGTATCAGGACCTGACAAAGTGTACCTCCTGTCCATCTTTTTATCCACAGGAGGCACAGAATTAGGAGCTTTTAGAATTTTTATTGTTTGTTTCCTAAAGGATTTATGTAAAGGAATAGACAATCTCCTGGACTCTGGGATATCCATCATCTCTACAAAGTCAGGCTCCTCTTGCTCATCCACAGCCTCCTCTAAAGGAAGCTGGAGGGTTTCAACAACTTTTATAAAACAGAAATGAGAAGGGACTCAGCAAGCCTAGGGAGATTCTCCTAAAGGTCTGTCTGGGGAGATGTCCGGTTCAATGGGCACATCCAGACTTTCAAAGTCACATTCACACTGTTCATAATCATCCTCCCCTCCTCTGGTTCATAAAATTCCTCTATATCATATTCTTGAACCGGTGGAACCGACCGAACTGACCTTTTGCCAGATAGTGGCGGTTCGGACGGAACCGGGGAAAGTGACTGGACAATTTGTATTGCCCTGGCTATCTCTGCAGCAGTTGGAGAAGGGATTTTTGACTCCACACCTGCTGACTTTCTAGTTCTCTTTGCTGGAGCTGGCTCCTCATAGTCAGCTTTATGTTTGCCCGAGGAAGTCTGGCCCTGGTCAGAGGGCACTCCCTCTGGTTCGGTTGGCACCGAACCGGGCTGGCCATCCGGGTCAGCGGACTTTTTGGCCTCTCGTTCCTTGAGCCTACCAACTCTCTTATCTAGGGTAGCTGCAGGGAAATTCTTGCAAATCTGGCAGTCTGCATTGAGGTGGTCAAACCCCAGACAATAAACACATGTGGTGTTGTGGTCAGCCTTGGCAGAGGCTTCCCCACAGACACTACAGTCATTGAAACCAATCGGGCCAGTTTTCTTTGGGTTTCTCAGACATAATGCCAGCTAACCAAAACTCTGCTCCTTTTTCGCAGTGCCAGGCAAACATCCTTATCGGTTCCCAACCGTGTCATGGGTCGTGAAAAACGTAATGAAACGGGTTTTTAGAATCGATAAGAACCGAACCGCACTCTAACAAGCCTTAAACGCTTCAGAATGAAGTTTAAATACAATCTGATCGGTTCAAACCGAACCGATAAACATTTACAAGTTCCACACAGAAAACCTATCTATTACTTACAATACCATAGACAGAGCTTGAACCGATCGGTTTGCGGTTAAAATAATGATAATCGCGGTTGAATTTAACTGAGAAAAAACTCTTTAAACCAAGAAAATGAACCGAGCAGCAGGAGGAATCTCCGGAGCGACTGTTCAGTGAGGCGGAGTAAAGAATCTGACAGTTTCAGTTTGAAATGTCCTAGACAGAGCTTCTCTAACCGAGCTCATGCTCTAAGTTCCATGTTCTGCATGGAAGTTAACTCTTTCACCTCCGGAGCAGTTCTAATGGTGGGACAAACTGCATTAGTCATAATATAGTAAGACTTCATGTTGTTTGAAACAAGTCACAGGAGTTATCTTCCTGGACCTCAGTAAAGCCTTCGACACAGTCAATCATGCTTTACTACTCGATACACTAAACTGGCATGGCATCTCTGGCCCTGCACTGCCATGGTTCAACAGCTACCTGACAGATAGACTAAATCAGGTAAAAGTGGATGGTTCCCTCTCCCCGCTTCTTCCTCTCATGAGGGAAGTACCCCAAGGCTCGATCCTTGGACCTCTCCTGTTCATGTTATATATCAATACCATTAGAAATAACATCAGTAAGGCAAAACTATACCTGTTCGCAGATGATACAATGATATTTATATCCGGTCTTTCCGTAGCCGAAGCCCTATGGAATTCCAGTCCAAATCTGACCTTCTCCAACTCAGCCTTGCACAGTCAAAACTTCTCTTAAATGCCAAAAAAAAACAAGCCATGTACTTCTATTCCAACCATCTGACTGGTATCTCAAATGCGCTAATATCCCTGCCCCCCATCAAGACTCTCCTTGATGACGAACTTGAGGTAGTCAACAAATTTAAATACCTAAGTTGTGACTTAGATCAACACCTAGCGTTCTCTGCTCACATCGCCTCCCTTGCGAACAAAACTCAGGCAAAGACTTGGCTTCTTCTACAGGAACAAACCCCTTTTTACTACTGAAGCCAGGCTATGATTGGTCCAGACAATTTTCATCCCACTTCTTGTCTATGCTGATATATTATCTGGTCAATGCTCGGACTCCCTGCTACACCAGTTGGACACACTCGACCACAAAGCGATGCGATTCATTTAGAATGCCCACCATCGTACTCATCACTGCATCCTATATGCCTCCTTGGGCTGAACTTCGTTATCTAACAGATGTCTCATCCATTCTCTCACCTGGCTCTTCAAAACTCTTCTGTTAAAACTCCTCCCCACCATATATCTAATCTCTTTTGGCGTGTTATACCCCTTATGTAGTAATTCTTACAGCATGTTAGATGTCCCATGTACCCACTCCTGTTTCGGAGGAATGGCAATAAGCCGTGCTCTCACGGCCATTTAGAACAAAGTCCAAGCTAACCTCAAACTTCAAAATCTAATTTCCCTGCTCAGCTTCAAAAAACTGGTCATCAGCAAACTAAGTGACTCCTGTGCATGTCACTGACTAAGTGACAATCGCATCACCCTTCATTACTTACATAAATGACACTCTCTTCACCAGTTCTCCTTCCCACTATCACCCTTACTGACCTACCTTTCCCCACTTCCCTCTTCTCCTACATCACCCTCAAGTACCTTGCCATCACCTACCTACCTTCAGCCCCACTCACTTCCTCTTCCCTTCCTTGTCAAATGCCTCTCTTCCCAGAATGTAATCAGACATCATGTCAAACACCCTCTGTTGCTCCATGATGTAACCTTGTATAATACAAATTGTATTGTTTGGCTGCCCAGTGTTACCATGTATTATCTTCTTTGTTCTAACTTATTTAGAGTATTTCTGGCATATTCTTTTCCTTTTTTTCTTCAATTTGTTCTGGGTATTTTCTATATATCATGTAATGCTTATATTGCATATGTTTTGTGTACAATTGTCTGTTCAGGACCTCCTTGTAAAAGAACCTACTCAATGGAGTATTTCCTGCCAATAAACTTGACTTGACTAGACACAGTGGAGGCAATCCAAATGAGGGTAACTAAAATCGTGCAGGGGTTGCATCAAAAGCCCTATAAAGAGAGACTGACCGATCTCAACATGTACACCCCGGAAGAGAGGAGAGGCGACATACTAGAGAATTAAAGTACCTCACGGGGGTGAAGGGGGTGCAGGAGGTGAGTCTCTTTCAAATAAGAAAGAACACTAGGGCCATAGGACATGAGATGAAGCTGGGGGGAGGAGAATGTAAAAGGGATGTGAGGAAATACTACTTCACTGAAGCAATGGTGGACACCTGGAACAGACGGCAAGTGGAAATACTGGAGGTGAAAACAGTAGGGAGCTTCAAGTATGCATGGGATAGACATAGGGGAATATTAGTAATTATACAATAGGTAGAAAGGAAAAAAATACTTACTATAGTAATCTTGTTTCTTCCAAGGTATTCTCCAATATTCATAACTCTCCTGCAGTCAGCCTTTAAGATAGAATTGCCCGGAGATAGAATGTATGCAAACGACGGCATCATCGTTGGCTTGTGTCACTTTTCAAATGCTGCCTTTATCAACTGCCCACATTCTAACGCTTCAGATTTCATGGAAGCCTGCAAGACAGGCCCCACGAGGAACTATATCTATATAATATTAAACAACAACACCAAACTATTAAATAAACCTCCAACTGGAGGAAAAAAACACAAATCCCCCTCTGAATGGCAGGATCATCTGAAGAAGGGAAAACCAAGACCCAAGAGGCTCAAAAAGACGGATATGCCAGTGTGTGGCACCCTCACACATAGTTGCTCAGCTTGGAGTGCAGTGGCCACTGATTCTAGTAGGGGAAGCAGGGTGGGAGAGTTATGAATATTGAAAAATACTTGGAAGAAACAAGATTACTATGGTATTTTATTTCTTCTCACCCCAGGAATTGTCCAATATTCCTAAGTCTTGTAGACTATGAAGCAGTACCTTTGGAGGTGGGCACAGAACCTACTTTGGAAACAGATTCTGCAAGACTGCTGTTCCAAACCCGGCATCATCTCTGGACTGAGTGTCCAGACTATAGTGCTTTGTGAAGGTGTGCACTGTTCTCCAGGTAGCTGCTTTACAGATCTCCACTAATGGGACATCTCTGGCTGTTGCTATAGTAGCAGCTGTACCCCTTGTGGAATGAGCCCCCAGCCCTGCCGGAGGTTCTTTTGCAGCCTTGGAGTAGCAGAACTGAATACACTGGACTATCCAGCAAGAAATTGACCTTTTAGATGCTGGATTTCCTTTTCCTACATCCCCATAAGTCAGGAACAGCTGTTTTCTGTCCTATCTGTGGTCTTTAGTAGCTGTCATGTAGTAGTTAAGGGCTTGTTTGACATCCAGACTGTGAAGTCTATGCTCACCTGAACTAGAATGTTAAGTGAAAAAGACTGGTAGGGTAATGGACTGGTTCAACTGGAAATCAGAAACCACCTTGGGAAGATATTTCCTGTTTATTTGTAGGACTACCTTGTCTCTGTGGAATGAGATGTAGTCCTGATCAATACACAGAGCCTGAAGCTCACCGATCCTTCTGGTAGAGGTTATTGCCACCAGGAAAACTGTTTTCCATGTGACATATTTCAAATGAGCTGAGGCCATAAGCTCAAATGGGGACCCATGAGCTTGGCTATACAGACATTTAAAACCCCAAGCTGGTACCAGCTCCCTATGAGGGGGGTGCAGATGAGCCAGCCCTTTGAAGAACCTCTTGAAAGTAGGATTTGATGCAATAGAGGCATTCTTTCCAGCTGAGATGTAAGCTGATACTGAGGCCAAGTGGACCTTTAAGGAAGTGGGCTGCAAGCCTAGGGAATGCAAATGGATAAGGTAATCCATCAAAGCTGGAATCCCTGCCTGTGCTGGTACCACATCATTAGTGGAACACCAGATTGAAAACCTTTTCCATTCTGAAGCACTGGGTTTCCTTAGTAGAGGGTTTCCTGTATCCCGAGAATGTCCAGAACACTCTCTGAGAGATGCAAGCCTGCATACTCTAAGTCCTCAAGAGCCATGCCTTGAGTCTGAGGGATCTGAGGTTCAGGTACAGGATCCTCCCATAGTTGGAGGTTAACAGGTTGTGCCTCCGAGGAAGTTGTATTGGTTTGGCTACAGACATGGAGAGCAGCAGAGAGTACCATGACTACCTGGCCCAATCTGGTGCCATCAAGATCATTGATGCTGGTTGAGATCTGAGCTTGGTCAGAACTCTGAACACCTAACAGAAAGGAGGGAAAGCATACAGGTGCATCCCTGACCAATCCAAGGCCAGAGCATCCAGGGGAATTGTCCCCTAGGCTGGTGACCTGCAACAGTACTGTGGCAGGTGGTGATTCTTGTGGGATGCAAAAAGATCTATCTCTGGGGTACCCCACCTTCTGAAAACTGCTTCCAACACCTGTCTGTTGAGGGCCCATTCGTGATGGGCCTGGTTGAATCGACTGAGTGCATCTGCCAGGGTGTTGTCCTTCCCTGGTACATGGACGGCTTGAAGAAAAACTCCCAAGGAGTAGTACAGGCTCCATATTTTCATTGCCTCTGTGCACAGAGGGATTGACCTTGTTCCTCCCTGCTTGTTAATGTAGTAAATTGTGGTGGCATTGTCTGTTCTGATCTGTACCACCCTTCCCTGCACTGGTGGGGCAAAGTCCTATAGGGCCAGCAACATTGCTCTGCGTTCCAGTAGACTGATATGCTGGAGTGACTCTGCACTTGACCATGGACGGTGTGACCCCACAGATGGGCACTCCACCCTAGTAGTGATGCATCTGTCGTAAAGAACCACTGATGGGGACTCTTGCTGGAAAGGAACCCCTTCCCTTAGGTTGGCTTCCTCTTTCCACCTCTAAAGGGCCTGCAGTAACGTTTTTGTTACTGGAATCAGCTTTGAGAGGGGGTCCCTTCTTTGGCACCAAAGTGCCCTGAGGTGGAATTGCATGACCTTCATCTGGAACCTGGACCCCAAAACTGTGCCTATGGCTGCAGCCATATGGCCCAGTAACTGCAGAAACTGACTTGCAGTTTTTTGGTCTGTTCAAGCTGAAGGAGCCCGCAATCTGTACAATGTTTCTTACCCTGTCCAGAGGCAAGTAGGCCCTGCCCTCCAGGGTACTCAACTCTGCTCCTATGAACTGTAGTACCTGTGTAGGTAGAAGGACAAACTTTTTGAGATTTATCAGAAACCCTAAGGACTCTAAGAGGCCCTGAGTGAGCTACAAATGTTCCCTTACCTGTTGTGGTGAGTTTCCCACCACCAACCAGTCGTCCAGGTTTGGGAATACTGTGACATCCAACCGTCGTAAGTGTGCCACTGCCAGACACTTTGTGAACACTCTTGAAGCTGAAGTGAGCCCGAAAGGCAGGGTTGAAAACTGGTAATTCCTTGAAGGGAGTCTGAACCGGAGGTACTTTCTGTGAGACTCTCTTATGGGGATGTGGAAATAAGCATCTTTTAGGTCCAGAGATGCCAACCAGTCTCCTTTTTGGAGTGATGGCAGACTTAGTGCTAAGATCACCATCTTGAACTTTGGTTTTGTCAGGTGCCTGTTCAGTAATCTTAGGTCTAGAATAGACCACCACTCCCCAGTTTTCTTTATTGTGAGGAAGCATCTTGAGTAAAAAACCTTCCCCTTTTGCTGTGGAGGAACTGCCCTTGACAACAGCAGATTTTGAACCTCCTTTTCCATAAGCTTCCTTTCTGCATTGGAAGCTGACTTGAACATTCTGGTTCTGAGAGGTAGGAATGATTTGAAACTTAGGGACAAACCCTGACTCACTATTTCCAGGACCCACTTCTCCGTGGTAATGTTTTTCCAAGCCTGGAAAAGGTGAGCCAGCCTGCCTCCTAGTGGTGATGGGGAGGCAGCCTTGGCAAAAAAGTCAGGGAGCCTGTTTAGGCTGTGGCTGGGCTTGACCAGCTTGGGAACCATGCCTGGATACCCTTCTGCCCTGTCCCCTAAAGTACCCCGTCTGCTGAGGGGGGAACTGTTGGGGTTGTGGAATAGCCTGGGCCTGGTAAAAAGGCCTGCTGTAGGCAGCTCTGCCCCCACCTCCCCTTCCATAGGGCCTAGAGGAGGGAGAGGCCCTTTCTTTGGCAGAATTGCAGTTCCATGTCATAATAGCGATCGCACAACAGCGATTGCTTTTATTGTGAGTGTCTATCTCCAAAAAGCAAATCAGCAATATACACATGACGGTGAATGCACATCTGGCAAATACATAGTGTTTACGTGGGGGGGGGGAGCTGTGCTCCCCATACCCCGTGAGGCTTACCCCTCCATCCCCTGATTTTGGATTATCAACTCCAGGATGGTGTATGTCGGAGGGGCAACACTCGAGAATGTGGGGAAAACAACAAAAAAAGCTAAAAGCAAAAGCCCAGCAAGAATATTGTGTGTGGCGGGAAGGGGGACGGCGCGCTAGGTGGGATGATATGAAGTGTGAGGCACGACTTTCATCGGCAGCTCTGCACAAATGAGGAAGTTAGGCAGGAGCTACCTAGCAACATAGAACTATTTTAGCAGAGCAATAAAATGAATAAAAATAATTCAAAAACCAAAAAGAAGAGTATTTTTCTTTCTCACCAAAAAGGGGGGACATCGTATAATCACAATATCCCACTCCAGGGTGTGGATTATGCTGGGATTTACCCATGCCTGGTGTGTTTTGGTCATGAGGCTGCACATCAGGCGTGGGTAAATGCTCTGTGATGCACATCTCACTTTCCTGCTTGACAAACTGGAGTAACTGACATTGGATTACAGTGTGTTCCTGTAGTATTCTGCAGCATGTCACTGGCAGAAGCTGGGATGAGAGCACTGCATCCTGGCCAGCTCCATTTACTACATCTCTAAAATATCAATGTAATGCTTAGCTTTGGGGAACTAAAAGAGCTTGCCAAGAAATTGCACAAGTTAAAGCAGCAGTGCATGACAGCAGTAAAAATTTGGATCTGCACTTTTTTATTCTATTTTAATTTGTCCCATATCGCCTGACTTGAATGATACCCTTCTTTCCCCATTTTCAGTCTGATATACCACTTTGTCTTTTACAGCTGAAATAATAAAAGGAGCGCTACTTTTTTTTGTATAATTTCTTTATTGAGTGTTAAATTGATTTCAAACCACATATAACAGACATATACAGACAGACAAGCAAACATCTGGGTGCAATCAAATGTGTACATTTCATACTTATACATCCCAAGTTTGTACCAAGTTCTCATACTCACTGATATATACAAATTCTTATCTTGACTGTAAGTCTTATGACACATTACTAAAGCCCTTTGGGGCCTGTTACAACAAGATGGTATCTGTAGCTTCCCAAGCATCATTCTTCTAGTCCCTCCCTCAGCACCATCTCTTCCACTGCATTCAGAGAGCATAGGAAAGGGGTCCAACTATAATAAAAATTTTCCTCCCTCCCCCTGACCACAAATGTTAATCTTTCAAGAGCTAGAGTTTGCAATGTCAGGCTTCGCCATTGCTGAACTGTAGGCTTTGCATGGGAGACCCATGCATTTTGGATGCAATGGCAGGCAAGTACAATACTGGTTATACCGGTTTTACTGGACAAAAGAAGGCCACTACAGCCCATCGAGATTGTCCCCCACAACAGTAGGTCAGTCTCCTTCCTTATTTGTTAACCAAATATCCAATTTATTTTTAAAAGATTCAGATGTTTTTGAATTTACTATGAATTCAGGAAGTTGATTCCATTTCTGTGGGGCCCTAACAGAAGTTATCTCTTTTATTAGTATTAACCCTTTCAACAATTAATTGTTAATTATGTAGTCTACCGACTATGCGTTTTTTGGCATATGATAATCCACATTGTTTCATCTGTAATGGACATTTTAATACAGTATATTAAATAAAAATCATAAGTCACCTCTTAATCTTCTTTGTTTTAGGGAGTGTAAACCTGTTTTAGTTAAACGTAAGTTATATGAGTCATTTTTGAGTCTAGGAATCATCTTAGTTAATCTTCTCTGTACCTTTTCCACTCTATAAATGTCCTTCCTAAGGTATGGACTCCAATAAGGGGATCCATAATCCAAACAGGGTCTAACATACGATCTATATAAGGTGACCAAACACTGTTCAGATTTATTGACAAACGTTTTATTAATCTGTTTCAACATCACATTAGCTGTATTTGCCACTCTATTACAGTGAGAATCTGCTGATAATTTATTATTTATTAAAATCCCCAAATCTCTTTCACACTCAGAATATTTGATTTGTTTGTTATTTAACCAATATGTGTTTTTGGGGTTTCTATTCCCAAAATGTAAAACCACACACTTGTCCCTTATTGAACTGCATAAGGTTACTTTTTGCCCAATGTTCTATAGTTTTTAGGTCATTCTGAAGAATGTTCCCATTTAAAGCTATATCAACTCTCCCTCCCAGTTTAGTATCATCAGCGAATTTAGAGATAAAATTACAAGAAGTTATATTTAGATCACTGATAAATAGATTAAACAATGTTGGACCCAAGACAGAGCCCTGGGGTACACCACTGGTCACCATGAGTGGTTTGGATAAGAAATTGTTGACCCTAACCATCTGAGTTTGACCATATAACCATTGAGATACCCAATTTATTATATATCCTGAGAAACCAAATTTACACATTTTCTCAATGCGTAATGAATGGGGCACTTTATCAAAAGCTTTACTGTAGTCTAAAAAGTATAACATCAGATGGGATATGGTTATCCAGATACCTACTAATGTTATTATAAAAGGAAATCAGGTTAGTTGTACATGAAGATCCAGTTTTAAAGCCATGCTGTGTAAAATCCTGTACCCCAAGAATCTGAATTTCGGAGTCAATGTGAGATTTAACAATTCTTTCCATGGCCTTACCAATTATTGAAGTAAGACTGATTGGTCTATAATTTTGAACCATTGTTTTATTTCCCTTTTTTAATATTGGGACCACAATTGCGGTACGCCAATCATTTGGGATACTGCCTTCAGTCAGTGATTTATTAAATAATAAAGTTAAGAGAACAGTAACCAAGTCGATAGTTTCTTTCAAAAACCATGCATTAATGTTATCAGGTCCTGAGCTAGTAGATTTTTTTAGTTTAGATAGAATATTTTTAACTTCTTGCTCATTAATTATTGGATACAGTGGAGTTAAATTACACCTTGAAAAGTAATTATCTTTATTATAGAAAACAGAAGAAAAATATTTATTAAATATATTGGCAATTTTTTGATCATCATTAACTGATTTCCCTTCAAATGTTATAGGTCCAATTTTACTAGTGTCACCTTTTTTTACTATTTATACAAGAATGAAGTGATTTTTTTTTATTTGATTTTGAATGTGCTAAGGTTAATTATAATTTATTTTTAGCTTTTCTAATTAGTTTTTTTAAGTGAATTACTGAATTTTTATATCTGACCCTAGTACCATGGGTACCATTTATTTTTAATTTCTTAAAGAGACGCTCTTCTAATTTTATTTGTCTGTGTATATCTTTATTAAACCAGATCGGTATTTTACCTTTTTTGTTATATTTGGATTTTAAGGGAACATAGGTACTTTCTATCATATTTATATTATATTTAAATATGTCCCAAGCTTGGGTTCTAGATTTATTTAGGAACACATTTTTCCAATTTATTTGGTTAATTAAAACATTAATTTGTTTAAAGTTGACTCTGTTGTAATTTTTTAGTAATATTCCTGAAGTTGTTTTACTTTTTGTAATACTTATATTAAAAACTACTGCTTTATGATCACTATTTCCAATAGGAGCAGCAATATCTATATCTGATACTAAACTTCCTGAATTAGTAATAACTAGATCCAATATAGTGTTTCCTCTAGTGGGGTCATTTACTAATTGCTCAAGGCCTTGATCAATACATAAGTCTGTCAACATGTTTTCCTGTGAAGTTACTCCAGTAAATATTTTCCAGTTTATTCCTGGCATATTAAAATCACCCATAATAATAACATTGTTTGTTTCTACTATGTCAGATATTTGATTAATTAACTCATTTGTATATTCAGAGTCAGACGATGGAGGTCTGTAACAGACTCCTTTAACTAATTTGGACAGTCCCTTAAACTACAGCTGTACCCACAATGATTCAGTACTGGAGTTGTTAGTCATTTCTGAAGAAATTAAATCATTGTGTACAAATATACAAACCCCTCCTCCACTTTTATTCTGTCTATCTTTATGATACAGCCTTTAACCAGGGATTTCCTTAACCCATTTAGATGACGAGTCCCACCATGTTACAGTTATAGTAATTATACCAATATCCAGCAATTTACATTTACATTCCAATTCTGCCGTGCTTAAATTATTCAGAGATCTGGCATTAAAGCTAAGGACTTTACAATATTTAGTTACTGATTGTTTAACATTTGTGTTTGTCCCTTTTAGAGAAATTAGACCTTTCCAATTCTCCCCCACATAATCTAGTTTAAATTATTTATTTCTGCTGCAATTTTTCTACCCAGTATAGTATTACCCCTACTACTACGATGATGGAGTCCGTCCCAGCTAAAAAGTGAGTCCTTTCCACAAAATTCTTCCCAATGCTGAATGCATTTGATCCCCTGCTTCAAACACCACAGTCTTAACCAGTTGTTTGTTTTTTTGATTTTGTTTATGATGGCATAAGTAGTCCTGGGTACTGGTAGTATCTCTGAAAAGCAGACAGTACAACCTTTTTCAACCAGAAGATTATTTAGCACCACATAGCTTTCCTCCAGTTTATTACTTTCAGATTGACAAACATCATTAACCCCTGCATGGATAATTACTAGCGGGTTATGTCCTGCTTGAGATAGTATAGGGTTTAACATATTGGTGATATCTGCTATTTTAGTCCCTCTATAACTTAAGCAGGTTCTGTTGGCTTTATCAGGATTACAAACTGCCCTATCAATGTGTTTAATCATTGAATCACCTAGTGCAAAAGTTTGCCTTGGTGTAGTATTCAATGGCACTGAAGAGTCTGTATCCATTAAATTTGCAATTTCCGTGTTTATTGATTCATTGTCAAGTCGTTGATTTAATTTAGAAACTGGAGTCAATGAGCTATCAAGGATTATTAGTGGTTCCTGTGTGTTTTGGTCAGTTACAGTTCTGTCAGTCTCTAAACAAGATACATCTAAAGATGAAAGTGAATGTGGAGTACTGTTATATGTGTCATTAGAAAGTATCTGAAAGCGGTTTTTAATTGGAATTTCAAACTTGTTCTTATCCATCTAGGGAGGGGTACCCGTTCTTCTCCCTCTTCCTCCTCAACTCCAAATAAGCATGCCAATGGATCCCTTCCCATATTTGTGCCCACCGTTTTCGCAACCTCTGCCACAACCTCCCCCCAGAATTGTCTTAATACAGAACATGCTCAGAAGCAGTGGATATATGTACCCCTTTCCACTCCACACCTCCCACACATAGGGGACACTGAGGGATGGGCCTTGTGTACTATAACCAGGGTGGGGTAGTATAATACGTGGACAAACTTAAAAAAGGCCTCCTTAAATTTGTTGCAGACCATAATTCCAGAGTGCATTGGAAGCACAGTACCCCAATTCTTCTCAGATATACTCCTCCCTAAATCTCTTTCCCACAGCTTCTTTGTTTTCTCAGTCAGAGCTGGGAAGAAAAAATTACTCATCTTAGTAATGTTGTTTCTTCTAATGGAGTCTTGCTGTGTTCTGACTATTGCAGTGATCACCAACCTTTGAACTGCCCCGGAGAACAAAGAGTTAACTTTCCATGCAGGGCATGGAACGCTGAGCTCGAGCTCGGTTGAAGGCTTTGTCTGCTGCTGTTTAAATTCCAACCATCAGATCTTTACGAGCTATACTCACTAGGCGTTCTATGTGGAAACTGTAAAACTCACACTAGCCAACTGGCAACTAAATTTGTTAAAAAAGGGTTTTTTGGTTTCAAAGCAAAGCCTCAAGTCAGGAAACCCAAAAAACAAAACACAACACACACCCAAAATAAAGGAGGGTGAGAAAGGGGCACCTCTAGGTGCCAACACTGCTCCTGCCCACCCATATCCCAAAAACCAGGTTCTGAGAGGGGAGGCGGAGGGGAGGTCAGAATACAGCAAGACTCCATTAGAAGAAACAACATTACTAAGGTGAGTAATTTTTTCATCAAACAACATGAAGTCTTGCTGTATTCTGACTATTGCAGACTACCAAGCAGTAACTCCATGGAGGAGGGACAGAACCTACTTTGGGAAAAGGCTCTGAAGTACTGCTGTGCCAAACCGAGCATCTCTCCTAACCTGGATATCCAGAGAGTAATGTTTTGTGAATGTACGGACTGTTTTCCAGGTGGCTGCTTGACAGATTTCTAAGATAGGATTATCCTGGCAGCAGCCAGGGAAGCAGCTGTACCTCTAGTAGAGTGAGCCCTCAGGCCTGAGGGTGGGTTCTACCCAATTTTTCATAGCAGAATTGTATACAAGAGACAATCCACCTGGCAATAGATCTTTAGTGGCAGGTTTGCCTCACCGACCTCTCCATAAGTGAGGAACAACTGGAGGACTCAAACCTGTGACCCTTGGTGCGCTCTATGTAGTAGCTAAGGGCCCTTTTTACGTCCAGGCTGTGCAACCTTCTCTCTCCAGAGGAGGAATGGTCAGTGAAGAAAACAGGGAGAGACATAGACTGATTAAGGTGGAAATCTGAAACCACCTTAGGCAAAAACTTCCTGTTAGTTCTTAGGACCAATTTATCTCTATGGAAAGAGATGAAATCAGGCTCCACTGACAGGGCTTGCAATTCACTGATGCGCCTGGCAGAGGTAATGGCTAGCAAAAACACAGTTTTCCAAGTCAAGTACTTAAGCTCTGCAGAGGACAAATGCTCAAAGGGGGGGTTGCATAAGCTGAGCAATGCAAACATTAAGGTCCCAAGCAGGAGCAGGGTCTCTGAAGGGAGGACTGGTGTGCAGCAATCCCCTGAAGAATTTACAAAATACAGGATAAGCTGATAGAGGACAGGGCTTGCCTACTGACAAGAAGGCAGAAACAGCTGCCAGATGCACTTTAAGTGTAGCTGGTCTAAGTCCCAAGCCATTAAGATGAACCATATAGTCCAGGACTGTAGGCAACCCAGCATTATTCTGGAGAAATATGCTTATTAGAGCACCAAATAGTGAACCTTTTCCATTTGGAGTTGTAAGTCTTTCTGGTGGAAGGCTTTCAAGAAGCCTTAAGAATATCCAGAACACCTTGAGAGAGGTGCAGATCAGCAAACTCTAACTCTTCAAGAGCCAGGCCTTGAGACTGAGAGATTTGAGATTTGGATACCAAATCCTTCCCTGAGAGGATGTCAACAGGTTGTAATTCCTGGGAAGAGACAGGGGAAGGTGGACTGCTAAGGACAGTAACAGTGGATACCAGGGCTGTCTGGCCCAGTCTGGAGTGATCAGAATCACTTTGCATGGTTGAGACCTGATCTTGACTAGCACTTTGAACAGGAGAGGGAATGGGGGGAAGCATACAGGAACTTCCCTTCCCAATTCAGAACCAGAGCATCCAGGGGGACTGAGCCCAAGACTGAGTGTCTGCAACAGAAGAGAGGAAGTTGGTGATTGTCTGGGGCTGCAAAAAGATCTATCTGTGGAGTGCCCCATCTGGAGAAAATCACTTTCAAAATTAGGGGATCTAGGGACCATTCGTGGTGGCCCTGAGATATCCTGCTGAGAGCATCTGCTAGGACATTGTCCTTCCCTGGGAGGTGAACTGCTATCAGAGAGGTTTGCAGGGAATAGGTCAGAGACCACAACTTCATTGCTTATGTGCACAAGGCCGTAGAATGAGTGCCTCCTTGCTTGATGATGTACCACATTGTGGTGGTACTGTCTGTTCTGATCTGGACCACCTTGTTCTGTACAGATTTGGAAAAAGCTTGCAGTGCCAGAAACACTGCTCTGAGTTCCAAGAGACTGATGTGAAGCAGAGATTCTTGAGGTGACCACAGCCCTTGGGTGGTAAGATCCCCCAAGTGGGCCCCCCAGCCCAAGAGGGAGGCGTCTATGGTGAGGATTAGTGAATGAGACTGAGTGACAAAAGGAACTGCCTGTCTTAAATTGTCCTGATCCTGCCACCATTGCAAAGCCTGGATCAGGGTTCACGTTACTGGGACTAGTTTGGTAAGGGAATCCTTTCTTTGAGACCAGAAGGCTCTTATGTGGAACTGAATGTCCCTCATCTGGAATCTTGCCCCCTGGACCACTGCTGTAGAGGCTGCCATGTGGCCCAGGAGCTGCAAGAAGTGCCTTGCTGGTTGAGACACCTGAAGGGTGAAAGAAGAGGCCAGATCTATAAGTGTCCTTGCCCTGTCCAGGGGAAGGAAGGCTTTTGTTCTTATTGTATCCAGCTCTGCCCCTATAAAGGTGAGGAGCTGTACTGGCTCAAGAACTGACTTTGGAAGGTTTAGGAGTAATCCTAAGGAAGTGAGCAGTTGCTGAGTTACCTGAAGATGTGACTTGACTTTGTCTGGAGACTGACCCACTATGAGCCAGTCGTCCAAGAATGGAAAGATGGAGATCTTTTTTCTCCTTAGGAAAGCAACCACTACTGCCAAGCACTTTGTGAACACCATTGGGGCTGATGTTAGACCAAAGGGCATTGCTCTGAATTGATAGTGGCCTGAGGGCAACTCGAACCTGAGGTATTTTCTGTGGGAGCACCTGATGGGAATGCGAAAATAGGCATCTTTGAGGTCCAGGGAGGCTAGCCAGTCCCCTGGCCTTAGAGAGGGTAGCATTATTCCCAGAGTCACCATTTTGAATTTTGGCTTTAAAAGGTGCTTGTTTAGATATCTGAGATCCAGGATGGGCCGCCATTCTCCTGTCTTTTTAGGGGTTAGGAAGTACCTGGAGTACAATCCTTTTCCCCTGTGTAGGGTAGGAACCCTTTCTATGGCTCTGAGAGCCAAGAGGGAAGAAACCTCTGCCTCTAGGGCAAGGGTCTCTGATGGATTTGCAGGGGGAAAGGATCTGGTTCTCATCTTGGGAAATTTTTTGAAGCTGAGAACCAGTCCCTGGCTTACTACTTCTAGGACCCACTTGTCTGATGTTAAAGACTTCCAGTCCTGGACAAAGTAAGCCAGCCTGCCCCCTACAGGTATTGGAGAATCGGCCTGGGCAGACCCATCAGGGTGTCTGCTTGGCAGGGGCTTTAGGCTGAGGGGTGGAAGCAGGCCTGCTCATACTCCGTCTGCCTCTCCCTCTAAAGAACCCCCTCTGAGCATAAGCAGAAGAGGAGGCCTATGCTTGGTAAAAAGGCCTTTGAAAGGGCCTGCCCCTGCCCCTGGAATGCTGCCTCTGAGGAGTGGCTTGCCTTTCTTTGGCCTGAGCACTCCTGTAGGTGGTCCTGTACTCGTCCATCTTCTTCATGTAGTTCTCTGCCTGCTCCCTAAGCAGAGAATTACCAATGACAGAAAAATCCATGGCCTTAGCCTGAGTATCCTGCGATAGGCTAGTACATCTGAGCCAAGCCATCCTCCGAAGGGCCACAGATGTAGCCATGACTCTAGATGAAACATCACTGGAATCCACAGCAGCATGAAACTGCACCTTGGATGCCTCAATCCCATCTGCAGCCACCTGCTCTAGCTCCTTGGCAAGCTGGTCAGGGGCCTGTTTAGCTAGAGCCAGCACAGTGTCCCACCTGGACTTCTGGTATCTAGCTGTGTAGGCCATACAGTTAGCCTGCCTGAGTCCCAAAGATGCTGCCATGTACTGTTTCTTTGCCATGGCATCAATCCTCCTGGAGTTCTTATCTGGGGGGTGTGAAGCCAAGGGAATATTTGCCTTATCACAGGCAGCAGCCTGCACTACCCCAACATGGCTGCATTGCTGGGAAAGGAACTCCGTATCTGAGCCTAAGACAGTATACCTCTTGTCTATTCTTCTGTCCACAGGAGGTATAGAATTAGGAGTCTTTAAAATTTTAAATGTCTGTTTCCCAAAAGACTTATGGAGGGGAATAGACAATCTCCTGGACTCTGGGATGTCCATCATTCATTATCTTCATACTCTCCCTCCTCCTCCTCTGGTTCATAAAATTCTTCTAAAGTATAATCCGTAACCAGGGGAACCGACCGAACCAAGCCGCTGACAGATGGTGCCGGTTCGGCCAGAACCGGAGTTAGCGATTGAACTATCCTTATCACTTTGGCTATTTCATCAGTGGTCGGAGAAAGAACTTGTGGATCCGAACCGGATGATTTTTCCCTTTTCTTTCTTTTAACCGGAACAGACTCCTCAGAATCGGTTCTCCTTTTGCACAAAGAAGTTTCGCTCTGGTCAGAGAGCACTCCTTCTGGTTCAGTCGGAACCGAACCAGGCTGGCCATCTGGGTCAGCGGACTTCTTGGCCTCCCTTTCCCACAGTGTACCTACTCTCTTATCCACGGTAGCTTTGGGAAAACTTTTACAAATTTGGCAGTCTGAATTGAGGTGGTCAAACCCCAGACAATAAACACAGGTGGTGTGGGGATCAGCCTTAGCAAAGGCTTCCCCACACACACTACAGTGTTGAAACCCAGTGGGCCCGTTTTTATTTCTTGGGTTTCTCAGACATGGCCAATCCTAAACACAACTTACCCTTTTTTCGGCAATCCGCCAGGCAAGACACCCCTATCGGTTCCTGACCGTGTTACAGGTCTTGGAAAAAAACGTAATCAAATCAGTTTTTTTTAGAACCGATACGGACCGGTTACCACACTCTTATAAAGACAGAAGTTTTTTAACACAAACCTGATCGGTTCAAACCAAACCGATCCAATGTTTACAAGTTCCACACAGAAACTAATACAAAACCTATCTAGTACTCACGGTATCACAGACAGAGACTTAAACCGACAGATTCAGTAGCAGAAATTCGGTAGAAACTGAGCGTAAAAACGACACTTTAACCGACTTTTTGAACCGAGCTAAGGAGAAATCTCCGGATCGACTGTTCAGTGAGGCGGAGTAAAGAATCTGACGGTTGGAGTTTAAACAACAGCAGACAGAGGCTTCAACCGAGCTTGAGCTCAGCGTTCCATGCCCTGCATGGAAAGTTAACTCTTTGTTCTCCGGGGCAGTTCAAAAGGTTGGTGATCACTGCAATAGTCAGAATACAGCAAGACTTCATGTTGTTTGAATCTCTGTTTCCCCAGCTTAGCCGCCTTCCCAATAAATCCCTTGGGGCCTGCCTTGGCCTGATATATGAGGGTCTCCACAGGATCCAGTGTAAAATACTCTGGTGCTTCTCTTTCCATGCTACCTAAAAAAGCCCTTATCTGTAGATACCGAAACTGATGTTGCCCATCTAGGTTCAGGCTTTGTTGCATATGAACGAAACTACATAGCTCTCCTTTTACTAAAAGATTACCCACACTCTGAATCCCTCATTTCTCCCATTCTCAAAACCCCTTGTCCTCCATCCCAGGCAGAAAGAAAGGGTTCCTAACAACTGGTAACAACAGTGTCTCCCCTTGCTGGGTCACTTCTGCTTCTTAAGCTGTACCCAGGCTTCCAATGCCTTTTCTACCATCGGATTGCCACTCCCCACCGTTTTAAAGACTTTTAGCCCTTTACTATGTAAATATGCAGTGAGCCTCCCAGGATTTCCCAACTGCTCTAGGTTTACCCTGCTAGCTACTCTGGGTTGGTGTACCCAATCTGCTATGTGTCTTTGTTGTATTGCCAAATAATAATTGCCCAAGTCTGGGAAGTTTAAGACGCCCTTTCCCCTCTCCACTTTTAATATTTGTAAACTGGCCCTCAGTCTTTTCCCTTGCCAGATGAAACTGGAGAATGCCCGTTCTACCTGCTCCATGTCTTTCTTTGTTAACCCCAGATATAGCATCTGCATCAAGTAAAGGACCCTAGGGAGAATATTCCTTTTGATGAGGTTAATTCACCCCAACCAAGAAATAGGAATCTGAGCCCACCTTCTAAGATCTGCCTCCACTACCTTTATCAGAGGAGAGTAGTTTAAGCTGCACAGGGAGCCCACTTGATCTTCCTACCTGAACCCCTAGATACTGTACATGAAGCAGGACTGCACCACTTTCAGACCCCACTTCTCTGCTTCCTTTCCTACCTCCAGATAACAAAGCACCTCTGATTTCCCCAGGTTAATCTTGTACCCGGAGAAGTCCACAAATTCCTCTATTAGCAATAACAAGGGGGTATAGATGTCTGCGGGTTATGCACAAGGAGGAGCATGTCATCTGCGTACAGCGCAATTTTTTGCAGAACACCCTACCCCGATCCCCTCAATGCCCTCATGTCGGTATCGTCCTCGGCGGCTCTATAGCTAGGGCAAAGAATAGCGGGGGTAGTGGGCATGTCTGCCTCATGCTGCACCCCAACCAAAACTGCTCTGAAAGTTCCCCATTTACCAAGACATGAGCCCTGGGAGCAGCAGACATGGCCCATACCCACCCAATGTACTGATCACCCAGACCAAACTGGGACATCACCTCAAATAAATATTCCCATTCCATCCTATCGAACACCTTTTCAGCGTCCATAGAGGCGATACCTACACTTTTCCTCACACGGGTCACCTGCCAGACCACATTAAGCAAGCGACACATGTTATGATATGATTGGTGCCCCTTAATGAACCTGGTCTGGTCTGGGTTAACCAACTCTGGCAAAGTCGTCTCCAACCTTGTGGCCAGAACCTTTGCCAGGATCTTCAGGTCACAGTTGAGCAACAAGATGGGTCTGCAGGAGGCACATTAAAATTCATCCTTCCCTGATTTAGGCACTAAACAGATTGTTGCATAGTAGCATGTACTGGGTAGGATTAATGCCTGCACCCCCTCCCCCATCCCATATACTTCTGCAAGCACCCCTGCCAATTGTCCACCCAACATTTTATAATATTCTGTCGGAAAACCATCTGGGCCACCTGCCTTTCCCCTCTGTAGTCTGTGTACAGCTTCTAGTACCACCACTTCTGTTACTGGTCGGCACAACTGATCCCTTTGGTCACTTGTTGCTTTGGGGAAATGGATCCTATCCAGAAAATCCTTTATCTTTGTCCCTTTCCCTAGGTGTTCCGCACTATATAACTCAGGGTTTTAAATAATTGATTAGCAGTTTTTTCTTGGGACAATGCTAACTGTACAGAACTATTTATATAGGTTTTCTAGAAGTGTTATGTTTGTTAAACACAGTGAGGCAAGTACTGTGCATTTTCACAATGTTTCAGCACTTTTATGAGCAAAACGCTAATCAATTTTTGGAGTTAAAAAAATCCCTGTAACTGGTGGTAAAATGCTCTAAAACAGTCCCTTATATCCTTCAGATCGGTGCACAGGGTACCCGTACTATCCCTTAACCCTGTAATGCAGGTTGGACATCCCCCCCCCTTTCATTAAACGTACCAATAGGGGCCCGGGTTGATTACCCCATTCAAACACCTGGCGCCTGCAGTAAAGCCATGACTTCCCAGCCTCTTCTTTGAGCAGAGCATTCAATGCTTCTCTAGTCATCTTCAGAAGCCATTCCGCCTCACCCTGTTCCCCACCTGCAATCCTTTTTTCCAGGCCTTTCAGTTGTAATTCCAACACTGCCCTTTTCTCTCTTTTTTCTTTTGAATTCTGGCCATATATTCTATAATCACCCCTCTCATATACTCCTTCCCCGCCTCCCAGAAAACAGCCCTAGATGTATCCTGTCCAGCGTTAGTCTCAGCATAATACTTTCACTGTTCCTTGAGGTGCTCCCTAAAAGCTTGATTTTTAACCATGTACATTGGGAATTTCCACTGAGGGGGTCCTTCCCACTTTTCACCACAGTATAGCTTCAGAATAACCATTGCATGGTCAGAGACATGAATAGAGAAATGAGATATGTCTTGGATTTGTCCATACCAACTCCTAGGCACATATATATATATATATATATATATATATATATATGTGTGTGTGTGTGTGTGTATATATATATATATATATATATATATATATATACACATATATAGTCAATTTGAGACCATGTTTTATGTGGACTACAATAAAATGTATATTTCCTGGGCCCCGGGTTAGCAGAGTGCCATCCGTTGACCATATCTAGATCTGCCATACCCATTTGCCATTGCCGTATAGCCTCTGACATCTGCCCCTTACCCTCAGAATGATCCATGCAGGGGTACATTGTCCAGTTAAAATCCCCCCCCAATGATCAATTCAGGAAATTGTTCCTTGGTCAGCAAATCTAGCAAGGACGCATAAAACTGTGGGTCATATACGGCAGGGGCATAAATGCCCCCATATGTAATCTTTTCCCCATTTAATTCCTCAGAAATAAACACATATCTGCCTTCTCCCTGTTCTTTGTAATTTCAAAGGGGAGGGTCTTATGCAAAAGTATAGCCACCCCTCTTTTACGGGACAAGAAAGATGCGGCATAGCACCACCCCACCCAATTTCTGACCAATTTATTATGCTCCGCATCCGTCAAATACATTTCTTGGATTAGTGCCACTTGGGCCCCCACCCTGTTTAGAGCTGTTAACAATGACATCCTCTTAACTGGATTCACTATCCCTTTCACATTCCACGATACAACATTTACATTCTGCTTATTAGCCATGATCAAAGATGGCCTCATTTTTGTTCCCCCCACCAAAATAATAAGTATGTAGTTGCCCCCATATGTGGCACTGGGATCCATCATCACATACAGCCATTAACATATCATCCTGCTTAACGTTTGTTACACATAAAACAGCGATTGCACCCACACACACATAAACAGTAAAATCTAGAACAACAACAGTAACTGTCCTCAATTCTGTTCCTTCAACCCTCCAACCCCCCAACCTTCCTTTCTTCCATGCCCCTCCCTATGGTTCTGTTTCACATTTTGCATAGTACATGGAACCATCCCAGATGCCTCCCTGCTCACCTACTAACCTCGTTATGAGTCTGAATTGGTAGCATACTATCCCATTTGTCCCCCAATCCATCCAATATCCACCTCTGTTCCCCAATCTTCTCTCTCTCTCTCTCTCTCTCTCTCTCTCTCTCTATTTCCCATTTACCATATGTACTCTTACACCTACTTCTTCCATTTTCTGCTATATGAACAGTACCTCCCTATGCAGCTCCCACCCTCTGCTCCTCCCCCTCCACCCTCCGCTAGCCTCAACACTAACTGCCACACAAGCATGAGTGTCAAAAGATCCCCATTTCTGACATGTTCGTCCCACTGCCCCCAACAGCTGATTTAGCTGCTGATATACCTTTTCTATAAACCTCGTGGTGTATAGTCTCCAAACTGTTCCTCAACCCCAGTTTGACCTGTATAAAAGTCAGACCCCCCAAGGCATTATACACTAAACAGTCCCTCAATAGTTATAAAAAACTAACAACCAAGAAACCCAGGTAAACAGCAACCCCCCACACACACACACACATGTGCAGACTATCCAATCAGGAGCTGGAAGGTTCCCCTCCCCCCCACAGTCACACTCAGGCACTGCGTGACAGCTGTTGCACAAGGGATACCAGGCTGCGCCTGCAAACCCACACTCAACCCCCCGTCCTGCAAGCCAGCATGTAGTCTGCGACACATATCATGGCTCATCCTCTGCACACTGTAACCATCGAGGAGGGGGACATGTATCCACAGGCACCACAAGGAGAAAGAGAAAAATTGTCCCTCCAGGGCGGGAGAACCTGCATGTCCGCTCCCCTTCTCCCTCCAAGCTCTTCTTACCCTCTGTAAGTTCCGACTTGTTTTCAAGGGTTCCCCCCATAAAGTCCTGGAGAAGCACACGGGTCTAGATATGAAATTGGCCCCAACAGTCCTTCCCTTCCCTTCCCGGTTGGAGTGATACCATTCCTCTTCTCTGGCCGCCAAAATCATAGGGGTTTCCTGACTCTTCTTATTGTCCACACTGCTGAGGTCGGCAGCATGCCGAACATCCTAAAAAAGCAATAGAGAAACATGAAAGCCTAACTGGCCTCCGAACAACAATCAGGGAATGTTCCGTTCAGTCTGGCTCCAATCAGCCCATTTTGTGCTGTAGGGTTTTAACATATTGTTCTGCCTTGGCCACTTCCCAGAATGAAAACGTTGGCCCTTCATACCGAATCTTCAGGGTGGCAGGGTAAGTCAGGAAATTCTCCAGCTTCATACTCCTTACCTGAGCCATCGCTGCATTAAATCTTTTCCTCTGTTGAAGCAGCTGAGTTGAGTAATCTTGCGAGAGAAACAAACGGTTGCCTTCATAGCTCAGGGTGCCCTTTTCCCTGTATGCCCTCAAGATCTCTTCACGGTCTTGAAAGCTGTGAAACCTCTTAATAATCTGTCGTGGAGGTTGATTCGGGAGCAGCCAAGGTGTCACTGCACGGTGGGCCCTCTCCAGCATTATCCACCCATTTTTAGGTTGGAGGCCCAATAGCTCCAGGAGAACTTTAGCACAAAAGTCCAAGGCCCCAGCACCTTCTCTGCCCCCTGAAAGCCCTCTTAGGCACAAATTAAGGTGCCAAAGATAATTTTCCTGGTAATCGAATGCCTCTTTGAAATCTTCCAACTCTTTCTGCAGTGCACGGACCTGCCCTGGTACTGATGCCAATTCATCCTCCAGGCGGGAGATTCTGTCTTCTTCCTCCCCAAGACTGTTAGCCTGTTGGGTGTGCTGTTCTAGGATTTTTTGTAGCTTGGAGTCCAGCTTGCCCTCCAATTTTATTAGTCATGGCTCCAGCGCTGCAATCACCTATCCAGTAACTTCCTGGCCAAGTGCAGTCACTTCTGTGGCCGACAGTGAGACTAGGCCTGCGTTTTCTCCTGCCGCCACCTCTGGCTTCTTACTGCTTTTATTCACCAGTCTCTGACTTTCAGCTGGACTGGGGGTCAGATACTCATCCATACTGCCTTCTGACTCTTTGACCCACAAAAAGAACTGCAATTTCAAGGTATTAAGACGTTTTATTTAGTTTATTTTCAGCTGTTGTAGCAGAGCAGTGTAATGGCGCATCTGTCCGGTTAGCTGCTCATTAGTGCCCCCCAGGAGCGCTTCTTTTAATAAAACTTGGGCCAAGTTTTCATCAGTATTCTCTGTTACTTTTGAACACCCATTGCTTCGCATCACTTGTGAGAAAAACAGCTAAGGATACAAAACCCCTACATTTAAGCACACCCAAGGAAGAGCAAATGGATGTTCCCAAAAGTCTTCCTTGGGTGTGCTTAAATGCCCACTACCAGGCAGGCATTCTGCGCCTTTACAGGTGTAAAAGTGCTTGCATGTGAGTGCCCTGTTAGCCTCCGTGCCTGTCCCTTTGAGAGACATTATTTTTGTAATGTATAATTAATCTGGATAAGGGCCGAGTGTTTCCAGGCTTGAGTCCAACCCGAGCTGCAGTAACAAAAAATTACTCACCTTAGTAATGTTGTTTCTTTTAATGGAGTCTTGCTGTATTCTGACTATTGCAGTGATATCCAACCTTTGAACTGCCCCGGAGAGGAAAGAGTTAACTTTCCATGCAAGGCATGGAATGCTGAGCTTGAGCTCAGTTGAGACTCTGTCCGTTGTTGTTTGAACCCAAACCGCCAGATCTTTACGAGCTACACTCACTGGGCGTCCTGTGTGGAAACTGTAAACTCACACTAGCCAACTGGCAACTAAATTTAATAAAAGGTTTTTTGGTTCCAAGGCAAAGACTCAAGTCAGGAAACCCAAAAAACAACACACACCCAAAAATAAGAGGGTGAGAAAAAGGGGGCACCTCTAGGGTGCCAACACTGTTCATGCCCACCCACATCCCAAAACCCAGGTTCTGAGAGGGAGGGGAGGTCAGAATACAGCAAGACTCCATTAAAAGAAACAACATTACTAAGGTGAGTAATTTTTTCTTCAAACAACATGAAGTCTTGCTGTATTCTGACTATTGCAGACTACCAAGCAGTACCTCCATGGAGGAGGGACAGAACCTACTTTGGGAACAAGCTCTGAAGCACTGCTGTGCCAAACCGAGCATCACTCCTAGCCTAGACATCCAGAGAGTAATGCTTGGTGAAAGTATGTATTGTTTTCCAGGTGGCTGCTTGACAAATCTCTAAGATAGGAATATCCCTGGCAGCAGCCAGGGAAGCAGCTGTACCTCTAGTAGAGTGAGCCCTCAGGCCTGAGGGTGGGATTCTGCCTAATTTTTCATAGTAGAATTGTATACAAGAGACAATCCACCTGGCAATAGATCTCTTAGTGGCAGGTTTTCCCTTACCAACCTCACCATAAGTAAGGAACAATTGAAGGGAGTCAAACCTGTGACCCTTGGTGCGCTCTAAGTAGTAGCTAAGGACCCTTTTCACATCCAGGCTATGAAGCCTCCTCTCCCCAGAGGAGGAATGGTCAGTGAAGAAAACAAGAAGAGACACAGACTGATTAAGGTGGAAATCTGAAACCACCTTAGGCAATAACTTCCTATTAGTCCTGAGGACCACCTTATCTCTGTAGAAGGAGATAAAATCAGGCTCCACTGACAGGGCCTTTAACTCACTTATGCATCTGGCAGAAGTAATGGCTATCAAGAACACAGTTTTCCAAGTCAAGTACTTAAGCTCTGCTGAAGACAAAGGCTCAAAAGGGGGTTGCATAAGCTGAGCAATGCAAACATTAAGGTCCCAAGCAGGGCCAGGGTCCCTGAAGGGAGGATTGGTATGCAGCAATCCCTTGAAAAATTTACAGAATACAGGATGAGCTGAAAGGGAAGAGGGCTTGCCTGCTGACAAGAAGGCAGACACAGCTGCGAGATGCACTCTAAGTGTAGCTGGTCTGAGTCCCAAGCTACTGAGATGAACCATATAGTCCAGGACTATAGGCAACCCAGCAGACTCTGGAGAAATATGCTTCCCAGAGCACCAAATAGTAAACCTTTTCCATTTGGAGTTGTAAGTCTTTCTGGTGGAAGGCTTTCGAGAAGCCTTTAGGATATCCAGAACACCTTGAGAGAGATGCAAATCAGCAAACTCTAACTCTTCAAGAGCCAAGCCTTGAGATTGAGAGATTTGAGATTCGGATACCAAACCCTCCCTGAGAACATGTTAACAGGTTGTAATTCCTGGGAAGAGACAGGGAAGGTAGACTGCTAAGGACAGCAAGAGAGGTACCAGGGCTGTCTGGCCCAGTCTGGAGCAATCAGAATCACTTTGCGTGTGAGACCCGATTCTGACTAGTACCTTGAACAGGAGAGGAAGGGAGAAGCATACAGGAATTTCCTTCCAGTCGAGAACTAGAGCATCCAGGGGACTGAGCCCAACACTGGGGTCTGCAGCAAAAAGAGGAAGTTGGTGATTGTCTGGGGCTGCAAAAGATCTATCTGGGAGTACCCCATCTGGAAGATCACCTTCAAAATTAGGGGATCTAGGGACCATTCGTGATGGCCTGAGATATCCTGCTGAGAGCATCTGCAGGACATTGTCCTTCCTGGGAGGTGCACTGCTATCAGAGAGGTATTCAGGGAATAGACCAGAGACCACAACCTCATTGCTTCTGTGCACAAGGCCGTAGACCGAGTGCCCCCTTGCTTGTTGATGTACCACATTGTGGTGGTATTGTCTGTCCTGATCTGAACTACTTTGTTCTGAACAGACTTGGAAAAAGCTTGAAGTGCTAGAAACACTGCTCTGAGTTCTAAGAGACTGATGTGAAGCAGAGATTCTTTAGGTGACCATAACCCCTTGGGTGGTCAGATCCCCCAAGTGGGCTCCCCAGCCCAAGAGGGAGGCATCTGTGGTAAGGATTAGAGAATGAGATGGAGTGACAAAGGGAACTCCTTGCCTTAGGTTGTCCTGATCCTGCCACCATTGCAAAGCCTGGATCAGGGTTCGAGTCACTGGTATTAGCTTGATCAGAGAATCCTTTCTCTGGGACCAGAAGGCTCTTAAATGGAACTGAATGTCCCTCATCTGAAATCTTGCTCCTTGGGACCACTGCCATAGAGGCAGCCATGTGGCCCAGGAGCTGCAGAAAATGCCTTGCTGGTCGAGACACCTGAAGGGTGAATGAAGAGGCCAGTGTCACAAGGGTCCTTGCCCTGTCCAGGAGAAGGAAGGCTCTTGCCCTTATTGTATCCAGCTCCACCCCTATGAAGGTGAGGAGCTGCACTGGCTCTAAAACTGACTTTGAAAGATTCAGGAGGAATCCTAGAGAAGTGAGCAGTTGCTGAGTTACCTGTAGGTGTGACTTGACTTGGTCTGGGAGACTGACCCACTATGAGCCAGTCGTCCAGGTATGGAAAGGTGGAGATCTTTTTTTCTCCTTAGGAAAGCAACCACTACTGCCAGGCATTTTGTGAACACCCTTGGAGCTGATGTTAGGCCAAAGGGAATTGCTCTGAATTGATAGTGGCTTGAGGGCAACTCGAACCTGAGGTACTTTCTGTGAGAGCATCTGATGAGAATGTGGAAATAGGCATCCTTGAGGTCCAGGGAGACTAGCCAGTCCACTGGCCTAGAGAGGGTAGAATTATTCCCATAGTCACCATTTTGAACTTTGGCTTTAAAAGGTGCTTGTTTAAATATCTGAGATCCAGGATGGGCCGCCATTCTCCTGTCTTTTTGGGGGTTACGAAGTACCTGGAGTACAATCCTTTTCCCTTGTGTAGGGGTGGAACCCTTTCTATGGTTCTGAGAGCCAAGAGGGAAGAGACCTCTGCCTCTAGGGCAAGGGCCTCTGAAGGATTTGCAGTGGAAAGGATCTGGTTCTCATCTTGGGAAATTGTTTGAAGCTGAGAACAGTCCCTGGCTTACTACTTCCAGGACCCATTTGTCTGATGTTAAAGACATCCAGTCCTGGACAAAGTAAGCCAGCCTGCCCCCTACGGATAGTGGAGAATCGGCCTGGGCAAACCCATCAGGGTGCCTGTTTGGCAGGGGCGTTAGGCTGAGGGGTGGTAGCAGGCCTGCTTATACCCCGTCTGCCTCTCCCTCTGAAGAACCCCCTCTGGGCAAAGGCGGAAGAGGAGGCCTGGGCTTGGTAGAAAGGCCTATGAAAAGGCCTGCCCCTGCCCCTGGAATGCTGCCTCTGGGGACTGGCTTACCTTTCCTTGGCCTGAGCACTCCTATAGGTGGTCCTGTACTCATCCATTTTCTTCATGTAGTTCTCTGTCTGCTCCCCAAACAGAGAATTACCAATAACAGGAAAATCCATGGCCTTAGTCTGCGTATCCTGTGACAGGCTAGTACATCTGAGCCAAGCCATCCTACGAAGGGCCACAGATGTAGCCATGACTCTAGATGAAACATCATTGGAGTCCACTGCAGCATGAAATTGCTCATTGGATGCCTCAATACCATCTGCAGCCACCTGCTCCAGCTCCTTGGCAAGCTGGCCAGGGACCTGTTCAACTAGAGCCATCACAGTGTCCCATCTATACTTCTGGTATCTAGCTGTGTAGGCCATATAATTAGCCTGCCTGAGTCCCAAAGATGCTGCCATGTACTGTTTCTTTGCCATGGCATCAATCCTCCTGGAGTCCTTATGTGGGGGGGGGGTGTGAAGCCAAGGGTATATTTGCCTTATCACAGGCAGCAGCCTGCACTACCCCAACATGGCTGCATTGCTGGGAAAGGAACTCCATATCTGAGCCTGAAAGAGTATACCTCTTGTCCATTCTTCTGTCCACAGGAGGTATAGAATTAGGAGTCTTTAAAATTTTAAATGTCTGTTTCCCAAAAGACTTATGGAGGGGAATAGACAGTCTTCTGGACTCTGGGATGTCCATCATCTCAACATAATCAGGCTCCTCCTGATCCTCTACTGCTTCCTCCATAGGAAGCTGAAGAGTTTCAGCCACTTTTTTGTAAAACATAAAGTGAGAAGGGGACTCAGAAAGCCTAGGAGGAAAAACACCTGAAGATCTGTCTAGGGAGATGTCCGGGTCAATGGGCACATCCAGACTTTCATAATCACCATCACTATCCTCATACTCTCCCTCCTCTTCCCCCGGTTCATAAAAATTCTCTAAATTATAATCCGGAACCGGGAGAACCGACTGAACCGAGCCCCTAACCGATGGTGCCGGTTCGGTCGGAACCGGAGTTAGCGATTGAACAATCCTTAACGCTTTGGCTATTTCATCAGCGGTCGGAGAAAGAACGTGTGGATCTGAACCGGCTGACTTATCCCTTCTTTTTCTTTTAACCGGAGTCGGTTCTCCTTTTGCCCGAAGAAGTTTCGCCCTGGTCAAAGGGCACTCTTTCTGGTTCGGTTGGAACTGAACGGGCTGGCCCCATCCGGTCAGCGGATTCTTTGGCCTTCTCTTTCCCTCAGTCTACCTACTCTCTTTTCCAGGGTAGCTGTGGGAAAACTTTTGCAAATCTGGCAGTCTGAATCGAGGTGGTCAAACCCCAGACAATAAACACAGGTGATGTGGGGGTCAGCCTTAGCAAAGGCTTCCCCACACACACTACAGTGTTGAAACCCAGTGGGCCCAGTTTTTCTCTTGGGTTTCTCAGACATGGCCAGTCCTAACCAAACTTACCCTTTTTTCGCAATCCACCAGTCAAGACACCCTTATCAGTTCCTGACCGTGTTACGGGTCATGGAAAAAACCGTAATGAAATCCATTTTTTTTTAGAACCGATAAGGACCGGTTACCACACTCTAAAAGGCAGAACAAACTTTTTTACAGACCTGATCGGTTCAAACCGAACCGATCCGATGTTTACAAGTTCCACACAGAAGCTAATAATAATAAACCTATCTAGTACTCACGGTACCACAGACAGAGACTGAACCAACAGGTTAGATAGAAGAAATTCGGTTGAAACCGAGGGAAAAAACTACACTTTAACTGGCTAAATTGAACCGAGTGAAGGAGAAATCTCCGGAGCGACTGTTCAGTGAGGCGGAGTAAAGAATCTGATGGTTTGGGTTCAAACAACAACAGACAGAGTCTCAACCGAGCTCAAGCTCAGCGTTCCATGCCTTGCATGGAACGTTAACTCTTTCCTCTCCGGGGCAGTTCAAAGGTTGGATATCACTGTAATAGTCAGAATACAGCAAGACTTCAGGTTGTTTGACTATTGCTCTGTTCTGCCATTGCTAATGGTGAAGAGGGAGCTCTGTTAGAACTGGTAATTGTTTGCTGATTAGCTGCTCTAATAATAATGGTATTACAGTTTGTCTAACCTGCCTTTCTTTGCAGCATGGACATTTTTGTATTGCACCAATCAGTACCTTTTGGGGACCTTAAAATGGAGTCTGTCCCCAGCAATCTTGTGAGAGTGAATTTCTGTAGGAATTGTAGTTTTTGAGTTCATCGTGGCATGCAGGTCCAGATGAACACATTGCTATAAGGTGCTTTACAGGGGTGTGCCCAATGGGCAGCTCCATTTGTAGGGGCAGGTCAATGGCAGGCGAATCAGCAGGCTGGCGATGACTCGCATCCAGCTGTTCAGGCTGATCAGGACAACTTTTCAAAGGACAGAGCCATACCAATAGTGGTGTGGCTCGATTCTTTGAAGTTGCATTCCTGCATTGCATTCCTGGATGCACGTTCACACAGCTGTAGCTTACAGCAGTGTGAACGCGCTGAGCCCAGAACTTCCCCTTCACAATTAAAAATGACGGGCACTTCAATCACCCTGTCGGCATGCCCTCCCAGTTTGTTTGCCGATGGGGAGCCCACTACCGTCGGCATAATGTCCCCCAATTTCTTGTGTGGCTGTGCACAAACCGAGGGGGTGCCCAATCCCTGTCGGCATGCCCCTCCAGTTAATTTGCCGATGGGGGGCCACTTCCCGTCGGCATAACACCCCCAATCAGTTGTGTGCTGAGGGGTGCCCAATCCTCACGGCTCTTAATCCCCCACTTCTGTTGTGCGGGGGGGTGCCCAATCCTCGCCGCTACAGACCCTCCCCACAAACACTCAGGTGGCACGCTGAGAGCCCACTCCAGCATGCCAAATGTCCCTGTAAAAAAAGAAAACCTTTCCACAATGTTAAGTTTTTTTTTTTTTTAAACCTGTAAAATAGAAAACGGTCCCTCGTTGAGTCCGGTGGTCTCTCCAACCCGCGCCCACCCTCTGCGCACCCACCTCCCCACACACCCTCAACCCATACTTACCTCCAGAGCCCAGGGTGGTGATCTTCGGTGTACTGGGAACACGTCTGCACTCTTCAAAGCCGACTGCAAATTGAAGAAATGCCGGTAAGCTGTATAATGGCATAAATACATTTTTTTTTTCAACTTTGGTGCATATTTCTGGCAATTTTTTGATTTTTTTCACCAAATTTGCAACATAGGCTTTTTGAGAGCCCACCTCATGAACAGTGGCACTGTTATTTAGTTACTCAGTCCCGAACGTTGACTTTGCGGTCACTGCGTGGAATCACCTTTTAGGACCAATTAACAATACAACAGTGCCACTGTTCATGAGATGGGTTCTCAAAAAGTCTATGTTGCAAATTTGGTGAAAAAAAATCTAAAAAATGACTGCTTTAGGAGCGTGCATTGCGCAGTTTCCACGCACGCTCGTAAGTTTGCGAAATTGTAATATTTTCACTCCAGATTTTCAACACTGGTATTTTTTTTACACCTCCTCATGAACAGTATACAGCTGTCATTTTCAACAACCTGGCTGAAATGCATTTTTGCACTTCCGGCACAGAATAGCACAGTCGCTGTGGGAAATCAGTGTTCGGGACAGATTATGAAAATCACAGTGACACTGTTCACGAGTGCAGGTCTCAAAGTACTTTTGTTGAAAATTTGGTGACAAAAGTCCATATAATGACTGTGTTACGAGCGTGCATTGCTCAGTTTCCACATAGACACGTAACTTCGTGAATTTATAATGTTTTCACTTCAGATTTTCAACACTTGCATTTTTTTACACCTCCTTATGAAAAGTACAGCTGACATTTTTCACATCCTGGCTGAAATGTGTTTTTGCACTTTTGGCACAGAATTACGCGGTCGCTGTGGGAAATCAGTGTTCGGAACAGATTACGAAAATCACAGTGACACTGTTCATGAGTGGAGGTCTCAAAATACCTATATTAAGAATGTGGTGACAAAAGTCCATATAATGACTGTGTTACGAAGCGTGCATTGTGCAGTTTCCACGCACACATATAACTTCATGAATCTGTAATATTTTCACTTCAGATTTTCAACATTGGCATTTTTTTACACCTCCTTATGAACAGTGCAGCTAGCATGTTTCACATCCTGGCCGAAATGTGTGTTTGCACTTCCGGCGTAGAATAGCGCAGTCGCTGTGGGAAATCAGTGTTTGGGACAGATTAAGAAAATCACAGTGACACTGTTTATGAGCAGAGGTCCCATAATGCCTATGTTGAAAATTTGGTGACAAAAGTCCATAAAATGACTATTTTATGAGTGTGCATTGCGCAGTTTCCACGCATACTCGTAACGTCAAGGATTTGTAATATTTTCACTCAAGAGTTTAGCATTGTCAGTTTTGCACACCTCCTCATGCACAGTACAGCTTTCATTGTTCTCATCCTGCCCAAAATGTGTTTTCGTACATCTGGCGCACAATGGCGCGGTTGCTGTGGGAAATCAACGTTCAGGACAGAGTAAGAAAATCATAGTGACAGTGCTCATGGGTAGAGGTCACAAAATGTCTATGTTGAAATTCTGGTGAAATTATTCCACTAAATGACTGTTACGAGTGTGCGCTGTGCAGTTTCCACGTATGCTCGTATGTTCAAGCATTTTTAATATTTTCACTCCAGATGTGCAACACTGCCTTCTCTTCACACCTCCCTATAAATGGTACAGCTGCAATTTTTCACATCCTGCCCAAACTGTGTTTTTGCACATCTGATGCAGAATAACGCGGTTGCTGTGGGAAATCAGTGTTCGGGACAGATTAACAAAATCACAGTGCCACTATTCATGAGCAGAGGTCCCAAATGCTTTCATGAGGTGGGGGTCACAAAAGGCCATGTTAAAAATTTGAAGTGCAAATACCAACAAATGCCTGGGGCATTAGGGTTTCTAACTCTAACGTCCCCCCCCCAACCCATGGTGGGGCTCCAGAGCCCTTATTTTCTCTGAACTGCAGACACGTCGTCACTCTTCAAAGCCAGATCATGAATTGAGGAAACAGGTATGCACTGCACTGTATTTCAACAGGAATGGGAACTTGGTGCCATAACTTGTTCTTTCTGCTAGGAACTGTAGTCCTGCCAATCGGTACATACCAACATCAATTCCAAATGACTAACTTTGGCATTGACAAATGCTTCTTTCATTTTGGCACCTAACTGGACCTGGAGGGGGAGCCCTTGCTCTGACAGACAGATGTGTAACCCCCAGGTGCTATCCCAAGGGCTACTACCCCTGCCTGCTTGACTACTGACAGGTTGAGGGGCCTAGGTTCTATGGCGGGTGCCTCCACCCAGAGGTCAGGGTTTGTAATGGTTGGTCTAGTTTGGTCACAGCCCTCTGGGACACTGAGACCCCCTTCTAATCCCTCTAATGGCCCACACAAAGCACAGGAGTTACAGTGCCAATACCCCACACATACACACTGTTCAATCATAAGGTACCACTTACCCTCGAGACTGATTCGCGGGTTTGTCTCTGAGGACCCCCTGAAAAATAAGGTTAAACAGCATACACAAACCAATACAGTGCTTGGCATGAAGGTACTGACACTTCAGACAGTTTAAAGTTTAACAACATCAAATCTGATTTATTTAGGGACAGTAACATGGAGGGGAAATCAGGTTAATTGGTGGCATTAAATCACAGTACTGTGCACACATACAGGGTTTGAAAAGTCACACTCTGGGTACCCAGGTTGGGGGGGGGGGGCTAGCCAGGTCCATTGCCCAGGGTTGGCCGGCAGGTGCAGATGGATAGGGCCCTGTAGGAAGTCTGAAACTACCACAGAGCGTTTGGTTTGCGCAGAGACACTGTGATTGTGACCGGACTGTCATCCAAACTGTGGTACTGCTTTTTATTTACTATAAGTGTGCTGAATGTTCTCAGTGGGTCGCGATTTGGTTCCCCACTTTCCAGTTGTGTCACGCTTGCTGGAAGCTGAATCCAGCGCTACCGGACTACCATCCGAGTTGTTCTCCTGGCCTGGGCTCTGCCACCTTGGCCCAGCCAGCTATTCACACTGCAGAGAAGACTATCGACGAGAGACCTGCCTGGGGATCGGCCCCATGCTCAGCGTCACGAACAGGAACGACACCACGGTGAATCGTGTGGGCCCTGCTTCTCCTGGCAAACCAGCAAGTCATTCTGCAGTCTCCATTTTGTCCATCCTACGTTCTGTACGGGGTAGCATGAGTAAACACCAGGGTAGCTCCCTGCACCATCAGCTAAAACAAAGTGTGTCATCTGATTTGATTTTTTTGTCTGATTATCGCAAGCTGAGCCATCTGGCTCCAGATTACAAATTGTGGGTTACTGTGCATGACTCTTTCTTCCCATCATTAGGACCCCAACATGCTGCAACGCCGGCCTACCCCAGGCAACGCTTCAGGCTAGCCTGCATCAACAACTGGGTACCCAGAGAGTGTGTGTGACTGTGCTATGGGATTCTAAAGTGCATGCCTTGTAGCCTGATTGAATCAGTTGCTAGACCAAGCAACCTGATTATTCCCTTCCCTTGTCCAATCCCCCTGAATAAATCAGATCTGACTCTTTTTGCACTTAAACTGTTTGTAGTGCATCTCTGTACTTATAGCACTGTATTGTTGTTGCTGGCTGTGTCTAATCTTATTTTACAGGGGGTCTCCAGGGTCAGACAGGTGGAACCAGCCCTGGTGGTAAGTGCAATCAGAGTGGGGATATATCTGTGGTTTGGGGGCTATTGTACCTGTGTATTCTGTTCTTTGTTTAGGCCAATAAAGGGGAAAGAGGAGGGTCACAGTGTCCTGGAGGGCTGTACCCAGGTCAGCTATGCTACCACTAACCCTGTCCGCTGGGTGGAGGCACCCGTTTTCAGTACCCAGGCCCCTTAACCTGCAATTAGTCACGCAGGCAGGGGTAGTAGCCCTTGGGATAGTGCCATCCAGGGGTTACAACATGTTACAATAAGCTGGTACAAAACAGTTACAATTTTGGTTCAGAGTACAGTGAGAATAAAAACAGCACTCCCTTATAGGAGGCAGTGGATATGCACAGTTGAGCAGAGTAATAAGACATATAAGGCTTGAGTAAATAAGTGAAGGTACAAAAATACCTAGACATGAGAGAGGCTGAGGAGAGGGAGAGGAGGAGGAGGAGGACGAGAAAAAGGAGGAGGGTCAAAGGAAGCAGAAGCAAGTAGCAGAGGAGGAAAGAGAGGTGCGCAAAGCATGTTGGAACAGGGGGAGAGAGGAGCACGAGAGTATGGAGGGGGGTAGAGAGTTCCAATCAGACACTGCTGCATAAGAGAAGGACCTGCAAGCAACAGTAAGCCGTAGATTAGGCCTAGAGAGAAGGGGGTGGGACGCTGACCTGAGTGCACGTGGTGCTTGCTTTATTTGGATAATGCCTTTGAGACAAGGGGGAGTGAACTTGCGTACCATCTTGTGCATAAGACTAAGGGTAGAATATCTCAATTTGGAGACTTAGGGCAACCAATCCAGGGATGAGAGGACATCACAGTGGTGCTGACGAGTATTAACTCCTAGGGTGAATCTTCCCATCCTATGGTAAGCAAGAGTAAGGAGAGAGAAATTAGATGCATTGGTAGAAAGCAACAGGGGAGCCCAGAAGAATGGCCAAATGTCAGCATTTCAAAAGTGAACTGGCTAACTACTGAAGTGATAGTCAGAAATTCTGGGAAAACGTTAAGACCCTAATGGCAAACCAAATAAATCTCCCCCACTGTGCTTAATGTTGATGGTGCCCCAATACAAAACCCCAGTATCATAGCCAACACATTCAATAAGGCCTTCACCGACCTCAGCAATGTGCTGCCGTGTGACTTCTGCAATCCCACTAGCACCAATAACTCAAGAAGGGTCATTCCCCCCTTGACAAGCCCCCCCCCCACCTCAAAACTGCCACACTAGCTGAGGCCCAAAAATACCTCTTCCAAGTTCTCGGTAAGGCGAGAGCAAGTAGTAACTTGCGTGACCTTAAACTTGTCGCACTCACCTTAGACGTGTTACTCCCACCTCTAACGAGCATCCTAAACTTATCACTTATATATGGTAAATTCCCTCAACTATGGAAGGCTGCCATGGTAATGCCAGTATTCAAAAGTGGAGACAGAACTAGCCACACTAATTATAGACCTATCTCAATCCTCCCACCGCTGTCCAAAGCATTAGAACGCATCGTGTATGACCAAGTTATCAAGTACCTTGACAAATACCAGCTGCAATGCCCTGAACAACATGGGTTTAGAAAGCAGCACAGTACCACTACCGCCCTAGTTGAATTTACAGGATACATACACGATGCATTAGATCTGGGGCTCTTCTTGGGGGCAACCTACACTGTCCTCACCAAGGACTTCGACACAGTTAACCATGATCTACTATTAACCCAACTTTTGCACATTGGCCTATCCACTGAGTCAGTAACTTGGTTTAAGAGCTACCTCTCACAGAGAGTTCAAAGAGTGAAAATCATAGACGTTTTCTCAGAGAGCCACAGTGTAGTAACTTGGGTCCCCCAAACCTCCATCCTGGGTCCTCTGCTCTTCAGTCTGTTTCTGAATCAACTACCACTTTCAGTTAATGACAAAATCTTACTGTATGCAGATGATGCAGTACTATACTCAAGCCACATCGATCCAGTAGCATTAGAAAATTGAATACAATCTAATTTCTCCGCAGTTGAAGTGTGGTTTCTAAAATCAAACTTGTTGCTTAACTATAAAAAAAAAAAAAAAACATGCTTTTTGCCTTCTCTCACAGCAGAAATAGGACCCATCACCTGAATGTAATAAACTGCAATAATGAACCACTTGAAAGGGTACAAACCTTCAAGTACCTAGGGGTTACCCTAGACTGTTCTCTCACTTTTGCCCAGCATATCGATCTCATTGCCAAAGCAGCTACTGCCAAACTAGGAGTTCTCCACAGGAACAAACAGTACCTCACCAATGAAGCGCTAAATCTAGTGGTGACTAGTTCAGTTCTGTCTGTAATAGACTACGGACTGGTGGTGTATGGTGCCTCAACTGACTCAGCCCTCAAGCATATAAAAATGACACTCAATAAGGCATGCAGACTTGTTTTGGGAGCTCATCGCCTCTCCCACATCTGTCAGCTTTATGCACAATCCGGTTGGCTAAAGCTAGATAGCAGGATACAGTACCAGGTTTGCCTACTGGCCATGAAATCCACAATGGGCTTAACACCCCCAGGTGTTCAGAAACTACTCAGCAAGTCTAACAATGGTAGGAGTACTAGAGGTATTAACAGCCGATTGTTCTTCAAGCCCCTTCAAACGGACCTCCAAAGGCCAGCGATCCTACAAATATCGGGCACCCTATTGGTTAAATACACTGACCAACAAAACCCTGACTGCAACCAAACTAGGTCTATTCAAAACCAAGCTTTGTGCCCTGCTTACATCAACCATTGACTGTGGCTATTGTGCATTATATATAATTCCTCAACCAGTATTTGTAGTACTGTTTGATGTATTACAAAACTACCAGTAATCTGTGACCAATGAACATAACATATGCCCCCCAATATTTCTCTTTCCGAAACCCACTGCCCACGTTTTCCCCGACAACCCCCCTAGGTTTTCTACTCCTCCCTTCCTCCCCCTTGATGGTCCTCCTCTCCCCATGGTTCCCTCCCCCTCAATTCCGCCTAGCCAGATACCATGCAGTGAAGGTTCACCCCCTCTGTGAATCCACCCATACCCCCTCTCCTCAGCCCATGTTTTTCTCTGTTGTTCACTCCCATCGCCCTCTGATCGCACCCCTCACCTCCTGTTCTTCCCTTCCTAGGTCCTGTCCTTCTCAACAGGCACTGGTTACAGGCCACCATCCAATAAAAATAAAACTGCTCTCATCCCCACCTGCAGCACTGACGACAAGAACTGTCTCAACATGTTCGCATTTTTTACTCCTCTAGTCTGTAACTAGCTAAAGCTCTTATGTTGTATCATCTGATTGCCTCCTTATACATTATTACTGCTAATATGTATTCTTTTTTGTCTCTATATCTCTGCAATTCACTGTACTGATGGGGAACCTTTGTAAATGAGCTCTTAGCTCAAAGGTAAATGTAATCCGATTGTTTTTAATAAATAAATACAAGTCAGGAGATAAGGGCCAATCTAAAATGGAATAAAAATGTATAGGTCAAAATGTGTACCGCATTCATGCACTGCTACTTTAAATGACTAAATGAGGAAGTGTGAAGGTGAAAGAGATGTGTCATTGTTTGTTTGTTTTTGTCTCCGAGTGACTTCCATTTGAGTTTTAAAGAATAACAGTACCACTGTTCTGCTGCAGGTATTATTTATGCTTACCGGATAAAGACGAAACACATATGGCAAGAAGTCCAGAGACCTGGGAACAGAAAAACACAAACATCTTAGAACAGCTTGTTTGGTGGCACTGTACACTAAGATATTTCAGTAACTCATAAAGTTTCACTGATTTATGTTCTAATCCAGCTACACTTCCAGAATGGTACCCAAAATAACTGGCTTGAAGCACATTAATGTAGTAAATAACCCATTTCAGTGTGATTGCAGGATCTTTTCCCCAGACAGTAAAAAAAAAAAAAATAGATCAAATGGTTTCATTTTTCATCCCCCAAGGAGAGGTAATTTTTGTTTTTCTAGGAAATGGTCCCACTAGAAATCTTGGAAACTGTATTGCTTTCTCTGGAGTCCAAAGGTAATTTTCTAAAGCAACGACTGTATGTGCATTAGGGGTTGGGGAGCTTATCTGCTTCAGTCGATATAAATGACAGAAAGTGCTATGGTAGAAGCCTGTCACCCTGGTAATATTAGAGGACTTTGAGAGTCCACTACCAGAAACTGTAACTACAGCAAAACAGGTGGATGTCATGCAAAGCTCCCCCCAATAGAGTTCTTAATAGGAAACCATTATCAATATTCATACCATTTGATACTTTCTTGTTTCTTCACTTTAATTGCACACACTCTTCAAATGTTTAGGGGCTTGGTTTCTGTTATTTCATCAAGCTTTTTGACCCCCAAGCCATCACCTGCTCCCTTTTAATTCATTCTGCCAGCTATCTCCCGGTCCCATTGGCTGCTTCCCCAGCCGTCATAGCTAGTGGGAATCAAAAAAGCTGGGCCAGTGAATGTCATTCAAACAGCTTGTGGTGCATAGGGTTTTCTTCCTGGTTTCTCTCTTGTGACTTCGCCCGGCTACTGCACAGCACCGGGTAGTGCCCTGGCAAGCCTTGCAAGCTTAAGCATGTCCCTTTACAAGAGGCATGCCACTTAGCAGCAGCACCCCAAACACCCCCCAACCCCACCCGGACACCTAGTTAGTTACCAAGTCTAGTCTTGAACCTGGATGCTTTTTTAAGTATGAAACACTTTGTAAATCTACTTCTAAGCATAACTCACTTGCAAGCGTCTGTGCTTTCTGAAAGACATCCTGCGAGTACTGTATCCCTATACATGCTGGTATAGAGAAATGATACTTGCATTCAGTAGATAGCAGTCAGCCACAGCAATTGCTGTGAGCAGAGGTTTATGCCACGTACCACCCTGAGGGATGGTGGGGGTGAGGGTTAGAAAGGGCGTCACTGGATACCACATCTGAATATCAGGACGGAAGAGAAGAATTAAGCAATAAGGCATGACAGGGGGTGCGTTATGATGGATTGAAGCACGTGTTGAAGCCAAGTGCTTCCACCACCCAAGAAGGGCTGTTAGCCCACCATAACGTACCCCCTGGAGTGCCTTATTGCAATTATGAAATTAGCCCTTTTTAGTAAATTGGATGTATTTTTTTTAAACATATTTACGTTGAGCTACTTTCGTCCATGCTATTGTGCAGGTATAACGGTCCAACTGAAAGTACTTATTGGCCAATTAGGAGACAGCATTCTTTTTGCCCATTTCATAATCTACATTAGCTTCTCTGACAACAGTGGACCATTGCTGGGAGAAGTGGCGCTTCCCCTAGGACTTTCGGTCCCTTGGCCTACACTGGTCATTATCACACTGGTCTATGCTTCTTAGCAGTACTCCATGTCTGCTTGTTTGCCCTTTGGCTAGAGCTATTTTCACCACAGCCACTGTCTGGGACTTCAGCCAAGGAATCCAGTGCTACTGCTAGCTTACCAGGCCAGTTCTCGTGGAGATCACCCAATCTTAAGATACTAGGGTGGTCCATGGTGGTAAATGGTCAAGGGCCATGATCCAGGAATCCTCTGATAACTCTGAAGGTGAATCTTCTACAGGCTTGGCCAAGACTCACATGTTCAACCAGAAATTGGTCAAGGAGTTGACCACAGACCACAGGCTGGTGTTTTTTAGGGCTTTCAACTGACTTATAAAGGAGTCCATTAATACGACCTTGGAGCCAGTCCAGAAGTGGGTCAAATACCCATCTACTGACATACTGGACAAGGACAATTCCTGGGGGGCTGCCTTTCCCATGGACAAGCCATCTTGGGACTGGCCTTGGACCTTTGTCTGCATCCAGCATCCTGCCTGGCATCCTTTTTTTTATTTATGTATTTAAGCCCACTCCAGCTAGGGCTCGGTGGTGGTGTACCGCCATCCGGGGCTCCTTCTCCCCGATCAGGGATCACTGTGGATGGCCGTGGGGCAGGAATTTTTTTTTATTTAAGTAGCTAGTCTATCCTGTCCCCACCCCCGAGGGCACTGGAAAACAGGACCAACGTCCAAGCAGTAAGCCGTGGTGAGGCATGGCTTCTGCCACTTGCCTAATGATGCCCACTAGTTGGCGCTGTGCCTGCACTACCCCAGGAGAGGAGAGTTGCCAATTAGTAACTCAATCCAGCTCCTCCCTCCCCCCCCCAGCCAACCCCCGGTGTCCTGGGCTCATTCTCAAGCCCAGGTCACCAGTGTAGCATGAGGTACACCATCTAGCACCTCAACCCTCAGTGCCACCGGGCCAGCCCCTGCCTGGCATCCTTGACTTGTATGGTTCACAAGTAAGCAGTACCAAACAGGCTCCCTTCCTGTGTTCTCTGACCATCCCTTAGCTGAGGGCTTAGTTTTGGATTTGGCCTTTTGTAATCTGGGGGCCAAGGGGACATGGACAGGCCTCTGGACAAAGAGTCCAAGAAGACTGACTACAAAGCTGAAAAGGTGTCTGCTGCTGCATTGCTGGGTCTGTGTCAGGCCAGCTATGCTGTCATGATGGCAAAGTTTGGCCATTCCCTGCTGGGAGTGTTAGGGGACCTCCTACCCCATCTTCCTGCTGACAAACAGTTGCCGGTGAAGACAGTCAGACCAGGGTCAATTGCTGGCTAAACACCAGCTTCAGATAGCTTTGGACATTGGAGACTCTTGTGTCTGTGTCAAGGCAACAGCCATTGCCATGCATCATATGGCCTGGCTGAGGCTGTCCACCTTTACAGTGGATACTCCACATAAGCTGGCTGATGTCCCCTTTTTGAGTATGGACCTCTTTGGCCCTGGGGCGGAAGAGATTCTCACATGGATTGAAAAGTCCAATGCCACCCTTCATTCTGTGGCTTTGTCCCAGAAGGCCCAGAAACCTAAAAAGGACTTTCAATATTGGTCCTTTCGGCCACAACAGCTTGAGCAGCAGCCCCAGCAGGAACAGTTTCAATGCTGGCACCCAAAGCCCAAGTTTGGCAGCCAGGGCCAAAAAAGAGGGGGGGAAGGGGTGGTGGTGCCTATATGTGACTCCTACAGCTAGAGCCACCTCCAAGGCTGCACAGTGACAGGTTGTAAGGTGGCATCCCCCTCTAATCCAGTCCCTGTTTGGCTCCCGGTCGAAGGTCGGTTGCGACACTTCTTGCCACAACAGTCAACAATTACCTTGGACAGGTGGGTGCTAGAAGTGGTGGGAAAAGGATTGCCTTTGGATTTTGGGGCTTTCCCGCTGTACCAACTCTGGGCTCCTTGGGAATCCAGGGTGTCAAGGGACATGTCTGTGCTAAAAGTCGTGGTAGTGGTCCTCCTGCATTGCAAGGGATTCAAGGTGTGTCCCCTACCTGGATGTCTGGCTGATAGCTGGGTCATTAGAAGAGGCCATGGAGTGGTTCAGAGATTTGGCCCTCCAGACCTGTCAGGACTTGGGCCTTCTGGTCATCTCGGCTAAATCCCAGCTGGTCCCCTTGCAGGTGATCAAGTTAATTGGGGCAGAACTAGGCTCCCTTTGTCTGATCATTCCAGGTTAGGCTCTTGTACCCTGCCCGGGACTTCTTGCAGTTGCTGGGGCACAAGGCATCCTCCACTAGCATTATCTATTGGGCTTGTAGGGGATGTACTACCTGCAGAGAGAGTTGGGCCAACAGTGGTCTCAGTGCCTAGTTCACTTGGATGGAGTTTGCTCCACTGATCCGGGGTCAGATCATGCAGGTCTATATGGACAACACAACAACCATGTTCTACCTGAACAGGCAGGATGGGACGCACTCCCTACCACTTTGTCAGAAGGCTCTCATAACCTGGACACTGGTGTGCAGTTTGGGTGCAGATCTCCTGGCAAACTATGTCATGGGAGGGAACAGTCAGCTGGCAGATACACTCAGCCAGGTCGGAGAGACATTGCAGGAGGGATCCCTTCATCAAGAGGTGGTACACCACCTGTTCTCCCAGTGAGGCACCCCTCTGGTGGACCCGTTTGCCTCATGGGAGAAAAGAAGGCTGAAGCTGTTTTGTGCCCACCCTCTCAGTCTGAGGCACTGTTGGAGATGCCTTTACAAAGCCATGGACCCTAGGTCTTCTATATGCCTTCCCTGCCTTCCCCTTTGTCCACAAGGTCATGGTCAAGGCATGGATAATCCTGATAACCCAGATCTACTCAGTCTCAGTAGCAGACCTCCATGGAGACTGCCACTCTGCCCAATTCTGCTAACCAGACAAGAGGGAAGGTCCTTCACCTGGACCACCAATCCCTGCACCTCTCAGGCTAGTTCCTGTGCAGCTATAGTTCCAGGCTTTGGTCCTTTGCGGAAGACATCCCCCATGTGGTAGAGGGGTCTTGTAAGGAGTCAACTCGTAAATGCTATGCATTTAAGCAGAAGAGGTTCTCAATCTGGTGCCAGGGTAAGGAGCTTGTTCCCCATACTTGTCCCATGGCGAACACCCTTGACTACCTCTGGTCCCTCTCTCAGTCAGGACTGTGAGTGACAACCCTTAAGGTGCACTTGGCAGCCATCTCTACATACCGAGTGCAGGCTGGCATGCCAAGGGTGGCCCAGGAGAACATGGTGTGACACTTTTTCAATGGCCTGGATCACCTATCCCCTCTGGTGCATGAACCTCCGCCTACATGGAACCTACTGCCAGTGTTGGCAATGCTCATGCTGAAGCCACACCTGGCAGACCAGCAGCAAAGTGGACAGCTCTCAGGTGGATTACATCCTGCATTGAACTCTGCTACAGGTTGTCAGGTAGGGAGTCACCCAAGGGGCTCAAGGCTCATTCCATCAGAAAGAAAAAATTACTCACCTTAGTAATGTTGTTTCTTCTAATGGAGTCTTGCTATATTATGACAATTGCAGTATGACCGCAGGTTAGAACTGCTCCGGTGGTGAAATAGTTAACTTTCCATGCAGGCGTGGAACTTAGAGCACGAGCTCGGTTGAAAACTCTGTCTGTTGTGCTTCAAAGGTAAACTGTCAGATCTTTACGAGCTAAAACTCACTAAGGTTCTGTGTGGAAGCTGTAAACCTACACTAGCCAACTGGCTACTAACATAAACACTCATTTTTTGGCCTAAAACAAAGACTCAAGTCAGGAGACCCAAAAATGCAAAACACAACACCATTCACCCAAAAGGTAGGTGAAAACAACAAGGTGGGCATCAAAAAGTGCCAACCATGTACTGCCCACCCACATCCCAAAACAGAGGTTCTGAGAGGGCAGGCAGGGAGGAGGTCATATATAGCAAGACTCCATTAGAAGAAACAACATTACTAAGGTGAGTAATTTTTCTTCAAACAACATAAGAGTCTTGCTATACTATGCTAATTACGAACTACAGCAGTACCCCATGGAGGAGGACAGAACCTACTTAGGAAATAGGCTCTGAAGCACGGCTGTGCCAAACCGAGCATCACTCCTAGTCTGGATGTCCAGGAAGTAATGCTTGGTAAAAGTGTGAACTGTTTTCCAGGTAGCTGCTTGACATATTTCTAGAATACGAATGTCTCTGGCAGCAGCCAGAGAAGCAGCTGTACCTCTGGTAGAGTGAGCCCTCAGGCCTGAGGGAGGAACTTTACCTAACTTCTCATAGCAGAATTGGATACAAGAGACAATCCACCTGGCAATGGATATTTTAGTGGCTGGCTTCCCTTTACCAACTTCGCCATAGGTAAGGAACAGTTGGAGGGAGTCAAACCTATGACCCTTGGTACGCTCTATGTAGTAACTAAGGGCTCTCTTCACATCTAGGCTGTGCAGCCTCCTCTCCCCAGAGGAGGAGTGGTCAGTTAAGTACACTGGAAGAGAAATAGATTGATTAAGGTGGAAATCTGAAACCACCTTAGGCAGGAACTTTCTGTTAGTCCGAAGGACCACCTTATCTCTGTGAAAAGAGATAAAGCCCTGCTCCACTGACAATGCTTGTAATTCACTTATGCGTCTGGCAGAGGTGATGGCTACCAGAAACACAGTTTTCCAAGTCAAGTACTTGAGCTCAGCTGAAGACAAGGGCTCGAAAGGGGGTTGCATAAGTTGAGCAATGCAAACATTAAGATCCCAGGCAGGGGCAGGATCTCTGAATGGAGGGTTGGTGTGCAACAACCCCTTAAAAAACTTGGAAAATACAGGATGACCTGAAAGAGAAGAGGATTTACCTGCTGAAATAAAAGCAGACACAGCTGCCAAATGCACCTTGAGGGTAGCTGGTCTCAGCCCCAAAGAATTCAGGTGGACCATATAATCCAGGACTGTGGGAAGATCAGCAGAGACTGGGGAAATATGCTTTTCCGAGCACCATACGGAAAACCTTTTCCATTTGGAATTGTAAGTAGCCCTAGTGGAAGGCTTCCTTGAGGCCTTCAATATATCCATTACACCTTGGGAAAGGTGTAAATCAGCAAACTCTAACTCTTCAAGAACCAAGCCTTGAGATCGAGAGATTTGAGATTCGGGTACCAGACCCTTCCCTGGGCACAGGTTAACAGATTGTGATTCCTGAGAAGGCACAGGGGAGGATGGACTGCTAAGGACAGCAGGAGTGGATACCAGGGCTGTCTGGCCCAATCCGGAGCTATCAGAATGACCTTGCAAGATTGGGATCTGATTTTGACTAGCACTTTGAAGAGGAGAGGAAAGGGGGGAAGGTATAGAGAAACTTCCCCTCCCAATTGAGGGCTAAGGCATCCAGTGGGAGAGAGCCCAACACTGGGGGCCTGCAGCAAAAAAGAGGAAGTTGGTGATTGTCTGGGGCTGCAAAAAGATCTATCTGTGGGGTGCCCCATCTGGCAAATACTACTCCCAAGACCAGGGATCCAGTGACCATTCGTGGTGGCCCTGGGAAATCCTGTTGAGAGCATCTGCCAGGACATTGTCCTGCCTGGGAGGTGAACTGCTGCAAGAGAGGTGTTCAGGAGTAAGCCAGAGACCATAACTTATCGCCTCGTGCACAAGGTCAGAGACCGAGTGCCCCTTGCTTGTTGATGTACCACATTGTAGGTGGTGTTGTCTGTTCTGACCTGAATACTTGTTCTGAACAGATTTGGAAAAACTTGAAGTGCTAGAAAAACTGCTCTGAGCTCCAACAGGTTGATGTGGAGCAGGGATTCCTGGGGAGACCACAGACCCTGGTGGTGAGGTAGCCCATGTGAGCTCCCCAGCCCAAGAGGGACGCATCTGTAGTAAGGATTAGAGAATGAGACTGAGTGACAAAAGGAACCCCTTGTCTCAGATTGGTCTGATCCTGCCACCACTGTAGGGCTTGGATCAGGGTTCGAGTTACTGGGAACAACTTGGTAAGAGGATCCTTTCTTTGAGACCAAAAAGCTCTCAAATGGAACTGGATGTCCCTCATCTGAAATCTTGCTCCCTGCACAACCACTGTGGAAGCAGCCATGTGCCCTAAGAGCTGCAGAAAGCCTTGCTGGCCGGGGAGACCTGCAGGGTAAATGAGGAGGGCTAGGGAGACCAGGGTCTTGCCCTGTTCTAGGGAAGGAAAGCCGTGGCTTCCTGTGTGTTCAGCTCTGCCTATGAAGGTAAGAAGCTGGACAGGCTCCAGAACTGACTTTGAGAGATTCAGAAGGAAACCTAGAGAGGTAAGCAGTTGCTGCATTATCTGGAGATGTAATTTGACCTGGTCTGGTGACTGGCCTACTAAGAGCCAATCGTCCAGGTAAGGAAAGATGGCAATCTTTTGCCTTCTTAGGCAGGCAACTGCTACTGCCAGACATTTGGTATATACCCTTGGGGCAGAAGTGAGGCCGAAGGGCATTGCTCTGAACTGGTAGTGGCCTGAGGGCAGCTCGAACCTGTGGTACTTTTGATAGGAGCTTCTGATAGGAATATGGAAATAGGCATCCTTGAGGTCCAGGGAAGCTAGCCAGTCCCCTGGCCTTAGAGAGGGAAGGATAATTCCCAGAGTCACCATTTTGAACTTTGGCTTTCAATCAATCAATCAATCAATCAATCAATCAAGTCTTTATTTAACCAGGCGTTCATCGTTGAGCAGAAGCTCATTTGCAAGATGGACCTGGGTGGAGCATGAACAATTGTATATACAGGTCAACACAGGTATTTACAAGGCAATACAGATAATACTTTTTACAGAGAGGAAGAAAAAGAAGTTCATATGTACATAGAATTATACAGATATTGTACAGATTACGGTATTTACATACATAGAAGTGTCTATAGGAAGATAAAGCAGGTTATCTAAGGTTGCAGGAGGAAGTAACGGAAGAAAAATAAAAATAAAAATATACACCAGGTAGAGGTGAAGGTAGGGGGGAAGAGAGGGAGGGAAGTAGGGGAGAAAGGCTAGGAGGGCACGGTGTACAGAAAGGAGTTGGTAAAGCTGGATGTAGAGAAGGTGGATGGAGAAAAGGAGTATGTGTGAGCCCCGGGATTGAATGCTATAAAGTACGGGGCATGGTAGGATGTCACAACCCAGGGTAGTGAGCTCCTATCCGAGGTTGGGAAAGGAAGAATAAGGGGATGGATGGGCCTAGTGTTGATAAGACAGGGGGATAAGAGAGAGAACAATTAGGCTGGTGAGGAGCAAGCTGGGGGATCAGTACTTAAAATTGGGTCTAGGCGTGGCTATATACCAGTGCAGACACCGTCATTGGTCTGAGTGGGTGAAGCAGTTACATACTTCTCTGATTGTAATGGAAATAAAGCATCTTGAAAGCATTTATACCAATTAGAGTGCTTAATTTGAGGGTTTTTGCAGATCGTTCCATAAGGTAGGTAGCACGGTTATGGCTACCTAGCCAGCGTGGATTTGCTTTGGGTACTTAAGTGTAATAGCTGAGTAACTTAACACGTATTTCCCACTATACTCAGGGAAGACAGCAGGAGATATAGTAAGTCAGCTTATTAGAGATGGCTCTATAGGTCCAGAGAGCGGCGTTCTGTGGCGCCTGAACTTTAGTGATGTCCATCCCACTGCCGCATATAGGGTGCAGTGATGTGTGTCGAAGGGGAGTCCCATTATAAACCTCAGTGCTCGATGGTAGAGTGTGTCCAGTTTAGCCATGTAAGAGTGGGGCATTGGCTGTAGAGGAAGTCAGCGTAATCAACCAATGATAGGAAAATGGATTGAACCAGTTGTTTCTTGGCATCTCTGGTGAGAAATTGGCTGATTCTAAAAAACAGTCCAAGCCTTTGCCGAAGTCGTTTTAGCAAGTCCTCGATATGGTCAATGAAGGAGAGTCTTTGGTCTATCCAAACTCCCAGATACTTGAATTTTGTAACAAATTCTAGTTTTTCACCTAGAACTGTGGTAATTTGGGGAACTGTCCCACTGGACACAGGGTTAGCTGTATGGATAAAAGGAGAGAGGACCATCGCTTTAGTTTTTTTGGCATTAAGGAGTAGCTTTTTTTGGAGGAGTTGGCTTTGCAAAAGGTTGAATTCTGACTGTAGGTCATTGCAGGCAGCTTCAGGTGTTGGGCGACTCACGTAGAGAACTGTATCATCTGCAAACAGATGGATGTTGGCTTCTTTTATACAGTAGTCGATGTTATTAATGTAGATTGCAAAAAGTAAGGGCCCTAATATAGAACCTTGAGGTGCTTGTTTAAATATCTGAGATCCAGGATGGGCCGCCATTCTCCTGTCTTTTTTGGGGTAAGGAAGTACCTGGAGTACAAACCTTTGCCCTGGTGTAGGGGAGGAACCCTTTCCACAGCTCTGAGAGCCAGGAGGGTAGAGACCTCTGCCTCTAAGGCAAGAGCCTCTGATGGAGTTGCAGGTGGAAAAGATCTGGTTTTCAGCTTTGGAAATTTTTTGAAACTGAGAACCAGTCCCCGGCTTACTACTTCCAGGACCCACTTGTCTGATGTTAAAGACTTCCAGTCCTGGACAAAGTAAGCCAGCCTGCCCCCTATAGGTAGAGGAGAATCGGCCCTGGCAATCCCATCAGGGTGCCTGTTTGGCAGGGGCTTTGGGCTGAGGGGTGGAAGCAGACCTGCTTGTACCCCGTGCCTGCTCTCCTCTAAAGAACCCCTCTGGGCATAGGCGGAGGAGGAGGAAGCTTGGGCTTGGTAAAAGGCCTATGAAAAGGCCTGCCCTGCCTCTAGGAAGCTGCTTTTGAGGAGTGCCTGCCTTCCTTGGCCTGTGCACCCTATAGGTGGTCCTATATTCATCCATTTTCTTCATGTAATTCTCTGTTTGCTCCCCAAACAGAGAATTTCCCACAACAGGAAAATCCATGGCCTTGGACTGGGTGTCCTGAGACAGGGTAGTACATCTGAGCCAAGCCATCCTGCAAGTGCCACAGATGTAGCCATGACTCTTGATGAAACATCATTAGAGTCCACTGCAGCATGAAATTGCACCTTGGAAGCCTCAATACCATCCATAGCCACCTGTTCCAGCTCCTGGCAAGCTGGTCAGGGACTTGTTTTGCTAGAGGCGCACAGTATCCCATCTGGATTTCTGGTACCTAGCAGCATAAGCCATATAATTTGCTTGTCTGAGCCCCAAAGATGCTGCCATGTACTGTTTCTTTGACATAGCATCAATCTTCCTGGAGTCCTTCTCAGGGGGGTGTGAAGCTAGGGGAATATTAGCCTTGTCACAGGCTGCAGCCTGCACTACCCCCACATGGCTGCATTGCTGAGTGAGGAAATCAGTGTTGGCGCCTGATAAGGTATACCTCTTGTCCATCCTTTTATCCACAGGAGGTATAGTGTGAAGAATTTTAAAAACTTTTACTGTCTGTTTCCGAAAAGATTTATGCAAAGGAATAGACAGTCTCCTAGACTCTGGAATATCCATCATTTCTACATAGTCTGGCTCCTCCTGGTCATCAACAGCTTCCTCAACAGGGAGCTGGAGAGTTTCAGCAGCTTTTTATAAAACATGAAATGAGAAGGGGACTCAGAAAGTCTTGGAGGAGAAACCCCTAGGGGTCTATCTGGAGAGATGTCCGGATCAATGGGCACATCCAGATCTTCAAAACCATATTCACTCTCCTCATATTCCTCTTCCCCTCCCGGTTCATAAAAATCCTCAAAATCATAATCTTGAACCGGTGGAACCGACCGAACCGAACGCTTACCAGAAGGTGTCGGTTCGGTCGGAACCGGAGAGAGAGACTGTACAATTTTAATTGCTTTAGCTATTTCCTCAGCAGTTGGGGAGAGAACTTTTGGCTCTAAACTAGCTGACTTTCTAGCCCTTTTTGATGGAACCGGCTCCTCAGAACCGGCTCTTCTTTTGCCTGAGGAAGTGTCGCCCTGGTCAGAGGGCACTCCCTCCGGTTCGGTTGGTACCGAACCGGGCTGGCCATCCGGGTCAGCGGACTTTTTGGCCTCCCTTTCCCTGAGCCTACCAACTCTCTTATCTATGGTGGCAGCAGGGAAATTGTGACAAATCTGGCAGTCTGAATTGAGGTGGTCAAACCCCAGACAATAGACACATGTGGTGTGTGGGTCAGCCTTAGCAAAAGCTTCCCACAAACACTACAGTGTTGAAACCAGTGGGTCCGGTTTTTCTTTTGGGTTTCTCAGACATAATGCCAGCCTAACCAACTTGCCCATTTATGGCAATCCACCAAGCAAGACACCCTTATCGGTTCCCAACCGTGTCACGGGTCGTGGAAAAAACTGTAATGAAATCCGTTTTTTTTTGAACCGATAAGAACCGGGAACCGCACTCTAAGAAAGGGCTACTAGATTTAAATACAACCTGATCAGTTCAAACCGAACTGATAACAAATTACAAGTTCCACACAGAAAACTAATGTAAAACCTATCTATTACTTACTTTACCACAGACAGAGCTTGAACCAACCGGTTGCGGTTTAATTTCGGCTAAAAACCGAAAAATAATACTTTTAAACCGACAAAACGAACCGAGCAGAAGGAGAAATCTCCGGAGCGACTGTTCAGTGAGGCGGAGTAAAGAATCTGACAGTTTACCTTTGAAGCACAACAGACAGAGTTTTCAACCGAGCTCGCGCTCTAAGTTCCATGCCTGCATGGAAAGTTAACTATTTCACCTCCGGAGCAGTTCTAACCTGCGGTCATACTGCAATTATCATAATATAGCAAGACTTCATGTTGTTTGAATACCACTGCCTCTGTGGCTGCTTACAGGGACACCCCCATCATGGAGATACGCAGGGCTAAAAACTGGAGTCAGGCACACATCTTCATCTCCCATTACAGCATCGACATCCTGAGTCATCGGGATGCTGCTTTGGGGTTCTTGGTCCTCCAGTCTCTGTCAGCCACATAGGGATGAGGGCCTTGCCCCCTCTTCTTTGAAGACTGCTTGGAGTCTGCCAGAGTCTGGATGTGAACTACATCTCTGTTGTTAGAAATACGAGCTACTCACCTGTAACCATAGTTATGCTAGTGGTACACAATTCACATCCACACAACCCAGCTGACCTCCTGTGGCAAGTGGCATCCAGACCCCTGCTTCCAGTGTGCAAAGATCTGATGTCACGAAGCAGAGCCAGAGGATATACCACCTAGGTGGTGGAAGGAGCTTAGCTTGGAAACTACCGATGACTCAGCTGTCTCCTGAAAGACTACCAGAGTGCAGATGTGAATTGTATACCACTGGCATAAGTACAGTTACAGGTGAGTTATCCATATTTCTTTGCACTGTAATAAGACCATAATAGGATGCAAATGACCTCTAAGGGCCGTGAATGTGGAAAGAGGTTATTTGCATGAAGGCGTTAAACTATAGCGACTTGGCAAAAAAGCACAAACAAGATTAGTATGCCCAAACTGCTTTTGCTCCATGTCAGCTTCTTTGTTGCTCATAGCCATATGCCTCTTTGTGGCCAGCAGGGGGATGTACCTTGTGTTGAGGACACCTGTTGTGTTGAGCACACCTGACAATGCCTTACTGATGGCTGCACTTCAGGGGCTATGTTCGTACAAGTTTTGGGCACTCGCATCATGCTCATAGCTTGTTCAAATACACCACTGTTAGAGCCTTGCATTCATTTCTGCTTAGAATAAGGGCATTTCTGTGGTGCAAACCTCCACTTTTCAATATACGACTCCCATGCACTTATATACACTATATGGCAGTAACATTCTGTCCTCCTCCCCCTTCTACAGTACTTCGGGAAGCAGTTCAACTGAAAGGTGTTATATAAGACTAAATTCCATTCCAATTCTTTTGTTTTATAACTGCCAAGGTTGGGTATATATATTTTTTCTTGTCACCCTACTGTGAATATTTCTGAACCATCCTGCATGAACATATGAGGAATTTGCACACTCCGCCCTGTGCAACTAGGATGCGTGGACATATGTCAGAGATTCAGGTAATAAGGAGTCCTCCAGTAACCACAGGAGTTACTAATGCTTAAAGTCAGCCCTGCTTGCAACTGTTTGCCCAGGGCCCAGTGGAGGACCTGTTACTAGACATATGGCCAGCTGTGGAGTTACAGTCCCCCCCCCCATCCCCATAGGGCGCATCAACACTCTCTTCAGTGCTAAGGCGCAACGTTTTCACAGAAATTCTAGCAGAAGAAAACATTAACTCCCCTTCGAGGCAGGCCTTTCTCCCATTTATGTATCTCACTCTTGTATTTATGCATTAATGTTAGCGTGACTTTAAACACAATTTTGTCAAAAAGAAAAGGACCAAGGTTTATCTGATGGACAATATGACTTGCCTTGTCTCGTATTTCTCATCAATACCAAACAGCTGAATGCAGAAAGCATTTGGAACTCCTCTGTAGATCGGATGAAAGTCATCCCTCTTGCTACTCTCTGTGATGGCCGGCAGTGCTTCTTTCAGATGTGGGTCTTTGACATCACCAATAGGGGATTCGGGGACACAAATTCTGGATGACCTCTCTCCCTGTGACAAGAAACATACAAAGAGGTACAAATTACATATTAGTTAATCAAATGGACTTTCAACTAGCCTTCAGTGTTTGCTGTCCTGTCTTACCCATTAAGCTTCTATATAGGGTTCATTCGAGCTCAAATCAAGGACAGTTATTTTGGTTATTCTATTCCCAATATTGTGCATTTCATACAAAAATCTAAATGCAAAGCAGTACTCTGATCCAAGACTGGACATACTATGAGGCCAAATGCTGAGTATTTTATTAACATGGGGGGACAGCATATTTCCTTCTTTGTCCTGCACTCATTTAGGAGCCTTTCATCACTTGTCAGGTTTATGTATGAAATGTGTTCCGCATTATTCAGAAATAAAATGCTTTATGAACTGTTCATTCTCTGACGATGGTGTATACACTCCTGTGCTGTATAGCGAAAAATGGAATATGCCAATAAGAAGATTAACTGCAAAAAAAGATGAGAATTATGACATTACTGCTATTTACTGATGATTGATTCACTGATTGATTGATTTTGTAACCTAACAAATCCATGAGCAAACTGCTCCTTTTCATAGGTGACCAGGAAAAACACACATAAAAAACAGACAAACACTAATAAAGCATACAATTTGACAAAACATGTACAAAGTGAATGCATTAAGAACAAGCATTTGTCAATGTCGAATGTTTGCTTGCTGGCATTGGCATTGGTAGTGTAGGAGTTAGGGAGCTGCATAATAGGAATGGCAGTGAAGTATTGAACTGAAGCCAACCCCACCACCACCCTGCAGAGACTGATAGGTATTGGGGTGTGCCTTTGGGTCGTCAGGCATAACGGCCATGCCATTTCACCACACCCTACCCTGCAGACACCGACAAGTGACACAGTGTGCCTTGGTGTCTTTGGCCCTTATGCTCACCCCATTCCATCAGGAAATATGGTGAGATGGGTGCTGTATAGGAGAGTGGGGTGAACCTTGGGGAAGAAGAGTCCAAGGCACACCTTGATGCCTCTCACTGGCTGCAGGGTGTGGAATGGTATGAGCATTACAGGCGAGAATCCCAAGTCACACCCCTGATGCCTGTCAATCTCTACAGGGTGGGACATTATGGTCGGAAACACTAACGCCTCAGGCGTTCGTTGGCATTTTCACTCCAAATTTTCAACATGGGTTTTTTGTGACCCCCACCTTATGAACAGTGGCAATATCAGTTTGTTAGCTGAAAGCTGATTTTGTACAGCGACTACGCCATTTGGCACCACAGTCAAAACACATTTCGAACAAGATGTGAAAAATGACAGCTGTGCTGTTCAAGGGGAGGTGCAAAAAATGGCAATGTTGAAAATCTGCAGTAAAAATATTAAAAAAACTGGTGAAGTCACGAACATGCGTAGAAACTGCACAACGCACACCCGTAATGCAATTAGTTTGGGGATTTTTTTACAGCAGATTGTCAACACAGGCATTTTACAACCTCCGCTCAAGAACGGTGTCACTGTGATTTTCTTACTCTGTCCCGAACAGCAATTTCCCACAATGACCACGCATTTCTGCGCTGGAAGTGCGAAAACACATTTCTGCCACGGTGTGAAAAATGACAGCTGTACTGTTCATAAGGAAGTGTGGAAAAATGCCAGTGGTGAAAATCTGGACTGAAAATATGAGAAATGCATGAAGGGTGCGTGGAAACTGCGCAATGGTCACTTGTAACACAGTCATTTTATGGACTTTTTTCACCAAATTTTTAACACAACCATTTTAACATCTCTGCTCATGAACAGTGTTGCTGTGATTTTCTTAATCTGTCACGAACACTGATTTCATACACTGACTGTGCCATTGTGCGCAACATGCGCGGAAACACATTTTGGGTGAGATGTAAAAAATAATAGCTGCACTGCTCATAAGGAGGTGTGGTAAAATGGCAAAGCTGAAAGTCTGGAGTGAAAATATTGAAAATTTGCAAACTTACGAGTATGCGAAGGAAGAGCACAACACATGCTCGTAAAGCAGTCATTTTTGATAATTTTTTTACCAAATTATTAACATAGCCATTTTAACACCTCTGCTCATGAACAGTGTCACTGTGATTTTTTTCATCTATCCCGAACATTGATTTCGCACACTGACTGCACCATTATGCGCTACATGCGCGGAAACACATTTGGGGCGAGATGTGAAAAATGACAACTATACTGCTCATAAGGAGGTGTGGTAAAATGGCAATGTTGAAAATCTGGAGTGAAAATATTGAAAACTTGCAAACTTCTCGAGCATCGTGAGAACAGCACAATGCATGCTCAGTAAAACAGCAGTATTTTTGGGATTTCTTTATAAATTTTCAACATAGGGTTTTAGGGGCCTACCTCATGAACTGTGACACTGTCATTTGGTAAACTGGTCCCAAAAGCTGGTTCTGCGCAGTGACCGCGAAATCACCTTTTGGGGCCAATTAACAAAAGGACAGTGACAGAATTCATGAGGTGGGGTCCCAAAAACCTCATGTTGAAAATTTGGTGAAAAAATTCCCCAAAATGCCTGAGATATGCATCAAAATTGAAAAAAACTATTTATTCCATTATACAGCTTACCGGCATTTCCTCAGCTCGTGGTCGGTTTCGAAGAGTGCAGTCACGTTCCCGGTCCACCAAAGATCATCGTGCCGGACTCCGGAGGTAAGTATGGGGTCAGGTGTGGGTGTGGGGAGGCAAGGTGCACAGAGGGTGGGCGGGTGGGGGGGTCAGGACAGTCAGCGAGGGAATGTTTTCTTTTTGTAGACGACGTGATGATTTGTGCCACGCTGGGGTGCCTCAGCGTGGCACCTGGTACTCTGTTGAGGGGAACAGTGGAGCCAACGGGGATTGGGCACCCCGTCAGCCATACGGACTGTTGTCATGCTGGAGTGGGCCTCATGGCACCTGGAACTCTGTTGGGGAGCTTGCAGAGCCGACGGGGATTGGGGCATCCCCATCGGCCATAGAGTGTGTGCGTGGGGGGATGCATGAGCACGTAATATGCGTGTGTGTGGGGTGGGGGGAATGCATGACACAATATGCTAATCAACATATCTTATCGCTGCTCACTGATGCGGAGCTCTGCCTTTCAACTGTACAGCACTGCATTTTCAACTACCGTCTTAGACAGCTGCAGCATTCATTGGCGAACTGTGGTTGCACCTACAAACACACTGACTGAATTGGAAGACAGGGTGCCACACACCTACAAAAACTCAGATGATGGCACTATGTTTCTTGCGCATGTGTGCAAGCAAGCATAAAAACTGTGTAACAATCCCTTCCCCTACAAAGAGGAGACAAGGTTGTTACTCTAGTGCCCACTGGGAGGATGTGGTGTCTTGACATCATCCTCAGCTGCTCTAGTTTGGTGGAAGAGGGGTTTAGGTAGTGGATATATGAAGTATCATTAGGTGGGAACTCAGAGGAGCTCAAGAGAGCCCAGAAGGCTGGGGCCAATGGAGGTGGCAGGTTCCCTTAGGGTTAGAGGCATGCTGTCTTCACACTAGGTATCTATGGGCATAGTGGGGAATTGGCCTTGTGCTTCAATCTGGGCACAGGTGGGTATGAATCTACAGGCAGTGCCAGCACGATCAAGAGGTGAAAAAGTTTCAGAGGATGCTATGGTGGATGGCACATGAAGTTGTCTGCGATGAACTGACACTTACTGCTGATCTGACCTCTCTTACAGAAATTTATTTTCTTTTTTGACCTTGTATTTTTATTGAGAAGATATAGAAAGAATGACATATTTCATACATTCCATAAGTATGACAATAACAATTGTTCACGCAATATCATAGAATATGTCAATGTCAGCATAATCTATTATAGATACTGTCCTTCTCAGGTTTTTAGCCCTTTTTCTGTTTTATTTCCTAGGTCTTCCTCTCCATTTGGTCCATCAGTGCATCTCACATAAACACTCTTGATCCTTCGAAATCCTCAAATGACTCAGGACTTTCAAAAGTTACAAACCATATAAAAGGACAACATACAGAACTATATTATAACCAACTAAAATAAAGAAAAGAAAGAAAAGGGCAACTCATTGAACAGAGTCCTGTTATGATTTACAGTCAGGGATCCATAATGTAAACAGCTGTGGTTTATGGGTTCAAAACAGTAATATATGGGGTAGGGCCATGGCTTAGTCCTCACTAGTTAGATCAAACCCTGTGTCCCTAAGGCTACCAGAAATTGTTCCAGGGTGGTTAACCCCCCTTCCATTTCTATAAAATTAAAATATGGGAGCCATCTGGAATTAAATGCATCTGTTTGCAAATGCAACTTGGCCGTGATTGCTTTCATGCTTTTGATCTTTTCAATGTTAGTTCTCCATTCTTGTATATAAGGTAGTTGGGTTTCAGCCAATTTTGTGTAACTGCTTTAAGAGCAGCAGCCACCAAAAGGTAGTAAAGGTATTTTAAACCTGGAGTTCTGATCTTTTTTGGTGAGAGGTCTAATACTAGATTTACAAACGTAAGTGTATCATGGGGGTTAAATATTTTGTCCATCCCTTGCGCCACCATCCGCCAATAAGACCAGAGCACAGGACAATCTCAAAATATATGCCTATGGCACCCCTTTCCCCCACAGGCTCTCCAACATCTGTATGAGGGTATATTTGAGTAGTGGCATGATATTCTTGGGGTGATAAGGAACCTGCTGTTTACACACCAATAAAAAACACTCCATTGAGGTGAGCTCGTGGTTTTATGGATGCCCATCCAAATCAGATTCCAGTCTTTTTATGTAAGTGTTTGATCCATTTCCCTATGCCAGTTCACCTACATTTGCTGGACCAAAAGTGTACCTAGCCTCTCCTGCAAAGCCTTGTACATAGCGGATATAAACTGTCTGGTAGTGCCCAACCCGCCACTCTGATATGTGGCCAATAAAGGAGAGGGAGGGTCAGTCACCAGTGCTTCTAACCCAATCTCAATGGCTAGGTAGTGCCTACTTTGAAGGAATTTGAAAAATTCTTTGTGATGTACCCCAAATTCTGTTTGCAGTTCACTAAATGATTTGAACTTTTCGTCCTGTACTAATTGTGTGGGATATTTAAGGACTAGTTGTTCCCCCAAAGCAGGACTGGGTCCTTACAGGTCATAGGACAATTAGGTAAACTGATTAATGGAATATATTTCCAGACTCCAGTGGAAATTTCCCACCATTGTCTTGCTTTCAGCCAGGCCCTTAAGGTCTGCTTAGTCCATTGGTTGTGGATGGTCTTTAAGTCTGTGGGTAACACCACCCAGGATGAGATATTCAAAGGGGAGAGAGAGAGAGAGAGAGACCAATTTCACTCTTGCCTACTTGTGCTAAGATCTTTGAAAGATTGGTGCATGGTCAGCTTAGCCATTACTTGCTTAAGCATAATCTGATTGCTAAGGAGCAATCTGGGTTTAGGAAGGGATAGAACACTAGTAATGTGATAGCTAAGGCTGTGGACGATGTGACAAATGCCTTCGATAGAAATTGTAGTGTACCAACTGTGTTTTTGGATCTGTCAAAGGCATTCGACACAGTTCCCCAAACAATATTACTAAATCAATTAAAATCAGCAGGATTGGGCATGACTGCTTTAAACTGGTTTTGTTCATATCTGCATAATAGACAGCAGTGTGTCAGAATGGACAGCATTTGCTCTGAAATCATTAATATAGGATCAGGGGTACCTTAAGGTTCAGTCCTGGGTCCCCTGTTATTCTTATTGTATGTGACTAGATTACCTGAGTGCTGTTCTACTGGCACCAGCATGTATCTCTATGCTGACGATACTATTATATATACTGTAGGAAGTGATATGGATGAAGTAGTTGGGGTATTGCAAAGGAATTTTTTGAAAGTTCAGGATATGCTTCTTGATTTGAGGCTTTTGCCGAATGATAAGAAGTCACTTTGGATGATATTTCAAAAAAGAATAATAAACATATTTATAAAGGAAATATTCTTACATTATCTGGGGTGGTGTTGGGACAGGTAACCTCTTATAGGTACCTAGGATTAATGCTTGATTGTCATCTATCTTTTGATTTACATATAAATAACATCTCGAATAAGCTGAAATGATTGCTTGGATTTTTTTAGGAATAAAACGATGTTTACGAATAAAGTAAGGAAATTAATGGTTACTTCACTATTTTTGCCGGTTTTGGATTATGGGGATTGTATATACAAAAATGCTAAAAAAATCAGTATTAGTAGCCTTAGAACCACTTTATAAAAGTGCACTAAGGTTTATTACAAATTGACCTTATAGAACACATAGTTGGATCCTGTATGAAAAAACAGGCCTTACATCTTTGCAGGATCGACGTGACATTCACTGGAATCTTTCTGTTTATAAATTTGTTTTACGCCTATTACCAGTATTTCTCTTGGACCTGTTAAAAATTAGAACAGACTTAAAATATTCACTTAGGACTACATCTGGAATCACTTTTTGTGTTCCTAGATGTAATTCTGGATATGGTGAAAAACCATTGACATCATCAGTTTCTAAGACATGGAACTGTACAGCAAAGAAATTAAAGATATGTGAGTTGATATCCTTGGCTCATGTTAAAAAGTATTTAGCTGGGCTCTATAATAAACACTGTAAATGTTACGGATAATAAATAATACTTTTTTTGCAATGTTTGACCTGCTGAGTTATGGTTTGTTTTATATGTACTGTTTTTTAATATGTTTGGATGCAACTGAAAAGGAGATAGTGTTATCTCAATTTATTATCCAATAAAGTTGAAAGTTGAAAGAAAACTGAGTAGTCCCGCTCTCTGTTTGATACCAGCTGCCCCGCAACTGTGGGGAAGTGAATTTGAGGATAGGAATTATTTGGGCCACTAAGTAATAATTATAAAAGTTTGGTACCCCAGACCCCCCCTTATCTTTTAATTCTCATAGTAAGTCCCATCTCTTTCAGGGACGTCTCCCTGCCCAGATAAAACTGGACTGTTTTTTCCTGAGCTCTCTCCGATCAGCTTTGGGAAATGGGGTAGGGAGGGTTGAGAAGATAAATAAATATATTGGTAAGATATTCATCTTAACTGCATCAGTTCTTTTTTTTTTTTTAATTAAAGTTTATTAGAAGAGATTTTTCAGACTTCCGGTGATGTCACAGAGCTGAAGCAACCTTAACCCTCAGAGCTCCCATCCCAGCCGACTAACAAAACCTCCAAAACCCTTTAAAACCTACTTATTGATCGTTAAAAATGTCTAAAACCATAGGAGGAACATCTCTTGCTAACAACAGAGGCAAAAATCGACCAGATCATAAAAACAAAGAGAAGGATGCCACCAGATTAAAGACGGGCCTACCAAACAGACCATCCTCCCCGACTAACTCCCAGGCCACCGAGTATGATACGGATGGGGAGAGTGAGAAGTGGTCGCACTCCAGGTTCAAAACACTACTACAGGAAATTAAAGAATCCAGAAAAGAAAATAAACAAGAATTTAGAACAATGCAAAATCAATTATCCACCCTTGAAAACTGAATTGAAGCAGTTGAGGAGAAGGTCTCGGAAACGGAGGACACGACGGCACAACTTACGGAGGTTATTCAAACCGTACTCTACCAAACTGAAATCTTACAGGCAAAATGCTTAGACCTGGAGGGGCGGTCTCGACGTGAGAACCTCCGGCTATACGGCCTCCCTGAGAACATGGAGACAACCCCAATGGCACCATTTATCGAGAACCTGCTGTGAGATGTATTAGATCTTCCACCTACCCTTAGCTTTCATGTGGAAAGGGTGCACAGATCTTTACAAAAAAAAAAAACTACTGACCCCACGGCTCGCCCACGGTCCACTGTATTCAAGCTTAACTCATTCAGTGCAAAAGAAGAAATATTGAGGCGTGCTTGGGGCAAAAAAGAAGTTAAATACCTCACAAACAGGCTGTTCCTCGACCACGATTACCCACAAGAAGTGCAATCACAGAGAATTAAATATCTCCCCATTCTAAGAGTGCTACGAGAGAAGACCATTCGATTTCATGCCCCTTATCCCTCCCGAGTGAGAGTGTTTTGGGAAGATGGAGTGAAACTTTATTCAACAACTGAGGAGGCACAGGACACACTCAAAGAGAGGGTAATACCCATAGAGAAAAGTAGGAACCAAGAAGCAGAGAAGAGGGGACCGTTCAGACAGTGCACCGTGTACAGGAAGACGGGGGAAACAAGCCTATGACACACATGGAAGCACTGCACAGAATCCAGAGCATCCTGAATAGAAAGACTGAACAAACTCAACCAGATACCTGAAAGAACAAGTGAATCCATCTGGCTATTTCGCTGAAACAATTCCATGGATTTTCGAGCAACTGCCGAAGAACCCCCAACTGGCAACGCCATCTCTCGGATAAGTACTGATTAATTACTCAACCTCTGAGTATTTTACATAAGGGATTGGGGATTAAATGGAAAAGGGGGGAGTAATCGCACCAAGAAACATATAAATTCATGCGCTGAACAAATGAAGAAGAAAGCAAAAGGAGACTTTGACTCTATAGACATTCACAACTCCTAGGCGTGTAATTAAGTACAAGTCACCCTGTTAAACTGCTAAGGACTTACAGGCTGTAGAACAAAGTTTAAATGAATCTTTTTTCTACCTTTAGTAGATACTGATTAATGTGAGGTTTCCACTGATCATGGTCGTTCAGAAATGCTATCTAGTGAACCCATTGACGTTTTTTTTTCATACATTACTAAGGGCAGATCATACGAGTTACAATGGGGACTAACACTAAACTAGAGCTCACTTTGTCCTATGCTTTATTACCTTTTTAAGACACTCACCTCTGTTGTCTTCATAATAAGACTAGTTTTTCTTTTCAACAGTTGGCTGGGAACGTGGCTTACTGGTGATCCATCAGCCCATAATTCCCACGTATTAATAGGGAGCCCACTGATATCAAGGCTCTAGAGGAGGTCCTCCGCTAACAGAGGCACACACATTCCTCCTTGTCCTCCTTTTTTGGAGAACACAGGGGCTAGAAAGGTAACTAGACCCCAACCATGGAAGTATACACTTCATCTGTGTATAAGTTCATAAATAGCCACGTTGGCTTTACAGTTTGTGTCCTATTTAGCAGGACAGCTGGAACTCTTAAATAAGGATAACTACCAACGGTACCAGTGTATTTTGGAACAGAGGGAGCCACCACTAGGGGGAACAGATGTGCAAACCATGCCTTTTCACAAACTGGGAGTAGATGACTTCACTTAATATGGCACAGCCTTATGTCATATGCATTTATAATGTGCATGGTATCATTAATCCTGTCAAGAGAAGTAAAATATTACAATATATGAGGAGGGAGGGAGCTAACATTTTATTATTACAAGAAACACACCTTTCCCAAAGCAAGCATAAACACTTTGAGCGTCTGGGATTCACCCAGGTGGTGGCCTCCTCATATAAGGGTGGGAGAAGGCGAGGGACCACCATAAGAAAAAATTACTCACCTTAGTAATTGCTTTTCTTCTCATGGAGTCCTGCTATATTAGGACCATTGCAGTCATTCCCCACACTTGAACTGCCCCGGAGAGGAAACAGTTAACTCCAGAGTGATCTGGAGTTCCACAGCGCGAGGGCGCTGTTCAAAGCTCTATCTGGCTAGTTTCAAACGAAACAGTCAGGTTCTTTACGGAGCTAAACTAACATAGCAAGTCTGTGTGGAAAAGCTCTACACTAGCCATTGGCTACCTACCATTAGTAGAATTAGAACAATCACAGAATAATAATAATAATAATATTTATTGTTAGGATCACCCCTTACAAGCACTAATAGGCCCCCTCTCCCCAAAAGACTCAAGTCCAGAGAGAGGACCATCTACCACTTAACAAAAAACAGAAATACCTAGTTCCCTAACCCAAAGGAAACAAGGTGGGGGGGGGGAACTACAGAGACTAAAATGGCATGACACAGTGCTTGCACTAATTTGCCAACCCCATACCCAAGTAGGAGTTCTGAGAGGGTAGGAGGGAGGGTTGTCTCTAATATAGCAAGACTCATGAGAAGAGAAGCAATTACTAAGGTGAGTAATTTTTCTTCAAACACCATGAAGTCTTGCTATATTAGGACCATTGCAGATTACCCAGCAGTACCTCCATGGAGGAGGGTCAGAACCTACTTAGGAAATAGGCTCTGAAGTACAGCTGTGCCAAAACGAGCATCTCTCCTGGACTGGACGTCCAGGGAATAATGCTTGGTAAAGGTGTGAACTGTTTTCCAGGTAGCAGCTTGACAAATTTCCAAAATGGAATATCTCTAGCAGCCGCTAGAGATGCAGCTGTACCCCTGGTGGAGTGAGCCTCAGTCCTGAGGGGTTCCCTACCTAGTTTTGGTAACAGAATTGGATACAAGAGACAATCCACCTTGCAATTGTCCTCTTAGTGGCAGGTCTCCCTTGCCAACCTCTCCATAGGTAAGGAAGAGTTGAGGGATTCAACCTGTGACCCTTGGCATGCTCCACATAGTAGCTTAGGGCTCTTTGACGCTCAAGCTGTGTAGTCTCCTTTCACCCGAGGAAGAATGCTCAGTGAAAAATACTGGGAGAGAAATGGACTGGTTCAGATGAAAATCTGAAACCACTTTGGGTAAAAACTTTCTGTTAGTCCTGAGGACTACCTTATCCCTGTGAAAAGAAATAAAATCCTTTTCCACTGAAAGGGCTTGCAATTCACTTATACGTCTGGCAGAAGTGATAGCCACTAGAAAAACAGTTTTCCATGTTAAATACTTGAGATCTGCAGAAGAAAGGGGCTCAAAGGGAGGTTGCATTAACTGAGCAATGCAAACATTCAGGTCCCAGGCAGGGGCTGGTTCCCAAAGGGAGGGTTAGTGTGAAGTAACCCTTAAAAACTTGGAAAACACCGGTGAGAGGAAAGAGAAACAGGCTTCCTCGTGGAAACAAAGGCAGAAACAGCTGCCAGATGAACCTTCAAGGTAGCTGGTCTAAGGCCTAGGGAATTTAGATGGGCCAAATAGTCCAGTAAAGTGGCCAAGTCAGCAGATTCTGGCACAATTTGTTCTCCAACACCAGAAGGAAAACCTCTTCCACTTAGAATTGTAAGTAGTTTAGTGGAAGGCTTCCTAGAAGCCTTTAAAATATCCAGGACCCTTGAGAAAGGTGCAAATCAGCAATTCTAATTCCTCAAGAACCAAGCCTTGAGGTGGAGGATTTGAGGTCCGGTACCACACTCTCCCTGTGCACAGGTTAGCAAGTCGTGGGTCCTGGGCAAGGTCAGGAGAGGGTGGATTGTCAAGGACAGGAGGAGAGGATACCAGGGCTGTCTGGCCTAGTCTGGAGCAATCAGAACCACTTTGCAGGGCTGAGTTCTGATTTTACCAATACCCTGAAGAGGAGAGGGAAGGGGGAAAGCATATAGGAATTTCCTTTCCAATCCAGCAGAAAGGCGCCCAGGGGACTGAGCCCAGCACTGGAGGCCTGCAACAAAATAGAGGAAGTTGATGGTTGTCTGGGGCTGCAAGAGATCTATCTGAGGGTGCCCCATCTGGCAAAGACCGACCCTAATACTTGAGGATTCAGAGACCATTCGTGATGGCCCTGGGAAATCCTGCTGAGAGCATCCGCCAGGACATTGTCCTTTCCTGGAAGGTGAATTGATGCATCAGGGAGGTGTTTAGGAGTAAGCCAGAGACCACAACTTCATTGCTTCGTGCACAAGGCTGATGACCGAGTGCCCCCTTGCTTGTTTATGTACCACATTGTTGTGGTGTTGTCTGTCCTGATTTGAACTACTTTGTTCTGGACAACAGTTGAAAAAGCCTGAAGAGCTAAAAGAACAGCTCTGAGTTCCAAAAGATTGATGTGGAGCAGAGATTCCTGGGGGGACCACACTCCTTGAGTGGAAAGGTCGCCCGTGTGAGCCCCCCACCCTAACAGGGAGGCATCCGTGGTGAGGGTGAGGGAGTGGAAACGGGTATAAAGGGAACCCCTTGAGTAAGATTGCTTTGATCCTGCCACCACTGAAGGGCCAGGATCAGGGTTTTGGTCACTGGGACTAATTTGGTAAGGGGGTCCCTCCTTTGAGACCAATAGGACCTCAAGTGGAACTGGATGTCCCTCATCTGAAATCTTGCTCCCTGCACGACAGCTGTGGAAGCAGCCATGTGCCCTAGGAGTTGCAGAAAGTGCCTTGCTGGTCGAGAGACCCGCAGGGTAAAGGAGGATGCCAGGGCAATGAGCCTGTCCACTCTTTCTGAGGGGAGAAATGCCCTGGCTAACTTTGTGTTCAATTCTGCACCTATGAAAGTTAGAACCTGAACAGGTTCCAGAACTGACTTTGGTAAGTTCAGCAGGAATCCCAGGGAAGTGAGAAGCTGCTGGGTGACTTGCAAGTGGGATTTTACCTGATCTGGAGACTGACCCACTATGAGCCAGTCTTCCAGGTAGGGAAACACAGCAATCCCTTTGCCTTGTTAAATGAGCCACTACCACAGCTAGACATTTTGTGAATACCCTTGGAGCCGAGGTTAGGTCGAAGGGCATTGCTCTGAACTGGTATGGCCAGAGAGCAGTTCGAACCTGAGGTACTTTCGTGAGAAGGCCTGATCATGACATGAAAATAGGGTCCCTGAGGTCCAGGGAAGCTAACCAGTCCTCTGGCCTCAAGGAAGGCAAAATCATTGCTAGAGTTAACATTTTGAACTTTGTTCAACAGATGTTTGTTCAGGTACCTTAAGTCTAAGATGGGCCGCCATTCTCCTGTTTTTGGGGTAAGAAAATATCTTGAGTACAGTCCTTGCCCTGATGGCAAGGGGACCTTTCCACTGCTTTGCAATACAGAAGGAAGAAACTCTGCTTCCAAAGCAAGGGCTCTGAAGAGTTTGTAGGTGGAAATTGCCTGGCTCTCATCTTTGGGAACTGTTTGAAGCTGAGAACCAGGCCCTGGCTTACTACTTCCAGAACCCACCTGTCCGAGTTAGGGACAGCCAGTTCTGGCTGAAATAAGCCAACCTGCCCCCACTGGTACAGGAGAATCGGCCCTGGGCACCCCATCAGGGTGCCTGCTTGGCAGCAGCTTTAGGCTGAGGGAGGCGCCATGTCTACCCATGCCCGCCTACCTCTGCCTCTGAAAACCCTCTGTGAAAAAGCAGAGGAGGCTTGAGATTGGTAAAGGCCTGTGGAAAGGCCTCACCTACCCCTGGGGCGTGCCTTGTGGAGTGGCATGCTCTCCTTAGCTTGGGCACTTTTGTAGTAGTTCTATATTCATCCATCTTTTCATATAATTTTCTGTTTGATCACTAAACAGAGAATTTCCCTACAGGAAAATCCATAGCCTTTGACTGAGTATCTTGGGACAGATTAGTGCATCTGAGCCATGCCAACCCTACGGAAAGCTACAGAAGTGGCCATGACCCTAGAGGAAACATCATTAACATCAACAGCAGTATGAAATTGAACTTTAGAGGCTTCAATGCCATCAGCAGCCACTTGTTCCAACTCACTAGCCAGCTGACCCTGGGCCTGCTTGGCTAACTGCAATAAAGTGTCCCATCTAGATTTCTGATATCTAGCCACATAAGCATATAATTAGCTTGCCTGAGTCCCAAAGAAGCTGCCATATATTGTTTTTTCGCCATGGCATCAATCTTCCTGGAATCCTTATCAGGAGGATGTGAGGCCAGGGAATATTAGCCTTGTCACAGGCTGCAGCTTGCACCACACCTACATGACTACACTGCTCAGAGAGGAAGTCTGTATCAGGGCCTGATAAAGTATACTTCTGTCCATTTTTTATCTACAGGAGGGACAGAATGAGGATTTTTAAAATCTTTGTTGTTTGCTTCCTAAATGACTTATGCAAAGGAATAGACAACCTCCTAGACTCTGGAATATCCATCATTTCAACATAATCAGGCTCCTCTTGCTCATCCACAGCCTCTTCTAAAGGAAGCTGGAGGGTTTCTGCAACCTTTTGTAAAACATAAAAGAGAAGGGACTCAGACAGCATAGGGAGATTCTAAAGGTCTATCTGGAGAAATGTCCGGTTCAATGGGCACGTCCCAGACCTTCCCAGTCACAAACATACTGTTCAAATTCCTCCCCTCATGTGGTTCATAAAAATCCTCAACATCATAATCCTGAACCACTGGGACTGAACGAGCCACCCTTTTCCCAGATGCAGGGGTCTGACAGATCCCTGAGACAAAGATTGGACAATCTGAATGGCTTTAGCTATCTCTGCAGCAGTTGGAGAGACAATTTGTACTCCAGACCTGCTGATTTCTTTGTCTTTTGCTGGGACTGGTTCCTCTGAACCAGCCTTCCTTTGCCCGAGGAAGTCTCCCCCTGGTCAGAGGGCACTCCTCTGGTCCAGTGGGTACTGGACCGGCTGGCCATCCGGGTCAGCGGATTTTGGCCTCTCGCTCCTGAGCCGCCCAATCTCTTTCCAGGGTGGCTGCAGGGAAATTTTACACACTGGCAGTCTGACAGGAGGTGGTCAGCCCCAGACAATAAACACAAGTGGTGTGTGGTCAGCCTTGGCAAAGGCTTCCCCAGACATCACAGTGTTGAAACCCAGTGGGCCCGGTTTTCTTTGGGTTTCTCCGACATAATGCCAGCCTAACCAAAAACTTGCCCTTTTAATGGCAGTGCCAGGCAAGACACCCTTTATCGGTTCCTAACCGTAGTCACGGGTATTTGAAAACCCCAAATAAAAATTAGGTTTTTAGAACCGATAAGAACCGGGAACCGCACTCTAAAAGCCCAACCAAACAGTTTGATATATATATTTTGTCAAGCCGATCGGTTCAAAACCGAACCGATAATGAATTTCACACAGACTTAATTTCTGTACTTACGGTTTACTAGATAGAGCTTTTAACGGAAATGCGGTAAAATAAATACTTTTGCCGGTTCAATGAACCAAAATACTGATTGAACCGAGAAATGAACCGAGCTGAAGGAGCTGATCTCCGGAGCGACTGTTCAGTGAAGCGGAGTAAAGAATCTGACAGTTTCGCTTGAAACTAGCCAGATAGAGCTTTGAACAGCGCCCTCGCGCTGTGGAACTCCAGATCACTCTGGAGTTAACTGTTTCCTCTCCGGGGCAGTTCAAGTGTGGGGAATGACTGCAATGGTCCTAATATAGCAAGACTTCATGGTGTTTGAATGATAAAACATGGGGTACATTTTGAACTAAAGGACCAACTTTTAGATAAAGAGGGGCATTATGTCTTTATAAAAGGCCTGTTAGATGGCCAGATGGTTACATTGGCTTCTATCTATATACCCCCAGCATCAGATTTCTCACTATACAGAAACCTTTTTACTAAGCTATCTGAATGGGCAGAGGGAAGGGTGATTTGAGGGGGAGATTTAAACCTTAATATTACTGGGTAAGGCAAAGATCAAGCCACCCAGGGACTGATAAATAAAACAACTAGAAGTGTCACAAAGTTGTTACAGGAAATTGGTTATGATGATATATGGCAATATATAAATGGGCCCTCTAGAAGACATATTTTTTACTCGCAGGCACACGATTCCTGCTCTTGCCTAGATTTTTTGCTAGCGCCAAAGGAACAATTGAATACGGTGCAAAGCACATTGCAGGGAACCTTTAATCTCTCAGACCATGCCCCCATTTTATGTAAACTTCAAATGCAGGCCACCTGAAGGAAGACCTTCTGTCGACTGAACCTATCCCTTCTAAGAAACCCGGAGGTGTGGGAATCGATTACAGAAATGATAACCCAGGCCTTACTAGACAATGATACACAGGATTCCTCAATGGCTATGATTTGGGACACCATTAAGGCAATAGTGAGGGGGAAACTAATAGGGACTTCATCTTATCAAAAGAAACAAAGGGAATCCCGTAGACTTGCCTTAGAAACTCAAATAGAGGTATTGGGGGGTCTTCAGTGAGTGAAACACTGTAAGACAAGATCTTGAGAGCTTGCTTCACTTACAAAAGATTTAAACAATATCCTAGACTATGCTATTGAGCAGAAACTCCTGTTCTTTAGGTATAAATATTATGATGAGGGTCCTAGATCTGTGAGATTAATCGCAGGCCAACTGCGGGCCATGAGAGCTAAATCCTCTATACTAAAAATTAGGCACCCTACTAGTGGCGACCTTAAAAATAATACTTTAGATATCTCTGAGGCCTTCCGCCAATTTTACACAAAATTATACTCAGAAGAAATCATCTCCTTCTGACGAAAGTATACGGGAATTTCTGTCACCCCTTACTCTTCCACTACAACTTGACAACAATCCCTTGGTTTGGTGGCCCCCATATCCCCTAAGGAAATCATAGCAACAACTGGAAATCTAAAAACTGGGAAATGTCCTGGTTCTGACGGTCTCCCGGGAGAGTTTTATAAAGCTTTCACCCAGACTCTCACCCCGATACTGAACAGGCTATTCACTTATGTGAATACAGAAGGAGGAATAATCCCTCCATCCTGGAATGAGGCTATAGTCTCGGTAATACCGAAACAGGGTAAAGACCTCTCAGATTGCTCCTCATTTCGCCACATATCCATGTTGAATACAGACTATAAAATCTTTGCATCTAATTCATGCACAGAGACTTAAACAACTTGCACCATCCACAATACACATGGACCAATGTGGCTGTATCCCCGGGAGTCAAGCCCAGGATACTGTTAGACATACGGTATATATTATTGAACATATTCGTGCCCAAAACATTCCTGCAGTTGTATTGGGATTGGACGGAGAAAAAGCATTCAATATGGTGTCATGGGATTTTTTGAGAGGGGTATTGACTAGATTTGATTTCTCATGCCAATTCGTATATACCATCTTCAAATTTTACACAAACCCTACAGGATATATTAGAGCGAACGGTCACATATCTGAGAAATTTCCCCTATTTAGAGGAAACAGACACGGATGCCCCCTTACTCCGCTCCTACTCGCTTATTATATTGAACCCCTGGCCCAATACCTATGCCAGACTCAGGATATCAAAGGCACTGAGATAGCAGGCTCAGAACAAAGATTGGCACTCTTTGCCAATGATGTCCTGATGTACTTGGCTAATCCAGACACCTCCTTACAGGCTCTTTTTCAGCACATCTATAAATTCTCCAACCTTTCCGGCTTCACCCTGAACATAAATAAGTCAGAAGCCCTGACCTTTGATTATAACCCTCCACCAAGCCTTAAAAAACAATACCCAATTAAATGAGATAGATCATCCATAAAATACTTGGGCGTACAGATCCCAAAAGACCCAGACCTATTTTTTAATTTAAAGTATCACCCTCTAGTGAATACAATTAAACAGGACTTGAGAAGATGGGATTTGTTGCCATCCTCTTTCTATACAAGAACCTTATCACTGAAGATCAATGCTTTACCAAGATTCCTGTATTTATTCCAATGTGTGCCATGTGCTCTATCCCCAAAAGAGCTTATTTCCTGGCAAAAAACTTTAAATGCATATCAATGGAATCAAAGGAAGCCAAGAATGAATCTCTCTAAGCTATAGCTACCTAAAAGTCTGAAAGGAGTAGCCCTCCCCTCTCTCCAAAACTACTGGATCTCGGCCCAGATGTGTCTGGCATTACTGTGGGGCGCTAAAGCATACCAGGCAGTGTGGAAACAAATTGATTTTTCCAAACCTGTCTCTACCCCACTTCTGGCCTGTCTATTTTCCCTATCCCATTTCAATAAAGTTAGCCGGGAAACTCCGCCGGCGACTACCACTATATTGAAGGGCTGGCAACTGGGCATAAAACACAAGACATTCCAACAATACCTATGGAAGTATAAGTGGTTTATATTAACCCCTCCCGTTTGACACATTAACATACTAACATACTAATTGCCAGCAGATTAGGCCTTACGGTCTATCGAGTCTGCTCGAACCTCAGATCCCTAGTTGGGTTCTGAAGCCCCCCCCCCTTGTGTTCCAGAAACCCCTATCATCCATCCCCACCCCCCTGGGCCAGGCCATCATCTGACACATCCGCTTTCTATGTCTGTCTCACCCTTTCTTGAAGCCCTCCACTGTGGATCTCTGAACCAGCTCGCCAGGCAGCGCATTCCAAGGGTCTACCACCCTCTCAGTGAAAAACCTCCTCCTCTTCCCCCCTCACCCTTCCACCTTCCAGCTTCAAACTATGCCCTCTGGTGATACCTTCCTGCTTTAGCCTAAAGAGCCCCTCCATATTTACCCTATTTATTCCCTTGAGGTACTTGAAGACCTCAATCATGTCCACCCTGTCTCTCCTCTTCTCTCCTCTCCTCCAATGAAAACAGGCAGAGCTCCTCAAGTCTGTCCTCATACGTCAAGTCCCCTATGCATAACAAATGATACAGGAATCAGTACAATGAGGGATTGGAAGCCCCATGGCAGTTACTAAAAGGTAATGAGATTACAGACTTCTTGGAAGCTCAGAAGCTATGTGCCTGGACAGAAAAGGATAGGCTATATTATTACCGAATTAGAGACTATATCCAAACACAAATTAGGAAGACAGAGAGGGACTCTCACCTGGGGGAGGATGATACCCCCTTTTGTCAAATTTGGGCCTCGCTTTTGGGGGAAAGGGCAATATCTATAATATATAGGTCTCCTATACAACAATCTGCGCATGCCATGATGGCAGTTCAGTCCAAGTGGGAACAGGAATTTGCACAACCCATATCTAGTAAACAGTGGCTTAAGATTTGGGGAAACACAAGGAAAACCACCTCCTCCCCAATTTGGAGGGAATTCACATGGAAAGTTAGGGCAAGGTTTTTCCTGGTTCCCTCGGTGGCAGCCCTAAGAAACCTGGGGATTGTCTCCAGATGCTGAATGTGGAGAGGCGAGAGCCTCGCATAAACATATTTTTCTGGCTGTCTGGGACTATCAGCCTTTTGGCTCCAGGTAGTATTGCACACAAAATCAATTTTGAACATATAGAGTGAGCTTAAGGGTGTTAATATAATCTTGGGGATTCCTCCGGAGGAGACTACAGATAAAGCCAGCCTATACTTATGGGCCATACTCTTAAGTTCAGCTTATAAATCCATAACCCAAAAATGGCTCCTAATAACCCCCCGTGGTATCTGATTGGAAAGCAAACATATTGCACATTCAACGCAATGAGCAAATCTTGTTTAAACTTCAGGGAAAGATGGAAAACTATATATCATGACGATCATGGTGGGAGCTATACCAGGATCAACTTTAATGGGCAGTTAGAGCCTAGATCACATGATTGATCTAAAAGGTAAAAGGGAAAATGATGGGCTTGGTGAATGAAGAGTACAGATATTAATCTGAGGGAATGAAAGCATGGACTTGTTACATCAATCATTCTTCTCCCCAGAGTCTCTGTGTTATTCTATGTATATAACACCAATCCAAAGATTATGAATGAAAGGTAGTACCTTATGTTCCAAGGTTTGTTATTATCCTGCTTAAGTTAGATTAAGTTAGTGAATCAACTTATATGATGTTCTGATTCCTATTGTTAGTATGATTATATGCTATAACAGTTTTAACATAACTAAAAAAAAATAAATAAGAAGGAGAACATTCAATTGAATGTTAATATACTAGAAATGGATGTATGAAACTAAATCCTTTAATAAAGCAAGTATAAAAAAAAGAAGAGATTTTTCATGTTACAGTAAACAGTGACATACAATTCCATACAGACAGGCATACATAATACTGTAACACTGTTATATGTTTAAACCGACAAGGAAGGGCTAGGAATCAGAAAGAAAACGAAAGAAGATAAACAGTGGGGGAAAGGATAGATAAAAGTAGGAAGCTACAGAGGAAAGAGGAGAGGAGTATTCAGAGGGAGAAAAAACTGTACCAGAATACTCAGATTATCAATTCGGTTTGTCTTGTTTGTTTGTCCATCTTTAAAAATCTGTGAACTGCTTCTTCTCCAATTTTGAAATTAAAGAGGGGGTAGAAGGCAATGAAAGAAGGGAGTGTTATTTTTATATTCCCCAGAATATTAGTTTAAAATTTATTAGGTTAGTATATTTCCCCATCCAATTAATTTATTTCTGTATAGTGTCAGCTATACTTAACTAAGAGTTCTAGGATGCCAAGGTTTTCCCGCGTTGCCATAAAATGTAAAAAAGGTAGCCATCGCCCCTTAAATTTGTCTATCCCCAGTCTCACCTTGGCCGTTAGGTATCCAAATCAAGTATTTTCTTACAGATGCCATACCAGATCTCTACGGTAGGCTGGGTTGGTGTTAACCAATTCACAGTAACTGTCTTAAGAGCAGCCCCCACTAGTGTCACAAAGAGATATCTTTTAGCTCTAGTTCTTAAAGAGGGTGGGTGTAGGTCTGCCAGTGTTGTCCAGAATCAACTAAGGTGTCCTCTAGCATTTCACAGATTGTTGTCTGAATTTTCCCCCATTATTCTTGAATTACATGGCATTCCCAAAAAATATGGAAATAGGACCCTAAGGACTGCCAGATGTGCCAATATCTATCTCAGGGGTGGTTTCCATAGTGTTTTGTCACTGTGGGAGGCCTGAAAAATCTCACTCCCACCTTCCAACAAAACTTTCTCAAAAACAAAGATGCTGTCATAAGGTTAACACCTGCCCACACCATTTCCCAGTCTTTATCAGAAAGATGTGTCTCAAATTCTGTATGCCTAGCCTCTTTTATGACAGCCAGGGAGTCAGAGGTGAGATTACTCATGGTTTGCACCAATTTAGACACTATCCCACAGGCCATTGAGCTGGATCCCAGAGCAACCAGAGCCTCTCCGAGAGGATTTTCAAGAGCATCTGCTCTCTCCCAAGGGAGTCCCACAGCTATGGTTAAGTAATGTCTCAACTGCAAATACCTAAAGTGGTCCTGATGGCTAAGACCAAATTCCTCCTTTAATTGCTGAAAAGATTTAAAAGTGCATCCGAGAAACACTGACCCACAGTGTGCAAAACTTTTCTGCCCATCTGGCAAAGGACATATCCCATTTCAGTGGGGCACAGTCCTTACAACTCAATATAGGGGTTGAAGAGACTAGGGAGAGAGGCAGACTTAATTTTTTATTTACATCTTGCCAGGCTTGAATGGTTGCACTGGACCAGGGATTAGGAGGCTGCAATAGCTTTAATCTGGGAAGATCCAAGAACAGTATATCTGTAGCATCTCTCAGAGGCCAGGTAGACATTTCTATTTCTTCCCAGCATGGGGGTGATGTCTGTGAGAGGATACTTAACAACTGCAGCTGTGAAGCCCAGAAATATTGCTGCATATCAGGTAAACCTAACCTTCCCCTATTTTTAGGGGTCTTTACTATCTTCCATTTCACCCTAGGTTTATGGCCTCCCCAAATAAATCTGGAAAGAGTGGTTGAGAGACCTTTCCAAAAGGATCCTAGAGGTCACTCGGGTAGTGCCCCAAATATAAAAAGAAATCGAGGGAGGATGTTCATACGTGTGGTTTCTATTCTGCCAGACAAGGAAAGGGGAAGCTCCTTCCACATATTACAATCTTCCCTAACCTCCCACTAGCAGGCGTGTATAATATTTAGCAAAAAGCTATGTCATGTCTCTAGGAATCCAGATTCCTAAATACCTAAAACTAGAAGCACTACATCTGAAGGGATCTAATCTAGGTAGGCCTCCTCCTCCCCCTGGATATAATTCAGATTTTTCCACATTTATTTTATAGCCTGAAAGTTTACCAAAGTCTGTTAATATTGAGTGTGAACTGGGTCTAATATGTACAATAAAGCATCATATGCATAGAGTGATATTTTTATTTCTGTACCATGAACCTTAATCCCTTAGAATGTCATGGATTGCCTGAAGAAAGCTGCTAGTGGTTCAAGACTCAGGGCATAAAGGAGGGGAAAGGGGACAGCCTTGCCTGGTGCCTCTCTGAATATTGAAGGTAAGAGAAGTCACTCCATTAACCCGAACCCTGGCCACTGGATCTGCATTTAAATTTCCCACCCAAGACCTGAATTTGTCCCCGAAGCCAAAACCCCCTAAAACCACATCCAAATATTGCCAGTCTACACAGTCAACAGGTTTTTCAGCATCTAATGAAAGAACCTCTGTGAGCTGACCTTTGAGGAGGGAATTGGCACCGGAGAGAACATTCAGTAACAGGCAAATGTTATCTTGCAAATGTCGCCCTGGTACGAAACCAGTTTGGGCTGGGTGCACCAGGGTAGTCATCACTTCCTGGCGATGACTGCTGAGTATTTTGGTAAAAATTTTTGTATCTTGGTTAAATAGTGTTATAGGTCTGTAACTTGCACAAGAGATCGGGTTTTTCCCTGACTTGGGTATCACTGTTATGATGGCCTTGTTCCAGGTATTGGGGAGAGCATTAGGTTTTTGGGCAGAATTGCAGATCTTCGTTAGAAGAGGAACAAACTCCTTCCCAAAGCTTTTGTAAAATTCTGCATTATACTCATCCATGCCAGCGCCTTCCCAGTTGAAAAGCTTTTAATTACTGCTAGGACTTCTCCTTCTGTAAAAGGAGCTTCGAGTTTTTCTCTTTGAGAATTAGAAAGAGTAGGGAGCTTCACTTGGGTCAGGAATTCCTGGATTTGTTCCGAGTGTTGGGAACCCTGCTCTGCCCTATACAACCCTGCATAAAATGCCCTAAATTCCTCTGCAATCTCTGTGAGGGAGAATTTATCTGGGGGTGAATCAATGGGGAAGGTGATTTTTTCTACATATCTGTCTGCTGTTTGTTTTCTAAGTCTCTGGGCTAGCAACCTCCCTGCTCTCTCTCCTTTCTCAAAATATTTCTGTCTTGTATATCTTAGGTTGTTTTCTACACTGCACTGTAATAGAGCATCATAAGTATCCCGACTTATCTAGTACCACAGTTGACCCCGTGCATTTATGGTCTGCTTCAAGATCTCTTATCATATCTAAGGTAGTTTGGAGCTTTGCCTGCTATTGCTTATATTTGTGGGAGGCATAAGAGATAGTATGGCCTCTTAAGACTGCTTTTAGAGCATCCCATATATATTTAGGGGCCGAATCAGGTTCTGAGTTCTCAATCAGATAATGTTGGACAACTTGCTTAACTGAGTCTATGTATGACTTATCATTTAGTAAACTCGTGTCAGACCTCCAGGATCCCTTCGGTCTAGGCCCCTCCCAGAACAACTTGGCCTTTACCATGGTATGGTCTGACAGAGTTATTGGAAGGATAGGTACATCGTGAACACTGTATAAACATTCTTCATGCGTTTAAAATCTGTCTAATCTTGAATATGATCCTGTAGCAGGAGAAAAAAATGCGTCAACCAAGCCAGGCTCTGCACAAAGGGTCCTTAGTAGGCGGGAACATGCTTTTGAGCCAGGGGTGTGGTGGAGCTCCTATCCCTCACCACATCCTCAACACAATTCCAATATCCCATACAAAGAACTTTTCCAGGTGGCAACCCTGATATTTTGGAAAACAGTGACCTAAAAAATTCACTTGAGGGAGGTGTAGGAGCATATACCCCCACCAGGTGGAGTGGTCTCCCTCTTAAAAGCCCTGAAAGGATTAGTCAGTGTCCCGAAACCCCACACTGTATCCCCTGAGTCTGGAATGGCAGGCCCCTCCTCACAAGAAATGCTATACCCACTTTTTTCAGTTCAGTTCACTGGTGGATCACCTTCAAAGTCGGCTTGCTGACTTTTAAAGCCCTACATGGACTGGGCCCTGACTGCCTGAGAGAGCTCCTGGTTCTCTACCGCCCTGGACGATCTCTCCACTCAGCCGACAAGGGGTTGCTAGAGATTCCAAGGGTATGCTTAAAAACATCGGGGGTAAGAGTTTTTGAATATGCTGCCCTTACCCTTTGGAATTCTCTACCCCGTCGGCTTCGGGAATGCACAACTGTGGAGGGATTTAAACAATCCCTCAAAATGTATCTGTGGCATCAGGCCTTTGATTAATTTATATAGTTGATTTTATTAACTGATGTTCTCTTTTTAACTACTGTCTTATTTTTGTTTGTTAGTATTTTAAGGTATGTCTATTTATGAATTGTGAGGCACCTTGGTTGTTGATAAGGTGATTAATAAATACAATTTATTATTATTATTTTTTACCAGTAGGATGTTCATCAGAGTACACATTGCCCACTCAAGCTCTACAAAGTTTTAAGTGCTCCCATAATGAGAGCTTAGTTTCCTGAACATAGGCAATATCACAAGATTGTCTTTTCAATTCTGTATCTTAGAATGTTTTATCACATTGTTAATACCTTTCACATTTAAAGAACAAAGTGACAACGTATCCATGGTATATCTAAGGAGTGGCAGACAAAGGTTTTAATCCGGTCACATTCACTTTGTTTACCCCATAAGGGGTTAAAAATAACTACACAGCCCCTCTGAGGGAAAGATAGGAAAAAAAGAGATTAGGAAGAGGTGAAGTAAAGAGAGAGAGAGAGAGAGATTAAGCGTCACAAAATAGAAAAAGTGCCAAAATAGTAAAGAGCAAACAAACTGTCCCCATCCCCAACATAAAACAATGGGGGAGAGGGGAAAACACAACTTGTAGGCAGTCTTGATTACTGCTGCCTTATCCTCCTCAAAGGAGATGAAGTACTCCTCCCGAGGGGGAAAAAGGGACTCATGCCCTTGGATGGTGCCACACCCTTGCATTAGAGTGTGAGGATGAAGCGCCTGGTGGATCACACACTCCAAAGCCTGTGCCCTCCTGGTAGTGTTGGAAGTTACCGGTAAGGTGGGGAATGCTTCCCAGTTCTCCAGATCATAGTAACACCGAAAAACATTTTTATTTTATGAGCCAGAGCTAACAATGTAACCAGTTAAATTGTGCTCCTTCCATCCTTAGTAGATTGTTAATTCCCCTGAAATCTACAATCTTGCTATAAATAGTAACACTGCATAAATTACAAAATGCAAAGCCATGAAAAGATTGGGAGGTCAATCAATCACAAAGTAACTTGTGGTCCCAATACAGCATGAGGAATCAGTCATCAACTGTCCCCCTTTTTACAAATTCACTTACATTCTACTATTACAATCTAGAGTCTTAAATATACTTATACTACTAAGGTGTCCTTTCTTGTTCAGCAGTCCCCAAAGTCATGTAAGGTGCTGTAGTAAGCGAGGGGGAAATTATGTGTAAGGGGGGCAGAGATTACATCGGAACATCAGGAATATAACAAAAACAACAGCCCCCAAGGGTTTCAGTTGCTACCACCAATCGTTCCTAGGCTCCAATGCTTTAAAGTTCCTACCAGACCTGAGGCCTGACCTTGTCCCAACCCCCTCCATGAGAACCAGAGAATACCGGGAGTCCAAGCACGAAGCACAAACATCCACGAGGCTGTCTCTCCTGTATATCAGGTAGAAATACTCAGTTCGTTAGCAGATAAAAATCGGAAGTCTCTTATGCTGAAATGGTCATAAACTGAAAAATTATTTGCAAGTTTAGTTATTGCTTGGTTTCCACGTCCCCAGTTTATAGCAACCAGGCCCTATAGTGAACCTGAGGGTTAATGAATCAGGTAGATTGACCTTTCTGAAGCCATCTGGAGAGGTCGGAATGCAAGGGTGACAATTCTTCCACTCTGGAGTTTGGGTTGGCAGGCTTCTTAGTGCTGGGAGCCAAGGACCATAAAATCTGCTCGATTTGGGATTCATCCATTTCTTCTTTTAAATCTGGCAAGGAAATTCCTTCCATTGTCAAAAAGTCCACAGCCATTAAGAGAGAGTTGAATATTTTGGGGCCTTTGGGTAGCTCGCCCTACAATCAGGCAGGGTATGTAAGGTAGGCCTTTTTCCCTTTTCTCTCAGTTGTTTTGCCACCCATAAAATGTTTTCCCTGTGTGCAGCCATTGAAAGGGGGAATCTTGATCCACATATACTTTTGCACCATCGAAAAAGGTCTCTTTTAGCCCATGCCATACGGAGGATTTTTTCCTTCACTGGGAATTTGAGAAACTTAATAAGGACAGCATGGGGCGGGAGGGTGCCCCAGGTTTGGGTTTAGGGGCGATAGCCCGGTGCGCCCATTTGATTTCAAGCAAGAAATCCTCTCTGAGTTTCAATTCTGTTTTAAGCCAGCACTCCATATATGATGCCATGTCCTCCTGTTCAACTCCCTCTAGAATTCCAACTACACAAATGTTATTTTGCCAAGAACGGGCCTCTGAATCTTCTGCTTTTGCTGTAAGGGCTCTTTCTCTTTTGTGCAGAAGTGCAAGAGTGTGACCTATGCCATATGCTCATTTTGAAGCGTTTCTACGTGTTGTTCCACCAGGATCATTCTTGCTTCTAGCTTTCTAAAATCTTTCTGGATATCTAAAACTTTAATAACGATTTGTTGTAGTAATTTAATAATCTTTCTTGCTTCAAGCCTTGTACCCATCAAGCAAGATTCTGAGCCTGAATCATCATCCCCTGTAGCCGAAAGTAAGGATGCTTGGGAGGGTGCAGGGCTAAGGCCCGATGCCGTCTTTTGCTGTTCGCCCATAGCAGCCATTCTGGGGCTTGCAGGACTTCTCTTTTCCATCCGCCCCATCACTGAAGCTTGTGGGATCCAATATTTACACAGTTTGCAATAGGGATTGTGACTAGCACTCTGGATTACAGTTGACTGAGAGCTGGAGATGTGGGAGTGTAAAACTAAGCCACCATTCCCATTGGCTACATCACCAGAAGTCCTAACTGCGTCAATTCTATTCAGGAAAGTGAATACATAGAAACATAGAATTTGATGGCAGATAAGGACCACATGGCCCACCTAGTCTGCCCATTTCCCTACCTAATGAATAGGCTGCAGATCCTAGTTAACCAACACCCTACTTCCTCCTACCCCCCACTAGAACTGCCTTATGTCTGTCCCATGCATTCTTGAATTCTCCCACTGTTTTTGACTCCACTACCTCCTCAAGAAGGCTGTTCCATGTATCCTCAACCCTCTCCGTGAAAAAATACTTCCTCACATTACCTCTGAGCCATCTCCCCTCTATCTTCAAATTGTGACCCCTTGTTTTTGCACATCTCTTTTTCTGAAAGATGCTACCGTCTTGGACTCTGTTGATTTCCTTGATGTACTTGAAAGTGTCTATCATGTCCCCCCTCCTCTCCTCGAGTGTATACATATTAAGCTTCTTTAATCTCTCCTCGTATGTCTTCTGGTGCACACCCTACACCATCTTAGTTGCCTTCTGTTTAGGTCTTTAAATATTTCTCACCTCAAAGCAGTGAAATTATGCTGGTATATTTTAGAGAGGTCCTTGGGAATCTGGATCCCCAAATATCTAACCTTATCTTTTACCCACCTGAATGGATTTGACCGTAGGGTTGCCATTCCAGGGATTGTGTTAAGTGCTAGGGCTTCAGATTTAGTTAAGTTAATTTTAAACAAAGATGTCTTACCAAACCTCTCCAATAGGTAGGAGGTAGGGAAGAGTCAGGGTTTTCTAGTTATATTAGAGTATCATCTGCATACAATGATACTTTGGAAGTTTGTTGATTAACTGTGATACCCTTTATTTCTGAAACACTCCATATTGCTTGAGCTAAAGGCTCCATGCTTAAAGTGAATAAAAGGGGTGATAGGGGGCAACCCTGCCTCATCCCCCTCCCAATCTCCAGTCTGTCTGACATAGTTCTATTGGCTTTGACCCATGCTGTAGGATGTTGATAGCAGAAAGAGATCCACTTTAGAATATTACCATTTACCCCCATACGCTCCAATACCATATGCATATATGTCCAGTTGAGGCGGTCAAAGGCCTTTTCCGCATCTAAGAAAAGGGCTAAGTGGGGTAAAGGGATCTGGGCACTTTGCACCATAATCGGGCGGGCAGAATGAGAAGAGATCTGGATAAACTAGCAAAATGGTCAGAAGAGTGGCAACTGGGGTTCACCGCAAAGAAGTGCAAAATCATGCACATAGGGAAGAGAAACCCTGAAGCCACCTATAGGCTGGGAGGTGAGTTGCTGGCAGTCACAAGGGAAGAAAGAGACTTGGGTGTCATCATCACTGATGACCTGAAATCATCCAAGCAGACCACTAAAGCAGTAGGTAAGGCTAAAAGGGATGTTGGGGTGTATTAGTAGGGGTTTCACAAGTCGGAAGAGGGAGGTAACAGTCCCTCTTTACAAGACACTGGTTAGGCCCCATCTGGAGTACTGCGTGCAGTACTGGAGGCCACACCTTCACAAGGACATTAATCAAATTGAGGCAGTCCAAAGAAGGGTAACCAAAATGGTGCAGGGACTGCATCAGAAAACATATGAGGACAGATTAACTGAACTCAATATGTATACCCTAGAGCAAAGGAGGGAGAGAGGTGATATGATTGAAACATTCAAACACCTTAAGGGCATTAACAAGGTGAAAGAGTCTAACATGTTTCAATATAAGAAAAATAGCAGGACAAGAGGACACAGCATGAGATTAGAGGGAGGCCGATTAAGGGGTAATGTAAGGAAGTTATTTTTTTTCAGAAAGGGTGATGGATGCATGGAACGACCTACCTCAGGAAGTGGTGGATATGAATACAATGCAGGGCTTCAAACAGGCATGGGATAGGCATAAGGGAGTAATACAGATGAGTATGAATAGATAGGCCATTGACAAAGCAAAGGCCAATGGCACATTCATAAGGTAGAAAAGAAATGGGCAGACTGGATGGGCCTTGCGGTCCTTATCTGCCGTCAACTTTTATGTATTTATGTTTCTATAATATTCAACAATAATCAAATATTGTCTGACATATGTCGAAGTGTCATGAAGCCTGTTTGATTAGGATATATGAACTTCTCAATGTGTTGTTGTAGTCATACTGCCAGAATCTTGGTAAGAATCTTCAGGTCTTGGTTAGGAAGTGAAATTGGCCTAAAATCCGCACAGGCCATTCCTGATTTCCCAGGTTTAGGGATGACTGTTATCATAGCTTCCCCCCAAGATGGTGGCAGCCGACCTTCCTCCAAACAGGTGTTAAATACTTTTTGCACCCAGGGTGCAATGGTGTTTTTGAGTTTTTTGTAAAATCCATCCCCTCCCGAATCCATCAGGGTCAGGGGATTTACCCATTGGGAGCTCTGCAATAGTTTGTAAGATTTCTTGTTGGGTTATGGGTCCTGATAATCACTGTTGTTTCTCCTGTGACAACCTAGGTAGGGGGGTAGAGTCCAAAAAGGTCTTGGTGTCTATTCGAACTTGCTCCTCTGGTTTGTCCTCTGTGTACAGTGTCTGATAAAACTCTTGAAACTGGCGCACTATGTCTTGAGGCAAGGCCCATGTTTTCCCTTTCTCATCTACAATATTACAGATTTATCTTTCAGTTTGTGCTTTTCTCAAGCGGAAGGCCAAAAGCCGAGCTGCCCTCCCCCCCCGTGATATTTATGGCTCATGAATCGCAGGGTCCCTTCTGCCTTCCTCTCCTCCAGTTTTGTTAAATCTGTCCTAACCCTGTTCAGTTCTTTCCTAATTTTGCCTATCTCCCCACTCCCCCCACCAAGGTTTGCTTAAGCTGGTCTTCTAATTCCTGGATTCAAGAGCGTCACTGTGTTGCTCTAACTAATGCTTGCTTCTTTTGAGCAGAGACATAGCTAATAGCTTGCCCTCTTAGGACTGCCTTGAGTGTGTCCCACCTTATTAAAGGAGAACAATTCTGCATTGGGGAGTCTATAGCCAAATTTTATGCTGCTTTAATTAACTGCCCCACAATGTTTTTATCACTTAGTAAGGATGTGTTAAGTCTCCATTTTTTGATTCCCCTTTCCTGGCCATAAACCAACTTAATGGCTATTGGTGCATGATCCGATAGAGTAATGGGGTGAATGTCTGCTTTACTAATAAAGTGCAAGTCAGACTGTTGCATAAAAAAGAAATCTATTCTAGAATATGTTTTGTGGGCTGCTGAATAAAAGGTGTAATCTTTTTCTTCCCCATGTAGGGCCCTCCATACATCAACCAGTCCCATTTACATGGTCAATGCTTTCAGTTTTTGAGCTGCTGCTCGATTGGTATGTAAGACCCCAGCTCTATCCATATATGGGAAAGGGGTAATATTAAAGTCTCCTCCAATGATGAGCTGCCCCAGTGGTAAATCAGCAAGTTTAGAAAAAAGTTCCAAGAACTTGTCAATACCTACATTAGGGGCATAAATATTCACCAAATGCCCCACCCTCCCGTTTATCTCTCCTGTGACCCTCACATAACATTCTTGCATACCTTGGTCAGATTCTTTAATGGTGAGAGGACTATTTCTCTTCACCAGGATGGCAACCCCTGCCTTTTTCGAGCCTGGCCTGTCCAAAGCACCTCCCCACAGTGAACCTTAAGATGCCGCCCTTTGGCAAACATCCCATTCCTTCCCCCTTTACTGTAGGATCCATGTAAATCCATATTCTTTTCTTATGACAATAGGTTGCCTTAACAGTAACTGCAACAACCATGTACATAATGACATTAAATTTGCACGTGACAGTACACATTGAACAAGAACCAGAAAAAACTGTGAAGAAGGAGAAAAAACAGGAAAAAACTCTCCCCCCCAAACACTTCCAAGGAAAAAGAAAAGGTCCCATGCACAGCCGTGCATTGGAAGATCACAACTGTGATCAGAAGAAGTGGCTTAATGTGGGAAATCCCACAATGGCCATGGGCAGTCATCCCGCTGTAATATTGCGGGGGTTCATGGCCACTGAACCTTCCATCATTGGAATGAACCCAAAGAACCAGTACTCCCCTCCTTCCCTCCCTCCACCCCCCAAGACCATGAAAACATTTCGGGCATCCCTTATACAGAGATTCTCTAGGCCTCCCACCTCTTCCCACAAAGTGAACCATCAGCTCGTCATTCCTCCCTAGGAGTATACCAGCCCTCCCAGCTTCCACCCCAAAAATGCCCACAAAGATGTCAGCATCTGTTTCCCATGGTTAGCATGCATGTCAAGTTGAATTTAGAGGCTTACTTATACACCCTGTCGTAGGAGGGCTAAGTACTACCCCCGATTTTGTAGCGTTTTACAGTACTGTATGTCCCCCCCAAAAAAACGCAGGTTGAAATACGGAAATTGATTACCTGATACTCCGATGCTTAAGCTAGAACCATGCAGCATCACTGCTGGGGAGGGAGTAAACAACTGTCCCTTCCACAACAGAAGGGAAAAAGAAATCTCCAGATTTTATTTTAACAAAGAATTGAACCCCCCACACTACCTCAGCATTTGGGGGATTTAGCAGTTTGTGAGTTCCCATGTCCATGACTACGACTCTTTTCTGCATGGGTGATCAGACTTGAAACCTCCATGATGGCCTGCCCTGTGAAGGATCCTGGTGGGCCTTTCTTCTTACTCTGCTCTTTGCCTATGAGCTCCCCTGCTGATGAAATCAGCTTGCGTCGGAGTTGTTGCCTCTCTAGATTCGGCACTGTGATGCCCATGTCCTACAGCATGGGAGCAGCATCTAGCAGCGAATTTAAAGTTTTCAACCCCAAATCCAGGAACAGATGAATCTTGGCTGGATATTGCAAATGCGCTTTTACAACTTTTTTAGTTTTAAGTTCTTTAATGATTGTTCTCACTTGCTGGTGTTCGGCTTGTAGGAAGGTAGAAAAGTCTTGGTCAAAGAATATAGTTGCTTCATGATATTTCAGGTCTTTTAAGTGCCAGGCTTCTCTCAGGAGCCAGTCCTTGCTCTGGTAGTAGACCATTCTGATGATCCAGGACCTGGGTCTGACGTTCGGGTCCTTCAGAATCGGGCCTAAGGATCTATGTGCCCAGTCAATTTATAACTTCAAGTCTGGTGGGATTGACAATGTAGCCCAAAGTAAGTGCTGGATGAAGTCAATGAGGCTTGCAAAGCCCTTCTCAGCTCCTTTGGGCACACCGTGCACTCGAAAGTTGTTGCGGCATGCTCTATTCTCTAAATCCTCTAACTTGGCTTAAGTCTGTCTGTTCCACTGCAGCAGTAACAGCAGTAGACGTCCATGTGCATCCTGGGCCTCCGACAATTCAGTTACCTTCTCGGCATTAGCCAACACCTTTTGATCGAGCAATTGGAAATATTGTCTCAGGTCTCTTACCACAGAATCTATTCGATTAACAGTGGCAAGGATATGCTTTAGAATGCGGACTGTTTCTACTGGCTCATCTGACTCCTCCAGATCCACATCTGCCGAGGATTCTGAGAGTGAGTGACCACGAGGTGCTAGGGCCGACAATCTCTCCATATCACCACTTAACCGGAGCTGCTTCATTTTATTACCCAATTTACTGGTTGATTTTCCGGGTTTTTGACGAGGAGGCTTACCTGCCATAACAGAATTCTAGTAGGTAGGAGTTTCTTCTTTTAATAGCTGAAACATAGTTACATTTCTGTTTATTGGAGAAGGGTTGTGTCGGAGCTCCGGAGCTTAGTTGCTAGTCATTCGGTGACGTCACTGGAAGTCTAGAAATTTCTTTCCTAAGTTCTCTTTTAGTCCATGCAGGGATTTTAGGTACATCTAAATTATTAAAGAATTATTTTAGAAATTGTTCTTCTTGTGCTTCACTTTCATTTGTGTATAGATTTTCATAGAATTCTCTAAACGTTTTATTTACAATGTTTCTATATTCTTTGTGCTTTTGCACTTGTTTGCACATATTTTAACTCTGCCTTTTTAATCATGAATTCTGCATCCCCGCTTATTAATTTGCCATACTCCAATTATAGTTTGGACCAGTTTTTCCACACTTCTGAATTTTTGTCAGCTGATTTCAGTTCTATCTTTTTTAGCTTGAACATCTTTGTTTTAATAATTGCACTCTTCTTCTTCTCTCACGAAACACTTAAATGCATCCTAAGTTATTGCCCATGACTTGTGCTGTGCTTTGTTTTATCTTTAAAGGGACGCTGTCAACCCTTTTTCTTTTGTAATTATAGTTTATTGTTTTAAATAAAAAACAATTACAAATCATTATATCATGTAAGAGATCATCATCATTCAACAGTCGATACATTCAATGTAATAAGTATATTAAGTCTATGCAATCTGGATTACAAATGTGGGAGTATTCCTTGAAAAATTTAAATCCAAAGAGTGTCCGAGATATGCTGCACCCTACAAAACTATGGGTGGTCGTCCCAAACAAAATGTTGTACAAACAGGTTAACTCAACCTCCTGTGTTGATATAACCCCCATCAATAAAAAATGCTATACCATTCCTATTATGTGCTATAGAAAAAAATGAAACCAGATGAACTGGAAAAGCCACCATATTTTATGCACCATTACTAAGGGATCTAGGGAAAGTTACTCAGCAACTGTGGCACAGTAATGATCCCAACTCCTACAACTGTTAACAGTATGTAATTCAATTCAGCGCCATAACCCCATACAATTTCTGAAAATAAAAAAATATTATTATATATATATATATATATATATATATATAGCTTATTTTGTTCTCATTATAGTAACAATCCCACTCCCGATACTATTTCCTACAACTCAGTTAACCAACAAGAATTTTAAACAAATGATTAGCGGGCTTTGCACATAAGGTAACTGCTAAAGCCTCTGAGGAATGAAACAGTTGAAATTTTAAGATTTTAAATGTCATCAATAAGAACAAAACTGCTCTGATTTACTTGCTCTGAGTCTAAACAGTCATAATGTTCAGGTGTCCTGTTCTGAATCCGAGTCATCTGTATTGGCTCGGGCAAACTCTCTGCTAAAGCTCTCCACTTTTTTTTCTGCTTCTTCAGGATCCAAAAATTGGTATGTCTGCCCACCATAGAAAATTCTCAGGTGAGCTGGCATTAACAATGAATGGGCAATGCCCAGACTTCTGAGCTTTGCCCTGACTCCGTCAAAGCATTTCTCCGGGTTTGGGTAGCAAGATGGACCGATTTACCTTGGTAACTCAAATTTCCCGATTCCCTGGCAGCCTGCATTAGAAGATCCCTCATGGCCACTCCAACCGTAACCAACAGAATTGTTTGCAGTACATCTTCCTGACTTCCTGCAGACCTTGGAGAAACACGGGAAGCCTTTAAAAAGCTGGTCGAGGAGAAATCTGTAGTCAGATGTAAAGTTTTCAGCAGCCAAGAACAGAGGAAGTTCAGTAAAATTATCACCCTCGCTGTGCTCTGGCAGTCCAACTATATGGATATTTTGGGTCCTCTGTGCATTCTCCAGTGCCTCTAGGTGATATTTCAGCTGGGAATTTTCTTGGGCCATTTTCGATGTAGCAGCCAGCGCCTTCCATTGCCATAGATTCCGCTACTCCTGCCGTCTTAGCAGCTGATTCAATTTTGGCATCCTGTTCAGCCATTCAGGTTAGCACAATCTTGATTTTATTTTCAATTGCCTGCATAGATTTCTGGAGGGCTTTCCATGGGGGTTCAGGCCCCAGTAGAACTTGGGTTTCTGCTGATGATGCCGTGTCTGCAGGTGATGGGTTTTTTGGTCCTGCTCCCGCTGCTTTGTTGGTGTGACTCATATTCCAATTTTCACATGGTTCAAATCAGTTTTGTGAGTAGAACTGATTTCTGGGAAGCAAATTCCAGCTTTAGCCCAATAAAAGTAGATTTTGTGGCTTTTAATTAACATTTATAAGAAGCTCTCCTTAAGCACATCTTGTTAGTAGGAGTGCTCCACAGTGCGCCCCCCTCAACCCTTTTTTAATAATATTATCTCTAGTTGAAAAAACTAAAAAAGCTACATACTTACCATGACTGTTGCTATTCCTGAATATCTTCTCCATAGATTACCTCTAATGGATCTGTGACGGAGGTTCCAGGATTCCATGGGAGCCAGAACTTTTCTTGAGGGCTAATGAAGCAAGTAGGCCCCACACAAGCATCATCACATGTGTCTGCTGGTATACAGCAGCACCAGCCCCCAACCACCTCAGTACTTTTTTTAATTAGGAGGTTAGCAACATGAACTTGAGTAACCTATGCACTTGACCTAATGGCATAAGATAGCCCTGGTGGCCTATGTAAAAAGGGCTACCAAACCCAGCAACATAGTTTCTTCATAGCCCAAATCAAGAACAAAGGGGTGAAGACCAACACAACAGTACAGGAGTGAGCCTGGGGGATGGTGGGCATGCATGCTAATCTATGGAGAAGATCAACAGTTATGGTACACACATAACTTTCTTATCTTCCAAGAATCAATCTTCCCCATTGATTGGCAGTAATGAGTCAGAATATCAAGCTCTAAGAAAGTCCCTTGGACCAGGAAGGCTGGAGTTCAGGGCTTACTCAGAACAGAAATCCATTTTAAAATTGTCCTGCCAAAGGTAGCATGTTGCTTGATATGGACATCCAGGGCACAGTGCTTAGTAAAGGTATACACTGTGCTCCATGTTGGGGCTCTGCAAATTTCTCCTATAGGCACAGAGTGTATTTCTGCCAGGGAAGTGGAAATTGCTCTAGTGGAGTGGGCATGTACCTTGCCCTCCTGTTTAACTTTAGCCATAGCATAGCAGTGGCGATTGCAGTTTATAATCCAGGCTGAAATGCCCTTGATTGTGATAGGCTGTGCTTTTTGATTAGGGTTGAAAGAGACAAAGAGATGTTTTGACTGTCTGAGGTCCTTACTCCTGTCCAGGTAAAACCTAACAACCTTCTTAACATCCAGTGAATGCAGAGTCCTTTCTCCCACATTCTGGAAGTTGGCAAAGTAGGTAGGCTGGACTAGCCTGATTAAGATGGAACTCCAACACCACTTTTCACAGAAACTTAGGGTATGCATGGAGAACTATCTTATCTTTACTGAAAACAATATGGAGGATCTGTGGCCAAAGCTTGGATTTCAGATACTCTGAGTGTAGAGGTAACAGCTACCAGAAATGCTGCTTTCCAAGTTAGATACTTCAAGTCATGAGCCTCAGTAGGCTTGAAATTCTTGTGAGTGAGCATATCCACCACAAGGTTGATATTCCCATGGAGCCAGTGGCTTTCTGATGGGAGGACCTGTGTACAGAATACCCCTAAGGAACCTCTTGAACAGTGGCAGCTGTGCCAAACAGAGGGTACCTACAGGTTTGTGGTATGCTGATATAGCACACACGTGGACCTTAACTGTAAAATTCTGCAAGCCAACATCAGAAAGATTCAGTAAGTACTCAAAACCTTTTTTGGGAAAACACCTGAAAGGGTCCACAGGGGTTTTTGAGCACCAGATGGAAATTCTTTTCCACTTGACTGTGTATGTATTCCTGGTGGAAGGCTTATGTCCAGCCAAAAGTATTTCGGAGACCCTTCTATCTCTTTAGGAGCCAAGCCTGAAGGTGAAGAGAATGCAGGATGGGATGGACTAGCTCACACTGGGTCCATAAGTCCATCCAGAGTGGCAGCACCTTTGGTTTGCTGACTGAAAGTCAATTAAACACAGGAAACCATATCTGCCAAAGCCAGCAGGGGGCCACTAGGATCAGCTTGCCCCTGTGTGCCTCTAATTTGAACAATACTCTCTAGATGAGAGGGGGGAATGCATGCAGAAACAGATGTTGCCATGGCAGTCTGAATGCATCCTGACAGAAAACACCATGCCCTGGATTTCTGGAGCAGAATCAAGGAGGTCTGACACTGAGTTGGGGGAATACAAAAAGGTTCATATCTGAGGTGTCCCACTCGTCAATTAGCAATCTCGTGACATCTGCTGCCAGTGATTACTCGTGAGGATCTGCTTCGGTTCTGGACCCCCGTCACATAAATTACTTGGAGCATGAACCCTTGCTCCCGGTACCATTCCCATACTCGTATGGAATGACCTTCCTGAGGAGGTTGCGGGGTCAAAAACAGTGGGGGAATTCAAGAATGCATGGGACAGATATAAGACAATTCTGGTGGGGGTAAGAAGAAATAGGCTGTTGGTTAACTAGGATCAAGGACCCTGGTTTTCCATTTTTACTGGTAACACTGGTAAAAAGCACGGAATCCAGCTTGGTTTGCAGATTTTGAATTCTTCTACCAGTGACTCATGAAAATTGCATGTCACGGCACAGAATCTCACAGATTTCAGCATTTGATTTTTATTTTCTCTTTCTATGCCTCCTTCTTCCCACATCTGCCTCCACTTTTCAGGGATCCCTAAGCTGCGTATCCCCTAGCTTTGCCTCAGGTAATGCCCAGGAGCTCCTGTGGGCTTGCCCCCATTTCGCCTTGGTTGTACCCCTGGGCAGGGAGGGAGGGGACCCCAGGTTGTCCCCTCCGCAGTCCCTTAATGTGCATCACGCAAATCCTAATATTTGCAGTTTATTCAATAGATAGGGAAATGGGCAGACTAGGTGGGCCAAGCAGTCATTATGTGCTGTCAAAATCTATGTTTCTATTGCTTCCCTGCAGAGAGGGTATGGGTCTGCTCCTCCTTGTTTGCTGATATAGTATGACAGACTTTTTGTCTGCCTGCAGGAAAAACTGTCTTTTGGCTGACCAAGTCCATTACAGCTTTCAGACTGTACAGAACAGCAAACATCACCAACACATTGAGGTGGAGATGTGTTTCTGACAGGTTCCAGACACCTTGTATCTGAAGACCATGGCAGTAGACTCCCCAACCCAGAAGGTAATCATCCATGATGAGGATCACCTCTGACTCCGGTGTGAAGAAAGGAAAGTCCTGGGGGAGGTTGCCCTCCACTGACCACCACATCAGGGACCTCACAAGGGGTTCGGTCACCTGAATGGATAGTTTTGAGGATATCATGCTTGTGATTCCTGGGTACTGAGCATCCACTGAGTTGTTTTCATATGCAGCCTTGCCAGAGGCCCTGTGAACACTGAGGAGGCTAGTAGGCCCAGCATGTGTTGCATGGTGAGGGCTGGCACAGTCTTGCATTCTATGATATAGCACGCCACCTGTAAGGCTGCCTGTAGTCTGCTGTCTGGGGGAAAGGCCAGAGCCCAAGTCATATCCAGAACAACAGATATGAACAGCAGTTCCTGGAAGGGCTCCAGCTGAGTCTTTGAGGGGTTTGTCTGTTTGTTTGAATTTTACATGACCGGGTAGGCCCACTGAGACAAGACAGTCCCTTTTTCAGTGGTGACCCAGGGAATCTAACCATTCCAAAAAATAATGGTCAATAAACAATGTACCAAAAGTGGTACCAACAGCAGTAACAATAACAGGTTGAGATATTGTATAGGTTTCAACAATAAAATACAGAGTAGAAACATAACATAGGGAACATCATACATTCTATGTCATAATGACTTACAATCTAATATTTATAAAGGGTACATAGAATAGAACATAGGCAGGTAACATCATACATTCTAGGACAAATAACTTTCTGTCTTATTTCACATAGGGTAGACAGAAAGACAGCAGGACAATAGGATTACCTACGCCTGTAAGGTAGGGGTTATGTGCAATTGCAAGTGCCAGGGGCGAAGAATAGGTCCTTGTAGTGTTTTTTAAACTGTTAGAAGGCTGTACAGGAGAGAAGTCCTGAAGGAAGGTTGCTCCATTTATAGGCTTCTGCAAACGAGAATGACCTCATTCTAACTGCTAAGCGAGTTTTAGGTATGTTTAGTAATGGTTGGTGAGATGATCGAAGGGATCTGGTGAACGGTTTCTGAGTAAGTAGGTTAGAGAGGCTGGGTGGGGGAGGGAAGGTGGTACAGAGCAAGAGGAAGTCCAGTTTAGCCTCCAAACCAGGCCAATTTAATGTATTGAGCACAGTACAGTGGTGAGTCCGGGTCGGGGCTGAGGCAGCAAATCTGGCTATCCGGTGATATGCTTGCTTGAGTCTGTTCCAAATTGATGGCTTCACTGTAGTGATTAAGGACAAGCCACAGAGGAGACCTGGGAGTAGGACTGCAGTGGAGATGATCTTTCTGGATTGTGAAGTGAGGTAGGGGGCAGTGCAGTATAGTAGCCCTAGCTTCTGATGTGTCAGTTTTATATTTTATCAGCATGGATCTCAAAGGACAGGTTTTTCATCTAAGGTGACACCCAGGTATTTGAAGCTTTTGACACTTTACAGAACCACCCCCGCTGATGTTACAACTACCAGGGGCAGTTAGTTATCTAGTTTAAAGGAGGTGTGGAGGAATAACATGCTTTGAGTTTTTTTTTTATTCTCTATTTTTTCTCCTTGGCTGGGCCACTGTCATTCTTCAGCCCTAGTCACAGCCCTCGGGACTTCCACTGTCATCCACTGCCGCTTAATCCCCCAGTTACCCCCCCCCGGAGGGTGGGGCCGTGGCAATGGTCCCCAATCCGTGCCTTGGGACTAGTGGCTGGTTGGGGGAAGAGGCAATGACGGCGAATCGAAGCCCCGAGGGGGGCTTCACTTAAACAGTGGCCTCCACCCACCTACTCCCTTTTCCAGTTTTCTAGGAGGCGGGGACCTGCAATGACACCAGCATCTGCCCTGCCTCCCATGAGATGAGCACCGGTGGCATGAGTATCTCCCAGCCTCCGCCAGGAGTCTTCAGTGTGCCAGGCACTTCCCCACCCTCCCCCTGGAGAAGGAGAGCTGTGCATGAGACGCTCCATCCTTCTCCCCCCGGCCGGCCCTCCAATGACTTGGGTCCATTCCCGAACCCGGCTCACTGGCTTCACAAGCAGAAATCCAACTGCTGGGTCGGCACGCCGGCCTGTGCTTTGAGTTTTTTTTAATGTTACGTACTAGCAGGTTGGCTCTGAAAAAGGCCTTCAGGGCCTGAAAATCATTCTCAAGGTTGGCGTTTATGATATTGATGTCTTTCGCAGATCTGTATAGGATGGCATCATCGGCATATACTGTAATTGAACCACTGCAGCCCTGCAGTTGAGTGGGTGCTCATTTATGAAAATGGAAAATATGAGCAGTCTTAATATGGAACCCTGTGGGACCCCATGGGTAATGAAAGTGAGGAGGGACATAGCACCTGATCATTTTACACATTGCAGCCGGTTGAATAAATAGCTGACTAGCCAGCAGTGAGATACAGGGCCAAGTCCTATTTTGTGGAGTTTGGTAAGGAGAAGTTGGAGTTGACAAGGTCAAAGGCTTTGGTCAGGTCCACGAAGCTAGCCTCTGTTGCCTTCCCATTGTCCATTGCCTTGAAAATGTCAGAGGTTACCCATCGTAGCACTGTTCTCTGCCCTGCAGTTTGCAGAATCCATGCTGATGGATAGTTATGGCATTGTTGAATTCAAGATGAGTGTAGAGCTGATAGTAAAAGATTCTCTCTTGAATCTTGGCAAGGGGGCAAAGGATAGATGTAGGCCTATAGTTTTCTACCAGAATTGTAGAGCCACTTTTATGAACAGGGACCACAACTGCAGTTTTCCATTTGTCCGGGATTGTGTGAGCAAGGAAAGATTTATTTATTAAGAGCATGACCAGGTGGGTAATGGCAGGTGCCCCAATTCTAAGGAATTTTGGATGGAGGGTATCAAAGCCAAGGGCACGATCTGGGTTGAGACTCTTAAGTAATTTGAGGACCTCTAACCATGTGGTCAATTTTAGGTGGAAGGTGGGGAGGGTACCATCGGGTCCTGGAGATGTAGAGTTAGTCAGGGCAGGAGGCAGGTCCTTTTTGTATTTTTCCAGGTCAGTGAAATAGTGATTTATGCCAGTAGCTATGTCAGCAGGGCTAGATAGTGTGACACCCTTTGAGATCATGGACTCGGGGATGATTGTGTTCTTACCTTTAAGGTGGGAGTTTATTTGTGTCCAGAAACCTTTTGGGTCGGCAAGATTTTTTTTTCCTGTCGGGAGTGGAGGTAAGTTTGTTTGGCTTTAGTGACCTGTGTTTTGTAGCAACTGTGCAGTCATTGGTAGGACTGCCAGTCAGACACTTGTCCTGTGGATTTGAAGTCCTTCCAGGCTTTGTCACGGGAGCGCATCAGTACCCTGAGGTCATGCGAAAGCCAGGGGGAGTTGATTCCCTTAGCTCTCCGAGACCTAATGGCGGCTAGGGAGTCTAAAATGGATGGGAAGGAGTTTATGAAGAAGTCTAATGCTTGGTTGACATCTGGAAGGCGACTGATGGGTGTCCAGTCTATTGAATTAAGATGTTCAAGAAGGGCACCAGCATTAAACCTCGTGAGGTCGTGGGTTTTAATGAGTTAAGGTGGGAGTTTGGGGAAGTGGTTCCTCCAAACACAGTAGGTTGGGGACTGATTGCTAAGAGCATCCGGGAATACTCCTGCAATTTTTAAATGCCTGCTGTTATTTGTTAGCACCCAGTCTAGTAGGCAGTGGTCACCTGATTTCAAGTTGAGTCAGGTGGGGTGGTGAATCAATTGTTCAAGCTTTGCATCCACTAAGGGTTCAGTAGGACTCCCATGGATGCTATGAATTAAGAGGCAGTGGTCACTGCCTGCTCTTTCTCCTGTCTGAAGGGGCTTGAAATTAGCTAGTCATCCAAATATGGGAAGATTTGGAGTTCTAGCTTTCTGAGGTGCACCGCAAGTACTTCAAAGCACTTTGTAATGAATTATGGCACACAGGAAAGCCCAAAGGGTAGGCTCTGAATGAAAAGAAGCTGCCCGCCGCACAGTAGTTGGATTTCCACTGTAACGCACCAAGTAATTAGGTTTGGGAATGAACCAGGGATCAGGAGGACAGCCAGGGAGAAGGATTAAGCACCCTCAGGGCTGCTCTCCTTCTCCGGGGGAGGGTCAGGTGAGTGTCCGGCATGCATATGACTCCTGGCAGAGGCCAGGGGAATCGCAAGTGCCAGTGCCAATCTAACAGAGGGGCGGGGCAGACGCAGGACGTCACTGCACATCCCCACCCCTGGAGCAATCTAAAACAATCACACTTGTAGCCACCATGAATGAAGCCTCTCCTTGGCTTCAATTAGCTTCCAAGCTGGCTCCCCAATTCAGTCCCGTGACTGCAGCACAGGCCCGGTGCCACAACCCCACCCTGGGGGTGTAAGCTGGGTGTCGGGGCACCGAGGGGTCGTCTGGGAAGTGGAGCGCAAGGTCTGTGACCGGCAGATGCTCGCGCTGCAGGAAGGAAAAAGAAGCAACATTTGAAAAAAAAAAAAAAAAAATGAAATGGTAGTGTTGCTCTTCTATGCAGAATAGGATGTACTTGTGGTGGTTGGGGTGCAACAGTATTTGCAGGTATCCATCCTGCATATCCAGTGATGTTAACCAATCCTGGTGTTTCAACCAAAGCAGCAAGGATCCCCGAGAAATCATTTAAAAATTTTTTCTATCCATGTGTTTGTTTAGGTTTCTGAGGTTGGAAATGGGGTGCATGGTAGCCGATTTCTTTGGTACCAGGAAGTAGTGGGAATAAAACCCTGTGTTACATTCTGAGTCAAGCACTATTTCCACTGTCTTGTTTCTCAGAAGGTCCAGAATCTCCTGTGCCAGAAGAAGAGTTGCCTTCTGAGAGGATTATCTGAGGGGTTCCAACAATTCCGGGTAGTACTCTTCATGGATGATCCTTAGAATCCACTTGTCTGTCGAGATGGATTCCCATTGACAGTAAAACTGGGTTAGGCATCCTCCTAATGGGATGGAGTGGTGCACCTAAGGCAGCTGAAGTGGACCTGAGGCTGGAGCTTCAGATGGTGGCACTGACTGCTTTTGTTGATTGTGCCTTCGGCTGCACTTTCACCTGGGCCTGGGGCGGCTAAGACTTATTGTTTTTGCAACCCCTGCCCCTAATAAATATGAACTGCTTGTTGTGAAAAAGGCCGTGTCCTCTACCCTTTTGCGGGTTATAGGGAGTTGGCCTGGTAGTCTTAAGAGTCATTTTCATTTCATTAGACTCCTTAAGAGACTGCTCCACCTGCTGCTGTCTAAATGGATAAGTGTCACTTGGGGTACACTCATGATTTGTGCTGGATGTCTGGGTTGAAGCCAGCCATCTGCAGCTACAGTTGGAGTATCGTCTGATACAAATACCTGCAGTCGCTGAGCAAGCTGCGCATCAAAGGCATCCACAGAGGGTTTAAGCTGGTGGCTGTCAGATTCAATACCTCATTTAACAGTGAGCAGCATCTTTCCTGTTTTGTCTCTGTGTCTGGCAGGGCCTCTGCCAGAAACTTAACCCTTAGGCTGCCAGAAGATTTAGAATGTTTAGGTTTTTAGGATGTGTTTTCATGTTGGTGGAACAGCAAGGGTTAAGCTTGCACCAGAAGGCATACTCATACTTACATAAGTTACCATGTTAGCTAGCTATCCTCATGCCAAGGGTAGCCAGGGCATAGACCCACTTGTCCATGGTGTCTACATTGTGTGACTCCTTGTTAACAGGGTGCACCATGACCTCCTTGGGCACTATGACTTTGTCATTCTAAGTCAGAGTAACAGTGGCATCCGCTATTGGCTGAGTGAAATACATAGGCTTAGACTTATGGACTGTGTAGTTCTTGTCTGCCTACTTGAGGATGGCTGCCACAGTGGCAGACCTCCTCCAGCCATTTCGGAGAGTGTCTCCAGAGCAAGCTGGATGGGAGGAACTAGAGAGATGAGGATATTAGGCATGTTTTCAAACTCCAGTTGGAGCTGCCTAGCCTGGTCTATGGCTGCTGGCTTGAAATTCAATGTAGAATGCATATTTCTGAGCACAGTCAGGCAGGAGAGATCCTCCTGAAGTACAGTGATAGGAACTGGTTCCAGGTTCTCTGGACCATAATACAAGTCATTTTCTCACTATCAGCGATAATGAGGTCAGGAACTAACTTGTCTCCCTCTACTTCCTCCTCACTCAGAGGATAGTAAACCGGAAGGAGACAAAGGTATAACAGTACAGGCCATGGCCTCGCCAACACTAGTGTCACCAGACCTGGCCATAGATGGGTCCTCAGGAATGATGCTGGCAACTTTACTGAGGACAGCCCTGGGACCGTCTCTGAAGGGAATCATTCCAACAACAAAGGCCCATATGGCACAATCTGTATTGCCAGCGCTGGCACCAGAGAAAGCCCCAAAGAAGCCAACCCCAGTGCTGGATGCGGCAACACTAAAACTGATGACTCTGCAGGCCTTGAAGGAACTGGCAGTAACACCAAGGTTGACTTCACCCCCAGAGGAGACAGAGGTGACACCACAGGTGGGGCAGGCATTGGTGGCACCAACAGCACCCTCAGCCCAGAGGCTGGAGTCAGAGGCAGTCAGGCACCTAAGTCAAGCGACTCCAAAATCAGCACCAACTCAACTGACCATGAGGGGCCAGGAGCTGGCACCACAAACAGCACTGTGTCACTTATACGCTGCACCCACTGCTCCACAAGAGCTGCCCAATGGCCAAACTGCCCAATGGAGTCCCCTGTCTTGGACAAAGAAGCGCTTCAGGATGGACACATCAACAGGCTCAGGCATCCCCAGTGTCATTGGTGACAATGGTGACGACCCATGTCCGTAGAAGTTGAGTGTCTCACAGCACAATGACCATAGGATGACCACGACAGGTACCGTTTCATCCCTTATGTTTGTGGGAAAAGATCAAGGGTAAATGGTGCAAACACCCTGACGCAGAGCAGGTGTGGGATCTAGAACATTTCTTTTTGTGACTCCAGAAGGACTGTCCATCCCCCCCAGGAGCTGGACTGCCCATTACCAGAGCACCTGTCCAGAGACAGGTGGTGGCCAAGACACAGTTCCTGTTGCCAGCATAACTTGCCTTTTCAGGCTCCCTAGCTTCTTCCATGGACACTGAATATTAGCACAATTTAGGACTGAGAAAAAAATACAGGTTACTCACCTGTAACAGGAGTTCTAGGAATGGTATATGTTGTTCATCCACACTTCATGGCAGGTTCCTTGCTGCTTTAAATCTTGCCGGAAGGTCTTCAAGCTGGCTCCTCCCACCCACCCGGGTGGTAAAACTCTCGGCTCCGCCCCATGACGCCAGATCTAGCCCACTGGAAGCCAGGTTGTGCGTCGAAGCTGGGGAGGCTGGGTGGGTTGTGTGGATAAACAACATATACCATTCCTAGAACTCCTATTACAGGTGAGTAACCTGTATTTCTAGGGACATGGATATGTTGTTCAATCCACACTTCATGGCAGACTCCTAGCAGTTCTCCCGGGAGGAGGGAGGCAAGGTGCACACTCCCTACTTAGGAAACAAAGACTGGAGAACCGAGGTCCCAAAACCAGCATCCCGGCGTGATTCAAGGTCAATGTGGTAATGGGCAACAAAGGTGTGTGCTGACTTCCAGGTAGCAGCCCTGTAGATGTTCTGGATAGGGACATCCCTGGAAGCAGCCACCGAAGCAGCGGTATGGCGGGTAGAATGAGCTTTTATCCCTTTGGGAGGCTCCATGCCCACCAACCTATAGCAGAGATCTATGCAGGAGATGACCCACCTGCCTATCGTCTGCTTGGCTGCAGGTCTGCCAGGTGCGGCTTCAGCGTGGGTGACAAACAGCTAGCGAACCTCTCCCTGAACTGCAGCCGTCCGCTCCTTATAATAACAGAGCGCTCTTCTAGGGTCCAGAGTATGGAACCTATATTCGGCATGGTTAAGGTGAAACTCCGACACCACATTCGGAAGGAATTTCGGGTGGGGGCGCAGGACAACCTTGTCCCTGTGGAAGACCAGATAGGGAGACTCGATGGAAAGTGCCTGGAGCTCTCCCATCCTTCTGGCTGACGTGATAGCCACCAAGAAGGCGGTCTTTCACGACAGGTGAGAGATGTCACACCTGTGCACTGGTTTGAATGGCTTGCCCATGAGCTTAGCCAATACCAGCAGTAGATCCCATGGAGGTGGAGGTTCTCGCACCGAGGGTATGTGATCAAGGCCTTGAAAAGCCGCCACCAACTTCTCCTCACGATTGCTTCCCGGCCACCCTGTAAGCAGAGATGGCTGCCAGGTGCACCTTAAGGGTCATCAACCGAAGCCCTAGCTGAGAAAGGGACCACAGGTAATCCAGAATGCTTGCCAAGGAACAGGAGGAAGGGTCCAACCCCTTGCCCTGACACCAAATGGAGAATCTCTTCCATTTGAAGGCATAGCTTTTCCTGGCCAACTCCTTACGGTATGCCTCAACAACGTTGAGGACCTCGTCGGAAAGACCCAAGGCCTGGAACTCTAGCCACTCAGGAACCAGACCATCAGGTGCAGGGACTGAACGTCCAGGTGGAGAACCTTCCCCTGGTTGACTGAGATCAGGTCCGGGCGGGCTGGAAGCTGCCTCGGGAGCCTGGAGCTGAGGCTGAGGAGATCTGGATACCAGAACTGGTGGGGCCAGTCTGGGGCTACCAAAATCACTTGTGTCTTGTCCCTCCTCGCCTTGAGAAGCACCTTCTGGATCCCTGGAAAAGGGAAAGGTAATGGGGAGAAAGGTGTAGAAAAGGCCCGGGGTCCACGGCCTCGAGAAGGCATCCCCCTGCAGCGAGCCCTGCTGAGGGGGACGGGCATGAAACAGCCTCAGCTTCGCATTCTCCCTGGAGGCAAACAGGTCCACCTAAGGCATGCCCCAGTGGGAGAAGAGATCTTGTACTACCTCCAGCAGGAGAGAATACTCGTGAGATGCAGCCCCTATCTGGCTTAGGGCATCAGCCAGAGTGTTGGAGGCTCCTGCCACATGGATGGCTAGGAAATTTGCCCCCAGGCTGCGCACGAGGGACCAAGTGCGGAGAGCTTCCTTGCACAGAGGCATGGAGCACGTTCCGCCCTGTGGTTCAGGTAGTACAAGGTCGTGGTATTGTCCATCTGGACCTGGACCACTTGACCCCGTACAAACGGAGCGAAGGTGGTGAGGGCTAGATGGACCACCCGAAGCTCCAGCAGGTTGATGTGGCATCGGGACTCCGGAGGGGACCAGAGGCCATGCGCTCTGTGCTCCCCCACATGGGCACCTCAACCCATCAGAGAGGCATCGGTCGATAGAGAGACCATCGGCTCGGGGTGGACAAACAGGATGCCCTCCTGCAGATGAGCTGGAACGATCCACCACTGGAGAGGATTCCACATCTCCTGGGTCACTGCCACTGGCTGATCCAAAGGACCGGAGCGCTGTGAGCACTGGCTGGCCAATCCCCATTGTAGGGGACGCATGTGCCAACGGGCCCAATGGACCACGCTGGTGCAGGCCGCCATGAGGCCCAGGAAGTCCTGGGCAGGACGCAATTGCCCAACCAGAAATGATTGGGCAAAGGAGGAAAGAACCTCGGCCATGTCTGCCGGGAGCCATGCTCTGGCTCGAAGAGAGTCGAGCTCTGCCCCAATGAATTGAATCACCTGCTTTGGCACGAGTTCCAACTTGGGCTCGTTGATAAGGAGGCCAATCTGAGAGCAAACCTGGAGGGCCAGATCTCTGAACCGCTCCACCTCCAGTCTGGAGGAGGCCACAATCAGCTAGTCATCCAGGTAAGGGTACACCTGGACCCTTCGGCACTGCAGGAATACTATCACCACTTCCATGCATTTGGTGAAGACCCTGGGAGCTGGAGAAAGGCCGAAGGGCATGGCCCGGAACTCGTAAAGGGACCCCTCTGCTCTGAAGCAGAGGAATCGCTGGTGGGATGGACGGATTGGGACATGAAAGAACGCGTCCTGGAGGTCCAGAGAACAGAACCACACACCTCGTTCCAAGGATGGAATGATCTGAGCCAGAGTGACCATCCTGAAGGCTCGAGACCTTAGGAACCTGTTCAGGTTGTGCAGGTCTAGAATGGGGTGCCAGCCCCCCGTCCGTTTCGGGATCAGGAAATACCTGGACACAAACCCTGGGTCTGGTGGAGGATCCGCCACCTCCCTGATCACCTCCTTCTGGAGGAGCAGGGCAATGTCGGCTCGAAGGGCCAACAAATAGGCTGCGGACCCCATAGCCCCCCATGGGGCAACGGCTCACAAGGGCGAGGCCTGCTCGAACTCCAGAGGCAGACCCTTTCCTACCCCTTCCAACACCCAGCAGTTCGTGGTGATAGTGGACCAGGCATAAAGTAAATGGCGGAGCCGTCCCCCCAAGAGGGGAACCCGGGGGGAGCGACGAGGCTGGGGGTGACACCCCTCAACCCATCACTGGGCAGGCTTGGAGGAGGGACCGGCCGAGGGGCCTCCTGGGCCTTTTCCTCCCGGCTTCATGCTTGAGGAGGCTGCAGGCTTGGCTTTGGGATGCTAAGTGTGAGCCTGCTGGCCCTGATGCTGGTGTTGCTGGGCCGGACATGCTGCAGGGGCAGAAGGGCGAAAGGGCTTACGCTGCTGCTGACAGCCTTTGTCCTTCTGGGCAGACGTGACCGAGTCCAAGGTGGCATTGGACTTCTCAATCCTCTGGAGTTGAACAGCTGCCTAGGGCCTGAGCCACCCTCCACCTGCCGAGGACGGTCGGGAGTGAGGGTGACCAACAACCGATGGGGCAACCCCTGACCCAACCAAGAATCCTTGGTTGGAGCCCCAGATTTAGGTTGTGGAGGCGGGGGTTCCACCACAATAGGTGGCGCAGCTGGTTTCGGCTGAACAACCGGCGCCAGTCTGGGCTCCTCGACAACACGAGGGGTTGTTTTGGCCTTTCAGGTGACAGCCACTTAATGGCCGGGGAAGGCAACGGGGTCGGCTTGTTCCCGGTCAGAAGGAGCTGCTGCCACATTAAGTCCTCGTAGTATCGACGCAACCTGCGCCAAAGCCTTTCCTCCAAGGGGGAAGAAGACGAGGACGAGGGGCACAGCCGCTTCCCTCGATGCCGAGACCGAGACCGCCGGTGTTGGCGGGATCGGCTGGACCGACAGGAGGTCCGAGACTGAGACCGTTGGTGTTTCTGAGGGTGGGTATGGGAGGAGCGGGGGAAACCCATTACTCCATCGGCTCGGGAACCTTAACCGGGGACTCCGGCACAGGAGGCGCAGGCAAGTCCTCGGTTTCCACTGGGGAACTGGTGAAGAAGGGTTGTCAGCTTCTCCAGTCAACAACCCGTCCGACGGGTAGAGAAAAATCTCGACCGCGTCGATGGGTGTTTCGGCCGGCTGACCTGATGGGGACACCATGAAGCCAGCGGTCTTAGCCACAACCTCGACCGAAGTCGAGTGTCGACTGTCTGGGGAAGGGGACCTCTCCCGCTCCCACGAACGCCGATGGTGGGACTTACCTTTTGAGTCCTTCTTCTTGGACCGAGAGGAGTGTCCCGATGGACCCTCACCTTTCATGGAGAGGGATTGACAAAGCTCCTTAAAGAAGCCGTGTAGAAGGAGTCCAAGGAGAGCGGGATAATGCCGCGACCGAGGAGGACAAAGATGCGCCTGGCCGCCTCCTCGAGGGGCGATCATCTGCCTGTTGCTCAGCTGAGCCATCATGGACACCGCCCCAAAGGGCCTCCTTTAACTTCACCGGCGGAATTGCCTCGGGCGCCTTGTTGGAGTCTGGCAGCATGGTCTTCAAGAACATTGGCAGAGAAGGACTTGCACAAATCGCAGGCCTGCAGATCGTGGTCAAGCCCAAGGCAATATATGCACGTGGCGTGCGGATCCGTCCAAGACATCTTCTGCCCGCATGGGCACTGCCGAAAACTGGGAGTCGATTTATCCATCGCAGCTGCGAAGGAAGAAACAGATCGAAGTCTTGTAAACTTTAAAGTTAGTTTTGGGTTAACCGAAGAGTTTGGATCCAGTCTAAACGCAGAGCGCTAAGAGGGAACCTGAGCTTCCAAGCGGTAAGGAAGATCTGGCATCATGGGGTGAAGCCAAGAGTTTTACCACCCGGGTGGGTGGGAGGAGCCAGCTTGAAGACCTTCCGGCAAGATTTAAAGCAGCAAGGAACCTGCCATGAAGTGTGGATTGAACAACATATCCATGTCCCTAGAACTGTACATTTTTGTGTATTCAACTAATTAAATTGACACAAAAATAACAAACGGTAGTGTATTTTAAACTGAAACTGAAGGACTAAACATTGTGGTCATACAGACAGCAAAGTTCTTACCCCAATGTGGAGAGTGGTGACACTGTTGCTGCATACTCAATGGTGGGGAAAAAAGGAACTGAGAGAGTTGGGGACTGGTACCACTGTATACCGTCGGGCTTGTGTGGTGACGCGAGCACATAGCCTACTCACACCGCCAGCCCTCCAGAAAAGTTCCAGCTCTCGTGAGGTCCTAGCACTTCCGACACAGACCCATTAGTGGAAATCTATGGAGAAGACTGATTCTTGGAAGATCACATTTTATGATTGCTTACTTATTATTATGGAGCGCAGTGTGCATATATGTTTAAAACACAATTTTAGATATAAGAAAGAAATAAGTCCCCCAGATGGGATTTGAAACCAGGTCTGTTCAGAATGCCATTCTGCTGCACTAACCAGCTATACTACAAGGACAACTGAAACCTGAAACCCCGCTATGGGCACTCAACGTTTTCTCCAGTGTACACCCTGGGGCTACACAAGTTAGAAATACCTCTTTATTGTCAAGCAGTACGGCATGCATATATGTTTGAAACAGTTTTAGAAGTGAGAAAGAAATAAGTGCCCCAGCTGGGATTTGAATCCAAGTCTGTCCAGAATAAAGTTCAAATCCCAGCTGGGGCATTTATTTGCTTCTTACTTCAAAAATTGTGTTTCAAACATATAGGCACCTGCACGCCTCGTTGTATAGCTCCAGGGTGTGCGTTCGAGAAAAAGTTGAGTGCCCTGGGGGATCCTCAGGTTCCAGTTATCCTGGTAGCACAGCTGGTTAGTGCAGTGAAATAGTATTCTGAGCAGACCTGGCTTCATATCCCAGCTAAGGCACTTATTTCTTTCTCACTTCTAAGACTGTTTCTCTAAAATTCGTTAATATTGCAGTTTCTTTTTTAATCTGCTTCCTTCCTTAGTAGAACTGAAATGCATGCTAATGGTGTAATTATACCCAACCTTGTTGTGTTTTAAATCCTTTATCTTCTCTTAAGGTATACTTTCTGAACTTTAAGAACACCCCCCAAAACACCAAACAGTGCAGTCACTCATTATGCAATAGTCTCCTTGTCTCTTCTCCTTCCACTGCACTGTGACTGGCTAGAATGTGCTGCGGGTGTTTTCAAGTCCAGGAAAGATGAGTGGGAGCTGATTAAGGACTGTAAACAAACAATTTTTTATGTGGAAAGACCAGAATAGTGGGCAGCCTGTTTTTCACTTTTAAAAAGAAAATTAGGAATCCAGTTCAAATTACCAGCTACATCAGCAAATTCTACAGAATGTGAGCAGTCATAACATGTGTTTTTTAAACAAGAAACACTTTGAGGCCTAAGGGGGTTGATAGTGTCCTTGTAAGTGCTGTGACAATTTCCTTATTCTCTAGCAAAAAAAATAAATACTGGCTCTCTATCTCGGGGATTTAGTTTTCTTTACACGTAAATTAATTAGTATAGAAAATGGAGCATGGTTTGATAACACAATTGGATGCACTGTCATTGTTTGCAAACCTTGTGTTAAGTTAGCTGGAATGAAAATGTCGTGTATCCTTGAACTCGTTATATGTTCTGAAGACCAGAAGCTGTATTCTCTTACATTAGTATTCATAATTCTGCACGAGTCTACTAAATGTAAAATATCTAAGAAATGTTTCAAGTCTCTGTCAGATTTTGTAATAAAATATCAGCCTCCTCCTGTTCCATCAAGAACCGGTCCAAAATACAGTTTGTGTCTCCTGCTATCGCCGATTTACCACTCTTGAGCAATGTGATCTTAGCACGGATTTCTGAAAACATCTAATGCTCCCCTCCCATTATTAGGTCTGTATACATTAATGACAGTTATGTTTTGCCCACCTAGTATGCCTGTAAGAATTAGGTAGTATTATCTTCTATGACATCTGTAGGGCGAAAAGGTACTTTTCTTCCTGAAAGTATTAACACTCCAGCTTTTTTGGAACTGTTTCTCACCCTGTAAACCTGACCCGTCAACTTTTTTCTCATAACTAGTAGGTCCTTTTTCTTTAAATAAGATCCTTGCAGGGAAGATATTTATCAATTTTTTTGAGGTATTATAGACAGAAGGGCCACTCGCTTTTTGTTTTCGCTTTCTTTTTTTAGGTATCTTAATATTTCATTTATAATGCTGCCTTATCATTTAATCCTCTCACATTTCACAATATTATTTTGTAAGATCCTATCATTTTATTATATTGTTCTAATTAACCTATCAGTTTCAGCCCAGCCATGTGCCAACACCTGCCTCATTTCATTATATATATTTCAAGACTGACCATAAAGAGAAGGTTGTAGAAAAGATAGCATAGTAAACATAAGAGAGGATAGTTATAAGCTTATATATAGGTGTGCGGTTGCACTCTGATATATGGACGCCTTGGTGTGCGTTGTATGTATGAGGCCACAGGCCAAGTGCGTCAACCACCCAAGGCATGAGTATATCAGAGCGCAACCACACACCTCAGAGTGGTTTATCTATCTTATAAAATGTCAAAATTGTTTTGGGGGTAGGTAAAAGTGCAGGTGTATGGTCGCACTCTGATATACGCACAGTTATGTGATGCTTTTCATCCTATAAGATATCAACATTTTCCCTACCCATTTTATAAATATACATATATATATATATATATTTCAAGATTGAACATAAACAGAAGGGTGTAGAAAAGATAGTATAGTAAACATAAAAGAGAGAAACAGTTATAAGCACAAATGCTTTGCTTTCCATTGTTTCTCTTTTATTTAAAAATGTGTGAAACTAACCTCCCCCACCAACATTAATATGTACAATCCCACCCACTGACTGTTCTCAAATGTGATGATGCTAGGTGAGGTCCCCATTCCTCCACCCTACCCCCTTCTTATTTCTTTGCTTAGTTTCAAATATTATGGATAAAGTGCATACTACATAAAAATATCTAAACATCTAAATATCTGTTACACAGCATTTTTCAAAGAAACAGCCTGGGGAAATTAGGGAGGCAGTATAGCGCAGTGGTTTGCTGTAAGGCTCTGAGCAGCAAATCTGGAGACCTGGGTTTGAATCCCACAGCCCTCACTTGCATACTGTGTGGCCCTGAGCAAGTCACTTAACTTCCCTGTGCTCTCAGGTCACACCTGTAAACAAGCTTTCAGCTTAGTGTGCCACTCCTGGTTAAACAATTGAAAAAAAAAGTAACTAGGTGAATATCCTTTATTACAAAATGTGTCTTAGATAGAAAAAACAACAAAACTACAGAGGTTGTGAGCTACCTAACATGTTTCACACTTCACAGTGCTTCATCAAAGGCTAACTTTAATAAAGCACTGTGAAGTGTGAAACCAGTTAGGTAGCTCACAACCCTTGGAGCTTTGTTATTTTTTGTATCTGAGACACATTTTGTAATAAGGATATTGCACCTAGTTACTTTTCCCCTGGCTGTTTCTCTGATTCACAGTCACTGGAATACATGACAGCAGGACTGGTTTGTTTCTGTAGCTTCGTGGTCCTGTAGTGCAAGACTTACCTAGTTTGAAAAGCATTTTTTTAAGGAAGTTTATTCTGCCAAGAATACCTTGTAAAGGTGATCTATAGCTTAATTTTGTAACTCCTTAATTTCCAAAAAGGCCCAGCAATCTGGCTTCAAAGGAGTCTGGGACACAGTAAAGGGGAAAATCAGGGTCAAAAGTGGTGGAACCAGAAGGGATGGGCTATTTGTCAGGGGGATAAGTCCTTTGCTGGCACTAGGGACTCTGCAATAGGAGCAGACTCGATAGACTGAAAGGCCTCATTCTGCTTTTACCATTGTATACTTGTATGTTCACAATCTCCTGAAAATTTCTTTTAAACTCTATAATTTGAACTAAATAATAAACAGTATTACAAATCAAAAATGTAACTTTTCCCCTTTATAATTCCAAGCATAAAGATCTTCTGCTTTTTAATTAGTAGCCTCTTAACTAATTTCCTAGTACCATGCTATCTTTTTTCGTTTGAAAGTTATTCGCATTTGAGTATGGGCTACTGAGACCAAACATTCTAAATGAGTTCCGGAGTGATTGCGACATAGCTACTATATGGATAAATTTTATTTATTCAACGGCTGTGAAGATAAATGGATTTATTCAATGGCTTCTGAGTCCATGCCTATTGCATAAATATATATACAGTGTGTGTATATATATATATATATATATATATATATATAGTAGCGGACGCGCCCCCACAGTTAGGGTTGTATAGGCACTTCAATGTTAAACCCCAATGTTTACACTTTAATAACTTGGCAACTGTTCATCAGATTTGCATGAAAATTTGAAAGAGTAGTCTCACATGGTTGATCTCTGGATGTACCAAGTTTCTTTCTGGTCAGATGTGCAGATTCTGAGATACAGATAGTGTAAAAAATGAATTTTTCAGATTTTTTTCCCATTGATTTGAAAGGGTTTTCTGTCAACTTGGCTAGTGCACAGACAGTTTGGAATTTTGATCTGAAATTTTCTAGGTAGAAAGGGACTGGCTTACAGACGTGCCTTTTGCTTGTTTGGTGCAAAAAATATTAATCTGTTCCAAAGTTATTTAATTTTGAAACTTTGAATAACTGGTTCTGAGCATGCTCGGTAAGCACCAAAAATTAGCTGTATGAAATGAAAAAAGAATTATTTTTTTCATATTGACATCATCCTTTTTTTGTAAGGGGAAAATCTTTTTTGTTTGTCCCCCATCTTGTTTTCAGTTCTTACCGCAAATTAAAATTTAAAAAGCCTCCAAAATAACATTCTAGAGTGCAAGCAATACATGTATATTGCCTATCTGGACCCCTTTGGCTAGATTCTGCACTTAACTGTTGGATAAACGGCCTGAAATGTTTTTTTTAACATTTAAAATATTTTTTAATCACTTGCTAATCACTAAAAAATACTCCTTTGTCATATTTACCCGATGCTTCCTGACCCCCCTTATTGTGTTCCTTTTATGTCAACTACCCTAGCGCCCAGACTGTTTGGATTTTTGGCCTGAAATGTTCAGGGTAAACAGGGTCTGTGCAACAAATGTGCCTTTTGCTGGTTTGGTGAAAAAATATTAATCCCATCCAAGGTCACACCTGGAAACAAGCTTCAGCTTCCTGTGTCTTTCCCAGTTAAACAATTTCTCCTTTCACCCTTTCCCTGGTGTCTAGTGGCACCCCCACCCTCCCATCGCTGTCCCCATGCAAAGTTTAACTTTCTCTGGTGTCTAGTGGCAACCCTACCCTCGCTGTTCTCATGTATATGTGTGTGTGCATATATATATATATATATATATATATGTTTTTTTCCTCTGGTGTCTAGTGGCACCTCCCCCCACCCTCCGATCGCTGTCCTGACCTAAAATAAAGAAAATGGTCACTTGATGTTTTTTTTTCCTGTAAAAAAGAAAACAGTCCATCGACGATCCGACCCCTCCACCTCCCACTCGGCACCCACCATCCGCTCCCCCTACAACCTCACTTACCTGAACTAGTGCCAGCTGAAGATCTGCTCTCCTATGGAAGACGCATCTTGCTGCTCGAACCGCCAACTGCAATGTGAGAAACTAAAGTAAGTGCATTTCAATGTGTTTCAATGGGGTTTTCAACTTTGCTGCATAACTTAGCCATTTTTGCTTATTTTGACCCCAAATTTTCATTGTGGCCTTTTTGGGACTGCGCCTCATGAACAATGTCAGAGGAATTATGCAAATCCATCCGGAAAGACAATTTTGTGGTCGCTTGGTGAAATCACCTTTCAGGCGGGATTTGAAAATTTTCTCTGACCTTGTTCATGAGGTGGGTTCATAAGAAGGCAGTGTTGAAATTTTGGGGTCAAAATATTTAAAAATGCCAAATTATGTGCGGACCTTGAAATTTTGCCATGCTCCCTCGTAATGTTGGCAATTTTAAATATTTTGACTCACAATTTTCAACATAACCGTCTTATACACCACCTCATGAACATAACAGAAGTCATTTTTCAAACCCTGATCACATTGTGTTTTGCACCTGTGGTGTGTAATGGCATTGCAGAGGTGCGGAATCACATTTTTACTGAGATTAAAAAGGAAAATTACGTACCTACCGTAATTCTTGATCTTCTTGGACGAGTCTCCACCACTCATTCACACTAGTGGGATTAGCGCCGGAGGCACTAAGACCCATCGGGAGCAAACTTTTTGCTGGAGGGTCGGCGCGAGAGACGGCGCCGCGAGACACGGCGCCGCGAGCAGCGGCTCGAGCGGTAATGACCATCTCGGCGACGACCCTCCAACCGCCTCAGTACCTTTTTTACCAAGGAGGTGCAGCGCAACTAACGTAAAGAGTAAACCCAACATTAAAAAACGGACATAAGATAGTCCGTATGACCCGTGTAAGAAGGGTCAGTAAAGAAGTCCTCACGGCCTAAAGATTTGAGGGAGTGAAGACCAATACAGCAGTGAGCTCCCGGGGATGGAGGTGGGCGTGAATGAGTGGTGGAGACTGCGTCAAGAAGATCAAGAATTACGGTAGTGATGCACGTAATTTTCCTATCTTCCTGGACATAAGTCTCACCCACTCATTCCACACTAGTGGGAGAGTACCAAGCTGATAATCCCCAAAAGGGCGGCAGGAGAGCCAGAGCTCACGCTGTCTAAGATAGAAGCCCATTAAGGATAGTTCTGCGGATGCTGAATGTGCTTGCATGAACATCCAGTGCATAGTGCTTAACGGTATGCACTGAGCTCCAGGTGGCGTATGCGTATATATCTGCACTGGAATATTGCGACTTTCCGCTAGGATCGCCACACTCTCTAGTAGAGTGAGCGACACTCTACCTTCTAATTTAACTTGAGCCATGGAATAGCAATGACGAAGGCATGCCACTAACCATGAAGAGATGCATCTAATAGCGACAGGTTGACCCAGCCGGTGTCGCTTGAAAGAAACGAACAGTTGCTGAGTCTTGCGAACATCCTTGGTTCTATCTAAATAGAACCGCAAGGCTCTCTTAACATCCAAGGAATGAAGAGCTGCTCCCTTCATTTTGGAAATTAGCGGCAAGGGAAGTACCAGAGGTTGGTTTAGATGGAATTCTGACACAACCTTGGGAAGAAATTTAGGATGAGTACGGAGAACTACCTTGTCTTTATGGAATACAGTATAATGGAGGGTCCGTAACCAGGGCATGTATCTCAGAGACCTCATGGCTGAGGTAATGGCCACCAGGAAGGCAGTCTTCCAGGTAAGAAATTTTAGCTCACAGGTAGCTAAGGGTTCAAAGGCTTCCGAGTGAGCATGTCCAGCACCAGGTTAATGTCCCAGGCTGCAACTGGACGCTAACAGGGGTCTGGTATGGAGAATCTCTTAAGAAATCTCTTCACTATAGGTAACTGAGCCAGAGTTAAGGAAGAAACCGCCTCATGGAACGCTGAGATGGCACTAAGGTGAACTTTAACTGTGGAGTACTGAAGACCTAAGTTTGACAGGTCCAAAAGATACTCCAGAACCTTGCCAGGAGGACAGGAAAAGGGATTCCAAGAGGATTTTACACACCAGAGAGAAAAACGCTTCCATTTGGAAGCGTGACGTTGGGTGGCTGGCTTCGAGCAGCCAGAAGGATGTCTGAGACTTCTACGAGAGCGTTGAACTGATTCACTTCTATCTCTTCAGAGCCAAGCATGAAGGTGAAGTGATTTCAGGTTGGGATGGACCAACACCCTGAGTCAAAAGACTGATTTGCAAAGGAAGTGGTCTCGGAGAGGCTGCCAACATACTGTTGAGTAGAGGAAACCATAGTTGCGAGGCCAGGAAGGAGCAATGAGAATCATCTTGGTCCCCTGAGACTCGAACTTGAGGAGTACTCTCTGGATTAGAGGAAGCGGTGGAAAGGCGTAAGAAAGCGTTTTGTCCACCGCAGCCTGAACGCATCCTGACAGAAAATGCCAGGCCCTGGATTTCTGGAGCAGAAGAGAGGCAGTTTTGCGTTGAGTGGGGATGCAAAAAGGTCCAGGTCTGGCGCCCCCACTCTTGAACAGGGACCGTGAGGCTACGGTTGATCGAGAGACCACTGTGAGGGTCTGCCTCCGCTCTGCTGAGGTGATCTGCTAGGGTCGCTTTGTATACCGGGCAGATAAACCGCTTGAATCAGAGACTTGTGCTCCAAGCACCACTCCCACACCCTCATTGCTTCCCTGCAAAGGGGATAAGAATGAGCACCGCCTTGCTTGTTGATGTAATACATCACTGCTTTGTTGTCCGTTTGAAGGAGAATGTTCTTGTGACAAAGGACATCCTTCAGAGCTCGGATTGCATAGAGGACCGCTCTCATCTCCAGGACATTTATGTGGAGATGAGTTTCGAACTGAGTCCATACACCTTGAGTGTGGAGGGAGAGACAGTGAGCTCCCCATCCCATTAGCGATGCGTCTGTGGTGATGGAGATCTGATGATCCGGGGGAGCAAAGGGAATCCTTCCAGGAGATTGCTCTCTTGAGACCACCAGGTGAGAGACCTTCGAAGGGGCTCCGTCACCTTGATGGGATAAGACTGGGGGTGAGGTGAGGACCACTGAGTGGAGAGCATCCATTGGGTGGTTCTCATGTGCAGTCGGGCCAGAGGGACAGTGAAGACCGAGGACGCCATGAGACCCAACATGCGTTGCATCGAGAGAGCTGTAACCGATTGGTTCTCCCTGATGTAACGGGCCATTCGAAGGATGTAGAGTCTTCTGTCCTCTGGAAGGAAAGCCTTCGCTGAAGAGGTGTCTAGAAGCGTCCCTATGAAAAGGAGCCTCTGGGAGGGTTGCAGTTGAGATTTTTTCAAATTCAGCAGAACTCCCAAGGACGTGAGAAGACGAGAAGTCGTTTGCACGGCTTCCAAAGTCCCTTGGACGGAAGGGCTTGCTAGAAGCCAATCGTCCAGGTAGGGAAACACTCGGAGTCCGACTTTCCTGAGATGCACCGCGAGAACTGCACAACACTTTGTAAAAACTCGCGGCGCCGAGGATAGCCCAAAGGGCAGGACTCTGAACTGATAATGCTGACCCAAAGCTACAAACCTGAGGAACTTGCGGTGGGTCGGGTGGACGGGGATATGCTGGTAAGCATCCTGCATATCCAGAGAGGCCAGCCAGTCGTGCTGATGCAGCAAGGGTAACAGGGTACCTAGGGAAATCATCTTGAATTTCTCCCTGGGAGGAATTTGTTTAACTTTCTGAGGTCTAGAATGGGGCGATCCCCCAGATTTCTTTGGAACCAGAAAGTAATGGGAGTAGAACCTGTGTTTCGTAGATGCGGGCACCAGTTCTATTGCCCTGTTGTTCAGAAGGCCCTGGATCTCCATGGTGAGGAGGTTCTGACTGAGAGGCCGACAACCTGGTTGTCGTCTGGGAGGACAATTCGGGGGGGTTTCCAAGAAATTGAGAGAATAACCCTCGCGAATTATCCGAAGGACCCATTTGTCCGAAATTATGGACTTCCACTGGTTGTAGAAGTACATCAGACGACCTCCCACCGGAGGAGAAAGTTCCACCTCGGGCAGAGTGGATGGAACTTGGGCCAACGACTCATAAGGTAGCACTGGGAGCTTTAGGCCCCTGCGCTTTCTGCTGCGTCTTCTTTTGAGGTTGGGCAGGTTGGCTTTTATGGAAGCTTCCCCTGCCTCTGCCTCGAAAGGACTGACGACTATGAAACTGACGTCTGTTCACATGCCCCGAGAGGACAGGCGGAGGTCTGGCCAACTAATGGCCGATCTAGTCTTCTGAGGGCCTCTAAGGCTTGCTCCACCTGAGGGCCAAAAGAAAGGAGCCATCAAAGGCAGCGCCATCACCTGCTGCTGAGCATCATTCGTGAAGCCAGAAGTACGAGCCAGGAATGGCGCCGGTACAAATCACTGGCTGCTGAGCGAGAAGCAGTGTCGAAAGCGTCCATGGCGGCTTTGACCTGTTGGTTATTGGACCAATACCTCTAATACGGTCAGAAGAAGCTCTGACTTGAATCCAATCTGGAAGAGCTTCAACCATTCTTTTCATAGAGTGCCACAGGATATACTCATACTGAGAAAATAGCCTTGATAACTGGCAATACGCATACTTAGAGTGGAGGCAGCAAAGACTCTTTACCTAATGTATCAATCTTACGAGACTCTTGTTAATAGGTCGAGCTGTAGTAATTTGAGGAAGAACGACCTTGTCATTCTCTGCCAGGACTACAATAGGATCCGCAAAGGCTTGGGATGCCAAATGACCATCCTTGGGAGCTGAATACTTCTTATCAATGGATTTAGCCACTGAGGGAATAAGAGCAGGATTATTCCATACCATTTGAGACAGCGCCTCGAAGGAAGGCTGGATCGGAGGAGTCAAACCGTAGGGATCTCCAGCATGAAGATACTGGAGTCTTAATATCTTCCCAGGATCGATGTCTGTAGTCTGAGAGAAAGAGTGATCCCAGGTTCTTCAACAGAGACTTAAAGGACAGGTCCTCACCACAGGCTCTGTAGCAAAGAAAGATCCTGTTTCTCCACTTCATCACCCAACCAAGGTCTGGGTCAGGCTCAACATCATCTCCTGATGGTCCAGAAAGGACTGTTTGGACAGGAAAGGAGGAAAATTAGAGAGGAGGAAAAGCAGAAAACAAGGAGAGTCCTATGCTGCGGCGCCGAGACGGCAAACGGGCTGAAGACGGGACTATGGAGGCGACGGTGTCAAGAGGCACGTGGCCCCGCAGCGCCCGGTGGCGCCGCGGACGAACGCGCACGGCGCTGCCGACGACGCACAGATGGCATGGCGGGATGATGACGCCGATCGCACCGCCGGACGACACCGCGAACGGCGCCGCCTCTATCCAACGGCACCATCGGCAGCGCCATGAGACCTCAGGCTGGCGCACGCGCCGCAAGACCCAGCGGCACCAAACGGTGCTGATAAGCCAACAGACCCGCCAAGGCACCGGAAAAGCCCCAGGAACCTGGAAAGCTAGAGAAGGAAAAACAGGAGATAAGGGCATCGGTGAGGCCCCGCGCCGCAGCCATGTGAGGGGGAAACACTTAGCACGGAGTCGCTGGCACCGAGAAGGCGCCACGCGACTAGGAAGGTCCAACCGCTCTACCTGATCGCCGAGGGGCCCGAGGGCCCGAGGCAACCGGCCAGGCAGAAGAACCAACCTCCGAGCCCATTGCTCCATAAGAGCGCCCACTGATGAAACTGCTCATCTGGAGTCCTACCTATAGGCGGGAGGGACTCGATGTCGAGGACGACGACATCGGAAGTTGGCGACTCTCAAGAAGGAGACCGCAACTAGCAACGATAACCGAAAGGCCGACGCCGCAGACATACCTAGAGGGCGACTGAGTGATGCTTCTTTTGACCTGTGGGTCAAGAAGATTGAGGCCGAACGGTGCCGAGAATGCGCACTGGCTATATTTTATGCCGTATGGGACCGCCCATCCCCGGCATCGGACTGACCGTTGTCGGAACCCGCTGAGGAGAAGGAGGCTGACCGGACCCAGCCCGCTGACTGAACAGCTTTCATACGAAGTCTCCCTACCGTCACCTGACCTGCTCATGGTCGACCTGGCCCAGTAGGCCGAGACTTCTTCAAGTAAAATTTAAATATTAGAAAAATTTAACGAAAATAGAATAAAATAAGCGATACTACTTATCGTGATAAAGTTACAAAAAACAAACTGAAAACTATGCGCTAGTTTGAAGTTTGACTCCGACAGGCGAGCGACGCTTTACTGAAGCGCACTGACGGCGGAAAAAAGGAACTGAGGCGTTGGAGGTCGCCGCCGAGATGGTCATTACTGAGCCGCTGCTCATGGGCGCTGTCTCAGCGCTCCTGTCATACGCGCCGACCCTCCAGCAAAAAGTTTGCTCCCGATGGGTCTTAGTGCCTCCGGCGCTAATCCCACTAGTGTGAATGAGTGGTGGAGACTTATGTCCAGGAAGATCATTGTTATTACTGGGTTCATGAAGTATGGTAATAAGAATGCTATGCTGATAATTTCATTCCTGTTTTAATACAAATGCAAGCACAGGATCCTCTGGGCCCTGTGCTTCCACAGCAACATATATTTACCAGTCTAAGGAGGGATGGGAGTTCAGGCCCTCGCAGACAAATAAGGATATAATTATACTATCTCAAAAAGTAAGGAAATTCTTTGCAAAAACATTGTTAATGTACTAGTTAGGGTTAAAGCAACAAATGTAGGGACATGTGGTGTTAGGGTTTCCAACCCTAACACCCCACCATCCACCCTGCAGGCAGCAATAGACATGGGCTGTGCCTAGGGGTTGTCAACCCTAATGCTCACTCCATTCTCGTAGAATGTACCCATCTCAGCTTATTTGCTCACAGAATGGGGGTGAGCGTTAGGGCTGACAACCCAAGGTACATCCCATGCCTGTTGCTGCCTGCAGGGTGGGGTGAGGTGTTTGGGTTGGAAACCCTAACGCCAAAATTTCCCTACTTTTGTCACTTCAACCCTAATATGGGCATTAATGAAACTTTTGCAAAGAATATATACAGAGATCATTACAGAACATAATTCTTCTTTACGTACAGCTGCCTACTGGTTGTCGTTAAAGGATATGACAGACAGAGCTGGACCTTTCATTTAGTGCACATATTTGTGCTGTGTGATGATTTATGACTTTATACCTACATGGGCATAAGCAGCAGTGGGCAGGTGGGGAATGGAAGGTGGAAGCCTTTCAGGGGGGGAATTAGGGCAGACTGGATGGGCGATGGGGTCCTTTTCTGCTGATAAATTTCTGTTTCTTTTTTTTTTTCTTAATTATTTCTTTTTATCCTCTGGGGAGCCGGGTGGGCAGCTCCGGTCCTTTCTTCAGAGGGACTCGGTCTCATGCCCCACCATTTCCCACCCCAACTATCCCAGTGATCCCCATGGGTTGCCCTGCCATGACAGGGCTGGGGCGAGCAGTGCTGGCTTCCCCCCCACCCCGGTACACAAATCCAAATACCAGGTGTCAGTACAGGCACTGGTGTGGCCATTATGGAGCCTGACAGCTTCATTTTTACCTGGTTTTCACCCTTCTGCCTCCCTCCCTGCAGACATCATGCATCAGCTCGAGCTTCCCGACTCGTATCACCCCTCCAGCCATCGCTAGAGGGCGATCAATGGATGGGACAGCTATCCCTCCCTCCCTCCCTGAGAGAGGAGAGGAGAGCAGTCCTCCAGATGCTCAATCCTCTGCCCAGGCTCATTCCTAAACCTAGGTCACTGGTGTGGTGCGAGGTGTGGCATCCAGTGCCTCAACCCTCAGCGCCACTGGACTGGCTATGTTTCTAAAATTCATTTCAACAAAAAAACAGTCTTGCATATATCACCTGGTGAGTATACCCCTTTTCTTTTCTTTTTTTACTGCCTCCCAACAATTTATGATGTACTCACTGTTGTACACAATTTATGTTTGAACTCTGTTTTCTTCTATTAACTTTAGGAGTTTCATGTTCACCTGAAGAGTGTTACTAAGTAGATAGGAAATGAAAATTACGTTCTCACCATAATTCTTGATCTCCCTAGATATCTTCACCATTCATTACTGTTGGGTCTCAGCCAGAGGCTCCAGACTCTGCAGGAAGCTTATAGCTTTATTATTTTCAGCTTTTCTCTGGAGGAGGGGTCGGAGACGGTGCCACCCTCAAGGCCAAGGTACTACGTGGTGCTCACAGGTTGGCCAAAAACCAACGCCGGTCCCCCAACATCCTCAGTTCTATTTGCTGGAGAGGAAAAACAGGTATAGAGGAAAAAAGGAGGGAGGGTGGGGCATGGGAGCACAAAGGACAGAAAAAGGAAAAGATATGAACTGAAAGAATAAAGTAGACCATAGGAGATGGGGTAAGGCTCTAAGGGTTTCTGGGTAGGGATATCGCAACCACTGGGCAGGAGAAGGCAGAGGGAGAGAGGAATGGAGGCAGAAAAGGAAAGGAAAAGAAAAAAGAGAAAAGAAAGAGTAACAGGGACAACCCTAAAAGGATGGAAGGGTTTTCTGTGGACCAAAAGAGAGACAAACGACCCACTCCAGGAGTGGATGAACCCAGAAGCAGCTGAGTGTAAAAGAAAGTTAAAGAGGGACCAGGAAAGTCCTGTAGTTTCCAAGAAGAGAACCACGGGAGTAGGCGAAACAGATATGCGCCAGGCAGGGGAACAGAAGAGCCCTGCCCCCTCTGCTTTACAGGTTACCACTTTTTCGGTCCACACAGAGAAGAAAGGGGTCCACAAGAATTCCCCTTTTTCTCTCTCATTTTGCAGAGGGGTGGGGAAAAATATCACCCCAATGCAGGATCCCCTGGACAGGGAGGCTTACCTGGTTAGGTGAGCCCAGATACCTTCAACTAGAAGGCTCAGCCCTTTGGGTCTATCACCACTGGCAGAGTGGTGGGAGATGGAGAAAACCTACTTGACTCAATGAAGGGAGCAAGGGAACTCAGATAGGGGGAGGTCCAAGGGGACCTTGCCCTGTGGGTAACCCAAACTGGGTTAACCCAAGAAAAGAAAGAAGTGGGCCAAAGGGTTCTACTGGAGGACTGGACAGAGGATGAGGATCCCTGGGGCTCCTCTAACCGAGGACAAGGACCTAGGATGTCAGGGGCAACCCCTGCAGGTCAATGGCACAAGATAGATTTGTACAAGAATAGACAAAGGACACCCATCAGAGATGGGGAAAAAAGGGAGAAAACTCCTGGTCCATGCCACTACCCAGGAGCAGAGTCCCATATCCCTACTTCCAATTCTGGCCAAAATACAAGAACAATTTGCCCTTGCTCAACTTTCCCAATAGCTAGACACTTCCTCCTTTTTCACTCCTTACCAGTCTGGGTTCCGTAAGTCACATTCTACCATCACCTCCCTACTAAGAATCACCAATGATATTCTCTCAGGAATGGACAAAGGCCATATCACCTCGGCCATATTCATAGACCTGGCAGAGGCTTTTGACACCGTCTCCCACACAATGCTACTGGACAAACTAAGTGCTGCAGGCCTCTCTGACCAAGCCACTAACTGGTTTCAGGCATATCTGAGTGGTAGACACCAAGCGGTGAAAATTGGCCCCCACATATTTACCCTCCTCCCTATCACAACGGAAGTCCCCCAAGAATCAGTCCTGGGCCCGATTCTATTCTCAGTATTCCTAAATGACCTCCCGCTGGCCTGCTCTCACTCATCTATTCAATGTATGCGGAGGATACCGTGCTATACACCACTGGCCCTTCCGCTGAAGCAGTGCACTACCTACTACAGCAGGACTTCAATGCTGTACAACACTGGCTCCAAACCAACCAACTATTCCTAAACGATAAAAAAAACAGTCTCACTAACCTTCGGTTCGCAGCCACAGCTTTTTCGCCTAGCTTCTTGCCCCTCTTTCCTAACCCTAGATCAATCTCCCCTAGTGTCCTGCACCTCCTTCAGATATCTGGGTGTCTGGCTCGACCAATACCTCGACTTCTCCACACACGTCGAATCACTACATAAGAAGTTACACCACAAACTCGGTGCCTTATATCGTAACAAAGGCTGTATGTCCACCCCGGTCCGGCGGGAACTTGTTCAAAAGATGATATTCCCGATAATTGATTATGGGGACGTGGTCTGTGGTGCTGCCTCTCAAGTCAAACCTGGTCAGCCTGGACACACTCTTCCACTCCTTCTGCCGTTTCATCCTGGAGTGCCCAAAATTGACATCACTGCAACCTGTACAGTTCCCTGGCCCTACCCTCACTCAGGCCTGCAGACAATCCACTGCACTAGAGTCGCTGCCAAATTCTGGACCCAAACCTTCCACCTTACCTAGACTCCACCCTAATGGCTCAACACCCCCCCGCCTCACACTACTAAGACACTCGACTCCAGGCTCTTCAAGTCCACTCATTTACATCTCAATGGGCCAATCGCTTCAGATATCGACTGCCAAAACTCTGGAATGACCTGCCTGCTGATATCCGTCACTCCACAAACCATAGCCTCCTCAACCCACTCCTCCTTGCACACTTCCCTCACGGCATGCACTTACTCCCAGCTGACACAAGCTTAAGCCATCCTGACCTCTGGTTACCTCCACCTGGTAATTCATAACCTAAGCACTGTTTAATTAGGGCTCACAATCTAGCTTGTGCCTGTCTCGAGGTTGTTTACCTTGTATGTGATGTAAATACCTAATAAGCTACGTATTGTAAACACGGTGTATGTATTAAAATGTAATGTATGCTTGCCCTAGCTCTCTTTAGTGTAATTCTGTATCATGTACTATCTGCATCATGAGAACATGTATGTATGTATGTATCTATTCATTTATGTCCCTCCCCTATTTCCCCAGGCGCATCTAGGCTTGGTGGTTCTCCCACTCAGTATGCCTGCCTGGTTAAACTCTTAAATAAATATAAATAAATAAATATCCAAGGCCGTCCGTGGCCCTGGGGAGCCCAAGGCAGAAGGAAGAGCCTCCCTGCCTGCCTTCTCCCAGATGCCATCAAGGCAGAACTTGGGGTGCCAGGAGGTGCCAGAAGAGGTCTCCCAGAGGGAGAAGGCCAACAGAGAGGTGGCATCGCCCAGCAGTTTGGCTTTGTGGGGACGGTGGGAGGAAAGCAGTAATGAATGGTGAAGATATCTAAGAATGTCAAGAATTACACTGAGTACGTAATTTTCATATCTTCTGTAGATCAATCTTCACCATTCTTTACTGATGGGTGAGTACCAAGCACACAACTGTGGTGCTGGTAACTCCTTGAGGGCTAATGCTTCCTTCAGCCTCCTGTGGGGGAGAACACAGAGAGGAGCGGGCCCCTCACGGGTCTGGCAAGACTCGAGACTGGTCAGGATGAGGTAGAGACTCATAATTCCTGGAAGATGGAAGGCACCCTGCTAACTCGTGACTCACCCTGTGGGAAAAGAAATGGGCCCTCAGGAAGGGAGAGGCAATCACCCTACACCAGGCCAGGGGTAATAACCTGGAAAGGCGAAGCCACGCAGTTTGTCTAATGCAGACTGCAGTTCCTGCTTGTCTGGAAGCTACCTCACTGACATCATAAGATGCACTTTCTTGGTGCCTCGCTAGCTCCACACCATGTGCAGAAATGTTGATGGCCTGCCTGATCACCTCTGAGTCAGGCAAGGATGTCAGGAGTTGACCCAGCATTGCCCACAGGTGTTTAGCATAGGCAGTCTGGTGTGTCTTATGCTCCGAGATGCACAAAGGAAGGTACACTGCTGAGAAGACCCTTCTACCCCAGTGGTCAAACTCAGCCAAGTCAGACTCTGAAGGGCAGTCAGGCCTTGCACAACGATGCCCGGAAGGGGTGTCCAGGAGCTCCACTCCCAAAGAGGGGTGGGGCATAGCACTCAGAGACCCCAGGGGTGCGTAGTGCCAGCACTGACATTTCCCCGGGCTGGAGATGGGGCAGGGGGATGATGCCAGACCCTATGTGATGCCTTCATGAAGGGCTGAGGCCACAGAGGGGTGATGAGATTTTCAGTGATAAACTCCCTTAGAAAAGCGTATGTCGCATGGGCAGGATTGCGACTGGTGAAATGGGAGAGATGAAGCTCCTCCAGCATCCCCGACAGGAACTGCTGATGGCTGGTGAGATCAGCGTCCGAGGACAAGTGGACGGAGGTATCCTCTTCCTGGGAGGAGGAAGACAAGGAGGCTGAGAGGCCCAATTCAGAGTCTGGGGCTGCTGGAGGCTCAGGTCTAAAAATGACTTCATCCAGAGCTCTAAGGTAGTGAAGGAAAGCAGCCACTGATGCCCTAAACTGTTCCCAGGTCACAGGCTCAGAAGGGTCATAGAGGCCTGGAGGAGTAGGAGGAAGAGGCAGAGGAACAGGTGGAGAAGAGTTCTGATGAGCCAGAGCAGGACCTCAGCTAGGGTTACGATACCACGCAGGGGACCCTTCCCGAGGGAGGGGGATGCGCAACTTGCCCACCACAGGGCACCCAACCAGACAGGGGCAGCCAGGGTAGTGCCCTTGAGGGAGGACCCCCAGATGGGGTAATCAGAGCCAGGCTGGCCCTTGCAGGTGGCCCCTGACCCCACCTGCTGCAGACCCTACCAGTTCTGGAGAGGAGAGGAGAGGAGAGAAGGGTTAGCACTGTGCCTCCTCCCAGAGCCACCAGCTGCCCTGGAAAAAGGCCTGCATGCTAACCTTGAGCTCCCCACCCCATCACACCAGTTAGGGACCTGCTCCTCGAAGGACCCCTAGTACTGGAGGATAGGGCCTTCTGAGACAACCCCAGCACCAGGAATGGTGGTAGACTCCATCTCTGGACCCGCCCCAATGCTGGAGTCCAATCCGGAACCAAGAATGGCTCAAGAATCAGGCCCAGCACCAGAACTGGCATCAGACTCCAACCCAGCACTGCCCTAGTTGCTGATCCTCTCCGTGGTGCCGGAATTGGCATCAGTGGTGTCCCCGGCACCACAAGTGGCACCAGAGGACACAGAAGAGGCAGCTCCAAGGGCGGCCCCAGGAAGGGCAGTAGTATACTTCGAAGTACCAAAGACCCTAATGCAGGGTGGAAGAGAGATCCAGGGCACCAGACAGCCAGGCAGCCAACCAGGATCATCCTGATCCTCCTCCTTCAAAGAGAAAGAGATCAAGGAGATCATCAAAAAAGTCACCTCAAATACTCTCCCTCTCCCGGAACCGCGAATGGTGCCAGAAGGGGACCCAGTGATGACACCAGCAGAGCCCTGCTCACCGGCACTGAGGGCAGTGTTGGAAGCTGAAGATCCACCAAGAGCTCCACCAGGTCAGGCCCAATATGTAGCTGTGACTGTGACACCGGGGGTGTCCGTGCTCCCGAGGAGGCAATGGAATGTAAGGGGTGCTCAGATGACACCCTGGAGGAGGCAGACTGTCCCACCAACCTCTCACGCAGGCCTCCCATCTCAACAAGACTAGAACTGGTGAAGGCCTGCTCCCCATCGGTATGTATAGTACTAGAAGGAGACCCGAGGAAAGGGCCCTAAGTGATGGCCTTGGTGTCCTGGGACTGACGTCGCCCTCCGAAGGTGCAGCACGTGCAGTTTGAGAATCCGGTGGTCCATGGAGAAGCAGACGTCACAGTTGTCCATGTTATAAGATGGACCCAGGCAGGTTTAGGCAGTGGTCATGGTGGTCTGTTATGGTCATCAGCCTGCCACAGGGGAACCAATGCATAGAGTCATGCCCTGCCTTAGATTTCGATGAAGGTCCCAAACTGGAAACAACTGTTCATGGAAAAATAAAACAAAACACTTAATAGAATCAATGCCACATTACTGGCAGGATAAGAAAATAAAAACAAAAGGAGTGGTTTTACCAGCTTTCGCGAGTCTATGTAGTCGGAGGAGGTCTGCGGTGTCGAGTGAAAACGGCGGTTGCAGAACTGACGCAGCTGTAATTGAGGATGGCTTCAGCTCTCACAGCAGTCCAAACTCGAGGGTGGAAAAAGTCATAAAACCCTTAACCATTCCCTGATAGAATGGGCTCTCATCTCTCACCGCCACTGAATCATTAAATCAGTCATCCTCCCGGATGCCCTCAGTGATCATCATCTAATCTTCATAGTCAGGAAAGTCCATACACCAAAACCGCCACACAAAATTCAGCAACTCCGCTCCTGCAGCTCCTTAAACCTTAATCCACTTCTTAAAGAACTGGCCAGCTCTGATTGGTCACCTATTGCCTTTACCCCATCCACTGACCAAGCCCTCGCTTATTTTAAAGTAAAATTTCTACCGGCCTAGTGGCGCTGAGGGCTGAGGTGCTGGACACCACACCTCGCACCACACCGGTGACCCAGGTTCAGGAATGGACTCGGGTCATTTGGGAGTCAGCTGGGGAGGCAAGGATTGAGCATCTGGAGGACTGCTCTCCTTCCTCAGGGTGGGGGGTTTGTGTGCTGCACGCATCAGCACAAGAGGGGCTTGACCCATGCCCAAGTGTGCCTGGTTGCCTCCGCGGAGGTGAAGGTGGCTGCTGTGCCCATTGCACAGGCGGGGAGAAACAGAAAAATACGGGACCGATGGACGGAGGCGAGCCTCCGGGGCTGGGGTGTTGTATCCCTGCCAGGTCCATGAAGGAGCTAACAAATAATGTGATTAAAAAAAAAAAAAAAAGATACATTTCTAACTACATGGAACTCCTATGCTTCATTCAAATGCACTAGAGTTCATGGCAACCATCATCCCTGGGTCTCCCCAAGCTACTTAGCTGCCTCAGGGAGCGAGATAAAGCTTGGAGGAAACATAAAGCCTCCCAGCTTCCCCCAGACTATGTCAGGTATCACGTATTAAAGGGAAACGTCCATGTACAGTCGGGCCCCACCTCCATGTGATGAGGGGCCCGATTAGCAGATGCAGTTGAAAAAATTTAAAATAAACTTACTTGCTTTTCATTTATTTGAAAGTATATCTAGTTGATCCTGCTCCCTCCTTGCCCCTTCATTTTAGGATGCCGAGCTCTCCCCGTTACGCCCACAAGCACCCGCAGCTGTCCCTGTGATGACGTTTTAGGCAGGGAGCAGCCATGGGCATCTATATACTTAATATGTGGCTCCTTTTTAAAACAGCGCTGGTTTGGAGCCTGGACATTCTTGGGCATTTATGATACAAGTACAGACTGACAAGTACCCTGGCAGTCGGTACTTGGTCTCGGTGTAGCCCGGACACTCATAGATTCTAAACCAGGAGCTATTTGAAGATTTGGCAATAACTAAGGGCCCTCTTCACATCCAGACTGTGCAGTCCTCTCTCCCCAGAGGAAGGATGGCCAGTGAAAAATACAGGCAATGACACAGACTGGTTCAAATGAAAGTCTGACACCACCTTGGGCAGGAACTTTCTGTTAGTACGAAGGGCCACCTTATCCCTGTAAAATGAAAGGAAATGAAATCAGGTTCCACTGATAAGGTCTGTAATTCACTGATTCTCCTAGCTGAGGGAATGGCTACCAGGAACATCGTTTTCCAAGTCCAGTATTTCAGCTCAGCCGAAGATAATGGTTCGAAAAGGGTCTGCATAAGCTGTGCAATATAGATATTCAGGTCCCAAACAGGAGTAGGCTCCCTAAAAGGAGGATTAATATGAACCAGACCTTTAAAAAATTTCTTGAAAACTGGATAAGAGGCTAGGGAAGAGCCCTTGCCAGCAGCAAGGAAAGCAGAGATACCTGCCAGATGTACCTTGAGAGTAGTAGGCCTGAGGCCTAAACTGTTAAGATGCACTAAATAATCCAAAGTAGTGGCACTATCAGCTGAATCTGGCTGAATGTGCCTCTGAGAACACCAGAAACCAAAATCTCTTCCATTAGGAATTGTACATTTTTCTAGTAGAAGGTTTTCTACTAACCTTAAGAATATCCAAGACTGATTGGGAAAGTTGCAGGCTTGCATATTCTAACTCTTTAAGAGCCAGGCTTTGAGTCTGAGAGTCTGAAGGTTGGGATACAATATCCTCCCATGCGAAGAGGTGAGGAGATTGTACCAACTGGGAAGACACAGTGGTATTGTTACTAACATGGACAATAATGGGGAGTGCCATGGTTGTCTGGCCCAGTCTGGAGCCACCAGAATCACTTTGCAAGGCTGAGATCTGATCTTGAGCAGAACTCTGAATATCAGAGGAAAGGAGGAACAGCAACAGAAACCTGCATGTTCAGTTCAATAGGAGAGCTTCCTGGGGCACAGATCCCAGAATAAGGAGTCTGCAGCAAAACAGAGGAAGTTGGTGATTGTCCAAGGCTGCAAAGAGATCTATCTCTGGAGTGCCCCATCTCTTGAAAATAACCTGAAGAATCAGAGGATTCAGGGCCCATTCATGGTGACCTTGAGAAATCCTGCTGAGAGCATCTGCTAGTATGTTGTCCTTCCCTTGGAGATGCACAGCTATCAAGGAAACCTGAAGGGAATAAGCTAGAGACCATATTTTCATGGCTTCTGTGCGCAAGGCTGAGGACCGAGTGCCTCCCTGTTTGTTGATGTACCGCATGGTTGTGGTATTGTCTATCCTTATTTGCACCACTTTCCCCTGAATAGTGTTTGAGAATGTTTGAAGTGCTAGAAAGACAGCTCTGAGGTCGAGAAGATTTATGTGCAGAAGAGACTTCTGATGAGACCAGGTTCCCTGAGAAGTAAGCTGGTCCAGATGAGCTCCCCATCCAAGTAGAGAGGCATCTGTGGTGAGAATCACTGAAGGAGCCTGACTGAGGAAGGGGACACCTTGTCTTAGATTGTCCTCCTCTAGCCACCACTGGAGAGCCTGAACCAGAGTTTGGGACACTGGAACCAATTTGGAGAGAGGGTCTTTTTTCTGAGACCAGTATGATCGTAGATGAAACTGAATATCTCTCATTTGAAATCTTGCCCCTTGCACCACAGCGGTGGAAGCTGCCATGTGGCCTAGCAACTGTAGGAAGTGCCTGGCTGGCCGAGACACTAGAGGATGAAAAGAGGAAGCCAGAGTGACAAGGGATTGTACCCTTGAAAGCAGGAGAAATGCCCTTGCCTGGACAGTGTCTAGTTCCACCCTTATAAAAGTGAGAAGCTGGGCTGGTTCCAGAACAGACTTTTCTAGGTTCAGCCTGAATCCTAAGGAGTCTAGAAGTTTTTGAGTGACCTCTACAGCTGACATGACTTGGTCTGAGGACTGACCCACTATGAGCCAGTTGTCCATATATGGAAACAGCAGGATACCCTGTCTCCTAAGAAAGGCCACCACTACTGCTAGACACTTGGTGAACACCCTTGGAGCAGATGTTAGACCGAAAGGCATTATTCTGAACTGGTAATGACCTGAGGGCAACTCGAACCTGAGGTACTTTCTGTAGGAATGTCTGATAGGTAGGTGGAAGTAGGCATCCTTGAGGTCCAGGGAGGCTAGCCAATCTCCAGGTCTCAGAGAGGGAAGAATTATTCCCCGAGTCACCATTTTGGACTTTGGCTTTAGTATATGTTTGTTCAGGTATCTTAGATTTAGGATGGATCGCCACTCTCCTGTCTTTTTGGGGGTAAGGAAGTATCTGGAATACAATCCTTTTCCCCTGTGAAAAGAGGTGCTTTTTCTACTGCTTGAAGAAGCAGTAGAGAGGAGACTTCTGCTTCTAAGGCCTTTGTCTCCACGGGAGAGGGAGGACTAAAAGACTTTGCTCTCATTTTTGGGAACCTTTTGAAACTGAGAGCAAGTCCCAGGCCTGGAAGTAGTGAGCCAGCCTGCCCCTACTGGAAATGGGGAGGCAACCCTGACTGACACCTCAGGGTGTCTGCTTGGCAGGGGGCACAGACTGAGTGGATGATGGGGTCCTGGTCATTCCTCGTCTGCCTCTTCCCCTAAAGAACCCCCTCTGCTAGAAAGAAGAGGAGACCTGGGCTTGGTAAAAAGGCCTGTGAAAAGGCCTGCCACTGCCTGCCCTAAATAGCTGCTTCAGAGAAGTGACCTGCTTCTCTTTGGGTGCAGCACTCCTGTAGGTGGTCCTGTACTTGTCCATCTTCTTCATGTAAGCCTCTGTTTGTTCCCCAAAGAGAGAGTTACTAGCAACAGGAAAATCCATGGCCTTAGTCTGGGTATCCTGTGACAAAATGGTACATCTGAGCCAAGCAAATCTCCTCATGGAGACAGATGTAGCCATGACCCTGGAATGCACATCATTCGAGTCCACAGCAGCATGGAATTTGAATTCTACACTAGCAAGGCATTTTAACCAAAGAGGACACACTCCTATACAAATTACATTCTAGGGAATAGAACGGGTCCCAGAACTAGTAAGAGGAGGAGACTACAACAATAAATTGGAACAACGAGAGATATTTTGGATGTATGAGTTAGGCACAATCCATGAAAAACAGGGATTAAATGAGGTGACTAATTAGCAAGCGTTTTGGCAGTAAACGAAGTCTGAAATATAATTTTGGAAGGTAACACAGAAAAAGAAGTACCTGATTAGGAACAATCAGTATCTCAGTAAGTTAAGGTCTCTAACCACCTTCTAAGCTAAAATAAATATATAGTTTAAAGAAAAATAATCTAACATAAAAACAGGAAGAAAACTAGCTATTGTACAGGTTAAAAAACTTAGGTGTAACAAAAAGAGTGGTTAGCTGAAAATCTTGAGGAATTAAGAAGAGTTACCTTATAAGAAGGATCAGTATGTGGCTGTCTAACTATATGTTGAAGTGCATTCAAGATTATTACAATATTTTGTTATGTTAACAGATAATTGAAAAATTGTTAATTGGAAAAGAAAAATATGTCTTTATTAAATGACTATCATCTTGAGCCACATACAACTGACAGTTATTTCTTGTGGATGTTTTTGAATGTGTTGAGAGTTTCCACGTTTTGGATTCAGTACCACTTCTTCGATGTGATCCAATAAGGAAAGTCTTAACACAGTAGATTAAAACAACATAACTTCTTTTAAGTGCTCCATAGCTGCTACTATGGGGACCCACCCGAATATTGTCTGTGGAGGGGGTCAGAATGTTGCCAAGGCAACAGCTTTGCTAGCAAAGCATGATGATGTTCACGTCAACACACGACCCTTTCCATGGACATAAAGAGGCTGAGATCACAGAGACATAGTTGCTGCCAGTAACACTCAAGATAGAGAAAGCGTCATGCAGACTACACAAGTAAACTACTTTTACTTCTACTCCACAATAAGCGAGTTTCAATATCAATTGAAAAGGTGTATCGGGTAGGATTTGCTCAACAGCTTTATCAATCAATGAATCAATCAAAATATTTATTTATCCAGGCAGGCACCATTGAGCAAGGCTCATTTGCAAGGTAGACCTGGTCATGAATACATCAAAGTACAGTACAGAAGCAGGTATACAAAAAGCAATAATATACAAGGAAGAATACAGTGGCCCAGATATTCAAACTGCGCCAGGCTGTGGCGCAAGCCTGTGCGCAGCTCAAATCTGTTGTGCAGGGGTGTAGCCAGGGCGATATTCAACGGAGTTGCGCTATGGAGCAACTGCTTTGGATATCGCACCATGGCCACCCCTACTGTGCATGGCGCAGTGGCACTGCGCCAGCGCAAGTGGTCAGAATGGAGCATTGAGATGCGGCGGCGCAAGTGCCATTGCGCCATGCACGCACCTGTGATATTCAAAGGGGGACATGCAAATGGGGCCATAATTTATGCAAGGCGCACAGGGGGCCATTTGCATCTGATTACGGCCCCATTTGCATGCCATTAGCATGCAGGTACGCTGATCCCCGACCACTTGCGCCTGGCACCCTGCCAGACAACAGCCGTCGGGGACCAACGCCCCCTGCAGCCTGATCGCGGGATGTCTCGTAAGGGACAAAGAATGTCCGTTATCCCTGGTGGTCCAGTGGACCGCACGGAGCCCGATCACGGGCATCACTGTATCCCCCCCAAAGTCCAATATCCCTGGTGGTCCAGTGGACCGCGATGAGACCTATCGCGGGCATCAGACATCCACCCCCAAAGTCCAATATCCCTGGTGATCCAGTGGACTGCGATTAGCCCGATCGCGGGCATCAGACACCCCCCAAAGTCCAACATCCCTGGTGGTCCAGTGGACCGTATGGAGCCCGATCACAGGTGGCATTCCTCACCCCCAGTCCGATATCCTGGTGATCTAGTGGACCCCCAACCCCACCCGCCCACTGAGCCCACCACCCGCTCCCCGTCAGCGGCTGGTGGCAGCACCACCCGCCTGCCACCCCGCCGCCCACCGACTGACAACTCGGTAGGGCTGCACGCCCATTGGTTCAGACCATGAGCCAATGGCGTAGTTTATAATGATTAGACAGTCCAGATATGTGAATCATTCACATATCTGGACCGACTAGTACGGCACGGATGACTGATGCCCGCGATCGGGGCATGGGGGCACCGCCAGGTGCGGCAGGAACAGGTGATGGCCACCCACAGGTGGCAGCTGCTGTGTTGCGCCCTGCAATGCAGCAGCTCACCTGTGGGTGGCCCTCGTCTTGTTCCTATTTTTTAAGCGTAACTTTGTGCAGGCACAGGTAGGGGTTGCACCTGCCTAACTCTGCACGGCCCGGGCTGAATATCGGGCTGTGCAGGTTATGCATGGGCACGCTTCCCCTACCTTTGCCTGCATACATTACTGATGCACCCCAGCGCATTGGGATTTGTGCGGCGCACTTTTCTCTTTTAAATACTGCACCGGGGTGCATCAGTGGGTTGTGCATGGCGCAACACTGTTGCGCCATGTGCAACCCTTTTGAATATCTGGGCCAGTGTATACAGTACAGTACAAGGTTGAAATAAATAAAAAAAAAAACAGCATTATTTTACAATTGAAGAAGTCAGCAGATGTACAATCAACCATAGGCATACAGAGGTTATAAGCAGAGATCTTTTGAGTGAGGCAGCCGGCAACTACATGTATAGGGGAAAGAAGCTGTGTATGGGGTGGCAGGTTAGAGAGGTAAAGAAGAGGAAGGACATATTACTGACGACTGGGGGAAAAACTGGGCTAAAACCACAGAAAGTGACGATGGCTGTCGTGTAGTTGTTTATTATGATAATGACAGAGGAGGGGTAGATAATTGGGACACTACTATGGATGGGGTGGGACTTTAGCCAGGCTGGAGCGGACAGGGATGTGTGGGTGCAGCAGGAAGAGTTAACAGGGAAAGAGTGAGAGCCAGGGGTAGAAACATGGCAAGCGTCAGGATGGAAAGGGGGAGTTGTGGAATTAGTGTGCTAGTGGTGAGGAAAACATTTGCAAGGTGCTTTCATGTAGCGATCGGAGAGCACCTTGAAGATATTCAGGCTAACAGGACAGCTCAGCTTCAAGTTCCTTTGTAAAGCATTCCACAATGTGGGTAAAGAGAAGCTTAGAGCAGCTTTGCCGAAACGAGTGTTGACCCTTGGAACTTGGAGGGCAATTAGGGAATAGCTTCTTAGAGTGTAGATGCCTAACACACTCCGGGGAATACAATCTGAGACATATGAGGGGAGCTTGTTGGTCACCACTCTGAAGGCCCATAGGACGGCGTTTCTATTCCTTCTATAGCGAAGGGAAGTCCAGCCTAACGATGAGTACAGGGAGCAGTGGTGTGTGGAAAGTGGAAGGCCAGTAATGAACCTCATAACTCTGTGGTAGAGGGTGTCCAACTTAGCCAGTGCAGAGGCAGTGCAGTTGCTGTAGAGCAGGTCCACGTAATCTATTAAAGATAGGAAGGTAGCCTGAACCAGTTAAATCTTGGCCTCCTTTGTGAGCAGGTAGTTAATTCTGTAGAATAGTCCTAATCTTTGCCTTAGTTTCTTCTGTAGTTCTTCAAGATGGTCGTCGAAGGGAAGTTTATGATCGAGCCAAACTCCTAGATATTTGAATTTAACTACATACTCTAGTGTTTCTCCAAGAACGGTGGTAATTTGTGAAATAGCCCCCCTCCAGCAGGAATTGCCGCATGCAAGGAGGGGGAGAAGAGCGCAGCTTTTGTCTTTTTCGCATTGAGCAAAAGCTTTTTGTTTATGAGCTGATATTGTAGAAGGTTAAATTCAGCTTGGAGGTCTTCACAGGCTGCTTCCGGCGTGGGATGACTCAAGTACAGTACAGTGTCGTCTGCGAATAAGTGGATGTTGGCTTTTTTGATGGGGTCATTGATGTTGTTAATGTAGACTGCAAAGAGGAGGAGACCAAGGACAGAGCCCTGGGGCATGCCCTTCAGCACAGGTTTTAATGGAGAAAGATCACCTTCAGCTTTAACCTGCTGTTTCCGTTCTCCGAGGTAGTCTGCACACCAGCACATAGATTTATGGGCCAGGCCTAAGGTGCTTAGGGAGGAAAGAAGCAGGCTGTGATTGACTGTGTCGAATGCCTTACTAAGATCCAAGAAAACGGCACAGACATGCTTCTTGTTGTCAAGGTCTTGTTGTCAAGGTCTAGGAGCCAATCATTGGTCACCTTAGCTAGGGCTGTTATGGTGTTGTGCTTTGCTCTGAATCTAGACTAAACCGGGTTTAATAGGCTTCTGGATTCTAAGCTTTATGGGAGTAGAGTATATGGAAAGCATTTTGCTTGAAAGTAAGAAGCAGTATCGAACATAAAAAATAAATGCCGAGATTGAATTACTAACTGGCACTTAAGGAATTTAAAAATGCGTCAGATGCCGAGGTCTTTCCTATGCCTAGAGAACGCAACAACATAAATAATAAATAGGAAGGTTCCTTAGTAGGAACAGTGGAAAATAAAAATAGTCATTAAGTATGTTTAAAGTATAACAGGCATGTGAATCGTGAATTGAATGGTTGCAATTTTCAGATACAGCACTGTTGTGGAGCAGAACAAAAATTAATAAGTAGGAAGACAGTCTCAATAAAAGGTGAAGTTTTTGGCACAGGAATGCAACAATTTCTATACAGTTCTGAATTCACATTGGTGAATTGAGAGGTATCTCTATATATACTGATAAATATGTTTCCTTTTCTTTAAATTAAGCTCCTAGTGAGAAAATAGTAGAACAAGAAAAGGATTGCTTGCAGCCACGAGGCCTCTAAGAGCTTGGATATAAGTAAGGCAATGATTGGATACAGGCATTGAGAACTGGTGGCTGGTTTAGGATGAAATAATCACTACATAAAATAGTTATGGGGTACTCAGATTCAATTATTGGTAATTGATAGTACTAGTATATATATATTGTGGTGTATAAATTTAAAGGCTGTATTTTTGAATACAAGAATAACTGATGAAAGAGAATAACTGTTTTACTAAGAAATGAAACTGTACATGAGTAGATAAAGTTTTTAGAAAATATTTTCATTGTAATGAAAATAACATACAGTGTTATATCTTTTACAGTACAGCAGAAGAAGCCTGACTGCCAGGCGAAACATTGGGACTTAAATAAATTATTTGAAACGTGCAAGATGAAAAAGTTACTTACCAACGTAACCTTGTTTCTCCCAGGCGATACTCCAATACTCATAACTCTTCTGCAGTATACCTTTAAGGTCAGATCTGCCCGGAGATGGAATGCTATGCAAATGACGGAATCATTAGCATGAGCCACTTTTCAAATGCTGCCACCTATCAACTGCCTGCATTCTAACCCTCAGATTTCATGGACGCCTGCAAGACAGGGCCCAAAATTTAAATTTATCAAATTCGGATTTTAAAATTCCCTACCCCAAAAAAATCCAACTGTAGGAAACATGAAGAGAAAAAATTATCATTAAAAATCCCCATCAGCTCCTATGTCAGAATCACCTGAAAAAGGAGAAAAAAGCAAAACAAGTTTTTTTTTTGCATTATTTATTTATCACCCCCTGCGTCCGACCAGTCTCTCCTTCAGGCCATCTGCCAAGGACTACCCCTGTTGGCTCCATTCTGAACCCTCCCTGATGCCAGCTTCCCCTCTGATCCCAGATAGCAGCCGACCAGGGTAGCCCGAAGTAACCCTTCGTCGGACGGGTCCCCTCCTTCCGGAGGGAAATTGCCTTTCAGGCATTCTTGCTCTCGGCTCTGATGTGCTGGGACCGGGGTCCCTGGTTCATCGGGGTTCCATGGAGCAGGGATCAGGCGTCATCATCCAGTCGCCGGACGCCATTTTCTGCTTTTTGGTTTTTCCCTTTCATGCCGCTTCTCTGTAAGTGCCCGGTCTCCACCGGGGACCACTACAGAGCAAGGCATGGCCCAGCTCCACCTCCGGGAGGAGAGCAGTCCTTGGGACGCCTAATCCTCTCTCATCCTTACCAACCCCAGCGATCCGAGTCCGTCTCCCGAACTCCGGGGTCGCCGGGCGTGGTTTGAGGTAAGGCGCCCGCGCCTCAGCCCTCTACGCCACTGGGCCAGTCGCAAAACAAGTTTTAATAAAAGTAAAAGCATGGCATGCAAACACTATGGTACAGCATGGAATACAGAGGCCACTGGTTCTTAAAACAGAGAGGCAGGGAGGGAGAGTTATGAATACTGGAGTATCCCCTGGGAGAAACAAGGTTACTATGGTAACTTTTTCTTCTCACCCCAGGAATACTCCAATATTCCTAACTCTTCTGCAGACTAAAAAGCAGTACCTTAGGAGGCGGGAAGAACCTATTTTGGAAACAGGATCTGCAGTACAGCTGTACCAAACCTGGCATCAGCTCCTGCCTACATATCCAAGCTGTAATGCTTGACAAATGTGTGTACTGTTCGCCAGGTTGCTGCTTTACAAATATCCACCAAGGGTACATCCCTTGCAGCTGCCAGTTTTGCAGCTGTACCCCTCGTGGAGTGGGCTCTAAGCCCTGCTGGAGCTTCTTTGTCCACCTCTGAATAGCAAAATTGAATGCACTGAACAATCCAATGAGAAATTGACCTTTTACATGCTGGGTTACCCTTTCCCACATCCCCATATGTGAGGAAAAGCTGTGTTCTATCCTGCCTATGGGACTTAATGACTGTTATGTAGTAACTCAAAGCTCTTTTGACATCCAGACTATGCAGCCTACACTCACCAGAAGAAGAATGGTCAGTGAAAAACACTGGCAAAGTAATGGACTGGTTCAAATGGAAGTCTGAAACCACTTTAGGAAGAAATTTCCTATTTGTTTGAAGGACTACCTTATCCCTGTGGAAGGCAATGTAGTCCTTTTCTATACATAAAGCCTGGAGCTCACTAATTCTTCTAGCTGAAGTGATAGCCACTAGAAACATTGTTTTCCATGTGACATACTTCTGGGGTGCTGAAAACATAGGCTCAAAGGGGGGAGCCATGAGCTGAGCAATGCAAATATAAAGGTCCCAAGCTGGCACCGGTTCTCTTACATATACATACATATGTGAGAGGCCTTTGAAAAACCTTTTAAAAATTGGGTTTGATGCTAAGGAAACAGGCTTGCCTGCCGACGCACAGGCCGAGACTGAAGCTAAATGAACCTTTAGTGCAGAAGGCTGCAAACCTAAGGAATGTAAATTGACTAGGTAGTCCAGTATCCCCAGCACTCCTACCTGAGTTGGCACCATACTCCTGTTAGAGCACCAAATAGAAAACCTCTTCCGTTTTGCAGCATAGGTTTTCTTTGTAGAGGATTTCCTGTATCCTCTTAAAACATCCATAACTGACTCAGAAAGATGTAAACCAGCATACTTTAGGTCCTCAAGAGCCAAGCTTTGAGCCTGGGTGACCTGAGGTTTGGATACAGGAGCCTCCCCTGATTGGAGGTCAAAAGATTGTGCCTCCTGGGAATTTGTATTGGTTTGTCCACGGACATGGACAGCAACAGGGAGTACCATGGCTGCCTGGCCCAGTCTGGGGCTATCATGATCAGTGTTGTTGGCTGAGACCTGAGTTTCAACAGCACCCTGTATACCAGGGGGAAATGGGGGGAATGTATACAGGAATTTCCCTGACCAATCCAGGACAAGGGCATCTAAAGGAATCATGCCCACTACTGGAGGTCTGCAACAGAACTGAGGTAAGTGATGACTCTGATGACAGGCAAAGAGATCTTTTTCTGGGGTGCCCCACCTCCTGAATAAAGTCTGTACCACTTGCCTGTTCAAGGATCATTCAAGATGGTCCTGGCTGATTCGGCTCAGTGCATCTGCCAGAACATTGTCTTTGCCTGGCAGATGAATGGCCTGTAGTGAGGAGCCCAGTGAGTAAGCTAGGGTCCAAATTCTCATAGCCTCTGTACAAAGGAGGCTTGACCTTGTTCCCCCTTGCTTGTTTATATAGTACATGGTGGCAGTGTTGTCTGTCCTGACTTGCACTACCTTTCCCTGTATCAGTGGTTTGAAAACTTGCATTGCCAGAAACACTGCCCTAAGCTCCAACAAGTTTATGTGTAAAAGAGTCTCTGCACTTGACCAGGTGCCCTGGGTAGTGTGCTCTGCTAGATGAGCCCCCAGTCCAGGAGGGATGCATCTGTTGTGAGAATCAATGAAGGAAGCTCTTTTTAGAAAGGGACCCCTTCTCTGAGGTTGGCTTCCTCTTTCCACCACTGAAGAGCTTGGATAAATGTTTTTGTTACAGGAACAAACTTTGACAGGGAGTCCTTCCATTGGCACCAATGAGCCCTTAAGTGAAATTGGATGTCCTTCATCTGAAACCTGGATCCCAACACTGTGCCTGTTGCAGCTGCCATGTGGCCCAGGAGTTGAAGAAAATGTCTTGCCGGCCTTGGGACATTGAGCCTGAAGGAGGCTGCCTACTGCAGGATGCTTTTTACTCTGTCTATGGGTAGAAATGCTCTGCCCACTTTGGCATTCAATTCTGCTCCTATGAACTGCAGAATTTGAGAAGGAATTAGAACTGATTTCTCCAGGTTTAAGCGAAACCCCAGAGACTCCAGCAGCTGCTGAGTGAGTTGGAGATGCTCTGTTAACTATTGTGGTGAGTCTCCCACCACCAGCAAGTCATTTAGATAAGGGAATACTGAGACACCCTGCCTTCGCAAGTGTGCCACTACCACAGCCAGACACTTTGCGAACACTCTTGGTGCTCAAGTGAGACCAAAGGGAAGAGCTGAGAACGGATAGTGACCTGATAGGAGTCTGAACCTGAGAAACCTTCTGTGAGACTCCCTTATAGGGATGTGGAAACAGGCATCTTTTAGGTCCAATGATGCCAGCCAATCCCCTTTTCAGATTGCTGGCAGAATCAGAGACAAAGTTACCATTTTGAACTTTGGTTTTGTTAGGAACTTGTTGAGGACCCTGAGATACAACATAGGCCACAGCTCTCCATTTTTCTTTGGTGTGAGAAAATACCTTGAATAAAGCCTGTTTCCCCTTTGATGCAGAGGCACTGGTTCCACTGCCTTTAATGAAAGAAGGTGTTTCACCTCTTTTTCCAGCCTTTAGCTTTCTAGGTGGGAAGCTGGTTTGAAAACTCTGTTTCTTTGAACAAGGGAGGACTTGAAGCTTAGAGACAAGCCATAACCCACTTGTCTGTGGTGATGGTTTTCCAGTTCTGGAGAAAATGAGCCAGCCTGCCCCCTACTGGTAAAGGAGAAGCAGCCTGAGCAACGAAGTCAGGAATCCTGCTTGGATTGAGGCTGAGACTGGTTACCACGCCTGGCACCTCTTCTACCCCTGCCCCTGAAGTACCCCTGCTGTGAGTATTGGGGTGCCTGAGGGAGTACCATGGCCTGGTAAAAAAGCCTGATATGAAACTCTCTGCCCCTGCCTCCCCTGCTGAAGGGTCTAGAGGAGGTGGAGGGTCTTTCCTTTGTAGAATTACTAAGGAAGGTGGCCTTATACTTGTCCACCTTCTTCATGCAGGCCTCTGTATGGCTGCCAAATAGGGAAATGCCCTCCATAGAAAAATCCAGAGTCTTATTCTGGGTATCCTGCATGAGGATTGTGGCTCTCAACCAAGCAAACCTTCTCTGTGTGATGGTATTTGCCATCCACCTTGCAGCAGTCTCACTGCTGTCTGCTGCCATCTGGAACTGATATTTGACAGCTTCCAGGCAAAGCCTAGCAGTTTCACCTAGGTCTGCCGAAAGAGGAGGAGATGCTTTCTCAGCCATGTCCAGAACAGACTGCCAGAGGGCCTTCTGGTACTGTGCTGCATAGGCCTGATAATTCACTTGCCTAATGGCCAGAGAGGCTGACAGGTAACCTTTCTTGGCTATACTTTCAATTTTCCGAGAGTCCTTCTCTGGAGGGTGAGAGGTCAGAGGGACCTTAACCTTATCACAAGCTGCAGCTTGCACCACTCCCTGGTGGTCAGGGTGTGAAAACAAGAATTCAGCCCCTGTTCTGTCAAGCTGATACTTTCTGTCCACCCTTTTGTCTAAAGGAGGGATAAACCCAGGAGCTTGGAGGAGTTTTAAGGTATCCCTTTCGAAGAACTTATTGATGGGGAGTGAAAGCTTTTCAGTAGGAGTAAGCCCCATCATGTCCATATATTCAACCTCATCCTCATCCTCTACAGTTTCAGTGGTAAGGATGTCTAAGGCATCAGCAATTTTCCTAATGAAGGAAAATTGGGAAGAATAGTCTTCAGTGGTCCTGGGAGGAGAGCTAAACTCCTGTTCAGGGGAGACCTCAGGCTCTATAGGCTCACCTTCTTCTTCTTCCTCCTCCTCACCACGCTGTTCAGGAAAACAGGGTAGGTTGGAGGGTGCAGAACTCTGAACTGGAGACTGAGATACCACAGGCAGCAGACCCTGCAAGGTTTGCATAATCTTTATTGCTTGTGCAATCTCAGAAGGAGAAGGCACAGTGGCAGGCACCACAGAAGTCCCCTTTTCCACACGGGGTTCAGTGTGCTTTGTCTGTTTTTGTTTTTTTTTAACTGGAACCAGAGAGCTAGCTGGTTCAGAGGGTCTCTTTTTACCCGTATCAGGGGTAGAAGTAGCATAAACTGTGGTGTCACCCACAGACCCTGAGGGTTTCGGCTGGTCTGAGCCAGAGAGACCCTTGAATCTTTTATTCAGTCAGTAAAGACATTTTTCCAAAGTTTTGTCTGGAAAAGATGAACAAATAGCACAATCAGACTTCAAATGGTCAAAATCCAGGCAGAAAACACAAGCAGAGTGTTTATCTGCCTCGGCAAAGACCTCACTACACTCAGAACAATTCTTAAAACCAGGTTCACCGGTTCTCTTTTTTGTTTTTCTGACATTACGGAGAAAAACCGCAACCACAATTACTACAAGCTTTAAAATTCAAAAAACAACAATTTTCTCAGTTGCAGTCAGTTCAGAAACCGATCAGAGAAACCAAGCGGAAGCGTGAACAGATAAAAATTAGAACCGAGATTAATGGTTCAGAACCGGAGTTATCGGTTCTAAAAAAAACAAGGTTAAAATGCACAAAAAGTATAATAAATGGGGGAAACGAATGAACTAGAAATACCTCAGTTCCTCAGTGGTTATTCTGAACTGAGAGGAACCGAGAAAACAATACAAAACTAACTAAATAAACTAACGATTATAAAAAAAAAAACACTGATATAAGAGGCAGCAAATGAAAATAAACAAAAAATACTTATGTATTTGTGAATAATCAATTCTTTGTCTAGATGTTGAGGAGGAAATCTCCAGGTGTCTGGTCTTGACAGGCGGAGACAGAAATCTGAGGGTTAGAATGTAGGCAATTGATAGGTGGCAGCATTTAAAAAGTGGCTCATGCTAATGATTCCATCATTTGCATAGCATTCCACCTGTGGGCATATCTGACCTTAAAGGTATACTGCAGAAGAGTTAGAAATATTGGAGTATTCCTGGGGTGAGAATAAGGTGTTATAGCAGTTTCTGCTCGAGCTATCCCAGAGACCTTTTGACTGTCTAGCAGCAAAGTGGGCCATGGAGTCCCTTAAGTTTTATTTGCTAGGAACTGACTTTGTACTTATAACAGATCACAATTCTCTCTGTTGGCTTAATCAAATGAAAGATAAAAACTCCAGAATCACAAGGTGGTACCTAGCACTACAGCCATTTAAATTCAAGGTGATGCACAACTCTGGTAAAGAGAATAGCAATTCTGATTTTCTGTCAAGATATGGATCAGGAACTGAGGGCTTAATTTCTGAAAGTTAGAAGCTAATGTTAGTAGAGAATTAATAGAAAGTTTTGGAAACCTGTTTGATAAAACAGGTTCCCTCTTAAGGAAGGGAGGGTGTATGTGATAGGGTTGAATAGGACCCTGTCCCAGTTGTTATGGAGGGTTTGAATGCAGGGATCTGTTCTGTTCTTTCCTTTCCTTTCCTGTCTCTTATCTGTCTTGTGCAACCAAATTTTCTCATGAGACCCAGGAGTTGATCATCCCAACAGTCTCGCAATTCTCTGCCTCTCGCTATCTCTCTACCCTCACTTGCTGTTTCTGTCTTTTCCTCCCTTGCATATCTACTGGTATAAAAATATATGCAAATCATTATGTGGAAATGTAACTGATATTGGGATCCCTTTGTTTAAAAATTATATAGTGTTACTGTTGAAATGTATATAATTATAGTTTGAGATGATTGCAAAAAGCTATTGGGAACTCAAGGGGTTAACCTGAGAGCAGTTTTTAAGCCCTTTTTCAGAAACTGTGGAGAAGGGACCTGGCAGGGTTCTCTGCATCCCAGAGGGGTCCAGCACTGAGCAATTACCCTTCCTTCACCCTCCCTCGCTATACTTACTACTCAACTAGCCCTTGCCTGATTCTGTGCTCTGGCAGAGTTCTCAGCATCCTGAAGTGGCCTAGTCTTAGGCAAGCTTCTTCTTTCCATCCTCTTCCCTCCTTTCCCTTCATCCTTTCTTTTCTCTCTTCCCAACTTGTCCTCACCTAGTTCTGTCCCCTGGCAGGGTTCTCAGCATCCTGGAGGGGTCCAGCACTGAGAAATGACTCTTCCTTCCCTCCCTTTTCCTCTCCATCCTTTCTACCTAACTCTGCCTTGCTTTACTCTGCTCTTTGGCAGGGTTCTCAGCATCCTGAAGAGGCCTAGTCTTAGGCAACTTTCTCCCACCCCTCCTCCTCCTTCCCTTTACCACCCCCTCTACTATCTCTACTCAACTTGTCCTTGCCTACTCCTGCCCATTATTCTAAGTGCTCGTCTCATTCCGCCATTGGGCAGCAATCTCCACACTCTGAAGTGGCCAGTTCCAGATATGACTTGTCCTTCCCTACCCTATCCTTTACCCCACCTCTCTCCTGCCCCCTACTCCCTGCACTTAAACAAAGGAATTAGTTCACTTGAGCTAATAACTTGCACTTTTTGTTCTGTCTGAGCTGCTCCCAGATTGCACCAGCCCTGTGTTAACTTGCTCCTTGCAAGTGATTTTTCTGCTCACTTTGTTCCAGTAATGTTCCCCCATCTTTATCCTCTCCTTCCCCCACCTGGTTTCCCCTGTCTACCCCTCTACCCTCCTTAATGTTCCCTCACTGCACCTCATTCATTCAATAATTGTTAAATAATCTGCCTCTTGACCGTGATCCATTCCTGCAAGGAGTTGGCTCCAAGGTTACATTAAATATCAGTACTATGTTCCTCAGATATGTCACTTATAATTAAATGCATATTCCACAGGTATGACTTATTTAACTGTATGTTATGTCACAAATGTGACTGTATGATTATTTATAATAGTTTTTAACTGTATGTCTTGCTACAAATATAACTGAATGTTTAATTTCTTGGATATGTTAAATGTTAAACTGTATGTCTAATTCTGCATCCAATTGTAAGCCCCCTCCCTCAGTCACACTGGGAGACAAGCAACTTGTTGTTCAGTGTGCCATCCTGGTGAAACATTTCAATAAGTAAATAATAAAATAAAAAAAGAACTGCGGAGATTGGGGGACTGGCATCAGTTACTGGACAACCCACAACCACCACGTAGTACGTTGGCCTTGAGAGCAGCACCGTCTCCTACGCTGTCCCCTCCTCCGGAGAAAAGCTGAAAAACTTTAAGCAATAAGCTTCCTGCAGGGTCTGGTGCCTCTGGATGAGACCCAAAAGTAGTAATTGGTAAAGACTGATCTAGGGAAGACCAGCAAAAACAGGTTACTCACCTGTAACAGTAGTTCTAGGAGTGGTATATGTTGTTCATCCACACTTGTTGGCATGTCCTTTCCTTTTAAGATTCTTGCCGGAAGATCTAAAAGCTGTCTCCTACCACCCATCCGGGTGGTATAACTCTTGGCTCCACCCCTTGATGCCAGATCTTGCCTGCTGGAAGCAGAGGGTTGTGCACTGAAGCCGGGGAGGTCAGTTGGGTTTGTGTGGATGAACATATACCATTCCTAAAACTACAGTTACAAGTGAGTAACCGATTTTTCTAGGATTATGAATATGTTGTTCTATCCACACTAGTTGGCAGACCCCTGGAAGTTCTCCGGGAGGAGGGAGGCAAGGCACACACACCCCCTACTTGGGAAACAGAGATTGGAGAACTGAGGCCGCAAAACCAGCATCCCGGTGTGACTCTAGGTCGATGTGGTAGTGGGAAATGAAGGTGTTTGCTGACTTCCAGGTAGCAGCCCTTCAGATTTCCTGGACAGGGATGTCCCTGGAAGCAGCCACTGATGTTGCAGTATGGCGGGTGCAGTGAGCTCTTATCCCTACGGGAGGCTCCTTGCCCACCAACCAATAGCAGAGATCAATGCATGATGTAATCCATCTGCCAATCGTCCACTTGGTTGCAGGTCTGCCAGGTGCGGCTTCAGCATAGGTGACAAACAGCTGGTGAACCTCTCCGTGAACTTCAGCCATCCACTCCTTATAATAAGAGAGCGCTTGTCTCAGGTCCAAAGTATGGAGCCTGTACTCAGCCTCCTAGGTGTAATTAGGGTAGTACACTGGCAGAGTCAACAACTGGTTAAGGTTAAACTTTGACACCACCTTCGGAAGGAGTTTCAAGTGGGGGCGCAGGACAATCTTGTCCCTGTGGAAGACCAGGTAAGGAAACTTGACAGAAAGCACCTGAAGCTCCCCAGTCCTTCTGGCTGACTTGATAGCCACCAAGAAGGCAGCCTTCCATGACAGATGTGACATCTCACACCTGTGCATCAGTTTGAATGGCTTGCCCATGAACTTTGTCAGTACTAGCAGTAGATCCCACAGTGGTAGTGGTTCACGCACTGAAGGGGAAATATGGTTGAGGCCTTTAAAGAAGCACCAGACCACCTTCTTTTATGCCACCGTCAGCTGATTGGCCCATGCCCGGTAAGCAGAGATGGCTGCCAGGTGCACCTTAAGGGTTCTAGACCGAAGACCCCCATTGGACAGGAATCAAAGGTAGTCGAGGATGCTAGCCACCAGACAGGACAAAGGGTCCAGGCCCTTGTCCTGATACCAAATGGAAAATATTTTCCATTTGAAGGCATAGCACCTCCTGGTCGACTCCTTCCTAGATGCCTCCACAACTGTGAGTACATCCTTAGAAACACCCAAAGCCTGAAACTCTAGCCACTCAGGAACCAGGCTGTCAGGTGCAGGGATTGAAGGTCCGGATGGAATGCCTTCTCCTGATTGACTGATATCAGGCCCAGGCATATGGGAAGATGCCTTGGAGGCCTGGAGCTGAGGCTGAGGAGATCTGGATACCAGAACTGGCGAAGCCGTCTTGGGCTACCAAGATCACATGTGCCTTGTCCCTCCTGACCTTGAGGATCACCTTGAGAACTAAGGGAAGTGGAGGGAAGGCACAGAAGAGGCCTGGGGTCCACAGGCTCGAGAAGGCATTCCCCTGTAGTGAGCCCTGCTGAGGAGGGCAGGCATGAAACAGCCTCAGCTTTACATTCTCCCTGGAGGCCAAACAGATACATCTGTGGTTTGCCCCAGTGGGAGAACAGGCTGTGTACTACCTCTGGATGGAGAGACCACTCATGGAACACCTCGCCCACACAGCTGAGAGCATCTGCCAGTTGATTTGAGGCTCCTGCCTCATGGATGGCTAGGAGATCTGCCTCCAGTTAGCTCATGAGGGTCCAGATGCAGAGCGTTTCCCCGCACAGAGGCTGGGAGTGCGTGCTGCCCTGCTTGTTGAGATAGTACATAGTTGTGGTATTGTCTGTCTGGGCTTGCACCACCTGACCCCGAGGAAGCGGAGTGAATACTGACAGTACCAGCCGGACTGCTCTGAGTTCCAGCAGGTTGATATGACATTGGGATTCCTCAGGGGTCCAGAGCTCATGGACTCTGTGATTCCCCATGTGAGCAACCCAGCCCGTGAGAGAGGCATCGGTCATGAGAATGACCATCGGCTCAGGACAGACAAATGGGATTCCTTCCTGCAAGTGTGCTAGGAAGGTCTGTGTGTTATGGAGTGTGTGCTCTGGAGAGCGATTGGCCGGCCACCAGAGTCGCCCTCCACCTGCCTAGGACAGTCGGGAGTGAGGGTGACTGATAGCCTATGCGGAAGGCCCGGAATGGGCCAAGACTCCTTAGCAGAAGCCCCCGAAGGAAGCTGCTTAGGTGGTGGATCCACCACAATCGGTGGAGAGGTTGGTTTCAGCCGAGTCGGAATGGCCTTGACTGGCTCCACAGGCAGAGGAATGGTACGAACTGGCTCCTGAGGAGTCAACGTCGGCCTAGAGGGTGACAGCCAAATAATGGCTGAGGTAGAAGCCGAAGCAGACATCATTCTTCTGCATCCCTGATGCTGTCTGCTCTAACTTGTCCCAGACCAGTTATCACATCCAGTTGAAGTCTTCCTTTCTGAAATCTAGGCCTTCAGCCCTTTATGGTGGCTTACTTGTCCCAAGGGCCAGGTCAAACCATACAGAGTTATGAAGTAGGATGTCTTTCAAGGACCACCAGAAGAGAGAATGAGCCAGATGGGTTGTCACCCATATAGGATGATCAAAAGGTTGGAATGCCTGTGACAACTGGGTGTGGAGTATCCACTAGGAAGTTCTCATATACAGCCTGACCAGCGGCACTAAAAAGACTGTGGTTGCCATAAGACCTAGCATTCTCAGCAATGAGTGAGATTCAAGATTAAGCATATGCCGTTGGTCTTCTTGAGGACTAGAACATATCTAGAGTAGAAGCTTTTGCCTTCCTCTGACTCTGGTACCTTCTCCACTGCACTGTTCTTTAGAAGCCCCACAACCCTTTAAGGTCAGCAGCTTGACCAAAGGATCTTGTAACCGATGCAGCTTTCCTGGAGGACACTCTATCAGCTCTAGAGAGTAACAGTCCCGGATAATCTCCAAGACACTCTTGTCCATGGTAATGGACTCAAAGTGCTGGAAAACAGGAAAACGTGCCCCCAACAAACAAAGAGTGATCCACCACTAGCAGCTGAGGTAGACATGGGGGCTAGAGTCCCATCGGAGGGCAACACTTGGGGCCTTCATCATTTGCGAATTCTGCTAAGACTTTTGCTTCTGCTGCTGCTGCTGCTGCTGGAGGGTTTAGGCTTGGCCTGCTGATGGAAAACTCATCAGGTGGGCTTGCCATTAAATGGCTATTGAAGCCAAAAAAAGCCATACCCCCTTCTGTTGGGAGGAGCAAGGATGCTCTTCATGTCCTTAAGGGCCATTTTCTTCTCATTAGACTCCTTAGGGGCCCCTTTCACGTGCTGTCCAAAGAGATATGTTCCATTAAGTGGAACATTCATGATCTTTTGCTGGACATCAGAGGTAGACTACAGAATGCTCTACCTCAAAATATGTGATTGACAGTCTGCCACCCTGAGGCCCAGCGTAGCAGAGGCAAGCACCCTCTTTCCCATAATAGCAGTCTTGTGAAACTCCCTATACAGGGGCTACACAAAAAGCTAATTGGGTGCAATTGACATGTCACTGGTGAACTAACAGCTATATGATGAACATAACAGTTTGGTACAAGGTGCCAAATACTTCATATCTGGGAGCCAAGACACTGCTGGGGTAGCAGCATGCTTACTCCACACTGCTTCTGTAAGGGTCACCAGAGCAGGCTGAAGAGAGGACACCACAGATACGAGTGTAAGAATATTAAGGTATTCCAACTATATCTTCATAGACTGATCTACAGCCACAGTTTCAAAATTCAGAGCTTCATATATATTTTTTAATGGTGACTAAAAGAGCAATCCTCCTGTGGAAACCTCATTGACTGGGCACATGGAGTGGTATTCTGAATAGAAGAAAACTCATCATAATCGTCTGCCTCATCATCGATATGGTCTGGATTATACTCCTGTTCACCATCCAACAAAGAGACAGATGCTAGTGGCTTCAACTCTGGTGCTGGGACTGGCTCACACAGAGACCCCCATCTTCACACCAATGCCCATTCAGCTGCCAAGACCTGAGAAGGCATCTGCATCAACGACAGGTCTGAAACTAAAGCAACACCTGACAGCTCCTTCATAACTGCAGACAGTGCCAACAGAATGTGGAGGAGTCATTACAGCATAAGAGCTGTCAATCAACCAAACTTTTTTTTTGTTGACTCTCTTTATCCTCCTTACACTGGAGCCTTGGACTCTCCAGTGGGACACCCGACTGACCTGATCCCACCAGCCTGAAATCCCCAGCCCTACTTGCCGGATGGGGAGGGTACTCCGCTCTGTTCATCCCAGTCTGCCGACTCCCTGGATCTAAGTCCCCCGGGGGGGGGGACCGCTGACTTCTCCCGGAAACCTTTCTGAAATCTTCTGGGTGGCCAGGATCTGTGCAGGGAGCATCCAGAGGCAGGTTGGAGGATCCAGTGGTGGGCGTGGTGGTCCGTCACTCGACCAACCTTCATTTACCAAGGCCCCAGGGCTTTTTCCTTGTTCTTCCCAACCCCCTCGTTGACTTGGATGTGCAATGCATCCAGCGCAGGTATGCTTGCTCCCAAGCATGCCCACAGGATTGCTGCAGCAGCCAATTCTCTAGCTGTGAGACCCACAAGCTGCTGTGCCCCCGGTCACCACCAGGAGCCACCATAGCCCGGATCTGTCCCACCCTCCCTCCCAGGACAGGAAAGCTGTCATCTAGATGCTTGATCCTGCCCTCCCTGCCAACTCCGGCAGCCCTAGCTCGATCCCAAACCTGGGTCTCCGGCGTGGCATGAGGTGTGGCGTCCAATGGCAACGGGCAGGCTCAATCAACCAAACTGCTAATCCGAGACATCCCTATAGGTAGTGAGGGTGATGGAGATCAATGTGCCAGTATTTCTGGTGTGAAGAAGTTTGGTGCTGTGTTGATGACCTTTGAAAACTCTCCCCATCTTCACAATGCTGTTACATAATAGGGATATGATTAAAGTGGGGAATGTGGCACTGAAAGAGCACATTACTCAACATAGGTTAGTTTTTATTTCAAATAAAACCCTTTAGGCAGTGTCTGTTTTCAAGGGGTTTCAAGCCAGGTACAACAAAAGTTACATAAGTCAGGTACAAAAGAGTTACACAAAGGAGGGACAGAGGGACAACATTCTCAGGGAAGTAGGCAGATGGCCAGGGCTGGACAGAAGGAAGCAAGGCGGGGAGGTGGATCAGACCTTACACTCAATAACCGCTTCAATTCTCTTCTTCAGCTCGAGGATGAGGGGGGTGATGTAGCCACGACAGGGGTGGTTAGAGATGGAAAGGGAGTGGGGGGCAGGAGGCAGGGGCCGGATAGCAGGAAGAACAGGGGAACCTGTAATGCAGGAAAATGGGGGCAGTGAATCAGAGCAGGAGGGGCAGGGGAGGAGGAAAGCGCAAGGAGAAGGACCAGTTGGGAGGAAAGGTAAAACAGAAGGACCAGAAGTACAAGGAGGATTCAGTAAAGGGAGCTGAGGGTTTAGGCCAGGGGAGCATGACAAGCAAGGATGGACTAAATGGAGACAGGAAGGAAGGGAGGATGTTTAGCAGGCTAGTTTAGCAGATGGGGGAGAAGGACCAGTCGTGAGCAGTGAGGGGGGAGTTAGCAAGGTACAGAAGGATACTCAGGAGGAGGAGAGGCATAGGATTGGAGGGGAGGGTGGCCAGGGTAAATAGGAGGGTGGCTGTGGCACCCAGATAGGGAGGAACAAGGAGCGGCTGGGTGGAGGGCGGTAGAAAGGATGAGGACATGGAAGGGGGGGAAATGGAGGAAAAGGAGCGGTCAGAGTGCTCCTGTTGGGGGATTCTATGATCAGGGGTATCAAATGGGATAGGGAGGGAGAAGCCTGGCCAGTTAGAACAAAATGCTTCCCTGGACTAAGGATGCACAGGGCTAAGCACGAGGTATATCAGCTGGCAAAAGATTGTGGGGGTTCCCCAGACATACTGGTCCACCTGGGTACAAATGACATTGAAGAAAATAGCGAGCTAGAGATACAGGCAAGATTCAGGGAGCTTGCCAGGGTTTGTCATGACCTAGGATGCACAGTTTCCTTCTCAGAAATCCTGCCGGTGCCAAGGGCCAGTGGGGAACACAAAAGGAAGATTAGGGAGATAAACCAGTGGCTCAGGGAGTGGTGTGAGGCCAGAGGGTATGGGTTGATGGGGGATTGGGGGGAGACCTGGGAGGATAAGGAGCCGTATGCTAGAGATAGACTCCATCTCAGTTTGGAGGGAAGGGGAATCCTTAAGTTGAAAATAGAGGGGCTCATTGGTGAAAAGTGGGGTTTAAACTTGTGAAGGGGGTAGCGATGGGAGAAAAGGCTGTCAAGGGGGTGCCGATAAAGGAGGTACTCTGTCTCCACCCCCCTGGGGAGCTGGAGGATTGCGGGAAAAGGCCGACTGGTAAAGTGCAGACCAGGGGAAAACAGAATCCCCATGGGAACACAAGCAGGGGAAATGGAAGTATAGGAAAAGGGTGGAAGGTAGTCCTGCTAAATGCCAGGAGCTTGGGCAATAAAATGCCTGAGCTCCAGGCGATGCTAACTAGAGGAGCAGTGGATGTGGCAGTGGTCACTGAGACCTGGGCCACTGCAGAACACGACTGGGACCTGAACCTGGAGGGTTACACTATGTTCAGGAAGAAGGGGGGAAGGGGAGGAGGGGTAGCAATGATAGTCAAAAACTGCATTGGCATAGGGAACCGTGGAGGTGATTTGGGTCACCTTGATAACAAGGGGGGGCAAGACAGTAAAAAGAGGAGTGGTGTATAGACCCCCTGCCCTGGTGGAGGAGCTGGAGGAGAGTCTGTTGGCAGATGTTGGGAGACACTGCAGACTGGGCAGAGGAACGGTGGTGGTGTTGGGGGACTTAAACATGCCAGGAACAGACTGGGAGACTATGACATCCTCTGTGACCAGGGAAAAGAGGTTGTTGGATGTCTTTCAAGACGCGTTCCTAACTCAGCAGGTGGGGAAACTGACCAGGGAGGCACGGGTACTGGATGTGGTCCTGGCAGACAGTGACCAGATTGGGGGCCTGGAGGTAAGGGACCCGTTGGCGGGGAGTGACCATGCCACAGCCTGGTTCTGCCTGGACCTAGGAGGGCTAGAAGGCTGCACAAAAACGGAGGTAACTGACATCAGGGGGACGGATTTTAAGGAAATGGGAAGGATCCTTAAGGGGCATTTGGATGTGATTGGGTCAGACATGGACACTGACAGTAGGTGGGAAGTCATCAGGAGAGGGGTGCAGGATGCTACCAGCACCTGTGCAAGAGTAAGATGAAAATGCGGTAGGGGCCGAAAACCCTGCTGGTGGACCAGGGACGTCCAGGAGGTGGTGCAGGGAAAGAAGGCAGCCTATAGGCAATTCAAGAGTTCAAGGAGTGAAAGGGATCGAGGAGAGTATGAGCTGATGGCTAGAAGGGCCACTAGGGTGGTGAGGGCGGCTAAGGCAAGGAAGGAGCAGAACCTAGCCAGGGAAATTAGAAGAGGGAACAAGGGGTTCTTCAGATACACTGGGGAAAAATGAAGGGTGAAGGGGCAGATTAGCAGGATTAAATCAGGGGAGAGATGGGCACAAGACCCAGGGGAGCAGGCTGAGGTACTAAATGAGTACTTCACCTCAGTTTTCACCAAGGAAAATGGGGGTGCTGCATCGTACATGGGAGGAGACAGAGATACTGAGGAGGGGGAGACCCTTACCGATCGGCGGGTCTGGCGAGAGGGGGAGGCATCACTGGCAGGAGGGGGGAAGTCTAAGCCCAAGAGAGGCTCCAGTACCCCTGCTTGATGTGGTACTCACCAACCGCCCTAATCGGATCCCCAATGTACAAGTCCTCCCAGACTCTCTCAGCGATCACTCCCCATTCTATTCCACTGGTCAACCTCAGTCCCCAAACCCATAGCACAGTCCACATGCCGGCGTCTAATACCTGGTGGACTGATAAAACTTAAGGAACTTCTGTCCATTGACTGGTCTCCTATACAGGCAACTCCTGACATCGACACAGCTCTCTCCTTCTTTACCCAAACTTTTAATAATGCCTGTGATATCTTTGCCCCAGTGTTGACCACTGCGTTCTAAAAGGAAGAATCCCCCTGGGTTACCCCAGCTTTGATCCACCAGCTCAAACATAGGGACAACTACTGGCACCATGCCATTGAGACTGGCAGGCCCAATGACAGCGGTTATATGTGCCGCCGAAACAAGTGCTCTCGGGCCATCAGAAAGGCCAAGTCTGAGCACTATCGGTCCTCACTCACTGCCTCATGGGGAATCCAGAACCTTCTGGGATAACATTAAACAGTTAAATGGGAGTGCACACTCCCCACCCACCCAGATCAACATTAATGGTGTGATCTCCTCAGACCCAGCCCTCATAGCCAACCACCTCAACACCTCATTCACTGACCTTAGCCCTATCCTCCTACAATTTTTTTGCCCTCCTCCCCAGCACCTGCCGTAAATCTTTCTCGCCCTTATTTTCTCCTCCTTAGTGTTTCTGCCCAAGAACTTAGGCGCACCTTGTCACTGCCCTCAAGAGTAATAGTACAGGCAGTGACACCTGGATCTCCGTGTATCCATGGCTGGTCTTAGACACAGTCCTTACCCGATCACATGCCTCATCAACCACTCTCTTTGCCTGGGGAAGGTTCCAACTGCCTGGAAAGTCGCCACTGTCATCCCTATCTTTAAAGGTGGTGATAGGACTGTGGCTGGAAACTATCGACCGATCTCCATTCTCTCTCCTCCTCCAAGGCCTTGGAAAAGTGGTAGCCTCTCAAATCTCTGACTACCTCTCCACCAACAATGTCCTTTGTCCTGAGCAGCATGCTGCTGGCCACAGTACCAACACAGCCCTCCTAGAGTTCTCCAACTTTCTCCTCCTCCTTGACACTGGTTCTCTGGCTGGTGCTGTCTTCATTGACCTCTCGAGCTTTCGACACTGTCTCCCACCCTCCTTCTTGATGCCCTTAGTCTCTCTGGTTTTGCTGCTGGGCCTATCTCCTGGTGCACCAGTTATCTGTCTGACCGCTCACAGCGTGTAAAATTAATGGACCTACTCAGACATCTGTCCCATCTTTTCTGGGGTTCCCAGGGCTCCATTCTGGGCCCCTTACTATTCTCCTTACCTTAACACCTTCACGCTCTTGCTCGGGAACATTCTATTGCACGCTGATGATGCAGTCATCTTTGCTCAAGTCAGAACCCTACTGCCCTCTAGGACTTGCTGCAGAAGTCCTTCACTGAAGCTGAGGGCTGGTCAAGGAACAGATTGGTGATAAATCTTAAAAAACAAAACCATGTTCTTCACTCATCCCAAAACAAGTCCTGCAACTTCAAACTCCTCATTCACTCTGGGTCCTCATTCCCACTCGAACAAGTTTGCTCCTATAAATACCTAGGGATCCATTTTGACCCTCCCTCTCCTTCCATGGACACATACTGCCTAGCCACTGCCACTAATATCCGATTGGGCATCTTACATCGGTATAAACACTGCCTCCCCGAGAACTCTTGACTCATGATCACCTCCTCTATCCTGTCCCTAGTGGACTATGGACTGCTGCTGATCAGACCGCACTCCATAAAATTCGCACTACTCTGAATAAGGCCTGCAGGTTAATTACTGGAGCACCTAGGATGACACACACCTGTCTACTGTATGCTAAAGCGCTGGTACTTGATCTCGACGAGCGCCTCAAATATCTTACCTGTACCCTTACAAAAAAGACCCTCCTTGGGCTTTCCCCACCAGGATTGACCACCACCATACGCCGCTCTGTCCCACTAGTTCATACTCGGACCTCTGGGAAAACCTCTCTTGTTATCCCTAGAGCTAGGACCTCTCACGGCCAAAGAGCCTTCAGCCTTAGGGCCCCTCCTGGTTCAACACTGCCCCCTCCATCTCCGAGCTCCAACTATATAGTGCTTCAAAACTTCCTACGTAACCACCTTATTAACACCGATGCTGTAACTGCCACTAGTCAAAGCCGTACTCAATACTTATGACAAAGCTTATTACTAAGCTGCTAAGGACGACATAACTCTGGTATTGTTTGCATCCATCCTACCTGTACCAGCTTGTTTGTATCTATGTCTTAATTTTACTGTTATACTTATGTGTTGTAATGCTATACTGTGTATTTTGGTTTGTCTTACTGTGACAAGGTACCTTTGTAAATGAGCCTATGGCTCAAAGGTTTTCCAAACTGCTGTTTAAATAAAATAAAAAAAAATAAAATAAAAATAAGCAGGGAGAAGAGGTACCAGAAGCGGAAATCACAGCAGAGAGAGAGTGAGGGAAGCCCTCAGCTCCCTTAAGATGGAGTAAGCACCGGGGCTGGATAAATTACATCCCAGAGTGCTGAAGGAACTTGCAGATGTCCTGGTGAAGCCCCTGGAGGAGCTTTTCACCATCTCTCTGAGGACAGGGTGGGTGCCCCAGGACTGAAAGGTGGCACATATTGTGCCTATTCACAAGGAGGGATCAAGGGAGGTGGCAGGGAACTACAGGCCTGTCAGCCTGACATCGGTGGTGGGCAAGGTGATGGAGGGCATTGTCAAGGAGATGCTGGGGGGGGACCTGGAAAAGTCTGGGTGCCTGGACGATAGACAGCATGGATTCATCCCGGGGAAATCGTGTCAGACAAACCTTGTGGAGTTCTATGACTGGGTGATGAGTGTCTTGGACCTGGGTAGACCAGTGGACGTCCTCTTTCTAGACTTCAGCAAGGCATTTGACTCTGTTCCTCACGTGGGCCTGTTGGATAAGCTGGGAGAAATGGGGGTGGGGAACCAGATGATCAGATGGATAGCAACTGGCTCCAGGACCGGACCCAGAGGGTCATAGTTGGTGGGATAGTCTCATCCCCAAGGAGGGTCATTAGTGGGTCCCACAGGGATCAGTCCTTGGGCCCCTCCTCTTCAACGCCTACGTCTCTGACATAAGGACAGGAATCAGGAGTGAGATGAGTCTCTTTGCGGATGACTCAAAACTGGGGGCGGTGGTGGATGGGGAGGAGGGGAGGGTGGCCCTACAGGGGGACCTGGAGGCTCTGGAAAGATGGTCTAGAAAGTGGAAGCTGAGGTTCAATGCAGGGAAATGCTAGGTACTCCACCTGGGGGCCAGAAACCCGGGCCAAGTGTACACCCTGGGAGGAAATGCTACAAGTCTCGATGGCTGAGAGGGACCTGGGGGTGGTGGTGGATGTCAAGATGAACAACTCGGAGACTTGTAGGAGGGCAGCAGCCAAGGCCAACAGGATGCTGGGATGCATCGCTAGGGGGATCACCTCCAGAAGGAAGGAAGTGATACTCCCTCTGTATAACTGCTTGGTGAGGCCGCACCTTGAGTACTGCGTGTAGTTTTGGAGGCCACACTTAAAGAGGGACATTAAACTCCTGGAGAGGGTCCAGAGGAGGGCAACCAAAATGATTTGGGGCTTGGGGGACAGGACCTATGAGGAGTGGCTCGAAGAGCTAAATATGTACACACTGAAAGAGAGAAGGGACCGGGGGGACATGATAGAGGTCTTCAGGTACATGAAGAGGGTAAATAGGTGAGGAACAGACAGGGTGCTTCGAAGGAAGGAGGAGGGGGCCACTAGAGGGCATGGGTGGAAGCTGGAAGGGGGAAGATTCAGGGGAGAAAGGAGGAGGTGCTACTTCACTGAGAGGGTGGTGGAGCCATGGAATGCGCTGCCTAGGGGGCTGGTGGAGGCAGAGACAGTGGAGGGGTTCAAGAGGGGGTGGGACAGGTACAGGGGAAGGGTTCTGGAAGCAAAATCCAACGCAACAAGAATATCCGGAACTGGGAAGGGAGAAGCCAGAGAAGGCGAGGGGCAGCAAGGTCAGCACCCAGGGTGGGGGCTGACCAAATGAGCAGACACGAAAGACCGTTAGGCCTATTCTGCTGGCATTTTAGTATGTTAGTATAATACAAAATATATTGTAACTATAAATATACAGTGTTAACAACAACATGCAATGACAGACACAGAAAATCATAGCTATACGAGCTGTGCTTGTACAGTTTTCAGACTACATGGGTATATTATTTACATTGGGGCCTATTTACTAAAGCTGCATGACACTACGCACCCTGCGTACACCCCGCACACAGGCAGAGATGTGCAGAACACACATAGGCCACCACCACCAGGTATACACCAACAGCAAACAGAGCTGTGTGCAGTGCAACCACATGAACCCGCGTGGCAAGGGGATATGCAGCAATGGAGGGGCAGACCCACAGAAGCTGTATGCTCGGGACAAGCTGACATGCATGCACAATGCTAGATATGTTGAACAGGTGCGTGGCCGCCCCATGAACACACTACATGTCCAGAAACCAGCCATAAACAGCCTACATGGTGCACACATAGGCGAGAGAGAACAGCGAGGCAGCCGACAGGGTGCCAGGCACAGGCAGCCACACACACCAGTCATGCACACACCAGCACAATGCATGGCGACTGAACCATCCCATGAGATGAGCACAGGCCACATGCCAGCATCGCATGTGACAACCAGGCCAAAACAGCCACCAAAAGCACAGCATGCTTGCCCACAGGCACACAGCACAGAAACGGGCACAGCAGAAGGTGACATAGAGCTGTAGTGCACAAAGCAGCTCTCTCACACACACACACACCACCACCCACGCACATTGTGCCTGTGTGAGGAACCAGACACTGAAACAGGGTGGGAAACACAAGGCTTTCTTGGGACAAACAGCACAGTACACAAGGGTGCAACAAATGCCCAGGGCCAAAAGTCCTGGGGGGATGGGCACCCCCACAATCAGAGACCTCCTCTGAGGGCAGGTCCGGGCTGTTGGATGGTGTCAGCTCTGTGGGAGGGGGTGTCCATAAAGGCCCTCTCCTCCATAACCAGCCATCTGACAGGGCCACGATAACGCTGAAACAAGAAGAGCAGACAGAGGGAACTGACATTAGTGCCACAGAAGCATGCAACAGTCCTGCCATGGCTGTACCAGAAACCCACCCACCACCCGCCTGACACACACACACACACACACACACACACACACACACAGCACAGGCCATCTACCTTTGAGGGGCAAAGATGGCCCATAGGTCCCCCTCATCATCCCGATACATGTAGTCCTCCATGCTACTCCACAGATCCAGGCGCTATGGCAGGTCCTGCGCTATCCGCCTCCACGAGGTCACTACTTGGGCCCGGCCTGGCCCGCCCACCTCCCAGTGCTCCAGGACCAGCACCGCCTTCTGACACTGGGTCCCCTGCAAAACATATGCATGGACAGTGGTTACTGGACAAACCCAAGGCACAGACCCACCCACCAGCCGGCCATACAGGCCTCACAACCAGTGCTGGAGGCACCCACCTGACACTGCTACATGAACTCCCAGATCTCACCGGCCGGGATCCCGTCCTGATAGCTGGTGTCCTCCACCTAGTACAGCCATCGTGGCAGGGTGAGCCTGCCATGGTCAACACCCTCTGCCATGGGTGAAGCTGCTGCCACCATCATCAATACTGCAGAAATGGTGCACGGCGGTGTGCATGCACACACCACGTGTACATGCAACACCCATAAGGGCACGTGCGACATGCCACACACCATGCACAACACACACGTGTGGATGTACAACACCATGGAGTGAACGCAGGATGCAGAACACAATGGAGATATGCAATGTGCCATGTGGTTATCCTCGTGGAGGTGGACATGGAACAGCGTGCTAGAGCACGGCTATGGGAGTTCTGGCCATGTCTCACTGCCCAGAAGCTACACCCCACTGAGCTCCTACAGCACTACTGGGTCAATCACAGCACCCTACGATACCTCTGTGGGCTGCTGGAAGATGAGATTGGGCCAGTCACATGGCACTCCAGGGCCATGACTGTGGAGAACAAGGCACTGTGTGCCCTGCAGTACTATGCAATGGGCATGTTCCAGCATGTGACTGGCGACATGACAGGGGTGAGTCAGGTGTCCATGTCACAGGCATTACACCAGGTGACTGATGCCCTGGTGCGGCACCTGGTGAGGTACATCACATTCCCCACAGATGCCGTGAATGTCAGGGTGGTCAAGAGAGCCTTCTTGGACATGTCTGGTATGCCAAACACCATTGGTACAATTGGCTGCATGCATGTGCCCATCCCATCACCACCCATCAATGAGGATGCCTACAGAAACCGTAAGGGATATCACAGCATCAACTGTCAGGTAGTCTGCGATGCCTCTGGCATCCTGACCAACATCCTGGCATGGTACCTGGGGTCCTGCCATGACTCCTACGTGTACGATAACAGTGTCCTGAAATGCCATATGGAACGGCAGCCAGAGTGCTATGGCTAGTTGCTGGGTGAGGCCCCATTCACATGTGCGTCAATGGCTGCCAGTGGCTGCCACCCATGTCGCACCGCTCCACTAACCATGTCTGCCTGCTCTACTCCCACAGGTGACAGCGGAGACCTCCTGATGCCCACAATGCTGACACCATACCTGGCACCGCGGCACCCGGTGGAGGCTGCATACAATGCAGAGCACACGCGGGCATGTGGCATTGTGGAGCACACAATAGGGACGCTAAAGATGCGCTTCTGATGCCTGGACCACATGGGTGGCACGATGATGCTTGTGCCAGGCATGGCGTGCAGAGTGTTCACCACCTGTGCCATGCTGCACAACATATGCATGCGCTGCAGGGTGCCCGTGCCACAGGACGAAGACCCGGAGAATGGTGGTGAGGACCCACCACAGCCACCCCTTGGACCGGCGACTCCCAGTGAGGGTGCTGAGACACTGCCCATGGAAACCATGCAGTGGAATGCATTGCAGCATGGGCTATGTGCCATCACGTGGCCCATGGCACATTCGGACGGCGAGTATGAACACACGCTGGCGATGATGATGGCACCTGACTGAGCCAGCATGTGTGTGGGGCATGTGCCATGTTGCGGATGTAGCCACTACACTCCACAGGTGTGAATGCCACAGCTGCAGTCTGCACTGTATTGCACACCCCATATCAAGTGCCAGGGCTATGCTGTGGCACCACGGCCTCTGGTGTCACGGCCTGCAGGATGCATGCAGCGTGGTGGTGCTGTGTGAGGGTTCATTCCAGTGTCCAGTGTGCTGTGTACCTACACCCTCCCCGGATGGTGCCAGTCCATGGGGTGTGGTTACAGGACATGGTGTGTGGAGTTGGGCGTGTGCATGGTGTGGTGCCCATGGGGTGGGTGTGGTGTGCCGTTGGCCTGTGCTGCCATGCTCCCCATCCAGGCTTGCATGTCACTGCTGCTCTTGTGCTCTGTGGCTGCGCTCCCATCTGCCCGCCGCTATGTGCACTACAGGGTAAGTAGACCCTGCGCCACCCTGTGCCACATGTACGCAGTGCGAATACAAGGTCATGGTGTTTGCCCCAGCCCCCATGCTGGCCTGTGCCACCAGTGCCGTCCCAGCGCCATGCCCCCATGGTAACATGGGTGCAGGGCCTGATGCAGTGTCCGGTGCCATGGATGCTGCCCCAGTGTCAGCAGCGGGCCGTGCCTGTTGGGCAGAAAGGTGGGCGGCAATGGCCAGGAGGGTGTCGGCTGTCTGCTCCTGTGCTCTGGCACCCACAGGCGTTCTTGTGCCCATGCGCCTGCAGCCATCGCCCCGGCCACGTGCACCTGCACCCTCACACCCGCAGTGATGCCCTCAGCCATCTGCTCCTGCACCTTCACAGATGCCGTCATGAACTCCGTGAGGCAGTACACCACCTCTGTGCACTCCTGTGTGGCCTGCAGGTGGTCATGCTCCAGCCCACAGAGGTCGGGGTAGTAGCTGGCGAGGAGTGACCAGCTGGCAGCCAGTTGGCAGTGCCTTGGCGGTGGGCCATCGGTGACCCTGTTGTCCTGTTCCTGTGTTCACAGCGGGTCAAGTGGCTCCTTGGGTGCATCATCTCCATTGCGTCCATCCTCTGGGGAACCTGTGTCACCTGTACTGCTGGCCACAGTCCTTGGTGCTGTCAGTCTGGGCAGGGGTGGTGTTGGAGTGCAACGGTGCCATCTGTCCAGTGGGTGTGTTGCACTCCTGCCCCTCCGCATCGCCAGCTGCCTCTGAGTCCCTGCCCATGCCTGGTCCGGTGTCCTCCTCGCAGTGCTGCCATTCCTGGGTCCATTGCCTGTTGTTATCGTGGGTGTTCTGTGGTGTTGCGGTCTGCTGGCTGTCATCCTCCTGCCTGTCTGGTGTTTTGTGCTGCTGCGGACCTGTGTGTGAGAAGGTGACACTGGTTACTGTGTCTGTGTGTCCAGCGTCTGTGCCTGTGTGTTCCATGGTCCGGCCTGTACCCACCATCATCGCCAGCCCTCTGTGGTCCACTGTCTCAGTCGGCTCCCATGCCGGATGGTTCCTCACCGGCTCCGTTGGCATCGGGCACTGTGGGGGTGGAAAGGACAGGCTGTTGTGTGCTTGGTTAACTGGCTGTGGCTGTGCCCTGTACACACCCGCATTTCACATACCTGGCATGCTGTCTAGCCCATCGGGCTCCCCGTCTGTGGGGATATAGCTGATGGTGTCCACAACCTGCTGCTCAATGGGTGTCAAGGGAGGGTTTCCGTGGGTGGGGGTCCACTGCCTGTGGTGACCTGCAACTGATGTGCCCAGCTCAGCTGCCGCTTCACCTGGGACCGGAGGTCACACCACTTTTGCTTGATAGCTGCGAATGTGTGTGCCTCTGGTCCTGTGGCACTGATGGTCACCTGCAGGTCCAGCCATATTCTGGCCTTGGTCTCTGGCGGGGTGTTCAGTGCCCGCAGCCCGAACAGCAGCTCATAGTGCTGCCTGACCTCGGTGATGAAGATGGCCACCTGTTGTCCCGTGACATTCAGGGACCGCTGGTGCCTCCCACCACCTCCTTCGCCCATGCCGTGTCCACCATTGTTGCCAGTTGGGTGCGTTTCGGTGGGCCCCGACCGCTCTCCTCTCCCTTGTGTGCTGCTTGCGCCATCCATGGACAAGCCTCTTCTGCACTGTGTGTTTCGCTGGCGCGTTGCGTGTCCACAGCACCTTTTATGGTGGGGTCAATGGGCATTCCCACCATCCTGTGCTACCTCCTCAGTCTCCGCCCCAGCCTCCTGAGGGGGTGTCGGGCTGTGTCATACATGCTGCATTGTTCTGCACTGCTATGCGGTGCAGAGCGGTGTGCCTACAATTACATCCGGTCTGCGCGTAGCACTTCCCCTTAGTGAATAGGCCCAATTATGAATAAAGTGCAGTGTATATAAACAGTTGGTCAGTGACAGCAGGCACATCTTCCTGATGTAGTGAGTAAATGTACAGTTCAACAGTTGAGCAGAAGTATTGTTTTTTAGCGTGCCAGCCAGGTCATTCCAATGTTTTGTGAACTGCTTTGAAAAACAGTATTGACCAACAGAAGTGTAATGTTTATTCTAGTTGATGCAATTTGTATGACGGTACAAGTGCACTCTTACTGCTAGACTCACAGGGAGAGAGAGAGAGAGAGAGAGAGAGAAGCAAAATACCTATTTTCTGTTTAAGTTTCTGCAGTGCTTACCGCGGAAGTGTCCGATTCACTTGTATGGCCAGACACTAAAGCTGTGCTTCCTAAAGTAGGAGTGCTGGGCTGCTGCTCTTTGGCGTATCCCTGCAGGAGCACAAAATTAAGGAATAGGTGAGCATGACATAAATAAAAGAGATACAGCTTTCCCCATGCTAGTAATATCAGCTGCAATATTCTGATATGAAATCAGAATATTTATGGTGCACCTACTGTGAGTTTAAACATATTGGACGTTGTTTATCAAGATGTTCCGTGCTCATATATGACATCTACTTTACATGAGTTTTGGACTGTGGATTTTTTTAGGGCTGGGAAGCTGCATGTTTTAGCACGAATTTCAGCCACAGCAAACCCAAATGTGCGTTTTGCAAGAAGTTTTCATCTATGTTTTTCTGTACATTTTGCTCCTGTGAATTACAAATAGAAATGCTGAAGGAGAAGGTTTTGCATGAATCCCCATGACAGAGGCCCCCGAAGGACTTTTCTTTATCCATCAAAAGTTTTAGCATGTTTTACATGTGGAAGAGTCATCACAGAGTTATTGTAACTCAGAAAAAAGAATACCTCTTACTATATTCCACCCCTTTCAATGTGCTTCACAAGAGATATGCATGCTGGCAGACTCATCCATAGGGAATAATGGGCTGAGGCAAGACAGGAAGGAAGAAAAGGTTACTCACAATAGTCACTGTAGTTTTTCTATGAGATGCAATGTGCTATGCTTACAGCCTGCAGTATCTCTTGCAGTGTGGATGCCCTGGAGATGAATGGATCTTAAATAATTTCAAAGCACTCTGCATGTTGATCACGTGCCCCGTGGTGCCCAACTGTTAGATCAACTTCTAAAAGCTAAAGCAGCAAGGTTAACACAACTGATTCTGAGGAACCTTTTTCCTTCTATGCATCAGAAGGTGACAATGGGATGGTTCTGTCGCCCTGGTACGTTTGCCATCTTTGCCATGCTTATCTGATGGCGGAGTAGCTTTATCTTGTTTCTCTGTCCCCTTTGACAGGGGCTGCTGCCAGCAGCGAACACTCAGGTACAAAAATAAGGGGCTTGAGACTGTGAAATACCCAACTCAATAAAAAATGTTTGATTTTACATGCTCAGATGCAATCTGAACATTTTTCTAGCAAGTTGTTACCCATCCTAATTTTTGGCAAACTCACTGCCCAAGTCAACGTGTGACAAAGTTGAATAACCTCAAATTTCTCATGCCCTGAAAGTTGTCCAACTGGGAAAAAAATTAAATTTTCAATGCTGTGGGATGCAATCTTGGCATTTTGTTTTCCAATAAGACAATGTTTTGTTTTTTTTTGCTTCAAAGCTTTTTTCTCACTCCCATTCACATACCTTACTAACACATTGCACCCCTCGTCGCTAGAGCAGCTCACACAGCTATCTATGCAGCAGTCAAAAAAAAAAATCACAAGTTTAGTTTCTTCCGTTTCTTTGTGTTTTAGATAATGATGTTCTAATAGGTTATTAGGCAGTATTGGAATTAGTATTAAATCAGTTCTGTCTTGTGTGACTAGAAGCAGCAGCTCGGCTCCTCACACCACCACCACAAGTCTGACAATCTCTGAGGCAGCAGCATGAGTAGCCTGCTTATATAACAGCATCATGTGGATGTTGGACAGTACATTATGTGGTACAGTGTCACGCATGCAGTAATGCCCATTGCCTGAGACCCCATCGCAATCATAACCACACACCCACTAGAAGAAGCACATCCCACCCACCCAGTCTGAGCCGCATGCAGCCAGCTGAATGCTGATAACAAAGGTTCTGATGATCAGAGCAGAGGTACGTGGGCACACACACATAATCTTAACAGCATACCATATGTAAGAAGTTTGCACCATGACTTTCTTAACGACAGGAGGACACCAGTCCTGCAGGCTGAACTGAACTCAAAATCCAAGAGTGAGGGAAAGTGTTTGAGCTGCTACTGGTTTGCAAAGGTGCTACATTGGCAACATTTAGTTTAAAAGTAAAACACAAACAGCCAGGTCTGGCCGGGAACGGACTAGGCAAAGAGGAAGAGGACGGGAGTAGTGCTTCCTTTTCCTGTACTGTCAACACAAGATAAGGTGTACAGAATAATAAAGCCAAGAAGGGAATTTAAATTTCCCATTATTATTTTTGTATACTGTATTTTATTTATTAGTATTTTCTGTTGACACTCGGTAAATGTAAGTGTCGCTGATGGAATTCGACGCATGGTATCACCGCCCTGTATCAAGGTGTAACACAGTTCGAATACCATCAGAGTCACTTACTACAGAGTGATTGGCTCATCAGCTGCACTAAATTTCAGAAATGGGGGGATGGCATGGGGGTTGAGCTGAGTTCCCTTCAGGGAGAAGGGGGGGTCCAGATCATAAAAAGATACTAAAAATAAATAAATAAATAGTACTCGTGTTATGGTGTTTGTTGCTTGTTTTAACCCAACTGTACCTGGGGATGCTGGTTACAAGCAATGAAGGTTAAGTTTTATGCTAAGGAGTCAGGGATGTCAGACATTGATGTTAGCTGACTTAGCCGAACAAAACTTCACTGTGGAAGTCTCATAAACTGTAAGCAGTCATTCGATCAGTAAGGGAAAACTCAAACCCCAGGTGAGGTTTAAAAGTGAAGTATTCCGATTTCTGGTGATGAGCAGATCGGATGACCACCATAGCAACTGACACCTGTAAAGGCCTGGAAGAAATTTTGTTTCTAAAGGAGACTGGGGGCCTAGGGCACTTAGCAGTTTTACCCTGGACAGAAAAGGAAGCAAAGAGTGACATAATCTCAGGTACAGTAGACACCCCCCATCCCTTACCTGTTGGCATGTATGCCGGGCGATCTGATCGTCCGGGCACAACCTTTAGGGGAAAACCTTTGACAGAAGCCCATCTCTTCAAGTGGTGTAATAGGCTGTGCTTTGAAACAACTGAGAAGCTGCATGGGATATACTATATTGGACTAGAAATCTGCAACTAATCTCTCTTACTTACATCTGAGGGAAGTTGTCCTTACTTTACAATCTTACATTGGGATTGCTTTGTGTTTAATTTATTTTTTAAATCAGGAAGGGGGTTTTCAAAACTACTTATCTTGTGAGCAACTTCAGAAGGGTTGAAATAACTGCATATTTGATTTTCCTTTGTGGCTACCTGGACTGTCTGCTAGTATTCTGACAGTTTACATTAATATAGTTGGAAATAAAATAGTTGGAAATAACTTACTGGTAGTAGCTGTGTACTTTGAATAGCAAATGCTGCAGTTTGTAATTTGATGCCAGACACAGCTTCAGGTGGGGGAAACTGTCTTCACTAGTCAGGGAGACCTTGCATCATAGCCAATTGTTTTGGGTGGAGGACTACTCTAGCATTGATCAATTACTATAAACTACTGGTGTGATCCTGTTTCAGACAGAAGCCCATCTCTTCAAGTGGTGTAACAGGCTGTGCTTTGAAACAACTGAGAAGCTGCATGGGATATACTATATTGGACTAGAAATCTGCAACTGATCTCTCTTACTTACATCTGAGGGAAGTTTTCCTTACTTTACAGTCTTACATTGGGATTGCTTTGTGTTTAATTTCATTTTTAAATCAGGAAGGGGGTTTTCAAAACTACTTATCTTGTGAGCAACTTCAGAAGGGTTGAAATATTTGATTTTCCTTTGTGGCTAACTGGACTGTCTACTAGTATTCTGTAACAGTTTGCATCAAATTACTTTTAAATAGTTGACAAATCAGTTACTGGAGATTCGCTGAATTAGTATAAAGAGCAGTATTCACCAGGGTGGTGGAGCAGTGGTGTATTTGATTGTTTCTAACAGTCATCAGTGGTTGTGGACAACCCACCCACCCTCCTTCCCGCACCCCACCCCCAGGTGTGACGTTTCCTTTATAGCCAAGATTCTGACATCACTTCCTCAACAGGTCTTGGGGCAGAACTGTCATATTCTTAATAACCCAGCACAGTGCATAAAGGGTAAGAACACACCACACAAAGGAAGAAAAAAAATATATATATATATATATTACATATTGTGTATTATAAGGGAGAGGGACATGTGGGGAGTGGTGCAATGCACTGGCTGTTGGGCAGCAGTTTTCCGGGAAACTTTCTGGAAACTGTGTTACTGTCCTATTTGCAGGCAACTGTCAGCTCTGAGGGAGGAGGTAGCCCACCTCCAGGCTGAACTGGCAAGGACTAAGGAGGCCTTCCCCACCCAAAGAGCACCACTGCCACAGAGGCTGCCAAGTATGAAGAGCAGGTGGACCACAGTGGGTTCTGGGAGGGTATGGGTGGTGGAACAGAGGCAAAGCCCCCTAGTTGTACCTCTACACAAACCATATGCCAGTCTGGCAGAGCAAGGTTCCTCTATGATGGCACCCTCAGTGGAGACCAAGAAGAATGCTGAGGACACCCACAAGGGAGACCCACAGAAGGGTGGCAAGGGACACCACAGGGGAAGGAAACAGCTTCTGACAGGGGACTCAATTGTTAGAGGGGTAGACCTGGGGAAGGGAGAGGAGAGGGAAGTAAGGTGCCTGCCTGGTGCCATGGCTTGGAGGGACAAGAAGCGAATCCTCAGGATTGCAGAAGCAGCATCACAGGAGAGGGAACTAGATATCATTGTCCACCTTGGGACAAATGACCTAGCTAGGCATGGGATCAGTGCAGTGCAGGATGAAATTGTAGAGTTGGGGAGGGGCCTCAGAGAGATAGCAAGCACAGTTACCTTCTCAGAGGTGCTGCCAGTCCATGGCAGGGGTGAGGCTAGGGTACTACACACCATGCAGTTTAATGAATGGTTGCAAAACTGGTGCAGAGCACAGGGCTTTGGCTTCATTGGGGACTGGGGGGTACACCTAGAGAGATGGAGGTTTATACTGGCACGATGGTCTGCATCTGTCCATGAAGGGAACCAAGATCCTAAGTGACAGGTTTAAATGCTTCCTTGGCAAGCTTTTAAACTAGCTATGGGGGGAGGTGCTAATAAGAGGCAGGAAATTTCAAGCATCCCCCCACAAAACATGACGGGTAGTAAGGTAAACACTGAGGTACAGTGCTCAACAGAGGGCAGGACAGGGGTAAATGGAAAAATAGACAAGGGCAAAAAGAGCAGGCATGGGGGAAAAAAGGATAAAGCCAAAATTAAATAGAGGGCAATAAGTACAAATGCCCGTAGTCTGGGAAACAAGCTTCCTGAGCTAGTAGCCTTGATGGAAGATGAACACTTCGATATTGTGGCAGTCACAGAAACATGGTACATGGGGAACCATGACTGGGATGTCAACATACCGGGGTACACAGTCTACAGAAGGGACAGGGAGGGGAAAAGAGGAGGTGGAGTAGCTTCATACATATGGGACGGATCAAAGCTACAGAACTAAAAGTAAAGGGGAGGACAAGAGGCACTCTGGGTCACCTTGGAGACAGGCAATGGCATCACAATCCACACAGGGGTTGTATACAGACCCCATCTCAAGGGGAGGAAATGGACAAGAAAATGATAGAGGACATTCTCAAAATGGCTGAAAAAGGGGAGATACTGTTAATGGGGGACCTGAATATGCCAGATGTTAACTGGATGACATGTACTGCAGCCACATCCAAGAGCAGGGTCATTCTCGATGCCCTGCAGGGGGCAGGCCTTAGACAGCTAGCGTTGGAACCCACTCGGGAGGAAGCAATACTAGACCTGGTACTCTCAAATGGAGAGAGAGATCACAGATTTAGAGTTGGTAGACATCTGGGAACAAGCGACCACTGCACAGTGTGCTTCACAATAAGCCAACCATGGAGACAAGCCATACAAAAACAAGCATACTGGACTTTAGAAGGGCTGACTTTGGCAAAATGGGTGAATACCTGAGGAATACACTAGCAAATGGGCAAAAAGGAGGGTGGAAGAACAATGGAGAAAAATCAAAACTGCCATCACAGAGGCAACAAGCCTTGTGTGAAACAGATAAAGAAAACACAGTTAAAAAAACACTATGGTTCTCAAAAGAGGGCAGGAAGGTTAAGGAGAAAAAGGCTGCATTCAAAAAGTATAAGGCATCACAGAAGGAGCACGACAGGGAACTGTATCAATTAAAGCAGAAAGAAGTGGGGAAGGCAGTCAGAAGAGCAAAAGCCCAAACTGAGGAAAAAATAGCCAAGTCAGTTAAGAAGGGGAATAAAACCTTTTATAGGTACATTAAGGGAGCATAGAAAGGTTAAGGGAGAGGGGAGGTGAGCAGAAGGAGACGGTGAAAAGGCAGACATACTGAATGAATACTTTTGCTCAGTATTCACAAAAGAAGATGAGGATGAGTTACCTAAACCAGACAATAGAAGCACTCTGGGTAGGGGAGTTGACACCAGTACATTTACAGAAGAAAGAGTCATGAAAGAACTCCTAAAACTCAAGGTGGACAAAGCAATGGGGCCCGATGGGATTCACCCCAGAATCCTAAAAAGAATTAAGGGAGGACCTAGTGACACCACTGACCACACTTTTAACAAATCATGGGAGGATGGGGTGGTACCTGAGGACTGGAGGAGGGCAGATGTGATTCCCTTCACAAAGTGGGAGCAAGACAGAAGCAGGAAACTACAGACCTGTAAGTTTGACCTCAGTGGTAGGGAAAATGATGGAATCACTTCTGAAAGAAAGAACTGTTGAGTACCTAGAGGCCAGTGGGGCACAGGACCCAAAGCAGCATGGATTTACAGCAGGAAGGTCATGTCAGACAAATCTAATAGATTTCTTTGACTGGGTGACCAAAGTAATAGACCAGGGAGGGGCTATGGATATGGCCTACCTAGACTTTAGCAAGGCATTTGACACAGTCCCGCACAAAAGATTAATAATCAAGTTAGCCAGCTTGGGAGTGGGTCCCAGGGTGGTAGCCTGGGTTGCAAACTGGCTGCACAACAGGACACAGAAGGTAATAGTGAGTGGTACACATTCTGAAGAAAGGGGAGTCACTAGTGGAGTACCTCAGGGTTCAGTACTGGGTCCAGTCCTCTTTATAGGTGACATTGCAGAGGGTCTGGAGGGAAAGATATGCCTCTTTGCAGATGATACAAAGATCTGTAACAGAGTTGATACACAAGGGGGGGTAGAAAGGATAAGAAGGGACTTGGCAAGGTTGGAGGAATGGTCAGACATATGGCAACTTAGATTCAATGCAAAGAAGTGCAAAGTAATGCACCTGAGAAACAAAAACCCAGGAGAAGAGTACACAGTAGCAGGGGAGGTACTAACAACAACAAAAATGGAACGGGACTTGGGGGTAGTCATATTGGATGATCTAAAGGTGGGTAAGCAATGTCAGAAGTCAGTGAGGAGAGCCAGAGGGATACTGGGATGCATAGGAAGGGGCATCACAAGTAGAAAAAGGGAAGTGGGTATCCCTACGTACAGACAGTTGGTGAGACCCCATCTAGAGTACTGTGTGCAGTTTTGGAGACCTCATCTACGCAAGAACATAGACAGGATGGAAGCAGTCCAGAGGAGGGCAACTAAAATGGTGCAGGGTCTGCATCAGAAATCATATGAAGAGAGACTGAGAGAGCTTAATATGTATACCCTTGATGAAAGGAGGGACGGGGGCATGATAGAAACGTTCAAGTACCTCAAGGGAATCAACAAAGTCCAGGAGGGAAGCATCTTTCAGAAAAAGAGATGTGTAAGAACAAGGGGACACAATTTAAAGATAGAGGGGGGACGGCTTAGGGATAATGTGAGGAAATCTTTTTTCATGGAGAGAGTGGTGGATGCGTAGAACTGCCTTTCTGGGGAGGTTGTTGGGTCTAAAACAGTGGAGGAATTCAAACATGCATGGGACAGGCACAAGGCAATTGTAGTGGGGGGTGGCAGGAAGTAGGCTGTTGGTTAACTAAAATCTGCAGCTTATCCAGTAGGGAGGGAAATGGGTAGACTGGGTGGGCCAAGTGGTCCTTATGTGCCGTCAAAGTCTATGTTTCTATGTTTCTTGAGCTCACAGTTGATAAAATTGTGATCTAGATCCAGGCACCTTACACAAAGTTTGTGGCACACTGCCCTTGCCAGGAGCTGAAAACAATTTGTACAGTTTTTAAAGGCTTTAAGTCTTGTCCTCTTTTTATTAGGTCTATCAGTCATACCAAACACTGAAAGACTTCTTAATTAGTATTTGTTTCCCAGTCACAATATTTATTCCCCAAAAAAATTTTTACTTAAAATATTCAAGGAACTGTTTCAGTTGACTGCGGTTGAAAGAAAATATATATTTTCAGTTTGGTTCCATTCTAGTAGGAACTGCATTTAAAATAAACCAAAAAAATGCTAAAATTGTATAAAAAACTATGCAATTATAAAAACTTCTCAACTTTTTAGTCAAAACTAGCAGTTCCCGGCACTGTGGAGCCCAAGCAAGATGGCAGCTTCTCTATAGAGCTCTACAACTACACCCCGAAAAATATTTAAAAAGTACAAGTTTTGGATTGTGCAGTCCGAATATAGAAATGATTTATGAAATTCAAGAGCTGCTGCAAAGGATGGGGAAATCCTCATAGAGATAAAACCTCAGGTGAGGGAGCAAAATCTAAAACTTCTGCCGATGTGTCGGCCACGCGGTCTCACCAGGGCCGTACTACTGAAACTGAACCTGCCAACTCACCTCAAGAAGAGACTTTACAAACACTGGGCCATAAACTGAACAAACTGATAGCCTCAGTCTCTGGACTTGCTGACAAATTCGATGCGGCAGGGATCGAGGTCACCATGGAGTCGGTGCAAGGAGCATCGGCCGAGGCCACAAAACAAGCAGATACTGCGATGGGGGCAGTTACGACAGTTATGAACAGACTGTGCTCTGTAACAGAGTAGACACACCAGAGGGTGTAGACAGAATGAGAAGCGACCTGCAGAAACTTGAAGAATGGTCAGGGGGTTTGGCAGTTGAAATTCAATGCAAAGAAGTGCAAGATAATGCATATGGGGCACAAAAACCCTGACACAATATATCAGTTGGGGGGTGAGGATATAGCATGCACCAAGCAGGAAAGGGATCTTGGGGTTATCATCTCTGGTGACCTCAAGGTAGGGAAACAGTGTGACAAGGCAGCAGGTAAAGCAAATAGGATGCTGGGATGTATAGGCAGGGGCATTACCAGCAGGAAAAGGGAGGTCATAATTCCGCTATACAAGACACTAGTGAGGCCCCACCTGGAGTACAGTGTACAGTTCTGGAGACCATACCTACGTAAGGACATAGACAGGGTAGAGAAGGTTCAGAGGAGGGCAACAAAGATGGTGCATGGATTGCATCACAAGTCCTATGAAGACAGGTTGAAGGAACTGAACATGTACTCCCTGGAGGAGAGGAGGGAGAGAGGGGATATGATAGAGACATACAAGTATCTTACAGGGAGGAACAGGGTGCAGGAAAACACTATTTTTAAGCGAAAAAGATGTTCCAGGACTAGAGGCATGGGATGAAGTTGGAAGGAGGACGATTCAGAGGAAACATGAGAAAGAATTTCTTCACAGAACGGTGGGACAAGGAACACCCTGCCAGAGGAAGGTGGGGGCTGAAACAATCAAGGGATTTAAGAATGCATGGGATAGACATAAAGGAATTCTGGAGGTCAGGAGTAAGGTACAACAGACTTCTAGGAAAACAAACTGAACTTACAAGCTCAAATGGGCAGACTGGGTGGGCCATAGGCCCTTATCTGCCGACACTGTCTATGTATCTATGTATCTATGTATGAAGGAAAATGCTCATCTGAAATCTCACCTGGCAACATTAGAAAACCAGGCAAGATCTGCAAATCTTTGAATACTTGGCTTACTGGAGGGCTGTGAAGGCGATCATCTTCTCCTTTTCCTACAGGAGTGGCTTGTGCAGCAGTTGGGGTCCGAGGTCTCTGGACGGGTAAAGAGGTTCCAAAAAGCATATCATGTGACTCCCAGGGGCAGGCCTCGTAATCCGGAGGCACCCAGAGCAGTGATGGTCATGACTGATGGGATGGGCTCCAGAGATGCTATTCTGGCCCAGGCAAGGCAAAAACGAACACTACTCCAGGATGGGGAACATATCCAGATTTCTCCTGACATAGGTTATGCCACTCGCCAGAGACGAAAGAGATTCAGTGGGGCCAGAGCCATGTTGCAAGAAGCAAACATCCCACATGATCTTATTTTCCCAGCTCGGCTGATAGTTGCTCACCAGGGAAAAATATTCTTGTTTACAGAACCTGCAGAGGCTTTGAAGTGTTCCCGAAGACATGCAGAGACCCGACGGAGGGAGAGTGAGTATTCATCTTCAGATAATGATGAAGCTACGTGAAGCATCCTATGAGTCAGGACACTCTCGTTGTGATCTTATGAGGTAAATTCTGCCTTGGTGTACCCAATTGTTTGGGATTACATAATTCTGTTTTAAAATTTAATCTGTTGAGGTAAAGTTTTTCACCCCACTGAAATGTACCCGGACTAATGTCTTATTTTTCAGTTGTTTAACTTCATTTGCTGCAATGTACATAATACCTCTATGGGTAGTAGTTTTAACTGCCCATCATTTCATATCTATACGAACGATTTGATGAGTGATATAGAGCCTAACTCCACCTAGGAATTTGACATTTCCTATTTTTTAATATATGGATCATCAATTTAATACTATACTAAAACATACAATTTTTTTCGGTAATACTATCACTCCCGAAGTGATAATACCACACTTCGAGAGTGATAATACTATCATTCATGTCTCGTAATAGTATTGTTCAGGACCTGAATGACAGTATTACCAACCAAGCTCAACAGCACAAGCCCACAACTCCCCAAATCAGTAACCCTTTTAAACATCGATCAACCATTGCTGCTCACAACGCAGCTAATCATTGGCTGCTCTCTGTCTGTGGGCAGCCAAAACGGTTTTCAAAACATGGCGGTCATCTCTCGCTGAGCGAAAGCTCACAGTGTCCACAGGACTTCCCGTTTGTTTTCTTTTTTTCCCTAAAAGGACTTATCTGGCTGATCCTGTGCTCCCCCCACAAAAAGAAAGAAAGGTAGGCCTAAAAACAGTTTTTTTTACTGCCCTGTGTGTGTGTGTGTGAGCGAGCAGAGCAGAAAGAGACGGAGTGAGGCAGTGTCCTGTGTGTGCGAGCGGTTGAGGGAGAAAGAGACTGAGCGAGGCAGTGTGGCGGTCAGCCAGGACTGACAGAATCCTACATGGCAGCAGCTGACCGCCCACTAAAAAAACTTGGATCCATACATTAAAAAAATAATCGATAGTTTACAGTCTGTTACCGGTAAGAATACCATCTCGAGGTTCAGGACATGAAGGAACCTCTCGATGGTATTACTGACCGGTAATACACTCTAAACTATCCATTGTTCTCTTTATCTTGTCAGCAATAGCTTATCTAAATAATACTTAATGTAGAGATATCTATGGAAGCTCTGTTTTATAATTACGAATTTGCACCTTCTGGTGCATGTTATTGGTTTAGTGTGGTGGTTACCTTCCTCCCAGGTGGAGGAGGTGGACTTCTGGAACTTTTTTATATTGACTTTATTTTCTTAAAAACCATGTGGCTCATGGACTGTTTTGCAGCAACTATAAATTATACTTTCAGGGTTAAGCTTTACTTATTTTTCCCCCAATAATGTATCTTAAAGCATGTGACAAATCCTTTAGATGGCATTAAGAGGAGTGGCTCCCTCATGGCATATAAATTAAGTTGTATGGCAGTTCAGTGCTTGTGTTTACACTGTATGTCAGTTTTAAAAATAATAAAAATAAAGTACAACCAAAAAAAAAATAGCAGTTCCCTTCAGGCAGGAATAGCGTTACACTGTGGCCTTCAGCTCCTGTGAACCAATTAGGAACAGAGAAACTGCAATTTTACATAAAAAAATAAAATACACCCTAAATAATACAGAGTATCAGTAAATGAACATGTCTGTTAAAATAAGAAACAAGTAGATATGAACGATATGAAGACCAGAAGACTGGAGCTGTACTTTGAGGCAACTGCTCTTTTCAGGCAAAGAAACAAATTTGGCAGTAGAACACTAGGTTGCGCGTGACCACGCTGTACAGTTTGAACCTGTATTCTAAGTTCTATAATTAGCATAAAGTTCTATCTCTGGGGCATCACACACTGACCGGAGGATGATGATACTTATTGTAAAGCATCAGTGATGGATTTCTGGGGTTTGAAGTAACCTTTTTTCCTAACACCAAGAATGAAACATACACTCTGCGCTCTCCTCATAGTACAAGGAAGGGTTTTTTGAAAGTATCTGAGGAAAGGAATTCTGAAGGACAGATGTCCCAAACCTTGCATCGCTTCCTTCACAGTGCTGCTGTAACTACTGACGGGCATTTTGTGAATACTTGTGGTGCTGTGGTGAGCCCAAACTGCATCACCCTGAACTGGTACTGTAGTGTTCCTATTCTGAGTCAGATATTTTCTGTGACCCACTCTGACATGGACGTGTAAATATGCTTCCTTTAGATCTAGTGCACACAGTTAATCCCCCTTTTTGCAAAGACAGTATTACAGATGGTATTACAGTTTGCAGTGTTAGTTTTTTTAGTGTTAGAAAGTATCATGAAAAAACAAACTTTCCCAGCTGAGAGGAAAAAATTCCTTACCGTAGTAATCTTGTTTCTTCCAAAGGAATCTTACCAGCGCTGGCCTGGTGGCGCTGAGGGCTGAGGCACTGGATGTCTTACCTCATGCCACACCAGCGACCTATGTTCGGGAACAAGCACGAGATGCCAGCGGTTGGAAGGGGTGGAGAAGGATCGAGCGTCTGAGGGACTGCTCTCCTTCATCAGGGAGGGGGGCTGCCAGTGGTTGATGTGCAACTGGCCCCTAGCAGAGGCTGGGGGCAGTGCGCCGATGCTGCAGTAAGGGGGCAGAGATGGGGCAGACGCCTGGAGGAGTGTGTGCGGACACATATGCGCTTCCTCCGCCAGCATCATTGCATGCCTCCTCTCCGGGGAAAAGACAAATGGAGGAGAAAACTGCCATGGCGCATGATGGAGGGAGCCACGCAGGCCCCACTGCCGGCTAGCCACGGCACTGGCCACACTAGATCCGGTCTCTGGTGGGGCTAGGGGAACCCTGCCGGCCCCACCATGGGGGTAAGCCCTGAGGTAACAGTTAGTGCTGGCTGATAGATGCCATGGGACAGGGCTGGGGCTCCCTCCTGAGGTAGGGGCGATGGCAAGAAGTAGAAAAGTAGTAGCAAAGGAATCTTACTGTATTCTGACAAATGCAGTATGGTCTCACCATAGGACTACCCTGGAGCCGAAATGATTAATAGAACCTATGCAAATAGCGGAATGCTAGGCTCGAGCTCAGTTTTCAAACCACTGTCCCTGGCTGCACTTCCTGCAACCGTCAGATTCTTATGAAGCATGCATAAACTTAAGCTAAACTAACTAATTAACCTATAATATAAAACTAATTCCCCCCTAAAGACCAACCCCTCTTTTAAATTATAGGGGCATCCTTAAGACTCAAGTCACAGATGCCCAAGAAAACAATCAATCATACCAACAGGTTTGCTGTAGGATCTGGACAGCTGCAATGCAATGCCCATTAGGTTCTAGTAGGGGAGGTAGGATGGGAGCTCAGAATACAGTAAGATTCCCTTGTAAGAAACAAGACTACTATGGTAAGTAATGTTTTTTTCAAACCCCAGGAAGTCTTACTGTATTCTGATAAATGCAGACTACCCAAGCAGTACCTTTGGAGGTGGGCAGATAATCTATTTAGGGAACAGGATCTGCAGTACTGCTGTGCCAAACCTGGCATCACTTCTGGCCTGGGTATCCACACAGTAGTGCTTGGTAAATGTGTGAGAAGTTTTCTGGGTAGCTACTTTACAGATTTCCAGCAGGGGAATGTCTCTAGCAGCTGCTATGGAAGCAGCTGTTCCCCTGGTGGAGTGGGCCCTGAGACCTTTAGGGGGCTGTTTGCCCACTTTGCTATAGCAGAACTGATTGCAGGCAACAATCCAGTGTGCGATGGACCTTTTTTGTCTGGTTTGCCTTTTCCCACTTCTCCATAGGTCAGGAAGAGCTGAGCATTGTCCTACCTATGGCCCTTTGTGTGGTCCAGGTAGTAGCTAATAGCTCTTTCAACATCTAGGCTGTGCAGTTTACATTCCCCTGAAGTGGAATAGTCTGTGAAAAAGACTGACAGTGTAATGGACTGATTGAGGTGGAAATCAGATACCACCTTAGGAAGAAACTTTCTAATAGTCTTGAGGACAACCTTGTCCCTATGGAATGTAATGTAATCAGGCTCAGTGGACAGGGCCTGGAGCTCACTAATCCTCCTGGCAGAGGTGATTGCCACCAGAAACACTGTTTTCCAGGTTACATACTTGAGATATGCCGAGGACATGGGCTCAAAAGGAGGCTGCATGAGCTGGGCAATCCCTATATTAAGATCCCGCACCGGTGTAGGATCCCTATGTGGAGGATGCAGGTGCAGCAGCCCTTTGAAGAACTTTCTGAATACTGGATTGAAAGCCAGGGATGAGACCCTGCCTGCTGATAACTAAGCAGTGACAGCTGCCAGATGTACCTTAAAAGTGGATGGTCTTAGACCAAGGGAATGAAGGTGGGTCAGGTAATTCAGAACAGCTGGCAAGCTCACCTGACTGTGATCTATGTCTTTTGTCTGACACCAAATGGAAAACCTTTTCCACTTAGATGTGTAAGTCTTCCTGGTGGAGGGCTTTCTAGAGACCCTGAGGACCTCCATCTGAGAGATGCACGTTGGCATACTCCAAGTCCTCAACAGCCAGGCTTTGAGCCTGAGGGACAGGAGGTTGGGATATAGGATCCTGCCCTGAGAGGATGTCAGCAGATTGTGCCTCCTGGGGAGGCTGATTGGTTTGTGTTTCAGGGAATACCAGGGCTGCAGTAATGAGAATCATTGTTGCTGGCTGAGATCTGAGTTTGTTCAGTATCTTTAGCAACAATGGAAAGGGAGGGAAGGCATACAGGAACTTTCCTGTCCAATCCAGCAGGAGTGCATCCAGTGAGATCGTGCCCTTCACAGCAGGCCTGCAGCAGAACTGAGGTAGCTGAATGTTTGGCATTGCAAGGAGATCCACTTCTGGAGTGCCCCATCTCTAGAAAACCATCTGCAGGACCTGTTTGTTGAGTGACCATTCATGGTGATTCTGGTTGATTCTGCCAAGAGCATCTGCCAGGACAATGTTCTTCCTGTAAAGTGGACTGCAGAAAGAGATCTCCAGGGAGTATGCCAGACTCCAAATTGTCATGGCCTCTGTACAAAGTGGAGTTGACCTTGTGCCTCCCTGTTTGTTTATGTAGTACATGCTGGTTGTGTTGTCTGTCCTGACCTGCACCACTTGTCCCTGCAGCATATTAGCAAAGGACTGGATGCCCAGGAAGACTGCTCTGAGCTCCAGCACATTTATGTCTAGCAATGACTCCTGCTTGAGCTATGTGCCGTGAGCAGTGTGCTCCCCACCATAGGAGGGAGGCGCCTGTGGTTAGCACCAGTGAGGGTTTTTCCTGCAGGAATGGTATGCCTTGTCTGAGGTTGTTCCTCTCCTGCCACCATTGTAGTGCTTGAAGGAGAGTTCCTGTCACTAGCTTTGAGAATAGACCTCTTTTTTAATGCCAGTGTGACCCGAGATGAAATTGAATGTCTCTCATTTCAAACCTGGCCCCTGACACTGTTGCTGTTGAAGCTGCTATATGGCCCAGCAACTGTAGAAAATGCCTTGCTGGCCTTGGAATGTGCAGCTTTAACTCATTCTATCCTATTGTCACTTAGAATGTTCAGGTGCCCTCTGCCTGCTGCTAGAACACCTGTGTTCCTGAAGGGGTTTTAGATCTGCAGCATTCATACAAACACACTGTGCTTAAACCTACATATCTTAAAAACCATACATCCAATTTTAAAACTGTAAAAAGAAAAGTTTTTCAGGACAAAAAGTTTTTGAAAATGAGTGAGGTTTGATAATGTCTATTTAACTGGATTTAATGTTGTGTAAGGTTGTTTTCATTTTTAATAAATTCTGATGATTTTATCTAAATATAATTATGCTCTGTTTACTTAGTCATACAAAAATATTAAATGTCTGTAAAATTGTTGACTAAAATTGTTAAAATATACAATAAACATCTGTCATTGTCTAAATATAAATTTTGCAAGTTTTTTTTACCATTTTTTAGTCAGAAATCAATATCTGAATCTCCTGTTATTACAGTTTAAGTTTTTTGTTCTACTCCACTAGTTGGAATTTTTGCAGTGTTTAATTCTTCTTACCCACTGATTTTAGTTTATGAATCTGATAATCATTTTTTTGTTTGTTTTTCCCCTAGTTTAGTCAGAACATATTTACACATTACCTTAGAAGGACATATCAGGAAGTGATGCAGGAAGGAAGTGCTTTGTGAGGTCAAGTGATGTAAATAGGAAGAATACTTCCAGTGTAGGGCAGTGAACTGACACAGGAAATACATAGATACATAGACAGTGTCGGCAGATAAGGGCCTATGGCCCACCCAGTCTGCCCATTTGAGCTTGTAAGTTCAGTTTGTTTTCCTAGAAGTCTGTTGTACCTTACCCCTGACCTCCAGAATTCCTTTATGTCTATCCCATGCATTCTTAAATCCCGTGATTGTTTCAGCCCCCACCACTTCCTCTGGCAGGGTGTTCCACTTGTCCACCACCCGATTTTTTAGTGCTGGAGGTCTCTCTATGATTAATTGCATATGTGCTGTAGTTAAAATGTGTAATTTCATTGAAAGAAACTATTTTATTTTATTTTTGTAGTAAAATCCCATAATTAGTATAGGAAACTATATTTTATTTGTGCTGTTTGCGTTATCATACTGTAAATGAAGCATGATGTTGTTCATGTAAAGGTTCACGGTCTTTCAGTAAACATCATGTTACATAAATCTGTGTATTATTTAATTTCCTGGCATAGTTTATTTTTGGGGGGTTGTATTATGGGATGGTTTAAGGTGAGGGAATTACTATATGATGAAGCACTGTGTGTTAGTGGTGGTGGTGGAGGGGGGTTCCTGCATTCATAATACATGCTCAGATGCACTTCATGTGTTCTGGGGAAATGAGAGGGCTGTATGCATGTAATAATGGTGCTAAAAGACACCGTAGACCATTACGGGTATCACGTATAGGATGATGAAATTGCTGAAAAGGCACTGGTAATTTGGGGTATACTGTGTCATAGGGAAGGGGTGGGTGTGCCTATACCAAGGAATGATGCTTATAGGCACTGCAGTCATTTGTGTCATGAATTGGCACCCATCCTTGGGGTATACTCAGTTGTAGGGAAGCAGGTGGGGCTGCCTGCACCTGGTAATGGTGTTCATATCCCATGCAGAAACATTGTGGGTACACATACATGGTGATGACATGGGCACCTGCACAGGTTATGTAATTATGTGTCACATGCTTGCCTCGTACACACATGTGATATGTTGCAACATTCAGTATGGCACACTGTGTGGGTGGGAAGGAGTGTGGTATGCCTGCACCATGGAGTGATGCTCATTGGTGCACATGTATTCACTGGTCTACGTTTCATTTGAATGGACTGTATAAGTCATACACTGGCACTGATCACATCACAGAGCATCAGAGGTAAGGGATGGTCTGAAGCATTATGAGCACAAGAGACTAAAGTGGTTGTGGAGTGATTCAAACTTTAATAGAACATTACAGTGCCTCTGAGGGTAGTGTTGGAATGAATCTTGATGTGCACAATGGACTACACCATGGTGACTGAGGGATCCATATCAGTAATGCACATCACAGAGTGTCAGAGATAAAGGTTGGACTGAAGACTGATGAACAGATGGACTAAATCAGTGACACTGGTGGGATTTGAATCTGAACAGCACTTTACAGTGCAGTAGAGGTTAGGGCTGGACTGACACCAAGATCAGTCAATGGGCAACACCATTGGCTGTGAAGGGATCTGAACCTGAAATGCACTTCACTGTTCACTACAGTTTGGAACTCGATGGATGCATAATAAGGAGATTTTTTACAAGTGGCTGTGGAGGGATTTGAGCATGAGATTTTACAAGTGGCTGTGGAGGGACCTGAGCCTGAAGAATACTTTACAGTGCATCAGAGACTGGGACTGAACTGATGTCATATGAATTGATGGGCTACACCAGTCGATGTGGAGGGTTTTGAACATCAAATGCACTTCACAGTGCATTATGGGATTGGTCTGGACTGATGCATGGTAAGTCAATGGACAACACCATCAGCTGTGGAGGGATCTGAACCTGAAATGCACTTCACTGTTCACTACAGTTTGGGGCTCGACTGAGACATGATAAGGAGACAGATCTTACAAGTGGCTGTGGAGGGATTTGAACCTGAAGAATACTTTACAGTGCATCAGAGGTTGAGTCTGGAACAAAGTCATATGAGTCGATGGACAACACCAGTGACTGTGGAGGGATTCAAAACTGATTTGGCCTTTATAATGCATCAGAGATTGGAGCTGGACTGATGCCAGATAAGTTGAAGGCATCACCATTATTTCTTCATTTTAAACAATCGGCAACTGTGTATTAGGAGAAAACTCAAGTGCAGAGCATGAGACAAACATGCTACTGACCCTAACCCACTTATCATCCATAACGCAGGGAGCAACGTGCACATACATTTTAACATAGCCATAATCCGAACATAAACTCTTTAAAAAGTAACAAAAGGTGCTGAATTCACGTGACCTCACCTAGTACATGCACAAGAAACACTCTCTCCCCCATCGGGAATGCCAGCCGGATCCATAAGATGTGATCACAGAGGATGACCAGAAATTATCCCAAAATGAACAAAGTAACAACTATGAAAACTTTTATCATAAATAAAAATAAAAACAAATAAAGTATATACAGATTACAAATCGAGGTTTTGGCACGGAAATGAAGTGAATATTTTAGGATGAGCGCAGCACCTCCATCTTGAAAATAAGTTTCCAGTCACCATGCTCTTCCTACCCCGTGTGTGCTCTGACTGGTTAATGGAAATAGTGGCGTGTACAATAAGCATACAGCAAGCATGGCAACAGTGAGGATCAAGATGACCAAGCGGTGATGCACTACAAACTAGGGCAGGTGTAGGTGAGGGCTGCGACCCTAACTAAAAACATAAAAAGAAAATCACTGTACACTGCAGAGCCCAGAAAGCCACTTTCCCTCAGTGGCGGTTGTAAAAAAATCTGAGCCCTTGCTTGAGTGCTAAATAAGTTTAGTCTGACGAACACACATTGTAAGAATAGAATAGTGGCAGGCACAACAAAGATCTGCGTGCAGGTTCCTGGTGCTACGACAACTAAGGCTTCATCAGGGGATGATGCCTGCATCTAAGACAATCCTTTATACCAATTAAATTCAGAACTGATGATGTCGAAAATCCGACCAATCACAGAGCTCGATTTTTAAATACAGAAATATTCAGCTCACTTAGTGGTATAAATGGACTAATAGTTATAACAATCATGATATCAGTGACAGCATGTTATTGTGAAAAATACCCCAAAAGACAAAAAAATACACCAAAGTGGTGACGGCCAATCGGATTGCTCAAATAAAAAAAATACATAAGTTATGAAATTAATTGTAGTGTCAACCTAATCAGCTTAACATGTTACACTAAAACAAGAGGATTTGTTGTTACAATACAAACTAATGGCAGAATAAACATAATACATTTTTCACAGCACATGCAAAAAATAGTAAATTTATTAATTATTAAGGCTTGTTTTCTCAAAAATAGCCAATGGGAACGCATATTATATTAGGTAAAATCAATAAGGGTATGATGTCCCCTATTAGCTGGTACAACTCAATTCATCAAATGTAAACAAATGCTTGAGCTACACCAAGAGAAAGATCTGGACGCCAATTGGCGTCATCAGGCACTATAGAATATGATTTAGGACGCCATATGGCGTCATCAGGAAAAAGAGGTATTTTTTTTATGACGCCATATGGCGTCATCAGGAAGGAATGAGTTTTAAGGAGCTAGCTAGCTGCACCAGGCTGTCCACTTTTCCCTGTGGAAGGAATGCCCTTCCTTTTATAGTGTCCAACTCGGCTCTTATGAACTCCAGGAGCTGAACTGGCTCTAGCACTGACTTTTTTAGGTTCACTAGGAACCCTAAGGATTGCAGAGTATCCTGTGTGACTGATAGAGCACCCCTGACCTGATGACGTGATTGACCTGTGATTAGCCAGTCGTCCAGGTAGGGAAACACTGCCACCCCCTGCCTCCTTAGGTGTGCTATGACCATGGCCAAGCATTTGTGAACATCCTTGGAGCAGAAGTCAGTCTGAAGGGCATTGCCCTGAACTGATAATGGCCTGATGGCAGTCTGAATTCGAGATACTTTCTGTGGGATTGCCTGATGGGGGTGTGGAAATAAGTGTCCTTTAGGTCCAGAGTTGCTGACCAATCTCCCTGCCTTAGTGTTGGGAGTATGGTTGCCAGAATCACCATCTTGAACTTTGGTTTTGACAGATGTCTGTTTAGATGTTTGAGATCCAGCATGGGTCACTTTTCTCCCGTTTTCTTTGTTGTGAGGAAGTACAGTAACTTGAATACAGGACTTTTCCCCTTTGTGCCAAGGGAAATGACTCTACTGCCTTTTGTGACAGAAGGTTGGATACTTCCTCCTCTAACAGCTGTTTCTAATGGGGTAGAAGGTCTGAAGACCCTTGCCCTCATCTTTGGCATGAACTTGAAGCTGAGAGCAAGACCCTGGCTCACTACCTCCAAGACCCACTTGTCTGTGGAGATGGACAGCCTGGAGATAGTGGGCTCACTTGCCCCCTACTGGGGTTGGGGAGGCGACCCGAACAGATGCCTTAGGGTGTCTGTTTTTGTTTAAGCTGCTGTCTGTGTGCTGGGGCTACTATGGCCACTGCCTCTTCTGCCCCTGCCTCAAAAATACCCCCTCTGCTGCTGGTACTGGGAAAAGCTTGAGGCTGAAAGAATGGCCTATAATGGGCCTTGCCCCTACCCCCCTCTAGCTTTATGCTTCTGGGGTGTGGATGCCCTCTCTTTGGCAACTGCATTCTTGTAAGCAGTTTTGTAATCATCCATCTTCTTTGTGTAAGCCTGTGTTTGCTATCTGAGCGGAGATGTGGGCTCACGTGGAAAATCTAAAGTCTTGGTTTTTGTGTCCTGGGTCAGGTTAGTAGACCTGAGCCAAGCACACCTTCTAAGAGATACTGACATTGCCATCTGCCTGGCTGCAGTGTCGCTGGCATCAACTGCCATCCTAAACTGGGTTTTAGAAGCTCCTTTGCCCCTTTTTGCAGCCTCCTCCAAATCAGGTGCCACGGAAGCTGGAACATCCTTTGCTATCTCCAGGACAGCATTCCAGTGTGTTTTCTGACACCTGGAGACATATGCCATATGAGGTTTGTCTAATGGCCAGAGAGGACCCCAGGTAAGTTTTTTTACCCATGGAGTCTATTTTTCTGGAGTTCTTATCGGAGGGGTGATGCCAGTGGGATGCCAGCTTAGTTGCAAGCTGCAGTCTGTACCACCCCCTCAAGGCTAGGGTGCCCAAAAAGGGATTCTGCTCCTCCTTTGGCTACCCAATACTTTTTTAATCAACTGGTGGCACAGAAGTGGGTGTCTGCAATATTTTATTGACTTGTTTCTTCAGGGACTTATGGATTGGCAACAGCAGTCTTTTTGAGACTGGGCCATCCACCATCTCCATGTAATCCTGTTCCTCCTCCTCCTCAGTGGACTCCTGGGTTGGGGAGGTCCAGGGTTTGAGCCACTTACTTCATAAAGGCAAAGGGGGATGTGAAGTCCTCAGATCCCTTGTCAGGTGAATCAGGACAGTGGGGATCAAGAGAGCTATCAGGCTCAATGGGAGCTCCATAATCCTCCTCCTCATCTTCTTCCTCCTCACAAAATTCTCCACTCTGTTCCAATGAACTGGGAACCAAGGTTGAACCAGAGGTTTGAACTGGTGTCTGTGCCTGCAGTCGCTTTTCAACCGGGACCGGAGTCCTAGGTTGCAGAGATCATTATTCCGATTACGTTCTCTTTCTCTTCCCTGCGGTTGCCGGTTCAGCGGCTGTATCCACAGTGCGTTTTCTCCCTGAGAAATTATCACTCTTGTCAGAGGGCTGTTCCTCCGGTTCCTTTTGAGGAGGAGCCGGTTTGTCTGAGGCCAGGTCAGCAGCCTTTTCAGACATCTTTTCCTGCAGTCTTTTAAGTCACCTCTCAAGCGCAGATTGTGAAAAAGTTTTACAAATCTCACAATCTGCCTTCAGGTGGTCAAACCCTAGGCAGAACACACAAATTAAATGAGGATCAGCTTCAACAAATGGTTCCCCACACTCGGTACAATGCTAAAAACCTGTTCGGCCTGTTCTTTTCTTGGTTTTCTGTGACATCTAGTCAATAAAACCCTTTCTTTTAGTTATTTTCTTTTTGGGGGCTTGGTTTTAAAACCGAAAGAACCGAGAGTTACCCCGGTTAAATAATACTCAAATCAATGTGACTTACCAGATAAGTCGAAATAGGCAAAAACTAGTGAAAATCACTTCAGGAAAAGTAACAGATATCAGTTCCCTCCTGGCTGCAAGGAACTGAAAAGGAACAAAACACTTAACCTGATCTACACTAAATCTAGACTGTCTACCTGTGTACCAAGGACAGTGCTTTAAAAATTGAAAGAAATAAATGATACTATTGAAAACCGTTGAAAATAAATTTTCTTCAAGCAAGTGAAGGAGAGCTCTCTGGAGACGTCTTACTGAGACAAGCGGAGTAAAGAATCTGACGGTTGCAGGAACAGCAACCAGGGACAGTGATTTGAAAACCAAGCTCGAGCCTAGCATTCCACTATTTGCATACGTTCTATTAACCATTTCGGCTCTGGGAGAGTCCTATGGTGAGATCATACTGCATTTGTCAGAATACAGTGAAATTTCCTGGGGTTTGAAGGAGGCACGTTTTCTATTGCATTTTAACTAGGATTTTTTGTACTTCCAGTTCCTGAACTGCCTTCTGCTCCAGCAACTGAGATTAAACAAATTTTATGTTTTTTTCAGTTTTGGACATTTTTGAAACCAAAGTCTAAGACCCACTCTTACGATCTCCAATACCTACTGATCTGTGGTTATTTTTGTTAACATTTTAGACTATTTGTTTGCTTTATTTTCATACTGAATGGCCAGTGAGCAAAAATGACCATTTTCACTGGCGTACACTTGAAAAAAACATAACAATATACTTCATAGAATTGTAGAATCATAAAACTTGACAGCAGAAAAACACTCCATGGTTAATCCAGTCTGCCCTAACCCCCCTCCCGACTACCGCCTCCCTCCCTGAGACCCCAACCCTCCTCCGTAGCCCTTTATGCTTGTCCCAAGCCATCTCCCTGCATTGTCCCCACCCCACAACCTCCTCCGCAAGCCTGTTCCAGGAATCCACCACTCTTGCCGTAAAGAATCGCCCTTCATGTTCCCCCAGGCCCTCTTTGTTTAACCCCTTGACATATTTGAAGGTCTCTATCATGTACCCTCTCTCCCTTCTAGTCCCCAGGGTGTATAGCCCCAGCTCGCAGCATCTCTGCTCATATGGTTTGCACTTCATCCCTAGCACCATCTTGGTTGCTCTATGCTGAAACCTTTCAATCAGGTCTATGTCCTTTCGCAAGTGAGGCCTCTAGAACTGGACTCCGTACTCCAGGTGCGGTCTCATCATAGCTTGGTACAGGGGCACTAGGACTTCACTCTTCCTGCTGGTGATTCCCCTGCCAATACTAGCTAGCATCCCATAGGCCTTCCCCACCACCCTAGTACACTGTTTCCCCACCTTAAGGTTGCTAGAGACTACTATCCCCAGATCCTTCTCCTGCTTCATTGCCCTGAGTTCCTCCACTCCCATTTTGTACTCTGTCCTCGGGTCACCGTGTCCTAGCCGCATAACCGCACACTTTCTGATGTTGAATTTTAGTTGCCAGGTCTCTGCTCACTCTTCTAGCTCCTTTAGGTCCTGCCTCATATCCTCCACCCCACCCTATTGCAGATTTTCATGTAATCCGCAAAGAGCGCCACCTGTCCTTTCAGTCTGTCCGTAATGTCGCACATATAAATACTTTATTTATTTTTATTTATTTAGTTTTTGTTGACCTGGTAAGTGCACTAGACAAATCCTGCCTATTTTCAGGCATGACCCGGGGGAGGGGGATACAGTTGAATGCCAACTGACCTTGAACCAGATTAAGCTGTTGGTGGTATTTTTAGTGAATGAGGGAAATCTGGCCAGGACACCGGGAAAATTCCTCTACTCTCGTCAGTAGGGGGATCTCTGTTCACGATCATGGAAACCTCAGATGGTGTTCAGCCTTGCACCACGGAGGTTATGGCTTGTGCTACTGCACTGCCGACTGTGGCAGCTTCTGCTTTACTAACGGAACCGGAGACGTGTTGCCCTATACCAGAGATGAAGGATCATTCGTTTTCTCAGGCTGTCTTATGTGCGCCTAACTTGTCTACTGTTAAGCCTTCTTTTGTGCCTTCTCCAGAGATTCCCTATACCACTGCAGAACTGAGTGTGCAAGGACCATTGAGTGCATCAGTTGTTATTCCCCCTGCTACATCCGGCGCGGGGACCAGGATAGTCAGCGCGGCTGCAGAGTCGCATTTGGGAGACGCTGACATGCTTTCTCTAATGGTACCTAACCCAAGGAGTTCCCCCGCTACTTCGACTACTGCTACGTTACTTCACTCGCATTTTGGTTTGTGAGATGCCCCAGACTTTTCTGACTCTTCCTGAACTGCTACGGAGGCGCTATCTCACGCAGGATGGACGAGGACTGCATTGGGCTCCTGGACTCCTGATCTATCTTGGGATGTGGACAAACACGGAGTGTTATTTTCTCCTAACAGGCCTGCACCAACCAGCAAGAGCTCCACCGAGGTACCTGATCCTAGGGACCCTTTCTCCCCTATAGACTCAGTTATTGCCACCAAATCTGTTGTTTCTGGGACTAGCTGGGGGGATATTGTTGATGCTGTTGATAATGCTGCTTTGGATGCTGCTGTACAGGTCTCCTCTATGGAGGGCATTGTAGTTTCTTATGGGAGGGCGGCTGTTAGCCCACTGCCTAGGGAACCTGTGGTTTCCACACCTTTTTCCCCTTCTGAACAACCCCCTCTACCATCTGTGCCTCTTCAGGAGTTACCTGTCTCCTGTCCAGTCTAATCCCTTTCCCCTATGACTCCCCCGCTACAGACTCTTCTTCACCCAATTGCACATGGGCAGACTTCTGCTTCCTCCTCCAATATACCTATGCCCTTACTGGCATCTGTTCAGCCAACCTCACCTATATTAGATGATCCTGGGGAAGACCCCTCAGCTTTGCCTCCAACCCTGCCCCCCCTTAGCTCAACCTCCATCCTCTGGCAGAGGGCCTGTCCTTTCGGATTTATTTAAGAACAAATTAGAGCAGGCCCCTAGACGTAACGCTGTTCATCTTCAATATAAGGGAGGGCTTTCTGACTTCCCGGACCGTTATTATGTAGCTAGAACCCTCTTGAAAGGTTCCGTGCATTTCCTGGCCTCAGACATCTATGCCTTGATTCATATCTCAGGTGAAGAAACCTTTGATATTAGTTTCAAGACTACTGTAGGTTTAGACAGATTTTGGCATAAATATGTCACTTTGAAACACACTCCTTTATGGACTCCCTTTTATGTTATCCCTTTGACTAAGCCAGCAGTCCGCACTGTCACTATTATGTTTCGAAATGAGGGTCTAAGTGTAAGTGATATATACCATTGGTTGCAAAATAGGTGTACAGTCTTGTCCCCCCCCGAAGCTATTATTGATGAGGAGGGGCTCTGGACTGGTGGATGGAAATTTTGTGTCAAGCTATTTCAAGTTAACTCGGAGGTAATACACCTCCCTAACAGTTTTTTCTTAGGCAAGGACAGATGTGTTTGTTTTTATGGGGGCCAGCCTAGGGCCTGCTACAAGAGTGGTGCTCACACGCATCAGTAGCACTTGTGACATGTTAAAATGTGGTTTATGTGGGGGATATGGGCACCCTAGTGTACCTCTGACAATGTCTTTCAGTGCAATTTATGTGACGAGAAGGGACATGCATACCATCAATGTCCCTGGGCCAGCAATAACTGTAGCGAGGGTTGTAACCCTGACGTATTGGTCCAGAAAGCACAGGATAAGACCCAAGAACAGACTGCTACCCATCACTGTTTTAGACTCCACAGAAGTTTCCTTGCCCCCCAAACTCCTCCCGTGGTGACCGTAACACCCCAGGTAGTGTTGGAAACACCTACTGACATGAATGCCACTCCCCATACTCAGGATGTAGTGGACACCACCCCGCACCCTACTCCCACGCAGACTACTGACCCACCCCTTGTGGATTTGGAGGATTTCACACAAAGCAGATGAGTTACCAGGGCAACTGCTCGCAAATCCCTAAAAGTTGGTGAAGTACCCTTCTCCAATACTTTTGATTGTTTAAAAGGAGGCGGGGAGGACTCCGATGGCGATTCGGATGCCTCTGTCCTACCATCAGACATGGAACTCAGTGTTTCTAGACCTCCAGATGTTGCCCGTAAAAAACTTACTAGAACTAAGAAAGGGAGTAAGAAGCGTAAAAACATGGCTGCCACAGATGGGAGCGGCTGATTAATATGTAACTCTGATTACTGTCCGACTTGCCACATTTAATGTTTGTAGTTTGAAAAACTACAAAAGATGGATAGTTTTTTTTCACCTTGCTGCCTCTCTCACCATTGATGTTCTCATGCTACAAGAAACCCGCCTGACGTCTCTTTTTGATGTTCAGCAACTTAAAAGGGGTTGGGTCAGGGGCCCCTCGTATTCGACTTTTGGGGAGGATCTGGCTGATGGTGTGGCTATCCTGTTTACCTCAACAGCGTTTTCCATTTCACGCATTATAGATATTCTTCCTGGCAGAGCTTTGATTATTTACTGTACCTTTCAAGGACATTCCTTTCATCTTATCAATCTCTATGCCCCCCAAACCAAAGCTGCTAGAGTTAATTTACTGGATCTCATTAAACCCTATTTCTGTACCCATAAGCATATTATCTGGGGTGGAGATTTCAACTGCTCTATAGATATCTCATGCAGAACAACAGCAGGAAAAAAGATATATTGTGATTCCCTTGCCTTATCTACTTTGGTGACAGGTGCAAACTTAACCGATGTATATCGTACTGTGAAAACTGATGCTGGATACACTTACTAAAGATCCATTTATCATACCCGTATTATTTTTTTTCCTCTCGCTATTGTGTCCCACATCAGGTTTCACTTCTCCCCACAAAGCTTTCAGACCACCACTTGTTCACTGGTACATTTTCTTTTGGATCAGCACCTCGGTTTTTTTCCTCGGCATCGACCCAGTGGAAGCTTAACAATTCCCTGTTCTCCCATCTTTCAGTTTAAGCACAAGTCCGCACCCTCTTTAGAGCACAGATTTCAGTCCTTTGTTGTTATGACTCTATATGGGCGTGGTGGAAAGATACAAAATTGGACTTATGGCTGTTTTTTCAGACGGTGGGGAAACGTATGGGCAGAGATAATTATCTTACGTACTTGAATTATAGGAATCAATTGTATAAACTATTGTGCAATTCCGTTTCCTCCCCTATTGATTATTGCTCCCAAATCACCAATATCAAACATTGCATGTTTGCACACCAATATGATAGCGCCTATATCTTAGACTTTTTAATGAGGGTAGGTACTTCGGTTTCCCCCTCTGCGAATCCGTTTTTTGCCTATAAGGATAGGATACAGGCTACAGTTATGCAAGGGCTCTCTGACCCAGCGGGCAATATTGATTATACTATTTCCGGCATGCTCTCCATTGCTACCTCCCATTTAAAGACGCAATTCTGCACCCCACCCAGTAGTCCACCTGACCTGTCTGCAGTTTTTTCGGCTCCAGTCCCACAGCTTTCTTTACATCATACAAAAGACCCAGTAACCCTCATTACACAGGAGGAAGTGGCTTGTGTCATTCCCCAACTTAAGTTGGGAGTAGCCCCGAGCCCGGATGGCCTTACACATGAATTTTATAAAACATTCCGGGATGATTTAGTAGAATTACTGACCCAAGTCTACAATTATGTCTTACAAGGCAGGGATGGGATTCCTGACTTTGGACTGTCCTTATTGAAATTCATCTATAAAAAAGGGGATAAATGCTCTTTACAAAATTGGAGACCCCTCCACCTTATTGATACTGACTTCAAAATTTTGACTAGATTACTTTGTACATGATTGCAATTTCTGGCGCCCGATCTTATCGACCTCTCACAATCTGGGGCTATTCCAGGACACTCGATCCATACTAATCTGTTCCTGCTTAGAGAGATTTTTGAAGCTAAACAAACTAATACCATTTCGGGTTTTGCTCTCTCATTGGATCAGGCAAAAGCCTTTGATTCGGTACAACAGTCCTATTTGTTTCAGGTCATGAAGATGTATGGTATCCTAGACATCTTCCTCCTCTGGCTTGCTCAAATATTTTCCGTAGCTCGCTTTACTCCTGTGATCAATGGATTTTTGGGAGATACCCTGCTTCAGACGGTTGGAATACGACAAGGCTGTCCATTCAACCCTTTATTATATACTTTTGCATTGGACCCTATTGTAAGGCAAATTAAGTGGGATTCACAAATTGTAGGTTTAGCACCCAGTCCTACTTTACTCCCAGTAAAGATCTCTGCATATGCAGATGATGTTGTTTTATTTGCCCATGATAAAGAGTCTGGAGATCGGGCGGTCCAGATCTTTCAGACGTTTTCTTTGGTTTCAGGTGGGACCCTTAATCTCCAGAAGAGTGTCTCCATCCCTTTAGATCCTGTTTCTGCAGTTGTTTCAGAGGTGGGTGGTATTTAGACCTGTACCTCTCCTCAATGAATTTTGGGGGTATAGTTTAATGCTACGGATGTGGTAACATGTAACTGGGAAAAGCGCCTTCTTATTGGGGAGTATAAGAGATGCGGCTCTGGAAACATGGAAGTTGGGGAAAGAAGCTATGTTGGTAGTCAAGAAATTTTACTTGCTATTTTTTTATTTCTCAGTTATGTCTACGCCCCCCCCGGCACTTAGAGACAAGACTCAGTTTATTCTTCCAGATGATATGGGCAGTCGCCTCAACCCAGTCAAAAGAGACATCACCTACTTACCAGTACAACAGGGAGGGCTTGGAATGGTTCACCCTATGGCCTTTTTTCTTTCTCACCTTTTTCACAGCATACAGTACACATCCCACATTTGTGATACTTGGATAAGCAGTGCTCTGTACTCAGTAGTAGATAAATGGGATACTCTCCCGCCTACACATTCCCGTACTTCCCGTTTCCCATCCTATGCCATAGATAGTTTCCATAAACTATGTTTCTGGAAACTCAGTGAATCATCTGTTTTAACACTCACTAGAAAGCAGTTTTATACCACTTTTGTGAATATTACGAAACCAATGTTACAGTTTCCGGTATGTCCTTCTTCTTGTATGGACTGTGCTTTGTTAGTTCTTCATGATAAACAAATCCCACAGCATATGTGGGATGTCACCTGGCTTTGTTGCCATTGTAAATTGCATGTCCGAGGAAATTTGAAGCATTAATCCTCTCAGGAACGATACTGCCCTAAGCCTTCTTGTGTTCAAATTGAGGAAACTATGTCTCATTTCTTTTTTGAATGCATGGATCCTCTTTTATTTTGGAAGACATTAGCTAACAAGTGGAAATGGCCGTTTCTCAGTAGAATCACCTATCAAACACTAATACTAGGTGACTTCTCTGGTCCCTGGAATAGATTCCATCATAGTACTTTATGGGTGATTTTTGCCATGTGTAAATATTATATGTGGCAGGCCCGCTGTCAATATGTTTTAGCAACTTCCAACTTTCCCACATACTATTATACTGCAAATAGAAACTGCTTTATTGAATATTATGGAGTTGGAGCATAGACAACTTCCTTTACAATGCTTTCAAGCATTGTGGAAACGTGGATTTTTTGCACTAGTAGCCAATGTTTACTGTTCTATTGTACCAACTGCATTTTCTTTTCCTCTTTATTTCTTTTATAATTGCTGTATAATGCATATTTGACTACTGTATGATTTCTTGTTTTCTTTATGTTTTATCTAGCTTATTTCTGCCTGATGTTATATTTTCTTTGCATAATAAAATTCCCCTACTCTTTTTTTAGTGAATGAGGGAAATTTGGCCAGGACACCAGGGAAATTCCCTACTCTTTTCGATAAGTGCCATGGGATCTTTCACATCCACCTGAACTACCACCAATCCAGGCAGATGGGACCTCGGTTTAACGTCTCATCTGAAAGACAGCACCTCAGAAGTGCAGCACCCCTCTCATGCTACACTACAGTGTCAGTATTGGGATATTAACCCAAGTGCCAGATGTGGGAACTGAACCCACAGCCCTCTGATCTCCCGGCCTCAGAGGTGAGTGTGCTACCTACTGAGCCACTGACACTGACATTTGAAGAGCAGCAGCCCCAACACTGACCCCCTGGGGTACCCTGCTCGTCACTTGCCCCTTGCTAGAGTGCTCCCCGTCACTACCACCGTCTGGGTCCTGTCAGCTAGCCAGCATTGCACCCATCTAGTTATTTTGTCCCCTACCCCCATACTTACCAGTTTATTGACCAATCATTCTGTGGGGGACGGTGCTGAAGGCCTTACTGATATTCAGGTAGGCCAAGTCCACTGCCCCGTCTATTTCCTGTATCACCCAGTCGAATAATTCAATAAGATTGGACTGGCATGACTTCCCTCTTGTGAACCCATGCTGGCTGTTGTTCAGCAATCCATTCCCCTCTAGGTACTGTGCTACCCTCTCCCTGATGAGTGCTTCCACGACCCTCCCCACCACTGCAGTAAGGCTGACTGAACAATAGTTCTTCTTTGCCTCTCTACTCTACCTCTTGTGTATTGGCATGACTGTGGCTCTCCTCCTGTCCTCCGGCACTTTCCCAGAGTCAAAGGACAGGCTGAATAGCCTTGCCAGTGGGGCGGCTAACTCCTCCCTTGGCTCCCAGATCACTCTCAGATCAGTCCTTCCGGTCCCACGGCCTTGTCCACTTTCACCCTACCTAGTTAACATAGAATTTGACGGCAGATAAGGACCGCTTGGCCCACCTAATGTGCCCATTTCCCTACCTGATGGATAAGCTGCAGATTCTAGTTAATCAACAGCTTACTTCCTCCTACCCCCCACTAGAATTATCTTATGTCTGTCCCATGCATTCTTGAATTCTCCCACTGTTCCTGATTCCACAACCTCCTCAGGAAGGCTGTTCCATACATCCACAACCCTCTCTGTGAAAAAATAATTTTTAACATTACCTCTGTGCCGTCTCCCCTCTATCTTCAAATTGTGCCCCCTTGTTCTTGCACATCTCTTTTTCTGAAAGATACTACCCTCTTGTACTTTGTTAATTCCCTTGAGATACTTGAAAGTTTCTATCATGTCCCCCCTCTCCCTCCTTTCCTCAAGGGTATACATATTAAGCTGCTTTAGTCTCTCCTCACATGTCTTCTGGTGCAGACCCCGCACCATTTTGGTTGCCCTCCTCTGAACAGCCTCCACTCTGTCTATGTCTTTGTGGCGATGGGGGTCTACAGAATTGCACGCAGTACTCTAGATGGGGTCTCACCAACTGTCTGTACAGAGGGATAACAACTTCCTGCTTTCTACAGCTGATGCCTCTCCCTAAGCATCCCAGTATCCCCCAGCCCTACTTACTGCCTTCCCACATTGCTTGTCCACCTTTAGGTTATCTGATATAATTACTCCTAGGTCTTTTACGACTTTTGTTGTTGTTGTTGTTATTATTTCACCCCCCATTGTGTACATAGTTCCTCCCTGACTCTCTCTATACTAAAGGGACTAATTTCCACCCTTCCCCCGCCCCCTCTTCCTCAGCCCCTTCCCCCTCCTTCGTAACATTTGAGCAGAAGTACCTGTTCAGCTTTTCTGCTATCATGTAGTCCTCCTCCAGTGGCTCCCCTCCTTCCCCCCAAAGCCTTGCAATCCCTTGATTAGTCTTTCTCCTTTCCCTCATGTACCTAAAAAATGTCTTTTGCCTTCCCAGGCCTGTCTCGCAATCCGTTCCTCTGTGTCAGTCTTTGCCTTCCTAATCTCTTTTCTTGTTAGTCTCCTCGATTCCCTGTAGGTTTCCCTGTCCTCCTCCTTCTGCATTTTCTTATATTTCCTAAATGCCCTCCGCCTGCCCCTACCACCCTCGCTACACCCCTATTGAACCACAAAGGCCTCCTGCTTTTTGCTCCCTTCCTTACCCTCCTTATATATATGTTTGTGGCCTCCTTGACCAGTCTCTAATAGCCCCCCATAGGTCCTCCACATCCCTTATATCCCCTATACCACCCATCGCTTCCCCACTAACCTTCTCATCTCGTTAAAGTCTGTTCCCCTGAACTCCAGTACCACTGTGCTGGTCCGGGCCATCTCCCTGCCCGCCCTTACCTTAAACCTGATGATCCTATGGTCACTATTACCCAGCTCCTCGCCCACCACCACCTCCTCTATGTTCTCTCCATTTGTTAGGACCACATCCAATAGGTTGCTTCCCCTTGTTGGTTCCTTACCTGCTGAAAGAACACCACCTGTAACAGTTCCAGAATTTCCCTGCTTCTAGTTGAAGCTGCGCCACGGATGGAACAGTCAATGTCTGGGAGGTTCAGGTCTCCCACTAGTTACGTTTCCCCTTTTAGAGCTACCCTGGCTATGTCCTGTGTCATCTTCCTATCCTGTTTGTCCCCTTGGGTGGGTGGTCTGTGCAGCATGCCAAGCCTCAATAACTCCCCTGTCCTTCTGCCTATAGTTGCCTATACTAATTCAGTCTCCCCATCACCCTCCCTCTCTTCCAACACCCTCACATCTTCCCTTATATACAATGCCACCCCCCCCTTGTCCTTCCTGTCCTTCCTGATCAGTCTGAATCCCGGAACCTCTGTCTCCCATGTGTGGAGCTCCGTCCACCACATCTCTGTAACTGCTATTATGTCCAGCCTATCATGTGCAGTGGTGGCTATTAACTCCTCCATCTTGTTTGCCAGGCTTCTAGCATTGACTACCAGGCCCTTCTACCATTGCCCCCCTTCCAGAGTTTCCCCCACTGGCCTGTTAGAGTCCACGTCTTCAATTTTGTCCTGGGAGGGACCTAGGGTCCCCTGACTCGGCAGTGGAACTGTGAGGCTCGACATCCAGCCCCCCCAAGTTTAAATTATACTCCTTCTCAAAGAACTCCCCCAGTCTGCACCTCAGCATGGCTGACCCATCCCTGCTGAGGTGCAGCCTGTCTGAGGCACAGAGGCTCTCGTCCTCCCAAGCTGCCCCCCATCCCCTATCACTCCATACCCCATCTGCCTGCCCCATCTCTCCAGCCAGTCACTGGATTATTTTACCCTGTGCTTCCTCTCCATGCTGGCCCTTGGTACTGGCAGTTCCTCTGAGAAGGCTAGAGACCAAAAGCCTAGCCCCCTGCAAAATCTATCCAGAGCCATAAATCGCGTCTGTACCTCCATGAGACTGTTACCATCCAGGTCGTTTGTACCCAAGTGGAACACTAGGTGTACATTCTTATCCTGGTCCCTGCCCCATGATGGGATGTGGTGGATTATCTCCAACGCTGTCATCCCTGGCATGTACTCCACCCACACCGTGCTTCCTCTGCCCCCACCACTTGATCCCCTTCTAGTTAGAATCCCCTATCAGGAGTATCCTCCCCCCTTTCTCTGGTTTAGCTGCATCCCAGTTTTCCTTCCCCCGTGGCACAGGTGTCTGAACTACTTTCCTGACTCTTGTGTCCCCTCTGACCATCCCCATGCCCTGGTCCCATACCCCATCATGCACTGCATCCTCTCTTTACCTGTCCCCATTTCCTTACTCTGCCCCCCATTCTCCCATCCTACTTCTCATCTTTTGCCTAGCTCCTGCCTGCGATCCTCTCCATGGCCTGGAGACACTGGCATCCTCTACCAGCTCCTTCTTGCTGCTCCCATTTACTCCAGTGTTACCCTGTTCCTCCATTTGTCCTTCCAGTGCCCCCTGTACTACCCCCTCACCCTCATCCAGGGTAATGTCCTTCTCCACTTCTGCTGCTTGCTGGCCCCTTTTTTCCTGAGAACTTTCCTTCCTTGCTGACCCATCCTCCACCCTAACCTGACCCACCTGACCTTCAGCTTCTCTTTCCTTACTTCCTCTTTAGCCTCTTTAGGTCTTACTGTCCCCCCTCTTGGTCTCCCTATTGCTTGCCACCTCATCCTCCCCCTTGCCCCCTACCCCCCTTGTTACCTCTGAGTCCCTGTCCTGGTTCCCTCTGACCATGGTTGATGCCAGTGGTAGGTACCTATTCGATACCGTGACCCCACCTTTAGTGTGCATACCCTTTTCATGCGATGCTGGTCTCCTTGTCATGGACCCCAAAGCCCCCCTTCACCTATTCCTATAGCCCCTACCATGTGCCATCATTCACCTTCTCCCTGGTCCAGCCCCCTGGCCCCACTTCTCGTCCCCCCCCAAGTTGGCCTGGCCTGGCCTTCTCTGGTTCTGGCTGGCCTGCACCCCTCAGAGTCCTCACCCCAGCCTCCCTCCAGCTGTCATTATAGATACATCCCCACCTTTTGCCCCCTGCCCTTCCTCCAACTCTCCAGGTAAAACTTCAGCCTACACAACTCTGTCTCCAATCCTTTTAATCTGCCACATATGGGGCAGTGGCCTATCCTCCATAGTGTATTCATGGCCATAGCTGCCCCACACCCACTGCATCCCACTAGCCTGCTCCCCCTCATCCTGTACCAGCAGTCCTCACACCTGCCCAGTAGCAGCCCCGCTCAACCCAACTGCTCCTGTTAGACTTTCCTGCCAATGCCCCCTTTCCCTGCCATTGCCCCCCTCACCACCTTCTTCCCCTGAAGTTCCCCCATCCATTCGCAGCCATTTGGTCCCTCAAGTAGTACCTTTCCCTCAAGAGATACACCTTCAGATTTATTCCCTTCCTTCCTAGTTACATAGAAACACAGAAGTTGACGGCAGATAAAGACCGCAAAGCCCATTCAGTCAGCCCATTTATTTTTCTACCTTATGAATGTGCCATTGGCCTTTCCTCTGTCAATGGCCTATCTATTCATACTCATCTGCATTGCTCCCTTATGCCTATCCCATGCCTGTTTGAAGCCCTGCACTGTATTCATATCCACCACTTCCTGAGGTAGTCTGTATCACAGCCCCACTCAGCAGGTCAGGCCCTCTGTTCCCACAGTGCCAACCACCGAGTGCAGTCTTGTGAACAGGAAACAGAAACAGGGTAACCCTCCTGTCTGTTTTGTGGGTTCAGATAAACCTTTGGCCTCAAGTTCTTGGAGGGGTTAAAACTGTGAAACTCTTGCTAGCATACCCAATGTACAGGCTCATATAATTCTGCTCTTTGGGGGATGCCAGATATCTTTCGTCTACGGGCACCTAACCAGGTGTACAAAATGAACCCTTAAAAACTCTATGAAAGACCTCAGAATAAACTCTTACCTTTTCCCAGTTTGGTAAAACCAGTAAGCTTTGCACAGTGTCAGCTTTAATCATATATGCTTCACTTGTCAAAGAAATAATTTCAAAGGCACACCAAGTAGTCTCTTAAAATGAGATTAAAATGTAAAATGTAAAACACAGAACCATATATCACAAAACATTAGAATCACTTAAAAAAAACAGGTTTAAAAGTGCAATTTCCTACCAACCATACACTTAGCCTTGCCTAGCTAATGTATTCTTATATTATTACAGTGCTGAAAGATGTTGTAGTTTCAGAGTCCAAACAAGTGTGTGTATAAAGGTCAGTCACAGCATAATTAAAACAACTGTCTTGAGCCTGTCTTCTCCATGATGTCACCCAGCTACTCCTCTGTTTATTAAAAATTATACAATCAGGATGTCTTGTGTCAGGAGGTAAATTAATAAGTGACATCAGCAAAAAAACTTGTTTCCCTATATGACTTCCCAATTAAGTCTGTAATTTTCCAAGTTCTTGCTTTCATCCATGAGCAGCATCCTGCTCTTTACAGGCATCAAAGAAGCATTAATGACTTCGCACCAAAGTGACATAACCTGTATTCTTCCTCTAAACGTAATAAAAGTTTGTGATTTCCAGCCTAGCAGCTGGCAGCTACAACTAAGATAGATAAACAGGAGATCCTTAATTTAAGTCTCTTCCACCCTGTAATTATCTCCTGGCTTTTAGGATAACAGCCTGTAGTTGAACCCTTGGGGGGGGTTATCCCACAACACAGCATGTCTCAAGAGAGACATTCAATAACACATTTTTATATCACAAAAAGCATAGATTAATCAGAACCAGCTGTCCAATCACCACAGGCTGTTCCATGCATCCACCACTCTTTCTGTGAAAAAGAACTTCCTCACATTACCCCTTAATTGGCCTCCCTCTAATCTCATGCTGTGTCCTCTTGTCCTGCTATTTTTCTTATATTGAAACATGTTTGACTCTTTCACCTTGTTAATGCCCTTAAGGTGTTTAAATGTTTCAATCATATCACCTCTCTCCCTCCTTTGCTCTAGGGTATACATATTGAGCTCAGTCCTCATATGTTTTCTGATGAAGTCCCTGCACCATTTTGGTTGCCCTTCTCCGGACTGCCTCAGTTTGGTTAATGTCCTTGTGAAGGTGTGGCCTCCAGTACTGCACGCAGTACTCCAGATGGGGCCTATCCTGTGTCTTGTAAAGAGGGATTATTACCTCCCTTTTCTGACTTGTGATACCCCTACTAATACACCCCAACATCCCACTAGCTTTACCTAATGCTTTAGTGGTCTGCTTGGATGATTTCAGGTCATCGGTGGTGATGATGACGCCCAAGTCTCTTTCTTCCCTTGTGACTGCCAGCAACTCCCCTCCCAGCCTATAGGTGGCTTCAGGGTTTCTCTTCCCTATGTGCATGATCTTGCACTTCTTTGCATTAAATCCCAGTTGCCACTCTTCCAACCATTTTGCTAGTTTATCCAGATCTCTTCTCATTCTGCCCACCCCATCTGGATCATCTACTCTGTTGCAGATCTTGGTGTCATCTGAAAACAGACAAACCTTACCTTCTAGTCCATCTGTAATGTCACTGATGAAGATATTGAAGAGGACTGTCCCCAAGACTGATCCCTGAGGTACCCGACTTGTAACTTGCATCTCTTCTGACTGTATACCGTTTACCACCATGCTCTGTTTTCTGCCCATCAACCAGTTTGCCACCCAGCTGACCAACGTCTGACCCACCCCGAGCCTACCCAGTTTATTAATCAACCTTTTATGTGGAACAGTATCGAAAGCTTTGCTGAAGTCAAGGTAGGCGACATCAACTGCTCCCCCTTGGTCCACCACTCTGGTTACCCAGTCAAATAAATCTATGAGATTATTTTGACAGCACCTTCCTTTTGTAAACCCATGCTGTCTTGGATCCTGCGCCCCTATGGATTCCAGGTGTTGCACTATCCTTTCCTTAAGGAGTGTCTCCATAATCTTGCCCACTACTGAGGTAAGACTGACTGGTTTGTAGTTCCCTGCCTCCTCCCTGCTACCATTGTTGTGGAGCAGGATCATATGAGCCCTTCTCCAGTCTTCTGGGACCTCTCCTGTGCTCAGAGACTCACTAAACAGTTCTGATACTGGCTCTTCTAGTTCCATCCTTAGCTCCTTTAGTACCCTGGGATGTATGCCATCAGGTCCCATTGCCTTGTCAACCCTCAGCTTATCGAGCTCTTGTAGGACCCTTTCTTCTGTGAAGGGACTAGTGCACACCCCCGTGTCCATGGTGCTGAGCAGTGAGCCCTGCCCAACCTTCTATTCAGTAAATACTGAGCAGAAGTATCTATTTAGGATAGATGTTTTTACATGGTCCTCCTCCTCACACACCCTCTTATCCCCTTTGATCTTAGCAATACCCCCTCTGGACTTTCTCCTTTCACTAATGTATCTATAGAAAGTCTTGTCACCTTCGTTTACTGTTTGTGCTAGTGTTTCCTCAGTTTGGGCCTTTGCCTACCTTACTACCTTCCCTGCTTTCCTTAGGGAAGTTTGGTATGCCTCCCTATCTTCATCCTGCTGTTCCCTTATATTTCCTGAAGGCCAGCCTTTTGGCTCTGACCTTTTCTGCTATTGTGTTTGAGAACCAAGTGGTTTCCTTCTTCTTTTGCACTTCCTTTTCTCACTAACACAATGGGATGTTGCCATACCTCTCAAGTGTCCCTGATTTTCAGGGACATCCCTGATTTTGCCTCAAAATTTTACTCTGTCCCTCCTAAAATTTGTGTTTTTGTGGCTAAACTGTGGGGACTGTAAGCACAAAATAACGTCAAGCATTAAAGTTACAGACTTGTTCTTCTTTAGAAAATGCATTTTGCACTAAGCCTCGTATTCTATCAGCTTTCTGGGTGGATAGCTCTAATTTTGAAGATGTGTCCCTGATTTTGGTTCTTTGTCCCTGATTTTTTTAAGCCTTGTCCCTGATTTATGAGGCAGGAGGTTGAGAGGTATGGATGTTGCTTCAAGTATTGTATCTTTAATGTTATGCCTGTACACAGTTCCAAACATCGGCAAAACTTGAGTATGTAAGCACTTCAGTCCCAAGCAGAATCCCAACCACCCTGCACCCTCCCCCACCACAAACAGCTGTAAACAGTTCACAATATTGGTAGATTTTAGTGATGCAAGCAATTTCAGCCCCCAAGTATAAACACAAACCATCCTATTTCCCCACCACTACAAGCAGCTGCAGTACACTATCTACTCCAGCAAGTAGCATAGACCAGTTTGTCAAATTTCCATCCAGTGCTCCTGTCTCTATGCTCAGGCCCCAACCACTTCTAAGTTCAAGCAACCTAGCTCCTTTTAAAATTTTCAGAGCCCCCACACCCAGTTTAAAGTTCAAGTAATCTTAGCTCTTTTGCAAAAATTTCCTGCCAATAATCCAATGCTCCCCTCTCAGATCCAAGTTCAAGCACACAGTTCAGAGTTCAAGCAATCTCATCTCTCTTTCTGAATTCTCCAGTCAGTATTCCAGTACTTCCACTCCCAGCTAAAAGTTCAAGCACACAGCTCTTTCCCATGTTCAAATGCCCAGTTCAGAGTTTAAGCATACAGTTTTTCCTTCCGCCCGATCTCTTGGCTAATTCCTTCATCCTTCCCTTTGCTGGCTCCTCCTCCCACCAGCATTTAATAGAGGCCAGGGTCAGGGAGGGTGAGTGGGCAAGACAAAAAGCTCCCTTGCAACCACAGCTCCTGCAGTCTGGCTTCTGGCTTTTTAAAGCCTGTCTGCTTTCAAGTTTGGCGCATCCTGCCCTGATTGGCCAGCTGTCTTCCTCAGCCACTGATGCAGCCAATCAGGGGTACCCTCGCTGCAGACTGTGGCTTCCTACTCCTCCTGCCTGGCTCCACTCACCGCTGACGGTGGTGTCTTCTTCTGCCACTGATGCGGCAGATCAGCCTTCCCGCTGCCAAATGTGGTCTCCCAGACAGCTTCCCTTGTGACCAGAGCTCCCGCAGCTTGGCTTCTGGCTTTTTAAAGCCTGGCTGCTTTTGAAGTTTGGTGCGTCCTGCCCAGATTGTATGTACATCTTCCTTGGCCACTGATGCAGCCAATCAGGGGCGCTGGTGCCGCAGACTACGGCCTCCCGTTTCACCTGCCTGGCTCCACTTACTGCCAACTGCAGTGTCTTCTTCTACTGCCAATGCGGCTGATCAGCCCTTCCTGCCACCAAATGTGGTCTCCCACACAGCTTCCCTTGCGACCACAGCTCCCGCAGCCTGGCTCCTGGCTTTTTAAAGCCTGGCCACTTAGGAAGTTTGGCATGTCCTGCACTGATTGGCTGTCCATCTTCCTCACCCACTGATGCAGCCAATCGGGGCACCCTCACTGCAGACTATGGCCTTCTGCTCCTCCTGCCTGGCTCCGCTCACGACCGACTGCGGTGTCTTCTTCTGCCACAGATGCGGCCAATCAGTCCTTCCCACCGCCCGCTGGTCTGACCGCAGACAACTTCCTTGTATTTTCGCTACCGCGGCCTTGGCTCCTGGCTTTTTAAAGCCTACCTACTTTCAAGTTTGTCACGTGCTGTCCTGATTGGCAGATCGTTTTCCTCGGCCACCGATGTGGCCAATCGGGGAACCCTAACTGCAAACTATGGCCTCCCATTTCTCATGCCTGACTCCGCTCACTGCCGGCTGTGGTGTCTTTTTCTGCTGCCAATGTGGCCGATCAGCTCTTCCCGCCACCGAATGTGGCCTCCCAGACAGCTTTCCTTACTTAAACAAGAACATAATAAAACAAATGCATAAACAGCATCAATAAAACTCTGTTAAAATATTTACAGTCTGAGCTAGAGAGAAAGTAATTCTTAAGTGAAATATTGAAAGAAGATAGACAGAAGATAATAGGAGAGGCGCCCTCCTACTGGCAATTGGGTTGTGATGGATTGGGCACAAATGTCAAGAAGTTTTAGCCTCTGATGTGGGGGTAGGAGCTGACTGAGCCCTTGACCCTCTTCTAGCTCTTCCTCTAGGAAGACTTCTAGAAAGTGGATATTCCTATTGGAAGAAATGACTGTTACAACTGTCCCTTTCCATACCTCCCCTTCTGTAATGCCTATATCCAAATTTATGTCTACTGCCCCTCGGTGTTTGTTTTCAACTTTTTTTATGTAACCTCTGGTTTGATCATCAACTAGGGAGGTACCATCAAAGGGAAAATTATTGACTTTCAACTTCATGTCACTGGAAAATCCTGTTGTCTTGAACCATGTATATCATGTACTCGGCAGCCACTATAAATGATGTATGTCATTGGATAACCCTGTTGTCCCTAACCAGGCTTAGTGACTAGTGGCCACTGAATTGGAAGTGTTCTCAAAGCCATGTTGTTATAGAAATATAGAAACATAGAAACATAGAATTTGACAGCAGATAAGGACCGCTTGGCCCACCCAGTCTGCCCATTTCCCTGCCTAATGGATAAGCTGCAGATCCTAGTTAACCAGCAGCCTACTTCTTCCTACCCCCACCCCCTAGAATTGCCTTATGACTGTCCCATGCATGCCTGAATTCCACCACTGTTTTTGACTCCACAACCTCCTCCGGAAGGCCGTTCCATGCATCCACAACCCTCCTGTCATTTTAAACTGGTACTTCGCTATATCCAAACCAGATTTCATGATCTGAGATAGCTAAAGCTTCTCTTGCTTAGGTAAACTGTCACAAAGTGGCATAATGTTATTCTATAAAGTTTGCTGATAGTGGGATGAATCATTCCAAAGAATAAGTTACTCACCTGTAACCATAGTTCTAGGAGCAGTATATGATTCACATCTATACTCTGGCAGTTCCATTGGAACAATGTTACTGGCCAGACATCTTTAAGCTAGGTTTCTCCCACTACCCGAGCGGTATATCCCCCCAACTCAGTCCCGTGATGTTAGATCTTACACACTGGAAGAAGGATCCATGTGTCACTTGCCAGGAGAAGTCAGGTGGATTTTGTGGATGTGAACCATATACCACTCCTAGAACTACGGTTACAGGTGATTAACAAATTCTTCTAGTAATATGGATATGGTTCACTTATCCACACTCTGGTAGATTCCTAGCAGTTCTCTGGGAAGAGGGGGCAAGGCACACACCCCCTACTCGGTGAACAAAGATTGGAGAACCGAGGTTCCAAAAGCTGCATCCCAGTGTGACTACAGGTTGATGTGACAGTGGGAAATAAAGGTGTGTGCTGATTTCCAGGTAGCAGCCCTACAGATCTCCTGTATGGGGACATCCCTGGAAGCAGCCACAGAGGCAGCAGTATGTCTGGTGGAAGGAGCCTTAAGCCCTTCGAGAGGCTCCCTTCCAGCCAACCTATAACAGAGGTCAATGCAAGAAGTAATGCACCTTACAATTGTCTGCTTTACTGCTAGTCTGACAGGTGCAGCTTCAATGTAGGTGACAAATAACTGGCAAGCCTGTCGCCAAACTCCAACCATGCACTCCATATAATGTAAGTGCACCCTCGTTCGGCCTCCAAAGATGGACTGGTGAAATAAACTGGTAAGTTAATCACCTGGATAAGGTGAAACTCCGATACCACCATCTGGAAGAACTTCAGGTTGGGGCAAAGGACAACCTTGTTCTCATGGAAGACCAGGTAAGTAGACTCCACCAAGAGCACCAGGAGCTCCCTGATCCTTTTGACTGATATAATGGTTACCAGGAAGGTCATTTTCCATGACAGATGTGTTTCCCTTTTTCATTTGTATTTCAATTTCCCTTTCTCAATCAGAGCTCAGACTGCCTGTCTTTGTCTGTCCTTGTAGCCATGGATTTAAATTGTGGCTGGCACTGCTGTGGTTGCAGTGTGGTGGAATTTAAAATAGTCGAGCAAGACCTTTTTTTATTTTATTAAATAATGAATTACAGCTCTGGGCTGGCTGAGACTTAGACTGCGGTGGCGCTTGATCAAACTGCAGGGTTGGGCTGGCTCGAGTCGCAGTGAGTTGCTGAGGTGCGGTGGCAGCACTCTCAGCTGATGGTGGACGGCAACTTCTTCTCTGGTGCTCTGGAACTCTTCCTCAGCTATGAGGTCCAGGGAGTGTGTGGAGGGGGTATGGAGTGGGTGGGGGTGCTGAAAACAGCACTGGACCAAGCTGTGCAGTGGGCACCCTGTGATTGGTCAAGTTGGGTGTTTATGTCAGCATGTCTGACACATGAATGCTCAGTCTGTGCAGCACCAGATAAACATAGGAAAACAACAGGGTAATGGCATCTTGGAGTGGCGTGGTCGACGTGGCACATTTATTTATTTGAAAATATTTCACCAGGAAAGACAACATAAACTGTATCCAGCTCGTTTCCAGAAGCGTCCTGGGGGAGGGGGTTACAATTGTAGGAGGAACAAGTAAAAAAACAATAATTAATAAGTGCAAATACAAAAAATTAGACATACAATGTTATACAAGTACATAGCAATACAATCCAGTATATTTGAGTGAGGTAACAGCCATGTGCATACTGATAGTGATGTAGCAAGGGACTGGTAATCCAGGGAACTGCAGCACCTTTTAAATACTAGAAATAGGAGGCTGAGCACAGGGTTAATTAGTGAAAGAAGGCCCAAGGAAGGGAGGAAAGGGCTGAGATTAGGGAGGAGAAGAAAAAATGACTCACCTTAGTAATGTTGTTTCTTCTAATGGAGTCTTGCTGTATTCGGACATATGAAGTTAGGTCCTGCCTTTCAACTGCCCTGGAGAACAAAGAGTTAAACTTTCCATGGCCAGCATGGAATGTTCACCGTGAGCTCGGTCGAAGCCCCTGTCTGCTGTTGTTTAAACTCCAACCGTCAGATCTTTTCGAGCAATACTCACTAGAAGTTCTGTGTGGAAACTGTAAAACTAGAAACTAGCCATCTGGCAACTATATCTATGTAAAAGGGTTTTTTGGTTTCAAAGAAAAGACTCAACTCAGGAAACCTAAAAAATAAAACACATCCCGAAATACAATACTCACCCAAAATAAAGGAGGGTGAAAAAGGGGCATCCCTACGGTGCCAACACTGCTCTTGCCCACCCACATCCCAAAAACTAGGTTCTGAGAGGGAGGCGGGGGGGGAGGTCAGAATACAGCAAGACTCCATTAGAAGAAACAACATTACTAAGGTGAGTATTTTTTTCTTCAAACAACATGAAGTCTTGCTGTATTCTGACATATGCAGACTACCAAGCAGTACCTCTATGGAGGAGGGACAGAACCTACTTTGGAAACAGGCTCTGAAGTACTGCTGTGCCAAACCGAGCATCACTCCTAGCCTGGATATCCAGAGAGTAATGCTTGGTGAAGGTATGGACTGTTTTCCAGGTGGCTGCTTGACAGATTTCTAAGATACGAATATCCCTGGCAGCAGCCAGGAAAGCAGCTGTACCTCTAGTGGAGTGAGCCCTCAGGCCTGAGGGTGGAGTTCTACCCAGTTTCTCATAGCAGAACTGTATACAAGAAACAATCCACCTGGCAATAGATCTCTTAGTGGCAGGTTTACCCTTACCAACCTCTCCATACGTGAGGAACACCTGGAGGGATTCAAATCTGTGACCCTTGGTGCGCTCTATGTAGTAGCTGAGGACCCTTTTAACATCTAAGCTGTGTAGCCTCCTCTCTCCAGAGGAGGAATGGTCAGTGAAGAAAACAGGGAGAGACATAGACCTTTTGAGGTGGAAATCTGAAACCACTTTAGGCAAAACCTTTCTGTTAGTTCTTAGGACCACTTTATCTCTATGGAACAAGATGAAATCAGGTTCCACTGACAGGGCTTGCAATTCACTGATACGCCTGGCAGAGGTAACAGCCACCAAAAACACAGTTTTCCAAGTCAACTACTTAAGCTCTGCAGAGGACAAAGGCTCAAAGGGGGGTTGCATAAGCTGAGCAATGCAAACATTAAGGTCCCAAGCAGGAGCAGGATTCCTAAAGGGGGGATTGGTGTGCAGCAATCCCTTGAAGAACTTGCAAAACACAGGATGGGCTGACAGAGGGGATGGCTTGCCTACTGATAGGAAAGCAGAAACAGCTGCCAAATGTACTTTAAGTGTAGCTGGCCTAAGGCCTAGGCCATTGAGAGGGACCATATGGTCCAGAACCGTAGGCAACCCAGCAGAATCTGGAGAAATATTTTTCTTAGAACACCAAATAGTGAATCTTTTCCATTTGGAGTTGTAAGTCTTTCTGGTGGAAGGCTTTCGAGAAGCCTTAAGGATATCCAGAACCCCTTGGGAAAGATGCAGGTCAGCAAACTCTAACTCTTCAAGAGCCATGCCTTGAGATTGAGAGACCGAAGGTTCAGGTACCAAATCCTCCCCTGAGAGGATGTCAACAGGTTGTAATTCTTGGGAAGAGACAGAGGAAGATGGACTACTATGGACAGCAACAGGGGATACCAGGGCTGTCTGGCCCAGTCTGGAGCAATCAGAATCACTTTGCATGGTTGTGACCGTATCTTGACCAACACTTTGAACAGGAGAGGGACGGGGGGAAAAGCATACAGAAATTCACAATTCAGGATCAGAGCAGCCAAGGGGACTGAGCCCAAGACTGGGGGTCTGCAACAAAAGAGAGGAAGTTGGTGATTGTCTGGGGCTGCAAAAAGATCTATCTGTGGAGTGCCCCATCTTGAGAAAATCACTTTCAAAACTAGGGTATCTAGGGTCAATTCATGATGGCCCTTGGATATTCTGCTCAGAGCATCTGCTAGGACATTGTCCTTCCCTGGGAGGTGAACTGCTATCAGAGAGGTTTGCAGGGAATAGGCCAGGGACCACAACTTCATTGCTTCTGTGTACAAGGCCATAGACCGAGTGCCTCTCTGCTTGTTGATGTACCACATGGTGGTGGTGGTGGTGTCTGTTCTGACCTGGACCACCTTGTTCTGCACAGATTTGGAAAAAGCTTGCAGTGCCAAAAACACTGCTCTGAGTTCCAAGAGATTGATGTGAAGCAGAGATTTCTGAGGAGACTACAGCCCTTGGGTGGTAAGATCCCCCAGATGGGCTCCCCAGCCCAGCAAGGAGGCATCTGTGGTGAGTATCACTGAATGAGACTAACATACTAACATACAAACATACTATTTGCCAGCAGATTAGGCCTTACAGTCTATCGAGTCTGCTCGAACCTCAGATCCCTAGTTGGGTGCCGAGGCCCTCCCCCCCTTGTGTTCCAGAAACCCCTATCACCCATCCCCACCCCCCTGGGACAGGCCATCATCTGATGCATCCACTTTCTGTGTCTGTCCCACCCTCTCTTGAAGCCCTCCACTGTGGATCTCTGAACCAGCTCGCCATGCAGTGCATTCCAAGGTCCACCACCCTATCAGTGAAAAACCTCCTCTCTTTCCCCTCACCTTTCCACCTTCCAACTTCAAACCATGCCTCTGGTGATACCTCCTGCTTTAGTCTAAAGATCCCTCCATGTTTACCCTATTTATTCCCTTGAGGTACTTGAAGACCTCAATCATGTCCCCGCCTCGTCTCTCCTCTCCTCCAATGAAAACAGGCAGAGCTCCTCAAGTCTGCCCTGATACGTCAAATCCCCTAGCCCTCGTATCATCTTAGTTACCCTCCTCTGTACCCTCTCCAGGAGCTGTATGTCCCTCTTCAAGTGTGGTCTCCAGTACTGTACACAGTACTCAAGGTGTGGTCTAACCAGTCCATTGTACAGCGGCAGAATCATTTCCTTGCTCCTAGAGGTGATCTCCCTTTACGATGTATCCCAACATCCTGTTTGCCTTGCTAGCCACTCTCTTGCACTGCTCAGAGTTATTCATACATGCATCCACCATGACCCCTAGGTTCTTTTCCCCTATTGAGGCCTCCAGCACCTCCCCTCCCAGGGTGTACCTGTGTTTAGGGTTTCCCCACCCAAGATGTAACACCTTGCACTTGGTGATATTGAAATTTAATTTCCATGTGTGAGCTCAGCTTTCCAGGGTGTCCAGGTCCCTTGCAGGGCCAACCTCCCTCCCTCAACTACTGCTCCCATCTTGGAGTCATCCGCAAGAGACTCATTTCACACCCTATACCCTCCCTGATGTCTGATATGTATGCATTAAACAGGATCGGACCCAGGACCAAGCCCTCGGTTCCCCACTACCAACCTCTCTAGGGTTCGAGCTCCCACAGACCACTACTCTCTGGGTGCGCCCAGCTAGCCAGTTTTCAATCCATCTGACCATCAAAGGGCCTACTCCCAACCCCATCAGTTTCTCCACCAGACCATTGTGGGGACAGAGTCAAGCGCCTTGCTGAAGTCCAAGAATAATACATCCACAGGCTTTCCCCTGTCCAGTTCTGATGTTACCCATTCGTAGAACTCCACAAGATTGGCTTGCCATGATCTACCTGTCACAAACCCATGTTGCGGACTATCCAGACCTCCCACCTCCTCCGAGTACACCCCCAATTGTTCCTTTAGTATACTCTCCATTAATTTTCCCACCACCGAGGTCAAACTGATGGGTCTATAGTTACCTGGTACTTCCCTCGACCCCCCTTGATGGCTTGGCACCACATGTGCCTCTCGCAAATCCCTAGGTACCCTCCCTGTCTCAAGTGACCTGTTGAAGAGCTCTGCCAGGGGTGCAGCCAGTATGTCCGCCAATTCCCATAGTACTCTCGGATGAGATTTGTCTTTCTTTAGGGCCTTGAGGGTTAACCACGCCCTTTTGTCGGAGATAGCATCATCTGTCCCCTCCACCTTACTGGCCTTTTTATCCTTATCCTGACGTGACACCCCTGGGGTACCTCTCCCTCCCTCTTGCTCCATTTCTGTTGCTCCCCTGATCCCATTCACTGCCGCTTCTATCCCCATCGTGCCTTGCTTTGTAGATATCCCATCCCCTTCCCTAGTGAACACAGAGGCAAAGTACTCGTTAAATACCTCTGCCTGGTCCCTTGCCTCTTCCACCCACCCTCCTTCTGATCTCAACTTGCTGAGATGGTCCTTAGTTTTTCTCCACTCCCCAATGTACCAGAAGAACCCCTTTTCCTCTCCATGTATCCCCTGTGCCAGCCACTGCTCTTTACTGGACTTTGCCCCCCTCACCATCCGGGTGACTTTTCTAGATGCAAGATGGTACATTTCCTTATCCCTATCCCCTCTTGTTGTTTTATATTTTTTGTAGGCCACCTTCTTTTCTCTGACCGCTACCTGAACCTCACTGGACCACCAGCATGGTTTATGTGACCTTGCTTCCTTATGTTTCACCTTAGCGCAGGTCCTGACTGCCTCATGAAGTCCCTGTTTTATGACCTCCCATCTCCTCTCCACATTTGTCATTGATGTAATCCCCTTCAAGTGATCCTTGAGAATATTTCCCATGCCCACAAAGTCTGCCCCCCTGAAGTCCACTGCCAGTGTCCTAGATCTCACCCCTTCCCCCATGCTTATTTGAAACCAGACAGTATTGTGGTCGCTCCCAGTCAGGGGATCCTCTACAACCAGGTCCCTTACCAGATCCCCATCTGCCAGAACCACGTCCAGGACATGCCCTCCCTTGTGGGCTCCATCACTTGCTGTGTTAGAACTCATCCTGGAGCCGTCCAGCAGCCTCTGCTCCTTGCCACCTTAGGATATGGTTCCCCAGTTGTACCTGGCATATTAAGGTCCCCCATCAACATCTCCTTCCCTTTTGGTCCTCACTGGGCAATGATGTTGTCCAGCAAACCATCCTCCAGAACATCACCCATCCCGGGGGGCCTATATACTACACCCAGCTTGACCTTATCTCCTGTTGGGAATCGTAAGGTGACCCATAAGGCCTCCACGTTTCCCTCTGCCTCTTCTACCCTAGCCATTTCTATGTCATCTCTAATGAACATAGTCACTCCACCCCCTCTGCCCTCCTTTCTATCCTTCCTAAGCATAATGTACCCCAGCACGTTTAGGTCCCAGTCATGGTTTTTGTTGGCCCATGTCTCAGTGACCGCCGCCACATCCACCCCCCTCTCGAACAGCATGGCCTGGAACTCTGGCAACTTGTTTCCCAAGCTCCTGGCATTTACTAACACCAACCCCCACCCCTTATCCCCGATCCCTTTGTCGAACCCCACCCAGGTTCCTTATACTTCCATCCTCCCTCTGCTCCTCCTGAAACCTCCACCCCCAGTCTGTTTCCTCCTCCCCTTGGTTTGAAGACTACTCCCTCATCTGGAGGAGAGGGCTTCTGGTCAACCCTCCTTATCCCTTCCCCCACTCACGAGTTTAAACCCCACCTTTCTTGAATGTAGTCAGCCATCCCCTGTTTAAGGACTTCCTTCCCTAATGGGGCAAGATGAAGCCTGTCCTTGGCATACAGTCCCTTATCCTCCCAAACTCCTTTCCAGTTCCCTAACACACCCAACCCACTCTCTTCACCCCACTTCCTGAGCCAGTCATTAACCTCTGTGATCTTCATTTTTTTCTCCACTGAGGCCTTTGGTACTAGCAATATCTCTGAAAAGGAAATGTTGCATCCATTATCCCGACAGACTCTGGCAAGTTCTTGGAACCTTGCTTGGATTTCCAAAACGCTATTTCCCTCTAGATCATTAGTTCCTCAAATGCACCAGGAACTCCGGTTTCTCCACAATCCCTAACCAGTTCGTACACCATGAACTTTGCTCTGTGCACTGTCAGCCCAGAGATACTCACTACCTTCACCTGGCTATGGCATCCACCCCCCTGTCCCTCCCACTGGATACCCCTAATCATCGAGTCTCCCAATATCAGAACCTTAACACCACCATCATTCTTATGGTAACCTCCACTATGCACTCTCAGCCCCCTTCCCCTCCTTTTATCATGACCTCAATTCCATGGGAGTCTTCCTGCCTTATTAGAGACCCCCTTGTCACCCTCCACTTTCTGCCTCCCTCGTTATTTTGCCTACTTAACTCAGACCCCCTCTGAATAGGTGTCCCATTTAACCCTCTCTTATCCCGAACCATTTATCCTGGCCCTGATGGTTTCCCCTTCCCCCACACCGCCATCCTCCCCCATTGTAATAGTACCTCTATCTCCAGAGGCTCTCTGTGGGTCCCCTTTAGCTAGGGACCCATCCTTGGAACTGACCCCTGCTGAAGGGGAGCTCCTCCCTCACCTCCTTGTCTCCCAGTTTCTCTCCAGTCATGCTCTACTCCCTCATGTCTGCAATATGTTGCATCTCCCCCATCTGCTTAACATTTATGTTTCCCCTTCTCCCTCTGGGACTATTTCTATCCTTTCCATTGCCGGTCTGTGATGCCCTATGGGTATCAGACTCCCTCCCCCCGGCCTCTGTATCAGTTTCCTCATTTCCACCAACCCCTTCCTCCCCCTCTAGGTTGCTTAGTAGCTCAAATTTATTGTGAAACTCTATGTCAGCCTCCATCAAGTAACCCGAGTTTCCCCTGACTGCACCTCTAAACTGCCCTTCTTCCTCCCCTCTTGCTCTGTTCTCCTTAGGAGCTCCCTTCCCACAGTCTGCTGTTTTAGGCTTCCCCACAACAGCCCCTCCCTTCTCAATGTCTGCTCTACTAGGCTTCCCCACAACAGCCCCTCCTGACTCTTCCCTTGAGTGACAAAAGGAACCCCTTGTCTCAAATTGTCCTGATCCTGCCACCATTGCAAGGCCTGGATCAGGGTTCGAGTCACTGGGACTAGTTTGGTAAGGGAATCCTTTCTTTGGGACCAGAAGGCTCTTAAGTGGAACTGAATGCACCTCATCTGGAATCTTGCTCCTTGGATCACTGCTGTGGAAGCTGCCATGTGGCCCAGAAGCTGAAGAAAATGACTTGCTGGTCAAGACACCTGCAGGGTGAATGAAGAGGCCAGTTCCATAAGGGTCCTTACCCTGTCCAGGGGAAGGAAGGCTCTTGCCTTTATTGTATCCAGCTCCGCCCCTATGAAGGTGAGCAGCTGTACTGGTTCGAGAACTGACTTTGGAAGGTTGAGAAGGAATCCTAAGGAAGTAAGCATTTGCTGAGTTATTTGCAAATGTGACTTGACTTGGTCTGGAGACTAACCTACTATGAGCCAGTTGTCCAAGTATGGGAAGATGGAGATCTTTTTTCTCCTTAGGAAAGCAACCACTACTGCCAGGCGCTTTGTGAAAACCCTAGTGGCTGATGTTAGGCCAAAGAGCATTGCTCTGAATTGATAGTGGCCTGAGGGCAACTTGAACCTGAAGTACTTTCTGTGGGAACACCTGATGGGAATGTGAAAATAGGCATCTTTGAGGTCCAGGAAGGTTAGCCAGTCCCCTGGCCTTAGAGGGGGAAGGATTATTCCCAGAGTCACCATTTTGAACTTTGGTTTTAAAAGGTGTTTGTTCAGATACCTTAGGTCCAGGATGGGCCACCATTCTCCTGTCTTTTGTCTTTTTCGGGGTTAGGAAATACCTGGAATACAATCCTTTGCCCTTGTGTAGGGTGGGAACCCTCTTTATAGCTCTGAGAGCTAGGAGGGAAGTAGCCTCTGCCTCTAAGGCAAGGGTCTCTGATGGATTTGCGGGTGGAAAGGATCTGGTTCTCCTCTTGGGAAACTTTTTGAAGCTGAGAACCAGTCCCTGGCTTACTACTTCCAGGACCCACTTGTCTGATGTCAGAGACTTCCAGTCCTGGACAAGGTAAGCCAGCCTGTCCCCTACTGGTATTGGAGAATCGGCCTGGGCAGACCCATCAGGGTGTCTGCTAGGCAGGGGCTTTAGGCTGAGGGGTGGATGCAGGCCTGCTCATCCCCTGTCTGCCTCTCCCTCTAAATAACCCCCTCTGAGAGTAAGAAGAGGAGGCCTGAGCTTGGTAAAAAGGCCTTTGGAAAGGCCTGCCCCTGCCCTTGGACTGCTGCCTCTGAGGAGTAGCTTGCCTTTCTTTGGCCTGAGCACTCCTGTAAGTGGTCCTGTACTCATCCATTTTTTTCATGTAGCTCTCTGTTTGCTCCCCAAACAGAGAATTACCAATAACAGGGAAATCCATGGCCTTGGCCTGGGTATCCTGTGATAGGCTAGTACATCTGAGCCAAGCCATCCTCCGAAGAGACACAGATGTAGCCATGACTCTTGATGAAACATCATTGGAGTCCACAGCAGCATGAAACTGCACTTTGGATGCCTCAATCCCATCTGCAGCCACCTGCTCCAGCTCCTTGACAAGCTGGTCAGGGTCCTGTTTAGCCAGAGCTAGCACAGTGTCCCACCTGGACTTCTGGAATCTAGCTGTGTAGGCCATATAGTTAGCTTGCCTGAGTCCCAAGGATGCTGCCATGTACTGTTTCTTTGCCATGGCATCAATCTTCCTGGAGTCCTTATCTGAGGGGTGTGATGCCAAGGGGATATTTGCCTTATCACAGGCAGCAGCCTGCACTACCCCAACATGGCTGCATTGCTGGGAAAGGAACTCCAGGTCTGAACCTGAAAGAGTATACCTTTTGTCCATTCGTCTGTCCACAGGAGGTATGGAATTAGGAGTCTTAAGAATTTTATGTGTCTGTTTCCCAAAGGATTTGTGGAGGGGAATAGTCAGTCTCCTGGACTCTGGGATGTCCATCATTTCAACAAAATCAGGCTCCTCCTGATCCTCTACTGCTTTCTCCATAGGAAGCTGGAGGGTCTCAGCCACTTTTTTGTAAAACATAAAGTGAAAAGGGGACTCAGAAAGCCTAGGAGGAGAAACACCTGAAGGTCTGTCTGGGGAGATGTCTGGGTCAATAGGCACATCCAGACTTTCATAATCACCATCATCATCCTCATATTCTCCTTCCTCCTCATCCGGTTCATAAAATTCTTCCAAGTTGTAATCTGAAACCGCGGGACCCGACCGAACCCCTGCCAGATGGTGCCGGTTCAGTCGGAACCGAAGTAAGCAATTGCACTATCCTTATCACCTTGGCTATCTCATCGGCGGTCAGAGTATGAATTTCTGGGTCCGAACTGGACGATTTATCTTTTCTTTTTCTTTTTACCAGAACCGACTCCTCAGAATCGGCTCTCCTTATGCCCGAAGAAGTATCGCCCTGGTCAAAGGGCACTCCTTCTGGTTCGGTTGGAACCGAACCGGGCTGGCCATCTGGGTCAGCGGACTTCTTGGCCTCCCTTTCCCTCAGTCTACCTAATTTCTTTTCCAGGGTAGATTTGGGAAAATTCTTACAAATTTGGCAGTCTGAATCGAAGTGGTCAAACCCCAGACAATAAACACAGGTGATGTGGGGATCAGCCTTGGCAAAGATTTCCCCACACACACGGCAGTGTTGAAACCCAGTGGGCACAGTTTTTTTCTTGGGTTTCTCAGACATGGCCAATCCTAAACAAAATTTACCCTTTTTTCGGCAATCCACCAGGCAAGACTCCCCTATTGGTTCCTGACCGTGTCACGGGTCTTGGAAAAAAAACATAATAAAATCTGTATTTTTTAGAACCGATACGGACCGGTTACCACACTCTAAGTAAATCACAAACTTTTTAACCCGAAAACTGATCGGTTCAGCCAAACCGATCCACAATTTACAAGTTCCACACAGAAATTATACAGAAAACATATCTAGTACTCACAGTACCACAGACAGAGACTTAAACCGACAGATCGGTAGCAGCAATTCGGTAGAAACTGAGCGAAAAAACGACACTTTAACCGACTTTTTTGAACCGAGCAAAGAAGAAATCTCCGGAGCGACTGTTCAATGAGGTGGAGTAAAGAATCTGACGGCTGGAGTTTAAACAACAGCAGACAGGGGCTTCAATCGAGCTTGCGGTGAACATTCCATGCTGGCCATGGAAAGTTTAACTCTTTGTTCTCCGGGCAGTTGAAAGGCAGGCCCTAACTGCATATGTCAGAATACAGCAAAACTTCATGTTGTTTGAAGAAAAAAATACTTACCACAGTAATCTTGTTTCTTCTAATGGAGTCTTGCTGTATTCTGACTATACAGTTAGCCCTTCCAGTTAAACTGCACCGGAGATGATATAGTTAACTCTATGCAAATGCATAGAATGTTGAGCTTGAGCTCGATTTTCAAACCCCTGTCCCTGGTTCATTCTACATAACTACCAGATTCTTACAAGCCCTAAAATAGTGGCTACTAAACTATACTAAATAACCTTGAACATTAATAAAATTAATAGTCAAATGACCAATAACCAATCAATAGGGCATAAAAAGAAGACTCATGTCATAGATGCCCAAGAAATGCCACCCCAATGGTGCAGGACTTAATAAAGAACAGCTGGAGTGCAGTGCCCCCGGTTCTGGTAGGGGAGGCAGGGAGGGAGGTCAGAATACAGCAAGATTCCATTAGAAGAAACAGGAGTACTGTGGTAATTTTTTCTTCAAACAACATGAAGTCTTGCTGTATCCTGACTATATGCACACTACCAAGCAGTGCCCCATGGAGGTGGGCACAGAATCTACTTAGGAAATAGACTCTGCAATACTACTGTGCCAAACCTGATATCAGTCCTGGCCTGGGTGTCCATGAAATAGTGCTTAGTGAATGTGTGAACAGTTTTCCAGGTAGCTTCTTTACAAATTTCTAGTAAGGGGATATTGCTGGCAGCTGCTATAGAGGCAGATGTCCCCCTGGTAGAGTGAGTCCCAAGGACCATTGGTGGCTCTTTTCCCAGTTTGTTATAGCAAAATTGGATGCAAGACACAATCCACCAGGCAATGGTCCTTTTAGTGGCTGGTTTACCCTTTCCCACTTCCCCATAGGTGAGGAACAGTTGAGTACACTCATTCCTATGGGCCTTTGTTTGATCCATATAGTAACTGGTAGCCCTTTTAACATCAAGGCTATGCAGTCTACGCTCCCCTGGTCTAGAATGTTCAGTAAAGAAGACAGGCAGTGTCACGGACTGATTCAGGCAGAAATCAGAGACCACCTTTGGAAGAAATTTCCTGTGTGTCCTAAGGACGACCTTATCCCTGTGGAATGCTATGTAGCTGGGCTCCACTGACAAGGTTTGTAGCTCACTACTCCTCCTTGCAGAGGTTATGGCTACCAGAAAACATTTCCATGTCAGATCCTTGAGTTCAGCAGAAGACATGGGTTCAAATGGGGCCTGAAGTAGCTGTGCTATGCAGATATTCAGATCCCAAGAAGGGGTAGGCTCCCTGTGGGGGGGGGGTGTAGGAGGAGCAACCCCTTAAAGAACTTCTTGAGAACTGCATGAGATGCCAGGGAAGGGCAATTCTCTGCAGAGAGATAGTCAGAAACAGCTGCCAAATACACCTTCAGAGTAGAAGGCTGGAGGCCTAAAGAATGAAGATGGGCTAAAAAGTCCAACAGGACTGCCAATCCAACTGCCTGCAGATCTATTTCCTTTTGTGTACACCAGATAATAATTCTCTTCCATTTGGAAGTATAAATCTTTCTGGTGACAGGTTTTCTGGAAACTCTCAAAATATCCAAGACCCCTTCAGAGAGATGCACACCTACATACTCTAGGTCTTCAAGAGCCAGGCCTTGAGCCTGAGGGACTTGAGGTTGGGGCATAGGATCCTCCCTTGAGAGGAGGCAGTTTGGACTGATCACTGCCAGAGACAGTATCACACAGTACTAGGGCTGTCTGGCCCAATCTGGAGCAATCAGAATCATAGATGCTGACTGACTCTTGAGTTTGATCAGAGGAAATGGAGGGAAGGCATACAGGAATCTGCCCGTCCAGTCCAGTATCAATGCATCTAGAGGCACTGAGCCCAGTGCTGGAGGCGTGCAACAGAACTGGGGTAGCTGATGATTGACGTGGGCTGCAAACACATCTATCTCTGGTGTGCCCCATCTCCTGAACATTGCATGAAGGATTTCCATCTTCAAAGCCCACTCATGGTGAGGTTGATGTATTCTGCTGAGGGCATCTGCCAGGACACTGTCCTTGCCCAGCAAGTGCACAGCTAAGAGGGAAATCTTGAGAGAATAAGCCAGACTCCAGATCTTCATTGCTTCCATACACAGGGCAGAGGACCTTGTCCCTCCCTACTTGTTGATATAGTACATGGTGATAGTATTGTCTGTCCTTACCCAAACCACCTTTCCCTGTACCATTTTTACAAATGACTGAAGTGCCAGGAGCACTGCCCTGAGTTCCAACAGGTTGATGTGGAGCAAGGACTCCTGTTGAGACCATGTCCCATGAGCAGTGTGGTCCCCTAAATGAGCTCCCCACTCCAGGAGGGAAGCATCCATGGTCAGAACCAGTGTAGGAGATTGCTGGAGGAATGGTACACCCTCCCTGAGGTTGTCCCTGTCCTTCCACCACTGTAATGCCTGTATCAAGGTGGCTGTCACTGGAATCAACTTGGACAGGGAATCCCTTCTCTGGGACCAAAAGGACCCAAGGTGAAACTGAATATCCCTTATCTGAAATCTGGCTCCTGGAACCACTGATGTGGATGCTGCCATGTGTCCCAGGAGCTGAAGAAAGTGGCTTGCCGGACGAGACACATGTAGGTGAAAGGAGTTTGCCAGTTGAATAAGGTTGTCTGCCCTTCCAACTAGCAGGAGAGCCTTTACCTGAACTGTGTCTAGCTCTGCTCCTATGAAATCCAAGATCTGGACAGGTTCCAGTACTGACTTCTTTAGGTTTCAAAGGAATCCTATGGATATGAGGGTATCCTGCACCAGACCCAAAGCCTCCCTTACCTGTTGGGGGGAGTGTCCCATGACTAACCAGTCATCCAGGTAGAGAAGTACAGTCACTCCTTGTCTTCTCAGGTGAGCTACAACCACTGCCAGGCATTTTGTGAATGCTCTGGGGGCCGCGGTAAGGCCAAAGGGCACTGCCTGAACTGATAGTGGCCTGAGGGCAATTCGAACCGTAGGTACTTTCTGTAAGAATGTCTAACTGAAATATGAAAATAAGCATCCTTGAGATCCAAGGAAGCCAACCAACCTCCTTGCCTGAAGGGTAGGAAGGATGATGGCTAGGGTCACCATCTTGAATTTTGGTTTTGTCAGATACTTGTTGAGATACCTCAGATCTAGAATGGGCCGTCACTCCCCAGATTTCTTTAGAGTAAGGCAATATCTTGAATACAACCCTTTTCTTTGTAAAGAGAAGAAACAGGTTCCACAGCATTGTGGTCCAGAAGTGTGGTAACCTCTGCTTCCAGAAGAGTTGTCTCTGAACTGCTGGCAGGTTTGAAAGAGCTTGCTCTTGATCTTGGAAATTTTTTGAAATTTAGAGCAAGTCCCTGGCTCACTACTTCCAGGACCCACTTGTCTGTGGTAATGGCTTGCCAGAACTGGAAGTAGTGAACCAGCCTGCCCCCTTCTGGTAAAGGGGAGGCGGCCCTGACTGACACCTTAGGGTGTCTGCTTGGCAGGAGTCCTAGGCTGAGAGGTGGATGCAGCCCTACTTGCACCCCTCCTGCCTCTACCCCTTAAATATCCTCTTTGCTTCTGGTATGCAGGGAACGCCTGTGCCTGGTAGAAAGGCCTCTGATAAGGTCTACCTCTGCCTGGCTTAGCCTGCTGCTTCTGTGGAGTTGCAGCCTTTCCTTTAGCAGCTGCACCCTTGTAAGTCACCCTGTATTCATCCATTTTCCTCATATAGGCCTTTGTCTGTTCCCCAGACAGAGAATTCTGGACAACAGGGAAATCCATAGCTTTTGTTGGGTATCATGGGAAAGGGTGGTACATCTAAGCCAAGAGAATCTTCTTAGGGAGACAGTAGTAACCATAACCCTAGAGCAATAGTTCTTAGACTTTGTCACAGTGAGCCTCCCCAAATCCATGGAAAAGATTTTGAGCCTCCCCCCAAAACTGAAATAGTCTTGGGCTTCCCCAAAGAAAAATAACATACTGTACTTTGCCCAGTACACCATAAATAAATTGAAACCCCTTTGAGTACTTGGCTTACATTCAGTTCTTTGTCTTATATTGATGTGGAACCTTTGAAAAAGAGCTCCTGTGCTCAAAGGTGTTATCTGAATAACAAATAAAATAAACAAATATTATTCACCTTATTGTACCCCCCCCCACACACACACACACACAAAGGCCAGCCTACTTGCTCCGCTATTTTCATTCTTGAATCATTGTTACCCCTTGTTGCAGTACCTTCATGGGTCAGACTACTTTCTCTGTTTCCTCCTATACAGAATAACCTTCCTACATACTTTACCTCTCCCCCTCCTTCTCTGCTCCTAAGCAACTTCTCTGGGATTATTTTGCTCCTTCCTGCTATTGCTCTTAGCACTTCTATGCTCAACCCTTGTATTTGGGCTGTTCTGCCATCAGTTTACAAATTGATCAATTACCACCACTCATTATTAGTTTATCATTCGTATTTGTTTGCACTATTGTTCATTGTGTATTTCTTGATTGTTTTGCAGTTACCTGTGAAAATGTATTCACTACCTATCCTTCCCCGGGTACACCTGAAATGAGCCTTGGCTCATTCACTTTCCCTTGTCACCTATTAGTAAATAAATACATAAAATTCACCTAGTATTATCCTCTTTCAGTTTGCTTCATCTCTTCACACAAAATACATAAAACTCAAAATTTAAATACAGTACTTTTTCAGATTTGCTTGAGCCTCCCCTGGAACAGGTTGGGGCCTCCCAAGGGAGGCTGGCCTCACCATTTGAGAACCCCTGCCCTAGAGGATACATCATTCGAATCCACAGCTGAATGAAATTGAACTTTGGAAGCTTGAATGCCATTCTTGGCTACCTGTTCCAGATCCTTAGCTAGCTGAGGTGGATTAGTCTTGGCCAGCTCCAAAACAGACTCCCACCTCGATTTCTGATATCTGGATACATATGCCATGTAAGAAGCTTGCCTAATACCCAGTGAAGCAGCCAAATACTGCTTCTTGGCCATGGCATCAATCTTTCGAGAGTCCTTATCAGAGGGGTGAGAAGTCAGGTGAGTGCCAGCCTTATCACAGGCAGCAGCCTGAACTACTCCTACATGACTACACAGAAACATAGAAGTTGACGGCAGATAAGGACTGCAAGGCCCATCCAGTCTGCCCATTTTTTCTAACTTATGAATGTGCCATAGGCCTGTACTCTGTCAATGGCCTATCTATTCAAACTCATCTGTATTGCTCTCTTATGCCTAAACTATGCCTGTTTGAAGTCCTGCACTATATTCATATTCACCACTTCCTGAGGTAGGCTGTTCCATGCATCCACCACCCTCTCCGTGAAAAATAACTTCCTCACATTACCCCTTAATCGGCCTCCCTCTAATCTTATGCTGTGTCCTCATCCTGCTATTTGTCTTATATTGAAACATGTTAGACTCTTTCACCTTGTTAATGCCCTTACAGTGACTATATAAGAATTCTATCATTGCCAGACAGCATATACCTTTTGTCCATCCTTTTATCCAAGGGGGGGATGGAAGTTGGCATCTGCAGGATTTTGTTTGTCTGTTTCTTAAGAGACTTGTGCAGGGGTATTGAAAGTTTCTCAGTGTCAGGAATATTCATAATTTCAGCGTAGTCTGGCTCCTCCTCTTCCTCAGCTGCCTCCAGAGTAGGCAATTGTAAAGTATCAGCAACCTTTTTAAAGAATAAATAATGAGGTTCCACTATGCCGTGGTGACACATTTCTTGTCGACCGATGGCACAGCGACAGCACAGCAGTGCCAATTGGTGTTGTGCTGTTGCTCGAGAACAAGTGTTCTCTGGTGGGGTTTGCCCCCCACCCCCTATGCGGGGGGCTCTACCCCCCACACACCCCCATACTTTAGATTAACTCCAGTTGTAGTTAGTTCAGGGATGGGTGCAAACACCTCCCCAGCACCAGTGTCGGGTAGTGGAGACCATCAAAGTGACTGTCGACAATGTCGATGTGATGGTCTTTGCCGTAGAACCGATGTTGCGCAGTCGGTATATGAAATAATGAGAGGAGAATTCCCCAGACTGTCTAGGAGGAGAAACAGACTCTGGTCTATCAGAGAAAACATCAGGCTCAATGGGTTCACCCAAATATTCTTTTTCCTCCTCCTCCTCCTCCTCCTCTCCATCTTCTTCTTCTTCTTCTCCTTCTCCCTCCCACTCAAGCTCATAGTAAGCCTCCAGATTGTATGAACCGGTAGGAAGTAAAGCGGCAGGTGACCGAACTGAGGTATGTGCTCTGTGACCCGGTCTCAGTTTGCCTGCTCCGGTTTGTAAAGACGGTACAATTCTTATAGCTTTTGAAATCTCTTCAGTGGTTGGAGCTGCAGCCGAAGATGGCTCCGAACTGGCGGATTTTCTTTTCTTTTTCACAGGTACCGACTCCTTGGTATCTGCTTTTCTTTTGGTCGAGGAGGTATTACTCTGGTCAGAAGGCACCTCCTCCAGTTCCACGACTCCCTCAGGAGCTGAACCGGATTGGCCATCTGGATCAGTGGACTGTTCGGCCATTCTTTCCTAGAGCCTAGACAAACACTTATCCAGCGTGGCTTTGGGAAAGTTCTTACAAATTTGGCAGTCTGTTTTCAGGTGGTCAAACCCCAGACAGTAAACATAGATAAGGTGGGAATCAGCCTTGGCAAACGCTTCCCCACACTCTGTGCAGTGCTGAAAGCCAGTGGGACAGGTTTTCTTCTTGGGCTTCTCTGACATAATGAGCAATGATAAGCCAAGTTACCCTTTGGTGACGGTCAGTCCAGAGTAACTACTAATTGTTTTTGGTTAACAACTGGTTCAATGGTCAAATGGAAAAAAATGAGAAAAAGTCTCAATTTTTTTTTTCAACCAAAAACAACTAAATCCCCAACTAAAATACAATGACAAATTAAAAGATTTGACCTCAAGAGAAACAAACTTTCCTCGGTTCTCTCTCGGTTACGCAAACCGAAAGGAAAAAATGAAAATTTATCGAAACTGAAGTGAAACTTGTCTAGTCTAACCTGTACTGAGGGGCATAGGCTTGAAGAACTGAAAAAATAAAACCCAGTTTGAAGAAACTGTCGAAAAACCAACACTTTAACCGAAGTGAGCGAGGAGAAATCTCCGTAGCGACTTCACAGGCAGGCGGAGTAAAGAATCTGGCGGTTACATAGAATGAACCAGGGACAGGGGTTTAAAAACCGAGCTCGAGCTCAACATTCTATGCATCTGCATAGAGTTAACTCTTTTATCTCTGGGGAAGCTCAACTGGAAAGGCTAACTGCATATTGTCAGAATACAGCAAGACTTCATGTTGTTTGAATAGGAAAGTAAGAGAGATAAGCTGGAGAACAAAAACCCTCTACAAGGTTTCTGGCTAAAGAACGCTGGCAGAGGAGGGGCAGGATGGGGGGGGGGTTAGACGTAGGAAAAATTGTAGAGCCCAAGTATGAAGAGGGGAGGAGGTGGTTAAGAGAGAAAGAAGCTGGCTGGGAAAACTATACCCCTTCAGGATGCTGAGAACCCAGAAAGAGGGACAGGACCCAGCAGACAGTAGAGGTGAGGGGAAGGGGGGTAAGAAAGGGAAATTAAAAGGAAAGGGGGGATGAGCAGCAGGGAAACTATATCCCATCTGGATGCTGAGAAACCCTACAAGGGGAACAGGACCCAGCAGAAAAAGAGGTGAGAGGGAGGGGAGGAGTGTGAGGGGTGTAGGAAAGGGGAAAATAAAAGAAAGTGGGGATGAGCAGCTAGAAAACTATACCCCATCAGGATGCTGAGAAACCCTGCAAGGGGGATAGGACCCATCAGAAACAGAGGTGAGAGGGAGGGGAGGAGTGTGTGTGGGGGGGTAGGAAGGGGAAATTAAAAGGAAGGGGGGATGAGCAGCTGGAAAATTGTACACCATCAGGATGCTGAGAAACCCTGCAAGGGGGATAGGACTCAGCAGAAATAGAGGAGAGAGGGAGGGAAGGAGTGTGAGGAGGGGGAAAGAAAGAAAGATACAAGCTGGGAAACTATACCCCCACAGGTAGGCGAGAAACTTGCAAAGGGAACAGGGCCCTGAAGAAATGGAGGTGAGAGGAAGGGGGGAAGAAGGGGAGAAGAAGGAGAGGGGACTTAGATAAGGGAATTCGGGATGTCAGGACCAGTGACCGAAAATCGGGGTGTCCGGGGCAAATCGGGACAGTTGAGAGGTATGAAAGCTGGTATCCCTTTTGGACTGTATGTCCAGACAGTAGTGCTTTGTGAAGGTGTGTACTGTTTTCCAGGTAGCTGTTTAGCAAATGTCTAACAAAGGGAGGCCTCTTGAGGATGCCACAGAGGTACTTCTTGTGGAGTGTGCCCTTAAGCCTCTTAGTGGCATTTTCCCAGCTTTTTCGTAGCAAAATTGAATGCAAGAGACTATTCAGTGAGAGAGAAAGCACTTTGTAGCTGTTTCGCTGTTGCCAACCTCACCAAAGGTAACAAAAAACTGTGTACTCTGGGGCCTGACATCTTCTGTCTGGTCCATGTATATAGTCAGGACTCTCTTTAGCTCCAGGCTACGCAACTTTTCTTCACCTGGACTGGAGTGTTCAGGATAGAGTACAGGAAAGCTCACTGACTAATTCATGTGGAATTCAGATACCACCATAGGTAAGAATTTTCTGTTGATTCTATGAACTGCAGTACCTTATTCCTGTGAGGAATTGTGTAATTTGGCTCTGTGCAGCACGCTTGTAAGTCACTTTCCCTCCTAGCAGAGGTTAGTGCACCAGGAATATGTTTTTTCCATTTGACATACTTTAGGTCAGAAGCTTCCATAGGCTCAAAGAGGCCTCCATATTCTGGGTGAGGCATATATTGAGGTCCCAAGGTGGGAATGGGTCTCTCACCGGTGCATGCAAATGACTGAGGCCATTAAAAAAACCTCTGAAAAGTCAGCCCAGTGGATCTGGAGTTTGAGGCACTGGATGCCACACCTCACTCCACGCCGGCGACCCAAGTTCAGTGATGGACCCGGGTTGCCAGGGGTTGGCAGGGTTGGAGAGAGATTGAGCGCCCGACGGCGTCTCTCTCTCTCTCTCTCTCTCTCCAGGGTGGGTTGAGTGCTAGCTCCGCCATGATACTGACATCTACTGGGTGAACCCGGGGTTGACAGTACGGTCGGAGCGGCAGTGGAATGGGAGGGGTTGACGACGGACGAGAGCATTAAGGGAGGGCACGTCTCCGCGTGTCCCTGCCTCATTGGCCCTCCTTGAGCGTTGTCGTCAACGGAGAGGGCTCGAAGAAGCATGGAGAAAAATCACCTCCAGACACTCCTGGCGACGATCTCCCATTCCACTCCACATCGAGAGTGAAGACTCCGATGTGCGCACAAGCTCCCTTAAGGTTCAAGGAAGGGTAAGAGGGGACCCTCCTTGCTCCGTCCGGGGGGTTAACCGGGTACGTAGGGTCAGAAATTAGGAGCAAGATGTGTACTCTAGGGGCAGACTCCGGGATTGGTGTGGCTACTTGGAGGTCCAAGAGATAAGAGGGTCTGAGGGCCATAGGTGGATAAAGACAGAGTAAAAAAAGAAAAACTTTGAAAATGGGTTTTGAGACCAGAGACTTTCCCTTGCTAGCTGATATGTACGGTGATGCTTCTACTTAGTGCACCATTAAAATTGAAGGCCGTAGACCTAACTGCTGTAGGTGTAGTAGGTATTCAAAAATCACAATCAACCCTCACTCCATGGGTTTATTTTTTTGAGGACACACCATTAACAAAACCTTTTCCACTTAGAGGAATAAGCTTTCCTGGTAGACGGATTCCTTGAAACCTTAAGCACCTTCAGGACTTCTTCTGAAAGATCCAATCCTGAAAATTCTAGCTTCTCAAGAACCATGCCCTCAGCTTTAGCATGCTGGGATTTGGGAATGTTATTCTGCCATGGGACAAGTCAGCAGATTGTAACTGAGTGGCAGGCTGACTGGATTCTTGCCAGACAAGACCAGAAGGACTGAGTACCAGGCCTGTCTGATCCAGTCTGGAGCTATCATGATCACTGGTTCACGTTCCCTCCTGAGTTTCAGAAGTACTTTCTTTGAATTTAAAATTATTATTGAGGCATTGAACAGTACATCATAAACAATGCAATCACATATTTCATCACAAACTCAGGTAAGGCTTGAAATTCTGCTTACTAAAATCACATATTTTCTGGCATTTTAAACTCTCTTCCAACAATTGGCACAAAGGAAGCTGTATACTTCTCTCTCATTGCTAATTTGAGTTGCCTTAGTGCTGACCTTTCTCTTAGGTGCTGAAAATCTCATCTCCATGGTTAGTCTCACCCCCATCAGGTATGGGGTATTCTGTTATTCTTTATTGATATATATCTCTCTCTCCCTCCCTCCCTCCCCCTACCCCAATTGGGTGCTAAGAGACGAGCAGGTGGGCATCTGCCTACACCCTCAGGTACCTTCTACCCACCCTATGTTATGGACTTGTCACCTTTGCCCACGTCACAAAAAATAGTCTTTCAAAATGGGATATGGCGTGCAATAGTGTCTGTCACTTTGCACTCTCGGCTCCCCACCTCACCCATCGTTGTGAGTTCTACTCATGGCTGCAGTGGCTCCCACTGGAAAAGCACCACACCTCTGTCTTAGGCAACTTCATTGACAGTGTTGTCAGAACTGCCACTCCGCTTGCCCTTGCCATATCCCTCTTACCCGCTACCCCTCCCTACCATTTAAGATCCAGTGACTCGCAGGTCCTCCTGGCTCCAAAAACTCTCGCCCAAATAGGTGACCGGGCCTTCGCTGCATGTACACCCAGATTATGGAACTCCCTTCCAGCAAGCACTCGTTCCACCACCTCCCATCCCTGTTTTAAAGCCTCCCTCTGGGGCTTCCTCAAATCGGCCTCTACCTGCCTCTGCACTTAATGTTCTGATTGGCTGAGTTGCTACCTGAGCTCTGTGCCCTACTCACGAGGGAGTTTACAGCTGCTAGAAGAATTTGACTGCTGGGTCCACTTTGGCCCTACTGCTCTTTTTGTGTATATGTCACTGCCTTATCTTCATGTTTTTGCCTATGGTCTGTCCTATTCCAAATTGTATTAGTAACCCCTCTGCAAATGGGGGTTCCCAAAAATCTTCCAGGAGTTTGCAGGAATGCTCCAAGCCTGGAGGTGTTCGGCATCTAAGCTGTTTAAATGTGGTCCCAAGTGAGTGCTATTTGAGCCTCCATGTACTGTCTATTTAAGAGCTGTCTGCTTTGCAAACATAATTAATTTAGAAGGGGGATTGTGTGCTTCAATGCCCGAATTCCACCCGGGCTGCTGTCAATTCGCTCCGTTGCCACAGTCGCTAAGAGCGCAGAGGGAGCCCATCTGAAAAATGTAACTGTTTGCCTGTAATCAGTTAAAGCATTAGTGAAATTGCAGTTTGTCTAACCTGCCTTTATTGCAGCTGGGACTCTGTATGTGTTGCTCCTCCACGTTGGACTTGAACTGCTGTGCTGGACCAATCAGTGTGGGAAGGGACCTTTAAAATGGAGCTTACTGCTGGCAAATCAGAACTTGGACTCTCAATTTTGAGCCAGCCACCTATGTACTATATGGCCAGTGCCTCTGGGAAATGTAGTCTGGACCTTGGGCGCCTTTTTGCACCAACAGAGGGAGCTCTATGGTGAGTGACAGCCGAATCAGCCAACCAAACTGGGAGGAACTCAAAGGAAATGCCCTGCTCTGTTACTGGAAAGCTAATATCAGTTGTGACAGTGAAGAGAGAAGGAGCTATGTGCTTCTGCGGTGTATAGTTTCGTGTTGGAAGCACGTGTGAGGCCCCGAATTTTGACCTGCAGTCGTGGTAAGCGATAGTCAGACTGAATCCGAGTTTCTGAGAAGAAGGAAGACTGAAAAGTGGAAGCCAGTCTCACCCTGCAGTAGACTGGAGATATTGCTGTCAGGAACTGAAACTGCTGTGTGTGTTCCCGGGGTATTTTGCAGTAATTGCGATCGGGATCGAGGAGCAGCCTGCCTGGTATAGCACTTTCCTCTTACATATGAATGTGTGTAGTGCTTGTGGGGAATCGCTGTTTCCAGTCCCCTGTACTGTGTGCTGTGTGTTGAAGCTGGAAGCAAACCCCAGCTTTCTCAGACTAAATCCATTTGCTATCAACTGCAGTGGGGTCCAATCACAAGGACCTTGTCTCCATGCCCTGTTGTTCTGGCAATCCAGAATAACATCCACCATCCAGTCCTCAGCTTGGGTATTGTGAGTACAAATCAGGGTATTCCCCTGCAGCCTGTTTTCAATCACAAGTGTGTCATCTAATTCTTGTTGTTTCACTGCTTAATGGACTGAGCCATCTGGCTCCGGATTACAATTTGTTGTTGTGCATATATTTTCTTCTACAGGGCCCCATACATCTGCACCTGCCAGCCAACCCCGGGCAACGGACCTGGCTAGCCCCCCCAACCTGGGTACCCAGAGTGTGACTTTTCAGACCCTGTGTGTGTGCAAAGTACTGTGATTTAATGCCACCAATTAACCTGATTACCCCCTCCCGTGTTACTGTCCCCTAAATAAATCAGATTTGTTGTTATTATACTATATACTGTCTGTGGTGTTGGTACTTATGGAAACAGTATTGTATTTTGCTGTGTATGTTGTTTAACCTTATTTTACAGGGGGTCCTCAAAGACGTGCTGCAGAATCAGTCTCGAGGGTAAGTGATACTTTATGAGTGAACAGTGTGTATACATGGGGTATTGGGGCTGTAACTCCTGTGTACTGTGTGAGCCACTAGAGGGAATAAAATGGGGTCTCAGTGTCCCAGAGGGCTGTTGCCAAGATAGTCTAACCACTACAAACCCTGACCTCTGGGTGGAGGCAGCCGCCATAGAACCTAGGCAGAGGTAAATGGAGAAAGTGACAAAGGCAAGAAGGACAGGGATGGGGCAAAAGGGAGTAAGGCCATCAGGAAATGGAGGGTAATAAGTACCAATGCCCGTAGTCTGGGCAACAAGCTCCCTGAGCTGGTGGCCTTGATGGAAGAGGGATGCCTGGATATCGTAGTAGTCACAGAAACATGGTACACAGAGAACCAAGACTGGGATGTTAACATACCTGGGTACATAACCTACAGGAGAGACAGGCAGGGGAGAAGGGGTTGGGGGAGTAGCTCTCTATGTAAGGGAAGGTATAAAAGCAACTGAACAAAAAAGTAAACAGGGAGGAGAGGAGGCACTGTGGGTCACATTGGAGCCTGGAAAGGGCACCACAATCCACACAGGGGTTGTGTACAGACCTCCATGTCAGGGGGAGGGAATGGACAAGGATATGATAGAAAGCATTCTTAGAATGGCAGAGAAAGGGGAGATACTGTTGATGGGAGACCTGAATATGCCACATGTTAACTGGAGCACATTTGCTGCAGCCACATCCAAGAGCAGGGCCATTCTTGATGCCCTACAGGTGGCAGGCCTCAGACAGCTAGTTTCGGAACCCACTCGTGAGGGAGCAATCTTAGACCTTGTACTCTCAAACGGGGGCAGTGAGAGGATCTCAGATCTAGAAGTGGGTTGCCATCTGGGGACAAGTGACCATCAAACAGTGTGGTTCACGTTAAACTCAGCTACAGAGTCAAGCCATACAAAAGTCAGGGTACTGGACTTTAGGAGGGCTGACTTTGGGAAGATGGGAGAGTGCCTCAGAAAAGCACTAGCAAACAGGCTAGAAGGAGGTGTGGAGCAACAATGGGGAATCATCAAACTGCCATCACAGAGCAACAAGCCTTTGTGTGAAGCAAATAAACAAATCAAATGAAAGAAAAGCCACTATGGTTCTCAAAAGAGGTGGCTATGAAAGTCAGGAAGAAAAAATAGCATTCCGGAAGTATAAGGAAACACAGAAGGAGCAGGACAGAGAGCTGTACCAGTTAAGGCAGAAGGAAGCAGGAGAGAGTCAGAATAGCAAAGGCCCAAACTGAGGAAAGATAGCTGACTCAGTTAAGAAGGGGATAAAACTTTTATAGGTACATCAGCGAGCGTAGGAAGACAAAGGAGGGATAGTGAGGCTGAATAGAATGAACGTGGGTGGGCAGAGGGGGACAGTGAAAAAGCAGGATACTGAACGAATATTTCTGCTCAGTATTCACAAAAGAGGAGGGGGAAGAGCCTAATCCAATTAACATAAGCACTCTTGATAGGGGGGTCGATCCCAGTCCTTTCACAGAAGAAAGGGTTCTGCAAGAACTCCTAAAACTGAAGGTGGACAAAGCAATGGGTCCTGATGGAATTCATACCAGAATTCTAAAAGAATTAAGGGAGGAACTAGTGAAACCACTGGCTACTCTTTTTAATAAATCATGGGAGGATGGTGTGGTACCCGAGGACTGGAGGAAGGCGGATGTGATTCCCCTTCACAAAAGTGGGACCAAGACAGAGGTAGGAAACTACAGACCTGCCAGTCTGACCTCTGTGGTAGGGAAAGTGTGAGGTCACTTCTGAAGGAAAGAATAGTTGAGTACCTAGAGGCCAGTGGGGCACAGGACCCAAGGCAGCATGGGTTCTCAGCGGGAAGGTCATGTCAGGCAAGCTAATAGATTTCTTTGACTGGGTGACCAAAGTAGTAGACCCGGAGGGGCTGTGACATGGCCTAACTAGACTTTAGCAAGGCATTTGACACAGTCCCACACAGAAGATTAATAGTCAAATTAACCAGCCTGGGAGTGGGTCCCAGGGTGGTAGCCTGGGTAAAACGTTGGCTGCACAACAGGACACAGAAGGTAATTGTAAATGGAGTCCACTCTGAAAAAAGAGGGGTTACTAGTGGGGTACCGCAGGGTTCAATATTGGGTCCAGTCCTTTTTAATGTCTTCATCAGTGACATTGCAGAGGGACTCAGAGGGTGAGGGTGGTGGAACAGAGGCACATCCCTCCAGTTGTACCTCTCCACAATTCCCATGCCATTCTGGCAAAGTGTGGTTCCTCTATGGAGGCACCAACAGTGGAGACCAAGGAGGATGCTGGGAACCTCCACAAAGGAGACCCACAGGAGGGTGGCAGGGGACCCTGCGGGGAAGGAAACAACTCCTGGTGGGGACTCCATTGTTAGGAAGGCAGAACTGGGCAAGGAAGGGAGAGGAGGGTAGGTGCCTGCCGCCATGGCTTGAGGGACAGGAGCGAATCCTCAGGATTGCCAGAGCAGCTGCACAGGGAGGGAGCTGGATGTCATTGTCCACCTAGGGACAAATGACCTGGCTAAGAAAGGGATTAGAGAAGTGCAGGAAGAGTTTGTGGAATTGGAGGGGCCTTGGTCAGTAGCACGCACGGTAACCTTCTCGAGGTGCTACCTATCTAGGGCATAGGAGAGGCTAGGGTGTTCCGCATCATGGGATTCAATCAGTGGTTGAAAACTGGTGTGGAGCTCAGGGATTTGGCTTCATTGGGGACTGGGGGTCCACCTGGAGTGATGCAAGCCTATACTGGCATGATGGGCTGCATCTGTCCGGGAGGGGAACCAGGATCCTAGCTGATAGGTTTAAATGCTTCACTGGCAAGCTTTTAAACTAGCCAAGGGGGAGGCACTGGAAAGGAGCAGGAAAATCCTAGCCCCCCCCCCAAACAATCACAGTAGTAAGTGTGGCAAACACCAACATGGAGGTGTTGATAGGGAGAAGGGCAGGGGTAAATGGAGAAAGTGACAAAGGCAAGAAGGACAGGGATGGGGCAAAAGGGGGTAAGGTCATCAGGAACTGGAGGGTAATGAGTACCAATGCCCATAGTCTGGGCAACAAGCTCCCTGAGCTGGTGGTCTTAATGGAAGAGGGATGCCTGGATATCGTAGCAGTCACAGAAACATGGTACACAGAGAACCATGACTGGGACGTTAACATACCAGGGTACATAACCTACAGGAGAGACAGGCAGGGGAGAAGAGGGGAGGTAGCTCTCTATGTAAAGGAAGGGATAAAAGCAACTGAACAAAAGAGTAAACAGGGAGGAGAGGAGGCACTGTGGGTCACCTTGGATACTGGAAAGGGCACCACAACCGCAGAGGGGTTGTGTACAGACCCCATGTCAGGGGAAGGAATGGACAAGGATATGATGGAAGGAATTCTTAGAATGGCAGAGAAAGGGAGATACTGTTGATGGGAGACCTGAATATGCCAGATGTTAACTGGAGCACATTTGCTGCAGCCACATCCAAGAGCAGGGCCATTCTTGATGCCCTACAGGTGGCAGGCATTAGACAGCTAGTTTCGAACCCACTGTGAGGGAGCAATCTTAGACCTCGTGCTCTCAAACGGGGCAGTGAGAGGATCTCAGATCTAGAAGTAGGTTGCCATCTGGGGACAAGTGACCATCAAACAGTGTGGTTCACGTTAAACTCAGCTACAGAGTCAAGCCATGCAAAAGTGAGGGTACTGGACTTTAGGAGGGCAGACTTTGGCAAGATGGGAGAGTGCCTCAGAAAAGCACTAGCAAACAGGCTAGAAGGAGGTGTGGAGCAACAAGAAAAAATTACTCACCTTAGTAATTGCTTTTCTTCTCATGGAGTCTTGCTATATTATGACATATAGCAGTTAGCCACAGCACTTGAACTGCCCGTAGAGGAAGGAGTTAACTCCAGGCTGACTGAGTTCCAAGCGCGAGGCGCCTTGCTGAAAACTCTATCTGGCTAGTTTCAAATTGAAACTGTCAGATCTTTACGGAGCCAACACTAAGCAAAAGTCTGTGTGGAAAAACTCACACTAGCCAAATGGCTACCTACTAGTAGAAATAACAATAACAGAAACAACAACAACACCCTGACAAGCATTATTAGCCCCTCCCCAAAGACTCAAGTCCAGGAGGGGCCAAACCTCTAAGTAAAACAGAAATACCTAGTTTTCCTAATCCTAAAGAAAAGGGAAAAAAGGAAAAAGAGCTATAACGGCATGACACAGTGCTTGCACCAATTTCAACCCTTACCCAAGTAGAAGTTCTGAGAGAGGGCAGGTTGAGGGTGGTCATAATATAGCAAGACTCCATGAGAAGAAAAGCAATTACTAAGGTGAGTAATTTTTCTTCAAACACACGAAGTCTGCTATATTATGACTATAGCAGATTACACAGCAGTACCTCCATGGAGGAGGGCCAGAACCACTTAGAAATAGGCTCTGAAGCACGGCTGTGCCAAACCGAGCATCTCTCCTGGACTGGACATCCAGGGAGTAATGCTTGGTAAAGGTGTGAACTGTTTTCCAGGTAGCAGCTTGACAGATTTCCAGAATGGGAATATCTCTAGCAGCCGCTAGAGATGCAGCTGTACCCCTGGTGGAATGGGCCCTCAGTCCTGAGGGGGGTTCTCTACCTAGTTTTTGGTAGCAAAATTGGATACAAGAGACAATCCACCTGGCAATTGTCCTCTTAGTGGCAGGTTTCCCTTTGCCAACCTCGCCATAGGTAAGGAAGAGTTGGAGGGATTCAAACCTGTGACCCTTGGTGCGTTCCAAATAGTAGCTTAAAGCTCTTTTAACATCCAAACTGTGCAATCTCCTCTCACCCGAGGAAGAATGCTCAGTGAAAATACTGAAGGAGATGGATTGGTTAAGATGGAAATCTGAAACCACTTTAGGTAAAAACTTTCTGTTAGTCCTGAGGACTACCTTATCTCTGTGAAAAGAAATAAAATCCTTTTCCACTGACAGGGCTTGTAACTCACTTATGCATCTGGCAGAAGTGATGGCCACTAGGAAAACAGTTTTCCAAGTTAGGAACTTAAGGTCTGCTGAAGACAGAGGTTCAAAGGGGTTGCATTAACTGAGCAATGCAAACATTAAGGTCCCAGGCAGGGCTGGGTCCCGAAAGGAGGGTTAGTGTGAAACCCCTAAAAACTTGGAAAACACAGGGTGAGAAGAAAGGGAGGCAGGCTTTCCTGCTGATATAAAGCAGAGATAGCTGCCAGATGAACCTTTAAGGTAGCTGGCCTGAGGCCTAAGGAATTAAGATGGACCAAGTAGTCCAGCAAAATGGGCAAATCAGCAGATTCTGGGACAATTTGCTTCCCAGAACACCAGATGGAGAACCTCTTCCATTTGGAATTATAAGTGGCCCTAGTGGAAGGCTTCCTAGAGGCCTTTAAAATATCAAGGACACCTTGAGAAAGGTGTAATTCAGAATTCTAACTCCTCAAGAGCCAAGCCTTGAGGTGGAGGATGTTGGTCCGATACCAAACTCCCTGGGCACAAGTCAGCAGGTTGTGGACCCTGGGAAGGCCAGGAGGGTGGACTGACAGGGACAGAAGCAGTGGGTACCAGGGTTGCCTGGCCCAGTCTGGTGCAATCAGAATCACTTTGCAGGGCTGGGATCTGATTTTACTAACACCCTGAAGAGAAGGGGAAGAGGAAGGCATACAGGAACTTCCCTTCCCAATCCAACAAAAGGCGTCCAGGGGACTGAGCCCATTACTGGAGGCCTGCAACAGAACAGAGGAAGTTGGTGGTTGTCTGGGGCTGCGAAAAGATCTATCTGAGGAGTGCCCCATCTGGCAAAACTGACCCCAGCACTAGGGATTCAAAGACCATTCGTGATGACCCTGAGAAATCCTGCTGAGGGCATCCGCTAGGACATTGTCCTTCCTGGAAGGTGAACTGCTACTAGGGAGGTGTTCAGGAGTAAGCCAGAGACCACAATCATTGCTTAGCTGTGCACAAGGCTGATGACCGAGTGCCCCCTGTTTGTTGATGTACCACATTGTTGTGGTATTGTCTGTCCTGACCTGAACTACTTTGTTCTGGACAGATGCTGAGAAAAACCTGAAGAGCTAAAAGACAGCTCTGAGTTCCAACAGGTTGATGTGGAGCAGAGATTCCTGGGGACCACACTCCCTGAGTGGAAAGGTCGCCAGTGCGCCCCCACCCCAGCAAGGAGGCATCCGTGGTGAGGGTGAGGGAATGAGAAATGGGAATGAAGGGACCCTAGTCTTAGATTGCTCTGATCCTGCCACCACTGAAGAGCTAGAATCAGAGTTTGGGTCACTGGGACCAATTTGGTGAGGGTCCCTCCTTTGGGACCAATAGGCCCTCAAATGAAACTGAATGTCTCTCATCTGGAATCTTGCTCCTTGCACTACAGCTGTGGAGGCAGCCATGTGCCCTAGAGTTGCAGAAAGTGCCTTGCTGGTCGAGAGACCCGCAGGGTGAAAGAGGATGCCAGGGCAATCAGCTTCTCACCCTTTTCAGGGAGAATGCCTGGCCAACTTTGTGTCCAATTCGCACCTATGAAAGTTAGTACCTGAACTGGTCCTAGAACTGACTTTGGTAAATTCAGCAGGAATCCCAGGGAAGTGAGAAGCCGCTGGGTGACTTGCAAGTGGGATTTTACCTGATCTGGGGACTGACCCACAATGAGCCAGTTGTCCAGGTAGGGAAACACAGCAACCCCTTGCCTTCTTAAGTGAGCCACTACCACAGCTAGACATTTTGTGAATACCCTTGGAGCAGAGGTAAGACCGAAGGGCATTGCTCTGAACTGGTAGTGACCTGAGGGCAGTTCGAACCTGAGGTATTTTTGGTGAGAAGGCCTGATCAGGACATGAAAATAGGCATCCTTGAGGTCCAGGAGGCTAGCCAGTCCCCTGGCTCCTGAGGGAGGGACAAATCATTGCCAGAGTTAACATTTTGAACTTTGGTTTCAAAAAGATGCTTGTTCAGGTACCTTAAGTCTAGAATGGGCCGCCATTCTCCTGTCTTTTGGGGGTAAGGAAGTATCTGAGTACAGCCCTTGCCCTGGTGACAAGGAGGAACCCTTTCCACTGCTTTGCAGTCTAGGAGGAAGAGACCTCTGCTTCCAAAGCAAGGGCCTCTAAAGGGCTTGCAGTGGAAAATGTCTGGTTCTCATCTTTGGAAACTGTTTGAAGCTGAGAACTAGACCCCTGGCTTACTACCTCCAGAACCCATTTGTCCGAAGTTAGGGACACCCAGTTCTGGCTGAAATAAGCCAACCTGCCTCCAACTGGTACAGGAGAGAATTGGCCCTGGGCATCCCATCAGGGTGCCTGCTTGGCAGTAGCCTTAGGCTGAGGGGTGGGGGACGGTTTACCTGCGCCTGCCTACCTCTGCCTCTGAAAAACCTCTGTGCAAAAAGCAGAGGAGGCTTGGGATTGATAAAAGGCCTGTGGAAAGGCCTGCCCCTACCTCTGGGAGGTGCCTCTGTGGAGTGGCATGCCGCTCCTTGGCCTGGGCACTTTTGTAGGTAGTTCTGTATTCATCCATCTTTTCATATAATTTTCCGTTTGCTCTCCAAACAGAGAATTTCCCCACAGGAAAATCCATAGCCTTTGACCGAGTATCCTGTGACAGATTAGTGCACCTGAGCCATGCCAACCTCAGGAAAGCTACAGAAGTGGCCATGACCCTAGAGGAAACATCATTAACATCTACTGCAGTATGAAATTGAACTTTAGAGGCTTCAATGCCATCAGCAGCCACCTGTTCCAATTCACTAGCCAGCTGGCCATGGGCCTGCTTGGCTAACTGCAACACTATTATCCCATCTAGATTTCTGATATCTAGCCATAAGCCATATAATTTGCCTGCCTGAGTCCCAAAGAAGCTGCCATATACTGTTTTTCGCCATGGCATCAATCTTCCTGGAATCCTTATCAGGAGGATGTGGAGGCCAGGGGATATTAGTTCTTGTCACAGGCTGCAGCTTGTACCACACCTACATGACTACACTGCTCAGTGAGGAAGTCTGTATCAGGGCCTGATAAAGCATACCTTCTGTCCATTTTTTATCTACAGGAGGGACAGAATGAGGATTTTTAAAATTTTTGTTGTTTGCTTCTAAATGACTTATGCAAAGGAATAGACAACCTCCTAGACTCTGGGATATCCATCATCTCAACATAATCAGGCTCCTCTTGCTCATCCACAGCCTCTTCCAAGGAAGCTGGAGGTTTCTGCAACCTTTTGTAAAACATAAAATGAGAAGGGGACTCAGACAGCATGGGGAGATTCTAATGGTCTGTCTGGAGAAATGTCCGGTTCAATGGGCACGTCCAGACCCTCCCAGCCACATACATAATGATCAAAATCTTCCTCCCCTCCTGTGGTTCATAAAATTCCTCAACATCATACTCTTGAACCACTGGAACCGAACAAACCAATCTTTGCCAGCTGTTGGTGGTTCGCCAGTCCCTAGAGACAGTGACTGGACAATCTGTATGGCTTTAGCTATCTCTGCAGCAGTTGGAGAGGCAATCTTGCACTCCAGACCTGCTGATTTCTTAGATTTTTTTACTGGGACCGGTTCCTCAGAACCAGCCTTCCTTTGCCGAGGAAGTCTCGCCCTGGTCAGAGGGCACTCCCTCTGGTCCAGTGGGTGCTGGACCGGGCTGGCCATCCGGGTCAGCGGACTTTTTGGCCTCTCGTTCCCTGAGCCGGCCCAATCTTTTCTCCAGGGTGGCTGCAGGGAAATTCTTACACACCTGGCAGTCTGACAAGAGGGTGGTCAGCCCCAGACAACAAACATGTGGTGTGTGGGTCAGCCTTGGCAAAGGCTTCCCACAAACATCACAGTGTTGAAACCCAGGGCCCAGTTTTCTTTTGGGTTTCTCAGACATAATGCCAGCCTATCCAAAACTTGCCCTTTTATGGCAGTGCCAGGCAAGACACTCCTTATCGGTTCCTAACGTGTCACGGTATTTGAAAAACCCAATTTAAAAGTTAGGTTTTAGAACCGATAAGAACCGGAACCGACTCTAAAAAGCCCAAATTATTGTTTAAAATTAGTATTTTGCAAACCGATTGGTTCAAAACCGAACCGATAATGAATTTATACAGACTTTAAAATCCTGTACTTACGAAGTATCAGATAGAGCTTTGAACTGAAATGCGTAAAATAATTACTTTTGCCAGTTAAAATGAACGAGAAACACTCGTTTGAACCGAGAATGAACCGAGCTGAAGGAGAGATCTCCGGAGGCGACTGTTCAGTGAGCGGAGTAAAGAATCTGACAGTTTCAATTTGAAACTAGCCAGATAGAGCTTTCAGCAAGACGCTCGCGCTTGGAACTCCAGTCAGCCTGGAGTTAACTCCTTCCTCTCCGGGGCACTTCAAGTGCTGTGGCTAACTACTATATGACATAATATAGCAAGACTTCATGGTGTTTGAATGGGGAATTATCAAAACTGCCATCACAGATGCAACAAGCCTTTGTGTGAAGCAAATAAACAAATCAAAACGAAAGAAAAAGCCACTATGGTTCTCAAGAGAGGTGGCTGTGAAAGTCAGGAAGAAAAAGATAGCATTCCGGAAGTATACGGAAACACAGAAGGAGCAGGACAGAGAGCTGTACCAATTAAGGCAGAAAGAAGCAGGGAGGGAAGTCAGAATAGCAAAGGCCCAAACTGAGGAAAAGATAGCCAACTCAGTTAAGAAGGGGGATAAAACCTTTTATAGGTACATCAGCGAGTCGAGAAAGACAAAGGGAGGATAGTGAGGCTGAATAGAATGAACGGTGGGTGGGCAGAGGGGACAGTGAAAAGCAGGAATACTGAACGAATATTTCTGCTCAGTATTCACAAAAGAGGAGGAAAGTGCCTAATCCAATTAACAGAAGCACTCTTGATAAGGGGGTGATCCCAGTCCTTTCACAGAAGAAAGGGTTCTGCAAGAACTCCTAAAACTGAAGGTGGACAAAGCAATGGGTCCTGATGGAATTCACCCAGAATTCTAAAAGAATTAAGGAAGGAACTAGTGAAACCACTGGCTACTCTTTTTAATAAATCATGGGAGGATGGTGTGGTACCGAGGACTGGAGGAAGGCGGATGTGATTCCCTTCACAAAAGTGGGACCAAGACAGAGGCAGAAACTACAGACCTGTCAGTCTGACCTCTGTGGTAGGGAAAGTGATGGAGTCACTTCTGAAGGAAAGAATAGTTGAGTACCTAGAGGTCAGTGGAGCACAGGATCCAAGGCAGCATGGGTTCTGGCGGAAGGTCATGTCAGACAATTTAATAGATTTCTTGACTGGGTGACAAAGTAGTAGACCAGGGAGGGGCTGTGGACATGGCCTACCTAGACTTTAGCAAGGCATTTGACACAGTCCCACAAAGATTAATAGTCAAATTAACCAACCTGGGAGTGGGTCCCAGGGTGGTAGCCTAGGTAAAACATTGGCTGGACAACAGGACACAGAAGGTAATTGTAAATGGAGTCCACTCTGAAGAAAGCGGTTTAGTGGGGTACCGCAGAGTTCAGTATGGGTCCAGTCCTTTTTAATGTCTTCATCAGTGACATTGCAGAGGGACTGGAAGGAAAAGTATGCCTTTTGCAGATGACACAAAGATCTGCAACAGTGTTGATACACAGGAGGCGTGGAAAGGATGAAAAGGGACTTGGCAAGGTTGGAGGAATGGTCAGACGTATGGCAGCTAGGATTCAATGCAAAAAGTGCAAAATAATGCACCTGGAAACAAGAACCCAGGGAAGAATACACAATGGGTGGGAGGTAGTAACAACAACAAAACAGGAAAGGGACCTGGGTAATCATATCAGATGACCTTAAGGTTAAAGCAATGTGAGAAGGCAGTAGGGAGGCCGGGGTATACTGGGATGTATAGGGAGGCATCAGCAGCAGAAAACAGGAAGTTGTTATCCTCTGTACAGACAGTTGGTGAGACCCCATCTGGAATACTGTGTCCAGTTCTGGAGACCCCATCTCCCGCAAGGACATAGACAGGATAGAGGCAGTCGAGGAGGGCAATTAAAATGGTGCAGGGTCTGCAGAGAAGCCGTATGAGGAGAGACTAAAGGAGCTTAATATGTATACCCTTGAGGAAAGAAGGGAGAGGGGGACATGATAGAAACTTTCAAGCACCTCAAGGGAATCAACAAAGTCCAAGAGGTAGCATCTTTCAGAAAAGAGACTTGCAAGAACAAGGGGACACAATTTAAAGATAGAAGGAGGGCGGTTCAAGGGCAATGTGAGGAAGTATTATTTCACAGAGAGGGTAGTGGATGCATGGAACAGCCTTCCTGAGGAACTTGTGGGGTCTGAAACTGTGGGAGAATTCAAGAATGCATGGGACAGACATAAGGCAATTCTTGTGGGGGGCAGGAAGATAAAGGCTGTTGGTTAACTAGGATCTGCGGCCTATCCTGTAGGTAGGGAAATGGGCAGACTAGATGGGCCTAGCGGTCCTTATCTGCTGTCAAAGTCTATGTTTCTATGTTTCTATGACTGGAAGGAAAAGTATGCCTTTTTGCAGATGACACAAAGATCTGCAACAGGGTTGATACACAAGGAGGCGTGGAAAGGATGAAAAGGGACTTGGCAAGGTTGGAGGAATGGTCAGAAGTATGGCAGCTAGGATTCAATGCAAAGAAGTGCAAAATAATGCACCTGGAAACAAGAACCAGAGGAAGAATACACAATGGGTGGGAGGTAGCAACAACAAAAAGGAAAGGGACCTGGGGTAATCGTATCAGATGACCTTAAGGTTAGCAAGCAAATGTGAGAAGGCAGTAGGGAGGGCTGGGGGTATACTGGGATGTATAGGAGAGGCATCAGCAGCAAAAACAGGAAGTTGTTATCCCTCTGTACAGACAGTTGGTGAGACCCCATCTGAGTACTGCGTCAGTTCTGGAGACCCGTCTCTGCAAGGACATAGACAGGATAGAGGCAGTCCAGAGGAGGGCAACTAAAATGGTGCAGGGTCTGCAAGAGAAGCCATATGAGGAAAGACTAAAGGAGCTTAATGTATACCCTTGAGGAAAGAAGGAGAGGGGGACATGATAGAAACTTTAAGTACCTCAATGGAATCAGCAAAGTCCAAGAGGGTAGCATCTTTCAGAAAAAAAAGGCGTGCAAGAACAAGGGACACAATTTAAAGATAGAAGGAGCGGTTCAGGGCAACGGAGGAAGTATTATTTTACAGAGAGGGTAGTGGATGCATGGACAGCCTTCCTGAGGAGGTTGTGGGGTCTAAAACTGTGAGAGAATTCAAGAATGCATGGGACAGATGAAAATTACTCACCTTAGTAATTGCTTTTCTTCTCATGGAGTCTTGCTATATTAGGACCATTGCAGTCATTCCCACACTGAACTGCCCCGAGAGGAAACAGTTAACTCCAGAGTGATCTGAGTTCCACAGCCGAGGCGCTGTTCAAAGCTCTATCTGGCTAGTTTCAAATGAAACTGTCAGGTTCTTTCTGAGCTAAACTAACATAGCAAGTCTGTGGAAAAGCTCTACACTAGCCATTGGCTACCTCATTAGTAGAATTAGAACAATCACAGAATAATAATAATATTTATTGTTAGGATCACCTCCTACAAGCACTAATAGGCCCCTCTCCCCAAAAGACTCAAGTCGAGAGGACCATCTACCATAACAAAAACAGAAATACCTAGTTCCCTAACCCAAAGGAAACAAGGTGGGGAGACTAGAGAGACTAAAATGGCATGACACAGTGCTTGCACTAATTTACAACCCCATACCCAAGTAGGAGTTCTGAGAGGGGTAGGAGGGAGGGTTGTTCTAATATAGCAAGACTCATGAGAAGAAAAGCAATTACTAAGGTGAGTAATTTTTCTTCAAACACCATGAATCTTGCTATATTAGGACCATTACGAGATTCCAGCAGTACCTCCATGGAGGAAGGTCAGAACCTACTTAGGAAATAGGCTCAGAAGCTGTGCCAAACAGATCTCTCCGGACTGGACGTCCAGGGAATAATGCTTGGTAAAGGTGTGAACTGTTTTCCAGGTAGCAGCTTGACAAATTTCCAAAATGGGAATATCTCTAGCAGCCGCTAGATGCAGCTGTACCCTGGTGGAGTGAGCCTCAGTCCTGAGGGGTTCCCCTACCTAGTTTTGGTAACAGAATTGGATACAAGAGACAATCCACCTTGCAATTGTCCTCTTGGTGGCAGATCTCCCTTTGCCAACCTCTCCATAGGTAAGGAAGAGTTGGAGGATTGAACCTGTGACCCTTGATACGTTCACATAGTAGCTTAGGGCTCTTTGACGTCCAAGCTGTGTAGTCTCCTTTCACCCGAGGAAGAATGCTCAGTGAAAAATACTGGGAGAGAAATGGACTGGTTCAGATGAAAATCTGAAACCACTTGGTAAAAACTTTCTGTTAGTCCTGAGGACTACCTTATCCCTGTGAAAGAAATAAAATCCTTTTCCACTGAAAGGGCTTGCAATTCCATTATCGTCTGGCAGAAGTGATAGCCACTAGAAAAACAGTTTTCCATGTTAAATACTTGAGATTTGCAGAAGAAAGGGGCTCAAAGGGAGGTTGCATTAACTGAGCAATGCAAACATTCAGGTCCCAGGCAGGGGCTGGTTCCCGAAAGGGAGGGTTAGTGTGAAGTAACCCCTTAAAAACTTGGAAAACACAGGGTGAGAGGAAAGAGAAACAGGCTTCCCTGCGGAAACAAAGGCAGAAACAGCTGCCAGATGAACCTTCAAGGTAGCTGGTCTAAGGCCTAGGGAATTTAGATGGGCCAAATAGTCCAGTAAAGTGGCAAGTCAGCAGATTCTGCAAATTTGTTTCTCCAACACCAGAAGGAAAACCTCTTCCACTTAGAATTGTAAGTAGCCTAGTGGAAGGCTTCCTAGAAGCCTTTAAAATATCCAGGACCCCTTGAGAAAGGTGCAAATCAGCAAATTCTAATTCCTCAAGAACCAAGCCTTGAGGTGGAGGAATTTGAGGTCCGGGTACCACACTCTCCCCTGTGCACAGGTCAGCAAGTCGTGGGTCCTGGGCAAGGTCAGGGAAGGGTGTATTGTCAAGGACAGGAGGAGAGGATACCAGGGCTGTCTGGCCCAGTCTGGAGCAATCAGAACCACTTTGCAGGGCTGAGTTCTGATTTTTACCAATACCCTGAAGAGGAGAGGGAAGGGGGGAAAAGCATATAGGAATTTCCCTTTCCAATCCAGCAGAAAGGCGTCCAGGGGACTGAGCCCAGCACTGGAGGCCTGCAACAAAATAGAGAAGTTGATGGTTGTCTGGGGCTGCAAGAGATCTATCTGAGGGTGCCCCATCTGGCAGAACCGACCCCAATACTTGAGGATTCAGAGACCATTACGTGATGGCCCTGGGAATCCTGCTGAGGAGCATCCAGGGACATTGTCCTTTCCTGGAAGGTGGTGCGATCAGGGAGGTGTTTAGGGAGTAAGCCAGAGACCACAACTTCATTGCTTGATGCACAAGGCTGATGACCGAGTGCCCCTTGCTGTTTATGTACCACATTGTTGTGGTGTTGTCTGTCCTGATTTGAACTACTTTGTTCTGGACAACAGTTGCAAAAGCCTGAAGAGCTAAAGAACAGCTCTGAGTTCCAAAAGATTGATGTGGAGCAAGAGATTCCTGGGGACCACACTCCTTGGTGGAAAGGTCGCCCAAGTGAGCCCCCCACCCTAACAGGGAGGCATCCGTGGTGAGGGTGAGGGAGTGGGAAACGGGTATAAAGGGAACCCCTTGAGTAAGATTGCTTTGATCCTGCCACCACTGAAGGGCCAGGATCAGGGTTTTGGTCACCGGGACTAATTTGGTAAGGGGGTCCCTCCTTTGAGACCAATAGGACCTCAAGTGGAACTGGATGTCCCTCATCTGAAATCTTGCTCCTGCATGACAGCTGTGGAAGCAGCCATGTGCCCTAGGAGTTGCAGAGTGCCTTGTTGGTCGAGAGACCCAAGAGGGTAAAGGAGGATGCCAGGGCAATGAGCCTGTCCACTCTTTCCGAGGGAGAAATGCCCTGGCTAACTTTGTGTTCAGTTCTGCCACTAAGTTAGAACCTGAACAGGTTCCAGAACTGACTTTGGTAAGTTCAGCAGGAATCCCAGGGAAGTGAGAAGCTGCTGGGTGACTTGCAAGTGGGATTTTACCTGATCTGGAGACTGACCCACTATGAGCCAGTCGTCCAGGTGAGAAGTACAACCAATCCCTTGCCTTCTTAAATGAGCCACTACCACAGCTAGACATTTTGTGAATACCCTTGGAGCCGAGGTTGGGCGAAGGGCATTGCTCTGAACTGGTAGTGGCCAGAGGCAGTTCGAACCTGAGGTACTTTCGTGAGAAGGCCTGATCATGACATGAAAATAGGCGTCCCTGAGGGTCCAGGAAGCCAACCAGTCCTCTGGCCTCAAGGAAGGCAAAATCATTGCTAGAGTTAACATTTTGAACTTTGGTTTCAATAGATGTTTGTTCAGGTACCTTAAGTCTAAGATGGGCACCATTCTCCTGTCTTTTTGGGGTAAGAAAATATCTTGAGTACAGTCCCTTGCCCTGATGGCAGAGGGACCCTCCACTGCTTTGCAATCCAGAAGGAAGAAACCTCTGCTTCCAAAGCAAGGGCTTCTGAAGAGTTTGCAGGTGGAAATTGCCTGGCTCTCATCTTTGGGAACTGTTTGAAGCTGAGAACCAGGCCCTGGCTTACTACTTCCAGAACCCACCTGTCCGAAGTTAGGGACAGCCAGTTCTGGCTGAAATAAGCCAACCTGCCCCCCACTGGTACAGGAGAATGGAAGCCCTGGGCACCCCATCCAGGGTGCCTGCTTACTAACAGCTTTAGGCTGAGGGAGGCGACTGTCTATCTGTGCCCGTCTACCTCTGCCTCTGAAAAACCCCTCTGTGAAAAAGCAGAGAGGCTTGAGATTGGTAAAAGGGCCCGTGGAAGGCCTACCCCTACCCCTAGAAACATGCCTTTGTGGAGTGGCATGTCTCTCCTTAGCTTGGGCACTTTTGTAGGTAGTTCTATATTCATCCATCTTTTTCATATAATTTTCCGTTTGATCACCAAACAGAGAATTTCCTTACAGGAAAATCCATAGCCTTTGACTGAGTATCTTGGGACAGATTAGTGCATCTGAGCCATGCCAACTCTAGGAAAGCTACAGAAGTGGCCATGACCCTAGAGGAAACATCATTAACATCAACAGCAGTATGAAATTGAACTTTAGAGGCTTCAATGCCATCAGCAGCCACTTGTTCCAACTCACTAGCCAAGCTGACCCTGGGCCTGGTTGGCTAACTGCAATAAAGTGTCCCATCTAGATTTCTGATATCTAGCCACATAAGCCATATAATTAGCCTGCCTGAGTCCCAAAGAAGCTGCCATATATACGTTTTTGCCATGGCATCAATCTTCCTGGAATCCTTATCAGGAGGATGTGAGGCCAGGGGATATTAACCTTATCACAGGCTGCAGCTTGCACCACACCTACATGACTACACTGCTCAGAGAGGAAGTCTGTATCAGGGCCTGATAAGGTATACCTTCTGTCCATTTTTTATCTACAGGAGGGATAGAATGAGATTTTTAAAATCTTTGTTGTTTGCTTCATAAATGACTTATGCAAAGGAATAGACAACCTCTAGACTCTGGAATATCCATCATTTCAACATAATCAGGCTCCTCTTGCTCATCCACAGCCTCTTCTAAAGGAAGCTGGAGGTTTCTGCAACCTTTTGTAAAACATAAAAGAAGGGGACTCAGACAGCATAGGGGAGATTCTAAAGGTCTATCTGGAGAAATGTCCGGTTCAATGGGCACGTCCAGACCTTCCCAGTCACAAACATGATCAAATTCCTCCTCCCCTCATGTGGTTCATAAAAATCCTCAACGTCATAATCCTGAACCACTGGGACTGAGCAGCCACCCTTTTCCCAGATGCAGGGGTTCGACAGATCCCTGAGACAAAGATTGGACAATCTGAATGGCTTTAGCTATCTCTGCAGCAGTTGGAGAGACAATTTTGTACTCCAGACCTGCTGATTTCTTTGTCTTTTTGCTGGGACTGGTTCCTCTGAACCAGCCTTCTTTGCCAGGAAGTCTGCGCCCTGGTCAGAGGGCACTCCCTCTGGTCCAGTGGGTACTGGACGGGCTGGCCATCGGGTCAGCGGACTTTTTGGCCTCTCGTTCCCTGAGCCGGCCCAATCTCTTCTCCAGGGTGGCTGCAGGGAAATTTTTACACACCTGGCAGTCTGACAGGAGGTGGTCAGCCCCCAGACAATAAACACAAGTGGTGTGTGGGTCAGCCTTGGCAAAGGCTTCCCCACAGACATCACAATATTGAAACCAGTGGGCCCAGTTTTTCTTTGGGTTTCTCAGACATAATGCCAGCCTAACCAAAAACTTGCCCTTTAGATGGCAGTGCCAATTAAAACACCATATCGGTTCCTAACACGTATCACGGGTATTTGAAAAACCCCAACTAAAAGTTAAGTTTTTTAGAACCGATAAGAACCGGAACGCACTCTAAAAGCCCAACCAAACAGTTTGATACATATATTTTAACAAGCGATCGGTTCAAACCGAACCGATAATGAATTTCCACACAGACTTAATTTCTGTACTTACGGTTTACCAGATAGAGCTTTTAACGAAATGCGGTAAAAATAAATACTTTTTGCGGTTCCAATGAACCGAAAATACTCGCTTGAACCGAGAAATGAACCGAGCTGAAGGAGCTGATCTCCGGAGCGACTGTTCAGTGAAGCGGAGTAAAGAATCTGACAGTTTCATTTGAAACTAGCCAGATAGAGCTTTGAACAGCGCCCTCGCGCTGTGGAACTCCAGATCACTCTGGAGTTAACTGTTTCCTCTCCGGGGCAGTTCAAGTGTGGGGAATGACTGCAATGGTCCTAATATAGCAAGACTTCATGGTGTTTGAAATAAGGCAATTCTTGTGGGGGGTAGGAAGAAATAGGCTGTTGGTTAACTAGGATCTGCGGCCTATCCTGTAGGTAGGGAAATGGGCAGACTAGATGGGCCAAGTGGTCCTTATCTGCCGTCAAAGTCTATGTTTCTATGTCTATGTTTAGGCCCCTCAACCTGTCAATAGTCAGGCAGGCAGGGGTAGTAGCCCTTGGGATAGCACCACCTGGGGGTTACATATTTATCATGTTACCTGCTTCCCCTATCCCTCAGGGCATGGTTGCCCTGGCATGTTACTTGTATTGCCATGCTTTCTTTGATGCTCCTGATTGTACCATGTTCTTGAATGTACCTTTGTAATCTCCTGGGTCGCACCTGAAAATAGGCACTTGGTTGTCTAGTGTGCTTACCTGGTAAACAAAATCAAATAAATAAATAGAAAGTCCTGGTCTATTTGCACATAGTACATTACCCATCTCCTCCATCTGCTTTGAAAGCATTCATTCTGATTATGCATTGAGGCCGTAGTTCTCTCCATCCTGTGAATTTCCAGCACTATGTTGTGCCATTGTTCTATCCCCGGGGGTGATTCTGTCATCCATTTTCTGGTGATAACTTTTTTTAGCCACCAGGAGATAAAGTTGTATTAAAGACTTTCTAGGGAGCCTACACCCAACTGGTGGGATGGTAAACAGGACTGAGACCGGGTTAATCCAGTCAGTTGAGAAAGATAATTCTTTAAACTGGCATGCTATATTAGTACAAAAGGTTAGTATAACTGGGCAATATCAGAAGACATGAGCATGTGTCACATTTTTGCACCCGCATTGTCTCCAGGGTAGCACATAATATCGGCGACAGCAAAACTGCGACTCAATTACAGCGACTCAATAACGGCGATAACACAAATGGCGACCATGAAATAATGGCAACCTGGAATGAATGGCAGATCTTCAGGAATGGCAAGTGTGACTGTCAATCTGCGACGGGCAGTAGGTTATTTAGAAATGGGGTGGTTTGGGGGGCACAGCCCTCCCATGGGGGGTGCAAACAGGTGAGCTGTGCTGTAGTGGGTCTGCCTCCTAAATTTGCCCTAAACTACTGTTGCCGTGATTTGTTGTCGCCGATAATGTAGTCACCTTAACTGATTCACCGTAATGACAGTCGCCGTTCTTTATTCGCCTTTATCACATGGAACCATTTCCAGCATTCCCTGAAGTGAAGTGGTATTGTAGATGCTTAATTAATGTAGCTGGCGCACGGAAATAGCTGCTTCTACATTTCCATGCGTATTCTCTCCACATGCGAAATGCAGTGATTTTTATGGCCGGAAGAGTATATTTAAGCCACACATCTAATGTTAAGTTTGTTTGCAAGTCTTTGTTCCAGGCTGTTCTGTGATGAGTCTGCCAAAGAATCCTGGAGACCTCTATAAAAGTTTCCTAGCAGATGTGTCCAGCTACCACTGTTCATTGTGTCTCTCATCAGGACAAACATCAAAAGGAGGAGGGTAGGAAGCCTTGAATATTTTTGCCGTTTGTGCAGAACATATGTACATATTTCTAAAAATCCGAAATGTTCCTGGCATGTAAGACCGTAAGTCTGTTGGAGGGCAGAAGAGGGAAGAACACCACTTTCATCCAGGAACTGGTAGATAAACACCAGGCCCCGATGTTTCCATCAGAAAGAAGTGATATCAGATCTGGCTGGAAGGAAGTCCCCTTCCTCCACAAAAATTCGCAGTGGATAAAACACCTCCTGGAGCTTCTGATTATTGTTCAAGTTCAAGTTTATTGCACGAAAAAAACTCCATTGAGCAAGCTCATTCACAAGGAGGTCCTGATACATATATACAGACAAGGCAGAAACTACATACAGTACAAATAGTAATTGCTTAGTGCACGCGTAAAGTGCTCAACAGAAAACACTGCATCCAATCGCCTAACGAGTATGCTAGTCCCTATATTTAAGGCCATTGTAATCACCAGATGGGCAAAGACAACTCAGATCTTAGCGGCAGGTTTCTCCAGACCTTCATGGTGTTTGCCGTGAATGGTTAAAAGTCAGAAAGGGAAGGGGCTCAGAGATCCCTGGTGAACAACATGTGGCTGATATTATACATATCATACAAGATAAATTTCTGTTCTTTCCAGGCTGGGTTACTTTGTGGGGACAGTCATGTCCAAATTATGTTAAGGTGTGTGGCTTTAGCATAATTCTCTAGATTAGGAAGGTTCAACTCCCTTATGTAGTGGTAACTAGAGTAATCTGTACCCGATCATGGGTCGTGACCCATTCCAGATAAATCTGGAGAGTAGTTTGCTCCAGGATCTAAAGTAGTAGGGCACAGGGTACTGGGGGAGTGTCTAATATAAATATAATAAATTTGGTAAGATATTCATTCTAACCATTTCTACTCTAGAGAACAAGGAAAGAAGGAGCTTCAACCACCTATGTAAATCTTCCGTAATTTGTTTTGTGAGGGGTTCGTAATTCATAAGCTCCAGGTTTTCTAGGTTAAGTGGGATATTTACCCCAAGGTATCTGAGTTATGCCTTCCTCCAATTTATGGGTCACAAATCCCAAAGTGCCCTTGATGGACGAAAAGCACTCGCCAGGATATCCAATTTTTTTGGTGTTTAATGCAAAGTCACCAGGTTTCCAAAGTTTTGCATAGTGGACCTCTCAGGAGTACTTTCTGAATGAGTGGGAATGGTGGGAAGGCATACAGAAATCTCCCTGTCCAGTCCAGTACCAGGGCGTCCTCTGGGACTGTCCCTGTGGCTGCTGGTCTACAATAAAGCTATGGAAGCTGACCATTCTCCCAAGAGGCGAACAGTTGTATATTAGAAGAGCACCACCTTCTAAACACTGTGGCCAGAACCTGCTGGTTTAAGGCCCATTCGTGATTTTCCTGGTTGATTCTGCTTAGGGAGTCTGCCAGGATATTGTCTTTGCCTGACAGATGTACTGCAAATATGTTTGCTTCTAAGGAATATATCAGGCCCCAGATCCTAAATGCCTCTGTATACAGTTTTGAGGATCTTGTTTGACAAAGCGGCAGGAAAAGCAAACAGGATGCTTGGTTGTACAGGCAGGGGTATCACCAGCAGGAAGAGGGAAGTCATAATTCCACTATACAAGACACTAGTGAGGCCACACCTCGAGTACAGTGTCCAGTTCTGGAGGCCTTACCTATGTAAGGACGTAGACAGGGTCGAGGCACTTCAGAGGAGTGCAGACCAAGAAAGTGCAAGGATTACATCACAAAGCCTATGAGGACAGGCTGAAGGACTTGAATATATACTCCCTGGATGAGAAGAGGGAGAGGGGGGTTATGACTGAGATATATAAATACCTCATGGGGAGGAACAAGGTGCAGGAAAACACAATCTTTCATAGAAAAAGATGTTCCAGGACTAGGGGACATGGGATGAAACTGGAGGGAGGGAGGTTCAGAGGGAACATGAGGAAGCATTTCTTCACAGAGAGGGTGGTGGACAAACGGAACGCTCTGCCAGAGGAGGCGGCAAGGGCTGAAATGACTACAGGATTTAAGAATGCACGGGATATGCATCACAGAATCCTGGTAGTCAGAGGAAGGGGACAACCTAGTTCTAGAGAAGCTTGAAGAAGCTAAGTACGTGTGCACATGGGAAGACTAGGTGGGCCATCGGCCCTTATCTGCCATCAACATCTCTGTATTTATGTATCTGCGTTCCTCCCTGCTTGTTTATGTAGCACATTGTTGTGGTGTTGTCTGTCCTGATTTGGACAGACTGACTCTGTAGCTGGGAGAAGAAAGACTGCATTGCTAGCAGTACTACTCTGAGCTGCAGGAGGTTGATGTGTTCTGCTGACTCATGTGGGCTCCATGTGTCACTCACTGTGAGGTCCTGTAAGTGGTTGATCCACTCCAGGAGTGAGACATCTGTAGTAAGAATACTTGGTGGTGCTTGCTGAAGGAAGTGGACATCCTTTCTGAGACTGCTTTCTTCCTTCCACTAATGTAATGACTGCACTAGTGCTTTTGTCACTGGCACTGGCTTTGAAATGGATCCAATCTCTGAGATTAGTTCCTTAAGTGGTGCCTGATAGCTCTCATTTGGAACCTGGCACAGGAACTATAGCTGTGGATGTGATCATGTGTCCTAGTAATTGCAGGAAGTTCTTTGCAGGTCTTGGCTGACATGCTGTGAAAGACTCTGCTGTTGCAATGAAAACTGTACTATAGCTCTGGCCTGCAGAAGGAAAGCTTTTTCCTGCAGGGTGTTCACCTTCTATGAAGTCCAATTATAGGACTTTACTTAGATATTAACCAATCAGCTTCTTATACAGCAAATAGCATTTCACGCGCTATGTAAAATCTTTCAGAACACTCTCAAAATCAAAGTTTGTAAAACAAATATTTTGTTCCCCTTCCTTTCAAAAAAAGTACCTGCCATGCCAAACTGCAGATCACATTTAAGCAAATTCTGTCCACAGCATAGAAAATTAAAATAAAAAAAGTAAGTAGCAACATAACAGTTAATGGGCTTTGATATTTCTTGCTATTTACCTGATGCCATCTTGGGCACTCCCCCACTCCCAAAGACCGCAACTCACAGGCACTGCTATGTTCCCAGTGGCAGGTGAAACCGCAATTTTACATCTCAGTAAGGACCCATAATTGGTTTAATAACTTGGTACCTGATAGAATAAAACAGTTAAGCTCTGTTTAAAAAATTAAAAAGTGTACAAAGAAGAATAAAACCGGGGCACTGCAGTCAAAGGAATCCATTCACTGCCACCAAGTTTGGGTTTTTTTTCCATCGTTAAGGCAACGTCCCCAGCAATGACCTTTAACCCCCAGTTAGATACATGGCAGCAACCAACGTAATGAGCAAATCAAAGGGGGTTATACAATAAAACTACATGAAGACCACTGTACGAGAAATTAAAATAAATAACGCGGAGATGAGAACAGACCTAAATTAAATGAACCGATACCACTGCCACCTCCACCCCACCCCCGAAAACACAACAGCTGGGCTACGTTGGTCGGAAGCACTTCTGAGTCAGACACTGCCAGGCGGGGGGGGAATGAGAAAGAACCTAACCATGCTTGAGGAGTGGTTGAGTGTGGCAGCTAAGAGTCAATGCAAAGAAGTGTAAAATAATGCACTTGGGGCACAGAAATCCAAGAGAGGAGTACAGGATGGAGGCGGGGAAGGTACTAACCACCACCAGTCAAGAAAGGGACCTGGGGGTAATTATACCGTGTGGATCTGAGATCTGGGGGCGCTCATCACAAGAGCAATGAATAATTCTGCACAATGCAGAAAGGCAGCAGCAATGGCCAACAAAATGCTGGGGTGCACTGCAAGGGGAATTACCTTGAGAAGAAGGGAGGTTATTCTACCATTGTACAGATCGTTGGTTAGACTCCAGCTGGAATACTGCGTGCAGTACTAGTGCCCATACCTACAAAGGGACATTAGGCTACTGGAGGGGGTGCAGTGTAGGGCAATGAAGATGATTCAGGGCCTGGGGGAATTGAAATATGAGGTCAGACTAAGAGAGTTAAACATGTACACACTGGAGGAGAGGAGGGACGGGGGGATATGATTGAGACCTTCAAATACATGAAAGGGAGAGTCAAAACGGACACAGAGGGTCTATTCAGGAGGAAGGTGGGGAGAGACACTAGGGGCCATGATATGAGATTAGAAGGGAGTAGATTCAGGAAGGAGGTGAGGAGGCATTTCTTTACAGAGAGGGTGGTGGCAAAGTGGAACACACTACCAGCTGACATGGTAGCATGTACCACAGTGGAATGATTCAAGAAGGGGTGAGACAGGGCAAAGGGAAGGGTAAAGGAAGGTAAGGGGAGCAGGGTGGGGCAGTTGCTGAATAGGGAGCTAGCTGCATTCACGAGCAGTCTAGATAGACCATGATGTCCTTTTGCTGCTGGCAATTTTTGTATGTTTGTATATCTGCTGAAATAAAGGTAACCAAATAATGTGAGAAGGCTGTAGGGAGAGTCAGTGGGATGCTAGGGTGCATAGGGAGAGGTATCACCAGCAGAAAAAAGGAGGGGGTTATGCCACTGTACAGATTACTAGTGAGACCTCATCTGGAGTACTGTGTCCAGTTCTGAAGGCCACATCTCTGGAAGGACATAGACAAAATTGAGGCAATCCAGAGAAGGGCAACAAAAATCATATAAGGAAAAACTAGAGGACCTCACTATGTATTCCCTGGAGAAGAGAGAGAGAGGGGGATATGATAAAGACATTCAAGTACATTAGGGGTACAAACAAGGTACAGGAGGGCAGCATCTTTCAGAAAAGAAGGTGTACAAGACCAAGGGGGCATGATATGAGGCTAGAGGGGGGTAGGTTCAGGAGCAACATGAGGAAGTACTTTATCGCAGAAAGAGAAGTGGATGCTTGGAACAGCCTCCCTGCAGAGGTGGTGGGGGCAAAAACAGTAGGGGAATTCAAGAATGTACTGGATAGACATACGAGTACTCCAGCAACAGGGAACAGAGGGTAGCCACAGATCAACTAGGGTCTGCAGTAATACATTAGGTAGGGAAAAGGGGCAGACTAGGTGAGCCACATGGTCCTTATCTGCCATCACCTTCTGTGTGTCTGTGTATCTGTGCTGAATAAACTGCCTGCCTGATAAGCAGGGAAGCTGTTGCATTTTGGCCATAGCATCCAATTTTTTAGGGTCCTTTTCAGGGGTTTGTGCAAACAGTGATTTTTGCCCTCTCACAAGCAGCAGCCTTGACTACGCATTGATGCTCAAGATGGGCGTACAGTATTTAACTCCCTGTTTGTCAACCTGATAATGTTTTTCTATTTTCTTATCCATGGCTACAGCTGAAGTGGGCGCCAACATGATTTTTGATATGGCCTTCTTAAGTGTTTTAAGAAGGGGAAATAACATTCTTCTGGGTGGAGCTACTCACATCATGTCCATAATATCATCATTCTCTTCATCTTCCTCTGTTTCTTGTTGGGGAAGCTGAGGGTATTGACCATTTGTCCGACAAACGAGGAAAAGGATGAAAAGTCCTCATTATGCCTTGGATGAGGTTCGAAATCTTGTTCAGGTGCAGCCTCTAATTCCATGGGTTACCTTCCTCCAGTTGCACATAGTAGTCTTCATCCTCCTCCTCTACAGGCAGATAGGTTAGACTCTACAGTGGCGTGAAAAAATATTTGCCCCCTTCCTGATTTTCTCTATTATTGCATATTTGTCACACTGGATGTTTTCAGGTCTTTAGAGAAAATGTAATATTAGATAAAGGGAACCTGAGTGAACAAATAACACTTGTTTTTTTTTTTTAATTTCACTTATTTAATGAAAAAAAGTTAACCAACACCAACTGGCACTGTGTGAAAAGTAATTGCCCCTTACACTTAATAACTGGTTATGCCACATTTAGCTGCAATGACTGCAACCAAACACTTCCTATAATTCAATATCAGTCTTTCACATCGCTGTGGAGGAATTTTAACCACTCTTCCTCATAGAACTGCTTTAATTCAGTAACATTTGGTAGGTTTTCAAGCATGAACTGCTCGTTTCAGGTCCTGCCACAGCATCTCTATTAGGTTTCAGTCTGGACTTTGACTAGACCACTCCAAAACTTTAATTTTACTTCTTTTTAGCCATTCTGATGTGGACTTGCTTTTGTGTTTTGGATCATTGTCTTGCTGCATGACCAACTACGCTTCAGCTTCAGCTGACGGAAGGATGACTGGACATTCTCCTAAGAATTTTCTGGTACAGAGCAGAATTCATGGTTCCTTTTAATTATGGCAAGTCATCCAGGTCCTTAGGCAGCAAAGCATCCCACACCATCACACTACCACCACCATGTTTGACTGTTGGTATGCGTTCTTACTGTGGAATGCTGTGTTTGCTTTCTGTGAGACATTATGGGATCCATGTTGTCCAAAAGTTCCACTTTGGACTCATCTGTCCATAGAACATTTTCCCAAAAGGCTTGTGGATCATCCAGGTGCTTCTTGGCAAATGAGAGCGAGCATTTATGTTCTTCTTGGTTAGCAGTGGTTTCCACCTTGCTACTCTCACATGAAGCCATTTTGCCCAGTCTCTTTCTGATTGTGGAGTCATGAACACTGACCTTAGCTGAGGCAAGAGTAGCCTGCAGTTCTTTGGATGTTGTTTTAGGATCCTTTGAGACTTCTTGGATGATTTTACACTGTGCCCTTGGAGTAATTTTGGCAGGCCGCCCACTCCTGGGAAGGTTCACTACTGTCCCAAGTGTTCTCCATTTGGAGATTATGGCTCTCACTGTGGTTCAATGGAGTCCCAGAGCCTTAGAAATATCTTTGTAACCCTTTCCAGACTGATAGAGGGCAACAAATTTTTCTGATCTTTTCAGGAACTTCCTTTGATCATGGCATAATGTGCTTGTTGAATCTTTGTGCTGGCAACGTGACTCTGATGGTAAGGGCCAAAATAAGTGAGGTTTATATTGAGCAGGGCTGGCTGTAATCAAGCCTGGCTGTGTTCAATCAGCTGACTCTAATTATCCCTTTAATTGGGTTGATTTAACTAGGGCAATTACTTTTCACACAGTGCCAGTTGGTGTTGGTTAACTTTTTTCATTAAATAAATGAAATAAGTAAAAAAGAAAAGTGTTATTTGTTCACTCAGGTTCCCTTTATCTAATATTATATTTTGTCTAAAGACCTGAAAACATCCAGTGTGACAAATATGCAATAATAGAGAAAATCAGGAAGGGGGCAAATACTTTTTCACGCCACTGTAAGCCTGGGGAGGGGGGAGTGGTAGGTATCTTATTAAAAATTCCCATGGCCTAGATCACCTGGAAAAATTGGTACCATTTTTGACATGTCCTCCGATAAGGGTAATTTATCTGTGCCCTCTATCTGCTCCTTTCTCCGTTCAGGAGGAGTGGCAGTGTCATTCTTTTCTTTGATTTTCTTTTTGGTAGACAATGATTCCAGTGTCTGCTCTGAGGCACTTTTATTTTTATTTTTACCATCACTGGATACATGGTTCCCCCCTTTCGGACACCCTGATGTCTGAAACATTTTTACTAAGCCTTTCAGATGGCTGTGCAGCTTTATCTTCTTTCCTTTTTCATCTTTCACATTATTTGCTACTGTACATGAGGAGATAGACCCTTCTGATGCATGCTTTCCACCATCGTTGGCAACTCCCTCAGAGCCTTTTTCATTATTTTTTGGTAACACAGAAGGCAGACTGAGAAGGCATGACTGAGAAGGAATGATTCTTTTTAACGTTTTTTTTTCCCTTTCTAAAGAGATTGTTGGGCAAAAAATATGACAGGGCTTACAGTTTACAGAAAGTCATGTTCTGAACCTAGACAGTATCAACAAAGCTCATGGCGGTTTGCCCTTATCAGGAGCTGGGAATAATTGTTATCATTTTTAGGAAACTGTAGGTCCACAAGGTCTCTCTGACGTACCAATCTGAGAGAACCTTACAAATATTAAAACAATTCCCCTCAAAACACTGCAGTACAAGCGCCCAAAAGTAAAAAACAGTTCTTGTACTAAGGAAACTGTGCTAAAGGTCAAATTGCAGTTCCTGTAACAGGAACTGATTAATTAAGGTGAAAGAGTACGGACATAAACTGAAAGTGAAAGCACTCAGTTCTCTGTGGATAAGAAAAAAGTAAACCACTCTTAAATTAAGTAAAAAGTGGTCTTAGTTAACCAAATAGCCAAAAAGGAACACAATAGCCAGCTAGGGTAGCCTCTGGTTCCTGGAAATCAATCAGGAACCGGAGAGACCATAAATTAATAAAACAACCGCTAGCTAAAGCAGAGTAATCAAAAAACTAAGAAATTTAAATAAACTACAAATAAATAAACTGACAGAAGAACAAGCAGTTACTGGCGCTCACTACAGGTCGAATGCTCTCTTCAGGCGGAGAAACAGATCTGAGCAATGGCCAGTGCATAGTGCAGGTGCAGAGTTTGAACCTGCATTCCGATTCTAAACATTTGTATAGGTTCTAATTTCTGGGGCGTCACTCGCAGCCAAGATGGCTACATAAAGTGAAAACATTAAGTGAGGGACTCCTGGGGTTAGAAAGGAAATGTATCCCACAGACTCCTGGAAAACCAAACCCCATGCTACCTGATGGAGGACTGACTGAAACTAGTCAAAAACTGTCCCCTTTTCCCCATTAAGGAAAAAAGGAATCAATCGCAGGTGCATGTGGAGCTGTAATGCTGAACAGTTCAATGGAGTCAATATGTTTTCACCTCCCCAGTTAACCCTTAGGGTAGTGGGCTAACAGCCCAGCTGGCACAAGAGAACAAGAGGGTAATATCAATCAAAAAATAGACTGGCATAGCTAGAAGAAAGACCATCAGAGAAAAGCACCTGTGTCTCCTGCAACAACAGGGATATACCCTGTGTAAGAACTAGTGTAACTGGATCCAACCCAGAATACAGCACTGTTCCACAGACAGTGCCACTGTCAAGTGGAGATAGATCAGATAGTGCCCAGAGGCACAAAGTGCATTTAGCAACTACCAGGCATATACCTCAGGGAAGGGATATACCCTGGGCAGGGAGGAAGAAGACAAGAAAGAAAAAGAAGGAAGGGAGCTACCTTCTCTCACTTATTATTTTTTTTTGGTTTGCATGTGGCCAAATGAGCCCTCACCCCAGTTTTGAGGGTTTTTTCCCCCCAGGGAAGTGGGAACCCAACAATGGGTCCCGAGTCACCCTTTTTTTTTGTTTAACAAGTATTTCCATAGGGAGTATAACTAGGGAGATGCCATGCCACTAAAGGGTGCCAGCCAGCACTAAGAGGGTGAGCTGCCCAGAGGCCATGGCTCTTACTAGAATGGGGGATGGTAGGCAGATGTGGTAATCAATGGTGAAGATATTCTGGAAAATCAAAGTTATGATAAGTACATAACTTATATACTGTATCTTCCAAGAGTCAGTCTTCACAATTGAGTCTCACTTATGGGTCTGAGTACCAAGCTTTCCTTCCTTTCTGAGTGAAGAGCCAGCCCACCCTGAGGGTAACTGATACCCTCAGCCCTCTGTGCGGGGGAGAAACACCTCAGGGAAGGAGCTACTTATAGGTCTGGTGAGACCTGGGAATTGTCAGGGCTAAGTGGGGACTCCTAAGGCACAGAACCAGAAGGGTTCCCTGATAGTTTCTGTCTGACCCTCGGAGAGAAGAAATGAGACCCCTGGAAGTGTGAGTTAAGCACCTTGCGGAGAGGTGAAGCCATCCCATTCACCTCATGCAGACTGCAGTTCCTGCCGTCCTGGAAACCACCTTGTTGTCATCCTAAGATGCCTTTGACTGGTGCCGAGCTACCTCCAGGCCCTGGGCAGAAAGTTCAATGGTCTGTCTGTCTCGCTCTGTAGCAGTACAACTATAAGTGTGCTTAGCTGCAACAAAAGGCGACGGTTATAGGTCACCATATATGCCTGGTGTGCTAAAACGCACATTACGGCACTTGCCAAGGAAAATGGCTTCCTGCCAGTGGCATCCATTTCAGCAAAATCTGCCTCTGGAGGTTGGTCATGTGCAAGGCACTGTGGACCTGACAGGGTCTGCAGTACATCAAGTCCCAAGAAGGGATGAAGTACCTCTCCAGCGGACCCTGTGGGTGCTCGATACCACATAAGGAGGTCTCTGGGGATGGCTGAATTGGAGAAGGGCCACCTCAGCACTGCCCTAGATGCCTCCTGAAAGGTCCTAGATTTTGGACGAAGGATGGTAGTATCAAGATTGGAAACTCCAAAGAGTCCCAACAGCAGGACTGCTGGATCATGGCTTGTAAGAGCATATAAGTCGAGTGCCTGGAGCATCTCCACCAAAAATTGCTTGTACAAAGCATAGTACTCAGCAGCTGAAGGGAGTTAGATAGATGATTCATTGTCCTTTGAGGAGCATGTTGATGGAGATGAGGCGCCGACTCTGGGTACTGTTGGTGTCAGGGAGAAGGGCCTGTACTGGACCTTGTCAGACTTCCTACGCCAACTTTCTAAGGCACCAACAAAATCCAGGTGTTGATCTCACATTAAAGGACCCTCAGAGTTTATGAATGAGGGCAACCCCTCCAGGAAAAGATGAGGGACTGCTAGAGGAGGTCAAGACTCCTGGTCTTGTTGGCCTCAGCCTGAGCTGCTAAACTGCATATGGATCCTCACTGAAGGGGAGGACCTAGCAAATTCACTTGAAGGGTGTCCTCCTAGATCCAAGGAGTGACTCAATCGGTGCTCGGGGGAGCCCCCTAGGTGAGGACAGCAGAGCTGTACAAGTCCCACAGGGTGACCCTGGTACTCACTGGTGGCAGTGATGTCCAGCAGCTCCGAGACAAACTCTGTCTCCAGGCTGCCATCTAATCCAGGGTCACTGTAGCCTCCAACATCGGGCTCAGGATAGGTGACAGCCTCAGAAATAAGATCATCCTGTTACTATGGCCGACACCACCCTCAACACCATGCTCAGTACCAACTTCAATGTTGCTCCTGGATCACCCTCCTCAGTATGGAGAATGATACCAGAGTTGGAAATGACCTCAGGGATGACACAGTCATCAGCACCTCACCCGGAGCCTGGCCCAGGACCGACACTATGGCACTGGCCGCATCAGTCACCATGTCTGGTACTGTCACCTTCCTCAGTGTCGCTGGCAACACTATGGACAGTAATAACATCGGAACTATAACCATCCATCACCTGATACCAAGAACATTGTCAGAAGGGGACCCAGCATCATCCACAGTGCCAACCACCGAGTCTTCACTGTGAACAGTGACAATAGCATGACCGATGCCAGAGGATAAAGTTGACGTGCTCAGTAGTGTAGATCGAGTGTATAGCTGTGGCCTCATCACCGGGGATGCCTACTGCTCAGGGCAGGCAGACTGTGGAAGGAGTTGACTGCCCAGAAGGAGTCAACTGTTCACCAGACCCATCCAATGGTGTCTCAGAAGCCTCAGCACGGTGAGGTTGAGGAGAACTCTGTTCTTCCACAAAACCACAGGTCCGGGGAAGAAACCCAGGGGAAAGGCCTAATAACCTGATTGTGGATGCATGCGTACAAAACCTACCTAGAAGGGGATCTCTTCAATGCATGGTTCTTCAGGGTGCAACGGTCCATGGAGAAGAAGGCATCATATGCACTCACGTCCTGTTCTGATCCAAGACAAGCTGCACAGTTGTGATGCTGGTCTGGAAAAGCCATCAGTTTCTGACAGGGGAACAATGCATAATGGGAAGCTGTTGGTCTTTCTTTGATGATTTCACCCTTTCTTATCCGACTTTGGCACTGCGGTAAAATAAAAACATAGGCGACACTGCAAAAAAAAAAAATAGCAGTGATGCAGAAAGAAATAGTGGCAGCAAGTCAAACTAAGGTGCTGCACTCCCACGATGTGCACTTAATGGTGGGAAGAACAGAATTGACATTAGTGAGAGACCTGGCAACAGTTATTATCTGGCATGTGGCACAAGGGGTGCGCAGGTGACGTGCCCAGTCTCCTGGCAAACGTTTTGCTCCTACAGTGTCCTGGTGTCTCTAGCCCAGACCCATAAGTGGAAATCAATGGTGAAGATTGATTCTTGGAAGATCAGCTGTATTCCACCAGGGAATCCAACACAAATTGTAATCCAAAGAAAGGAAAATTCAGCAGCAATGGTTTCTGGATGGCAAGCCATGACTAACGTGTCCTGTACCAATGGAAAGCAGTCTCAGACACTTCTGGAAGGATGATTTCACAGCATCAGGCAGATGATGGTTGCAGGCCTAGGCTAGGTTCAATCACTGCATTGCGGCTTCCTTTCATCTCAATCAGCATATCACAGCATGGCAAGTTCAGAAAGACCGAGACCTATTAGCTACTCTGCCTCACCCCAGTGGCTGCTGACTCGATTAAGGGTACAAGTATGGAGACAAGTTCCTGAACACCTCCTTCCTTGGCACACCAGACAGGGTTGATGACTTGTTCTCACCTCCGATTATAGCAGTCTGCAGATGGATCCAACAGATTCAGTCTCTCACAGCAATGCAGCCTTTACAGCACTCTCTCAGCTCGGAAAGGATGTTCAGCAACCAGATTCAGCTCACACCCATATTTTTGGCTCTGAGACCTGGTTAGACCCCCAGCTCCCCTCCTCAGTACTTCTCTCCTCTCCAACTGCTCGAGAAGGACTGCTCTGAACTCCTCCTAGGTTGGAGGAAGAGTTCAGCTTAGTCACCTTCTCTCTTAGTCTGTGATACCCACCTCAAGCCTCTCTGGGCTCAACAGGTAAGCCCCACCTTTGAGGGGGGGGTTACATATATAAATGCAGTTTTAGCATCAATGTAAACAACAGCCTTTCCTTTAAAACACTATGAATCCATTTATTAAATCTTTTTTGGGCAATATAAGTGGTTTAAGTAGATTTTGTTGAAAAAAAAAATAATTTCCCCCATCACCTAAAGGGGCAAAAACTGGAGACGGTCAATAATTATGATGATTGCAGAATTTAGGAGTAACATTCAAAAATACAGGGAATAAACACATTGGACATCTAAAAGGTAAAGTAAAAGAAACTATGAAAGCAATAACTCACTTTAATAATAATATGGGGGTAATTTGGCTAAATGAATTTTACTGGCTACAAATACTAAGCTTAAAACTAGCCTCATATATGGGGCTGAAGTTGGGGCTTTTCTGAAGTCCCGATTGAAAATAACTCAATATATTTGTATAGGAACATTTTAAGACTCCCCCCCCAACCGCAATGAGTGTAGTTAGAGCAGCGTTGAGACACCTCCCATTACAGTTCTCAACTACCCTAACATTTTTAAGATATTGACTTAGGGTTACATTTATGACTTGTGATAAGTACCAGGAAAGTGTTGGGATGAATATCAATCCTATGAAGCAAATGGTTTTACTTTGCCTTGCATGACATCTATAGAAAACCTTTTGCCTTCCTATGGCCTTGTATATATTTATCATTTTTCTACAACACATCCCCATATAAATCATATAGCTGATATTACTTTAACAGTAAAATATATTTTTATTACAAAAAACAAAAAAACTCTTGAGTCTATAAAACTCTTGGATCTATTTATCATCATATAACTCATTAGCATGGCTTGCAAAAAAAAAAACAGCTTAATTGAAAGAATACTTAGAAATATTACCGGATCCAGAGGAAAGGAGACGGATATCTTTATGTCACTTTGGGGGCTATCCAACAAATGGCAAACAAGTGTAATATAAGCATAAAATTGATGGCCGACCAATGTATTCTGGTTGTGACTGCAAAGGTGGTCAAAGTGAAGACTTTTACATGTAGTACTATTATGCCCATTCAGAAATAGGATTAGAGAAAAAATGCTTTGGATCTATTCTCTCTACTCAATACCGCCCTCCAGAAGTACTATTGTCTTGGTTATCTAAAGATCACTATCCAATGATTCTGCATAAAATAGCCTCTTAATTAATATGATTTCCATTAAGAAAAAATGTTTGATTTAAATATAAACAAGTTACTACAGATTCCCTGGAATTTTCTGAGACTGACTTTAGAAAATACTATATGAATTTTCATGTTTTCAAGTGCTTTGTATAATAATGCAACAATTCCTAAGGCTTAATACAGCTTTTAATTTGTGTGTGTATATATCTATGTGTGGATATATATACATATATAGTGATACATGATGGGCACGAGTGTGATATGGGAAATATTTTCACTCCTCTGGAGTGACCTCTGAATACTCACAAGTGACGAAGCCACAAGTGAGGTTTCAGAGGTCACTGTACAGGACTGAACATATTTCCCACAAAACACAAGTGCACATCATGTATCCTATTTATACAATGGGGGCCTCATTGTTGCAAAATGTACAATGTGCTTGGCTTGCATGGGTTTAGCACAGCTTGTGCGGCTTGCACGGGTTTAGCGCAAGTGTAATAAATGGCATTTATTTTAACTCTGCTGATGTCATCAGGATTTATTTCACTTCGGTGAAAATAACTTGTTTTATCTCACTGGAATATGTCTCACCCCATTGTGTGTATATATATATATATATATATATATATATATATATATTATGCAACAGGTGTCTGAATAAATGTGCACTGATAAATCTGTTTATCTGTGCTACTATGTGGATAAATTTATTTATCCACATAGTAACTATGTCACACTCGATTTATCCACACAGTAATTGCGTCATAACATACAACAGACCGGACCTAATTTCCTCACTTCTAAAATATCTATAGCAACCACAGGCAAACCAATCAAAATTCGTCACAAATACCATCTCGTGCACAACTGGCAAAAATGCCCCTTGAATCCTCGTGCTGAACCAAACGGAAACTGCTAAACTTAAGAACACCAACCTCCTAGAGAAAATAGCAAACACATAACCTCACAGAGCAGCAATTTAAAAGGCTAAAAAAAGTGCAAAATATGTCCAGAAATCAGCAACTCAACAGTAGTTTTGAATTAGAACTGGAGCAAATAATGACACAGATAGAAGAAGATATGGAACCACTTGAGCCACCGGCAGAACCAACCACTGCGATGGCCACAGTAATCGCAACAACTGCAGAGCAAAACCTGTACCAGCATGCCAAGCCTTCAACCAGCAGTACTTTGCAACACAGCGACTCCTACAGCAGAAACAAAAAAGTGCATATAAACATAGAAGACATAGAAACCTACAGTCAAAAAGCCAAAAATATAAATACTGCAAAAAAACTCACAATGTTCAAACAGTACCTGAAAGAGAACTTCTCAGAAGAACTCCCTCTACAGGATATTCCACCGCAATCACTCAATGCTTTGCTATGCCACTACTTCATAAACTGTACACAAAGAGACAGTTCAGAGTATGAGTCACTAACATTACGTTCAACATTTCAAAGCTTCGAAAGACACCTCAAAAGTAAAGACTATCCACATTCACTATCTTCCTCAAGAGTACTCAAAAAGGCTAGGCAAGTATTATTATCAAAACAGAACAACCGAAAATCAGAAGGCAAGGGTTCAAAGCCCAGAGCAGCAGATGAGCTAACAGACAACATCATAGAAAAACTGTATGAAGAACATCTCTTGGGACCCCACAACCCTGAGTCGCTACTAAACACAATGTGGGTGGTCACCAGCATGTAATTTGGACTTAGAGGAAACAAAGAAATGAGAAATTTAAAATTGGGAGACATATCATTAAAAACAGATGAAAACGGACAAAAGTACCTCCAATACGACCAAGAGCACCAAACAAAGACATGCACTGGAGCTAACCCAAAGGATACCAGAAAAATAAAACCCAGGGCCTACCAACTAGTAAACAACCCTTACAAATGCCCAGTGCTTAACTATACAACCAATAAGACAAGCGACCACCACAGTGTTTGACAGATCAGTCACCATTCTTCCTTGCTACAGACAACCAGACCAAGCAGCTAAAGCCAACCGTGTGGTTCAAAAACCAACCTGTGGGAATTCACAAGCTTGCAGCAATAGTAAAAACAATGATAGCCAAATCATCCATACAAACTGAAAAGTGGTTAACAAACCACTTTGTGAGGAAGCATTTGATTCAAAAACTAAATGACTCTGGCATCCCTCCCACTGAGATAATGCAAATCTCAGGCCATAAAAACCTACAGAGTTTTAATGACTATGCACGTCTAAATGAAGAACAACAGCAAAAAATCTCAAATATCCTGAGCTGCGAGCCCAGCACTTCAAAAGTCATTCAAACAGAAACGGAACCACAACTAAAAGAGAAACCACAAAATCATCCAAACATTCTTGGATCCTGTTTCTACCAACCCTCTATCCATGCAAAAAACATCCACATCACCATAAATCAAGGTAATAAATGTACTCCATATCAAAAGTCACACAATCCCCCCCCCAAAAAAAAAGTAATAATGCAATTAAAAATGTATCTTTCTCTTTATTACAGGCAACAAATGTGACTCCTATACAAAAAAAAGGGCCATGGTACTGGACTCCGAAAGTGACACGGACTAAAAAAAATCAAACATCAACCCAAATACCTCGAAGAACCATTTCAGCAGCATATCCTGAAGTGACTTCCTACATGTATGCACCACCAAATGACAATGTGAACTGCTGGATTAACTCTGCATTGATATGAAGAAATAATGGAATACCATTACTCAAAAGACAACATTCTTTTGCAAATATTGACTCTAAATAAATCTCAAGATAACAATCACCGTACATATAAAAAGAAAGAAAACTGTTTAAAAAGTTCTGCATCTCTCTATAGTTCAATAAAGTTTCACAATTCTACTACCTTCCCAGCTCTAACACCCTACTGTACTCCCCTTCATTCTTACAATATTCTCTTATTTAAGCAGTGACCACCTTCAGTATTAGATAATATGCTAATATATATAACATTTGAAAGTTCTCACTCAAACAAAAGTAAATGTTTCCTGTGCACTGTCAGCTTTCTGTTTCTATACCATGTAAACTGTTCAATAAATATTTAAAAAGTTTCTTACCTTGTCATGTATCTCTCCATGCACAAATCCAGTCCACAAGTCAAAGCGCACCCCCCCAAACAAAAAAAACAAACAAACCCCAATCCACAAACGCAAATGGTGTGACTGTTCGACTTGAAATAAAAAATAAACAAAAAGTCTTCCGATACTTAAATCCCTAGTAAAAATCTCCAGACATCGGACACTGAAGAGGAGGCATGATCCACGCACAGGAAACATCCGCAGCAGGAAATCCAGGAATCCAAAGTACAAAAAAAAAAATCCAAAATGAAGAAATCCAACAGTGACCGAAACGAAGCACTCCCCAACAAATGCTGCATGCCAAGATCCACGTCCATCCAGCAATCACCGAAGAAAAACCATAGAGGAAATCCATAACAGGCCGCCAAAAATCACCGAGCTCCCCATCAACATCCATCCAATAGCAGCAACTCTTCTCCGGCTCCCCTGAAGACACCGCGTCACTCCCTGAATCGCTCCTCCAACACGCCACAGCCGCCAATCCTTTCCGAACTGCAGCACAAATTAAAGACCCGCCTACCAACCTATAGGAAAACGACATACAAGATTGACAGGCACACCCACCAATCACACTCCACACACTACCACACCCTCTAGCCAATCACAGCGCATTTACACATGTCAATCACGGCACCTGCAAGCCAAATCTCCTTAAAAAATGACCAATCCCAAACCTACTTTAACATCACAACCCACCAATTATATTACTGAGCTTCAATCCTCACCCAATCAAAACACACAGCTTCAGTCCCATTCATTTAACCAGAGCCAACATAAAATCTAATGCGGAAAAACCACCCGCGTAAGAAAATAACCCCACAAAGATTAATATAAAACAAGAAAAACACACACTCAGCAGAAACACCACCACTCAAAAACAAAATGTGCCAGTTGCATAAATCGAATATCCGGGGAGTCAGTGTGGGATAAAACATTTATGTAGTACAGTTAACAGTGACCACTCGTAACACTCACTCATGCCTTTGGCACTCGTGAGGTTACTCGAGGTCACTGTCAACTGTACTACATAAATGTTTTATCCCACCTGACTCATATCATATATATATATATATATATATATATATATATATATACAGACACATACACACATACATACATGTATGTAATACTTTTGCGAAGACAGTGATAAATTAACTTGAATTTAGAGAATACTACCTGTACAAACAAACAGTATCTTCTTGCTATAGCAACTCTTACAAGGAAAAAAAAACAAACATTGCAAACATTTTAGTCAGATTCAGGAACTCTTGAAGAATGCTTTTGTCCCAGTTAAAATAGGCACAAAGTAGGCAATACTACCCTCCAGGGTGGACAGTACTGGGCAATACCGGACCTTCCAGGGGCTATAAGACCTCCGCTTGTGGCATCGGGCCTCATTACACCCTGGGGGGGTCCAGTATTACTCAATACTGCCCACCCTGGAGGGTATTATTGTGCTTAGAAAATGGGCACTGCATTATGTATGTTTGAAAAAAAATTATTTACATGTTAAAAAGTTAAAAGTCTTAAGTGTTTATTTATCTTGTAATAAAATAATTCCTCTGCCTGCATTACAATACTGTTTTTTTTTTTGTTTATTTGTTTTTTAGCTAGGGGCTTGTGTCTTATATGGGCCTTTGAAATTTTTAACTTTTGGAGCTGGTTGTCATGGTAACCCCCCCTTAAAATTGTAAAAATGATGATAAAACAGGTACATTTCTGAGATACACCATTCAGTGCCTTTGCTGAGGAGTTCCATTTATAGCTGAGGTACAATTTTAAAAAAATCAACTGATCAGGAGAGTGGAGCTGAGGACAGATGGAAGGTATGTGGATTTACAGTGAGGGAGAAGCAAGCCTGCAAAAAAGCAGATACATTGCTCTGCTTTGCCATGGTTTAGCTTTTACATTTTAAGTTGGGGTATTGAGCAGGAATATAATTTGAAAATTCAAGGATGGCAAAATGGACAAGTTGTCAGCCCACATCTACCAGGTCACCTGGAGGTCAGTGACTTTACCGCTGGATCAGATAATCGGCAAGTTCCTACTGCCTACCCTGCTGTGACTCACTCAAGGCAAAATGCATTTGGATACAAAACTGAGTGGGTTGCAGGGCAGGTGGCGCTCGCTAAGCAGCAGTAAACAGTGGGTAGACATCTGGAGGAAGGGAACAAGCGTGCAGTCTGGATAATGGTTTTGTTAGAAATTAACACGACTAGGAGAAACACTTGGTTATTCTCTCCTTCCCTGACCGCATAATGAGAACTGGAGTGTGTTTCGTTCTTCTTCTTTTTTTTTTGTTTATAATCATAGTCCTTTTACATTTATTGTGGATTTCGTCAGCAGAGGAGCTGTACTTGAGAGTGAGTAGGCGAGCGGCATCAGAAGTGGTTCTAGTGATAAGTGTGGTGCAGTGTAAGTTACGCACCACAACTAATTTGTTTTAACACTTTTTTCCATCTTTCTGTTACATTAGGTGACTGTCTGTGCCTGGTGACAGTTTGAGTGTGGGTCTCTGCTCACCTGCTGAGCAAAACAAAAATGGTGGTGATTTCAAATTTTGTGCCCGATACTTTGGCCAATGAGGAAGGAGGGTGAGCAGAAGGATACCTGAATGGGTGAGGGGGCACTTGGGCTGGTACTTTTTATTTCCTGGGCATCTACTGTAAGTTATTCAATCAAAATCTTTATTTAACCAGAGGAGCACCATTGAGCAAAGCTCATTTTTAAGATGGACCTGGGTGGGATACAAGGTCAAGTGTACATTATATTTACAAAAATAAAGGTTCTCAATAATTACAGAATTCACAGTAAATTGCAAAACAGCAGCATAGTTAAACATAAAAACAAGTTCAGTACATTTTAGTAGCTACAGAAAATATATACACAAGAAGCCTGAGCCAAGTTAACAGTACAAGGTTAACAGATTTCAGTGGGAGGTAAACAATATACCCACAACAAATTAGAACAAGTCCAGCAAGACTAGGGAAATTCAGGAACTGGGGGTACCAGTCAGGGCCAAAAGGAGGTGGGGGGGAGAATGATTGATTTAAGGGAGGTAAGGGTGGAGACCAATGAAGAGGAATAAAAAAAGGGGCACAGATACAAGGAGAACGTATCTCAACCAAGAAGAAAAAATTACTTACCATAGTAATCTTATTTCTTTCCAGTGATGCTCAGATATTCATAACTTTATGCAGTAAGTCTGGAGGGTTGGACTGCCCGGAGAGATGGAACACGTGCAAATGAGTAGAATTCTTTGCACGTGAGCATCTTTCAAATACTGCCTCCACCAACTGTAGTGTTCTACCCTATTCAGATTTGTGAGAAGCCTGGAAGTCAGGCATTAGGAAACTAATGTACAGTTAATTAAATTCCATAAAAGAGGGGTTTCCCCTAATTAAAGCATAAATTTAGAATACGCCTCCAAAGGGAGGCTGACTTTAATAAAAACCACATCAATAAAACTCTAAAAGAAAACATTGAAAACTCAAGTTTAAAATGATTAAAACAGAAAAATGCAACAGACAGTCTCAAGGGGAGGAAACGGACAAGAAAATGATAGAGGACATTCTCAAAATGGCTGAAAAAGGGGAGATACTGTTGATGGGGGACCTGAATATGCCAGATGTTAACTGGATGACATGTACTGCAGCCACATCCAAGAGCAGGGTCATTCTCAATGCCCTGCAGGGGGCAGACCTTAGACAGCTAGTGTTGGAACCCACTTGGGAGGGAGCAATACTAGACCTGGTACTCTCAAATGGAGAGAGGATCACAAATTTAGAAGTCAGTAGACATCTGGGAACAAGTGACCACTGCACAGTGTGCAACACAATAAGAACAACCATGGAGACAAGCCATACAAAAACAAGGATGCTGGACTTTAGAAGGGCCAACTTTTGCAAAATGGGTGAATACCTGAGGAATGCACTAGCAAATGGCCAAAAAGGAGGGGTGGAAGAATAATGGAGAAAAATCAAAACTGCTATTATAGAGGCAACAAGCCTTTGTGTGAAACAAATAAAGAAAACAAAGTGGAGTAAAAAAACACTATGGTTCTCAAAAGAGGTGGCAGGGAAGGTTAAGGAGAAAAACACTGCATTCAAAAAGTATAAGGAATCATACCAGGAGCACAACAGGGAACTGTATCAATTAAAGCAGAAAGAAGTGGGGAAGGCAGTCAGAATAGCAAAGGCCCAAACCGAGGAAAAACAGCGAACTCAGTTAAGAAGGGGGATAAAACCTTTTACAGTTACATTAGGGAGCATAGAAAGTTTAAGGGAGGAATAGTGAAGATTAATAAAGGAGAGAGGAGGTGGGCAGAGGGAGACAGTGAAAAGGCAGGGATACTGAATGAATACTTTTGCTCAGTATTCACAAAAGAAGATGAGGAGGAGTTACCTAAACCAGACAATAGAAGCACTCTGGGTAGGGGGGTTGACACCAGTCCATTTACAGAAGAAAGAGTCCTGAAAGAACTCCTAAAACTCAAGGCGAACAAAGCAATGGAGCCTGATGGGATGCACCCCAGAATCCTAAAAGAACTAAGGGAGGACCTAGTGACACCACTGACCACACTTTTTAACAAATCATGGGAGGATGGGGTGGTACCTGAGGACTGGAGGAGGGCAGATGTGATTCCCCTTCACAAAAGTGGGAGCAAGGCAGAAGAAGGAAACTACAGACCTGTAAGTTCGACCTCAGTGGTAGGGAAAATGATGGAATCACTTCTGAAAGAAAGAATTATTGAGTACCTAGAGGTCAGCGGGGCACAGGACCCAAAGCAGCATGGATTTACAGCAGCAAGGTCATGTCAGACGAATCTAATTGATTTCTTTGACTGGGTGACCAAAGTAATAGACCAGGGAGGGGCTGTGGATATGGCCTACCTAGGCTTTAGCAAGGCATTTGACACAGTCACGCACAAAAGACTAATAATCAAGTTAGCCAGCCTGGGAGTGGGTTCCAGGGTGGTAGCCTGGGTAGCAAACTGGCTGCACAACAGGACACAGAAGATAATAGTGAATGGAACACATTCCAAAGAAAGGGGGGTTACTAGTGGAGTACCTCAGGGCTCAGTACTGGGTCCAGTCCTCTTTAACATCTTTATGAGTGACATTGCAGAGGGTCTGGAGGGAAAGGTATGCCTCTTTGCAGATGACACAAAGATCTGTAACAGAGTTGATACACAAGGGGGTAGAAAGGATGAGAAGGGACTGCAAGGTTGGAGGAATGGTCAGATATATGGCAACTTAGATTCAATGCAAAGAAGTGCAAAGTAATGCACCTGGGAAACAAAAACCCAGGAGAAGAGTACACACTAACAGGGGAGGTACTAACAACAGCAAAGATGGAAAGGGACTTGGGGGTAGTCATATCAGATGACCTAAAGGTGGGTAAGCAATGTGAGAAATCAGTGAGGAGAGCCAGGAGGATACTGGGATGCATAGGAAGGGGCATCACTAGTAGAAAAAGGGAAGTGGTTATCCCTCTGTACAGACAGTTGGTGAGACCCCATCTGGAATACTGTGTGCAGTTTTGGAGACCCCCCTCTACGCAAGGACATAGACAGGGTGGAAGCAGTCCAGAGGAGGGCAGCTAAAATGGTGCAGGGTCTGCATCAGAAACCATATGAAGAGAGACTGAGAGAGCTTAATATGTATACCCTTGATGAAAGGAGGAACAGGGGAACATGATAGAAACTTTAAGTACCTCAAGGAATCAACATAGTCCAGGAGGGTAGCATCTTTCAGAAAAAGAGATGTGTAAGGACAAGGGGTACAATTTAAAGACAGAGGGGACGCTCCAGGGTAATGTGAAAAATGTTTTTCAGGAGAGAGTGGTGGATGCATGGAACCACCTTCCTGGGGAGGTTGTTGGGTCTAAAACAGTGGGGGAATTCAAACATGTATGGGACAGACATAAGGCAATTGTAGTGCGGGGTTGCAGGAAGTAGGCTGTTGATTAACTAGAATCTGCAGCTTATCCAATAGGAAGGGAACTGGGCAGACTGGGTGGGCCAAGTGGTCCTTATCTGCCATCAAAGTCTATGTTTCTATGTAGATATAATATGGCTTGATGGCACCAGCATGCAGAGTGCAGAGGCTGAAGGTCTGGAAGGGGAGGAAGGGAGGGAGTTATGAATATCTGAGCATCACTGGGAAGAAATAAGATTACTATGGTAAGTAATTTTTTCTTCTAACCCCAGTAATGCTCAGTGTATTCATAACTTTATGCAGGCTACCAAGCAGTACCACTGGAGGTGGGCACAGAACTTATTTTGGAAACAGACTCTGCAGGACTGCTGTGCCAAACCTAGCATCACCCCTGGATAAAATATCCAGGTTATAGTGTTTTGTAAAGGTGTGTACTGTTTCCCAGGTAGCTGCTTTGCAAATGTCCACCAAGCGAACCTCCCTGGCAGCTGCAAGGGTGGCATCTGTTCCTCTTGTTGAATGCGCCCTCAATCCTGTTGGTGGCTCTTTACCTGCCTTAGTTAGCAGAACTGAATACATTGGACTATCCACAGAGAAATGGATCTTTTTGAGGCTGGTTTACCCTTTCCTACATCCCCATATGTAAGGAAAAGTTGTTTTTCATTTTTCCTAAGGTCTTTCATGGCTGTCATGTAATAGCTAATAGCCCTTTTCACATTCAGACTGTGTAATCTTTTTTCACCAGAACTGGTGTGGTCTGTGAAAAAGACAGGTAGAGTGATTGACTGGTTCAGATGAAAGTCTGAAACCACTTCAGGGAGAAACTGTCTGTCAGTTTTGAGGACTACCTTATCTCTGTGAAATGAGATATAGTCCTGGTCAAAGCAGAGAGCCTGGAGCTCACTAATTCTCCTTGCAGAAGTAATAGCCACTAGGAAGACTATTTTCCAAGTAAGGTATTTAAAGTGGGCAGTAGCCATGGGCTCAAAAGGAGGGCCCATGAGCTTGGCTATACACATATTCAAATCCCAAGCAGGCAATGGTGCCCTATGAGGTGGGTGTAAATGCAGTAGTCCTTTAAAAAACCTTTTGAAAAGTTTATCAGATGCCACTGATACCTTGGTGCCCACAGAAAGGTAGGCAGATACTGCTGCTAAATGAACCTTAAGTGAACTGGGTTGCAAGCCTAGTGAATGCAAGTGACTGAGATAGTCCAGGACTACTGAAACTCTAGCGTTTCGTGGTATAAGGTTCATACTGGAACACCAGAGAGAGAATCTCTTCCATTTGGAAGAATAAGTTTTCTGTGTGGAGGGTTTTCTATAACCCTTCAAAATATTTAGGACAGCTTCTGAAAGATTTAAATCTGCATACTCTAATTCTTCAACAGCCATGCTTTGAGATGAAGAGACTTGAGATTCGGGTACAACAATGTTCCCTGACTGGAAGTCAGGAGATTGTGTCTAAGGGGCAACTGTATCGGTCTGCTGATAGACATGGAGAGCAGAAGAGAGTATCATGGCTGACTGGGCCAATCTGGAGCTATCAAGATCAGGGATGCTGAGAGGGACTTTAGCTTCAGTAACACCCTGAAAAGCAGGGGGAAAGGGAAAAAGCATACAGGTGCCTACCTGTCCAGTCCAGAACAAAGGCGTCCAGAGGAACTGTGCCCTGTGCTGGTGGTCTGCAGCAATATTGAAGTAGTTGGTGGTTCTGGTGGGATGCAAACAAGTCTATCTCTGGAGTGCCCCACCTTCTGAAAATAACTTGTACCACCTGCTTGTTCAGAGTCCATTCGTGATGAGCCTGGTTGATGCGGCTTAGTGCATCTGCCAAAGTATTGTTGTTTCCTGGCAAGTGAATTGCCTATAAAGAGACCTTCAGAGAGTGCGCCAGTGTCCAAATCTTCATGGACTCTGCAGAGGAGGCCTGAACTGGTGCCTCCCTGTTTGTTTATGTAATACATTGTGGTGTAATTGTCTGTTCTGATCTGAACCACCCTGCCCATGATCAGTGAAGAAAAAGCCTTTAGGGCTAGTAACACTGCTCTTAGCTCCAGTAAGTTTATGTGCTGAAGGGACTCTTCTGCTGACCAGATTCCCTGGGTCATGTGCTTTCCTAAGTGGGCTCCCCAGCCCAATAGGGATGCATCTGTTGTGAGTGCCAAAGAGGAGTTTTCTCTCTGGAAAGGCACTCCTTGCCTTAAATTGGATTCCTGTTTCCACCACAAGAGGGCCCTTAATAGTGGGCCTGTCACTGGTAATGAGTTTTGAAAAAGGGTCTTTTTTCAGACTCCAGTGAGCCCTGAGGTGAAACTGGATGTCTCGCATGTGGAATTTGGATCCCTGGACTGTGCCTGTGGATGCAGCCATATGACCTAGCAGCTGCAGAAACTGTCTTGCAGTTTTTGAGATGTTCAGGATGAAGGAATTTGCTATTGACTGAAGACTTTACACCCTGTCTGAGGGTAAAAAGGCTCTGCCCTGAAGTGTGTTGATTTCTGCCCCTATAAACTGCAAAGTTTGAGCAGGGGTTAGAACCGATTTCTTTTGATAAGAGGGCTTGGGTGATTTTTAAGGAGTTCCTTACTTGGTCTGGTGAGTTTCCCACCACCAGCCAATCATCTAGGTAAGGGAAAACGGTCACTCCCTGTCTTCTTAGATATGCTACTACATCAACTAGGCACTTTTTGAACACCCTTGGTGCTGAGGAGAGACTGAAAGGAAGACTTGAAAACTGATAGTGGCCTGAAGGGAGCCTGAATCTGAGGTATTATCTATCGCACCTTCTTACAGCACTCCGAGTCTCAACACATGGGTTATAAGCGCTCTTCTCATAGGCTGATGCACAAAAGGAATCCCAAATTTGAAATCCAATCCTTCTCCTTCCTTGTAGCTCCCAGAATCCCCAGTTCTTTTTGTGCATCTTCCCAAGCTGGTCACGTTTTTTCTGGCTCTGTGCCAAACCAACTAAGGTAAGAACAAAACTCCTTTATCTACTACAGTAGACGTTAGCCCCAGAAAGCTAACTTTAACTAATTCAAAACAACAAATGTTTTGCTTAGTATGGGGTTACAGCCCTCAAACTAACATGAATACAGCAGGTTTAACCTTTGTAGTGCAGTAAACCTATCTATGCTTAGTACAGTCTAGTCTCGTTTCGCGTCAGGGCATAGCATAGTGTGTTGTGAACAATTAAATTTAGCTACCTACTGAACTGCTGCTCATTAAAACCCCCTCGGCTTACCTTGTTCAACCGAGGAGGGAGAAGGCCATCGCCAGAGCCATGTCTGTTGAACTGAGCCCCCTCTCTCGCTTATCTTACCAGCCGAGAAGGTGACTCTAACAGGGAGTGCTACATTCCTTTCACACCCATTGTGCTTTTGATCCTGGGGGTCGCTGGGCTACCTTGCTCAACTGCACCACCACAGGACCATCCCACCAATTGACTTAAGATGCACTACTGTAATGCCTCCATTTGAGTAAAGAAACGCGGGAGAAAGTCTTTCTCCAGAGCCCCTACCTGCAGAACTATTACACCTCTAGCAGCGAACACGCGACTACTGTGCGCCTTTTTTTTCACCTCTGCCAGCACAGGGAACGCCTCTCCTTGTAGCGACTCATTTCTGAGTCCCTCCTTTGTCCAGTCCACGCCACTTCCCTCTATAGGGCTCTCAACCACAGAGCCCTACTAGTCTAACGGCCGCCATCTTGCCTCGCGCCTAGCATCGCGTGACAGTACCAGCCGAGATCTCACGGGGACCACACCAGAAACCAGGCTGAGGATACCTCTCGCAAGATGGAGACCGCAATACACTGGATCCTCCCCCAAAATGGCTCTGGCAACCACGCTGGCTACCTTAAAGGAACTCTACCCAGTTTAAAGGGCAGATCACCCATGGCACTATAATATGGACTTGTTTTTTACAGTAATGTTGACAGCATTCTAAGGGGAAGTTATTTATCCTGTGTATGCCTGGAAAGAGGTCAGGGCATGGAAAAGAAATGAAGACTGATTGTATATGCCCTACAGCTGGGGTTGGTGCATGGTTAAAATTCTGAAATGATGGTACATCCTCAGGCGCTTTGTTTTTGCCAGTCAGTGCCTGAGACTATGACTGCATCTAGTTTATTATGCAAACTCTATATTAGGGCCCTATGTAATCCACCTCGCCTCAGTTTACCTCAGTCTGCTGAGGGAGGGAATTGGCAGGATCAGTTAGTCCAGATCAGTAGGTAACTAGCTACCAGTGCCTTGCTTTACTCCCCAGTTTACCTTGTTCAACCGGGGTAGTGAGACAGATACAGCATATGTAACCTGGCTGCAGCGACCAGTGCCTTGCTCTACTCCCAGTTTACCTTGTTCAACTGGGGTAGTGAGCTAGATACAGTGTATGTCCCCGGCTGGGCGACCAGTACCTGCTCTACTCCCCAGTTTACCTTGTTCAACTGGGGTGAAACTAGATACAGCATATACCCCGGCTGGGCGACCAGTGCTTTGCTCTACTCCCCAGTTTACCTTGTTCACGGGGTAGTGAGCTAGATACAGTATGTTCCTCGCTGCAAGGTGATGCTCCCTAATTGCCCTCATTTAGTCACCCTGTCCAACCAATGGCGAGCCTGCTGTTGGGGATTGATCTCTTCCTACCTTCCGCCCATGACTTGGAGACCTACCTGCATCAAGCAGGACTTTGGAACTGGGATTGCGAGTCCCCCCACAACTGAGAGTACATCCGGTGTCCGGGGACCCCTCGCCTGAGTGCCTGAGGCTCCCGGGGTGGGCAGGGACATCCTCATCTCCCACACTAGAATCTCCATGTGCTGTGGTATGCCTGGCCTTTGCATTTCGTGCCGTGAGGTGCAGCTATTGGGAGTGACACCACCTTCCTTGGGAGCTCGGTTACTAAGATAAGGATGACTTTGCAGTGATACCTCAGGGGCTATTAATTTTAAATTGCATTTGAATCCTGTTGCAGCAATAAGCCAGTTTTTTCTAATACAGAAGCCTGATACATATCCTCAGGGCCTCATTTTGATGGAGCAATTGCTACAGTACCATTTTCACCCAGTAAGTCACAACCTGACTCAGACTATGTCCAAGGCTGCTTACTTAATGTTCAGAAAATAACAATGACATATAGAAGCAGTAGTTGTATTGCTTAAAATCCTCTAGATACATATTTTCCTAGCAGGCTATGCCCATGTCAAACGGCCATCCCATCAATGCTTATTTGTAATGTAAATGACACAGAACTTACTGGCACCCAAGAACCAGCTAGGATCAGCTCGTGGCAATTCCAATTCCCATTGACATTAGTTTCACTCGAACACTAAATGTTAAGAGTGGGCAGCTGTCCTCCTCAGATAATCAACACTGGCATCACCTTCCAGTGTAATCAATGGCGGTCTGTGAGCACCCATCACTAAGTCAGCTGGCAGGGTTGTGGATTGGCTGGTTTCACATCTTCTGCACCTCCAGTTATAGAGCATGGAGGCCAGTTCCCCCCACCACTGCTGGTTCATGTCCATCCTGCTCAGTTCAACAGGGCACAACCCCAGCACACATGTGGCCATTGTATTCTAGCCATCTTATACCTAGGGGGCTATTCTCACCTGTGACTGCCCTAACAGTTTACATCCCTCGAGACTACAACAGGGGTTGGACCCAAGATTGCCCTCGGAGAGGGACATTCTGAAGCAGGAGCCTCTTTAAAATCCCTGGTCACTATTTAGAGCCAGTGAGTTGCAGGTCAGTTGGTAGGCCAAAGAAGGACAGTGAAAACAAGAGGAAATCATATGTGAACCACGGACTCAGGTGGCTCAGTGGATGTGTTTGGCCTTACAAGCATAGGGTGAGAGGTTCAGAACTTAGAAGTCTAGTAGGGGAGACGAACATCCCCTCATATTATCGCTATGGTGTACAGCATCAGTTATGAAGATCAGCCATTGGAATAACTGTCCTCAGGAACTTATTAGTACCAGTTTCGCTGTATGAACCTAGTGTCAGGAAACTGAAGACTTAAGCATTACTCCAGTGGCTCAGCTGGTGTAAGCTTAAACACTTGGCTTATCATTAATGAGTACCATCTATTAGTGAGACAGACTGGGTCCTCTATCCCTCACCCAGTATATCAGCATTACAGTTTTCTCTGTTAACTAATTTCCTTATAAACACACACACTACTGTAATGACAAATATTGTTCATTGTTGGTGCCCAGCACAACTCTTTCACACTTATCATGTACCCCTCTGACTGGAAGCAGTGTTAGCAGCCCAAACAGCCCCCTCAGCAGCTGCCACCAGACACTTACAGAGATATCGCTTGCTCCAAATATTTAGTCTGCCATCTGAATGCCTCAGCAGGAATTCCCTGACACTGGTGGCCTGACTTGGTGTTTCACCAACCTTAGCCCCCTTCGAGAGGTTACCTTCTAGGGGCTCATCCATTTCTCATTACAAGTACAAAGCTAAGTAACTCCTAGTGTGCTGGCAAGTTTTCTAAGCTTCATATAATGGGTCATCCTATGACCAGAACTATATAGATAGTACAGAACTATACAGTCAATGATCTGGATGTATATAATTGGGGAGCAAGGTATGTAATGGGACTAAGGAAGGGCAAAGCACCACAGGCTGTGCATGTGCCACTCAGCCAAGACGTGTCGGTAAGGGACTAAAAGGGGCACATGTACAATACATTGCAACAGCACTCTACCAACACATCCATGCCACAGGCAGCATATGGACACAATCACACTCCTCAAATGAGCAGGCCGCAGTGCAGAAACTATAAGGGGGTGAAAACTCATCAGCTAGCTGTATTTTGCCCATGCCAGCTAAAATGCATGACCCAGAAACTATTGTTAACAGTACCTTTGCAGCCACCTCAGCATCACAACCAAACGGTTGGGGAAAGCAGGAACTTGAAGTGTTTTATTACAGTACAGGTCTCCTAATGTAGAAGGTGATGTATTTCCATTTCATGGACCCACAGACAATCTCAAGAAAGAAAGGTGGGTGGTATTCAACCTCTGTTGGCTTGCCATATGTGCTAGTAGATAGACTCCTACCCATGCATGCATTCCGTATTTATAGGTAAAGACCCCTCCCAATATATAAATCAGTCGATCTATCTACCTAGCTATCTATCCTTCTGTCTAGCTATCTATCTATCTACCTACCTACATGCATAGCCGTACTGATGGGAACCATCACACCCACCTGTTACACCAGGGTACAGTGCTGGGTCCAGAAGGTCATCCAGGGGTAAACCATATGACGGCACATACACACATACTAATGGCGAACACACTAAGTATGTACTTGTAGTACTTTCAGCAGAGTGATCCACTGGTAAACCTAAAGTCGGTCATGGCTGGCGACCCCTTGCAGCCCCCGCTGCAGTGGCTCCTGACACTAACCCTTCTCCACATCACTTAATTAATCCAAACCATGGAGAAAGGGACAGAGGACCTTCATAACATTAAACCCAGGTATGACATGCAGACCAAGTACAGCATATCTCATATCCTCTTTTCCCCCTGCTTATGTTTATCATAATGTATACACAGTAATGGTCAAGAAACTATAATTCACCAGGTATGACACGCAGGCCCAGTACGGCTACTCATAATCACACAGCCTGGTACTTCCCTGCTTATGGTTTGCACTGTGTCTGCAAAGCAGTGGTCAAGACAACTATAATACTCTGCCCACAGCTTAGTGTCAGTCTACAGGTCTTTTTCCTAGTGGGCAGGTGTCACCAGCTATGATCCTGGCAGGGACTTACTCTTCTAATTCATGAAACATTATTCCATTTTAAAGAGACATCTCCACCATATTCACCTTAAGTCAGCCCCTATTACGGCGGCTACACTAATACAGTCGTACTTGGCCAGAGGCTACAATTACTTAATCTTATGCATTCAGGGTGGTTCAGTATGTTTCTCAGTTCAGCCCCTATTGTAGTGTCTACACTGATTATATACACTCTCTCACAGTGACCACAGGTCAATACTGTTCTCTAGTCAACTCCTATCAAGACCTCTAGGGGCTGACCTTGCAGGTAGACCCCCGACCACTGAAACTACCAACATGGCCATTCAGAAGGCTACACTGTTGATCTTAGGGGTATCCAGTAAGGTGACGGACACACTGATCCAAGCCAGTAAGGAGTTCACTAACAGAACTTATAACAACACTGGCATGTATTACTGGTTGGATACCACAATAACAGGAAACAGAGTTTGGTTGCAAGGTTCTCCAGACAGCTTTGAATCGTATTCCTCCTCCCTCCCAAGACAAGTCCAATACTGCTGCATAATCACCCATGTGTTGAGACTCGGAGTGCTGTAAGAAGGTGCGATAGATAATGGTAGTTTACTCACCTGGTAAAGGTGATTATAAGAGCACCTTCTTACAGCACTCCGTATCCCACCCATTGAGGAGGAACATAACAAGCAAAGAAATGGGATAATAGAATAAGGGATTGTATATTAAAGAATGTATGTACAATACTGATCAGTAAATATATAGTAGCGGACATTCAGTCCTACACTGCCAGTAACAGTGGAACATGTTGCCACGTTGGTTGGAATACAATGGAAAGTAAATAATTGCCCCTTGCATAGCATCAGATTGTGTTGTGTTTTTTTCTACCCACCAGCTAACCTACGGGGCCGGCTAAGGGTCCTGTATGGTTGGAATTTTAATATTATGATTTTCAGGAGTAGCATAAGCTCTGGAAGATTTCATACTGGGGATTCTGGGAGCTACAAGGAAGGAGAAGGATTGGATTTCAAATTTGGGATTCCTTTTGTGCATCAGCCTATGAGAAGAGCGCTTATAACCCATGTGTTGAGACTCGGAGTGCTGTAAGAAGGTGCTCTTATAGTCACCTTTACCAAGTGAGTAAACTACCATTTTCTGAAACATTCCTTTATGGGGATGTGGCAATATGTGTCTTTCAAGTCCAGTAATGCCAGCCAGTCCCCCTTTTGGATTGTTGGCAATATTCAAGCCAAAGTGACCATTTTGAACTTTTGTTTTTTCAGATGCTTGTTCAAAGCTCTGAGATCCAGTATTGGCCGCCACTCCCCACTTTTCTTTGTTGTTAGGAAGTATCTGGAGTAAAAACCTCTTCCTCTCAGGGTGGTCGGGACTAATTCCACTGCTCTGAGATGTAACAACTTTTGGACCTCTGCTTCTAGCAATGCCCTCTCTGCTAGAGGAGGTGAGCAGTAAACCCTGGTTTTCTGAGGAAAAGATTTGAAGTCCAAAGACAGACCCTGCCCCACTACCTCCAGCACCCACTTGTCTGTGGTGATGCTTTGCTGAGCCTGGAAGAAGTGGGAGAGTCTGCCTCTGACAGGAAGGGAGGAGGCAGCCTGATCCTCAGGGGTTTTGCTTTGGTTGGGGTTGAGACCCCTCCTGGAGCCCCTTCTACCCCTACCCCTAGAGTATCCCTGTTGTGGATACTACTGGTACTGGGGCATAGCTACCGGCTGGAAGAAGGGTCTGGTCATAAAAGACCTTCCCCTGCCCCCCCCCCAATAGGGCCTAGTGGATGGTGAAGCATGCTCTTTAGCAGAGTTGCTTCTATAGGTGGCCGTATATTCAGCCACTTTTTTCATGTATGCAACTGTGGATTTCCCAAAAAGAGAGTTTCCCTCTAAGGGAAAATCCAGGGTCTTGGATTGAGTATCCTGAGTAAGGTTAGTGGCCCTAAGCCAAGCAAACCTTTGTGCCACAGTGTTAGCTATCCATCTGGCTGCAATGTCCTTAGAATCAGCAGCCATCTGGAACTGGTACTTAGCTGCCTCCAGCCCAAACCTGGCAGTTTTGGCCAGGTATTCAGACAAGGGTGAGGGGGCTCTCATGGACATTTCCAGTACTGACTGCCACAGAGATTTTTGATACTGGGCAGCATAAGCTTGAAAGGTAGCCTGTATCATGGCCAAAGAGGCTGATAAATAACCTTTTTTGACCATGCTATCCATTTTTCTGGAGTCCTTGTCCGGAGGGTGGGAGGATAGGGGGACTCTGGCTTTGTTGCAGGCTGCCTGCTGTATAACCCCTTGATGGTCAGGGTGAGAGAAAAGAAAGCCATCTCCCGTCCTGTCCAACTGATACTTTTTATATATTCTCCTATCAATAGGAGGAACAGAATTGGGGGTTTGTAGAAATTTCAGGGTGTCCTTTTTGAAACATTTGTAAACTGGCTAGAGGAGGGCTTTGGTGGGTGTCAAATCCCCCATCATATTCAAGTATTCAGTTTCCTCCTCATCCTCATTCTGCTTTGTGGTAGCAATATCCAGAGCATCTGCCATTCTTCTTACAAATGTAAAATGGAATGAGTAATCCTCTGACACCCTGGGAGGTGAACCAAAATCCTGCTCAGGAGAAACCTCTGGAGGAATAGGTTCATCATCCTGAAAAGGATCCTCCTCCTCTTCATAATACTGCTCCTCCCGTAAAGAAGGCAGCACACCAATGCTGGTCTGGGGACCCTGGGTAGGGGCAGGCTGCAGGGGAACAATATTTTGCAGTGCCTGGGCTATCTCTTGAGCCGAGGGCATGTCAGGCAACTGAGCAGAAGTCCCTGGTTTAGCAGGGGAGGATTCTGCATGCTTAGTTTTCTTAAGTTTCTTTGAGGGGAACCAGGGAGTCAGCTGGTTCTTTCCCTCTTTTTGCCTATTTTTTGCCCATCTCAGGGGCAGGGGTAAGCAAACCTGTGGTTTCAGCCACAGTAGATTGGGGTGTCAGCTGGTCAGAGCCGGAGGGACCCCTAGGAAATTTCTTGTTTAGCCTTTCAAGGTGTTTTTTCTGGGAAAGTCTTGCAAACTTCGCAATGCTGATCCAGATGTTCAAATCCCAGACAAGCCACATATAAAATGTTCTTGTCTGCTTTTGCAAATACATCTCCACATTTTAAGCAATTTTTGAAACCGGATTCTCCGGTTCTCTTTTTGGGTTTATCTGTCATCATAATGATCAGAAACACAAGAAAACACCAACTGCTAAGTCAATATAAAGTGCGGTTATTTAAAACTCAATTTTTTTTTTTTTGCGGTCGGTTCCTGAACCGATAAGAACCAGAGGAACCGAACCCAGGAGATGTCAGGTGAACTGGATCAGCGGTTCTGTAACCGATAAAACACGGTTACCAAAAACAAGAAATACACTAAAAAGCTAAACTAATAATTAAACAAAAACAAGGCTCTTTAATCAGAGAACCCCAATAACTTAAAAGACTAAGCCGGTTCCCCCACGGTTATTCCGAACCTTGAGGAACCGGAAAACAAATGTAACTTAAGCAGTAAACAATTAGTTGAGGCGATAAAAGAAATAGAAAATACTTAACGTTTTTAAGGTTTTTGAATCTTCTTCACACAAAAGAGTAAGACGACCACTCCGAGCGACCAGACTTTCAGGCAGAGAGAAAAATCTGAATAGGTTAGAACACTACAGTTGGTAGAGGCAGTATTTGAAAGATGCTCGCGTGCAAAGAATTCTACTCATTTGCATGTATTCCATCTCTCCGGACAGTCCAACCCTCCAGGCTTACTGCATAAAGTTATGAATATACTGAGCATTACTGGGGTTAGAAATAATGTACCCCCCTCCGCAAGAGTATCAGCCAATCAGATGCCAGGAAATAAAAAGTGCATTTTCTACTGGCCCAGTGGTGCTGAGAGTTGAGGCACTGGATGCCACACTACATGCCATGCCAGCAACCCGTGTTCGGGAATGAGCGCGGGCCATCAGGGGTCAGCATGGGAGGGAGAGGATCGAGCGACCAGTGGACAGCTCTTCTCTCCCGGGGAGGGAGGACTGGCACTCCCTCCGAATGACTACCCCCAGGTGGAGGCCAGAGGGTAGTGCCGGTCAGAGGGGCCAGATGAAGGAAGGGTGCTGTGGGACTTCTGCAGACATGCGCATGCCTCTTTGTGCACATGTCCTGCGTGTGCACCCCCCAGCAACAAGGAAGGGAGAAAAAGAGGAAAAGCACCTCCAGCTGCAGGATGATGACCAACCTCCTGTAGGCCCCGCACCCGGCGACCGGGTAGGGGTAAGTCCCAGTGACACGGGGTGACGGGGCTGGCGGGGGCAGTCAGAAGGGGGAAGCCGGGGGCAGAAGGAGGATAAAGTACATATCAAAAACAAGCATTTGTCAATGCCAAATGTTTGCTTGCTGGCATTGGCATTGGTAGTGTAGGAGTTACAGAGCTGCATAATAGGAATGGCAGTGAAGTACTGAACTGAAGCCAACCCCATCACCACCCTGCAGATAGTGACAGGCATTGGGGTGTGCCTTTGGGTCATCAGGCATAACGGCCATGCCATTTCACCACACCCTACCGTGCAGACACCGACAAGTGTCACGGTGTGCCTTGAGGTCTTTGGTCCTTATGCACACCCCATTCCATCAGGAAATATTGTGAGATGGGTGTGGTATAGGAGAATGGGGTGAACTTTGGGGCCGAAGAGTCCAAGGCACACCCCGATGCCTCTTAGTAGCTGCAGGGTGTGGGAGGGGGTGGAATGGTATGAGCGTTGCAGGTGACAATCCCAAGTCACACCCCTGATGCCTGTCATTCTCTACAGGGTGGGGTGTCATGGTCGGACACCCTAACGCCTCAGGCATTCGTTGGTATTTTCACTCCAAATCTTCAACATGGTTTTTTTGTGACCCTCACCTCATGAACAGTGGCAATATCAGTTTGTTAGCCGAAAGCTGCTTTTGCACAGCGACTATGGCATTTGTCACCACAGGTGCAAAAACACATTCTGAACAGGATGTGGAAAATGACAGCTGTACTGTTCATGGGGAGGTGTAAAAAAATGGCAATGTTGAAAATCTGCAGTGAAAATATTAAAAAAACTGGTGAAGTCACGAACGTGCGTAGAAACTGTGCAACGTGCACCCATAATGTAATTAGTTTGGGAATTGTTTACAGCAGATTGTCAACACAGGCATTTTGGGACCTCCGGTCACGAACAGCGTCACTGTGATTTTCTTTATCTGTCCCGAACAGTGATTTCCCACAGCAACCACACATTTCTGTGCTGAAAGTGTGAAAATACATTTCGGCCATGCTGTGAAAAATGACAGCTGTACTGTTCATAAGGAAGTGTGTAAAAATGCCACTGGTGAAAATCTGGACTGAAAATATTACAAATTCATGAACTTACGAGGGTGTGTGGAAACTGCGCAATGCTCACTCGTAACACAGTCATTTTTAGGAATTTTTTCACCAAATTTTCAAAATAGCCATTTTAAGACCTCTGCTCATGAACAGTGTCACTGTGATTTTCTTAATGTGTCCCATACATTGATTTCGCACACCGACTGCGTCATTGTGTGCTACATGAGCGGAAACATGTTTTGGGCGAGATGTGAAAAATGACAGCTGTACTGCTCATAAGGAGGTATGGTAAAATGGCAGTGATGGCAGTGTTGAAAATCTGGAGTGAAAATATTGAAAATTTGCGAAATTGTGAGCGTGCGTAGGATGAGCGCAACAAACGCTCGTAAAACAGTCATTTTGAGGAATTTTTTCACCAAATTTTTCACATAGCCAATTTAACACTTCTGCTCATGAACAGTGTCACTGTGATTTTCTTAATGTGTCCCATACATTGAGTTCACACACCGACTGCGCCATTGTGTGCTACATGCGCGGAAACACATTGTGGGTGAGAAGTGAGAAATGACAGCTGTACTGCTCATCAGGAGGTGTGGTGAAATGGCAATGTTGAAAATCTGGAGTGAAAATATTGATAATTCGCAAACTTACGAACGTGCGTAGGAACAGCGCAACGCATGCTCGTAAAATAGTCATTTTTGGGAATTTTTTCACCAAATTTTTAACATAGCCATTTTAGCACCTCTGCTCATGAACAGTGTCACTGTGATTTTCTTAATGTGTCCCAAAAATTGATTTCACACACTGACTGAGCCATTGTGCGTACATACGCGGAAACATATTTTGGGTGAGATGTGAAAAATGACAGCTGTACTGCTCATAAGGAAGTGTGGTCAAATGGCAATGTTGAAAATCCGGAGTGAAAATATTGAAAATTCGCGAACCTATGATGCGTATGGGAACAGCATAGCATGCTAAATAAAACAGTCATTTTAGGAATTTTTCACCAAATTTTCAATATAGGCTTTTGAGAACCCACCTCATGAACACTGGCACTGTCATACAAAGAAGATCGGTCCCGAAGGTGATTTTGGCGCAGTGACCGCAAAATCACCCTTCGCCCGATTAACGCGCCATGACAGTGACAGAATTCATGAGGAGGGTCCTAAAACCCCATGTTGAAAATCTGGTGCCAAAATTCCAAAAAATGCCTGAGATACGCAGCAAAGTTGAAAAAAAACTATTCATTACATTACACAGCTTACCGGCATTTCCTCAGTTCTCAGTCGGCTTTGAAGAGTGCAGACGTGTTCCTGGTCCACCGAAGATCATCGCGCCGAGCTCCGGAGATAAGTATGGGGTGAGGTGGGGGTGTGGGGAGGCAGGGTGTGCAGTGGGTGGACACGGGTGGGAGAGGAGTGTGAAGACAGCAGCGAGGAAGGTTTTTTCTTTCAGGTTTTAATTTGGACTATGCGGGGCGTTTGCCACGCTGGGTGGGCTCCCAGCATGGTAGCTGGGAGGGCTGTTGGGGGCAGTGGAGCCGATGGAGATTGGGCACCCATCGGCCATGGGATCTGTTGCCATGCTGGGGTGGGCTCCCGGCATGGCGCGCTTTCGATAATCTGGGGGGGGACAGTAGAGCCGACGGAGGAGTTGGGCACCCCATCAGCAATACAGACTGTGGGTGGGAGGGAGCTGACTGGGGATTGGGCACTCCTGCCAGCCATACAGTGTGTGTGTGTGGGGGGGGAGGTAGGAGCGCATGAGCACGCAATGTGTGTGCTCGCACGTGTGTGTGGGGGGAGGGGGAGCGCTGCTCACTCAAGCAGTGCTTTCCCTTTCAACTGTACAGCACTGCATTTTGGATCGTCGCACTATGTTTCTTGCACATGCATGCAAGCAAACATAAAAAACGCATTTTCTAAGACTCACCAGTTAGAAACTGTGGGACTCTTATACTACCAACATTGCTTGCTGATGTCATAGCTTTGAGCTGAACCATTATCCTTAGCAGGGGTGCATATTAGCCATGTGTTATGACTTCCCAATGACAACGTGGAGTGGTACAGAAAATAGATTTTATGAAAAAGATATTAATTCAAACTAAGTTAAACAGCTTGCATAGTTCTCCTGCTTTATGGTTCACAAAAAGGTGCAATATTAGGGCTATTCTCTACACCTATAGCAAACGGAACCAAGAATGATTTAAACTAACCAAAAACTGTAGTGTAATGAGTACCTAGGTAAACTCTGTAAAGGATGCACTTTGTCAATACTCCTGTAGCACACATGCAATCACTCACTCACCTGCACTTCTACAGGGGTTGTCGCCCATTGTTTTAGCACTTGAGGGAGTTACAAATTTAAAACAAAAAGTTTGGATCCTGCACTTTATTTTTGAATCCAGATACTTTCTTTGCTGGTTTGAATGCTTGCCCTTCTCCTTTCGAATGTTGTTGCAGTTTGGGTAAGAGCGCCACATTGTCTGACAGTGGGAAAAGCCTATGGTGCAGGACTAAGTTTGTAAGTTAGTAGTAAACAGTAAAAGTATTTAGTTATACAGGAGTAAAAATGTTTGCATACACCATTAGGGCAGCAAGTGCCCTGTTTACAAGGTGTCCCTGTAGATGTTTTATACAAAGTAGAAAGTTCAGCATCTTACCTGGCTATCTGTACTTTGTGTACTGCTCACTGCAGACTGCTGTGACAAAACAGATTCAGGCCTCTGACTGTTTGGACTGCTTATTTCTCTTTCTGTGGAAAAGTAACATTTTCCAATGTTATTGCAGTGGAGGTACAAATGTAATGTAGTTAATGTATCTATAAAATGCATTGCTTTTCACGTTGGCCCTTGCGCTTACACAAAGCAACATACTGTTATGAGAGTGGGTTTTGAGAGCTGTGTCATTGTTGGTCCAATGCAGGGCAGTCTGCAAGGGGCTCAACAGTGTCAGAACAATCATTAGCCAGGCAGATCATAACACTGTTCTGGCCTTGCTGGGCAGAAATTTCCTATAGCTCAAAGAAAAGAGACAGCCCAATCATAGGGTGGCTCTTTCCTTTGATCTCCATCATGGTGCCAGCAAGCAGAGCTGTCTGCATCATGATCAGCCTGCTGTAGTCCTCCCCTATGTAAAAACAATCCCTTCCAACCTCTGCCAAGTACCCCTTCCACATCCCATTGCTTACCCTTCTTAAGTTTGACACTGCGGTGCCAATTTCCCTGTACTGGCTAGTTCCCCTGCCCTACCCATTTTCAGTGTGTGGCACTGGGAAGCCCATCCCCCATGCCGCCAAACATAACATCAACAATGAGGTGCCCAATCCCCAATGTTGGGACAGTACCTGAAACAAAGAAAACCATCTCATAGTTGTTTTTTTAATTTTACAGATCCTTTAAAAAAACAGAAAACCGGCTATTGCTGCCACCATTTCTCTCCCTCTAACCAACTCTGCCACTCAGCACCCACCACACCACACCTCCCCACCCATTTAAATTTTCCGACACTAGGATGCCTAATCCCCAGTGCTGGCTAGTGCCTTCCGCCCTGCCCGTTTTCAGTGTGTGACACCGGGGAGCGCACCCCCGGTGTCACCAAGCATAACGCCAACACTGGAGTGCCCAATCCCCAGTGTAGGTACCCAAAATAAAGAAAACCATCCCTCGTAGAGTTTATTTATTTTTATATATCCTGTAAAAAAGAAAACTCTCCTTTAATATCTGTTGCCCACCGCTGCTATTACCCTCCCACTCTTCAATGCCAGACTGTACACTGAGAAAATCAGGTATGAGGTTCAATGTATTTCAGTGGGTTTAGATCTTGTCTCATAACTTGGTCATTTTTTTAAAGATTTTTTTCCTCAACTTTTTAACATAGCCTTTTTGGGAACACACATGATGAACAATGGTGGTGAAATTATGTAAATCTGTGTTGAAAGGCGATTTAGCTGTTGCTGTGCAAAGTCACCCTTCATGCAGGATTTGAAAATTTTCTCTGCCCTTGTTCATGAGGTGGGGACATAAAAAAACTATGTTGAAAATGTGGGGTAAAAATATTAAACAACAACAAAGTTATGAGCGTATGTTGACATTTTTCAATGCACACTTGTAACTGTGGTAATTTTCAATATTTTGAGTCTTTTGAACCCAAATTTTCAACACAGCCATTTTTTCACATCACTTCATGAATGTGACAGCCGTCTTTTTTCAAATCCTAGCCAAAATGTGTTTTCACATGGGGCTAGGTCCAAACCATGTTGGAACAACGGCGTGGTCAAAAATCATGTGGCGCTGACACCATAAAATGGGCGGAGTCAAAAAATGCACTAATATGAATAAACCAACTCTGAAACATGCATGCTGTAATGTCAGCACAGTTTCTGACCGCACTGTTCCTCCGACGCGGTTTTCACCGGATACCATTTTCATACTTGATGCACAAAATCACCTGTCGGGCAGGATTTGAACATTTTCTCTGCCCTTGTTCATGAGGTGTAGTCATAAGAAGGCTATGTTGAGAAATGGAAATTATGTACTTATCGTAATTGTTGATCTTCCTGGACACAGTCTCCATCACTCATTCACACTAGTAGGATAGCGCCGGAGGCGCTAGGATCAAGCGGGAGCCAAATATTTTCTGAAGGGTCAGTGCCGAGACAGGGCCATGCATGCATGGCACCACAAGACTAGTTTCTCGCCTGTGTAGGCTATCTCAGCTTCGACCCTCCAACCGCTTCAGTACCTTTTTGACCAAGGAGGTGCAGCATAACTAATAAAAATAACTTATCCTGACTTTCTGGGTCTGAGAGGGCCCAGATAGCCCTTGCAAGAAGGGTCAAACAACAATATCTTCACAGCCCAAACCATAAGAACGTGAAGACCAGGAAAGAAAACGAGTGAGCCCAGGGGATGGTGGGTGGGCGTGCGAATGAGTGATGGAGACTGTGTCCAAGAAGATCAATAATTACAGTAAGTACATAATTTCCATATCTTCCTGGACACAAGTCTCCACCACTCTTTCACACTAGTGGGAGAGTACCGCGCTTAAACCAACAACCCTGAGTAGGGTGGTCGGAGATAGGGCTCACTCAGAAAGGACGTCCAAGGATTGTCCTGCTAATAAAAAGCTGTCTTGGAAAAAGCATCTAGAACATAGTGCTTACAAGATAAGCACTTCTAACTCACCACTTTGCAGAAGACTGCAATGGACACAAAATGAAACTCTGCCAGGAGACCACAACCTCTCTAGGAAAGCGGTGAGAACCCAGCCTCACAATTTGGTCTATGACAAAAACTAATAGTGTCAAAGACATGCTACTAATCTAATGTAAAAGGACCTCAGGAACTGAAAGAGCCGGAAGTAAAGTCTACTGGTTCAGGGTAGACCGAAAAGCACAGATAGATACTCCCACTACCAAGTATGGCTGACCTGTGAACAATGGGTCCAGGAGCACTTGAACCCCTTACTTGGTGAGCAAAGGAAGTCCAGGTAGGGTTAGCCCATCACGGAGAATGGTTTCCACTTAGTTACTGAAATCTTCCTGATGGAAGGCCAAAGCACGACTTAGAAACGTCTTGTGGTGGTCTGGTAGAACCAGATCCTACCCACTTCATATTCCAAAAAGGAATCATTCTGCCCCTGTATGCCTACAACTGTAGTAGCAGTCTCTGAACTAAGGGAAGAGAGGGAAAGTGTACAGGAGGATGTGTCCACTGTGGAAAAACATTCCGACAGAAAAAAACAGTGTCTGGATTTCTAAGGCAAATAAAGGCAGATCTGTGTCAAGGGGGGACGCAGCAGGATCAAGTTTGGGCTAACCCATTCGTTGAAAGTGACTGAATAATGACAGAAGTGACTCAACAAGGTGATGCACCACTCACTCCGGCCTTCCTGAAAGGGAGTAGGAAAGGACTCCAGTTTGCGTGTTGATGAAAAACAAACATCACAGTTTCGGCACCCACTCGAAGTGGGTAACTTTGTGAGTGAGTGGCACGGAACCAGTGCGCAGGAACCGAAGGTGTGAATATCGAAAAGCCATCTCTGAAAAAAGACCTACTTGACCTATGGTCAAGAAAGGAGCATGCCATCTGTTAACTTGAAGCAAGCAAGTAATTAGGAACCTGAGTTCTGACTCACTGTGGAGTCACTTCTGTTGCTCTGAGGCTCTGATCAAGAGAAGAAAAGCCTGATAAAAAAGGGAAACCAACAGACTGGGCTGCCACCTAGGTCTAGGAAATATCTCTGAATAAGAGAAATCTCCTTTGGAGAAATGAGATGACCCATACCTCCGCTGAATCGGACTTCCTCTAGGGGTAGAAGTCAGGTACTTTCAACGTTGTTTAGAGATGACCGGAACCTGGTCGGATCCAGAAGGATGGTATTGGGTAAATTCGGGCTAGGCCCTGTGCTGTGATGATTTTCTTTTTTTTTTTTTTACAATTAGTCCGAGCCTGACAAGGCTTTCAGGCTGCTATCTTGAAAGTATTGCCTGATGCAAGAATAATGAAGATGCCATCCATCCGAGGGGCAGGAGGAGCCTGAGTATCCATAACTGAAATCATGACTGGACCAATAATCACATCTGAAAAGATGTTAACCACCTGTTGCAGATGAAGCCACCTAAGGGGCAGTATCACAAGGGGGCTATATACCCCATCAAAGTAATGGAAGAGCCCGTACGGCTCCCGACCACTGAATTAGAATGTTCCAAGTGTAATTGTCCTGTTGACTGAAAAGAGTCTAGACAGAGAAGCCTTTGGCCCATGGATGCAGTCAGAAATACTATAGTGGACCCTATCGAGGAACAACTGAAAAGAAGATCTTTCATCACAGACTCTGGTGATAGAGAAGGCTTGCCCTCCAGTCTATAAAATGAGTCATCCACTGTATCACCGATAAGTAGAAAGGGACAGACTCATCCAGATGCACTCCTACCCCCAGAAGAACCCCTAAAGGGAGGTCTAGGTCAGAGTCACTAGAGACTCTGCCACCAGAAAGGGTGTCAAGGAGCTCGACACCACGTAAGGAGCCGACAAAGTGCTGAGCGGAATGAGGGATTCTGCTGGCAGAACAGCACAGAAGAATTCCATCAGTGGAAAACGGCTGGATGTCACAAGATTCCAAGCAGACCACCACTCACGAAGATCTGTGAAAAATTAATCCGCAGAACAGGACTTCATTCCGCGGAAACATCTTGCCACAACTTTCGTGGAAGAAGAGGTCTGCGGAAGGAAAAGTCCGCCATTAGTTCTGCCGGACAGCACCAACCAGCACCCCCCATGGCACCAGCATCACCCATGGCACAGGATGGTGCCAAGCAGCACCGATGCCATCCTGGGGGACAACCAAATGCACTCACGGCAGTACCCGCAGGCACCTCTGGCACCCATGGCACCCCATCATCAGTGCCACTCCTGGGTGCCCATGGCACCTGCGGCACCAGCCACAGCACCTGTGGGTGCCCTGTGCCACCTGCCACACTTATGGATGCATGGCACCACCCGCAGCACCCATGGGTGCCCGTGGCACCACCCACAGCACCTACAGCACTGCCAGTGGCGGCTGGGCACCAACGGCACCAGCAACAGCACCCGGGGTGCAGCACGGCAGCAAACGCACCACCCACAGTGCCAACCCATGGCGCCAACCCCAACGCCAATGATGCCACCCACAGCACTGATGCAGAATCAAATGGCGCCATCCCATGGTGCTGCCCCACAGCACTGGCACCCATGTCGCCACCAATGGCATCGTCCACGGTGCCAGGACCAAGAGTACTGTGGGGAAATGCCAATGGTGAAAATCCTGAGGAGAAGGGAAGAAGGAAAAATGGTGCCCATGCCGGCCCCTGCATGGAAAGAGGGAGGGGGGTAGGCACGAGGGGTCGACGCGATGGCGAAGGCACCAAGAGGGCACCGCGCACATCCTGGTCCAATTGACTCGGCACCAGTCCAGCAGCTCCAAGGCCCAGAGGCCCCAAAATTGGGAACACTGGCCAGGAAAACTGGACAGAAGTTGAACCCCCTGCTCCACAGGAACGGCCCAGAGGTGAAACTGCTCACTGGAACTCCATCGAGGACAGAGATGGAGTTCGGAGTCAAAGAACGCGGCTGTTAAGAGCGGGACCAAGGGGAACCCACCAAAGTTGGTTCAGGCCTATTGCCCCTCCTGACCGACAATCCCCGTGCAGACATACCAAAGGGCAACCTCGAGCGGCACCAATTCTTCTTCCCCCAACAAGGAAGAAGAGCTCAAGGTTAAGTGGAGCCGGATCCCCGGTAATGCCAGATTCATGCTTTCGTGGACTGTCCTCCCCCTCCGAGCACAGGACTGCCCATAGTCGGCCCCCACCTTAGCAAAGGACGACAGATCAGACACAGCCCCTCTGCCATAACAACTTTCAAACAAAGTCTTCTTACCGTCACCGCTGCTGTCTAAGCACGACTCCGCTGATGGCAGGTGAGAATTTATTTTTCTTCTTCTTCATAATCTTCTTTTTCTTCTTCATAAAAAAAGAAAATACTACTAAAAAATGTTAAATTAAACAAATACCAAATGGTTAAAAACTGCTGCCGTATACACGAAAACTTTGACTCCAGCAGACGAGCAACGTCGACATCCAAGCGCACTCGACGGTGGGAGAAAAGGAACTGAGGCGGATGGAGGGTCGACACCGAGATAGCCTACACAGGCACGAGCTAGTTTTGTGGTGCCGTGCATGCATGGTCCTATCTCAGCGCCGACCCTTCAGAAAATGTTTGGCTCCCGCTTGGTCCTAGTGCCTCTGGCACTATCCCACTAGTATGAATGAGCGATGGAGACTAGAGTCCAGGAAGATTTGGGGTTAAAAGATTAAAAAACAAAAAAGTTATAAGTGCAAACTGAAATTTTTCAGTGCACGCTTGTAACATGATAATTTTCATTATTTTGACCCCTGATTTTCAACATAGTCATTTTTTCACACCACCTTATGGACATGAAAGCTGTCATTTTTCAAATCCTGGCCAAAATGTGTTTACACACCTGTGGCACAAAATGACGCTGTGGCCACGATTTTATAAATGACACCTGTCATGTTCAGAAGGTGAGGTCATAAAATGACTATGTTGAAAATTTGGGGTCAAACTGTGAAAAAAAACTACTAAGTTATGAGAAAACGTTGAACTGTTCCAACATTTACTCATAACTTTATTTTTGCAGATTTTGGCCCCTAACGTTCAACATATCCCTTATAGTATATGGGAGGCATTGATTCTTCATGGCTTTCTGCAGCTCCCGAAAACCTGTTGTAGGACAGTACAAAGGTCAAAAAAGCTGTTGTACTATCGTTCTGGCATCACATCGATAGTACAACACCTTTTCTGTATTGCCCTGCCACACATCTCATTGGCTGAAGACGCTCCTCCCAGAAAAAAAAAATCTGGACAAAATGTCGGCAGCAGTTAGCGAGCGCTGACCAGTGGGTTGATTCTATTTGGACACAGACAGGATGGGAGGATGGGACACCACCTATCGATGGCTCAATGTTAAAACTGAGCTGCCTTGTTAGGATTTTTTTTTTATTTATGTTTTATTTTAAAAATTAACATCCTGGCCATATGCGAACGGCAGTGATGGAACATGGGACTTACTGTGCAGTAACGAGAATGTACCGGTACCAACAGGCACAAGGAACATGAGTGTAGAGAAACTGACACAGATAAGTAAAAATGTTGAAAGAATCTGAACAGAATCTCTGTAAAATCGATGGCTCCCATATATTATATAAAACAGTATATGGGTAACTATACACAGCAAGGCTGTGTCTCCATCTTGGGTTTGTGCTGATATCATGAGACCTCTTGAGCTTCACTCTCGAGGTCTCTGTGATGTCATCACAAACCCTCGATGGAAACACAGCCTTGTTGTGTATGGTTACCCATACACTATTCTATACGTGTTACCCTACCTTCTGAACATTACAGGTGTTATTTTTCAAATCCTCTCTGAAACTTTTTACAACTGCACTGTGAAATCATCTTTTGGCTCAGATTTAAAAAATTCCACCTGCCTTGATCTTAACGTCAGATCATAAAAAATAAAAAATAAAAAAATACTCACAGTAGTAATCTTATTTCTTCCATGGTATTCTTCGATATGATTAACTCTTGCAGTCAGCCTCCTGTGTTGAACTGCCCCTGAGAAATGGAACTTATGCAAATGATGGAACATCTATTGGCTCGTGCAACCATTCAAACTGCTGCCCTTCCCAACTGCTGCATTCCATAATGCTCAGATTCATGACAGCCTGTGGGTAAAACCCCCTTAATTAAGCTATTCTAACAATACTATTATCTAAACCATAACCCCCCCCCCCCATAACATGTCCCCTATTATGCCAGATGGGGCCAACAAGAGGGAACAATATCACCACCCAGATGGGTTAACAAAAAAATGTTTGCAACAACAGGAGGGAATAAACCCACGAGGGTATAAACCCACTTAACATAGGATTCCAGATGTAATGCAGAGGACAACTAGTTCTGGAAGGGGAGGTAGGAAGGGAGAGTTAATCACTGAAGAATACCTTGGAAGAAATAAGATAACTACGGTGAGTAATATTTTTCTTCTAACCTCAGGAATTCAATATGATTAACTCTTGCAGACTACGAAGCAGTACCTTTGGAGGAGGGTACAGAACCTATTTGGGGAACAGGCTCTGCAGCACTGCTGTGCCAGATCTGGCATCACTTCTGGACTTCTGTTGTGTCCAAATAGCTGTGTTTTGTAAAAGTGTGTACTGTTCTCCATGTAGCTGCTTTACAGATTTCCAGCAAGGGAATGTCTCTGGTTGCCATAGGCCCTTATCTGCCGACACTGTCTATGTATCTATGTATGCTGCTGTTGTAGCAGCTGTGCCTTTTGTGGAATGAGCCCTCAGGCCCAGGCTTTACTGTAACAGAACTGGATATAGGCTGCTATCCAGCAAGAAATGGTTCTTTTGGAGGCTGATTTTCCTTTTCTCACGTCCGCACAGGTCAAGAACAGCTGCTGTCTGTCCTACCTGTGGTTCTTGGTATGGTCAGTATAACAGCTCAAAGCTCTCTTGACATCTAGGCTATGCAGCCTGCGCTCACCTGAGCTAGAGTGTTCAGTGAAGAAGACTGGCAGGGTGACTGACTGGTTCAGATGGAAATCAGAAACTACCTCTGGCAGGAATTTCCTATTAGTTCTAAGAACCACTTTATCTCTGTGGAAGGAGATGTAGTTTAATTCTATATACAGCACCTGTAGCTTGCTAATCTGTCTGGCTGAGGTGATAGCTACCAGGAAGACAGTTTTCCAAGTCACAAATTTCAAGTATGCTGTAGCCATGGGCTCGAATGGGAGTTACATGAGCTTGGCAATGCAAACATTGAGATCCCATGCTGGCACTGGTTCCCTGTGAGGAGGGTGCAAATAGGCCAGTCCCTTGAAAAACTTCAAAAAAATGGGGTTGGACACCATAGAGAAACCCTTACCTGCTGAGACTGATGCCAGGTGGACTTTAAGGGTAGTGGGCTGTAAGCCCAGCAAGTGCAGGTGGGTGAGGTAGTACAACAGGACTGGTAGCCCCATCTGGGAAAGCACTACATCATTATTAGCACACCATATGGAAAACCTCTTCCATTTGGAGGTATAGGTTTTCTTGGTAAAGGGCTTCCTTGATCCCCCGAGGACTTTGAGAACACCGTCAGAAAGGTGTAGATCAACATACTCTATTTCCTCAAGATCCAAGCTCTGAGTCTGAGAGACCTGAGGTTTGTGTACAGGATCCTCCCTTATGAGGAGGTTAGGAGGTTGTGTCTCTGAGGGAGGTGTATGGGTTGAGCTACTGACAGGGAGCAGCAGCAGTGAGTACCAGTGCTACCTGCCTGGCCCAATCTGGAGCTATCATAATCACTGTGGCTGGCTGAGACCTGAGTTTGATCAGGACTCTGAGCAGCAAGGGGAAAGGACGGAATGCATATTGATTCCTCCCTGACCAATCTAGCACTAAGGAGTCCAACGGTATTGTACCCTTTGCTGATGGCCTGCAGCAGAATTTGGGCAGCTGATGGTTTTCCTGTGAGGCAAAGAATCTATCTCTGGGGTGCCCAACTCCTGCACACCACCTCTAGTACCTGTCCATTTACAGACCACTTGTGGTGGTTTTGGATGATTCTGCTGAGTGCATCTGCCAGGGTGTTGTCCTTTCCTGGCAAATGAATGGCTAACAGGGATACCTGCAGGGAGTAAGCCAGACTCCACACTTTCACTGCCTCTGTGCACAGCAAGTTGGACCTTGCCCTTCCCCCTTGCTTGTTGATGTAGTACATGGTGGTGGTGTTGTATGTTCTGACTTGTACCACATTGCCCTGCACCAGGGATGTGAAAGCCTACTGTGCCAGAAACACAGCTCTGAGCTCTAGCTGATTTATGTGTAAGAGTGACTCTGCAGGGGACCAGGTGCCATGCACTGTGTGCTCTTCTAGATGTGCCCCCAACCTAGTAGGGAAGTATCTGTTATAATCACCAAATTGGGGGACTCCTGCTGGAATGGGACCCCTTCTCGTAGGTTGTCCCTGTCCTGCCATCATTGCAGGGCCTGCAGCAGAGAGCTTGTCACTGGTACCATCTTTGTGAGAGAATCCCTCCTCTGGCACCAATGTGCCCTGAGGTGGAACTGAATGTCCCTTATTTGTAAGGATGGGCAAGTATCTGACCCAATAAAATGATCTGATCAGATTTTGAACATTTTCAGCAGAACCATTCTGATCAGATATTTTAAAAGTCTTTAGTCAGATTAGCTAGCTTGCTTGCATATCAATGAGCTAGTTAGTATAGGCATTAGGTATATACCCTTGAAAACACTGTTCATGGTAATTGAATTAAGCACCTGTAAGTTATGTGCATGTGAAGCAGGTGTGAATCAGGTTGCTAGTGAGCACTTAATATCAGGCATTCAAATGCATTCAAAAAACAGAGCTACTTCGACACCTCACCTGTGGTTCATTTATTGAGAGCGGTGCCACAGAGAGACTGAGTTGTGCTGTGCTAATGCTACGTTCAGACATTTATTCATTCCTCAACTGACCTGTGTGTGTCTGAGGAGAGACAGAGAGGCCAGAAAGCAAGAAAGACCAGCCATCAGAGAGACAGCTCAGCGAGTGCTTTTTCCGTGCTGAAAATCATATCTCAGAAAAGCCTGGTATGGACATACTTTACAATAGCTAGCGAAACAGATTCTAAAGCCAAATGCAGCCTGTGTCGTGCACCAACATTTATTAGTAGGGGATCATCAGTACTTCTGGTTTATTAAATCATTTGCGAAACAAGCATCGCTCAGAATATGATGAGCTGCAAACCGAAAAGGTGAAGAATGAATTAGAAAGGCAGGTTGATTCTTTAAGTGAACTGCCTCCAAAAATAAATAAAAAGGGAGTTGAAAACTATAGAATCTTGTTTAGCTCGTGCAAACCCCTTCCCCAGTGATCAACCCAGAGCTATAGAAATAACTAATACAGTGGCTGAGATGATAGCAGTGGACGAGAAGCCCTTCTCAATAGTGGAGAATGATGCTTTTAAATGGCTCCTGGCAGTCTTGGAGCAGAGATATACCCTGCCATCAAGATGTCATTTTTCAAAGGTAATCATCCCTGCAATGTATAATAAATTGAGGGCCAAGATGCACAATGAGTTGTCCATTGTGCAGTCCTTTGCTTTTACTACAGATACCTGGACAACCAAATGCTTCACTAACTCCTTCTTCAATCAATCAAACCAATCAATCAAAAATGTATTTATAGAAGCACCTTTCTGTATCCAAGGTGCTTGTACATCAGGTAAAAATTATAAAACCATTAAAACATCAATAAAATCCAACTATAAATAATCTGTAAATAATTTCAACCATAAATAATCTGCAAGTACAATAATGACCTAAAAACCAGGGTAAGCTAGGCTAAACAAATGGGCCTTAAGTGCCGTTTTAAAACTCTGGACAGTCAGGCAGTCTTGTACCTGACGAGGTAGAGAATTCCACAAGGTCAGGGCCACAAAACCAAAAGACCAGTCCCCAGATATATTTAAACAGACCCTGGGAATCTCTGACAATCCCTCGTCAGTGGATCGGAGAGCATGGAGGGGACAGTAGGGACAAAGGAGATCTTGCAAGTAACCTGGTCCCTGATCATGTAAAGCTTTATAGGTCAGCAAACTGACCTTGAAGGTGATCCACCACTGTACTGGCAGCCAGTGTAATCCGCGGAGCACAGGCATTATATGTCTGGTCCTGGAAGTACCAGTCAACAACCTGGCTGCCGCGTTTTGCACGAGCTGCAAGTGGCGGATATTTACCCCTGGTAGCCCTAGGTAAAGGGCATTGCAGTAGTCAAGGCAGGAGGTAACAAAGACATGGACCAAAGCTGGAAGATCTTCATGAGGAACCAGATGTCTCACCCGGCGATATTCCTCAGATGGTAAAAGGAGGTTTTGAATACTGTCACCACCTTAGATTTCAGGGTTAGGCTCTCATTAAAAATAATGCCCAAGTTCCGCACCCGGTCTGAAGTAGTTAGCTGGACCCCTCCAAGCCATAGCCCAGAGGGTAGTCCAGCTGACAAACTTGCCTCTCATCGATCTGGGTCCACAACCAGCACCTCAGTCTTAGCTGGGTTCAAACTCAGCCAGCTTACACTCATCTAGTCTTGGATCTTGGCCAGACAGTTGTTAAACACTGAAAGGAGCTTATCCTAACCAGGTGTAGTGATAGTATAATATGTTGATTATTGTCACTCCATTTTGTATGCTATTTCATGTAATGTATGTCATTTTATACTCCATTTTGTATTGTGTGACTCCATTTTACATGCTGCTTCATTTAATTGGTGTTTTGCTCTTTAGATAGCCTCATTATTATGTTTTGCTTCAGACAGTGTATTTTGCTGACTTGAAGGTCGCATATTATCAGGCAATCTGTTTTTGTAGTTTTGTTTAAACTTCTGCTTAGCTCATAGTGTTCTAGGCACCTGCCAGTGTTTGGAGCACAGTGACCTAGCAGGTGTAGGGAATTTGAGCAGTCCTTATCGTGTGAATTTGCAGCATCCTGGGAGCCCGCCAGCTTCTAGAATGTAGTAAAACAACACTATAAAGGCTGCACGGTTATTTTAGCATAGAATAAGATATAAATGTAGCTTTCTCAATGCCTGGTTTGAAGCCTCACCTGCAGGTGGACGATCGCTGTGGGGCCAATTCCTGTCTGTGAGACTCTAGCCAGGCTGACAAGGGGGCTTCCCAGCAATTGGAACAGGCTTGGATGTAGCTTTTGGAATCAGTGATGTATAACCTTTTGTATTATATTTTGTTATAATAAAGCTTTGGCTTGCTGTACTTATTGTATTGTTATTGTGTGTATGTGAGTGTGAGTGAGTAAACAGCTGTCTGGTTTGAGTTGGCAGAACACCAGGTACAAAGGACATGTACATTTGAGTATCATGTACATAGCAGTGAAAACTCAGACTGTAGTGCCTAATAATAAGGCAGCATATACACTGCAAACAACATGGGGGATAAGATGGAACCCTGCGGCATCCCACAGGATAGGGAGAGAGGGGCTGAAGAATAAATCCCAGACAGCACTCTCTGAGTCCTACCCTGGAGAAAAGATCGAAACCATCTGAGGACCATACCAGACAGTCCACAGATGAGCCACAGGTGATCCAACAACACCCCATGGTCCACAGTGTCAAATGCTGCAGAGATCAAGCAAGACCAAGATAGACTGGGTCTTACAATCTCTCGCTATCAGGAGGTCATTTAGTACTCAGACAAGGGCCATCTCAGTGCTATGTCTCTTCCAAAATCCTAACTGGAGAGAATCATAGACATTGTAGCTGGTCAAATGATCATCCAATTGTAACACAACCACCTTCTCAATAACCTTACTCAAAAAGGGTAGGTTAGAGACAGATCTGTAGTTCGCCAGACAGTCAGGGTCCAAGGAGGTTTTTTTTAGAAGGGGCCGAACAGCCACTTCCTTCAGGGGATCCAGAAAGATCCCCCTCTCCAAGGACCTCCAGATTATCTCAGCCAGGACCAGGCCAGATTTCTCCATGCAACCTACAAGGAAGTGAGTAGGGCCAGGGTCCAAACTACAGCAGTTGGTCGTAGTATATGGATGACTATCACAATATCAGTGATTGCAGGTCAGATGAATTCAGACCAAACAAACTGAGGCCCTGACATCTCCTGACGACCACCGCAGCTCCCATTAGAGGAAGCCAGACAGATGCCTGATCTGATTGTGGTGACCTTATCTGCGAAGTATCAAGCAAACTCATCACACCGTTCTTGTGAAAATGCTCTCCCATGCTGGAGACAGATTGGATTGCACAATCTGTCCACAGTCCAGAAGAGCTGAACTGGTCGATTCCATGGAGCAGCAATCTCCTTGGACAGGAATTCTGCCTTCTTACAGGTGATTGCTGATTGATAGGCCACATAATGGTCCATCAGTCTAAGTTTGTCACATTCCAGACCTGACCTCCGCCAGCTCCTCTCTAGCCTTCGTCCTACTCTGTTCAACTCCCTCAGGGTCTCATCAAACCAAGGAGACCCTGAATGAAGGAAGAAAGGACGAACACAAACAGGCGCTATGGAATCAAGGGCTGCCACCACCAACGTGTTACTGGCGAATACTAGATCCCCTGGATCCATGCCATCACCCCGTATATCCAATAGATCCAGTACCGCCATAAGGTCACCTGGGGTAACTCCCCTCAAAGGGCAGCACTGGACCATTTCCGTTGGGACAGACCTATTGGGGGGAGCCACAAAACTGAACCCAATGGTATGATGGTCAGACCACCCGACTGGCTCCACCACCAAGTCAGATCTCTCCATCCCCAGGAGGAATACCAGGTCCAATGAATGACCACCAATATGGGTCAGGGAGGTAACAACTTGTATAAGGCCTAGCAAGTTCATTAGCTCGAGGAAGTCTTGACTAAACTGCGAGAGTTCATCATCGACCCAAGCACTGAAGTCCCCCAGGATCAGCACACTGGATCGATGATGCCTTAAACAGATGTTCAGACCTATTGTACTTGAAGCACCTCACAGACAAACATACTGGGGAGAATCTTTCTAAAAAGATTTCCTTGCTGTACTCGACACCTGGGGGATTAAGGCTAATCAGAGGCACCTAGTAATAAGAGACAGTGGCCCTAACATCTCAAAAGCCATGAAACTGAGTGATGTCCCAAGTGCTGGATGTGTTGCTCACACACTGCAGCTAATAATTCATGATGCCGTTTTGAAACAGTGCTCTGTAGAGGACTTATTAGCCACAGGTTGGGCAATGGTAAGCCACTTTAAACATTCTGCATTGGCTGCTGAAAAAGTGGTAGAGCTTCAAAAGACACAAATTGCCAGTACATCGCTTAATTCAAGACATGCCAACTAGATGGAACAGCTCGTTTTACATGTTGGAGAGGCTGTTGGAACAGCGCAGGGTCTTAACTGAGTGTGAGACCTGCACTTTCAGCTCCACACAATGGTCCCTAGCTGAAAATGTTTGCACCTTACTATGCCCCTTTGAACTTGAAACCAGGCAACGGAGCACAGACACCACCTGTGTCTCTGATATAATTCCAACCTCAACTGTGCTGTATCATTCTATTGAAAGCATTATAGTACCAGGGCTGCAAGCTATGAATAATGCCATGCTTTTGGCAATAGAGAACGCTTGCTGCAGTATGAGTCAGTGAAGGAGGTTGTCTTAGCAACTGTGCTAGATGCTAGATATAAGCTTCATTTTTTGGGAACAGAATGTGGAAATAATTTTGCCAAAGCTCTCCTTAAATAACTGGTGGAGGAGCAGTCTGGTGAGCAGCAAACGAAGCTGAAACAACCACTGAAGTACACAGCCAATGAGGGTGACTCAGATGCTGACAATCCATGGGAGGTTTTCTCATAAACAAATTCACTCCCAGAAGACAGTAAGTAACTGACACATTTTGAGAATAATACCATTTGCTTTGATTATCATCACACTCAAAAAAAACAGGTTACTCACCTAACAGTAGTTATAGGAGTGGTATAGGTTGTTCATCCACACTGTTTGGCATATCCTTTCCCTTTGAGAATCTTGCCGGAAAGTCTTGAAGCTGGCTCCTCTCACCCACCTGGGTGGTATAATCCTTGGCTCTGCCCCATGACGCTAGATCTTCCTTTCCGCTGGAAGATACAGATTCCCTCCTTACTGCTCTTGTGGGTGTCCACCCCATGATGCCAGATCTTAGCCCGTTAGAAGCTCAGGTTGTGCGTCGAGCCGGGGAGGTCAGATGGATTTTTGTGGATGGACAACATATACCACTCCTAGAACTACTGTTACTGGTGAGCGACCTGTTTTTCTAGGATTGTGGCTATGTTGTTCTATCCATACTGTTTGGCACACTTCAAGCAGTTCTCCGGGAGGAGGGAGGGAGGCAAGGTGCACACCCCTCTGAAATACTTACTTGGGGAACAGAGATTGGAGAACTGAGGCCCCAAAACCAGCATCCTGGTGTGACTCTAGGTCAATGTGGTGGTGGGTAATGAAGGTGTTTGCTGTCTTCCAGGTAGCAGCCCTACAGATTTCCTGGATAGGGATGTGCCTAGAAGCAGCCATTGACGCAACGTTATGGCGGGTAGAATAAGCTCTTATCCCTATGGGAGGCTCCTTGCCCGCCAACCTATAGCAGAGATCAATGCAGGATGTAATCCATCTGCCAATCATCCGCTTTGCTGCAGGTCTACCAGGTACAGCTTCAGTGTAGGTGACAAACATCTGGCGAATCTCTTCCCAAACTTCCGCCATCTGCTCCTTATAATAAGAGAGTGCATGTCTCAGGTCCAGAGTATGGAGCCTGTACTTGGCCTTCAAGATGTAGTTCGGGTAGAACACAGGCAGAGTCGTCACCTGGTTAAATTGGAATTCCGACACCACCCTTGGAAGGAATTTCAGATGGGGGTGCAGGACAACCTTCTCCCTGTGGAAGACCAGGTAAGGAGACTCCACCGAGAGCGCCTGGGGCTCCCCAGTTCTTCTGGAGACGTGATAGCCACCATGAAGGTGGTCTTCCACAAATGTGACATCTCACACTTGTGCATTGGTTTGAATGGCTTGCCCATTAGCTTTGCCAGTACCAGCAGTAGATCCCAAGGAGGAGGAGGGTCACGCACTGGAGGGGTGATGTAGTCTAGACCTTTAAAGAAACACCAGACCACCTTTTCCTGCACCACTGTCTGCTGACCGGCCTGCACCCGGCAAGAAGAGATGGCTGCCAGGTGCACCTTAAGGGTCGTAGACCAAAGACCCCCTTTGGACAGAGACCAAAGGTAGTCTAGGATGCTAGCCACTGGACAGGACAAAAGAGCCCAGGTCCTTACACTGACACCAAATGGAAAATCTTTTCCATTTGAAGGCACAGCACCTCCTGGTCAACTCCTTCCTGGATGCTTCCAATACAGTGAGTACCTCCTCATACAGACCCAAAGCCTGGAACTCTAGCAACTCAGGAACCAGGCTGTCAGGTGCTGGGATTGAAGGTCCAGATGGAATACCTTCCCCAGATTGACAGCTAACAGGTCCGGGTGAACTGGAAGATGCCTCGGAGGCCTGGAGCTGAGGCTGAGGAGATCTGGATACCAGAACTGGCGCAGCCAATCTGTGGCTACAAGGATCACCTGTGCCTTGTTCCTCCTGACCTTGAGGATCACCTTGTGAACCAAGGGAAGTGGAGGGAAGGTAGAGAAGAGAAGGCATCTCCAAACAGTGAGCCCTGCTGAGGGGGGGTGGGCATGAAACAGCCTCAGCTTGGTGTTCTTCCTGGAGGCGAACAGATTCACCTGAGATTTGCCCCAGTGGGAGAACAGGCTGTGAACTACCTCTGGATGGAGAGACCACTTGGGGACATCTCACCCACATGGCTGAGAGCTTCCGCCAGTGGATTTGAGGCTCCTGCCACATGGATGGCTACGAGATCCACTTCCAGTTGGCACACGAGCGTCCACATATGGAAGGCTTCCCTGCACAGCAGCCCAGAGTGCGTGCTGCCCTGTTTGTTGAGGTAGTACATAGTCCTGGTATTGTCCGTCTGGACTTGCACCACTTGACCCTGAAGGAGTGGAGCAAATGCTGAGAGTGCTAGTCTGACTGCTCAGAGCTCCTGCAGGTTGATATGCTATCGGGATTCTTCAGGGTCCAGAACCCATGGGCTCTGTGGTTCTCCATGTGGGCTCCCCAGCCCGTGAGAGAGGCATCAGTCATAAGGATGATCATCGGCTCGGGACGGACACATGGGAACACTTCCTGCAAGTGATCCAGGACAGTCCACCAATGGAGATCATCCCAGAGCTTCTGGGTCACAGTGACCAGCTGGTCAAATTGACCGTGATGCTGAGTCCACTGGCTGGCCAGCTCCCATTGGATGGGGCGCATATGCCACCAGACCCATCAGACCATGGTGGTGCAGGCTGCCATGTACCCCAGAAGACGCAAAAAGTCCTAGGCAGGATGCAAGTTTCCAATCAGAAATGATTGGGCAAAGGAGGAGAGAACCTCAGCCCTGTCCATTGGGATCCATGCTCTGGCTTGGCAGAAGTCGAGCTCTGCCCCGATAAAACATATCACCTGAGAAGGTACAAGTTCTGACTTGGCCTCATTGATCAGGAGGCCAAGGTCATTGCAGGTCTGGCGGGCCAGGTCCCTGGACTTCTCCACCTCTTGCTTGGTGGAACCCGCCAAGAGCCAGTCATCAAGATATGGGTAAACTCTACCCCTTCGACGCCAAAGATGGGCCGCCACCACTGCAGTGCATTTGGTGAAGACCCACGGGGCTGATGACAGGTCGAATGGCATGGCTCGGAACTCGCATAGGGCTCCTTCTGCTTGGAAGTAAAGGAACCTCTGGTGAGACGGACGGATCGGGATGTGAAAGTATGCATCCTGGAGATCCAGAGAGCAAAACCACATGTTCTGCTCGAGAGATGGTATGATCTGGGACAGAGTTACCATCCTGAAGGTGCATGACCTGATGAACTGGTTCAAGTCGTGCAGATCTAGAATAGGGCACCAGCCCCCCCCCCCCATCTGCTTCAGAACCAGGAAATACCTGGATACAAACCCTGGGTTGATCGGGGGTCCGTGACTCTGGTCAGCACCTCCTTGCAGAGAAGTTGGCAATATCGTCTCTGAGAGCTGACCGAGTGTGTACGGACACCATTTCCTCCCATGGGGCATGGGCTCAGTTTGGAGGGTACTGCTCGAATTCCAGAGGCAGACCCTGGCCGACCACTTCTAGAACCCACCTGTCTGTGGTAACAGCGGACCAGGCGGAAAGGAAGTGGTGGAGCCGATCCCCCATGGGAAGACCCAGAGTTTGCGTGACAGGAAAAGGGGTGGCCACCCCATCCCATCACTGGGCAGGCTTGGAGGAAGAGGGTCCAGATTGGGGACCACTGGAGCCCCGTCCTCCGGGCTTATGGGCCGCCAGGAGGCCTGGACTTGGGCTGAGGGCACCAAGGTTGTGCCTGCTGTTGCTGCCCCGCTTGGAAGTGGGACTGCTTGGCCAAAATGATGACTTCTTCTGCTTTTTGGAACCCTGAGATTCCTTTAGTGCAGAAATGACTGAGTCCAAGGTGGCATTGAACTTCTCAGTGTGTTGGAGGTGACCGTCCACACCTGGGCCAAAGAGATTGGTACCCAGGAAAGGGACATCTGTTAGCTTGTGCTGGGTGTCCACTGTGAAGGTGGAGACCCTTAACCAAGTCCTCCAGCGCATGGCAACTGCGGCTGCCACCAAACGGGCACATGAATCCCGAAGGTCCAGGATCATCTGGAGTTGCTGCTTTGCAACTGCCTGACCCTGGTCCCGGACCTGCTTGACTGTGGTCTGGAGGTCTGCGGGGAGGTGAGGGAGAACCCCATCAAGAGAGCTCAGAAGGGCATGAGAGAAATGTGCCATGATGACGGCTGCGCTTGCCTGATGGAGGCCCAGCAAAGAGGTGGCATAGACTTTGCAGGCAGAATGGTCCAGTTTTTTTGACTACTTGTCCGGGGGTCTGTCTGTATCTGCCGAACTACCCGAGCATCTGAACACAGATTCGGTCACCAAACCCACTGCAGAGGGGTGCTCTGTGAACCCTGAAAGGGACCCAATGGGCACCATGTATTTGCGGGCCATCCGGGCAGAAGGCAGGATGCTACCAAAGCTCCAAAACCAGACCGACAATGACCTCGGCCACCGGAAAGACTTCAGTCAGTGAATCCCCCCATTTGAGGATATCTGTGAGGGGATATTCGGCCCGTTTTTGAATGGGTTCAAGAGGCATCCCCGTGGATTCGGAGATCAGACAGAGGATGCCCATAAAGGAAGAGAGGCCTTCCTCTGTCAAGAAACTACTGACCGATTCATCATCCAAAGTATGGGAATGTAGGTCAGAGTCATCGGACTCCGAAGAGTCTGGATAAATCGGCCAGCCACCTATGCCTCCCTCAACCCACCCGGGGTGGTCAGGAGGGAGGGTAACAAAGAGCCTATGTGGGAGGCCTGGAACAGGCTGAGACACTTTGGCAGGCACCCCCACTGGGGCTGTTTAGGTGGCAGTTCCACCAAGGTCAGTGGAGAGGTCGATTTGGGCCAAACTGAAACGGTTTTGACTGGCTCCATGAGAGGAGGAACGGTGCGGGCCAGCTCCGAAGGAGTTGGCTTTGGCCTGGGAGGCGAAAGCCAAGTAATGGCCAGGGTGGAAGCAAGGATTGACTTCTGACCGGACAAGATCAGCTGTTGCCACATCAAATCTTCGTAGTGTCGATGGCGTTTCCATCAAAGCCTCTCCTCATCCGAGGAGGGAGAAGAAGAGTGTTGGTGTCACCTCTTCTCAGAGCGCTTGTGTACCTTCTTCAGCCTGTCGGTCAAAGGGTTCCGAGACCTCGACCTCGATCATCAGGGTGACTGACAGGGTCAATCGGAAGACACCAGGTAGACTAGTGGTTCTTCTTGGTTCAGGACTGGTTCCTCGATGGGATTCCAAGTGAGCTGGGTCTCCTCATCGGGGAGAGGCAGGACTGGGGTCCTGAATAAGAAGTTGTCGGCTTTGTCAAGTGATAATGGTTCGACTGGGTTGAGGATGCTCTCGACCAGGTCATTGTCCTAAATCTGAGCCAGCTGGCCTCATGGTGGGACCGTGAAACCAGTGTCCGAGGCCGCAACCTCAACTGAAGTCGAGACAGGTGATTCCTGGGACCGAGCTCTATCATGATCCCAGGAATGTCATCGGTGAGATGAAGATTCTCTTGGCTCCTTGTCCTTTTTACGAGACTGAGAAACATGCATGGCCAAAGGCCCCTCACCCTTCGTGGGAAGGGATTGGCACATCTCACGAAAGGAACCAGAGAAAGTGGAGCCCAAACTGAGCAGAACTAAAAAGGACTTTGAGGACCGATCCACGGCCTGAGTCGCCTCTTCCTTGAACGCCTTCATTTGTTCGAGCGGCTCAGCAGATCCCACAGCTGCGGAGACTGCTCATCGGGTTTCCTTAGATTTGACTGGCAGGTTCCGTTTCTCCAGTCTGCCCAACTTTAACCGTGCGAGACAATCGTCCAGGATGTTCGGGTGAGAAGCGCGACACATATCACAGGTCTGGGTGTCATGGCTGACACCCAGGCAATATATGCACGTGGCATGCGGGTCTGTGTGAGACATCTTTTGCCCACACGAGCAGCGGTGGAAACTGGGAGAAGACGTTTTCCATCTTGGTCGAGATTGCGAAGCAATTATTATTAACTGTAACGAGTTTAAGTTTAAGCAAATCTGAGGATTTTGAAGCCAGGGTCTACTGAACACAACAGCAGTAAGGAAGGAACTTGTATCTTCCAGTGGAAAGGAAGATCTGGCATCTTGGGACAGAGCTGAGGGTTATACCACCCGGGTTGGTGGGAGGAGCCAGCTTCAAGACCTTCCGGGCAAGATTCTTAAAGGCAAAGGACATGCCAAACAACGTGGATAGAACAACATATCTACGATCCTTGAACTTCTTATTTTTCAGCATCTGCGATTGACAGAGTTTCACAACGGAACCAGGAGCTTTACATATATCTGGCAGAAAGCTTAGTCCTTCCAAAAAAGCACCTCTGAAGCACTACATTTCTGGAAAACCCAAGGACACCGCTTTCCAACCCTTTCCAAAATAGCAGAAGATATTAGCACCACCTTACACAAGTGTACCCAGTGAGCGTGTTTTTAGTGTGGCTGGGGATATTTTAACTGACAGGAGGTCCCAACTCTCCCCAAGAATGCAAATATGTTGTTGTTCACCAAGCAGAATAATGAACAACTTCTGGTGCTTTTGCATGAGACAGTTGCACATGTGTTGGACTTCTGAAAATCACAAGTTAGATATATATATATATATATATATATATATATATTTTTTACAACAAAAGACTTCTGTACAATAATTAATCTAACATTATGTTAGTTGATGTGTGGGGATGTGTGGGAATGTGGGGCTGACAATTTAAATGGTGTAGTGGTGTCTGTAGTATAAGCTCCTCAATTATTGTATCCAACCCAATAAATATCCGGACCCGATCGGATACAGTAATACATATATTTGGATCTGATATCCATCCGAAATTAGAGATCCGCCCACCCCTATTCATTTGCAATCTGGAACCTAAGACTGTTCCTGTGGCTTCAGCCATGTGTCCCAGCAGCTGCAGGAAATACCTTGCTGGCCTTGGTGAGTTGAGGCGGGATGTCCCTGCGAGCTGCAGAATTCTGTCCACCCTGTCTCGGAGGAGGAAGGCACTTCCCTCCAGAGTATCCAATTCTGCCTCTATTAAGCTCAGTACTTGTACAGGCTGAAGAACCAAATTTTAGGCATTGACCAGGAACCCTAGGGGCTCTAGGGTATCCTGGGTGGACTTGAGAGCATCCTTTACCTGCTGTGGTGATTAGCCCATAACCAGCCAGTAATTTAGGTAGGACAACACTGTGATGCCCTGCCTTCTCAGGTATGCCACCACCACTGCCAAACACTTTGTGAATGCCCTGGGGGCCGAGGTCAGGCTAAATGGCAGGGTTGAAAATTGGTAGTGACCCGAAGGTAGTCTGAACCTTAGGTACTTTCTGTGGGATTCCCTTATGGGGATGTGGAAATAAGCATTCTTTCAAATCCAGTGATGTCAACCAGTCTCCTTGCAGAAGAGTGGGATGGATCATTGCTAAGGTTACCATTCTGAAATCTTGGCTTTGCCAAGTGCTTGTTCAGAGCCCTTAGCTCTAAAATGGGTCCCCACTTCACATTTTTCTTTAAGTTCAGGAAATACCTGGAGTTGAATCCTTTCCCTCTTTGGAGTCGGGGAACCGGTTCCACTGCACTTGACCACAGAAGGTGGGACACTTCTGCTTCCAAAAGTACCCTTTCTGTAGGGGAATTTTGACCTTAGCTTGGGGAATGATCCGAAGCTGGGAGCCAGCCCTGACTCACTACTTCCAGGACCCACTTGTCTGTGGTGATGTTTTTCTAAGCCTGGAAATAGTGAGTCAGTCTGCCCCCTACTGGTAGTGGGGAGGCGACCCTGGCAAACACATCAGGGGTGGCTCCATGTGATATAGATGAATCAATAAGAATGAGACCAGTAAGGGAGACGGCATTTTCGCGAATATAAAAAAAACTGCCGTACATATGGGCGATCGCTGAAATGGTGACAGATGCTTTTCTGTAGGGGCTTTGCTCCCACACCCCCCCTTACTAAAATAACCAACTCTGAGGTTGTAGCACTTTGGCTATCGGGGGAAAGCATTTGTTGCCGTTTCAGTGATCGCCCATATGTACAGTCGCCATTTTTGTAGCTGTCAAAATGCCACTGCCCTTATTGGTCTCAACCTTATTGATTCACCCAAATTACATGATACCATCAGAGGTTCTGCTTGGGCTGAAATTTAGACTGGGAGGTCTGATCCCAACGTCTGGAGTCCCTTCTGCCCCTGCCATTGAAATATCCTCTCTGTCGTGGATATTCTGGAGCAACCTGGGCCTGGAAAATTGTCTGCTATAGGCTGATCTACCTCTATCTCCCCTTCCCTGTGGCCTGTAGGAAGTGGAGGGTTTCTCCTTTGCGGCATTACTCTTGTAGGTAGTTTTGTACTTATCCACCTTTTTCATGTAAGCTTCTGCTTTATCACCAAACAGGGAACTGTTTTCACATGGAAAATCCATGGCTTTGGTTTGGGTGTCCTGTGAGAGGTTTGTGAAGCTAAACCTTCTCAGTGCCTCTGTCAATGCCGTCCATCTGGCAGCAGTGTTGTTGGCATCCACTGCCATGTGAAACTGGTACTTTATGGTCTCCAGTCCACATCTGGCTGCTTCTGCCAGGCCAGCAATCAGTCCTGAGGGTGCCTTATCCACCATTGCCATCACTGAGTTCTGCAGTGTCTTTTGGTATTGAGCAGCATAAGCCATGTAATTTACTAGGAGTCATACTAGGAAATATAGATGTACAGAAGGCCAAGGCCCATAAATATACATCTCCTGCTACAACAGGCATTAAGCCCCACTATCCATATTCAATAAATACCTATCAAGATTGGATATGAATAGGCTATAGGAATCAACTTCAACAATATCTTTAGGTAATTATTTCCATGAAGAGAGAATTCGTTGAGTATAAAAATTCCTTCTAAGCTATGTTTTTGGATATGTGAGACCAAGTTGGTAACTATGACTTCTCAAAGAGAAGCACCTTTGTTGTCGAATAAAACCTAATTCCGCAAATATAGGGTCTCTTATAGTTTTAAACATTAATAATAAATCACCTCTCTTTCTCCTAAGCTCCAAGGAGTAAAGATTTAACGAAAGTAGTCTATTATCATAATCAACCCTATTGAGGCCATAAACCATCTTGGTAACCCTCCTCTGAATCCCCTTAACTCTCCTTATATCTCCCCGCAAAAAGGGGCACCATAAGGGAGAACAATAATCCAGAATAGGTCGTACATAGGCCCTATATAAAGGGATTATACAATTCCTATCTCTGGAAGTAACTGAGCAAATTTGCCTGTCTAATGGCTAGAGAGGCAGCCAAATACCCTTTCTTTGCCATGCTATCTATTTTCCTGGAGTCCTTTTCAGATGGAGGGAAAAGGACAGGCAGGTGAATCAAGAGAAGCAGAAGGAGGCAGGAAAAGCAGTGAGAAGTGCAAAGATGCAAACAGAGGAAAGAATAACCCAAGGAGTAACAAAAAGGGACAAGACATTTTTAGGTACATAAGTGAAAAGATGAAGACTAAGGCGGGGATTGTGAGGTTAAGAGGGGCAGGTGGGGACTGGACAGAGGAGGATCAGGAAAAAGCAGATATCCTGAACACATACTGTTGTTCAGTCTTCACAGAGGAAGCGAAAGGGCCACATAAAGCAACAGGGGCATTGGAGAGGGGAGATAGACACAAGTCCCTGAAGGGAATTACAAATCTGAATGTGGAAAAAGCTACAGGGCCAGACGAAAAAATTACTCACCAAAGTAATGTTGTTTCTTCTAATGGAGTCTTGCTGTACTCTCACAATATGCAGTTAGCCCCAGCACTTGAACTGCCCCAGAGAGGAAAGAGTTAACTCTATGCAGAAGCATAGAACATTGAGCTCAAGCTTGGTTCTCAGACCTCTGTCTCTGGTACTTACCAGTGTAACCATCAGATTCTTACGAGCAAACTAACTGAGTACTATACTATGGAAATTGTTTAATATACCGCATATAGCCAAAAGGCAACAATCTGGGTCCAAAAAGACTCAAGTCGAGAACCCAAGACAAAAGGTAGTGACAATATTTAAATATGTATAAAACATAACAATAGTAACACTAAAACAACATCCACACCCTTAAGAGGGAGGGTACAAGGTGCACCCCTGAGGTGCAACACTGTACCTGCCAGCCCACTTCCCAAAAACTAGGTTCTGATAGGGGATGCAGGAAGGGAGGGAGGTCAGAATACAGCAAGACTCCATTAGAAGAAACAACATTACAATGGTGAGTAATTTTTTCTTCAAACAACATGAAGTCTTGTTGGATTCTGACAATATGCAGACTACCAAGCAGTTCACCCAGGAGGAGGGAATGCAGAACCTACTTTGGGAACAGGGTCTGCAGTACTGCTATACCAAACCTAGCATCACTCCTAACCTGGATGTCCAGAGAGTAATGCTTGGTGAATGTATGTGTAACCCCTAGGTGGCACTATCCCAAGGGGTACTACCCCTGCCTGCTTGGCTAGTAGCAAGTTAAGGGGCCTGAGTAATGAAACGGGTGCCTTCACCTGGAGGTCAAGGTTGTTAGCGGTCAAGCTAACCTGGGAACAGGCCTCCGGAACACTGTAACCCCCCTTCTTTCCCTTCTAGTGGCCTGAACAATATACAATAATTACTTTCACAATGACCCTTATTCACCAGGCAAGCAAAACACAGTTCAGATACACAGTGGGGAACTAAATCACGACCCACTATAAGCACAGAGCACATTCACATGTAAGGAAATTCCACTGTACTAGGTAAATGGCTCTCTTGTCGCAATTACAGTCTCTGTGCACAATCCGGGAGTTCAGAGGTAGCTGGAAGTCCTGACAGGCCGATTGCATTCAGCAAATCTTCGGTCTTCTTCAGGTTAAAGCCTGATCACAATTCAGTGGCTTAATTCTCTCTCCAAATTCGGATTTGATCCGAAAAAAGCACAAGTTCCCTTTCAGGAACAGCAGGCAGGCATGCAGGCCAAACTCAGGTCTTTCCATAGTTCTCCCACGTGAATCCACTATGGATTGCTGCTTGAACTATCTCAAGCTGTTACTTCTTCACTTCCCAACTCAGATCTAACTGAAACTGCAAGCAGTGTGGGACTTTCCCCAAGATGCAAGAGGTTTGGTTTGCTGATCTGTCAGTCACAACAAAGGCTCCCCCTCCAGGTTATTTTAGGTGCCAAAAGCCCAAAACTACAATTCCTACAAGTTTTGGCTCCACCAAGCCCCTGTAGGCAGGCTCCATTTTAGAGTCCCAAATGTACTGATTGGACCAAGATGATAGAAACAAACAGAACCGTCCATGCTGCAAAGAAAGCAGATTAGAACAAACTGCAATATGATTACTACTCTAACAAATGAACAGCAAACAAGTACATCTTCTAACAGAGCTCCCTCTCAGATTAATTATGACTGCAATCCAGGCAGCTCTTAAAGAGACAGTACATAGAGGCTATACAGGTACTCTCTGGCAATACATTTAAACTGCTAAAACGCAGAACACCAGCCTGGCAGTGAGCATTTAGGCAAGCTCAAGGAAGACTTTTCGGGAACCCCCATTTGTAGGGGGGGGTTACACCCTTCCCTGCCTGGAGAAAACTTTGCGTCCGCATCAAGTCTGTACCATCATGCATCAGTTAACATAAACTTATTACTTTACTATACATATTCACTACACTTCTGATACTATATCCATAAGGACAATACTTATGCATGTTTCATACAGGTAATACTGATTCCACTATGATTAACATACTTGTGACATCACAATACTGATTCATGTTATAACTTCCTGTACATTAAACAATGTAGGAGGGGGCCCTTCTCTATCAGCTAACTTGGGGCTGGATGGGGCAGGGGCACCATACTGAGAAGGAAGAACAATCAACCTGGAATTGGCCATTAAGCTCAGTTTGGGTAGTGAACTCTGAGAAATATAAACACCTTTGTGAACCACACTGAGAGGCAAATCCACTGGCCACCCGGGAGAATCATAACTGAAGTGCAATACTGGCTTGACAGCTCAGCCAGTCTTTCTGGGGGGAACAGCCACAGTCTCTGTACTTTCAGCACTAACTTTGGAGCTTTCGTCATTCGGGAGAGGTGCCTCTGCATGGATGGGAATGTCCAAACTGGGAGCACTGTCAGCTCCTTGCTTTGTAGGCTCTGTTTCCACAAGACTTGGCTTATTTAAAGAAGGTTCTGGCAAAATTAGGCTTTGTGGCACTGAAGGGGGGCTGTCAGCACTCTCATATTGTTCATGTTCTAGTGTGTCACCAGGGAGAGTCAGACCATCAGCCCCTTCTGCGGGCAATTCACACAGTTCCACAAAACACAGAGTCCGCAACCTCAGATGTGATGCTTTGCACCTCACTTTTAGGGAACACTGGCTCCAAGGACAAAGCTGGTGGTTAGGCAGTCCAGAAGGCCAAGCTTCATCCCCCACAATTAGTCATAGGGTTACCTCGAAACAGCTGACTCAATTCATAGGAGGGGCAATAGGCATTGTCACACTCACTATCGTCAGAGGTGGACTGACAGTCACTATCATTCTGGGCCTGCAGCGGGGGAAACCTTAATTCTGTAACTACTGGGGTAGGTTAACTCTTGTCTCTTTTTTACAGCAGCACAAGTCACTGGCCCAGGGGAGGCAATGTCTGCTGGCTCAGCTTCAATAATAACTTGGCTGATAGGCTGCAAGTGGTTACGGTGCATGATCTTGACAGCTTTGGAGTTATTCTCTGGGCGTACCTTGTATACTGGTAGATCATCCAACTTTCCAACTACTACATGAGGAAGATGGTGCCACCTATCAGCAATTCTGTGCTTGCCATGTAGTCCCAAATTGCGGGACAATGCATGGTCTCCAGGCCGTAGCTCTTGAGCCATTACTTTCTTGTCGTGCCTCTCTTTGTTGGCGATATTGTCTGGGCCAGTCGATATGCATGGTTCAATTGAGCTTTCAGTTTATGTACATACTGCAGGTAGTTTTCAGCTCAGACCCCATCTGGGAGAGACCCCAAAACAGACATCAACTGGCAGGCGGACCTCCCTCCCAAACACGAGGTGGTAGGGGGAGAACCCAGTAGTGTCATTTTTGGTGCAATTGTACGTGTGTACCAAGGTGCTAATCTGCAGGCTCCACTTATGCTTGCCTTTTGGGTGGAGGGTGCCCAGCATGTCTAGAAGGGTGCGGATAAAACGTCCCGGTTGAGGGTCCCCTGCAGGTGATAAGGGGTGGTTCTTGACTTCTGCACCCCCCACAGAGAGAGCATTTCTTTGATTATCCTACTTTCAAAATCTCTGCCTTGGTTAGAGTGGATTCGCTGGGGGCACCATAGTGTACGAAGAATTCTTCCACTAGCACCTTGGCCACGGTAGAGGCTTTTTTAATCTTTAGTTGACAAAGCTTGTGCATACCATGTGAAATGATCTGTAACCACTAACACATTGCCAATATTCCGTTGATCAGGTTCTAAACACAAAAGATCTATGCAGATCAGTTCCATGGGGGTGCTGGTAGTGATATTGACAAGAGGGGCAGCCCTCTAAGGCAGGGCTTTTCTTTGGAGGCAACGACTACAGGTCTTTACATGGTGCTCAACATCGGCCCCCATCTTGGGCCAGTAGAACTGAGATCGTACCAGGTCGAGAGTCTTGTCAATACCGAGAAGCCCCATGTGATTGTGGAGGGACCTCAGTACCAAGTGTTTAAAGCCGTGGGCAGGACCAATTGTTGCTTGTCTACTTGACCACTATGATCCAGTATCTCTCTGTATAACAACTGATTAGAGGGAGGCCGATTAAGGGGGAATGTGAGGAAATTCTTTTTCACAGAAAGGGTGGTAGATGCATGGAATGGCTTACCACAAGAAGTGGTGGCTATGAATACAGTGCAGGGCTTCAAACAGGCATGGGATAGGCATAAGGGAGCAATACAAATGACTATGAATAGATAGGTCACTGACAGAGCAAAGGCCGATGGCACATTTATAAGGTAGAAAAAGAAATGGGCAGACTGGATGGGCCTTGCGGTCCTTATCTGCCGTCAACTTCTATGTTTCTATGTTTCTATGATTGAGTAACTTCAACCTGGGGTCTTCTTTAAACAATAGGGCAGTTCGCAAGTCAGGGGAACGCAATTTAAACACATCTTTCCCCACACGCAGAGCATCAAGTGCTGGCTGAATCATAGGATCTTGGGATTGAGCCCACTGGATGCTGTCATTGTCAAATTGAGGTAGTGCACTAATATCTAGAGCAGTGAAATGGCAATAGGCAGCCAGTACGCAGGTATCAGGAGGGCCCAAGCAATCTACTAAACAGTCCACTGTGTCAATAGATATCTGTTCATCTCTATCAAACTTCTGACACACTGCTCAGATGTCAGGTTCAGACAACCTGACACAAGCACTCTTGGAGACTGGCCTTCGTGACAGGGCATCACCATCAGTATGGTTCAGTCCTGGCCTATATTCGTCAGCATAATCATAGGTTGATAAAGCAGAGAGCCACCGGTGCCCAGTGGCGTCCAACTTAGCTATAGTCTGCACATAGGTTAATGGGTTATTGTCGGTCTTCACCAATATCTTTGCCCCATAGAGGTACTCATTAAACTGGTCAACAATGGTCATTTTAGGGCAAGGAACTCCAGCTTGTGCACAGGATAGTTTCATTCTGACCAGGTCAAGCTCCTGCTGGAAAAAGCCACTGGTCCCAAACCATCCTCATGGTCTTGATACAGCACAGCTCCTAGGTCCTGCAGACTAGCATCCATATGCAGCACATCAGGCTTGGCAGGGTCAGCAAAGGTGAGGATGGGGGCATCAGTGAACTGGTATATGATGTTGTGGAAGGCTGCTTCACATTCGGGTGTCCAGCGGGGCCCAAAAGGTTCACCTGTGCGGAAGTACACTTTCTCTGGTTCTTTGACAGACCCTTTCTTTTATTTATAGTTGGTAGGGGGGGTAACCCTGGGTAAGATTCAGGAGCGGGTGAATCACCTTTGAATAGTCTTTTATGAACCTGCGGTAGTAGCCACAGAACCCCAGGAAACATTGTAGTTCTTTCAAGTTATGGGGCTGGGGCCAAGTAGTCAGTGACTCGACCTTACTGGGATCGGTCTATATCCCTTCTGCAGATACTATGTGCCCCACATACTTCACGGAGGTTTGAAAAAACTGGCACTTGTCAATGGACAGCTTGAGGCTGAAGTCTTCCAATTGGTCAAGGACTTTTAAACAGTCAGGTTTCATGCTCCTCTAATGTGCGTCCGAGCACAATGACATCATCTAGGTACACTAGGCATTCCAGCAAGTTTATATCTCCCACCGCACGTTCCATCAGTCATTGAACGGTGGCCGGGGCACCAGAAATCCCCTGTGGCATTCTCAGGAATTCGTAGAACCCTAAAAGACAGATGAAGGCGGTTTTCTCATGGTCCTCCAAGGCCATCAGAATCTGGTAATATCCGCTGCAAAGATCCAATACTGAGAACCATTTGCTCCCATTCAAGCAATCCAGGGCATCTTGTATACGGGGCATGGTGTATTGATCTGGGACAGTCCGCCGGTTCAGGGTTTGATAATCAACACACATCCTCACCGACCATTCTTCTTATGCAAAACAACAATGGGAGAGGCATATGGGCTCCTTTATTCCTGAATCACGCCAGCGGCGAGCATTTCCTGTAGGTGTCTCCTCACATCATCTATGTCCGCTGGGGCGAGGCGCCGGGATCTCTCTCTCGAAATGGCCGATCATCATGCAGGCATATATGATGCTCTGCACCCTGGACACACCCCATGTCCCATTCTTTAAACGAAAACACTTGGTCTCACTGGGCGAGTTTCTTGCTAATCCTAGCCTCCCATTCAGCTGGCAGCGGGGAATCACCAACGTCAAATAGGTTCAGAGTCACTCTCTCCTTTTGGCCAGAGTACTTGTTATTGGGTAATACTGCACTGGCTGCGCAGTGTACTGTAGCTAGAGTGCACCCTCTGTTCACCTGGACCTCCCGATCTGACACATTTCGAATCTGGACCATCACTCGTCGTGCATAGGCATAGGCACGGGCAGGCAAGATGCTGGGTTTAACCAATAATCCTTCTGGCAACTTTCCATCACCTGGTGCATCCAACATTAATATTTTGCTCTTTACGTTTCTCTCTAGGCGGACTTCTCCATGGATTGTGCACTTGGCGTGGGGGCCAGTACCAAGGAGTCAGGTTCCTTTTCCCACACTATCCCCACTGGCTCGTCTGGGTCCTCTTCATTGGGCTTCTGTTGTGAGTCATATGCCCTTTTTACTAAAGCTGGAATTCTTAGGGCCCGTCCAGTCAGTTGCCCTTGTTTCTCATGGCAGAGTTGTGCTAGTCTCCCAAACATGTAGGCATTTGTTCCAATTAACAGGGGAACACCATCATACAGTTCAGTGGGGGGGGGGCACTAGGGCCAGTGTCTCTACTTGCTTCTCTACACCAGGTACAGTAGCAGGAAAAGACAACCAGAGGCAGACATATCCTAGGTAGGGATAAGACTTGTTGCTCAGCCCCCACACATGCAGGCCTTCCAGGGATTGTAATGCCACATCACATAAGTGTTTGACATACCAGTCCTGAAATACAATGGTCACTTGCGACTCACTGTCAAGCACAGCCTGAGTAAGAATACCATTCACAGCCACAGTAGTCTTCATTGAAGGGCCCACTATTTTGGACCAGTCTGGAGGGGCAACAGCAGGGGTCTGGACAGACCATTTAGCCACAGGATGACTGAAGCCTTCACTGTAGTCATTTTGTGCACCCCTTGACCACTGACTCATTTTCCAAAGCTCTCCTTGAAGCCAGTTCACCACTTTCTCCAAGTCCTTCTGAGACCGGCATTCCCTCTTCATATGGTCATCCTTGCCGCAACTGTGACAAATGACAGGCTCTCGGGGCATCCTAGGGGAAAATATAGCAGGGGATGCTGGAGCATCGATGGGAGATTGTGATCTGACTTCTGCTGGTAGTGTATCATGTCTCAAAAGTTCATTTAGGGTGGCTGCCAATTTCTTGAGCTCAGCCGAGAAGCCACCTTCAGTAGAGGATGCCTGAGGGTGCACCCGCACCCCCATAATAGTCACGTCCTGACAGGGGCCAGGGTCTCTGTCATCAGGGGATACCTCAGCGAACGCACCCGGTTGTACTTTTCTGACTTCCTTCAGCAACTCCTGCCCCCACCGTTTAGCCCACGGCGGGACACTCATAGTGGTCTCCATTTTGGAAGGGCCTTCCGGTGCCATGATCACTTGGGCTGCACTCACCCCATAATTACAATCTCCCTCTTCACCTTCTGCCTCCCGGAGTTCTTTTATCAAGTCACAGTAGTCAGGTGGGTTACCTTTCCTATCCTGGAGCCTTAACTGGATGATCTGCAGTTTAGAAGGCTTGGCATGTTGCAGTATGTGCCCCAATCTCACACGGTTCAAATCACTGGCGGCTACCTCATCTTCCCAGTAAGCTTTCTGCAGAGCTCTTTCTAGGTGAGTAACATACACAGACAAATTTCCCCCTTCCATTGTTTGGTACCTTGGAATTTCCACATCAAAGTCTCCCCTGACTCAATGCTCCCAAAATTGCCTTCAAGTACAGAGAGGTACTTCTGAGCGGATGCATCAGGGTTCGTGGACCTCAAAAATGTAATGGCTTCAAGGGTGGGGCCCCTCTAACTTTCTGTGATTCTTTTCCACTTCTCAGCCTCTGCACACTGCCACTTGGGTACCAAGGGGGCAACATAGTCGATCCAGGTCTCCCAGTCATCCTCCACCTGGGGGTTGGGGAGGTGCCTGAAGATTCTCAGCCGGTGAGGAGTCATGACTAATGGTGGAGGTACAGATGTGGGACCCAGCATTGGCATGGGCACAAGGCGGGGCAATGTGGGCTGGAGTGGCAGGGGCGTTGGGGAAGGAACACCCCCTGGTGGCAGGAATAGTTTCTTAAAGTCCTCTACAGCTTTCCCTTCCTCCAGCAACAACTTAGCAAATTTCTCCTCAAAAGTCTCAGATAATGGTGAGAGCTCATCCTCCCCAGGGTCTGTACTGTCTTTTGTTATCACTCTCCAGGCAGCAAGGACCCCTTCTGAGGCAATAGTGTGTGGCACATTAGAGCAGTCCACGAGGTCACTACACTCTACCAAGGCTATGAAAGTTTGGGTGATTAAATCAGCTTGTCAACCCACCACCACAGTGTTTTTTAAACATTCAACCTTGGAGAGTGCTCCCTCTACAGCGTCCTTACTGGTACCCAGGGAAATATCTAGTATAAGCAGAGCATTTTGGGGGTCAATCTCCTGCCCAGTACACCACCCCACCAACTGATGCACAGCCATTTCTACTGGGGTAGCCATTAATCTTTAACAATAATTTGTAATTGTTGGCCACTAGAAGGCACAAAATCCTTGCGGTGCCGCCAAGATGTAACCCTTAGGTAGCGCTATCCCAAGGGGTACTACCCCTGTCTGCTTGGCTAGTAACAGGTTAAGGGGCCTTCGTAATGAAACGGGTGCCTCCACCCAGTGGTCAGGGTTGTTAGTGGTCAAGCTATTCTGGGCACAGCCCTCCGGGACACTGTAACCCCCCTCTTTCCCTTCTAGTGGCCTGAACAATATACAATAATTACTTTCACAATGATCCTTATTCACCAGGCAATTACCCACACTGTTTGCACTTACCTCCAAGGCTGGTTCCTGTAGCTTGACCCTGGGAACCCCTGTAAAACAAGGTTAAGCACAGCAAACAGCAACAGTACAATACTTTTGGCACAAACTGGAACCACAGTCAGGTTAAATGCAAACAAAGTTAAATCTGATTTATTCAGGGGACTTGAACAAGGGAGAGGTGTAATCAGGTTGATTTGCTTAAAAGTTATATCAATCAGACAGTTATGCATGCAGTTCAGAGTCCCTACACAGTCGCACACTCTGGGTACCCAGGTAGGAAAATGGTGAGCTAGCCAGGAACGTTGCAGCTGGTTGGGGCCCTGTGATGGAAGAAGGAAACATGCACAACACACACAATTTTAATCTGGAGCCAGAGGGCTCAGTTCGTGAAAGAAAAGGCAACAAGACAATCAGATTACAACACTTTTAGATATAGCTGTTGTTGCAGGGAGCTACCCTGATGTTTACTCACAATACCCAATACTGGACATAGGCAGGACGAAATCGAGACTGCAGGCTGTTGAGCTGGAGTGCCCGGAGAAGCAGGGCCCACACAAGTCACCGAGGTGTCGTTCCTGTTCAAGGCGTTGAGCAGGGGGCTGATCCCCAGGCTGGTCTCTCATCGATGACTTTCTCTGCGTAGCAGGTATTCTGGCTGGGCCAGTGTAGCAGGGCCCAGGCAAATGGAAATGGATATGGATTCAGTCCACGGAGCTGTACACAGCCTCCAGCAAGCAAAACACCGTTCAGACACACAGTGGGGAACCAAATCATGTCCCACTATAAGCACACAGCACATTCACATGTAAGGAAATTCCGCTGTACCAGGCAAATGGCTCTCCGGTCGCAATTACAGAGTATCTGCACAATTTGGCAGTTCAGAGGTAGCTGAAAGTCCTTACAGGCCGATCGCATTCAGCAAATCTTCGGTCTTCTTCAGGTTAAAGCCTGGTCACACTTCAGTGGCTTAATTCGCTCTCCAAATTTGGACTCAGTCTGAAAAAAGCACAAGTTCCCTCTCTGGAACAGCAGGCAGGTATGCAGGCCAAACTCAGGCCTTTCCACAGTTCTCCCGCACAAATCTACTACAGATTGCTGCTCAAACTATCTTGAGCTGTTACTTCTTCGCTTCCCAACTCAGATCTAACTAAAACTGCAAGCAGTGTGGGACTTTCCCCAAGATACAAAAGGTTCAGTTGGCTGATCTGTCTGTCAGTCACAACAAGGGCTCCCCCTCCAAGTTATTTTAGGAGCCAAAAGCCCAAGACTACAATTCCTGCAAGTTTTTGGCCCCACCAAGCCCCTGTAAGCAGGCTCCATTTTAGAGTCCCAAATGTACTGATTGGCCCATTCTGCAGTTCAGGACCAAGATGATGGAAACAAACAGAACTGTCCATGCTGCAAAGAAGGCAGGTTAGAACAAACTGCAACATTATAACTACTCTAACAAATGATCAGCAAACAAGTACCTCTTCTAACAGAGCTCCCTCTCAGATTAATTATGACTGCAATCCAGGCAGCTCTTAAAGAGACAGTACACAGAGGCTATACGGGCACACTCTGGCAATACATTTAAACTGCTAAAACACAGAACACCAGCCTGGCAGTGAGCATTTAGATAAGCTCAAGAAAGACTTTTCGGGAACCCCCATTTGTAGGGGGGTTACATATGGACTGTTTTCCAGGTGGCTGCTTTACAGATTTCTAGCAAGGGTATATCTCTGGCGGCAGCTAGAGTAGCAGCTGTACTGCTAGTGGAGTGAGCCCTCAGGCCTGGAGGGAGGGTTTGCAGGTGGCTGCTTTGCATATCTCTAGTAAAGGTATATCCCTGGCAGCAGCCAGGGAAGCAGCTGTACCTCTAGTTGAATGATCCTCATGCCTGAGGGAGGTGTTTTGCCTAGCTTGTCATAGCAGAATTGTATACAAGAGACAATCCACCTGGCAATAGTTCTCTTAGTAGCAGGCTTACCTTTCCCCACTTCACCATAAGTGAGAAGCAACTGAAGACAGTCATGCCTGTGTGCCTTAGTATGCTCTACGTAGTAGCTAAGAGCCCTTTTAACATCGAAACTGTGTAATCTTCCTTCTCCTGAAGCAAAATGGTCAGTGAAAAACACAGGAAGCGACATAGACTGGTTCAAATGAAAATCTGATACCACTTTGGGTACGAACCTCCTATTGGTTCTTAGGACCACCTTATCCCTATGGAAGGAGATGAAGTCAGGTTCGACTGACAGGGCTTGTAATTCACTAATCCACCTGGCAGAAGTAACAGCTACCAGGAACACAGTTTTCCAGGTCAAGTACTTCAGCTCGGCCAGAGGTTCAAAGGGTGGCTGCAAAAGCTGGGCAATGCAGACATTAAGGTCCCAAGCTGGAGTAGGCTCCCGAAAGGGAGGGTTAATATAAACCAGACCTTTGAAAAATTTACTGAAACAGGATGAGATGCCAGGGAAGAGCCCTTCCCTGCTGAAAGGAATGCAGAGACAGCTGCTAGGTGAACCTTCAGAGTTGCAGGCCTAAGACCTAGACCATTAAGATGATTCAGATAATCTAAGGCTGTAGCAATGTCTGCAGAGTCAGGCACAATGCCCTTCTGAGAACACCAAATGCTGAACCTTTTGCATTTGGAATTATAAGTTTTTCTAGTGGAAGGTTTCCTGGAAACCTTCAAAAAATACAGAACTCCCTGAGAAAGATGCAAGCCTGCAGATTCTAACTCTTCAAGAGCCAGGCCTTGAAGTTGAGAGTCTGGAGATTGGGGTACCAAATCCTGCCCGGAGAGGATGTTAGGAGAGTGTATCTCTTGGGGAGAGACAGGGGACGTGACACTACCAGAGACAACAGCAGAGGATACCAAGGCTTTCTGGCCTAATCTGGAGCCACTAATATCACTGTGCAGGGTTGAGACCTGATTATGATCAGGACTCTGAACAACAGAGGGAAGGGAGGGAAGGCACAGAGAAACCTGCCCTTCCAATCCAGAATAAGAGCATCCATAGGAACAGTCCCCAGGACTGGAGGTCTGCAACAAAACAAAGGAAGTTGGTGATTGTCCGGGGCTGCAAAGAGATTTATCTCTGGAGTGCCCCATCTGGAGAAGATGACCTGTAGTATGGGAGGGTCCAGGGACTATTCGTGATGCCCCTGGGAGATTTTGCTCAGAGCATCTGCCAGTATATTGTCCTTTTCTGGAAGGCGAACTGCTATCAGGGAAGTCTGAAGAGAATAGGTTAGAGACAACAGTTTCATGGCTTCTGTGCACAAGGCCGTGGACTGAGTGCCCCCTGCTTGTTGATGTACCACATTGTGGTGGTGTTGTCTGTCCTGACTTGGATCACCTTGCCCCTGACTGACTCTGAGAAGACCTGAAGGGCCAGAAAAACTGCCCTGAGTTCCAAGAGATTGATGTGAAGGAGCGACTCTTGTGGAGACCAGACCCCTTGAGCCGTAAGGGCTCCCAAATGGGCTCCCCCACCTAGAAGAGAAGCATCTGTAGTTAGGACTACTGAGGGGACTTGAGAGAGAAATGGAACTCTTTGTCTGAGGTTGTCCTGGTCCAGCCACCACTGGAGAGCTTGGACCAGAGTCTGAGTCACTGGGATCAATTTGGTGAGAGAGTCTTTTTTTCTGAGACCAAAAAGACCTTAGGTGGAACTGAATGTCCCTTATCTGAAATCTGGATCCTTGCACCACTGCAGTGGAAGCTGCCATGTGGCCCAGGAGTTGAAGAAACTGCCTTGCAGGACGAGAGACCAGAGGTCAAAAAGTGGAAGCAAGATCTGTTAGGGCCTTTACCCTTGTCAGAGGGAGAAAGGCCGTTGCTTGGATAGTATCCAATTCTATCCCTATGAAAGTAAGAGGTTTTACTGGTTCAAGAACAAACTTTGGGAGATTAAGAAGAAACCCCAGAGAACTGAGCAAGTCTTGAGTGATTCGAAGAGCTAACTTGACCTGGTCGGATGACTAACCTACAATTAGCTAGTCATCCAGATATGGGAAAATGGAAAAACTCTGCCTTCTGAGGTAGGCAATTACTACTACAAGGCACTTTGTGAACACCCTTGGAGCTGATGTTAGGCCAAATGGCATGGCTCCGAACTGATAGTGGCCTGAAGGCAACTCAAACCTGAGGTACTTTCTGTGGGAGCACCTGATAGGAATATGGAAATAGGCATCCTTGAGGTCCAGGGATGCAAGCCAATCCCCTGGCCTTAGAGAGGGAAGAATTATTCCCAGAGTCACCATTTTGAATTTTGGTTTTGAGATGAGTTTTTTCAAATACCTTAGGTCTAGGATAGGTCACCACACCCCTGTCTTTTTTGGGGCAAGGAAGTACCTGGAGTACAGGCCTTTGCCCCCTGTGCTAAGTAGGAACTCTATCTACAGCTCTGAGAGCCAGAAGAAACAAAACCTCTGTCTCTAGGGCAAGGGTCTCTGAGGTAGATGCAGGTGGGAAAGACCTGGCCCTCAGTTTTGGAAACCTTTTGAAGCTGAGGGCCAGCCCCTGGCTTACTACCTCCAGGACCCACTTGTCTGAAGTAACAGACTTCCAGGCCTGGCAGTAGTAAGCCAGCCTGCCTCCTACTGGAATGGGGGAGTCGACCTGGGCTGATACATCAGGGTGTCAGCTTGGCAGGAGCCTTGGACTGAGAAGAGGATGCAGCCCTGCTCATCCCCTCCTGCCTCTCCCTCGAAAGAACCCCCTCTATGGGAAGAAAGAGGAAGCCTGAGCTTGGTAGAAAGGCCTGTGGAAAGACCTGCCGCTTCTGAGCAGTGGCTTGCTTCTCTTGGACCTGTACTCATCCATCTTCTTCATATAAGCCTCTGTCTGCTCCCCAAACAGAGAGTTACTCACCACAGGGAAATCCATAGCCTTGGCCTGGGTATCCTGCGAAAGGCTAGTACATCTGAGCTAAGCATGTCTTCTGAGAGCCACAGATGTAGCCATGATCACATCACTGGAGTCCACAGCAGCATGAAATTGCACTTTGGATGCCTCAATTCCATCAGCAGCCACCTTCTCCTGCTTTCTGGCTAGCTGGGGGAGGCCTGTTTAGCCAGAGCTAGAACCGTATCCCACCTGGACTTCTGGTACCTGGCTGTGTAGGCCATATAGTTAACCTGCCTGAGTCCCAAAGAAGATGCCAAATACTGTTTTTTGGCCATAGCATTGACCTTCCTGGAGTCTTTGCCTGGGGGTGTGTGAAGCCAAAGGAATGTTAGCCCTGTCACAGGCACAGCCTGCACAACCCCAACATGGCTGCAATGACTGTATAAAAACTCTGTACCTGAGCCTGATAGCATATACCTCCTGTCCATTCTCTTATCCACAGGAGGTAAGGAGTTAGGTGTCTGTAAAATCTTTTTTTCTGTTTTCCCAAAGACTTGTGAAGAGAGATAGCTAATCTTTTGGACTCTGGGATGTCCATCATCTTTACAAAATCAGGCTCTTCCTCCTCCTCCTTAGCAGCTTCAACCGTTGGGAGCTAGAGGGTTTCAGCCAGCTTCTTGTAAATCAAGAAGTGTGAAGGGGACTCAGAAAGCCTGGGAGGGGAGACATTGGAGGGTCTGTCTGGGGAGATGTCTGGTTCAATGGGCACATCCAGACCTTCAAAGTCGCTGTCTTCATCATCGGGATATTCTTCGTCTCCCTCCCACTCCTCATAAAAAGCATCTGGATCGTAATCCGATGGAGACGGATCCGACCGAACTGACTGCCTAACCGGTAGTACCAGATTGGATGGAACCGAGTGGAGTGACTGGACTATACTAATCGCTTTGGCTATCTCGTCAGCGGTTGGAGTATGTGCTGGATCCGAACCGGCTAACTTATGTTTCCTCTTTGACAGAACTGACCCTTCAGAGCCGGACCTCCTTTTGCCTGAGGAGGTATCCCCAAGGTCAGTGGTCACTTCCTCAGGTTCGGCTGCAACCGATCCGGGCTGGCCATCCAGATCTACGGACTTCTCGGCCTCCCTTTCCTTCAGCCTACTCAACCTTTTATCCAGAGTGGCTTTAGAAAAGTTCTTACAAATCTGGCAGTCTGTTTTGAGGTGGTCAAATCCAAGACAGTAAACACAGATGAGGTGGGGGTCAGCCTTGGCAAAGGCCTCCTCACACTCAGAACAGTGTTGAAACCCAGTGGGACTGTTTTTTTTCTTGGGTTTCTCAGACGTGGCCAACCTAACCAATTACCCTTAAAAGCTTTTAAGCCAGGTAATAAACAACTGATCGGTTACAAACCGTGTTACAGATTCTGTAAAAGAACCAGAAAAAGTCTGGTTCTTTTGAAACCAATCAGCACCGGAACACCACATTAAATCCCAGAATAAAGTAAAACAATCAAAAAGGTCGGACCGACCGGTGAGAAACTGAGAAAGAACAATTTCCACAGAATTTAATAAAATAAAAGTCACTACCTATCTACCACGTTACCTGTACCGTAGACAGAGGCTGGAAAACCTGAAAATAATAAAACAGTTAAAAAAAAACTGAACGCTGATTCAACTCTACTGAACCGAGCAAAGGAGAAATATCCGGAGCGACATCACTGTTAGGGGGAGTAAAGAATCTGACGGTTACACTGGTGAGCACCAGAGACTGAGGTTTGAATACTGAGCTTGAGCTCAACGTTCTATGCTTCTGCATAGAGTTAACTCTCTCCTCTCTGGGGCAGTTCAAGTGCTGGGGCTAACTGCATATTGTCAGAATACAGCAAGACTTCATGTTGTTTGAAAGGATACATCCAAGGGTACTAAGGGAGCTCAGTGAGGTACTGGCTGCACCTCTGACAGTCATTTTTAACAACTCACTGGAAACAGGAGTGGTTCTAGAGGAATGGAGGAGGGCAGATGTAGTCCAGCTTTTACAAAAGCAGAAGCAGGGAGGAGGCTGGCAACTACTGTATAGGCCAGTCAGCCTGACATCGGTGGTGGGTAAGCTGATGGAATCACTTCTACAGGAAAGGATTATGGAATTTCTTGAATCCAGTGGGTTACAAGGCCTGAGGCAACACAGACTCTCACAGGAGTGAAGGTCACATCAGACAAACTGATAATTTCTTTGACTGGGTGACCAGAGAAATAGATCAGGGTAGTGGATGTGGCTTACTTAGATTTCAGTAAGGCTTTCGACACCATTCCACATAGGAGGTTCAAAAGGAAACTGGTCAACTTAGGGGTGGGATCAAAGATGGTAAACTGGGTAACAAGTTGGTTAAGGGACAGGCAACAGAGGGTAGTGATAAACAGGTTCACTCCAGGGAAGGAAGGGTGACCAGCAGGGCACCACAGGGCTCAGTACTGGGACCAGTCCTCTTTAATGTCTTTATAAGTGACATTGCTGATGAGCTGCAAGAGAAGGTCTGCTTCTTCGGGGATGACACCCAAATCTGCAATAGGGTGGGCACACCAGAGGGTGGAAAAAATGTGCAGAGACTCGAGAAAACTTGAGGAGTGGTCAAAGGCATGGCAGCTGAGTTTCAATGTGAAAAAGTACAATATTATGCACTTAAGGCACAGAAACCCAAAGATGGAGTACAACAGCGGTACTGACGGTCACCATGCCAGAAAGGGATCTGGGAGTGATCATATCTGATGATCTTGAAGGTGGTGAGGCAGTGCAACAAGGTAGTGGGTAGTGCAAGTGGGATGTTGGGGTGCACAGGGAGTGGTATCATCAACAGATGGAGAGAGGTGGTGTTGTCACTGTATACAACACTGGTGAAACCCCACCTGGAGAACTGTCTCTAGTTCTGGAGACTCCACCTCAGGAAGGACATAGAGTGGAGGCAGCCTAGAGGAGGACAACTAAAATGGTGCAGCATCTGCATCAGAAGCCCTATGAGGAGAGATTGAAGGACCTCAATATCTACACCCTGGAAGACAGAAGAGTGAGGGGGACATGACAGAGACCTATAAATATACAGGGGTAAATAAGGGACTGGAGGGGACTAACTTTCAGAGGAAAAGATGCACGAAAACAAGGGGATATGTAATGAAGCTGGAAAGGTGTAAATTCAAGAGAGATGCGAGGAAGTAATTCACTGAAAGAGGGGTGGATGCCTGGAACCTTCTTCCAGCAGAAGTGGTGGGAATGAAAACAATAGTGGGCATCAAGTATGCATCGGATAGGCATATGGGAATCTTAGTGGGAAACAAGGAGGGGGGGAACAGAGCTGGTGATCAAGTAGGGTCTGCAGTGACACTATGAGCAGGGGAAAGAATGGGCAGACTGGGTGGGCCAAGCAGTCCTTGTCTGCCATCAAATTCTATGTTTCTGTGGCAGGTTTACGTTGTGAAAAACAAGCCCTAATTCACTTTATTGTGCCTTCGCTACTGAGACCATCACTATGGACACACCATCAGTGACCAGGCTGTAATGCTGTAGTGTCACATCTGATAGGTGGAACTGCGTGAGCTCTCAAATATTTCTGAAAAACATGGCAGACAGTTTTAGTGAAAGTGGACTCGCTTCATGAAGCTCGGCAGATGGCAATGAAAATGATGTTTTTAGTTATATTTGTGTTTCTTTTTTTTCTGGAGCTGGTGGGAGTCTGGACAAAAGTAAAGTAGTAGAATACTTGTTGGGAGAACTGGAGGATGGTGCGTGAGCTTCAGCAGATGGTAATAAAAAGAACAGAAAAGGCAGGAGACTGTCATTAAGAAGAGGAAAGAGCTTAAATTAGTGTTGTGTAATTCCCTTCTGTTTAAAGGCATTTCAGTAGTTTGAGAGTGTCTGTGTATGGCAGACTGTGCCAAACACTGGCAGTGGTTGCCAGTGGCGAACTAGTCCCAGCAGGTGGGGGGAGCTGATGACGTGTTAACTGTGTGTATAAATCCTGATGATGAGTTTATTATATGAATACATTTCATATATACAATAGTAGGTCAGATAGCAGGACTTATACAATGGCTTCTGGATCCACACATGATGCATAAATCTGAGTATGTTCTATCCTGTGTATCCTCTTTGTAAGTGGGACACCATAGCCATCTCTCCTCTCAGCCTCTTCCTCTCTAGGCGGAGTACATTGAACATGTCCAGTCTCTCCTTACAGAGCTTGCCCTAACCCCCCAAGCCAGGCACCAGCTTGCTGACCCTGTGCTGGACCCTCTCAATCGCTTCAGTTCTGGTCACTGTACTGCAGTGAGCAGAACCAAACTCACACAGTACCCCAGGTGGGGTCTAACCAAGACCTTGTCTAGGCAGACACAAAACGATACATAGAAAGAGAACAAGGGGTACTCAAATATGAATTAAGAATTCTGAATAATCCCCTTCCCCTTGCACAAATGTACAGCTTCCAAGAAGAGTACCTCGTATACTGCAAGAACTAACTGAGGTTGATTCAGAGCAGTCAATAAATTAGACAAAATCTTTGAACGCTGTGGGTTTAAAATTGCATTGCCCTTTACCTACACAGATACTACACTGGAACAATGTTCAATAATTGTGCGATAAAATGCTGTAAAAATCCATAAACAAACTTACTGAAAAATAATCAGTAATAGACAAGGACAGCTATCGTGTTTCAGTACTATTGGAAGACTTATTTTCTCCAACATCATAAATCCTCTCAACCCTAGTCTGCAAGACTGGCATTAATGCCGTCAACAGAATCATAAAACATATGGCTAACATTTCCACAGCACTTTTAATTGTAACTAATCAGGAAATAGCCCTCTTTTAGAATTTACCTTGCTCTTTATATGTACAGTACATGGGTGACACATCTGCCAATGACAATAATTGCCCTGACTCTTTGCTGCCATGGAAACACCACCGTTGACACAGTGATTAATATCTTAATCCCGTGGCCAACTACAGTTAAGGTCACGCTGTAAGTGCTGGTTCGGGGGAGGTTTCTGCTGTACACTCATAAATACAAAGGAATGTGTTTCCCTTGTCGTTTTTTCAAAGTACTAGTCAGGTCTGCAGGACTTGCGTGGTACATTTCTGATGCTGACTGAGCTAGACGGTGGACCCCACTGATGAGGATGGCAACAATGCAGAGAATGGTAAATATAAAAAAGGTTGGTGAAACAGCAATTCCTGATTTGCTGTAAACATTCCATTAGGTCTCTGTTAATCTTAGGTAAATATATACCATATGTAGATACTAATCAGATCCTGAAGAGGGTACAACTCCAATTTGTAACATGGCATCAATGAGACAGCTGAAATGGACGGCAGCGATAGGCACAACGGCATCACAGGACCCGAATCGGAGCGGATATTAATCCAGGGTATATGCTGTGCCCGCCGAGGTAGTACTGAAACCAGCCAGACCCCCAGGTTAGCAGCACTGGGTACTGGTGGCGAGCGAGCGCAACAGCGGCAAGAGAGGCAGACCGGGAGCCGGACTAGCCACCCGAGGACAGAAATGGGAAGGGGGACCAGAACCAGCGGGGGACAGCAGCACACCCAGCCCAGGTTGGACACGGCAGCTTTGGACCAGTCAGCAGGAGGCAGTGGGAAGTAAGCACCTCTGATATGCAAATCATGAGCCGACCCCTCCTCGCGGCCATTGAGTACTGTACCGGAGACCTCCAGCGGCGGGTATGATGGCAATAACCGCACAGAACTTGAAATCTCTGGGACACTTATGTCGGCTGCAGTGAGCTCTGTGGTTGCAGGTAGTACAGCAAGTGACCGCATCAGTATGTTAATAATCTTCTGAACCGTTGTTTCAAAGTGCAGTACAAGTTGTTAAGCATGGCAGCGCCTCTGAGTTTTCTTTTCCGTGTCACACAGTGGGCAGTCTCCCGACACTGCCACCAACCCGTGGCCCATGTTACAAGTGCATTAAGCCACTCCGGCGGTGGCATCTAATGCAACTGATGCATGTTGGAGTGGTTGTTAGCCCTCGGCCTCTGGCCTCCGGCCACAACCCCCTCAACCATGCATCAATCCAGCATTAGATGCCAACTTCGTCTTGGCTTAATGCTTACTTAAAATACCCATTTTTTATAATGGCAATATGGTACTTGTAGAAGTTATGTTAATGTTCTGTTAATCACCCTCTAGGTGCATGTAGCACTCAGCTACGCCTCGTGCCACATTACAACCCTAGAAGGTGATTATGCATGGTCAGGGACCCGTTACCTGCAAAACCTCCTGATTCCCTACCGCCTCATATGAACCAGTGACGAGGGCCTCTTGGAGGTTCCGAAGATTTGCTTCAAATCTTCAGGGGCACACGCCTTTTCTTTTGCAGCCCCAGTTCTCTGGAACTCCTTCTCTTTTTCACTATGTGACAATGCCTCTATCGAAATCTTTGCAAGGGAGCTGAAGTCCTTTTTATTTGATCAAGCTTTTGAATATCTTTAATTGGATTTGTTTGTATGATATTGTGCTACCTGTTTTTATTGAAATTTAATGCTGTCTTATTGTAAAGTGCACTGATTCAAACTGAGAAATGCACTATAACAAAATCTGATTGATTGAAATTTGATTGAAACATAGAGACATAGAATTTGATGGCAGATAAGGACCACTTGGCCCACCTAGTCTGCCCATTTCCCTAGCTAACGGATAAGCTGCAGAACCTAGTTAACCAACAGCCTACTTCCTCCTACCCTCCCCCACTGGAATTGCCTTATGTCTGTCCCATGCATTCTTGAATTCCCCTATTGTTTTTGACTCTACGACCTCCTCAGAAAGGCTGTTCCATGCATCTACAACCCTCTCTGTGAAGAAATACTTCCTCGCATTACCTCTGAGCCGTCCCTCTCTATCTTCAAATTGTGCCCCCTTGTTCTTGCACATCTCTTTTTCTGAAAGATGCAACCCTCTTGGACTTTGTTGATTCCCTTGAGGTATTTGAAAGTTTCTATCATGTCCCCCTTCCTCGAGGCTATACATCTTAAGCTCCTTTAGTCTTTCTTCATATGTCTTCTGGTGCAGACCCTGCACCATTTTGGTTGCCCTCCTCTGGACAACCTCCACCCTGTCTATGTGTTTGCGGAGATGGGGTCTCCAGAACTGTACACAGTACTCCAGGTGTGGTCTTACCAACTGTCTGTACAGAGGGACAACAACTTCCTGTTTTCTACTGGTGATGCCTCTCCCTGTGCATCCCAGTATCCTCCAGCCCTCCTTACTGCCTTCTCACGTTGCTGGCCCACCTTTAGGTCATCTAATATGACTACCACCAGGTCCCTTTCCATTTTTGTTGTTGTCAGTATCTTACCCCCCATTGTGTACTCTTCCCCTGGGTTTTTGTTTCCCAGGTGCATTCCTTTGCACTTCTTTGCGCTGAATCTAAGCTGCCATACATTTGACCATTCCTCCAACCTTGCCAAGTCCCTTTTCATCCTTTCCACCCCACCTTGCTTATCAACCCTGTTGCAGATCTTTCTGTCATCTCCAAAGAGACATACTTTCCCTTACAGTCCCTCTGCAATGTCACTTATAAAGACATTAAAAAGGACTGGCCCCAGTACTGAACCCTGCAGTACCCCACTAGTAACCCCCCTTTCTTCACTGTGGACTCCATTTACTATTACCCACTGTGTCCTGTTGTCCAGCCAGTGTTTGACCCAGGCTACCACCCTGGGACCCACTCCCAGGCTGGCTAATTTGTTTATTAATCTTTTGTGCAGGACTGTGTCAAATGCCTTGCTAAAGTCTAGGTTGGCCATGTCTACAGCCCCTCCCTGGTCTACTACTTTGATCACCCAGTCAAAGAAATCAATTAGATTTGTCTGACATGACCTTCCTGTTGTGAATCCGTGTTGCCTTGAGTCCTGTGCCCCACCAGCCTCTAGGTACTCAAGAAAAAATTACTCACCTTAGTAATTATGTTTCTTCTAGTGGAGTTTTGCTGTATTCTGACTATTGCAGTTAGGTCCTGCCTTTCAACTGCCCCGGAGAACAAAGGGTTAATTTTTCTATGCCTTGCATAGAATGTTCATCATGAGCTTGGTTGAAGCCCCTGTCTGCTGTTGTTCAAACTGCAACCGTCAGATCTTTTCGAGCAAAAGCTCACTAGGTGTTCTGTGTGGAAACTGTAAAAATTTTTACTAGCCAACTGGCAAATATATAATGTTTTTGGTTCTCAAAGGAAGACTCGAGTCAGGAAACCCAAAAACAAAAAACACATCCAAAACACAACATTCCACCCAAAGAAAAAGAGGGTGTAAAATGGACAATCCTAGGGTGCCAACACTGCTCCTGCCCACCCACATCCCAAAAACTAGGTTCTAAGAGGGGAGGCGGAGGAGGTCAGAATACAGCAAGACTCCACTAGAAGAAACATAATTACTAAGGTGAGTAATTTTTTCTTCAAATAGCATGAAGTCTTGCTGTATTCTGACTATTGCAGACTACCAAGCAGTACCTCCATGGAGGAGGGACAGAACCTACTTTGGAAATAGGCTCTGAAGTACTGCTGTGCCAAACCGAGCATCACTCCTAGCCTGGATATCCAGAGAGTAATGCTTGGTGAAATTATGGACTGTTTTCCAGGTGGCTGCTTGACAAATTTCTAAGAGAGGAATATCCCTGGCAGCAGCCAGAGAAGCAGCTGTACCTTTTGTGGAATGAGCCCTCAGGCCTGAGGGTGGAGTTCTACCCAGTTTTTCATAGCAGAATTGTATACAAGAAACAATCCACCTGGCAACAGATCTCTTAGTGGCAGGTTTGCCCTTACCAACTTCTCCATAAGTGAGGAACAACTGGAGGGATTCAAACCTGTGACCCTTGGTATGCTTTATGTAGTAGCTAAGGACTCTTTTAACATCCAAACAGTGTAGCCTCTTCTCTCCCAAGGAGGAATGGTCAGTGAAGAAAACAGGGAGAGATATAGACTGGTTGAGATGGAAATCTGAAATCACTTTAGGCAAGAACTTTCTCTTAGTTCTAAGGACCACTTTATCTCTGTGAAAAGAGATGAAATCAGATTCCACTGACAGGGCTTGCAATTCACTGATACGTCTGGCAGAAGTAATGGCTACCAAAAAAACAGTTTTCCAAGTCAAGTACTTAAGCTCTGCTGAGGACAAAGGCTCAAAAGGGGGTTGCATAAGCTGAGCAATGCAAACATTAAGGTCCCAAGCAGGAGCAGGATCCCTAAAGGGGGATTGGTGTGAAGCAATCCCTTGAAAACTTACAGAATACAGGATGGGATGACAAAGACTTGCCTACCGACAGGAAAGCAGAAACAGCTGCCAAGTGTACCTTGATGGTAGCCGGTCTGAGACCTAGGCCATTAAGATGGACCATATAATCCAGAACCGTAGGCAATTCAGCAGAGTCTGGAGAAATATTCTTCTTAGAACACCAAATGCTGAATCTTTTCCATTTGGAGTTGTAAGTCTTTCTAGTGGAAGCTTTCGAGAAGCCTTAAGGATATCCAGAACCCCTTGGGAAAGATGCAGATCTGCAAACTCTAACTCTTCAAGAGCCAAGTTCTGAGATTGAGACGGAAGATTCGGGTACCAAATCCTCCCCTGAGAGGATGTTAACAAGTTGTAATTCCTGGGAAGAGACAGGGGAAGATGGACTGTTAGGGACAGCAACAAGGGATACCATGGCTGTCTGGCCCAGTCTGGAGCAATCAGAATCACTTTGCATGGTTGTGACCTTATCTTGACTAACACTCTGAACAGGAGAGGGAAGTGGGGAAAGCATACAGAAATTTCCCTTTCAGTTCAGAATCAGAGCATCCCAGGGGACTGAGCCCAAGACTGGAGGTCTGCAACAAAAGAGAGGAAGCTGGTGATTGTCTGGGGCTGCAAAAAGATCTATCTCTGGAGTGCCCCATCTTGAGAAAATCACTTTCAACACCAGAGGATCTAGGGCCCATTCGTGATGGCCCTGGGATATTCTGCTCAGAGCATCTGCTAGAACATTGTCCTTCCCTGTGAGGTGAACTGCTATCAGAGAGGTTTGCAGGGAATAGGCCAGGAACCACAACTTTTCATTGCTTCTGTGCACAAGGCCGTAGACCGAGTGCCTCCTTGCTTGTTGATGTACCACGTGGTGGTGGTGTCTGTTCTGACCCGAATCACCTTGTTCTGTACAGATTTGGAAAAAGCTTGCAGTGCCAGAAACACTTCTCTGAGTTCCAAGAGATTGATGTGAAGCAGAGATTCCTGAGGTGATCACAGTCCCTGGGTGGTAGGATCCCCCAAATGGGCTCCCCAGCCCAGCAGGGAAGCATCTGTGGTGAGGATCACTGAATGAGACTGAGTGACAAATGGAACCCCTTGTCTCAAATTGTCCTGATCCTGCCACCATTGCAAGGCTTGGATCAGGGTTCAAGTCACTGGAATTAGTTTGGTAAGGGAATCCTTTCTTTGGGACCAAAAGGCTCTTAAGTGGAACTGAATGTCCCTCATTTGGAATGCCTTGCTGGTCAATACACCTGAAGTCTGAACGAAGAGGCCAGTTCCATAAGGATCCTTGCCCTTTCCAGGGGAAGAAAGGCTCTTGCCTTTACCGTATCCAGTTCTGCACCTATGAAGGTGAGGAGCTGCACTGGTTCAAGAACCGACTTTGGTAGGTTGAGAAGGAATCCTAAAGAAGTGAGCACTTGCTGGGTCACTTGCAGATGAGACTTGACTTGGTCTAGAGACTTACCTTCTATGAGCCAGTCATCCAAGTATGGGAAAATGGAAATCTTTTGTCTTCTTAGGAAGGCAACAACTACTGGCAGGCACTTTGTGAAGACCCTTGGGGCTGATGTTAGGCCAAAGGTCATTGCTCTGAATTGATAGTGGCCTGAGGGCATCTTGAACCTGAGGTACCTTCTATGGGAGCATCTGATGGGAATGTGAAAGTAGGCATCTTTGAGGTCCAGGGAGACTAGCCAGTCTCCTGGCCTTAGGAAGGGAAGGATAATTCCCAGAGTTACCATTTTGAATTTTGGCTTTAAAAGATGTTTGTTCAGATATCTTAGGTCCAGGATGGGTCACCACTCTCCTGTCTTCTTGGGGGTTAGGAAGTACCTGGAGTACAATCCTTTGCCCCTGTGTAGGGTGGGAACTCTCTCTACAGCTCTGAGAGCTAGGAGAGAAGAAACCTCTGCCTCTACGGCAATGGTCTTAGAGATTTGCAGGTGGAAAAGATCTGGCTCTCATCCTGGGAAATTTTTTGAAGCTGAGAACCAGTCTCTGGCTTACTACTTCCAGGACCCAGTTGTCTGATGTAAGAGACATCCAGTCCTGGACAAAGTAAGCCAGCCTGCCCCCTACCGGTATAGGAGAATCAACCCGGGCAGACCCATCAGGGTGTCTGCTTGGCAGGGGCTTTAGGCTGAGGGGTGGATACAGGCCTACTCATCCTCCTTCTGCCTCTCCCTCTGAAGAACCCCCTCTGTGAAAAGGAAGAAGAGGCCTGTGCTTGGTAAAAAGGCCTTTGGAAAGGCCTGCCCTTGCCCCTAGACTGCTGCCTTTGAGGAGTTGCCTACCTTTCCTTGGACTGAGCACTCCTGTAAGTGGTCCTGTATTCGTCCATTTTCTTCAGGTAATTCTCCATCTGCTCCCTAAACAGAGAATTACCAACTACAGGAAAATCCATGGCCTTAGCCTGGGTATCCTGTGAGAGGCTAGTACACCTGAGCCAAGCCATTCTCCGAAGAGCCACAGATGTAGCCATGACTCTTGATGACACATCATTGGAGTCCACAGCAGCATGAAACTGTACTTTGGATGCCTCAATCCCATCTGCAGCCACCTGCTCCAGCTCTTTGGCAAGCTGGGTGGGAGCCTGTTTAGCCAGTGCCAGTACAGTGTCCCACCTAGACTTCTGGTACCTGGCTGTATAGGCCATATAGTTAGCCTGCCTGAGTCCCAAAGATGCTGCCATGTATTGTTTCTTTGCCATGGCATCAATCTTCCTGGAGTCCTTGTCTGGGGGGTGTGTGATGCCAAGGGAATGTTTGCCTTATCGCAGGCAGCAGCCTGTACAACCTCAACATGGCTGCATTGCTGAAAAAGGAACCCCGTGTCTGAGCCTGAGAGCATGTACCTCTTGTCCATTCTTCTGTCCACAGGAGGTATAGAATTAGGAGACTTAAGAATTTTTTGTGTCTGTTTCCCAAAATATTTGTGGAGGGGAACAGACAGTCTCCTGGACTCTGGGATGTCCATCATCTCAACATAATCAGGCTCTTCCTGATCCTCTACTGCCTCCTCCACAGGAAGCCGAAGGGTATCAGCCACCTTTCTGTAGAACATGTTGTGTAACGGGGACTCAGAAAGCCTAGGAGGAGAAACACCTGAAGGTCTGTCTAGGGAGATGTCCAGGTCAATAGGCACATCCAGACTTTCACCATCACCATAATCATCCTCATACTCTCCCTCTTCCTCAAACTCCGATTCATAAAATTCTTCCAAGGTATAATCTGGAACCAGGGTAACTGACCGAACCGAGCCCCTGCCAGATGGTGCCAGTTCGCTCGGAACCGAACTAAGCGATTGCACAATCCTAATTACTTTGGCTATCTCATCAGCAGTCGGAGTATGAGATTCTGGGTCCAAACCAGTCGATTTGTCTTTTCTTTTCCTTTTTGTTGGAGCCAATTCCGAGGAATCGGCTCTCCTTTTGCCCGAATAAGTATCACCCTGGTCAGAGGGCACTCCTTCTGGTTCGGTCGGAACTGAATCAGGCTGGCCATCCGGGTCAGCGGACTTCTCGGCCTCCCTTTCCCTCAGTCTACCTAATCTCTTTTCCAGGGTAGATTTGGGAAAATTCTTGCAAATTCGGCAGTCTGAATCGAGGTGATCAAACCCCAGACAATAAACACAGGTGGTGTGGGGATCGGCCTTAGCAAAGACCTCCCCACACATACTGCAGTGTTGAAACCCAGTGGGCCCATTTTTTTTCTTGGGTTTCCCAGACATGGCCAACTTAACCAAAACTTACCCTTTTTTCAGTTCCTGACCGTGTTACGGGTCTTGGAAAAAAACGTACTTATAACGCTGTTTTTTTTAGAACCGATACGGACCGGTAACCACACACTAAAGTAAAGCACAAGTTTTACCTCAAAATTATCGGTTCAGCCAAACCAATCCACAGTTTACAAGTTCCACACAGAAAACAGAACAAAAACCTATCTAGTACTCACAGTACCACAGACAGAGACTTGAACCGACTATGCGGAAACAACAATTCGACAGAAACCGACCGAAAACCAACACTTCAACCGAAGTTTGAACCGAGCAGCAGGAGAAATCTCTGGAGCGACTGTTCAGTGAAGCGGAGTAAAGAATCTGACGGTTGCAGTTTGAACAACAAAAGACAGGGGCTTCAACCGAGCTTATGATGAATGTTCTATGCAAGGCATAGAAAAGTTAACCCTTTATTCTCCGGGGCAGTTGAAAGGTAGGACCTAACTGCAATAGTCAGAATACAGCAAGACTTCATGTTGTTTGAACAATTCTTTCCTTCAGAAGTGATTCCATCATTTTCCCTACCACTGAGGTCAAACTGACAGGTCTGTAGTTTCCTGCCTCTGTCTTGCTCCCACTTTTGTGAAGGGGAAATCAAATCCGCCCTCCTCCAGTCCTCAGGTACCACACCATCCTCCTATGATTTATTAAAAAGGGTAGTCAGTGGTGTTACTAGTTCTTCCCTTAGTTCTTTTAGAATTCTGGGGTGAATCCCGTCAGGCCCCATTGCTTTATCCACCTTCAGTTTTAAGAGTTCTTTCAGAAATCTTTCTTCTGTGAAAGGACTAATATCAACCCTCCTATCAAGAGTGCTTCTAATGACTGGATTAGGTACCTTCCCCTGCTTTTCCATTGTGAATACTGAGCAGAAGTATTCGTTCAGTATCCCTCCTTTTTCACTGTTGCTCTCTGCCCAATCACCTCCCTCTTTATTCACCCTCAGTATCCCTGCCTTAGTCTTTCTTTGCTCCCTAATGTACCTATAAAAGGTTTTATCCCCCTTCTTAACTGAGTTGGCTATCTTTTCCTCGGTTTGGGCCTTTGCTAGTCTGACTGCCCCCGCCCCAAGTGATTGACATTAACATAACCCTGATCTTCCCTTACTGCTTAACTGACATATACATTGTAACTAGTTGCACAGCTCTTTGTTAACAAGCAGCAGGTGCTACTTATACAACAAGCTACAAAATACTCCAGCTCCACTTTTCCCCAGGAGGGACTACTGCAAAGGGAGGATTGTGCTAAATAAAAAGCATTTGTTCATGCCAAACGTTCACTTGCAGGTTTGTGCTGTGCAGGTGTTTGGAACTGATACACTTTCTTTTTTAAACACTACTACTGGAACTAGCATTCACATTCCTCCATCCACAAATCCACCCCTTTGGCGACGTCACCCTTAGCCATTCATACAGGCTTACAGGGTGGAACTGGATTGGGAAACTCCACCTGGCTGTGATACAACATGTCACAGGACATCCTGCAGTGCTTCATCTGCAATTCAGTCCCTGCGGCCCAGTTGCCAGACACAAGCAGTCCACAATGGGAGTGTTTTTCTTTGTTCCGTGGTGTGCTGACACTCGGCTTATGTTGAGGCCAGGGCTCAGGGGACTGGGCTCAGTATCGGGATGGTCACGGAGAGGAGTCAGCGAGGTGGGGGCTGTGAAGAACGTGGACACAAGCAACAGCACTGAATGGATGCAATTTAAAGGGAATGTGTACCATGCAGGCTCACATTGTAAATATGTGAGCCTTGCATGGTCATCTGTTAACAAGTGGGGAAGACTGGTGGTGCCAGTGGCCCTAAATACAGATTTTTGAACTAATAACACCCCTGAAGCACAGTGCCATTTTTACTCGGGTCAGCCCTTCCTTTCATAAGATCTAGCTCCCGTGATGACGTCCATGCCTCACCAGCTAGCGAGAGCATGGACGTCTATGTGGCATTCCCCACAGATATAAGTGCACAGTGTGCACTTTACAATAGTCACCAGTAATAGTTCACGTACCCTGGTACTGTAGAAGTGCTCCTGATCCTCCGGTAGCCGCAGCCCCAACTGAAAATGGCAGTAGAAAACATCCCTGATTTTAAAAACATAGTTGCTCAGTGCCTCACTTCTCCATACCTTGCCGTTCTCAGTACACTCAGCCATGACCGTACACACCTATGCCTGCAGTTAGCAGGCTGTGTATTAGAGCTGAACTGGAAAAATGTAAACCATATGAAATTTATGTATCTCTTGTTAAAGGACAGCTATGTGAGCCCCTTTGAATTTGTATTTTAGAAAAATGAGTGTTGGAAACTGCTGTGTAACTTATTTTATGTCAGTACTGTGAGCGTGCGTCATGGAGTCCACGTCGGGTACTCCGTGACACGTGGCACAAAGTGGATCACATGTAATGGTTTGCCCCCAACCTCCATTCTAGCACAGCCAGATGTGCCTGCCTCCCAGCATAAAAAAGGACACATGTTCTAGGAAATGGAAGGAGAAGACTGCTAGAAAACGCAGGCTGAGTGCTGCTGCAAGTGCCTGAACTCCCAGGGCAGCCCTGTTGTTTCTTTTCCTACCAGCTGAGTGCCATGTAGCCTAGTGTTAAAGTGGCCTAGGATGCCTGAAAGGTACCTCTCAGGGATTCTGAGTGGCCACCAGCTTGGTGTACCAGGAGTATCACAATGTGAAATGTGATGGTGAACTAAAGGTTTCAGGTGCTACTGCAGTTCCGGTCTGTGTGACGCCAAGGAAAATGAGGTACTGACATGTGTTATGGGTCCCTTCTGGGTTGCCAGTGAAAAGCAAAATAGGAGAGGATGCCAGTAAATGCAGGATGGGAGAAGAAAGGGCCCCCTGGCCATGCTGGGCTGCAGGTGATGTGAGCGGGGAGCTTTGCCAGCACTATTCATATAGTTTTTAAAGTTTTTACTTTTTAGTTTAGTTTATTGGTGAGTTAGGGTCGGGAGAGTAGTTAGGGGCTTCTAGTGAGGTACAGCCAGGAGCCAGATTATTTATTTTTTATATAGAACGCAGAGTTGTGAGGCGTACCTGTATCCGACAGGGATTTGAGTGGAGTCGATGTGAAGGAGTACTGTAGGTGGTGGAACACCACAGCAGTGTATTTCAACTGTTGTTGCACAGAGTTCAGAGAAGAGAGAGGATTCGATTGTTCTGGTTAACTTTTTGAACTGTTGCGCAATGTTGAGTTGCACTGAGAGAGATGCCGTCTGGCTCCCGGGGAGTCACTGAGGTTTGTGTACAGCAGCTACTGCCAACTGTGGTCATCTGCAGTTTAAACCAGGGTTGTGGCCAGGAGTAACCAGGGGAAGGACCTCTAAGGAAGTATCACCTTGGAAGTGTCTGGGATGGCTGAAGTCAGTTACTGGAGAAAGTGAGCTATGGCTGAGAACTGTTCTGGGTAGCGGTTTTGTAAGTTCTGGCTGCTACCTGGTTAGTCTGAGGTTACACTGGACTGGTCGCTGGCCATTGGGGGTGGTGTGAGTCCCCTACAATAGTGACTGAGCATTCTGGCTGCAAATGTGGAACCCCTGCCTTAGGTAAGAGTTGGGTAGGAGAAGTCTCCAGAGTTGGGTAGGATTGTAAGTCTTACACCAGTGGAACAACTGACAGGAAAGATTTTCTCCTGGGTGGCCTGGCTGTACACCTGGATTTATAGAGGACATTGGTGAGTCACTTTTTTCCTTGAGCTCCATTTATGCGGGGACTGGTCTGAAGTACTCTGGCAGGACAACAGTGAGAGATTGTACTGCCAAGACTTTTGGATTCTGGCTGAATTGCAGTGGTCTACCTTTGATGCGATTCTACACTGACAGCGCTCAGAGCAACAGCTGTCCTGTGATAGAGGACAGCAACGTTTTACTTTGTTTGCACTGAACTGTAAAAGTCCTGGACTGGATTTTCTAGAGAACTCCTCACAGACTCTGATTCCCCTTCCCCCCCAAGAGGATAAATTAATTTATTTATACTGGGTGGTGGGATTGGGATATTTGGAGTTCTTTTGTATGAACAGAGTAGGGCTGAGTGGATGAGAGAGTGAGATTTGGGTGCAAGTGTGTGTTTGTGAGGTTTACGTTGTTTGGTTATTTTGAAATATGTGCCTCAGAAAGAGTCTGGGAAGGCGCAGCTACTCGGCAGCCCTCCTTTGGAACCTCCACCCATTTTGGCTTCCACCACTCTCTTTAGAGATCTATGGGAGACGCCGGGCTCTAGAGATTACCTGGAGTGGGGGGTCCAGAGGGGGACCAGTCGAGGTGATTGCCAGAGAGTCATGGATATGGGTGGTAAAACTGAGGAGACACCCTGGGGCAAAATGGTCACTAGAGAGGGATCCTCCCTGTTTGGTGCCCATACCCAAGGGCTCCACAGAAATTAGTGGGCAGGTAGCTAATCCAGCAGTCTCTCCTCATCCTACTTGGGCTGTGTTATACAATGCCAGGTCGATGAGGAACAAGACTGCCATAATGACAGACTTGATTACCTCAGTAGACCTGGCTTGCATCACAGAGACCTGGCGGGATGAAAATGCAGCTCCCATTTTGGAGGCGGTAGTGCCAGCTGGGTATTCTATGATACACAGCCCAAGGAAGGATCGCTGAGGTGGGGGGGGTGGCCATTTGTTTTAAATATGATCTGGGCCTTACAGTGCTACCTATGGGTTCCACAGAGTCTTTTGAATGTGTTGCCGTGTGGGGGGGGGGTCCTGGCACGGGTTACAGGATCCTCCTGCTCTATCACTCTCCAGGTAGGGAGGGTGAATTTTTGAGGGAGATCGAAGAGCTTGTCGCTGGCCTGGTGTTGGAGTCCCCTAGACGGTTAATTCTTGGGGACTTCAATGCCTGGATAGACAATGAGCTCTCCGTATTTGGTAGTGATCTCCTTAGGAGCATGGAGGTGCAGGGCCTGATGCAAAATGTTTCTTCGGTGACCCACTCACGTGTCCACACATTGGGCTTGGTATTTTCTGTAGGTCTTGAGACCACAGACCTTAGAGTTAATCTGGCAGTTTGGTCGGATCACAGCACCATGAGGTTCAGGTTTGGGCCCCCCCCCCCCCCGAAGCCCTTGCTTTTGTGGAAATTATCCGTACCGCCCTTTGCGGGGTTTGTCTCCATTAGGGTTACTGGTGGTGCTGGACCTATTGATTGTGGAGGTTGCATGTGCAATTGGAACAGAGGAGGCAGTGGTGGCCTATAATGGGGCCGTCACTGCCACCTTTGAGTCAATCGGACCCGTTCGTGTCTGACCCTTATCTACTTGTCAGAGACCTTCCTGGTTTGATGGGGAACTTAGGGAGTTAAAGATTAAGGGTCGGAGGTTAGAGAGACATTGGAGGGGCTCTGGCCTGATGGAGGACAAATTGGTCCTGACATCCCATTATAAGGATTATCAGTCGGGTAATCTCCTGTAAGAAGGCAGAATTTTTATCAAGGGAGATTGCTGCGGCAAGGAACAGACCGGCTCAGCTCTTCCGCACAGTGAATGGGCTACTGCATCCTGCCTGCCTCCATGTGGGAGGAGCGGGTTCAAGCACTAGGTGCGAGGAGTTCGCTCTGTTTTTTGCTGACAAAGTGTTCTCTATCAGAGCTGAGATCACCTCCAGCATCACTCAAAAGGATTGTGGGGTCCACTCTGAGGCATGCCAGAGCACTCCTCCTGTCTGGGTTGAGTTTGATCTGGTTGGGGTGGAGGAGCTGGTGAAGTTTGTCTTGAGACTGAGGCCAGCACATTGTGACCTGAACCCAGGACTGACATGACTTTTGGTCGGATGTATAGACCTGATTGGACCTCTTGTTGCCGAGATCGTCTGGAGTTCCTTGAGGAGTGGGGTCTTCCCACTGGCTTTGAAAGAGGCCTTGGTTAGACGCCTATTAAAGAAACCCTCATTGGACCCAGACTGTCTCGTCAACTACAGGCCGGTCTCTAACTTCCAATTTTTAGGGAAGGTTATAGAAAAAGTGGTGGCAAGTCAGCTTGAGGAGCAACTCACCTCGTCCTCCACCTATAAGGTTTTCCAGTCTGGGTTTAGGGCTGGTATAGTACGGAGACCGCCCTGGTGAAGGTGCTTAATGATCTCCTAATAGCAAGATACAGGACAGATCGTTCTATCTTGGTCCTCCTGGATCTCTCAGTGGCATTTGACACTATGGACCATTAGGTGCTGCTTGACTGACTGCAGTTCTGGTGTGGCCTGTCCGGTAAGCTCATCAAATGGTTCAGGTCATACCTGACAGGCAGGGTGCAGAGGGTGGTGATGGGGTTGGCCTCATCTAGCCTGAAGCCTCTAACCTGTGGTGTTCCACTGGGATCAGTCTTGTCGCCCTTATTGTTCACAGTGTATATGCTGCCACTGAGAGACATTATCAGGTGGTATAGGCTGGGTTTTCACTGCTATGCAGATGATACCCAGCTATACTTGTCCTGTGCACCAAGTAACCAGATGGCAGACTCTGTATTTAACAACTGCCTGTCTGAGATCCGGACATGGATGTCCCTTAACTGGTTGGGACTCAATCCAGACAAGATGAAGGTGCTGGTGGTGGATCTGGGTCATCGTGGGGGGGATGGGGGTCTGTGGAAACCCCCAAGTCTTGTACTGGGGGGGTGCCACTGACCCCATCCGACTGGGTGAAGAATCTGGGTGTGATCCTCAACTGCGGCTTGACATTTGATGCGCAGGTGTCAGCTGTTGTTAAGAGTGGATTCTATCATTTGAAGAACATTGCCCGGATTTGGAACCTGTTACCCCGAGGACCTAGCCTCACTAGTACATGCTTTCGTAACATCCAGAATGGATTACTGCAATGCCCTGTACCTGGGGCTATCTGGAGGTAACCTCCACCAACTGCAGCTGGTGCAGAACGTGGTGGCAAGATTACTGATGGGTGCTTGTAGGTATGATCATATTACGCCTGTCCTCTGTGAACCGCACTGGCTGCTGGTTAGGTGGAGGATTCCCTTCAAGGTCGGATTAGTGACCTATAAAGCCCTACATGAAGGGGTACCAGTCTACCTGCAAGATCTCCTTGTGATTCACTGTCTGTTCCGGGCTCTCCGTTCCACCGAGGGTCTTCTCCTTAGAGTTCCTAGGGTTAGGTTGCGCCACTCTGGTGACAGAGGGTTTTCGGTGGCTACACCTACTCTATGGAACTCTTTACTTAAACAGCTGCAGGAGGCACCCTTGGTGGATACCTTCAAAAAAGGACTAAAAACGTATTTATTTAGTCAGGCTTTTAATTTAGATTTTAATTAATTGGATTGATAGTTTTATATATATTGTGTTGTTTGCATATTGCTGCTTGCTCCAACTTTGTACTTTTATGAGTATTTTAAAATTGTTGTATTGTATTTTAATTGTGAAGCACTCCGGGTCTCTGGAAAGGGGCGCTATAGAAATAAAGTATCTATCTGTCTATCTACTGTGAGGGTTGAGCATGCTGTGGGACCCTCCTGAGTGCAGGTCCCTTCCTGTGCAAGGGCAAAATGATCACTACTGGGCAGAAGGTGTGAGCTCTCAGGAAGGTATGCCAAAGAAGTGGACGCCTGTCAGAGAACCACTGAGAGGGTATACTTTTAGTCAAGGATGAATTGAAGCTAAACTTGGTTTGCTGAGACTCCCTTCCACTATCCTATCTTAAAGAAACAAACTGTTTGCTGTGTATGTCTTGCTCTTTGTACACCTTTACTTGAAGTGGGTTACTTGGTATGGTCACCCCCCCATGGGTCTGCCCCTGCATAAAAAAAGAGAGGGGCCATGTTTTAGAAGAGGGTAGGAGCAGCCTGCTAGAAAATGCAGGCTGGGTGCTGCTGGAGGTAACTGGAAACCCAGGGTCTGCTTTATTTTCCTACCTACAAAGATCCATGTTGCCTGGAGCTTAAGTGGCAGAAGCTGCCTGAAGTATACCACTCCAGCATTCTGGGTCACTCAGCTGAGTGTCCCAGGCCCAGTACTATAACACGAAATGTGATTTTGAAGAAGAAGTGCCAGTTGCTACAGCAGTTCCAGTCTGTGAGACAGCAAGGAAAATGAGGTGCTGCCATGTGTTGCGGGTCTCCAATGGGTCTCCAGTGAAAAGGGAAAAAGGAGAGGCTGCCAGTAGTTGGGGTGGGTGGAGAAGGAGCCCCTGGAGCACACCCTGAGGTTCGAGCCCCCTGTAGGCCCCTTATGAGTGCATATCTTTTCCTGTGCCAGGGCAGAATGATCACTACTGGGTACTGGAGGTGTGAGCTCACAGGACAGCATGCCAGAGAAGCAGATGCCAGTCAGAGAACCACTGAGAGGGTGTTCTTTTGGTCACAGATGAATTTAAGCTCAACTCAGTTTACTAAGGTCCCCCCTTGAAGAAATGAACTCTCGTTGCTAGAAATTGTTTGTATGGTGCCCCATGGATGGTCACAAATTCACAGGATAAAACCCTGGTTGGTCACCTCAAATGTATGAGGGTTCTGTACCATCATTAGCCCAGTGACTGTCTGGACAAACAGCACTAGTGAAAAAATTACACTGGAATTCCATGTTTTATAAATCAGTCTCAAAATTCAAAATTGTAACCCAGTGCCCCTTCATATCATATCTACCCAGCTGTCTTTTATTTCAAAAATGATCATTTTAAAGTTTTCATTTTTATTACCGGGTACATTGTTAGGCTCATGGGGTGACTCCACGACAGGCTGTTCCAGAACATCGTCAGGGTGCGGTTTGTGCAGACCATGAAAAGGTACCAGCTCGAAACACTCGTTCAGTAGTTCGGTGTTCACATCACGGCTCAAGCTCATGAACCCCACTGCCGTGCCCCCAACCTGTAGGGTCAGAATCAAAACAGTTAATATCTCAAGGAAAAGTACACTGAGGCTTAGTAGTCAGTTTATTAAAAGATGCTTACAGCTATTTCTACAGTCTTCTAAACTCTGTGGCAACCAGTGTCACCAGTTCGTACGCTGACCTGGGTGTTGCACTACTGGATTTTGTGTCTCTCACTCCCTTACAGCTCACATAAAAAAAGATGAGTTGCCAAGACTGAGGGGTTTAATTTCGATGAGGAGAATGATAGCACTGGAGAACCTGAACCACTAATGTGCTTCTTTGTTACATTTTTTTGTGAGTGTGGTAGTTTGGGGAATTTGCTTTTGTGAGAGCAGAAAGAGAAGGGCATCATCATGCATGTATGCAAACGGAAAAAAAACTAATTTAAACATGCTAATGAGAAGATCTGCCTACATAAACCAGCACAGAGCAGCTGGGCATAGTCACTGCCAGGCTGAGAAGTCCCAAATTAGCATAACTATAATTCGTAGGGCACAAGGAATAAGGTCTTCATTAATGATAAAGCTATTAAGGGAACAACATCCAGAAAATGAAGCCATGATTGTTGTTCTAGCTGGAAAAAAAATGTGATTACCATTATAAAATACTGGGTCTACTCCTTACATGGAGATAATGAAAGGGATTAAAATTAGATTTCTTTTCCAAAAGAAGCTTTTTTCTGTCTGGAGCATAAGTCACATCAGAGTACAGGTCATGTTTGACATTAAGAGACTCATAATGAATACAAAACACTGATAAGCCCTAGAGCAGTTTCTCCCCTCCCTCTTCTTGATATAAATGACTCATGAATATAAAGAGCAGCATTCACGTAAAAGTATCTCATACAAAGTACATTATTCTTATCTTCATAAAGAATATAAAATGGTTTGCAACACCTAATATTCGGCTTAATAATCTAGATGTCATTTATTCTTGCATTCTGATACTTCTATGTTCTCTTAAAACAATAACAAAAAAAAAAAAAGAAGAATGTACAGTTCAGTGATAAAAAAAAAAGCTTTTCTCATCTTTAAGATTCTGTTTGTGGGCTCCGGTGGACCAGGACATCTCTCAGAGGTGCCCACTCAGCCGTCGCCTCTACTCCCCGGCTGAGATCACCCTCTTCTAAGAGTAAGACTGCTGAGTCCACCCCTACCCAGGACCTTCCAGCCCTCTGGATCACCCCCTCCAGGGAGGGCCTGCCTCACCTTACCTGGTGGCCTTTCTGGCATTAGAGGGTCGGTCCTGGTCGAGGGGCTCAGGAGAGCCGGTGGAGGGATGGGCTGGCATTGGGGATGTAGGTTAGGCCCCTGGAGCCCTCGTCACCTCCCTGGTCCTCTGGGGTATTTTTCAATTATGTTTTCCCCCTGTAGCGAGGCTGTGCACTGACGTCCAGGCACTGACGTGCCAATGTCCACCGCTGCTCCACCCCCCAGTTACTGCATCGCTTGTTCCCTGCTAAGTCCCCAATCTCCATCAGGGGCCGCTAGGGAGCAGCGCAAGTCCGGTATCCCACCCTGGGAAGGGAGAGCTATTCTCCGGATGCTCAATCCCTTCCCTCCCATGCCGACCCCTCTGGCCCGAGTCTGTTCCTGAATCTGGGTCGCCGACGTAGCGTGAGGTGCAGCATTCAGCACCTCAACCCTCAGCACCACCACCAGGACAGCTCAAGATGAGAAAAGTTTGACCTGCACAGATGGAGCAAGTTGTTGTTAAATAGTGTACCTAATGCTTTTCCCCCTTTCAGAACAGCATGGACAAAAAAAATCAGGTACGTGTGTGTGTCCGAAGTAAACTGCAGTGATGAAGAAGGTTAGAAGTACTAATTAAAACTATGCCAAAAGAAAAAAATACTCACCTTAGTAATTGTGTTTCTTCTAATGGAGTCTTGGTTTATTCGGACATATGCAGTTAGCCCCAGAACTTGAACTGCTCCGGAGAGGAAAGAGTTAACTCTATGCCAGAGCATAGAACGTTGGTCTCGAACTCGGTTCAAACCTCTGTCTGCTGCACTTCAAAGTGTAACCGTCAGATTCTTACAAGCTAATACTAACTACACCTCCTAGGTAGAAATTGTAAATAAACTAGCCAACAGGCAACCAATTTTTGTGGGTCCCCAAAAGACTCAAGTCGAGAACCCCAAGATAATAACCAGGTAGTGAACAAACATAACTACAAAAAACAAAATAAACATAACCCACTCCCCCTTTCTAAAAGGGGGGGGGGGATGCCAAATACTCCTGAGGTGCAACACTGTACCTGCAAGCCACTTCCCAAAAACAGGTTCTGAGAGGAGGCAGGAGGAGAGTCAGAATACAGCAAGACTCCATTAGAAGAAACACAATTACTAAGGTGAGTAATTTTCTTCTTCAAACAACGTGAAGTCTTGCTGTATTCTGACATATGCAGACTACCAAGCAGTACCTCCAAGGAGGAGGGTACCAAACCTATTTTGGGAATAGGCTCTGCAGTACTGCTGTACCAAATCTAGCATCACTCCTAGCCTGGATATCCAGAGAGTACTGCTTGGTGAATGTATGGACTGTTTTCCAGGTGGCTGCTTTGCATATTTCTAGTAAGGGAATATCTCTGGCAGCAGCTAGAGAAGCAGCTGTACCTCTAGTCAAATGAGCCCTCAGGCCTGAGGGGGGTATTTTGCCTAGCTTTTCATAGCAGAATTGTATACAGGAGACAATCCACCTGGCAATAGTTCTCTTAGTAGCAGGTTTACCCTTTTCCACTTCACCTTAAGTGAGAAACAACTGAGGACAGTAAAACCTAAGTGCCTTAGTACGCTCAATGTAGTAGCTAAGTGCCCTCTTAACATCGAGACTGTGTAATCTTCTTTCTCCTGAAGAAGAATGGCCAGTGAAGAAAACAGGAAGAGACATGAACTGGTTCAGATGAAAATCTGAAACCACCTTGGGTAAGAACCTCTTGTTGGTTCTAAGGACCACCTTATCTCTAAGGACCACCTTATCTCTATGGAATGAGATAAAATCAGGCACCACTGACTGAGCTTGTAGCTCACTAATATGCCTGGCAGAAGTGATAGTTACCAGGAACACAGTTTTCCAAGTCAAGTACTTAAGTTCTGCTGAAGCCAAAGGCTCAAAAGGGGGTTGCATAAGCTGAGCAATGCAAACATTAAGATCCCAAGAAGGGGTAGGGTCCTTAAAGGGAGGGTTGGTATGGAGCAAACCTCTAAAGAACTTACAGAAAACAGGGTGAGATACCAGGGAGGAAGTCTTCCCCACTGACAGGAATGCAGAGACAGCTGCTAAGTGTACTTTCAGAGTTGTTGGCATGAGGCCTAAGCCATTAAGATGAACCATATAATCCAGAACTGTAGCCAAATCAGCAGTATCTGGTAAGACATCCCTATTGGAACACCAAATGCTGAATCTTTTCCATTTGGAATTATACGTTTTTCTGGTGGCAGGTTTTCGAGAGGCTTTAAGAATATCCAGAACCCCCTGAGACAGATGCAGACTTGCATACTCTAACTCTTCAAAAGCCAAGCCTTGAGGTTAAGAGACTGAAGGTTGGGGTACCATATTTTTCCTTGAGAGGAGGTTAACAGATTGTGTTTCTTGTGAAGAGATAGGGGAAGATGGACTGCTAGGGACATCAAGAGAGGACACCAAGGCTGCCTGGCCCAGTCTGGTGCACTCAGGATCACTTTGCATGATTGTGACCTTATCTTGACCAGAACCTTGAACAACAGGGGAAAGGGATGAAAAGCATACAGGAATTTCCTCTCCCAATCCAGAACCAGAGCATCCAGGGGAACTGAGCCTATGACTGGGGGTGTGCAACAGAAGAGAAGGAGCTGATGATTGTCTGGGGCTGCAAAGAGATCTATCTCTGGAGTGCCCCAACTTGAGAAAATTACATTCAACTCCAAGGGATCCGGGGACCATTCGTGATGGCCCTGAGATATCCTGCTCAGAGCATCTGCTAGCACATTGTCCTTCCCTGGAAGGTGGACTGCTACCAGAGATGTCTGCAGAGAATAAGCCAGAGACCATAATTTCATGGCATCCATGCACAAGGCCGTAGACTGAGTGCCTCCCTGCTTGTTGATGTACCACATGCTGGTGGTGTTGTCTGTCCTGACCTGAACCGCCTTGTTCTGTACTGAGTCTGAGAAAGCTTGAAGAGCCAGGTATACTGCCCTGAGCTCCAGAAGATTGATATGAAGTACAGACTCCTAAGGGGACCACACTCCTTGTGCTGTGAGGGCTCCCAAGTGAGCTCCCCATCCCAGGAGAGAAGCATCTGTGGTTAACACCACTGAAAGAGTCTGGCTGATGAATGGGACTCCTTGTCTGAGACTGTCCTGATCCAACCACCATTGGAGAGCTTGGATCAGAGTCTGAGTCACTGGAATCAGTTTGGTTAGAGGATCTTTTTTCTGAGACCAAAAGGACCTCAGATGGAACTGAATGTCCCTCATCTGAAATCTGGCTCCCTGCACCACTGCAGTGGAAGCTGCCATGTGACCCAGGAGCTGAAGAAAATGTCTTGCTGGTCGAGACACCAGAAGGTGAAAAGAAGAAGCCAGGTCTGTAAGAGCCTTTGCCCTTGCCAGAGGAAGAAAAGACTTTGCTTGGACCGTGTCCAACTCTATCCCTATGAAGGTCAGGAGTTGCACTGGCTCGATAACTGACTTTGGAAGATTGAGAAGGAATCCCAGAGAAGTGAACAATTGTTGTGTCACTTGCAGGTTTGACTTGACTTGGTCTGGAGACTGCCCCACAATGAGTCAGTCATCCAGGTATGGAAAAATGGAGATGTCTTGTCTCCTTAGAAAGGCCACTACTACTGCTAGGCATTTTGTGAACACCCTTGGAGCTGAAGTTAGTCCAAAGGGCATTGCTCTGAACTGATAATGGCCTGAAGGCAATTCGAACCTGAGGTACTTTCTGTGGGAGCACCTGATGGGAATGTGAAAGTAGGCATCCTTGAGGTCCAGGGAGACTAACCAATCCCTGGCCTCATAGAGGGAAGAATTACTCCCAGAGTCACCATTTTGAATTTTGGCTTGACTAGGTGCTTGTTTAGGTAACTTAAGTCTAGGATGGGCCACCACTCCCCTGTCTTTTTTGGGGTAAGGAAGTATCTGGAGTACAGACCCTTGCCCCTGTAAGGAGTAGGAACTCTCTCTACAGCTCTGAGAGCCAGCAGAGAGGAAACATCTGCCTCTAGGGCAATGGTTTCGGAGATGTTTGCAGGTGAAAAAAACCTGACCCTCAGTTTTGGAAATTTTTTGAAGCTGAGGGCCAGTCTCTGGCTTACTACTTTCAGGACCCACTTGTCTGAGGTAACAGACTTCCAGGCCTGGAAGTAGTAAGCCAGCCTGCCTCCTACTGGAATAGGGGAGTCGACCCAGGCTGACACATCAGGGTGTCTGCTTGGCAGGAGCCTTAGACTGGGAGGAGGATGCAGCCCTGCTCATCCCCCTTCTGCCTCTCCCTCTGAAGAACCCCCTCTGAGAAAAAGGAGAGGAGGCCTGTGCCTGGTAGAAAGCCCTATGAAAAGGCCTGCCCCTAGACTGCTGCTTTTGAGGAGTTGCCTGCCCTTCCTTGGCCTGTGCACTCCTGTAGGTGGTCCTGTATTCATCCATCTTTTTCATGTAATTCTCTTTGTGCTCCCCAAACAGAGAATTACCCACCACATGGAAATCCATGGCCTTAGCCAGAGTGTCCTGTGAGAAGGCCAGTACATCTGAGCCAAGAAAATCTCTTGAGACACAGATGTAGCCATGACTCGTGATGACACATCATTTGAGTCCACAGCAGCATGAAAATGGATCTTGGATGCCTCAATTCCATCAGCAGCCACCTCCTCCAGCTCCTTGGCTAGCTGGGGGAAGCCTGTTTGGCCAGTTCCAGAACAGTATCCCATCTGGACTTCTAGTATCTGGCTGTGTAGGCCATATAGTTTGCCTGCCTGAGTCCCAAGGAGGATGCCAAGTACTGTTTTTTGGCCATAGCATCCACCTTCCTAGAGTCTTTATCTGGGAGGTGTAAAGCCAAGGGTATGTTAGCTTTGTCACAGGCTGCAGCCTGCACAACTCCAACATGGCTGCATTGTTGGAGTAAGAACTCCGTACCTGAGCATGACAGCATATACCTCCTGTCCATTCTCTTGTCCACAGGAGGTAAAGAATTTGGCGTTTGGAGAATTTTTTGTGTCTGTTTCCCAAAAGATTTATGGAGGGGAATAGACAGCCTCTTGGACTCTGGGATGTCCATCATTTCTATAAAGTCAGGCTCCTCTTGTTCCTCAGCAGCTTCAACCAGTGGGAGCTGAAGCATTTCTGCCACTTTTTTGTAGAACAAATAGTGGGATGGGGACTCAGAAAGCCTGGGAGGGGAAACATTAGAAGGTCTGTCTGGGGAGATGTCCAATTCAATGGGCTCATCCAGACCTTCCACACCATCACTATCATCGTCGTCGCTGTACCCTTCTTCCCCTTCCAAATCTGGTTCATAATAATCATCCGGACAACATTCCAGAACAGAAGGAACTGACTGAACCGAGCGCCTACCAGGAGGCGCCAGATCGAACAGAACTGAACGGAGCGATTCCACAATACTAATTGCCCTAGCTATCTCTTTGGAGGTTGGACGTAATGGTTTTGGATCCGAACCGGCCAATTTCTTCTTTCTCTTTGATGGAACTGACCCCTCAGGATCGGCTCTCCTTTTGCCCAAGGAAGTATCGCCCAGGTCAGTGGGAATTCCCTCCGGTTCGGTCGGAACCGAACCAGGCTGGCCATCCGGATCAACGGACTTCTCGGCCTCCTTTTCCCTAAGCCTATCCAATCTCTTGTCCAGGGTGGCCTTCGGAAAATTTTTGCAGATTTGGCAGTCTGAATCGAGGTGGTCAAACCCCAGACAATAAACACAGGTGGTATGGGGATCTGCCTTAGCAAAGGCATCCCCACACTCACTACAGTGTTGAAATCCAGTGGGCCCGGTTTATCTTCTGGTATTCTCAGACATAGCCATCCTAACCACTTACCCTTTAGCAGCTTAAAAGCCAGGCAAGACCCCCCTATCAGTTACCAACTGTTTTACGGGCTGTGTAAAAAACGTCTAAACTTACATTTATTTGAAACCGATAGGGACCAGTACCTCACACTAAGAAATTAAAGAATAAACCAAAAACAACCCAATCGGTTCCAAACTGGACCAATTGACAAGATTTACAATTTCCACATATAAATAAACAGAAATTAAACTAAAGTCCACTACCTACAACACTTACTGCACTGCAGACAGGGATCTGAACTGAAAAAATAAAGACAAAAAATGGTATAAAACCAGCAATTTACTAGGACCGAACCAACAAGCGAAGGAGCAATCTCCAGAGCGACTGTTCAGTTAGGCAGAGTAAAGAATCTGATGGTCACACTTTGAAGTGCAGCAGACAGAGGTTTGAACCGAGCTCGAGCCCAACATTCTATACTCTGGCATAGAGTTAACTCTTTCCTCTCCGGAGCAGTTCAAATGCTGGGGCTAATTGCATATGTCAGAATACAGCAAGTCTTCATGTTGTTTGAAACAGATGGGATTGTTGCTGTGGACAAAAAAATATGTAGTCGTCCCCTGTGCTAAAACAACAGTAATACTATATTCATAAATTCATGATTAATGCCCTGTTGCTTTTTGTCACAAATACAGTGTTATGAGTCAGTTAAGTGGCATGGTGACCATTCTGAGAAATTCAGGTCTGAGATTACACTTGGGCTTTCAGGCCCTCGAATGGAATAGGCAGAGCTGCAGGGGGTAAAGCACTCAGTCTCTTGGGGAAGGGAAAGAGTGTGATCAACTCCTGCTGGCCAAGCTATGACAGGGAGCTCCTGCCACTCCTGAGGATGAGCCTTTTCTTAAATCTGTTGCAACAGTTCTTCTGTTTGTTAGCCTAATCTAACCTTTACAATTTCTAGTCCATAACGTTAGCCACCTATGGGCACCCCTTTCCCTTTCTTGACTATGCTATAGTGTCCTCTTTAATTTTCCTTTTCCCTCTCAGGTCCTCGTACAGGGAGGTTATTGCGGTGACCTCCAAGCATATGTAAAACAGGTTGTGTTTATCATTGCTGGATTTAGTATGTAATAGCACAATGTCATAAAATACCCTGATGTACATACTGTATGTTTATGAAACCTGTAAATGTTGAAAATACCATGGCACTAGGTGTTTTTGATAATGGTAAAAAGTACTAGGTGACTATTATAAAAAAAAATTTAGTTGTGCTATTTAAAATGCATGTAAATTGCTGTAAACTGAGACAATCTGAAAAGGCATGCTGATTTGCATATATCTCATGATGCTTTGCATTATGGAAGTATGTGTGATGTGTTTCTCTCAAACTTGGCTTATTGTCAATGCCCTTTGGGGTAACCCTTGTTTCAGTGCTTCTACACTGAGGTTTTTTGTTTTTAGCTTTTTTTTAATTTGAGCCCCCACTACCCAAGCAAACAGGGCCCGCATAGGGTTGGAGGCTAAATCTCAACTGGTGAGTTAGATCAGAGATCAGTGTCAGCAGGTACTGCCTAAGTGCAGAGAAAGAGCATACATAGTCTGTTGTTGCAAACTGATGTACTGAAAAAGGGATATGCCATTTTTAAGGTTATCTCCTGTATTTTGAATAAACATCACACAGAGATTGTGTGTTGAACCTGAAGTTCGGAGTCTGGTCCATCTGTAATCCCACAACCCCTCCACAGACTTAGTGTCAACAGTGGGATAACTTGCTGGAAGTGTCTGGACTGGCTGAAGAGAGACGTTTCCTGGTGGATATTGCCCAGATATCCCCGGTAGACTGATGCACCAGGAGCTGCCAGAGGAGAACCCGGAGAAGAAAGTCCGTGGAGTTCTGACCAGAACCACGGCCAACAGACTGAAAGAAGCTGCTGCCTGGACTGGACCTGGGAGCTCGGTGGAAGGCCAAGCCTGAAGACAACAAAGAGATGCTGGTCAAGGCAGACTGGAGGTGCAAGAGCCAACATCCCGGAGGTGGAGACCCTGATGAGGATGATCCACTGGATGAATGGGCAAGGCTGGAGAAAGACCAACTATGCAGAGAGGTGGAACACTGGTGCCAGGTGCTTGAGAGGTTCCTGCTGGAGAGTTTGGATAAAGAGTCGGAGGAGGATTTTTCATGGGCTCAGTTTGAGGGGGACCCCTTGACTGAGCAGCATATTCCTTTATTTCCTGTGTTCCCAGGATGTTACCTGTTGGAGGTCAAAGATGCAAGTATGGAACTTGAATGTGAGACCCCAGGTAAGACTGTGCCTAGTGATATTGTGCTGGTGTTGAAGACTCCAAGCAAGCAAGAAGAAACCTATGAGGCTGAAGGGACTTTTTCTTGTATTAATACAGCTAAATCTATTGACAGTATTGATTAGGGTATACTGCAGGCTAAAGATGCTAATGTTACCAAAATGTTACAATATGTTAATATGAAGGAGGTGGTACATGTGTTTTATTTTATTTATTTATTTATTTATTTATTTAATGGCAAACATACAAAGGAGAAGGTGGGTGGAAAATGGATAGGAACCTGTGTTGGGGTAACACCTAGAGTGTCTACCCTCAGGTGTCTCCATCTGTAGCAAGTGAAATGAATGAATCAAGAGACATAGTGGGTTTATGTAGAAGGGTTGAACCTAGAACTGGGCCCCTGCTCAAAACTGACATGTCTAGTGGGGTTGGAGCAGGTAATTACTCACCCCAGAGAAAGTCTTTCTGTGGTACTGGACTTTACAGCTGTCCAGAGTTTTGGTTAAGAAATATGACGTACTTTCCCTAAAAGGAGATAGTTCAGGGAAGGTACCATTAGTTTCTGTTGAGAAATGTGTTAATGCCTCAGAGTAAAGATTGATGATATCCTCTATGTTTATGATAGAATGTTTATCATTAATAGGGACCCTGAGACAGACCTTCTGAAGATGGATGGGTAGAAGCTCCATTCCTTCCTGGGACAGGAAGATGATAAGCAGTCTGCAATAACTGCTTCCCTCTTAAGGTGCGGGATATGTGACAGGGAGCTCCTGCCACTCTTTGAGGACTGACCTTTTCTTAGATCTGTTGTAACATTTCTTCTCTTTCTTAGCCTAATCTATCCTTTACAGTTTCTAGTCCATAAGGTTGGCCACCAATGGGCACCCCCCTCCCTTTTTTGACTATGCTACAGTGTCCTCTTTAATTTTCCTTTTCCCTCTCAAGTCCTCATACAAGGAGATTATTGTGGTGACCTCCAAGCATATGTAAAACAGGCTGTGTTTATCGTTGTTGGATTTCGTATGTAATAGCACTATGTCATAAAATACCTTGATGTATATAGGTTTATGAAACCTGTAAATGTTGAAAATACCATGGCACTAGGTGTTTTTGATAATGGTAAAAAGTACTAGGTGACTATTATAAAAAAAAAATTAAGTTAGTTGTGCTATTTAAAATACATGTAAATTGTTGTAAACTGAGACAATCCGAAAAGGTATGTTGATTTGCATATATCCCATGATGCTTTGCATTATGGAAGTATGCGTGATGTTGTGTTTCTTTGAAACTTGGCTTATTGTCAGTGCCCTTTGGGGTAACCCTTGTTTCAGTACTTCTACACTGAGGTTCTTTGTTCTTAGCTTGTTTTTTTTGTTTGTTTGTTTGTTTTTTTTAATTTGAGCCCCCAATACCCAAGCAAACAGAGCCTGCATAGGGGTGGAGGCTAAATCTCAACTGGTGAGTTAGATCAGAGATCAGTGTCAGTAGGTGCTGGCTAAGTGCAGAGAAAGGACATACATAGTTTGTTGCTGCAAACTGATGTACTGAAGAAGGGATATGCCATTGCTTAAGATTATCTCCTGTATTTTGAATAAACATCACACAGAGATTGTGTGTTGAACTTAAAGTTCTGTGTCTGGTCCATCTGTTATCCCACAACCCCTCCACATAAGCATAGACTGACAGTACATGTAGAGGCATTCATTTGCAGTCCCTTCCAGTTGCAGGATGGATGCCATCATGCTGGCCCACAAAGATTTTAACAGAAACTAAATCAGAGATAAAACTAGAATACCACTGATTACCTCACAGTTGTATTTAGTAGATTAAACAGCTTGCATTTGTTTGTGAAGTAACAAAAATGAAAATTATGTGCTTAACATAATTGTTGATCTTCCAGAATAGCTTCACTATTGGTGACCACTTAAGGGTCTAGGGCTGGAGGCACTAGGACTCACAGGAGCAAAACATTTTTGCAGGGAGGGAGTTGGTCATAGCTACCGAGCATGGTGCCTTCGCACTCCCATATGGTGTTGCATGCCAGCCAATAACCATTGCTAGTTATCTCAGATATGTTCACCAGGAGAGATACAAAGTGAGGGGGAAAAAGGACAGACAGAGGGCTAAGACGTTTCCTAGCTCAAAGGGATAGAGAAAGGATATTGGAAATATAAATAAACAACACTATAAAACTCAACTACCAACCTTTAGAGAGAGAAAGAGGGCACTCTAAGTGGCAGAAAGGGGTAGTAGGGTATGAAGCCAGAGCTTCCCACCACTAACCAGACTAGAGGTGGATAGAGACCTTCAAGGCAGCAGCCCTGAAGCATGTAGCTCTGGCAGAAGGCAAGAGGAGGATGCCCAGAACTGGGATCCCCTGTAATTTAGATGGCATAATGTGCCAAATAGGAATGAACATATGGACTCCTGTAAAAAAAAACAAAAAAACAATCTCATAGTACCTGATGAAGGATTGACTGGACAGCCAGTAAATATATCCCTTTTCACCCCTTCTAGGCAAGAAAAAGGGGGATTTTAGGTGCATGTGCAGTTGTTGGACTGTACAGTTCAAAGGAGTCAAGATGTGTTCATCTTCCCAGGCATCACTAACGGTAGTGGGCTAACCACCCAGCTGGTGTAAGGGAAGAAAGGGGACATACCAACCAAAGACAGTCTGACATAGAAGAAGATAGGAGTGGAAATGGTGTGCTCTCCTGCAACCACAGGGATGTAATAGTAGTAGTAAGTAGTAGTAAAACATTTTTATTTATACAGGCAGAAATTTATGACAAGCAATAAATTTTATACCACAGGTCTTATACAAGGCGTGTTTTCATGGTGGTCCTGTAGCTGTTAAAAATTTAAATTCTCTAAAAGTTCCAAAATACATACAAACAAATTATACATATATAAATATCCTTCTCTTTCATTTTACAGACCCATTCATACCCCAAACATAATATTTCTGAAAAAACTAACAGGTATTCAGTGGCATTCATCTTAACATTTCATACTCCAGCATCATATTACTTAAAACACTGACAGGTGTATACAGTACCTTGATTAATTGTTGCTCTAAATTCATTTACTGTTAGATTCATATCTCGCTGGTCCAATGGTAAACTATTCCAAGTGCTAGCAGCCCTATATTTAAATTTAAGTTTCCCAATATTATTTTGAATTCTAGGAACAATTAGGGTTTTACTTTTATTTCTTAAACCAAAAGAAAAAATTACTCACCTTAGTAATGTTGTTTCTTCTAATGGAGTCTTGCTATATTATGACAATTGCAGTGAGTCCCCATCTTCTCCATGCAGGCACGGAACTCAGAGCGCAAGCTCGGTTGAAAACTCTGTCTGTTGTTCTTCAAACGCAAACTGTCAGATCTTTACGAGCTAAAACTCACTAAGGCTCTGTGTGGAAGCTGTAAACCTACACTAGCCAAATGGCTACTAACATAAAAACTCATTTTTTGGCCTCAAAGACTCAAGTCAGGAGACCCAAAAATGCAAAAACACAACACCAATTCACCCAAAAAGGAGGGTGAAAAACAACAAGGTGGGCATCAAAAAAAGTGCCAACACTGTACTGCCCACCCACATCCCAAAACAGAGGTTCTGAGAGGGGCAGGCAGGGAGAGAGGTCATAATATAGAAAGACTCCACTAGAAGAAACAACATTACTAACGTGAGTAATTTTTTCTTCAAACAACATGAAGTCTTGCTATATTATGACAATTGCAGACTACACAGCAGTACCTCCATGGAGGAGGGACAGAACCTACTTAGGGAATAGGCTCTGAAGCACGGCTGTGCCAAACCGAGCATCACTCCTAGCCTGGATGTCCAGGGAGTAGTGCTTGGTAAAAGTGTGAACTGTTTTCCAGGTAGCTGCTTGACATATTTCTAGAATAGGAATGTCTCTGGCAGCAGCCAGAGAAGCAGTTGTACCTCTGGTAGAGTGAGCCCTCAGGCCTGAGGGGGGTAACTTACCCAACTTCTCATAGCAGAATTGGATACAAGAGACAATCCACCTGGCAATGGATCTTTTAGTGGCTGGCTTCCCTTTACCAACTTCGCCATAAGTGAGGAACAGTTGGAGGGAGTCAAACCTATGACCCTTGGTACGCTCTATGTAGTAACTAAGGGCTCTCTTCACATCTAGGCTGTGCAGCCTCCTCTCACCAGAGGAGGAGTGGTCAGTGAAGTACACTGGAAGAGAAATAGATTGATTAAGGTGGAAATCTGAAACCACCTTAGGTAGGAACTTTCTGTTAGTCCGGAGGACCACCTTATCTCTGTGAAAAGAGATAAACTCCTGCTCCACTGACAACGCTTGTAATTCACTTATGCGTCTGGCAGAGGTGATGGCTACCAGAAACACAGTTTTCCAAGTCAAGTACTTGAGCTCAGCTGAAGACAAGGGCTCGAAGGGGGGTTGCATAAGCTGAGCAATGCAAACATTAAGATCCCAGGCAGGGGCAGGATCCCTGAATGGAGGGTTGGTGTGAAGCAATCCCTTAAAAAACTTGGAAAATACAGGATGAGCTGAAAGAGAAGAGGATTTACCTGCTGAAATAAAAGCAGACACAGCTGCCAAATGCACCTTCAGGGTAGCTGGTCTCAGCCCCAAAGAATTCAGATGGACCATATAATCCAGGACTGTGGGTAGATCAGCAGAGTCTGGGGAAATATGCTTTTCCGAGCACCATATGGAAAACCTTTTCCATTTGGAATTGTAAGTAGCCCTGGTGGAAGGCTTCCTTGAGGCCTTCAATATATCCATTACACCTGGGAAAGGTAAATCAGCAAACTCTAACTCTTCAAGAACCAAGCCTTGAGATTGAGAGATTTGAGATTCGGATACCAAACCCGTCCCTGGGCACAGGTTAACAGATTGTGATTCCTGGGAAGGCACAGGGAAGGATGGACTGCTAAGGACAGTAGGAGTGGATACCAGGGTTGTCTGGCCCAATCTGGAGCTATCAGAATGACTTTGCAGGATTGGGATCTGATTTTGACTAGCACTTTGAACAGGAGAGGAAAGGGAGGGAAGGCATAGAGGAACTTCCTTCCCAACTGAGGGCTAAGGCATCCGGGGTGAGCCCAACACTGGAAGCCTGCAGCAAAAAAGAGGAAGTTGGTGATTGTCTGGGGCTGCAATAAGATCTATCTGCGGGGTGCCCCATCTGGCAAATACTATTCACAAGACCAGGGGATCCAGTAACCATTCGTGATGGCCCTGGGAAATCCTGCTGAGAGCATCTGCCAGGACATTGTCCTTGCCTGGGAGGTGGACTGCTGTAAGGGAGGTGTTCAGGGAGTAAGCCAGAGACCACAACTTCATCGGGGCTCAGTGCACAAGGTCAGGACCGAGTGCCCTTGTTTGTTGATGTACCACATTGTAGTGGTGTTGTCTGTTCTGACCTGTATAATCTTGTTCTGAACAGATTTGGAAAAAGCCTGAAGTGCTAGAATAACTGCTCTGAGCTCCAACAGGTTGATGTGGAGCAGAGATTCCTGTGGAGACCACAGACCCTGGGTGGTGAGGTCGCCCATGTGAGCTCCCCAGCTCAAGAGGGATGCATCTGTAGTAAGGATTAGAGAGTGAGACTGAGTGACGAAAGGAACCCCTTGTCTCAGGTTGCTCTGATCCTGCCACCACTGTAGGGCTTGGATCAGGGTTCGAGTTACTGGGATCAACTTGGTAAAAGGATCCTTTCTTTGAGACCAAAAAGCTCTCAAATGGAACTGGATGTCCCTCATCTGAAATCTTGCTCCCTGCACAACTGCTGTGGAAGCAGCCATGTGTCCCAGGAGCTGCAGAAAATGCCTTGCTGGCCGGGAGACCTGCAGGGTGAATGAGGAGGCCAGGAGACCAGGGTCTTTGCCCTGTCCAGGGGAAGGAAGGCCCTGGCTTCCTGTGTGTTCAGTTCTGCGCCTATGAAGGTAAGAAGCTGGACAGGCTCTAGAACTGACTTTGAGAGATTCAGAAGGAAACCTAGAGAGGTAAGCAGTTGCTGCGTTATCTGAAGATGTAAATTGACCTGGTCTGGGGACTGGCCTGCTATGAGCCAATCGTCCAGGTAAGGAAAGATGGCAATCTTTTGCCTTCTTAGGTAGGCAACTGCTACTGCCAGGCATTTGGCGAATACCCTTGGAGCAGAAGTGAGGCCGAAGGGCATTGCTCTGAACTGGTAGTGGCCTGAGGGCAGCTCGAACCTGAGGTACTTTCGATGGGTGCTTCTGATGGGAATATGGAAGTAGGCATCCTTGAGGTCCAGGGAAGCTAGCCAGTCCCCTGGCCTTAGAGAGGGTAGGATAATTCCCAGAGTCACCATTTTGAACTTTGGCTTTAAAAGGTGCTTATTTAAGTATCTGAGATCCAGGATGGGCCGCCATTCTCCTGTCTTTTTTGGGGTAAGGAAGTACCTGGAGTACAAACCTTTGCCCTGGTGTAGGGGAGGAACCCTTTCCATGGCTCTGAGAGCCAGGAGGGTAGAGACCTCTGCCTCTAGGGCGAATGCCTCTGATGGAGTTGCAGGTGAAAAGATCTGGTTCTCAACTTTGACATTTTTGAAGCTGAGAACCAGTCCCTGGCTTACTACTCCAGGACCCACTTGTCTGATGTTAAAGACTTCCAGTCCTGGACAAAGTAAGCCAGCCTGCCCCCTACAGGTAGAGAGAAGAATCGCCCTGGCAATCCCATCAAGGTGCCTGCTTGGCAGGGGCTTTGGGTTGAGGGTGGAAGCAGGCCTGCTTGTACCCCGTCTGCCTCTCCCTCTGAAGAACCCCTTCTGAGCATAGGCGGAGGAGGAAGCTTGGGTTTGGTAAAAAGGCCAATGAAAAGGCCTGCCCCTGCCTCTAGGAAGCTGCTTTTGAGGAGTGGCTTGCCTTTCCTTGGCCTGTGCACTCCTATAGGTGGTCCTATATTCATCCATTTTCTTCATTAATTCTCTGTTTGCTCTGCAAACAGAGAATTGCCCACAACAGGAAAATCCATGGCCTTAGACTTGGTATCCTGAGACAGGGTAGTACATCTGAGCCAAGCCATCCTGCGAAGTGCCACAGATGTAGCCATGACTCTTGATGAAACATCATTAGAGTCCACTGCAGCATGAAAATGCACCTTGGATGCCTCAATACCATCCATAGCCACCTGTTCCAGCTCCCTGGCAAGCTGGTCAGGGACTTGTTTTGCTAGGGCCAGCACAGTATCCCATCTGGATTTCTGGTACCTAGCAGCATAAGCCATATAATTTGCCTGTCTGAGTCCCAAAGATGCTGCCATGTACTGTTTCTTTGCCATAGCATCAATCTTCCTGGAGTCCTTCTCGGGGTGTGAAGCTAGGGAATATTAGCCTTGTCACAGGCTGCAGCCTGCACTACCCCACATGGCTGCAATGTTGAGGAGGAAATCAGTGTTGGAGCCTGATGTGTATACCTCTTGTCCATCCTTTTATTCACAGGAGGTAGTAAGTGAGTTTTAAAACTTTTACTGTCTGTTTCGAAAAGATTTATGCAAAGGAATAGACAGTCTCCCAGACTCTGAATATCCATCATTTCTACATAGTCCGCTCCTCTTGGTCTTCAACAGCTTCCTCAACAGGGAGCTGGAGAGTTTCAGCAACTTTTTTATAAAACATGAAATGAGAAGGGGACTCAGAAAGCCTTGGAGGAGAAACCCCTAAGGGTCTATCTGGAGAGATGTCCGGTTCAATGGGCACATCCAGATCTTCAAAACCATATTCACTCTCTTCATATTCCTCTTCCCCATCCTCCGGTTCATAAAAATCCTCAAAATCATAATCTTGAACCGGTGGAACCGGCCGAACCGAACGCCTCCCTGATGGTGTCAGTTCGGTCGGAACCGGGGAGAGAGACTGGACAATTTGAATTGCTTTAGCTATTTCTTCAGCAGTTGGGGAGAGAACTTTTGGCTCTACGCTAGCTGACTTTCTAGTCCTTTTTTCTGGAACCGGCTCCTCAGAACCGGCTCTTGCTTGCCTGAGGAAGTATCGCCTGGTCAGAGGACTCCTTCCGGTTCGGTTGGTACCGAACCGGCTGGCCATCCGGGTCAGTGGACTTTTACTTCCTTTCCTGAGCCTACCAACTCTTATCTATGGTGGCAGCAGGAAATTCTGACAAATCTGGCAGTCTGAACTGAGGTGGTCAATCCCCAGACAATAGACATGTGGTGTGGTCAGCCTTAGAAAATGCTTCCCCACAAACACTACAGTGTTGAAACCAGTAGGTCGGTTTTCTTTTGGGTTTCTCAGACATAATGCCAGCCTAACCAACTTGCCCGTTTATGGCAATCCGCCAAGCAAGACACCCTTATCGGTTCGCAACCGTATCACGGGTCGTGGAAAAAAACGTAATGAAATCCGTTTTTTTTAGAATCGATAAGAACCGGGAACCGCACTCTAAAAAAGGACTAGTAGATTTAAAGACAACCTGATCGGTTCAAACCGAACCGATAATGAATTACAAGTTCCACACAGAAAAACTAAATGTAAAACCTATCTATTACTTACATTACCACAGACAGAGCTTGAACCGACTGGTTGCGGTTTAATTTCGGCTGAAAACCGACAAAATAATACTTTTAAACCAACAAAATGAACCGAGCAGAAGGAGAACTCTCCGGAGCGACTGTTCAGTGAGGCGGAGTAAAGAATCTGACAGTTTGCGTTTGAAGAACAACAGACAGAGTTTTCAACCCAGCTCGCGCTCTAAGTTCCATGCCTGCATGGAGAAGATGGGGACTCACTGCAATTGTCATAATATAGAAAGACTTCATGTTGTTTGAACCATGATTCACCCATTCAGTTTGCAAGCCTCTTTGGCGATTCAGATTTCAAAATTTTATATAATAAGAGTTTCCAAGCTCTTTCTCTTTTTAGTCGCAATGGACTCCAGGACAATGTTTGATAAAGTGAACAGTGATGGACAGTTGGTTCACATCTTAAGACAAATCTGGCAATTTTATGGTACAGTATGTCTAATTTATGTAATGATTTTTTAGTAGAAAATCATAGACATTGGATCCATACTCCAATATAGGGACAAGCAATTGTTTTGCAACTAACAAACGATCTGTTTTGGTCATACAAAAGGAGACTCTCCTTAAAGCCCCTATCTTCATTTTCATTTTTTTGATAATTTTATCTATATGTTGATTAAAGGTGAGTCCTGAATCAAATTCAACTCCAAGGTACTTGTAGTTTGATGCCTGTGTCAACAACTGCCCATTTATTGCTAAAATATGTAGGGTACTTTCAATACTCTTTTTTTTCCATTTTGGTGATGTAAATTGCATAGTTTGGGTCTTATGTGTATTCATCAGTAGATGTTCTGACTTGAACCAGTATTGCACAATATCAAAATCAGCTTGTAGTTTTAACCTAACCTCCTGTTTATCTGTCCCTTCTGTTATTAAAACTGTCATCGTCTGCGTATAATAAGATGTCTGAATGTTTTATAAATTTTGGTAGGGAGTTCATATATATCAAAACATTAATGGGCCCAAAATTGAGCCCTGTGGGAGACCTCTTGACACAGGGGCCAAGGTTGAATATGTTCTGTCACAAACCCACTCAGCAGGTCAGCCCTCTACTCCCAAAGTGCCAACCTCCAAGCGCAGACTTATGAACAGTTAACAGAAACAGGGTAACCCTCCTGTCTGTTTTGTGGGTTCGAATCAACCTTTGGTCTTAAGTCTTGGAGGGATTCAAACTGTGAACCTTTTGCTAGCGTACCCAATGCACAGGCTCAGATAATTCTGTCGTCAGGGGGCCAAATATCTTTGCCTATTGGCACCTAACCAGGTGTACAGAAATGAACCCTTAAACTCTAATAAAAGACCTCAGATTACTCTTGCAAATTTTTCTGTTTGGTATCACCATTCAAGCTTATGCACAATGTCTGCTTTAACCATCTATACTCCACTTATAAAAGAAAATAAAATTCAAAGACAGACCAAGTAGGCTCTAAAAATAGAGTTTTACTAAAATACATAAAAATATGTAACATGTAAAAACAGAACCATATATCACAAAACATACAAATCACTTAAACAAAACAGGTTTTAACAGTGCAATTCCTACTACAGTACTTAGATTTGTCTCTCTCTCTCTAAATACCTGCTTAAAGTGCTCAAAGATGTTTCTTTGTTAGAGTCTAGATAGAAGTGTCTCTGAAGGAAAACAGAATAATGTTTAAAAGCTGGCTTTGCCAACCTCTTTGCCTGAGGTCACCTAGCTTCTCCCTGTCAGAATACATAAAAAAATGTATCTATATAAAAACAGGATGTCTTTTCCAAGTATTAAATTCTGCAACCTCAACATAACTTATGTTCTTCAAATGACTCTCTTTGATCTTATGATAAGCTTCCCTCTTCCAGGACATCAAAGCATCTTTTATGACTTCGCACTGAAATGTCATAAATTGCTCTTCTTCCTCTAAGCGTTATAAAAGTTTATGATCTATCTTGGCAATTAGGTATCCTCTAGCCTGCAATTAGCTTCTTGCCTTCCAGGTAACACCTTGTATCTAAAACCTGCGTGTGTGTGTGTGTGTGTGTGTGTGTGTGTGTGTGCATGTGCAATCTCACATGCTGTTTCAGCATTTCCCAAGAGAGACAGTCCATAACCCATTTTTATATTACAAAAAATGATACAGTGATCAGAACCAGCTGTCCAAGTGTCACATGTTCCACCTATGGACATCAATTGAGTGCGGTCTTTCAAATACAAGGATAACCATTTTAAGGACTGATCTGAAACCCCTATATCTGTAAGGGAGCCCAACAATATTTTATGATTTACTAAATCAAATGCCTTTGAGAGGTCCATGAAGACTGCGCCCATGGACCTTCCCTCTCCCAATGGTGAGGATATTAAATCCAAAACGTCTGTGAGCTCAGTCTCCGTGGATCGTCCCCTTCTAAATCCATACTGTACAGAGGTTAGCTTACTGTATTTTTTGAGGTATGACATTAACTGAGAGTGAACCAAATTTTCCATTAACTTTGAAATTACTGATAATAATTCTATGGGTCTGTAATTCGAGGGATTTGAAGCACCCCCTCCCTTTAAATATCAGAATGACCTTTGTTATTTTCCATCTTTTTGGGAACTCTCCCCGAATTAAACTTAGGTTAAACATTTCAGCTAAGGGCTGCCCAAGAACCATTGCACTATCTTTTAGAAAATGTGTTTCAACATTATCTAAACTACCTGCCTTGTTATTTTTTTTAATTAATTTATTTATTTAATTACCTCCTCCGAGTCACTTTTTTAAACCTAAAGTTTGCAGTGTGTAGCACTCTTTGATCCATCCTGTCCTTGGGACTATCTAAAATATGTCCATTAATATTCAAGTTTAGGTCTGGTAGGTTTATAAAATAATTATTTAAGATTTCTGCTGCCCTCTCTTGAGTGGTATTTGTACCATTTTACATTATTTTAATGTTATTGTTATTCTCCCCTAGGTTAACCAAACTTTTTATCAGATTCCAATAACGTTTTGGGTTTGTTGTTTTCCGAATTTTTTGTCTATAAAACTTCTCTTTTAGTTTCCTAGTTTCAGTTTTTATTTTATTTCTAACGTGTTTAAACTGTTCCCAGATTGTGTTATCCAAAGTCCTGTTTGTTGCTTTCTATAGTCGATCTTTCTCTTTAAGTAATCTTTTTAAAGATTCGGTTATCCATGGCAAATGATAGGATTTTTTTCTTTGTTCACATAATGGGGCACACTTATTACAGGCGTTAGAAAGAACCTCTGTAAATTCATCTACTGCCAATTCCATTTCAGGAATTAATGCTACTCTCCGTATTTTATTATTTCTTTGTTCTTGTGTAAGTGTTTCTGGACTACAGTTCACAAAGCTTATTTTCAATATTTTAGGTGGGATGAAATCAAGATCTTTTTTCCCTGCTATGTTAATTTCACATGAAATAACTTCATGGTCCCCTAAATTGGGAGGGTGGACCGTTTTAATAATTATTTCCATATCAGGGGTTACAAAAATCAGGTCCAGGATATTTCCAAACCTACTAATCTGCTTTTCCTTGTGGGTGAATCAATAATTTTGTTTAAATGTAAATCTAAAAAAGCTTCTTCCAGTTTTTCCCCCTTTGCCCTTTCGAGGCTGCATTGAAATCACCTACCAAAATCAAATTCTGTGTTTTAACATGTCCGAGTAATAGTTGAGAGAAAGTTTCAAATGTACAGTAGATGTTTTTACTTATGGATGAGAATACACAACTCCAACCATTACATTTGATTCTTGAAGAGGAATCAGTAAATATCCAATCCTTTCAGTCACACCAGAGCATATCTGTGTAGAGGGACCCAGACTATACTTTAAATATATCAGTACCCCCCCTTTGTTTTCCTACCCAGTCTATACTGAAAATACCCTTTTATTGCAACTTCTTTTGAATCAATACATACATTCAACCATGTCTCAGTTTAAAGAATTATATCAGAATTTACTATCTCAACCCATGCTCTACATTGGTACATTTTTTTTTAATTAGGCTCCTTGCATTGTCATGGTAGTGTACTCTGATATTTTGTGATTTCCAGGGTCAGGGTTCATTTCAACATCTCCACTTAATACTAGTAAAGCCCATAATATCCCTTTCATGCGATTTATTGCAGCATGCTGAATACTGATGGTCCTAGCTTTTAGTGCTTAACAAATGCAAAGGAATTTATCCTTCCCTTGAATTTAAGACAGACTACTGAAATTGCCTTATGAACCCCTGTGGTCGCTGTCAGTTGTGTCCTCAAATTTAATACTGTTTCTTTCATTGGGGGACACAATTGCAGATTACTTACAGTGAGCACCAGGATTATCAGCATAGCAGTTATCCTTAGGTACATGCTTAAATTCCTGATGTGTAAAAGTGGAAATTATGTTTAGTTCAAATACCTCACAAGTAAAATATCAAAGAGAAGTTCAATTCCACAGAATAAAACTATTAAAACTCCTTATAGAGATTATGCAAACAGCACTTCTGGCTTGTTACTTCCAGACCTGTGATTGCTATATACAAAGCATGTTTGAATAAAAATAATGTCAGCTAATCTACATATAGTAATTGCAATACGCATCTAACTGGACACTTCAGTTGGAACCAGCCATTCTATTTTGACTTAAACAATTGAAAAGTACAACTTGGTTACTTACTGAAGTGCTCAAGGATGCCAAACTTTAACAAATTTTCTCTATGGAGTGGCATTCCCTAGAGAAAATTTGTTAAAGTTTGTTAAAGCCACCACTCACGCTTGGCGAGCACAGTGGAGAATTGAAAGGAAGAAACCCCCCTTCTGTGCGTGCTGACTGGTTGCCAGCTCCCACAAGCCCCCTACACCCCAGTACAGTGCCAAGTCCAGAGATATTTGCAGGGAGATGGTACAAAACCCCTGCCAACAGGCTGACTGCAGTCAAGATGGAAGAGTTTGTCTGCAGCCTCTCACCAGCCGAGATGTAGTTAGTGCTGGTGTCTTCTGCACTCAGCGATCGCGGTGGAGATTTAAAGGGGAGAAGCCCCACCTTCCCTGCACTCTGACTGCTTGCCAGCTCCCATGAGCTCCCTACACCCCAGTATAGTGGCAAGTCCAGAGATATTTGCAGGGAGATGACACAAAACCTCTGCCAACAGGCTGACTGCAGTCAAGATGGAAGAGTTTGTCTGCAGCCTCTCACCAGCCGAGATGTAGCTAGTGCTGGTGTCTTCTGCACTCAGCGAGCACTGTGGAGATTTAAAGGGGAGAAGCCCCACCTTCCATGCACTCTGACTGGTTGCTGGCTCCCACGAGCCCCCTACTCCCCACTACTGCAGCAAGTCCAGAGATATTTACAGGGAGAGGACACAAAACTCCTGCTGACAGACTGATTGCAGTCAGGATAGAGCAGTTCATCTGCAGCCTCTCACCAGCCTAGATTTAGTTAGTGCTGGTGTCTTCTGTATCCTGTGTAAAAGCTGGTATACTTGATCCAGTCCAGTGTCACACCTTCTACAGACTGTGTAACTGCCAAGTAGAGTTAGATTGGGTAGTGACCAGAGGCAGACTTCATTTAGCAAGTAATAGGGATATACCCCAAGAAGTATACCCAGTGCAGACAGAAGGAGGACAAGAAAGAAAGATGTGAAGGAAGGAAGCTATCTTTCTTCCCCACATTTTTGTTTGGTTGGCATTATGGTCCTGAAAGGACCCTCATCCCAGTTTTAAGTTGTTTTTTTGGCTGGGGAAGGGTACCCAGTAATAAAGCCCCAAGACCCTCTTTATTTTTGAAGGCCACTCCAATGGAGTGCAACTGGAGAGATGCCCTACAACTAGTGGTAACAGACAGCACTGAAGTGCAAGCTGCCCAGAGACCCTGGCTCTGTTAGAGTGGGAGATGGTGGGAGGATATGTTAATCAGTGGTGAAGATATGAACATATTCTGGTAGATTAACAACTGTGGTAAGTACGTCATTTTCATATCTTCCAAGACTCACTCTTCACCACTGACTTACACTTATGGGTCCAAGTACCAAGCTTTGCCTTCTTGCTGACACAGGATCTGGCTCACTCTGAGGGTAGCACATACCCTCAGCCTTCTGCGTGTCGGAGAACACCTGAGAACAGGTGCTCCTTATAGGTCTGGTGAAACCTATGACTGGTCAACTGGCCACTCATCAGCTTGTTACCAACCAGTGAGCTTTTTAAAATTGTTATTGATGAGTACAAACTATACATAAATAACAACAAAGAAAAATATAATTTCTGTTTGGATTACAAAAACGAGTTAAACAGATACGGACTGTAAAAACATAAAATATTAAATTTCTCTAGGAATTCTTACTAACAACCTCTACTAAACTTCAAATATTCTAACCAGAAAAATAAGAAAACGATACTAGCCAGAATCTCTATGCAGAGAGAAAATGAGAAAGACAGGAAAAAGGAAAAAAACAGAGAAAGAAAATAGGCAAGAGCAAAACAGGGCTGTGTTGATAGAGGAACAGAAAGATAAGCGAATCTTTTGCTATTTACAGCAGTGTGACAATATTATCAGTAATGCCCCATTTTAAAGTGCCCAATGAAACAATTAGAAAGGCTGTTAACGGGGGCACTAATGAGCCAACTAGAGTAAGGACGTACTCTTCCCTCGCTCCGCAGATCATCGCATAAATAAAATTTTTAAACTGCATAAATCAAAGGAAAAAGTCAGCTAAAGTAAGGTACGAAATAGAGGGAAAGAACATGGACGAGTTTGTGATCTCCTCTGCTGCAAAAAGCTTGCGTGCAACCACTAAGAGCCAGAGGAAGCAACCGCCAGCTCCACAAGTGGAAAGTGCAGGGCTTATCTCACTGTCGGCTGCGGAAGTTAGCACCTTAGGCCGCAGAGTAACGCAACAGGTCTTGACTGCACGGGAGCCCCGACTTACTAGCCTGGCTACCACTTTTGATCGTAAACTACAGGAACTTGTAGATCTACATGCCTTACATGCCACTCGACTAACCGAAATGGAGCAGCGGATCTCTGATGTAGAAGACACCACGTCCCCAATACCAAAGCAAATCATTGCCTTACAAAGGGAGTTGGAGAACTTTAAAGAATTGTTTGACTATCAGGAGAATTATCATGAATGACTGAATCTATGACTTCGAGGGCTACCAGAGGGGTCAAATGTGGTTGAATTCTGTGCTAAGACCCTACCTGAATTATTCTGTCTCTTCCCTAAGAATGGCCGCCTTAAGCTTGAAAGGGCCCACTGGGCAGTGTTGCCTACACCTCCTCCAAACCAACCCTTGAGGCAAAAAGTGATGAGGTTCCATAATTACCCTGACACAGAAGCAATCCTGAAGGCCTGTCGAGAGCACTCTGCTTTGCAATACGAAGGACATAAACTATTTCTCTCCCAGGATTACTCGGCTCGTCTTCTGAAATGCACCGAGCATTCAACCCAGTGATGGCGCAGCTGTGCGGGGCAAACGTGGAATGCATTATGCTGTATCTGGCTACCTTAAAGATTAAGCATGAGCCATGTATTCTTTTTGGGACCTTCCGAAGGCAGAGGTATTTGTCTGAGACCTCAAGAAGAAGCTGGGGTGATTCGTTTGCAGAGCAAAGAAGCTAACCGAATATCTATGTTATGGATGGCCTAATCACTTGGGCCATTTTATCAGTCTGGACATTTATATTACTCAAGGTACTGTAACAGCAAATACGGCGCTTAGCGGGGGAGAACATTTAGGTTAATTGATACCCCATGCCAGTTATGTTTATAGGTCGCAATTCAGTTGGGTAAACCAGTTGAACCTCAGGCCATGAGACCAGCCTACGAACTAAGACACTGCACCTTTATCAGATGGCATCTGGCTTAGCATGGATGAAAAAATTACTCACCTTAGTAATTATGGTTCTTCTAATGGAGTCTTGCTGTATTCTGACATTATGCAGTTAGCCTCAGCACTTGAAATGCTCCGGAGAGGAAAGAGTTAACTCTATGCCAGAGCATAGAACATTGAGCTCGAGCTCTGTTCAAACCTCTGTTTGCTGCACTTTGAAGTGTAACCGTCAGATTCTTATGAGCTAACACTAACTAACTACCCCCACTATGTGTAAATTGTAAATTTCACTAACCAAAAGGGTAGCCAAATATTTTGGATCCCCAAAAGACTCAAGTCGAGAAATCCAAAACAAAAACTAGGTATTGAACAAAAATAGTTACCAAAACATATAAATAACCCACTCCCCCCATCTAAAGAGGGGGCAGTGCCAAGTACACCCCTGAAGTGCAACACTGCACCTACCAACCCACTTCCCAAAAAACAGGTTCTGACAGGGGATGCAGGGAGAGAGCGAGGTCAGAATACAGCAAGACTCCATTAGAAGAAACACAATTACTAAGGTGAGTAATTTTTTCTTCAAACAACATGAAGTCTTGCTGTATTCTGACATTATGCAGCCTACCAAGCAGTAACTCCATGGAGGAGGGTATTGAACCTATTTTGGGAATAGGCTCTGCAGTACTGCTGTACCAAACCTAGCATCACTCCTGGCCTGGATATCCAGAGAGTAATGCTTGGTGAATGTATGGACTGTTTTCCATGTGGCTGCTTTGCATATCTCTAATAAGGGTATATCTCTGGCAGCAGCCAGAGAAGCAGCTGTACCTCTAGTCGAATAAGCCCTCAGGCCTGAGGGGGGTACTTTGCCTAGCTTTTCACAACAGAATTATATACAAGAGACAAGAGACAATCCACCTGGCAATAGTTCTCTTAATAGCAGGTTTACCCTTCCCCACTTCACCAAAAGTGAGGAACAACTGGGAGGAGTCAAACCTAAGTGCCTTAGTACACTCAGTGTAGTAGCTAAGAGCCCTTTTAACATCCAAACTGTATAATCTTCTCTCTCCTGAAGAAGAATGATCAGTGAAGACTACAGGAAGAGACATGGATTGGTTCAGATGAAAATCTGAAACCACTTTGGGTAAGAACCTCCTGTTGGTTCTAAGGACCACCTTATCTCTATGGAATGAGATAAAATCGGGCTCCACTGACAGAACTTGCAATTAACTGATATGCCTGGCAGAGGTAATAGCTACCAGGAACACAGTTTTCCAAGTCAAGTAAGCTCTGCTGAGGACAAAGGCTCAAATGGGGGTTACATAAGTTGAGCAATGTAAACATTAAGATCCCAAGCAGGAGTAGGATCAAGAAGTGAGGATTGGTATGAAGCAATCCCTTGAAGAATCTACAGAAAACAGGGCGAGATGCCAGTGAGGACGGCTTTCCCACTGACAGAAATGCAGAAACAGCTGACAAGTGTACTCTGAGGGTAGCTGGTCTGAGGCCTAGGCCATTAAGATGAACCATGTAATCCAGAACTGTAGACAAGTCAGCAGTATCTGGGGATATATGCTTATTGGAACACCAAATGCTGAATCTTTTCCATTTGAAGTTATGGCCAAGCAGTCCTCATCTGCCATCAAATTCTATGTTTCTATAAGTCTTTCTTGTGGCAGATTTTCGAGAGGCTTTGAGAATTTCCAGAACCCCTTGCTACAGATGAAAATTTGCATATTCTAGCTCTTCAAGAGCCACGCCTTGAGATTGAGAGTCCGAATGTTGGGGTACCAGATCCTCCCCTGAGAGGAGGTTAACAGGCTGTGATTCCTGGGGAGAGACAGGGGAAGATGGACTGCTAGGTACAGCAACAGGGGCTACCAAGGCTGTCTGACCATTCTGGAGCAATCAGGAACACTTTCCAAGACTGTGACCTTATCTTGACCAGGACTTTAAACATGTAACCCCCTTGTAAATGGGGATTCCTAATGTGCCTTATGCCTGGTGGGTAATCGGCATAAAGCCGCCGAAAGGAGGGTCCGTGGGATGCTTTGTAATGCCTCCGTATATTGTCCCTTTAAGGGCTGCCTTTTGCAGTCGGAATGGGTTAAAATGGGAAGGGGTTGAGTGTTGGCATGCTCGACTCCCACCCGGGCTGCAGAGTAGCGCTCCCTTCTGCCACTGCTAGTAGTGCAGGGGGAGCCCTAATAAAGGGTGTAGGTGGTTGATTAAAATAAGCTGTGAAAATAAGGATAATGTAGTTGTTCTAACCTGCTTTGCTTTGCAGCACAGAGAGTTTGATCACCTCCTCCATTTTGGTCCCGAACTGTGCAATTGGACCAATCAGTACCTTGGGATTTCACAGAGTTGACTGACCGATAGAGGAGCTGTTTAGAGGGAACAAGGCATTATGGACTATGGCGCTTTTTCTGCACCACTGAGAGCTGGGAGAAGTGACTGGCAGGCTCAACCAGCCAATCGGATCGGGTCGCGCCCGAGTGGAAAGGAGTGCCCCAAGCTGTGGAGAGCCAGAATCATTGTGGCTAGTGAGGAGTAGGAGCTTCTGTGCTCGAGCTGGAAGTGTTCGCTGAAGTTGCTGTGAAGGCCTAAGTCGGCCATTTTTCCTGCGCAGGAGTTCGCTTTGAAACTGGCCGGCAGGCGGTCAGAGGAAGCTGTGCTTTTACAGCTACCCACCAGGCTCGACCTGTAATAGGACTGAGAACATTGCTGAAATTGGCGCCGGTCCGCGGGAGGAGTAAAAAGCTGCCATTGCAGAGCTGGAGTGACTGTGAAAGCTGAAGAGCCTGGGAGCAGCTGCCTGGTGTGGTACCCTTCTGCTATTGCTGTTTACCATATAAATGTGTGGTAGCTCAAGTAAATTCTGCTGCAATTAAAGGACTTCTGCTATTGCTGTTTACCATATAAATGTGTAAAGAGACTTGTGAGTTCAAGTTGATTCAGCTGCCATTCAAGGATTCGGCTGTTGCTGTTAACCATATAAATGTGTAAAGAGACTTGTGAGTTCAAGTTGATTCAGCTGCCATTAGAGGATTCGGCTGTTGCTGTTAACCATATAAATGTGTAAAGAGACTTGTGAGTTCGAATTGATTCTGCTGCCATTAAAGGATTCGGCTGTTGCTGTTAACCATATAAATGTGTAAAGAGACTTGCGAGTTCAAGTTGATCCTGCTGCCAATGAGGGATTCTGCCTGGATTGAGACAACCATATGAATGTGTACAGATACTTGTGAAGTTCAGGCTCAGCCCTGTTAGTGTTGGAAGAATCGGGATTGGCTGGAGGTTGTGAGTATTGAATCAGGGTAGCTCCCTGTTAAGTGTGCAAACAGTGGTTTCCAATCGTATTGCTATACTTCTGACTGCCTAATTGAACTTTCTTTCTGTGCTGACTTGCTCAGGATTGCAGCGATTATCTGTGTTAAGGGCCCCACCCAGCTGCCACGTTTGGACTAGCCATTAGGGCTTGGGTACCCAGGGACAGTGACTTGTAGGGTTAGGCCTGTGCACAGAGCCATAGGTATACAGCATAGTTAAGCCAATTAAACCGATCCCCCCCCTTTGTTATCTACCCTTCTAATAAATCAGATTGCTGTGTTATAATTACCATCCTGGCTAATGTGTACATTAATGGTGAACTTCTGCCTGGTGATTGCAATATAATTGTATCTTATTTTACAGGGGGTCTCTGGAGTGAGCTGAATTGTATCAGCCACAGGGTAAGTGCACTGGTGGAAAGAATTGTGGGCAAGCAGGGTGAGTCACTAGTGGGACAAAAGGGGGGTTGCAGTAGCCCAGAGGGCTGTAACCTAGGTAGTCTTACTGGGGCTAACCCCGACCTCTGGGTGGAGGCACCCGTCCACGGATCTGGGCCCCTTACCCTGCCTCAGAAGGGGCAGACAGGGGTAGTAGCCCTAAGGGTAGCGCCCCCCTAGGGGTTACAAATTGGAGGCACCACTGGGATTAGCGTCCCCTAGTGGCTCAGTGAGGAGATACCCCAAAGATGGAAAAAATGGAAGGGGATATGTTGGAAAAAATTAAGCTGGGACCCATCAAAACCATGGTACATAAACTGATGGGTTTGGGTGAAGCAGAAGAGCTAGATTCCCAGAAGATTGTATTATTGTTAGATGTGCCCTTGGGTACCTCGGCTGCTGATATTGTCTCTGTTGCAGAACGAGTAAAGTGTTTGGGTAAGGTTGAAGTGAAAGGGCGTATGGCTGATTTGCTTGACCAGACACTGCAGGTGCTACTCCTATACAGTGTGGCCATCGACCCTGAAAAGGTACCTCCTGTACTTTACCCGGAGGGTGCATCCCGGGGGTGGAGGCTAATCCATATCTGAAGTGGGTCAGTCACTTCTGGGGGGGTCTCCTCAAATGAACAGTTTTAAAGATAAACTGCTTAAATTGTTAGCTGTGGAAGGGAGGACTACCCAGGAGTTGCTACAAGCTTTGGATCTGTCCAGTGATATTACCCCTTGGGGTTCTCCGGGCGCCTCCCCTGGCCTGCCCAAAAGCTCTGCGTTGGCTTTGCCCTTGGCAGTCCCATCCATACAGCTTGATTCCTACCATAAGTTGAAGCTTTTCTCTGGCATGGTACCAGTGCCTTCCAGGGAGGATGACCTGGAGGCGTGGATGGACTACGCCACCCCTTTAGTTCAGGAGTGGCAATGCTCCGAGGGGGAGAAAAGGAAGAGGCTGATGGAGAGTTTGCGGGGTCCTGCCTTGGAAGCCATTAGATTCTTCTGGGCCACTCGTCCGGAAGCCACTGCTGCAGAGTATCTCTCTGCTTTAGAAGGGTTTTTTGGGAGTACAGAGACTGGTGAAGATTTATTATGGAAATTCAGGTCTGCTAAGCAGTGGAGAAATGAAAACTGTCTGCTTTTGTTACTAGAGTGGAGAGGGCCTTGCAGAAAGCCTATAGAAAAGGGGGAATCACTGCTACAGCCCTAAATCAGGTTCGGCTAGAACATGTTTTAAAGTCTGCCAGATTCTCTAGTGTAACACTGTTGAAACTCAAGTTGCATGATCGGCGGGCCACCCCGCCTGAATATTGTCAATTGTTGAGGGAAATTTGAGAAGTGGAGACTGATGAAGAGAGGTGGGAACCCTGTGTGGGGGCAGTGAACCCTAGTGAGCCCCCTGAGTCTAATACCCCTGAGGAGACTGGCTCGCCCGGAGGGTCCGAGGGGTTCCCAGATTTCCCAGGTACTGTGGGGATGCGGGTTGTTTCCTCTGACCCCTACGTGGAGGGTGAGTTGAGGGCTGAGATCAGGAATTTACGGGAATTGGTGAGGGACTTAAAGCAGTTTACTGTGTACCCTACTCGGCCCGGGGCCCCTGAGTTATGTAGAGCCCCGAACCCTAGCCCTAGAGAGCTTTCTCTCTCCCCTCAGGGCCCCCCTCAGAATAGTGATCCCCGGGACCCTAAGTTTTGTTACCGGTGTGGGGAAGATGGGCATTTCCAGCCTGACTGCCAGAGGCCGGAGAATTTAAGGAAAGTTAACAGCAGACTGATCGCTCGATACTGCCAGACCCAGTCTCGGGCCCCCAAGAAAAGTTGTGTGACTCAGGCCCATGCCCGCCGGGCTAACAATGTTGCTACCCCCAACTGGTCTGATGTGGTTGGGCCGTCTATGGAGACCCGAGTGCAGGTGAATGGAGTTCCCACTAGAGCTGTATTGGACAGTGGCTCCCAGGTGACCATCATGTTTCAGGACTGGTACCAAGCACACTTATCTGAAGTGCCAATGCAGCCTCTAACTGGTCTACATGTATGGGGGTTGAGCAACAAGGCTTATCCGTATTTGGGGTACATCCGTGTATGGTTATCTTTCCCTGCAGCTGTGAATGGAACAGATGAGCACGTGGAAACCTTGGTCTTGGTCTGCCCACCCACTGGCCTGTATGATGGGGTGCCCCTGTTGATTGGAACAAATGCGCACATGTTTGGACGATTGGCCCAGCTGTGTTCAGAGAAGCGAGCATTTCAGACTGGGCGAGTTTTGGGTGGACCTGCTGCTGTAATTCAAATGGTCAGGGCCACTCAGAAGAAGGGTAGGCCGGAGGAACCTGAAGGCCCTGTGGGAGTGGTATAGAAGAAGGATCCGGCCCCTGTAGTGCTTGCCCCAAATGCTCAGTGTGTTCTGCATGGAGAGGTACGATTAAAAACAGATGTCAAGAATAAGTTGTTGATGTTGGATGCACCTATGGAGGGAGAACTACCTGAGGGGTTGTTGCTCAAACCCAGCATTCTGCCAGCCAGGGCCCATGCCTACGTTAAAAGGGTGATGGTTCAAGTGCACAATGTGTCTGATAAAGAGATTCGAATAAAAAGAGGTGTACCCCTAGCGTCCATTGTGGGATACTGCTGTCCTACCAAATAAAAAGAGTTCCCGGACAGGTGATAGAGTTGCTCCTGATCTGTTTGACTTTGGTGACTCTCCGCTGCCGACTGAGTGGAAGCGCAGGGTCAGTGAGAGGCTTGCCGAGAGGAACCAGGTTTTCTCCCTGAAAGTGGGATGTAGGATGTGTACAAGGGGCTGAGCATCACATTCGATTGCACGACGAAAGACCCTTCCGAGAGAGATCCCGACGTCTGGCTCCCACTGACATAGATGATGTATGGCGACATTTGCAAGAAATGTTGGCTGCTGGTGTAATCCAAGAGTCTAGAAGCCCCTATGCCTCCCCCATTGTAGTAGTAAGAAAAAAAAATGGGGCAGTTCGGATGTGTGTGGACTATCGTACTTTGAATAGGCGGACCATTCCGGATCAATATACCATGCCACGCATACAAGACGCCTTGGATTGTCTGAATGGTAGTAAGTGGTTCTCTGTATTGGATCTTCGGAGCGGATACTACCAGATCCCGATGGCCCCAGACGATCGGGAGAAGACTGCTTTCATTTGCCCGTTAGGCTTCTATGAATTTATTCGGATGCCTCAAGGAATTTCGGGTGCCCCAGCCACTTTTCAGCGCTTGATGGAACGAGCTGTGGGGGACATGAACCTACTCGAGTGTTTGGTCTATCTAGATGATGTCATAGTGTTTGGCCGATCCTTGGAAGAACATGAGCAACGATTATTCAAAGTCCTGGATCAATTGGAGGATTTCGGCCTCAAGTTGTCTATCAACAAGTGTCAATTCTTCCAGACTTCTGTGAGATATGTGGGCCACATAGTGTCCACTGAAGGCATAGAGACTGATCCTAGCAAGGTGGAGGCGTTGACCACTTGGCCTCAACCTAGAAATTTGAGAGAGCTGCAACAATTCCTGGGGTTTGTGGCTACTATAGGCAGTTTGTTAGAGACTATTCACGAGTGATTCGCCCTCTCCTTAATCTCACCCAGGGGTATCCGCCTACTCACAAAAAAATATAAGAAGGGTGTGCACACTGACTTAGAAAAGAAGTATTTTCGGCCAAACGATATGTTCGGGGATCGATGGACTGCTTAGTGTGAGGAAGCTTTCCATGACATCATATATCAACTTACCCACTTAATCTGTTGGCCTATGCTGACCCAGCCAAGCCTTACACTCTTCATACTGATGCCAGTCTGCAAGGATTGGGGCTGTATTATACCAGGAGCACTCAAATGGGCTGAGACCTGTAGTGTGTGCTAGTAGAAGTCTGATGCGCCAGAGAAGAATTACCCTGCACAAATTAGAGTTTCTGGCTCTGAAGTGGGCCATTGTTGATCAGTTCCATGACTATTTGTATGGTGCCAAGATATTAGTAAAGACTGATAACAATCTCTGACCTATGTACAAACCTCAGCCAAACTGGATGCCACTGGGCATAGGTGGTCTCTGCCTTGGCCACCCACGATTACGCTGTAGAATACCGGGCGGGCTTAAACCATATAGATGCGGATGCTCTTTCTCGAGGCCTGCATCCCAGACTGAATGGGTCCGGTTGTCTGAGCCTGACATAAGAGCCCTGTGCCAGAAATTTGATAAAGAAGAACAGGTGTCTCCTGACGCAGTGGACTGTGTGGTAGATTGTTTGGGGCCACCGGAAAACTGTATACCTGCTGCCTACTGCCATTTCTCTGCATTGGACATCAGCTCCTGCCCCAACTCAACAATGATGATCTCCAACAGGCTCAATCCTGTGACCCTATGATCAGAACGGTTGTAGAGGTTTTGCGGGCTGGAAGAGATATATCCAAACTACGTTCCACTGACTTGCAGACCACCTTGTTGTACAAAGAAGGGCCTAAATTAAAGCTGATCAACCAACTACTATATAGAGAAACTGTGAGTAAGGAGGGCTGGGTGCAGCGACAACAACTGGTGCTGCCCTCAGTTTTCAGAGAACTAGTTCTAAGGTCATTGCATAATCAGATGAGGCACCTGGGCATAGATCGAACACTTGACTTGGTACGGGCTCGATTCTATTGGCCAAAGATGAGTGCGGACGTGGAACAGTATGTCAAAACCTGTGGTCGTTGTTTGCAAAGAAAGGCGTTACCCCAGCAAGCTGCTCCACTGGTCAACATTACTACTAGTGCTCCTATGGAACTGGTCTGTATTGATTTCCTGAGTCCAGAGCCTGATCTGAGAAGTGTTAGCAACATATTGGTGTTACTGATCATTTTACCCGGTACGCACAGGCTTTCCCGACCAAGGATCAGAAAGCAACTACAGTGGCTAAGATACTTGTTGAGAATTTTTTCGTCCACTATGGGGCTCCGCAGCGGATTCATTCCGATCAAGGAAGGGACTTTGAAAGTCGCTTGATTAAAGAGATGCTATCTTTGTGGGGGGTACGCAAATCACGAACCACCCCCTACCACCCGCAAGGAGACCCTCAGCCTGAAAGGTTCAATCGTACATTGCTCGACATGCTGGGCACCTTGCAATCCAAAGATAAATCGAGATGGAGCCAACAGATTAGCACACTAATTCACGCCTACAATTGTACGAAAAGTGATGCCACAGGGTTCTCCCCCTATCGTCTAATGTTTGAAAGAGAGGCTAGATTGCCAGTAGATGTGTGTTTCAGGTTTCCCGATGGGTGTGAGCAGAGAACCATCTACAGTAGTACAGAAATTAAAGGCCCAATTAAATCATGCCTACCAACTGGCCCAGACCATGCTGCTAGCTAAATCTGGCTAACAAGGAGAGATATGACAAAAAGTGAAAACAGTAGAGTTGAGAAAAGGATAGAGTGTTATTGAGAAATTGACTGCATGGCAAATATAAAATTGCCGACCGATGGCATCACCTCCCTCATGTTGTTGTGGGACAGCTGGCAGACCTACCTGTGTATTAAGTGCAGCCTGAAAACAATTGGAAAGATGTGAAAACCATACATCGTAATCATCTGTTGCCAATTGGGCAGATCTTGATTGAAGTTGAACCTTCCTCTACCCCTCCTTCCAGGCCCGTGACTAAATCTGTTACTAAGAAAGGAGCCAAGCCCCTGGAGCCTTCAACAAGCCCACCAAGGAAGCCTTGTCCAACTCCCCCTGCCGAAGGAGATGATCAACACTCAGTGTCAGGAGACAGCGAAGATGATATTGAATACTATCCCTCTTATAAACTAAGTCGATTGTTTCGGGGCAATCCCCTTGTTAACTCAAGAACTGAAGCTGGCCCATCTGTGTTAGTTGAGCCCTCTACTTTATCCCCGGAGGAAATGCCTCCAGAAGATGAATGGGGTAGCAGACGAGCTCAAGGGGCTGAGTCCTTAGGCTTGGCTGAACTGTCTGGCCTGGCTGAATTATCTGACTTTTCAGAAGAAGAGAGTGAGATGGGGGAACAAGCCAGTGATATGCCCGAATCGGAAGACTATTTTGAATACCCTGATGGTTCCCCTCTAGTACCTACACCGCCCCCAGATGAGCCCAGTGGAGTGGGTTCAGGGATAGAAGGTCAAGCCCCTGATAGTATTATGAGCAACGAGCCTGATTCCCTTGAAGGGATTCCTGTTGCTAATGTCTCTGATAGGGAGGGAGTCAGGGCCTGGTTCAGAATCCCCTGAGACCCCTAGACGATCCGGCCGACAAATTCGGCCCGTAATAAAGTTATGCTATGAATCTTTAGGTCAGCCCCGTGGACCTGCCTTTAAATGTGGTTCATAAAGGTATATAGTGTCCCCAAGTTTTGCCTAAGTTAGCTTTGACAGATAACTCCAGACTGTTAGTGGTGCCCTCCAAGAGTGACACCCCTGCTTCAGGGGACCCGGTGGTACCTAAGAGAAGACAGATTCCCTCAGTCTGGGTGTCATGGGTAGGAACTACTGATCTGTGTTAAAGCCAAAGTAATAGTTTATATGTATGATGTGTATACACTGTAGTGCATTATAGGTCTAATATTTATGTATGTAAGGTAAAATGTAATGTGGTGTTACTTGGGATGTTCACCTATGTTGCCTCAAGGGTGAGTGCTTGGCGCGGACGCCAAGTTTTTCCAGGCCAGGGAGGGTGTAACCCCCTTGTAAATGGGGGTTCCTAATGTGCCTTATGCCTGGTGGGTAATCGGCATAAAGCCGCCAAAAGGAGGGTCCGTGGGATGCTTTGTAATGCTTCCGTATATTGTCCCTTTAAGGGCTGCCTTTTGCAGTCGGAATGGGTTAAAATGGGAAGGGGTTGAGTGTTGGCATGCTCGACTCCCACCTGGGCTGCAGAGTAGTGCTCCCTTCTGCCATCGCTAGTAGTGCAGGGGGAGCCCTAATAAAGGGTGTAGGTGGTTGATTAAAATAAGTTGTGAAAATAAGGATAATGTAGTTGTTCTAACCTGCTTTGCTTTGCAGCACAGAGAGTTTGATTGCCTCCTCCATTTTGGTCCCGAACTGTGCAATTGGACCAATCAGTACCTTGGGATTTCACAGAGTTGACTGACCAATAGAGGAGCTGTTTAGAGGGAACAAGGCATTATGGACTATGGCGCTTTTTCTGCACCACTGAGAGCTGGGAGAAGTGACTGGCAGGCTCAACCAGCCAATCGGATCGGGTCGCGCCCAAGTGGAAAGGAGTGCCCTGCTGTGGAGAGCCAGAATCGCTGTGGCTAGTGAGGAGTAGGAGCTTGTGCTCTGAGCTGGGACGGTTTGCTGGAAGCGCCAGGAAGGCCTAAGTCAGCCGCTTTTCCCATGCAGGAGTTCGCTTGAAATCCGTCGGAGGGCAGTCAGGAGGAGGCTGTGCTCTTTACAGCTACCCACCAGGCTCGACCTGTAATAGGACTGGAGAACATTGCTGAATTGCGCTCGGTCCGCGGGAGGAGTAAAAAAAGCTGCCATTGCAGAGCTGGAGTGACTGTGAAAGCTGAAGAGCCTGGGAGCAGCTGCCTGGTGTGGTACCCTTCTGCTATTGCTGTTTACCATATAAATGTGTGAGTAGCTCAAGTAAATTCTGCTGCAATTAAAGGACTTCTGCTATTGCTGTTTACATATAAATGTGTAAAGAGACTTGTGAGTTCAAGTTGATTCAGCTGCCATTCAAGGATTCGCTGTTGCTGTTAACCATATAAATGTGTAAAGAGACTTGTAGAGTTCAGTTGATTCAGCTGCCATTAAAGGATTCGCTGTTGCTGTTAACCATATAAATGTGTAAAGAGACTTGCAGTTCAAGTTGATCCTGCTGCCAGTGAGGGATTCTGCCTGGATTGAGATAACCATATGAATGTGTACAGATACTTGTGAAGTTCAGGCTCAGCCCTGTTAGTGTTGGAAGAATCGGATTGGCTGGAGGTTGTGAGTACTGAATCAGAGTAGCTCCCTGTTAAGTGTGCAAACAGTGGTTTCCAATCGTATTGCTATACTTCTGACTGCCTAATCGAACTTTCTTTCTCTGCTGACTTGCTCAGGATTGCAGCGGTTATCTGTGTTAAGGGCCCCACCCAGCTGCCACGTTTGGACTAGCCATTAGGGCTTGGGTACCCAGGGACAGTGACTTGTAGGGTTAGGCCTGTGCACAGAGCCATAGGTATATAGCATAGTTAAGCCTATTAAACTGATCCCCCTTGTTATCTACCCTTCTAATAAATCAGATTGCTGTGTTATAATTACCATCCTGGCTATTGTGTACATTAATGGTGAACTTCTGCCTGGTGATTGCAATATAACTGTATCTTATTTTACAGGGGGTCTCTGGAGTGAGCTGAATTGTATCAGCCATGGGGTAAGTGCATTGGTGGAAAGAATTGTGGGCAAGCAGGGTGAGTCACTAGTGGGACAAAAGTGGGGTTGCAGTAGCCCAGAGGGCTGTAACCAAGGTAGTCTTACTGGGGCTAACCCTGACCTCTGGGTGGAGGCACCCGTCCACAGATCTGGGCCCCTTACCCTTCCTCAGAAGGGCAAGACAGGGGTAGTAGCCCTAAGGGTAGCGCCTCCTAGGGGTTACAAACAGTAGAGGAAATGGAGGAAAAGCATACAGAAATTTCCCCTCCCAATCCAGAATTAGAGAATCTAGGGGGCGCTGAACCCAAGACTGGGGGGGTCTTTAACAAAAGAGAGGAAGTTGTGATTGTCTGGGGCTGCAAAGAGATCTATATCTGGGGTGCCCCACCTTGAAAAGATCACTTTTAACACTAGGGGGTCCAGGGACCATTTGTGATGGCCCTGGGAAATCCTGCTCAATGCATCTGCTAGCACATTGTCCTTCACAGAAAGGTGGACTGCTACCAGAGAGGTCTGTAGAGAAGAAACAATTACTCATCATAGTAATGTTGTTTCTTCTAATGGAGTTTTGCTGTATTTTGACTACATGCAGTCAGCCCCAGCACTTGAACTGCTCTGGAGAGTAAAGGGTTAACTCTATGCAAGGGCACAGAACATTGAGCTCAAGCTCAGTTTTCAAACCTCTGTCTGTAGTACTCTGAAGAATAACCATCAGATTCTTACGAGCACTAAACTAACTAACTCAAAGTAAGAACTTGTTTCAAAATGTTTGTGCCAAATGGCAAAACAAGGTTTTATGGGCAAAGACTCAAGTCGAGAAAACCCAAAAAGAATACAACAGGTAGTGATTCACCAAACTAAAAGAAAAAAACCCTAAGAGATGGCGGCATGTGCAGAACACCTCTGGGGTGCAGCACTGTGCCTGCCCTACCACATCAAAAAACTACTAGGTGCCAGGAGGGGAGGCAGGGAGGGAGGTCAGAATACAACAAGACTCCATTAGAAGAAACAACATTACTATGGTGAGTAATTTTTTCTCAGACAACATGAAGTCTTGCTGTATTCTGACTATATGCAGACTACCAAGCAGTACCCCCTTGGAGGAGGGAGTTACAGAACCTATTTTGGGAACAGGGTGTGTAGCACAGATGTGCCAAACCTAGCATCACTTCATGACTGAATGTCCAAAGAGTAATGCTTGGTGAAGTTGTGAACAGATTTCCAGGTAGCTCATTTACATATGTCCACTAAAAGTATATCTCCAGCTGCTGCAACTGAAGCAGCTGTACCTCTGGTAGAATGAGCCCTCAGGCCTGAAGGAGGCTCCTTCCCAAGTTTAGAGTAGCAGAACTGAATACAAGAGACAATCCACCTGGCAATAGACCTCTTGGTAGCAGGCTTGCCCTTTCCCACTTTACCATAAGTGAGAAACAACTGAAAGCAGTCCTTCCTATAGGCCTTAGTATGGTCAATATAGTAACTAAGAGCCCTTTTCACATCAAGACTGTGTAACCTCCTCTCTCCAGAGGAAGAAAGATCAGTGAAAAAGATAGGCAAAGACGCAGACTGGTTCAGGTGAAAGTCTGACACCACCTTGGGAAGGAACTTTCTATTGGTACGGAGGACCACCTTGTCCCTATGAAAGGAAATGAAATCAGGTTCCACTGATAAGGTCTGTAATTCACAGATCCTCCTTGCAGAGGTAATGGCCACCAGGAATACAGTTTTCCAAGTCAAGTATTTCAGCTCAGCTGAAGATGAAGGTTCAAAAAGGGGCTGCATAAGCTGTGCAATACAGATGTTCGGATCCCAAGAAGGAGTAGGCTCCCTAAAGGGAGGAATGACATGGACCAAACCTTTGAAGAATTTCTTGAAAACTGGATGAGAAGCTAGGGAACAGCCCTTACCAGCCGAAAGAAAGGCAGACACAGCTGCCAAATGTACTTTAAGAGTAGAAGGCAGGAGGCCTAAACTGTTTAGATGTACCAAATAGTCCAAAACAGTGGCAATATCAGCCAGCTCTGGCTTAGTATACCTACTGTAACACCAAATCCCAATTTTTTTTCCATTTAGAGTTGTAAGTCTTCCTAGTAGCAGGCTTCCTGCTAACTTTTAAAATATCTAGGACTGATCGGGAAAGATGCAAACTTGCATATTCTAGCTCTTTAAGAGCCAGGCTTTGAGCCTGAGAGTCTGAAGGTTGGGGTACAGAATCCTCCCCTGAGAGGAGGTGAGGAGTTTGTGTTGCCTGGGAAGACAAAAGGACAGTGTTAGTGACAGTGACAATGGTAGAGGATACCAAGGTTGTCTGGCCCAGTCTGGAGCAACTAGAATCACCTTGCAAGGCTGAGACCTGATTTTTATCAGGACCCTGAATATCAGAGGAAAAGGAGGAAGTGCATATAGAAACCTGCTTATACAATTTAGTAAAAGGACATCCTGAGGAACAGGACCCAGAAAGGGTGGTCTGCAACAATAAAGAGGAAGTTGATGATTGTCCGGGGCTGCAAAGAGATCTATCTCTGAGGTGCCCCATCTCCTGAAAATGGTTTGAAGAATGAAAGGGTTCAGGGTCCATTCGTGGTGACTCTGAGAAATCCTGCTGAGAGCATCTGCTAGAATGTTGTCATTCCCTGGGAGATGCACAGCTATCAGGGAAGCCTGAAGGGAATAAGCTAGAGATCATATTTTCATGGCCTCTGTGCACAAGGCCGAGGACCGGGTGACTCCCTGTTTGTTGATGTACCACATAGTTGTGGTATTATCTGTTCTGATCGGCACCACTTTCCCTTGGACAACCGTTGAGAATGTCTGAAGTGCTAGGAAGACAGCTCTTAATTCGAGAAGATTTATGTGTAGAAGGGATTCCTGGTGTGACCAAGTTCCCTGAGCTGTAAGATGATCTAGGTGGGCACCCCCCACCCCAACAGGGAGGCATCTGTGGTGAGAATTACAGAAGGGACCTGACTGATAAAGGGGACCCCTTGTCGAAGACTGTCTTCCTCCAACCACCACTGAAGAGCCTGGACCAAGGTTTTGGAGACAGGAACCAGTTTGGTTAGAGGGTCCTTTTTCTGAGACCAGTAAGATCTGAGATGAAACTGTATATCTCTCATCTGAAATCTTGCTCTCTGAACCACTGCTGTGGAAGCTGCCATGTGGCCCAGCAGCTGAAGAAAGTGTCTGGCTGGATGAGACACTAGAGGACGAAAAGGCCAGCGTGACCAATGACTGAACACTTGAGAAAGGAAGAAATGCTCTTGCCTGCCTGAAGTACTTTCTGTGGGAGTGTCTGATAGGTATATAAAAGTAGGCATCCTAGAGATCCAGGGAGGCTAGCCAGTCTCCTGGTCTCAGAGAAGGAAGAATTACTCCCACAGTCACCATTTTGAACTTAGGTTTTGTCAGATGTTTGTTCAGGTACCTTAAATCCAATATGGGTTGCCACTCCCCTGTCTTTTTGGGGCTAAGTAAGTATCTTGAATATAGTCCTTTTCCCCTGTGACAAAGAGGTACCTTCTATACTGCTTGCAGAAGCAGAAGAGAGGAGACGTCTGCCTCTAAGGCCTTTGTCTCCAAGGGAGAGGGAGGACTGAAGAGACCTTGCTCTCATTCTTGGGAACCCTTTGAAACTGAGAGCAAGTCCCTGGCTCACTACTTCCAGGACCCATTTGTCTGAAGTAATAGACTCCCAGGTCTGGGAGTAGTGAGTCAGCCTGCCCCCTACTGGGATTGGGGAGGCTACCCTGACTGATACTGCAGGGTGTCTGCTTGGCAGGGAGCGTGGACTGAGTAGCTGATGGGGTCCTAGTTACCCCACATCTACCTCTTCCCCTAAAGAACCCCCTCTGCTGAAAAGAAGAGGAGGAGGCCTGAGCTTGGTAAAAAGGCCTGCCCCTGCCCCTAAACTGCTGCCTCTGAGGAGTGTTCTGCTTCTCTTTGGCTGCAGCACTCCTATAGGTGGTCCTGTACTCGTCAATTTGTTTAATTTAATTCTCTGTTTGATCCACAAAGAGAGAATTACCACTTACAGGGAAATCCATGGCCTTAGCCTGGGTATCCTGTGAGAAGTTGGTATACCTAAGCCACGCAAATCTCCTCATGGAGATAGATGTAGCCATGACCCTGGAATGAACATCATTTGAGTCTACAACAGCGTGAAATTGCACCTTGGATGCCTCAGTACCATTTGCAGCCATCTGCTCCAGTTCCTTTGCTAGTTGGTAAGGGGCATTTCTAGCCAGTTCCAGAACCGTATCCCACACAGATTTTTGGTACCTGGCTGTGTATGCCATGTAATTCGATTGCCTGAGTCCCAAAGAGGATGCCAAGTACTGTTTCTTTGCCATGGCATCCAGTTTCCTGGAATCCATATCTGGGGGTGAGATGCCAGGGGAATATTAGCTTTGTCACAGGCTGCAGCTTGTACTACCCCAACGTGGCTGCTGTGATTAGAAAGGAATTCCATCCTAGGACCTCACAAAGCATACTGTACCTCCTGTCCATTCTTTTTTCCGCAGGAGGAATGGATGTAGGAAACTGTAACATTTTTTGTGTCTGCTTCCCCAAGGATTTGTGTAAGGGGATAGACACTCTTTTTAACTCTGGGAAATCCATCATTTCCAGACAGTCATGTTCTTCCTGATCCTGTTCAGCCTCTTCCATAGGAAGCTGAAGAGTCTCAGCCACTTTCTTGTAAAACAAGAAATGGGAAGAGGACTCAGAAATCGTGGGAGGAGAAGCGTGAGAAGGCCTGTCTGGGGAGATGTCAGGCTCTACAGGCTCATCTAGGCCTTCACATTGTTCTTTTTCATAATCTTCATCCTCCTCCCAATCGCCCTCATAGTATGCCTCAGGATCTACATCCAAAGCAAGTACTTCAGACCAAACTGACTGGCCCTGAACCGATGCCGGTTCGGTCGGAACTGGGCAAAGCGATTGAACTATTGAAATCGCTTCTGCTATCTCATCAGCGGTTGGACCATGGGAAGCCAGATCCGAACTGGCTGATTTTCTCTTCCTTTTACTCAGAACCGATTCAGCAGAATCAGCTCTCCATTTGCCCAAAGAGGTATCACCCAGGTCAGTTGGCACCTCTTCTGGTTCGGCCGCAACCGAACCGGGCTGGCCATCCAAGTCAGCGTACTTCTCGGCCTCCGTCTCCCTCAGCTTACTCAAACATTTATTCAGAGTGGCTTTGGGAATGTTCTTGCATATTTGGTAGTCTTCCTTGAGGTGGTCAAACCCCAGACAATACACACACACACACCAGGTGAGGGTCGGCCTTAGCAAAGGCCTTACACTTGGTACAGTGCTGAAACCCAGTGGATCCGGTTTTCTTCTTGGGTTTCTTAGACATGCCTTCAACCAAAAATCACCTTACACAGCAGTTAAGCCAGGCGATTACACACTTAACAGTTCCAACCGTGTCATGGGTCGGTTAAAAAATCCTAAATATCGGATTTTTTAGGAACCGATAAGCACCGGGAAAAACCACACACAAGTATACTATATAATAACAGAAGATCAGTGTCAGTTCTGAAGCGGACCTACCGGTAAAGAACCAAAAAATAAAACAATTTCTTAACCAAAAACACACTAAATAACCACTCCCTACTACCACCACTTACTGGTACAGAGACAGAGGCAAGAATACCGAAATACTGAAGCAATGGTTTGAAAAAAACGATTGATTTGAACTGGACCGAACCGAAGTGCAGGAAGGATCTCTAGAGTGACTTCACAGTTAGGCGGAGTAAAGAATCTAACGGTTACACTTCAGAGTAACACAGACTGAGGTTTGAAAACCAAACTCAAGCCCAATGTTCCATGCCCTAGCATAGAGTTAACCCTTTACTCTCTGGAGCAGTTCAAGTGCTGGGGCTAACTGCATATAGTCAGAATACAGCAAGACCTCATGTTGTTTGAATAAGCCAGGGACCATGATTTCATGGCTTCTGAGCACAAGGCCATAGACCGAGTGCCTCCCTGCTTGTTGATGTACCACATGGTGGTGGTGTTGTCTGTCCTGACCTGAGCCACCTTGTTCTGTACTAATTCCGAGAAGGTTTGTAGAGCCAGGTACACTGCCCTGAGCTCCAGAAGACTGATGTGGAGAAGAGACTCCTGAGGGGACCACACTCCCTGAGCTGTGAGGGCTCGCAGGTGCGCTCCCCACCCCAGGAGAGAAGCATCCATGATTAGAACCACAGAATGAGACTGAGTGATGAATGGGACCCCTTGCCTGAGGTTGTCCTGATACAACCACCACTGGAGAGCCTGGATCAGAGTCTGAGTCACTGGAATAAGCTTGGTTAGAGGATCTTTTTTCTGAGACCAAAAAAAACCCTCAAATGGAACTGGATGTCCCTCATCTGAAAACTGGCCCCTTGGACCACTGCAGTGGAAGCTACCATGTGGCCCAAAAGTTGAAGGAAATGCCTTGCTGGTCAAGCCACCAGAAGGTGAAAAGAGGAAGCCAGCTCTATAATGGCCTTTAACCTTGCTAGAGGGAGAAAGGCTCTTGCTTTGACAGTATCCAACTCTACCCCTATGAAGGTCAAGAGTTGCACTGGCTCAAGAACTGATTTGGGAAGACTAAGGAGGAATCCTAGAGAAGTGAGCACTTATTTGGTTACTTGCAAATTTGACTTGACTTGGTCTGGAGACTGACCCACAATGAGCCAGTCATCCAGGTATGGGAATATAGAAATATTTTGTCTCCTTAGAAAGGCCACTACTATTGCTAGGCATTTTGTAAACACCCTTGGAATTGATGTTAGGCCGAAGGGCATTGCTTTGAACTGATAATGGCCTGAAGGTAGTTCGAACCTGAGGTACTGTACTTCCTGTGGGAGCACCTGATGGGAATGTGAAAGTAGACATCTTTTTAGGTCCAGGGAGGCTAGCCAGTCCCCTGGCCTTGGAGAGGGAAGAATTACTCCCAGAGTCACCATTTTGAATTTTGGCTTTACTAGGTGCTTATTTAAGTATCTTAAATCTAGGATGGACCGCCACTTCCCTGTTTTTTTTCCGGGGTAAGGAAGTATCTGGAGTACAGACCTTTGCTCTTGTGAGGTGTAGGAACTCTCTCTCTCTCTATGGCTCTGAGAGCCAGCAGAGATGAAACCTCTTCCTCTAGGGCAATGGTTTCAGAGCGTTTGCAGGTGGAAAGGACCTGACCCTCAGCTTTGGAAATTTGTTGAAGCTGAGGTCCAGTCCTTGGCTTACTACCTCTAGGACCCACTTGTCTGAGGTAACAGACTTCCAGCCCTGGAAGTAGTAAGCCAGTTTGCCTCCTACAGGAATTGGGGAGTCAAACCGGGCTGACACATCAGGGTGTCTGCTTGGCAGGAGCCTTAGGCTGAGAGTAGGATGCAGCCCTGCTCATCCCCCTTCTACCTCTCCCTCTAATGAACCCCCTCTGAGAAAAAAGAGAGGAGGCCTGTACCTGGTAGAAAGGCCTGTGAAAGGGCCTGCCCCTAGCTTGCTGCTTCTGAGGAGTTGCCTGCCTTTCCTTGGCCTGGGCACTGCTGTAGGTTGTCCTATACTCATCCATCTTTTTCATATAATTTTCTGTCTGCTACCCAAACAGAGAATTATCTACCACAGGGAAATCCATGGCCTTAGCCTGGGTGTCCTGTAAGAGGCTAGTACATCTGAGCCAAGCCACTCTCTGAAGAGCCACAGATGTAGCCATGACTCGTGATAACACATCATTGGAGTCCACAGCAGCATGAAACTGAATTTTTGATGCCTCAATCCCATCAGCAGTCACCTCTTCCAGCTCCTTGGCAAGGGGAAGCCTGTTTAGCTAGTTCCAAAGTAGTATCCCATCTGGACTTCTGGCATCTGGTTGTATAGGCTACACAGTTAGACTACGTGAATCCCAAGGAAGATGCCATATACTGTTTTTTTTGCCATGGCATCCAGCTTCCTGGAGTCTTTATCTGGGGGTGTGTGAAGCCAAGGGTATGTTAGCCTCATCACAGGCTGCAGCCTGCACAACCCCAACATGGCTGCATTGCTGGTACAAGTACTCCGTACCTGGGCCTGACAACATATACCTTTTGTCCATTCACCTGTCCACAGGAGGTAGGGAATTTGGAGTCTTACATAACTTCTGTGTCTGTTTGCCAAAGGATTTGTGAAGGGGAATAGACAACCTCTTGGATTCTGGGATGTCCATTATCTCCACATAGTCAGGCTCCTCAACAGCTTCATCCAGAGGGAGCTGGAGGGTTTCTGCCACTTTTTTGTAAAACATAAAGAGGGAAGGGGACTCAGAAAGCCTAGGAGGAGAAACACCAGAAGGTCTGCCTGGGAAGATGTCCGGTTCTATGGGCTCATCCAGACCTTTCACACCATCATCATCGTAATCTTCATCCCCTCCAAATCCGGTTCATAATACTCTTCTGGGGAATAATCCTGAACCGGGGGTGTTGGATCAGCCGGAACCGAAGGGAGCGATTCAACTATACTAATCAGCTCTGGCAATTTCTTTGGCTGTTGGACTTCATGTTCTGGATCCAAACTGGACAATTTTTCTTTCTCTTTCTTTTGCTGGAACTGACCCTCGGGATAGGCTCTCCGTTTGCCAAGGAGTCTCGCCAGGTCAGGCACTCCCTTAGGTTCAGTCGCAACTGAACCGGGCTGGCCATGCGGGTCAGCAGACGTCGTGACCTACTTTTCCCTAAGCCTACCCAATCTTTTATCCAGGGTGGCCTAAGGAAAATGTTTACATATTTGGCAGTCTGACTCCAGGTGGTCAAAACCCAGACTGTAAACACAGGTGGTGTGGGGATCAGCCTTACCAAAGGTCTCCCCACACTCACTGCAGTGTTGAAACCCAGTGCGCCCGGTTTTTCTCTTGGGTTTCTCAGACAAAGCCATCCTACAACTTACCCTTTTTTTGGCAACCATCAGGCAAGACCCCCTTATCGGTTCCTAACCGTGTTATGATAAAATGTGTTTCTTTTAGAACCGATAAGGGCCGGTACCTCACACAAATTCAAAATTCTAAGAAAGATACAAGAAAAAATAACAAGCAACCAGTTCGGCTGAACCAATTGAAAAACTACTTTACAATTTCCAGAATTTCAGAACTAGTCCACTACCTAAAGTACTCACTGTACCGCAGACAGGATCTGAACTGAAAAATTCATGAAAATAGCAGTTTAAAACCGACGCTTTTACTGGACCGAACCGATAGTGAAGAAGAGATCTCCGGAGCGACTGTTCAGTTAGGCAGAGTAAAGAATCTGACAGTTACACTTCAAAGTGCAGCAGACAGAAGTTTGAACCAAGCTCGAGTTCAATGTTCTATGCTCTGGCATAGAGTTAACTCTTTCCTCTCCGGAGCAGTTCAAGTGCTGGGGCTAACTGCATAATGTCAGAATACAGCAAGATTCATGTTGTTTGAAGTGCAGTGACTGTGATTTCTCAACTGATGGCTAATACTGGGGACTCTGGTGTGGGGCACTGGTCTACTGCCCTAGTTTATGTGTTTCTTTCATCCTTTTGTAGTGGAGATGCCAGAAAGGAGCATCTGGCCCACCGTCCTCCTGCTCGGTGGCTGGTGGGCCTCCCCCCATGGGATCCTTTTGTACTCAGGGTTTAAAATTTAGTTGGCTCAGCTTCTGGAGCCACAGGGGTGCCACCCAGTAGAGGGGATACCAATGAAGGAGGCACAAGGGGGGCAGTTGGGGGAGGGAGATGCAGCGCTTTCTTGCTGACCTGCGCTATGCGCCCTCTACACGGACAGGCCCTGACCCAACCTATATGCTCCTTGGAACACCCTTCAAACTCCTAGTCAAACTGTTCCATGTGCACCAATTCTGGAGAGAGGGAGATATGCATATGTTGTTCAATTAAAGGGATTTTTTTTTCTCAGAGGTGCTGGCTTATTCGGAGATAATTTTGGCACTTAAAAGTACAAGTTTGAATGTGTTATGCGGCGGAGTAGGGGATGTGTACTTATCACATGAAGGGAAGGGTGTATAACATTTTTGCTCTTTTCAATTACTATTACAATGGGGAAGGACAAATATAGTTGAAATCATATAATTTAACAGGGGGCGGAGGGAGGGGGGATGGCGGGGAGTGGTGCTGTATATCGTTACTGTTTGTTCGTTGTTATACAGTTTTACGATTATTCCAAGATCCTTATGTGATACCAATCAGTGTTTCTGGAACTATGTGGTAAAAAGAGAGGAGAGACCTAACATGTCTGGGGCAAGGAAAAACGTTGCTGGAAATTAGACTAGCTTAAAAGATTTGGTTGTTATTTTTTTCTGGACTGTTAGGAGAATAGCCACCCCTGTTAAACGCACGATCCTGCTGACTGATCTGAAGTGGCAAACTGTTCAGGTGGCTCTACTTCAAGAGACCCATCTCACATACAGTATAGAGAACACGCTGAACTAAAAAAGGGGTGGTGGGGGATTGCTATGCTGCAGCTTTCAACTCCCACAAGAGAGAAGTGGTTATTCTCATATACAAGAAACTGCCTTTTCAAATGGAATAAGTGGTAACTGACCCAGAGAATGGTCGCTGTGTTTTGGTTGTAGGAGACCTGCAAGGGGAGAATGTCACATTTGGGAGCGTATATGCCCTGGCTGTCCATGATCCACTCTTCTATAGATCCCATATGGCCCTGCTGGTGGAGGAGCAATTCCTGAACCTGATGCTTCTGGGAGATATGAACTGTCTGTTGAATCCAGCACTTGACCATTCTGAGGGCAAAGATGCCCCCAAGGGGGCCATTCATGACTGGCTGGTGGGAATGGTTGAAGTAGACCTGATTGATGGGTGACACACAGCCAACTCCACTTCTTGAGAGTATACCTTTTTCTTGCACCTGCATAGAACCTGGTCACGGCTGGATTACCTGTTCCTCCCTAGGGACTGGTATTTCTGGCTTGCCTATATCAGACATAGCCCAATTCATGTTTTAGACCATGCCATGGTCATAACGTCACTGAACTGGGGGAGGAAGAAGGCCGATCTGTCGGCATGGAGATTCCCTAACTACCTGCTGGCCAACAAGGAATTCAAGGAACATATGCAAGACCAGTGGAAACAATATGCACAAACCGATGTAGAAACAGACCAATCCAAAGCTATTTTCTGGGATGATGGGAAGGCATTTATGAGCGGGGCTATAATTAGTTATGTGGCACATCATAAAAAGAAGGTCAGGGAATGGAGAGAAAATCTGGAACAGCGACTCAGAACATTAGAGAGAAAGGCAGCCCAAAGAGTGGGGTAGGAGGGAATGTCCACCACTTATTGACAGTGACCCGAGAGGCCCTAAATAATTTGCTGTTGGGAGACGCGTGGAAAACATGCCTCTTTGTTAGAAAGCACTTCTACGAATGGAGGAACAGACCTGGCACTATGCTGGCCAACTTGATACAAGGGAAGTGAGGTGCCCATATGATCTGTGCAATCAGAGGGAGGATGGCATGCTTCAGAAAGACAAAAAATCTATCTGGGATAGATTTACAAGGGTCTATCAGGAACTGTACTGGTCACAGACTGGAGATGGGGAAAATGGAATGCATGAATTCCTGACTGGGCTTACTCTACCAAAGATTACTGATGTGTAACGAACCTGGCTAGGCTCCATAATAACAAAAGAAGAAATCTCTAGGGCCATCACAGACCTAAAGAGGGGAAAGACCAGTGGGCCAGATGGCTTTCCTGCTGAGTACTATAAAGCTATGAAAGCCCAGATAATAGAGCATTTAGAGGCAGAATTCAGGGAGGCCAGACAGGAGAAGGGGGAGCTGCCACGGTCCTGGGGAGAGGCAATTATTTGCTTGATTCCAAAACAGGGCAAAGATTTACTTGAATGCGCCTCCTTCAGGCCAATCTCCCTCTTAAACTGTGATTCCAAAATTCTAGCCAATACTGGTGAGTAGTTTGGATAAACTCCTACCAGGACTGATCCACCCAGACCAGACCGGGTTCACCCGGGACGGATATTCCTATCATAATATGAGAACCCCTCTGAATGTTATATGGGGGGCAACGAGTGAGCAGGAAATGGTGCACATTTTGTCAATGGACGCAGAAAAAGCATTTGACCGAGTGGAGTGGAAATATTTGATGGAAGTCCTGGCCCGGTTCGGTCTGGGTGGAGAGTTCATTGGGCTAGTACAACAGATGTATAGTGGCCATACAGCCAGAGTTTGAATTAATAGTACTCTCTCTGACAGCTTCGATCAAGGCTGGGGGGACTAGGCAGGGTTGCCCACCGTTGCCCCTTCTTTTTGCTTTGGTCCTCGAGCCATTGGCTATAGCCATTCGTGCACACCCAGAGATTCTGGGAGTCACAGGTAAATCAGGCCAGCAGCACAAGCTGTCGCTCTATGCTGATGACATGCTAATATATGTTTTTAGACCATATCAATCAATGCCTGTGTTGCTAACGCTGATTGACCAATTCTCTAAATTCTCGGGCTATAAATTCAATTTAGACAAGACAGAAGAGATGAGAGTTGGAGGGCCTGAGGTGCTGATGGAATGCAGGGCTCGGAATGGGGCCTTAGGGGAGTCCAAGAGGCATTCACATACCTGGGTATTAGGGTTGGGAGAAATATTGGAACCCTATATGATCTCAACTATACCCCACTCCTACAGATAATACTGGCAGACTTAAATGGGTGGAATAAACTCCCCATCACATGGCCCAGCAGAATAAACTTAATCAAAATGAACATCCTCCCCTGAATACTCTATGGGCTACAGATGTTGCACATAGAGTTAAGGAGAGCTGACATCAAAAGGTTAGAAAAAGCTTTTTCAGGTTTCATTTGGCAGGGTAAATGTCCAAGGGTAGGCCTAGCTCGACTAAAAGCATCAAATGATAAGCAAGGACTCTTTCCCAGATCTCAGGGTATACCACTTGGCCATTCAGTGCAGGTACATCCAGGACTGGATATAGAGAAGCAATATGGTTGTATCTGGAGGAGAAAGACTGCCCGGGGTGAGTTTCTGCCTGTCTCTGTAATAAGGGGTGGAAGGCATACCTTGGTCTGATCAAACCGAATCCCTTAGTTATAGCTGTATTGGAGAGTTGGAGAAGAATGACCAAGCTGAGAGGAATAGAGCAGGAGGACACACTACTTCTCCCCCGGTGGGAAATCCATTTTTTCTTCCAGGGCTGGAAGACTCGGGATATAAGGAATGGGAGAAAAGCGGTGTCCTCTGTTTGAGACCTGTACACCAGGAATGGGCTGGACTCATTTGAGAAGCTCCAGGCTAAAATAGGATTGGGTCATCAACACTTCTTTCACTACCTGCAAGTCAGGGCATACAGCAGAGCTACTGGCAGGATGCAGGGCCTGGACTCTCCTTGGGACCTGCTGGAGTAGCTGGTGCAGGTTGGACAAAAAAAGCCAAAGGGCACCATCCGCAGAGTAGCCAAGGAGGGCAAAACATTACTTCCAGACATGATGCAGAAAACTAGGCTGCTAAGGGAGAGAGATCTGGGAATTCCCATTTCAGAGGATAACTGGAAAATAATGTCCCATTTCCACCAGGGCATCTTAAAATGTAACAAATACAAGGAATCCTTTTACAAATGTTGTTACAGACTATACTGCCCACCATTAATTGTACATAAATTCAACCTCACAGTGTCCCCAGTATGCCCCCGATGTAACAACAACCTAGCATCTTATTATCATTACTTTTGGGCTTGCCCTGTCTTGCAAGAGTTTTGGAGTGAGGTGGTGAGGGAGGTGCACACAATTACAGGGAAACAGATCCCAATGTCACCTCTGCTGTTATTATTTGGGGTAGAAGATACTGGGGAGGAGGAACGAACCCCCCTCCAGAGATGGATCCAAGTCACACTTGTTATGGCCAGACACTGTGTCCTTAATACGTGGGTGTCTGCTGTAAGACCTACTATACCCCAATGGAAAAATGAAAATTACGTACCTACTGTAATTATGATCTTTCTGTGTATCTTCACCATTCATCACATTTGAGTATATGGCCGGAGGTCATGACCCCGCAGGAGCTTTTTTAGATGGATGGAGTCGACGCGACTATTGGTGCTACTCGAGGCTTCCACACACCGCGTGGGCGCCTGTGGGTTGGCTGTTAGTGCTGTCGGCTCTGCTCTCCCACCAGTTCTGAGTCACCGGAGAGGTGAGGAAAAGGGTGCGACAAGAAAGTCCAAGGGACAGATAAAGGAAAAGATATACAACATAAAGGAGAAATAACAACTGAGAGGACAGAATAATAAGGAAGTCTAAGGGGATTGGGTAGGGGCCCCAATCTCTGGAAATAGGAAAAAGGAGAGAGGAAAAGGAAGGATTTATGATATGTGTGAGAGGGGGAGGAGAAAGGTGACAACCATAGCCCGGACACTGACTTATCTCCAGATTGTACAGGAACTGCAAGGAGTAGCCAACAGGCTCATTGTCAGGATTCAAGGCACGGAATCATTGGCAAAAACTCCACAAGCAGCAAACGGCTATTCTGGAAGAAAGACAGGACACAGGAAATTCTCCCCTTCTCAGGGAAAAAAGGTTTTTGATGAAAGAAATGAAAAAAATTACTCACCTTAGTAATTATGTTTCTTCTATTGGAGTCTTGCTGTATTCTGACAAGTGCAGTTAGCCACAGCCTTTAAATTTCCCCAGAGAACAAAGGGTTAACATTTCTATGCAGAGCATAGAATGCTGAGCTCGAGCTCAGTTGATGTCTCTGTCTGTTTCCCTTTGAACGCTTACCGTCAGATTCTTACGCGCAACACTCTAATAGTATTCTATGTGGAAACTGTAAAACAACATTTTTAATAGCCAACTGGCAACAAAAAGTTTTGGGCTACCAAAAGAAGGCTCAAGCCAGGAAACCTAAAACTCAAAACCCAAACCAAACAGGAATATAACAAAATACCTATACAAGAAGAGGGTGTAAAAAACACCCCTGAGGTGCAACACTGCACCTGCTCACCCACTTCCCCAAAATAGGTTCTGAGAGGGGAGGCAGGGAGGGAGGGAGGTCAGAATACAGCAAGACTCCAATAGAAGAAACATAATTACTAAGGTGAGTAATTTTTTCTTCAAACAACTTGAAGTCTTGTTGTATTCTAACAAGTGTAGACTACCAAGCAGTACCTCCATGGAGGAGGGACAGAACCTACTTTGGGAATAGGCTCTGAAGTACTGTTGTGCCAAACCGAGCAGCACTCCTAGCCTGGATATCCAGAGAGTAATGCTTGGTAAAGGTATGGAGTGTTTTCCAGGTGGCTGCTTGACAAATTTCTAAGAGAGGGATATCCCTGGCAGCAGCCAGGGAAGCAGCTGTACCTCTTGTGGAATGAGCCCTCAGGCCTGAGGGTGGAGTCTTTCCCAGATTTTCATGGCAGAACTGTATACTAGATACAATCCACCTGGCAACAGATCTCTTGGTGGCAGGTTTGCCCTTTCCCACTTCTCCATAAGTGAGGAACAACTGGAGGGAGTCAAACCTGTGATCCTTGGTACGCTCTAAGTAGTAACTAAGGGCTCTTTTAACATCTAAACTGTGTAGCCTCTTCTCTCCTGAGGAAGAATGATCAGTGAAGAAGACAGGAAGAGACACAGACTGGTTTAAATGGAAGTCTGAAACCACTTTGGGCAAGAACCGTCTATTGGTTCTAAGGACCACTTTATCCCTGTGAAAGGAGAGAAAAATCAGGTTCCACTGACAGGGCTTGCAATTCACTGATACGCCTGGCAGAGGTAATGGCTACCAAGAACACAGTTTTCCAAGTCAAGTACTTAAGCTCTGCTGAAGACATCGGCTCAAAAGGGGGTTACATAAATTGAGCAATGCAAACATTCAAATCCCAGGCAGGGGCAGGGTCTCTAAAAGGAGGATTGGTGTGAAGCAATCCTTTAAAAAATGTACAGAACATAGGATGAGAAGACAGTGTGGAAGACTTCCCCGTAGACAAAAACGCAGAAACAGCTGACAAGTGTACCTTGAGAGTAGCTGGTCTAAGGCCTAGGCCATTAAGATGGACCATATAATCCAGAACCATAGGCAATCCAGCAGTATCTGGAGAAACATGCTTCTTAGAACACCAAATGCTGAATCCCTTCCATTTGGAGTCATAAGTCTTTCTGGTGGAGGGCTTTCAAGAAGCTTTGAGAATATCCAGAACCCCTTGGGAAAGATGCAGATCTGCAAACTCTAACTCTTCAAGAGTCATGCCTTGAGATTGAGAGACTGAAGATTGGGGTACCAAATCCTCCCTTGAGAGGATGTTAACAGGTTGTAATTCCTGGGAAGAGACACGGGAAGATGGACTGCTAGGGACAGCAAAAGGGGGTACCAGGGCTGTCTGGCCCAATCTGGAGCAATCAGAATCACTTTGCAAGGCTGAGACCCTTTTTTTTTTTAATTTAAAGTTTATTGATACATTTTCCACCATAAAAGGCAGCATTAAGTAAGAATGACAGGGCACTGATACAATGTGAAGAGGTAGCTGCTAACCCACCCTACCCTCCCCATACTGCAGTAACCCGCCCTTATACCCGTGGATGCCGAGCACCTAGCTAAAAGTCATGCAAGAACATGGAACCTAGGATGGTTTTAGCGTAGAACCAGAGAAACTAATGAGTGGATGGGATCCCAAGTTTTAGTATAAGCTGTCAGTCTATTGTGAAGACTAGCAATCGCTTTTTCTGTTGCCAGATTGGATAGAACTTATCTTACCCATTTCTGGAGAGAAGGGGAGGACCTGTCTTTCCAGTGAAGGAGGAAAATCTTCTTAGCCGATAGGGCAATCATAGAAATGTGGAACTTTCGCACCTTGACTCTGATGGAAGACAGGTCCCCCAACACGCAAATCTTGGGAGTGAAATATTCGTGGAGGCCCAGCAGGGGGTCTAAGGAAGTCTGGATTGAATCCTACAAGGGGGAAATTTTTGGGCAGGACCAAAGCATGTGAAAAAGTGTACCTTCTTCCTGTAAACATTTATTGTACATGTTAGAGTTTAAGTAACCCCACCTGAGCTATTTGGTCGGGGTATAATATAGGTTGTGCAATATATGGTATTGCATGAGGCACAGTCTATCTTGAGAAATAAATTTATGATAAGAATTCCAGAGAGAGTGCCAATCCAATTGAAGTTGAGGGAGAAATCTACTCCAAAATCTTGAAGGCCCAAATGGACCCCCAAACTTTTTGTGAAACAAAACCTGATAAAGTTTAGAGATTACACCAGAGGAGCCAGAAAGTGGGGAAACTTCAGGTATCAGAGGAGAGATAGTCTGGGAAGGGGGAGTACTGCCCAGGGTAATTACAAGTAAGTGTTTTAATTGTAGGGCTTTGAAATAGGAAGAAACCGGGATGAGAAATGTCTTAATCATCTCTTCCACTGATAACCAGTGCCCCTTTCCATCAGTAAAAGACAGGAGCTTCCCCTCTCCCAATTGAGGCAACCAATGATGGGAGATCTGAGTCTTATTAATAGTGAATGATGGGGAATTCCAAATAGACTGGGCCAGGTCCAGATGAGGGGAATACTGCAAAAAGGAACACATTTGGAAATAGACTTTTAAAGATGTCCTTATTATGGGACATTCTTCGGTCACATTTACTTGGGATAACCTGAGGAAAAATAATGCAAAAGGGTCAAAATTTTGGCCTTTAATCGCATCCAGTTCTATTTTAAGCCAAACCGGCTGCGCTTCTTCTGGGCCGGGAGATACCCATCTCAAACATTTAGCAAGGTGACTAGCCCAATAATATAAGGCCAGATGGGAATTTCGCAAACCCCCCCTCCAGTTTGGGGGCTGCCAACTTATGATAAGCTAAACGAGGATACCTATCAGCCCAGATAAATCTAGTGAAGACACCGTGTGTCTTTTTAAACCAGAGAAAAGGAATAAAGGTGTTGAGAAGGGACAGTGGGTAGAAAATCCTAGGAAATATGTTAATCTTAATTATATTGATCCGCCCCATAGAGAAATAGGAAGTTTGGACCACCTCTCAAGGTCGTGAGTAATCACTTACAATAGAAAATCCAGATTCTCCTTAAACCATGCTAGAGGGTTACGGGAAAGTTTAATACCCAGATATTTAAATGACCTAGAAGTCCAGCATAAACCAAAAGGACTGATGTCACTTTTGAAAACTTTATGGTTTAATGGAAAAATAGGGACTTACTAGCATTCAGTTTATAACTGGACAAAAAACTAAACATGAAAATTACGTACCTACCGTAATTCTTGATCTTCTTGGACGAGTCTCCACCACTCATTCACACTATTGGGATCTGCGCCGGAGGCACTAGGACCCATCGGGAGCAAACTTTTTGCTGGAGGGTCGGCGCAGAGATGGCGCTGAGGCACGGCAACCACAGCCACATCTGCACTGTAATGACTATTCTCAGGCCGACCCTCCAACCGCCTCAGTACCTTTACCAAGGAGGTGCAGCGAATTCAACCTAGAAGGGTAGCTTTAACCTAAAACCGGACATAAGATAGTCCGGACGACCTGTATAAGAAGGGTCAACAAAGAAGTCTTCACAGCCTAAAGATTTGAGGGAGTGAAGACCAACAACAGAGGTGAGCTCGGGGGATGGAGGGTGGGAGGAGTGATGAGTGGTGGAGACTCGCTCCAAGAAGATCAAGAATTATGGTAGGCACGGTTTTCATATCTTCCTGACATAAGTCTCCACCACTCAGTCACACTATTGGGAGAGTACCGAGCTAATAATCCCCGAGAGGGCGGCAGGAGAGACCAAGAGCTCACGTTTCTAAGACAGAAGTCCATTAAGGATGGCTCTGCCAAAGGAAGAATGTCATCTGGCATGGACATCTAGTGCATAATGTTTAACAAAAGTATGCACTGAGCTCCAGGTGGCCGCGTTGCAAATATCTGCAATGGGCACGTTGCGAATTTCCACTAGGGATGCCGCGACCGCTGTAGTACAGCGAGCATAAACCCTGCCTTCCAACTTAACCTGTGCCATGGAATAGCAGTGGCGAAGGCATGCCACTAGCCATGCTGAGATGCATCTGATAGCGACAGGTTGACCCAGCCGGGTCTCGCTGAAGGAAACGAACAGTTGCTGGGATTTGCGAAAGTCCTTGGTTCTATCCAGATAGAAACGCAAGGCCCTCTTAACATCCAAAGAATGAAGAGAACGCTCTCCTTCATTTTGGAAGTTTGTGAAGTAAGAGGGAAGGACCAAAGGTTGGTTTAGATGAAATTCTGACACAACCTTAGGAAGAAATTTAGGATGAGTACGAAGAATTACTTTGTCCCTATGGAACACAGTATACGGAGGGTCTGTGACCAGGACATGTATCTCAGAGACCCTACGGGCTGAGGTAATGGCCACTAGGAAGGCAGTCTTCCAGGTGAGAAATTTTAGCTTACAGGTAGCCAGAGGTTCAAAAGGTTTCTGAGTGAGCATATCTAGCACAAGATCGATGTCCCAGGCTGCAACTGGACGTTGTGTAGGAGGTCTGGTATGCAGAATTCCTTTAAGAAACCTCTTAACCATAGGTAACTGAGCCAGAGATAAGGAAAAAACTGGCTCATGATATGCTGAAATGGCGCTAAGGTGAACTTTGACTGTGGAGTACTGTAGGCCTGAATTTGAGAGGTCTAAGAGGTACTCCAGAACTTTATCTGGTGGGCAGGAAAAAGGATTCAAAGAGGACTTTGCACACCAGAGCGAGAAACGCTTCCATTTGGCTGTGTACATTTTCCTAGTGGCTGGTTTCTGTGCAGCCAGAAGAATATCTGAAACTCTTCGAGACACATTGAACCGGTTTACTTCTACCTCTTCAGGAGCCAAGCGTGAAGGTGAAGCGATCTCAGGTTGGGGTGGACCACAGGCCCCTGAGTGAAAAGGTTCATCTGTAGGGGAAGTGGTCTTGGAGGAACTGCCAACATATTGTTAAGTAGTGGAAACCACAGCTGTCGAGGCCAGAAGGGAGCAATGAGGATCATTTTGTCCCCCTGGGATTCGAACTTGAGGAGTACCCTCTGAATTAGAGGAAGAGGTGGAAAGGCGTAAAGAAAGCATTTTGTCCACCGCAGCCTGAATGCATCCTGACAGAAAATGCCAGGCCCTGGATTTCTGGAGCAGAAGAGAGGCAGTTTATGCTGAATGGGGATGCAAAGGTCCAGGTCTGGAGTTCCCCACTTCTGAATAGTGACTGAACTATGGTTGAGCCGAGAGACCACCGTGAGGTCTGTCTCTGTTCTGCTGAGACGGTCTGCCAGTTCGTTCTGAATACCTGGCAGGTAGACCGCTTGAATTAGAGCCTCGTGCTCCAAGCACCATTCCCATACCCTCATTGCTTCTCTGCATAAGGGGTAAGAATGAGCACCGCCCTGCTTGTTGATGTAATACATCACTGCTTTGTTGTCCGTTTGAAGGAGAATGTTCTTGTGACACAGAATGTCCTTCAACGCTTGGACCGCATAAAGGACGGCTCTCATTTCTAGGACGTTTATGTGGAGCTGGGACTCAACTTGAGTCCACGCACCTTGAGTGTGGAGATCCTGACAGTGAGCTCCCCACCCCATTAGGGATGCGTCCTTGGTAATGGAGATCTGATGGTCCAGAGGAGCAAAGGGATATGCCTCCAGGGGATTGCTCTCTTGAGACCACCAGGTGAGTGACCTCTTTAAAGGTTCTGTCACCTTGATGAGATAGGACTGCGGGTGAGTGGTTGGGGACCACTGAGTACTGAGCATCCATTGAGTGGTTCTCATGTGCAGACGTGCTAGGGGAACAGTGAACACTGAGGAAGCCATGAGACCTAGCATCCGTTGCATCGAGAGAGAGCAGTAACTGAGGTGTTCTCCCCTATGTGACGGGCCATTTGAAAGATATCGTTCCTTCTGTCTTCTGGAAGAAAAGCCTTCGCACAGGAGGTGTCCAGAAGAGTCCCTATAAAGAGGAGCCTCTGGGAGGGCTGCAGTTGTGATTTCTTGAGGTTCAGCAGAACTTCCATGGACGTAAGGAGGCGAGAAGCGGTCTCTACGGCGTCCAGGGTCCCCTGCCTGGAAGGGCTTGCTAGAAGCCAATCGTCCAGATAAGGGAACACCTGTATCCCGACCTTTCTGAGGTGCGCTGCGAGAACTGCACAACACTTTGTAAAAACCCAGAGCGCTGAGGATAGCCCAAAGGGCAGGACTCTGAACTGATAATGCTGTCCCAGAGCCACAAACCTCAGGAATTTGTGATGCCTCGGGTGAATAGGAATGTGCTAGTAAGCATCCTGCATGTCTAGGGAGGCTAGCCAGTCGTGTTGATGAAGCAGAGGTAACAGGGTTCCCAGAGAAATCATTCTGAATTTCTCCTTGGGGAGAAATTTGTTTAGCTTTGAGATCCAGAATGGGTGCATACCCCAGATTTCTTTGGAACCAGAAAGTAATGGAGTAGAAAAGACAGTTATGTAAGAACTTACCGTAACAGTAGATCTTCGAGAGAGGCTCTTGCAGTAGGTAATTACATATAGGACTGACGCCGCCGTGGCAGGACCACGGAAAAATTTCTAGCTAAGCAGTCCCTGGGACCGCCCCTGGTCAGGTGACCGGGCGTATACGACGTCCGTATAAAGGGTGGTCCCAGACGCCCGCCTTTGGTAATTCTTTTTCTCCCGCCACAGGCCCGGAAGGCCCAGACAGAGAGAAGCAGATATTTCCTCAATGGAAAAGGAGCTGAAAAAGCCTAGGGGATGGCGGCGGGGAGTTAGTTCTACTGCAAGAGCCTCTCGATCTACTGTTACAGTAAGTTCTTACGTAACTGTACTATCTACTTCAAGAGGGCTCTTGCGGTAGGTAATTACATATAGGACAGAATCCCAAGCAGTCTGGAACAAATAAGAAAGGCACCGGGAGGAGGAACTACTCAGTTAAGTAGTAGGAAAGCTTGCAACCCTCAAGAAAGGAGGCCTTGCAAGACCGCTAACCCGAAGCCTGCTCTATGGCGAGAGGCAATGTCCAAACTGTAATGTTTAGTGAAGGTATGGACGGAAGTCCAAGTGGCGGCAGCACAAATGTCTGCTGCGGACACTTCTTGAAACAAGCCGCAGAGGCAGCAACTCCACGAGTGGAGTGACCTCTGACTTGACCTGGTAGGGTCTTGTTGCACTTGTCATAACAGAAAGTGATGCAATGAGCCAACCACTTTGATAGGCATTGCTTGGAAACAGCATTGCCTTCTCTTTTGTGAGCGAAAGAGACAAACAACTGATCAGTCTTTCTGAGATCTTTCGTCCTATTGGTATAATATCTCAGAATCCTGTGAACATCCATGGTGTGAAGAAGTATTCTCCATGATTGGAGTATTGCGTGAAAAAGGCAGGTAATTCGATAGACTGATTCAAAGTAGATGCAGCTACCACCTTCGGGAGAAACTTAGGGTTTGTGTGGAGAGCTACTCGTTCTTTGTGGAAGATCAAGTAAGGGATTTTGCACATAAGGGCCTGAAGCTCGGAAATTCTGCGAGCTGAGGTAATGGCCACTAAGAAGAGCATCTTCCACGATAAAAACTTCAAGTCTGCAGAAGCCGTAGGCTCAAGGGGGAAGAGTAAGTTTCGAGGACAAAATTTAAGTCCCAAGGTGGAGCTGGGGTCCGGATCGGGTCTCAGATGAAGGACCCCTCTAAGGAAGGTTTGGATACCTCTAGCTGGGCAAAGGCCTTATCAGTGAAAGGTACGTGGTAGGCTGAGATAGCTGCCATGTGGACCTTCAGAGGGTGACTGAGACCCAGGTCAAGAGAGACAGCATGTAATCCAGCAAGAGTGGTTACGGGCAGGAAAAGGGTTCCTCGTTCCTAGACCATGCCCAGATGGAAAATCTCTTCCATTTCATGGCATAAGTGGACCTAGTGGAGGGCTTTCTGGCCTCTATCAAAATCTCGCTACCTTAGGGATACTCCAAAGCGAGATTGAACTAGGTCTGAAGGAGCCATGCATGAAGTTGAAGGACTTGAGTCCCGGATGGACCAGGGTCCCCTGATCCTGAGTCAGCAATCCCAGAGATAAGGGAAGAGGAAGGGAGGAACCTCTGAGTATTGTTGTAGAAGAGACAACTAAATTTGCCTGGGCCAGAAAGGAGCAATTAGAATCATTTTGCTCCTTCTAGAGCCAGTTTCTGTAACATGTGGGACCAGTGGAATTGGGGAAAGCATAGACGAATCTGTCCTTCCAGCTTAGAGACAGAGCGCCTCTCCAGAAGCTCCTCGCTCTGGAGCGAGCAGAGCAAAATTGGAAGTTTTGCTTTTGAGAGGAGGCAACAGGTCTGTTTGAGGAGTCCCCAAGCTCGAAAAATGCTGTTTAGGACTATTCCGCCTAATTCCCACTCGTGTGGAAGAGCTGACGAGCGACTTAGCCTGTCTGCTAGGACATTGTCTACTCCCGGAACATGGATCGCCATGAGGTGAAGGTTGTGGAGGGTGGCCCACTCCCAGACCCTCATCGCTTCCCTGCACAGTGGGTAGGATCGAGTTCCTCCCTGCTTGTTGATGTACCACACCACACACATGTTGTCCGTTTGGACGGCTAGGTGGCCGGGAAGGTTGTATTGGTGAAGGGCCTGGAGTGCATAAAGCACCGCTTGGAGCTCGAGGACACTGATGTGGAGAACTACTCCCATTCGACCAAAGTCCTTGAGTTCGTGAGGACCAAGATGGGCCCCAACCTTCGCCGGAGCGTCCGTGGTTAATGTCTGATCAGGGGAGGATGAAAGAAGGGACCCCGAAGAGGTTCTCTTGTACCATCCACCACCTTAAGTCTCTGACCATCGCGAGGAGATCAGGATCAGAAGATCTAGGTCGCCCACTCATTGGTCCCACTGGAGATCAAGAGTCCATTGAGATATTCTCATGTGGAGGCGCACGTGATCGCCGATGGCAGCTGCCATGAGCCCCAGTAGATGGAGCACCGACCTCGCCGGAACCCTCCTGAAGTTCAGTAGGAGGGAAACCTGTGACTGGAGGGAAACCCCCTGTCTGGAGGCAGAAAAGCTTTGCACAAAGTTGTGTCGAGAATCGCCCCAATGAACTGGAGCCTCTGAGAAGGCTCCAGAAGAGACTTGGAGAGGTTGATGGTAATACCCAGGTTGGTAAAAACCTGCCGGGTGAGGGAGAGGAAATGCAGGAGTTCCTCCCTGGACGGAGCCGCCAGGAGCCAATCGTCCAGGTAGGGAAAAACCTGAGCTCCCAAAGAACGCAGGTGGGCCGCTACCACCGCCAGGCATTTGGTAAAGACTCAAGGAGCCAAGGAAAGGCCAAATGGAAGCACCCAGAATTGGTAATGGACCCCTTGGAACGCAAATCTGAGGTACTTCCGGTGTGAAGGGCGAATGGGGATGTGAAGGTATGCATCCTGCATATCCAGTGCACAAAGCCATTGGCCCAGCCGAAGCAGGGGCAGAAAGGATTGAAGGGAGAGCATCCTGAACCTTTCATATTCCACAAACAGGTTCAAGGAGCTGAGATCGAGAATCGGTCTGAGATCTCCCGTCTTCTTTGGTACAAGGAAGAAGTGGGAATAGTACCCCGTTCCGTAGAGGTGAGGAGGAATGGGTTCTATAGCCCATTTTGCAAGAAGAGCTGAGATTTCTTCCTGACCAGAGGAAGATGGTCCTTGAATAAGCGGAATTCAGAGGGGGTGACGGGAGGTTTCTGCAGAAACTCTATGGAGTGTCCTCTGCGATGATTTGAAGCACCCATGAATCTGAAGTTATCTTCTCCCACTCCAGGAGGTGGAGGGAGAACCTCCCTCCTACCGGTTCCTCTGGAGTGTCCGGAGGTGGGGGAGAGGAGTCAGGTGGTGTGAGGCAGCGCCGCAGCTGGAGTGCCCGCTGCTTTTTTGGGCAGTGGGGCCCTGGCAGCTGCGGGGGCCCGGCGTTTAGTGGCCCGCCTTCCCTGGGGTTTCGCTTGAGGCTGGCTGCGTCTGCGAAAGGGACGGCACTGCGGAGGATGGGGACGGTACAGTGAATCCACAGATTTAAGGGCCATTCCCTTCTCCTGCAAGTCAGTGATGATGTCCTTGACATCACCGCCGAAAAGCACGGAACCCCTGAAAGGAGCCTCTTGAATGGTGGATTGCATCTCCGGGACCAGAACTGACACACAAAGCCACGCGTGGCGCCTAAGGCTAACGGCAAACGCAGAGCTCAGTCCAGCGGTGTCCACTGCATCGTATGTCGTCCTTAGCATGTGACGGCTGGCCGAACGAGCAGAACGGACTAGATCGGCCAACTCCTGCTTGAGTTGGGAGTCCGGCAAGGAGTCGATCTTAGATTCCGCCTGGGTAAGGACGGCCTTCTGGTAATCCCCCATGTGAGCTACATAGTTCAGGGCCCTTATACCCAGTGTGGAGGAAGCGTAGATCTTCTTTCCAAACTGATCCAGAAGGCGAGATTCCTTATCCAGGGGAGATGAGCTCAAGTATTTAGGATGTGCGGACCGGCCGTGAGCAGCGCTGATCACGACCGAGTCAGCACGGGGGTGAGAATCTAAAAAGTCTACACCCTCCGGAGCCTGGTATAGCCTGTTTGACTTCCCAGGAGTGGGGCTAAAGTCGACGGTTGTTTCCAAATAGTGGAAACAAGGTGGGCGTGAGGCTCGATCCAGGGTGGTACTCAAAGTAGGGGTCGCAAGGCAAATCCAGATGTTCGTGAGTTTCGCTGCTGAGGATCTGATCTAAGGACTGCCACTGATGGATCTCCTGGATTTTCTTAAGTCACCCACATGAAAGAAGGATCCTCCGAGGAGACCTCGTGAGGAGTCCTCGCCAGGGTCTGATGGGAGAACGAGTGCTTCGCCTTTATCGGAAACCTCCCTGGAGGCTTCCGAGGGAGGCCGAGAGGACCACACAGGAAAAATCTGAGGCAGAAAAGACTCTCACCTGCATAGGGAGGAACGAATGTGTGGGAAGAGTCCCAGAACGCTGTGTCCTGTCCTCTCTGGAACCTGAGGGGAGACCCGGGAACTGGAGGAGGGAGGGAGAGCGCCTCAGGGCGTGACGGGAACTGTGTGAGGCACCGACGTCGGAGACGGCTTCGATTTCTCTGGTGAGCTGAGCCTGGCCTCAGCCCACCAGGAGGCAAAGTCTTCTGCAAATCCACCGCGGCCTGGGGGCGTGGAGGAGGAGGAGGGGATAGTGAAATGGAGGATATCCGTGGGAGAGACCCAAGACCCGCTCGCGGATAAGTCGGAGACGGGTAGTGAGGCGTTGGGTACTGCGGAGCCGGAGGATTCGGTGCTGGGTACGGTGGCATGGGGTACTGCGGGCCTGGGAAGACCGGCGTTGGGTATGACGGCGGGTACCAAGGCGCTGGAGGAGCTGCTGGAGCAGACGGCCCAGCCGGGCACTCCAGGGGCGGATCAGCCGGGAAAGGCCCCTGGGGTGGAGGGCCCAGAGGAGGGGAAAAAATCCCCTGCTGGCGTCAGAGAGGCCGGTGTTGGGTCCGACGACAGCGGGGCCGGTGTGGGCTCGGCCGGCGCGGAGGGGCCGGGCGCTGAGCCAAGGCCGGGGAACCGCCAGATCCGGGTTCTCAGTGGGGATCTGACGGAAGCCCAGGATCCCTAGTCTCATCTGGGGAAGGAGGTGAAAAATCCCCTGAGTCAGGCAAGGGGGACTGGGGCTCCCCTGATGGCAGCGAAGGCTGCGGAGAGCCTGTCATGACGGAAGAGGGTGGTTCTGACGTAGGCTCTGAGACCCGGCGCACGTTGGAGGAGCCGACGTGTGACTTATGGGTCGAAACCCGGCGGACATCGGAGGAGCCGGCGTCTGACTTCGGTTCTCTCACGTCCGAGATGAGCCGAGGAAGAAGAGAGGCCCAGTCGGAGGGAGAGACAGCCCGGCGCCGCCCCGAAGGGTCAGGTGACTTAGGGGCCTTCTCCCGGCGGACGTCGGAGGAGCCGACGCCCGGCTTATGGGAGGCGCCCGCACCAGTAGGTCGAGGATGTGAGACCGTACTGGGGGCTAGAGTCTCCTTTGGCCCGGAGACACCCGACAGGCCCGGACTCGAGCCTGAAGGGCGGGCCGACGCCTCCTCCAAACCCTTGAGGGTGCCGTCGGAGGATCCCCGAAGGGAAGTTACCTTACCCGCGACCCCGGCCGGAGTCGCGGAAGAGGAGGCCTTCTCCCGGTGCCTATCCTTGTCCTTCTTTTTATGCCCTTCCGAAAAGTCGACGCCTGCCTTAACTTTCTCAGCTCTTTCTCCATCGCACATCTTTTCTTCAAGAGATGGGTCGAGGGACTGCTGGCGTTGTTAGTGGGTTGCCGCTGAACCGAGGCAGTGCAGACAGTTATCAACCGCGGTCGGGGCCTAGCAGAGGAGGACCGGCCTTGTGTGCAGTTGGGCGCCGCACGAATCGCACTTGTTTTTAGAGGGGGACGACATAAAACGACGTTCACCTGACGATCAAATCGAAAAAACTGTAGCTTTCTCAGAAAAAACTGACGAAGAGACAGAACTGCAACGAACTTAACCACAAGGTGCTACTCGTAGCTAACGGCGGGAAAGAACTGGAAGGCAGGCGTCTGGGACCGCCCCTTTATACCGACATTGTATGACGCCGGTCACCTGACGAGGGGGAGGTCCCACGACAGGGACTGCTAGCTAGAAATTTTTCTGTAGGGTCCTGCCGCCGGCCGGCATCAGTCCTATATGTAATTACCTACTGCAAGAGCCCTCTCGAAGTAAGATTCCGTGTTCCATTGATGCAGCGGCACCACTTCTACTGCCCTGTTGCTCAGAAGGCCCTGAATCTTGGCAGCGAGAAGGTCTGACTGAAGGGTCGACAGCCTGGGCTGCCGTTTGGGGGGACGATCCAGAGGGGTCTCCACCAGATTGAGTGAATACCCCTCACGAATTATCCGAAGGACCCATTTGTCTGAGGTTATGGACTTCCACTGGTTGTAGAAGTGCATCAGACAACCTTCCACCGGAGAGGAAAAGTCCACCTCGGGCAGCTGAGATGGGACTTGGGCCAGACATTCATAATGTAGCGCTGGGCACTTTGGGCCCTTGCGCTTTTTGTTGTGCCTTCTTTTGAGGTTGGGCAGGTTGGTTTTTATGGAAACCGCCTCTGCCTCTGCCTCGAAAGGACTGACGATTATGAAACTGACGTTTATTGACATGCCCTCGAGAGGGGGCAGGAGGGGGTCAAGCCAACTTAATGGCTGACCTAGTCTTTTGAGTAGCTTCTAGAGCTTGCTCTACCTGAGGACCAAAAAGATATGCACCATCAAAGGACAACGCCATTACCTGCTGCTGCGCATCATTCGTGAAACCCAAAGTGCGCAGCCAGGAATGACATCGGGTGCAAATACCAGCAGCCGCTGAACGGGAAGCAGTGTCGAAAGCATCCATGGCTGCTTTAACCTGCTGGTTGTTAGATTCAATACCTCTGGTAATGGTTTGAAGAAGTTCCGGCTTTGCACCTGACTCCGGAAGAGCTTCAACCATCTGCTTGATAGAGTGCCACAGGATATATTCATATCTGAGAAATAGCCCTGGTAGCTGGCAATACGATACTTAGGGTAGAAGCAGCAAAGACCTCTTACCTAAGGTGTCTATCTTACGAGATTCTTTGTTAATAGGTCGAGCTGTAGTAGTTTGAGGAAGAACGACCTTATCATTCTCTGCCAGGACTACAATAGGATCCTGAAAGGCTTGAGATGCCAAAATGGGACGATCCTTGGGGCTGAATATTTCCTATCTATGGATTTAGCCACCCAAGGGGGAGAGCAGGATATTCCATACCATTTGAGACAGCGCTCAAGGAAGGCTGAACCGTAGAGAGTCAAATCCATAGGGATCTCCGAATATGAAGGTACTGGAGTCTTAACAATTTCCCAGGATCGATGTCTGTAGTCTGAGAGAAAGAGGAACCTGGGATTCTTCAGCAGAGACTTAAAAGACAGGTCTCGATCACAGGCTCTGCAGCAGAGATAGATCCTGCTTTGTCCACTTCATCACCCAATCAAGGTCTGGGTCAGGCTCAATGTCATCTCCTGACAGTCCAGGAGGGACTGTATGGACAGGAAAGGAATGAAAATCAGAAGAGAGGAAGAAGGAAACATGGAAAAGAGGAGTCCTTGAAAAGCAGAGGAAGCCCCGGAAAGCCCCCGGGCGCCGAGGAGTGCGATGGCACCGAGGAACGACACTGAGGAGCACGCGCACTGAAAACGCCACCGAGGGACTACGAGCCGAAAACGGGCGCCGAGAAGCGTGACGCGCTGAGAATCCACACAGCGCTGAGGAGGGCGCTGAGAACCGCACGCCGACGACAGCACCGAGAAGCCGCATGGCGCCGAGAAGCCGCACGGTGCCGAGGATGATGCCGAGCGCACCACCGACACCAAGGACAGCGCTGAGGCTCCACACAGCGCCGAGGATGCGGAAAACACCCCCAGACTCTGAAAAACAGGTTTTGAAGGAAGAAGAGCAGGAGACAGAGGCATCGGTGTGGCCCCCTGAGCCGCAGCCATGTGAGGGGGGGAACACCTGAGTGCGGAGTCGATAGCACCGAAGAAGGTGCCGCGCGACCAGGAGAGTCCAACTGCCCTACCTGGTCTCTCAATGAGCCCGAAAGCCCACGAGTGACCGAGCCAGGTAGCTGAACTAACCTCCGAGCCCATTGCTCCATAAGAGCAGCCCACTGATGAAACTGCTCACCTGAAGACCTACCTGCGGGCGGGGTAGGACTTCGATGTCAAAGTCGCTGGCTACCAGAAGCAGAGGTTGGCGACTCCGAAGGAGGAGACCGGCAACTAGCCCTGACAGCCGAACGTCTACGCGCAGACATATCAGAGGGCGACCTCGAGTGATGCCTTCTCTTTTTAGACCTGTGGGCCGAAGAAGAGCTCGAGGCCAAACACTGCCGAGAATGCGACCGTTTATTTTTATGCTTCCGCGGGGACCGCCCATCCCCCCGGGCATTGGACTGACGTCGTCAGACCCCCGCTCCGGAGAAGGCGGCGGACCGGACCCAGCCTGACTGACTGAACAGCTTTCATACGAAGTCTCCCTACCATCACCTGACCTGCTCATGGTCGACTCCATCAAAGTAGGCTGAGACTTCTTTATTTTTAAAATAAGACTAAGCGATACTGTTATCGAGATAATATTACAAAACAACAAACTGAAAACTATGCTGCTAGTTGAAGTTTGACTCCCGGCGGGCGAGCGACGTCGTCACTGAAGCGCACTCGACGGCGGGAAAAAAGGAACTGAGGCGGTTGGAGGGTCGACGCCGAGAATTACAAGACGAAGGTGCCGCAAGCCGCGGCTCGTAATGTAATCTCTCCAGCAAAAAGTTTGCTCCCGGATGGGTCCTAGTGCCTCCGGCGCAGATCCCAATACTGTGAATGAGTGGTGGAGACTTATGTCCAGGAAGATCTTGCTATTTCCCTTAGCAAAGCTGGAACTGAGGACACCGGATGAGACAAATGAATTAACAAGTCATCCGCATATGCAGTGACTTTAATTTCGTGCCGACCGATTCTCACATCCTGTATAGAAACATTACTAAGAATGTTTTGAATAAGAGGTTCCACACATAAGTTAAATAACAGAGGAGAAAGGGGGCACCCTTGCCTCATACCTGAATGAAGCGAAAAGGGCTGGGAGAAGGCCCCATTCGCGAAGATTCTTGCCGTGGGTTTTTTATAAAATGTGGCGATCCAGGAGATAAACAGAGAGGGGAAGTGGAAAGTCTCCAGAGCATGGAACAAGAAATTCCAGTTCACTCGGTCAAATGCCTTCTCAGCGTCCAGGGAGACCAAGCCCGCAGGAAACTCTGCATCCCTGGTAGCCGAGAAGACATGCGACAAGGTGCGTAAGTGATCGGAGGATGAATGCCCTTTCATAAATCCTACCTGGTTTGTACCTATTAGCCCAGGAAGAATTACCGTTAGCCTATTAGCTAGTATTTTAGAGAGAATTTTAACATCCTGATTTAAAAGTGAAATAGGCCTGTAACTTTGTACCAGTTCGAGGTCTTTATCGGGTTTGGGAAGCAGAACGATCAGGGCCTCATAGAGGTGTGGATCTGTTTCCACCCCAGATAAGATATACTGAAATAAACAACCAAGTATTGCTAATAGGAGGTCTCGGAAGACCTTATAAAATAGAGAGGAAAATCCACCCGGACCTGGGACCTTGTCTGCTGGTAATTCGCTAATAACATTAGCAATTTCCTCCTGGGAGATAGGGACAACCAGAGAATCTCTGTACTGATCAGAGAGAGAGGGAGCAAATGGGAATCCTTTAAGTAACACTCTATGTCCTCAGGGCAAGGGGGGTGCTCCATGTCACCGTACAAATTTGTGTAATAACTGGCAAATTCTTGATCTATTTCAGTGGGAGATACTTTAAAAGTTCCATCTGCCATTGCCCTGATAGGAGGGATAAATCTCATTGATTCCCGTTGCTTAATATGCAGTGCCAGTAGGCATCCCACCTTTTCCCCCCCGATCGGTATAGCTAGCCCTGGTACGAATAATAGCAGTTCTGCTTTGTATCGGAATAACTCCAAGTATTTATCTTTCAGCTCTAGGAGTTTTCGCATCTCCTCATCTAAGGGATTAATCGGGAAATCAACTTCCAGAGATCTGATCTGGGTTAATAGGGATTTTAGTTCCTTCTTCCGTGCCCTTTTCCTACTAACCGCCATACTGATAAGTATCCCTCTCATGAAGGCTTTAAAAGCCCCCCACAATATATCCGGCTTTGCACTACCTAATAGATTTAATAAGAAAAAGGATTCTATTTGTTCCCTTATGAGTTTACAGTATTTTACATCCTTAAGGAGTTGGTCATTAAGTTTCCATCTGGTTTCCCTATTGGGTAAGTTAAGCAGTACCAAATTACATATTACTAATGAATGATCAGAGATTGGACCAGATTGAATCGAGGAGGTCTTAACCCCGGGCAATACGGACTGAGAAATAAGTATATAATCAATGCGGGACTGCGAACTGTGTGTCATAGCCCTGAAGGTAAACTCCCTAGAATCCGGATGCAAAACACGCCAGACATCACAGAGTCCACGTTGATCTAATAAATAATTGAACGCCTTCTGCCCGGGGGTGACCCCTCCCAGACCTCTTCCCGATCTATCTAGATTAGGGTCGAGTACTTGATTGAAATCTCCCCCTAAAATAATCTTAATGGGTAGCATTGGAAGAATGACAGATATAAGCCTCATAAAGAATCCTGGGTCATCCAGATTGGGGTCATAAATACTGCCTAATAATATTGGGACAGACCAGAGGGTACCTTTAACAAGGGTAAACCTTCCCTCAGGATCATTAATAACCTGTGTAGAAACAAAAGGAATACCCCTGTTAATCATGAGCATAACCCCTACAGCTATTTGTAGATCCCTAGGCACTATAAATCAATCCACTTGCTGCCTCCTTAACTGGAAGGCTTCCACTTCTAGTAAATGGGTTTCTTGTAAAAAAGTTATCTGCAAGCTGAGTAAACTGAAATGTTTGAGAACCTGGTATTGTTTATGCTTCTTTCTGATCCCCTTAACATTCCAAGTCGCAAATGTTATCTCATTAGCCATCCAGGAAAAATAGTTGGACTAAAACAATTGCAGACAGCACACGGGATATATATCCCCTGTAAACATACCCTCAGGGTTACTGCAGTAAAACCCACCCTCCTCCCTAACCACCCCAAGAATAGATCCCACTCATCCCCTCTACCACCCCCACCCTCCAACCATACCCCAAGGCCCGCCTCCTCCATCCCCAAACTGTCACAAGCAACAGCTCAGCACTACTGGTGCTTTTCCTTCTACTCCTGCCCCCGATGATGTCCCCTAATACTAAAAACTGCTACACTCAGATATCCATATATTGGGAACCAAACAGTACTAATTATGCTCTAAACAAGAGAGAACGATCCTGGGCTTTCACCTTGATCCCACCAAAGTATAAGCTTGTAGGGGATTTGCTTTAAAGGGGCCAGAGTGAGATTCATGAACCACCCAAGTGATCATGGTAACCAGAACAGAATCGAAAAAGAAGCAGGGACCACACTCGCCATGCAAGTTGACCCAAGTAAAACCAATACCAGATCAGGTACCCTCTGAGGGGAATATAACTGCAGCACATATTGAGAGCGGAAGTTGAGAAAAGAAAAAGTGTAATCACACCGCCGGAGGGGAAGGCATAAAAAGTGCCTCTACCCACAAATAACCCGCCTCCCAGTGCGCAGACCCTCCCTGTGAAAACTGACAGTACTGCGCACAAACCGAGTGGCAAGGTACTATTAAATCCCCCTCGAGTTAAGGTTTGCTTCCTCGTGAGTCCTCTATGATTGGAACGCCCTCTACTGACTGGTTCCATGTCATAACTAGATAGGAATCAAGAACAGAGAAAGCTCAGGACCATCCTAATACCAATCCAGAAGAGAAAAATGCAAATCTGATTCACAACTAGTCTAACTTCTCTCTCTCTCTCTCTGTACCCATCGTACAAAGCTGCCAAGAACTGACACATAATTCCCCCCCTGAACAGGCCCCAAACCCCGAGTGTCCTCTGCTTCAAACCAGCATGGGCCCCCTGTGAGTAAGACCGAGAAAAAAGAAAACCAGGATGGCCCACGATGATCCCCCCAGTCCAGATCAGCAGGGGAAATTTCCCCAGGTCTTCACACTAAATGGATTTCCCCAAAATGAAAAACGAAAGTTCCAACTCTCGATTTCTTGTATCTCTCCATACTGCAACACAGCCACTTAAGAGTCCTTAAAAAGATCTGGCAACATGGACTTAAGACTCATCAGGGCCGCCTCAGGATCATCGTAGCTTTTCCAGGATCCGTTTATTGAGATCTGTAGCCTGGCCGGGTAGCCCATCCTGAACTTCAAGCCTGCCGCAATTTACTTGGAAACAATATGGTGGAACACTTTGCGTTTCATGCGAACCGAGGCAGGCAAATCTTGTGAAATTCTCAGCTTCATGTTTTCCCAGCGTACCTCTTGCAAAGCTTGTACTTTCTGTAGAAAGTGTTGTCTCTCCAAATAGTTCAAAAACCGGCAGATAATGGGTTGGGGGGGATCCCCAAGGGAAGGTTTAGGCCGTAAGGACCTGTGGGCTTGCTCTATAATATAGCCAGGGCCAAAAGAAGATGGGCCGGCTACTTGCTCAACCAGCTTCTGAACAAATGCCACAACATATTGGCCTTCCTCTCCCTCCGGCAATCCGAGAATCACAACGTTGTTTCTGTGGCTCTAGATCTAGATCTCCCTCTAGATCTTCAAGCTTAGATTCAAAGTGAGATAATTTCTGACGAATCGAGACCAGATCAGGATCGAGACTTTCATGCTTTTTTTCTATGGAGACTATTCGAGCTGTATTATCAGAAGCAGATAGCGAGACTTCATCCAGCTTTCTGGAAAGAGATTTCAAATCCATTGCCATTTCCTTCATTTCTTCACGAAAGGGTTTAAATTCCTCGAGGAACCTGGAAAGCATTAAAGGTTCTTGTTCACCAATTTGACTCAGAGGATCAGGCCCAGGCCCACCCACAGCCCTCGATTTCTTAGACGCCTTCTCAGGAGTAGCTGGGGGGGGGGTGCTTCTGCGGGGCTTTCTTCATGTAAACCTCCATCCGCCCAAATATGCCCAAACCAGAGTGCCACAGCTATTAGACAGCACTGAATCTCAAAAACAAGAGAAAATAAAAGGTTAGGACATCCGAAAAAGATGATTTAATGATTGGGAGGCAGGAGCTTCTTGAAGGAGCTTCTACTCAGCACTCTGCATCACGTGATCCTCCCAAGACCTTATTTTGACTAAAACTTTGAACAGGAGTGGGAAGGGAGGGAAGGCATACAGAAACGTCCCTTCTCAATTCAGAATCAGGGCATCCAGGGGGACTGAGCCCAAGAATGGAGGTCTGCAACAAAAGAGAGGGAGTTGGTGATCGTCTTGAGCTGCAAAGAGATCTATCTCTGGAGTGCCCCACCTTGAAAAAATCACTTTCAACACCTGAGGGTCCAGGGACCATTCGTGATGGCCCCGAGAGATCCTGCTCAGTGCATCTGCTGGCACAGTGTCCTTCCCTGGAAGGTGAACTGCTACCAGAGAGGTCTGCAGGGAATAAGCCAGGGACCACAACTTCATGGCTTCTGTGCACAAGGCCATGGACTGGGTGCCTCCCTGCTTGTTGATGTACCACATGGTGGTGGTGTTGTCCGTTCTGACCTGAACCGCCTTGTTCTGTAATGACTGAGAGAAAGCTTTTATGGCCAGAAGAACTGCCCTGAGCTCTAGGATATTGATATGGAGAAGGGATTCTTGGGGGGACCACAGTCCCTGGACAGTGAGGGACCCCAGATCGGCTCCCCAGCCCAGAAGAGAAGCATCCATGGTAAGGACCACTGAACAAGGCTGAGTAGCAAAAGGAACACCTTGTCTTAAGTTGTCCTGATCCTGCCACCATTGGAGGGCTTGGATCAAGGTCAGAGTCACTGGGATCAGTTTGGTAAGGGAATCCTTCCTCTTGAGACCAATAAGCTCTCAGGTGGAACTGAATATCCTTCATCTGGAATATTGCCCCTTGGACCACTGCTGTTGAAGCTGCCATGTGGCCCAAGAGCTGGAGGAAATGCCTTGCTGGTCAAGATACCCGAAGGCTGAAGGAAGAGGCTAGTTCCATAAGAACCCTTGCCTTTTCTAGAGGAAGAAAGGCTCTTGCTCTGAGTGTGTCCAGTTCTGCTCCTATAAAGATAAGAAGCGGGACTGGTTCAAGAACTGACTCGGGAAGGTTGAGAAGAAATCCTACAGAAGTGAGCACTTGCTGGGTCACTTGCAGGTGAGACTTGACTTGGTCTGGAGACTGGCCCACTATTAGCCAATCGTCCAGATATGGAAAAATGGAAATCTTTTGCCTTCTTAGAAAGGCAACTACTACTGCCAGGCACTTTGTGAAAACCCTTGGGGCTGAGGTTAGGCCAGAGGGCATTGCTCTGAACCGATAGTGGCCTGAGGGCAACATAAACCTGAGGTACTTTCTGTGAGAGCACCTGATGGGAATATGAAAGTAGGCATCTTTGAGGTCCAGGGAGGCTAACCAGTCCCCTGGCCTTAGAGAGGGAAGGATTATTCCCAGAGTTACCATCTTGAACTTTGGTTTTAAAAGATGTTTGTTTAGATATCTTAAGTCTAGGATGGGTCGCCACTCCCCTGTCTTTTTTTGGGGTCAGGAAGTACCTGAAGTAAAGTCCTTTGCCCCAGTGTAGGGTAGGTACTCTCTCTATGGCTCTTAAGGCTAGAAGAGAAGAAACCTCTGCCTCTAGGGCAAGGGTTTCTGAGAGATTTGCAGGTGGAAAAGATCTGGCTCTCATCTTCGGAAATTTTCTGAAGCTGAGAACAAGTCCCTGGCTTACTACTTCCAGTACTCACTTGTCTTATGTAAAAGACATCCAGTCCTGGACAGAGTAAGCCAGCCTGCCCCCCTACTGGAATAGGAGAGGCGACCTGGGCAGGCCCATCAGGGTGTCTGCTTGGCAGGGGCCTTAGGCTGAGGAATGGATGCAGCCCTGCTCATCCCCCTTCTGCCTCTCCCTCTGAAGAACCCCCTCTGTGAAAAGGAAAAAGAGGCCTGAGCTTGTTAAAAGGGCCTCTGAAAAGGCCTGCCCCTGCCTTAGACTGCTGCCTTTGAGGAGTTGCCTGCCTCTCCTTGGCCTGAGCACTCCTGTAAGTGGTCCTGTATTCATCCATTTTCTTCATGTAATTCTCTGTCTGTTCCCCAAACAGAGAATTACCCACTACAGGAAAATCCATGGCCTTAGCCTGGGTGTCCTTCGAGAGGCTAGTACATCTGAGCCAAGCCATTCTCCAAAGAGTCACAGATGTAGCCATGACTCTTGATGACACATCATTAGAGTCCACAGCAGCAGGAAACTGAACTTTAGATGCCTCAATACCATCTGCAGCCATCGCCTCCAGCTCCTTGGCTAGCTAGGGGGAGGCCTGTTTAGCCAGTGCCAGTACAGTGTCCCACCTGGACTTGTGGTACCTAGCTGTATAGGCCATATAATTCACCTGTCTGAGTCCCAGAGAAGATGCCATGTACAGCTTTTTTGCCATGGCATCAACCTTCCTAGAGTCTTTGTCTGGGGGGTGTGAAGCCAAGGGAATGCTTGCCTTATCACAGGCAGCAGCCTGCACAACCCCAACATGGCTGCACTGGTGATATAAAAACTCCATTTCTGAGCCTGAGAGTGTATACCTCTTGTCCATTCTTCTGTCCACATGAGGTACACAATTGGGAGACTTCAGAATTTTTTGTCTGTTTCCCAAAAGATTTGTGAAGTGGAATAGATAGTCTTCTTGACTCTGGGATGTTCATCATTTCTACATAATTAGGCTCCTCCCGAACCTCCATTGCCTCTTCCATAGGAAGCTGGAGGGTCTTAGCCACCTTTCTGTAAAACATAAAGTGGGAAGGGGACTCAGAAAGCCTAGGAGGGGATATACCTGAAGGTCTGTCTGGGGAGATGTCCAGTTCCACAGGCACATCTAGACTTTCACCATCACCATCATCATCATCTTCAAACTCCCCTTCCTCCTCACACTCCGGTTCATAAAATTCTTCCAAAGTATAATCGTGAACCGGGGGAACCAACCGAACCGAGCCCCTGCCAAAAGTTGCCGAATCAGACGGAACCGTGCAAAGTGATTCCATAGTACAAATCGCTTTTGTTATTTCTTTAGCTGTCGGAGTATGAGATTCTGGATCCAAACCGTTTGATCTGTCTTTGCGTTTTCTTTTTGTCGGAACTGATTCCTCAGAATCAGCTCTCCTTTTGCCCGAAGAAGTATCGCCCTGGTCAGAGGGCACTCCTGGTTCGGTTGAGAACCGAACCGGGCTGGCCATCCGGGTCAGCTGACTTCTCGGCCTCCTTTTCCCTCAGTCTACCTAATCTCTTTTCCAGGGTAGATTTGGGAAAATGTTTGCAAATTTGGCAGTCTGAATCGAGGTGGTCAAACCCCAGACATTAAACACAGGTGGTGTGGGGATCGGCCTTAGCAAAGACCTCCCCACACTCACTGCAGTGTTAAAACCCAGTGGGCCTGTTTTTTCCTTGGGTTTCTCAGACATGGCCAACCTAATCAAACTTACCCTTTTTTGGCAACCGCCAGGCAAGACTTCCTTATCGGTTCCTAACCATGTCACAGGTCTTGGAAAAAAACGTTTCAAAACATGTTTTTTTTAGAACTGATAAGAACCGGTAACCACACACTAAAGTTACACAAGAATTAAACAAATGATCGGTTCGGCCAAACCAATCCACACTTTTTACAAGTTCCACACAGAAACACAGTACAAAAGTACTCATGGTACCACAGACAGAGACTGAACCGACTATGCGGGAAACTTTTTCGGTTAGAAACCAACGAAAAAACGACACTTAAACCGACTTCAACCGAGCTGCAGAGAAATTCGAGCGACTGTTCAGTGAGGCGGAGTAAAGAATCTGACGGTTAGCGCTCAAAGGAAACAGACAGAGACATCAACCGAGCTCGAGTTTCAGCATTCTATGCTCTGCATAGAAATGTTAACCCTTTGTTCTCCGGGGCAGTTTAAAGGCTGGGGCTAACTGCACTTGTCAGAATACAGCAAGACTTCAAGTTGCTTGAATTCGTTTATTTATTTATTTATTTATTTATTTTTTTAAGTAAACGATATGTACACTGGACAAAGAAAATTAAAGATGGACAGGAACCAAAGAGGAGGGCAACTGACAACTCCCACCCCACAGGTGTAGAGCTAGAGCACTGGAGAAGGAGTGCCCCCATGCTGACCACTCTCCCATTAGAAACAGTATCTCCCTATGTGTCCATGTTTACCCCACTCCTGACAAAAGAAAGGAGGGGCTCGAGGCTGGACACAGAGAGGGAGGGGGACCCAGAGACTGAGGCCCCAGGGGGATGGAGGGCGGGATTGCGATGAATGGCGAAGATACACAGAAAGATATAATTACAGTAGGTATGTAATTCTCATATCTTATCTGTGTCAATCGTTACCATTCATCACATCTGGGTGAGTGCCGAGCCCCCCCCGAAGGGGGGTTTTCATTTAACTTTAAGGGACAGAGTCCCTTAGCTCTAAGTGGGTGACACACTAAGAAGGAGAATCTTCAGGGCCTGGAGAGGACTGAGAGTGGGGAGAGTGAGATGGGACCCCCTGGAGGGGGAAGGAAGTTGCCCCGACAAACGCTGTCTCGCTCTACGGGAGAAGAGATAGGTTATCTGGTGAGTGGAATTAATCATCCTACGCTGGGCCAAGGGTGACAACTGGGAAAGACGCAGCCATGCCGTCTGCCTAGTGCTGATCGCTGTCCCTAAGACCCTGGTAGCTACCTCGTTGGCATTATACGATGCCCTCACTTGGTGCCTTGCTAGCTCCAGGCCACGTGCAGAGAGTGCAATGGCTTGTCTGGTTTGCTCCATGTCTGGCATTGAGGCTAGGAGTTGACCTAGTCTGGACCACAAGAACCTGGCATAGGTTGCCTAGTGGGCCCGATGTGCTGCGCTAGAGAGCAATAACCATACCAAGTAGAAAGTCCTCCTACCCCAGAAGTCAAAATCCGAAGAATCTTGATCTGGGAGCTGGTCATGGTGAAGGGTGCGAAGCCCATCAGGAGTGTCCAGTTGCATCACTCCTGACTGAGGATGAGGCATGGAATCTGGTGGTTCGAGGGAGGGGGGCGCAGTAGCACTGGCAGAGATCCCTGGGGGCAGGAACTCCAGAAAAAGGTCTCTGCCAGGAACGCAACAACGCCTCCTGAAATGGAGCAGGCCAGGGGAGCACCACAAGGGTGTCCTCACCGAAATCACCTAAAAAGGCGCGAGCCGAGTGCTCCAGATTGCTTTGAGTGGGAGGGGTGATACACAGGTCCTCCAACATCCTCACAAGGAATCACTGATACTCTGTGAGATCAGCAGCTGGAGAAATGTGGACAGAAGGCACCTCTCTCCCAGAAGAGGGGGATGAGGAGCCAGAGGACCTAGGCTGTTCGGAGCACGGCCGTTCACAGGGAGGCTGAAAAAACTGTCTGTCCATGGCCTTACATAAGTGGGGAACTGAGCAGCCATGGCTCTGAACTGCTCCCAGGAGAGAGGCCTGAATGGATAAAAAATACCTTGGAGCACAGGAGAAAGCGGCAGAGGGATGGGGACAGAGCTGAGAAGAGTAGTCAACTGACCTCTGCGTGGGCTAGGGAGTGGACCAAGAGCTCCAGAAGAAGAAGGAGCTCTGGAAGACTCCACAGCTGACAGCTGAACAGCCATTTTGGAATTGCCTTGGCTGCGCCCGGAAGAATCCCTCCTGTGAGGTGACCAGGGCCATGTAGGTCCAGTAGGACGGTTCCCTACCTCCAAAGAACAGGGCCTTCTCAAAGAAACCGAGGGGGAAGAGCAGAGATCCACATTTACGGCTCCTCCTGGAGCCCGGGTGAGTTCCAGAAAAAGGCCGCCGAACAGAACTCACACCCCTCGGAATCTGAGAGTGCCCTTCTCCTCGAGAGAGCCAGGCTAGGCAGGCTGGCAACACTGGTCAACCTCTGAAGGAGCTATCCAAGGAGCACTGCCCTCCCCTGCTGTGGGTGTTCCGATCGGCCCCAAAGTTGGGCGATCCAGGCACACCACTCTGACAGCTGAACAGCCATTTTGGAATTGCCTTGGCTGCGCCCGGAAGAATCCCTCCTGTGAGGTGACCGGGGCCATGTAGATCCAGTAGGACGATTCCCTACCTCCAAAGAACAGGGCCTTCTCAAAGAAACCAAGGGGGAAGAGCAGAGATCCAAATACAAAGAGATACAAAGGCAAAAGTACTGAACTTCAGCACCCCTGACCCTGGCCATGGTAGCCGCTGCCCAATCCTCTGAGGGGGACTGGTCATGGCCTGTTGAGGATACTAATAGAGTGCCCACCTGGGCAACTAGCTTGGTGAGAAGCATTTCATTTAGTTTTGATGCTTGATTCTTCCCTTATTTTGAGTAGCTCTTTACATAAGGAAGGAATCAAAGCAACAGAACAAAAGGGTAAACAGGGAGGAGAAGAAGCACTGTGGGTAAATTTGAAGACAGGCAATGGCACCGCAATCCACACAGGGGTTGTATACAGACCCCCTTCTCAGGAGGAGGAAATGGACAAGGAAATGATAGAAAGTATACTTGGAATGGCAGAAGAAGGGGAGATATTGCTGATGGGTGATCTGAATATGCCAGATGTTAACTGGAGTGCAGTTGCAGCAGCCACTTCGAAGAGTGGGGTTATTCTAGATGCCCTACAGGGGGCATGCCTTAGACAACTAGTACTGGAGCCCACTCAAGAGGGAGCAATCTTAGACCTGGTTCTCTCAAATGGAGATGGAAAGAGGATCACAGATGTAGAAGTGGGTAGCCATCTGACAACTAGTGACCATCGAACAGTATGGTTCACACTAAACACAGCAATAGAGTCAAGCCATACAAAGGGAAAAGTACTGGACTTTAGGAGGGCTGACTTTGCCATAATGGGTGAGTGCCTAAGGAATGCACTAGCAAATGGGTAGGAAGGAGGGGTGGAAGAACAATGGGGAATAATAAAAACTGCCATCACAGAGGTAACGAGCCTTTGTGTGAAGCAACAAACAAAACAAAACGATGTAAGAAACCACTATGGTTCTCAAAGGAAGTGGCAGTGAAGGTTCAAGAGAAAAAGAAGGCATTCAGGAAGTACAAGGAATCACAGAAGAAGCAGGACAGAGAACTGTATCAGTTAAAGCAAAAGGAAGCTGGGAAGGCAGTCAGAACAGCAAAGACCCAATCCAAGGAAAAGATAGCCAACTCAGTTAAGAAGGGGGATAAAACCTTTTATAGGTACATCAAGGAGCGAAGGAAGACCAAGGGAGGGATAGTGAGGCTTAATAAAGGGAGGGAGGGTGGGCAGAGGAGACTGTGAAAAGGCAGAGATACTAAACAAATATTTTTGCTCAGTATTTACAAATGAAGAGGGGGAGGTACCTAAAACAAACAGTAGAAACACTCTGGATACAGAAGTTGATACCAGCCCATTTATAGAAGAAAGGGTTCTGAAAGAACTCTTAAAACTGAAGGTGGACAAAGCAATGGGGCCTGATGGGATTCATCCCAGAATTCTAAAAGAACTAAAGGTAGAACTAATAACCCCACTGACTACCCTCTTTAACAAATCATGGGAGGATGGGGTGGTACCCGAGGACTGGAGGAGGGCAGATGTGATTCCCCTTCATAAAAGTGGGAGCAAGGCAGAAGCAGGGAAACCACAGACCTGTTAGTTTAACCTCAGTGATAGGGAAAATTATGGAATCACTTCTGAAGGAAAGAACTGTCGAGTATCTAGAGGCCAGAGGGCACAGGACCCTAGGCAGCATGGATTCACAGCGAAAGGTCATGCCAGACGAATCTGATAGATTTCTTTGACTGGGTGACCAAAGTAGTAGATCAGGAGGGGCTGTGGACATGGCCTACCTAGACTTTAGCAAGGCATTCGACACAGTCCCACACAAAAGATTAATATACAAGTTAGCCAGCCTGGGAGTGGGTCCCAAGATGACAGCCTGGGTAAAGAATTGGCTGGAGAATAGGACACAGAGAGTAATAGTAAATGGAGTCCACTCTGAAGAAAGGGGGGCGCTTAGTGGGTACCGCAGGGTTCAGATTAGACTAGTCCCTCTCAATGTCTTTATAAGCTTACATTGCAGAGGACTGAAGGAAGTATGTCTCTTTGCAGATGACACAAAGATCTGCAACAGAGTTGATGCACAAGGTGGGGTGGAAAGGATGAGAAGGGACTGGCAAGGTTAGAGGAATGGTCAAATGTATGGCAGCTTAGATTCAATGCTAAGAAGTGCAAGGTAATGCACCTGGGAAACAAAACCCCAGGGAAGAGTACACAATGGGGGTGAGATGCTAACAACAACAAAATGGAAAGGGACCTGGGGTAGTCATATCAGATGACCTAAAGGTGGGCAAGCAATGTGAGAGGGCAGCAAAGAGGGTTGGGGGATACTGGGATGCATAGGAGAGGCATCACCAGTAGAAAACAGGAAGTTATTATCCCTCTGTACAGACAGTTGGTGAGACCCGTCTGGAGGTACTGCGTGCAGTTCTGGAGACCCAATCTCCGCAAAGACATAGACAGGATGGAAGCTGTCCCGAGGAGGGCAACTAAATGGTGCAGGGTCTGCACCGAAGACATATGAAGAGAGACTAAAGGAGCTTAATATGTATAGCCTCGAGGAAAGGAGGGAGAGGGGGACATGATAGAAACTTTAAGAACCTCAAGGAATCAACAAAGTCAAGAGGGTAGCATCTTTCAAAAAAAGAGGTGTAAAGAACAAGGGGCACAATTTGAAGATGGGGTGGCTCAGAGGTAATTTAAGAAAGTATTTTTTCACAGAGAGAGTTGTGATGCATGGAATGGCCTTCCGAGGAGGTTGTGGAGTCAAAAACAGTGGTGGAATTCAAGCATGCATGGGACAGTCATAAGGCCATTCTAGGAGGTGGGGGTAGGAAGAAGTAGGCTGCTGGTTAACTAGGATCTGCAGCTTATCCAGTAGGTAGGGAAATGGGCAGACTAGGTGGGCCAAGCGGTCTTTATCTGCCATCAAATTCTATGTTTCTATTTTTCACTCGAGGGGGTACCACCACTGAGGGGTCAGCAAACCCTCTGAGGCCAGGCTGCAGAGCAATAGTGGCCTGCACCACTGCCTGCTGGTCAGAACCCCTGACCCTGGCCATGGTAGCCGCTGCCTAATCCTCTGAGGGGGGCTGGTCACGGCCTGTTGAGGATATTACTAGAGTGCCCACCTGGGCAACTAGCTCCAAGGAGCCAGACTGCCTGTCCAACCCAGAGTCCAATTCCTCCTCCGAAGAAGTGGAAACCGAAGTCCTGTGCCAGACAGTGGCTGGACGCTCTGCACCATCTCGACCAAACAGGGCACCAGAAAAGGAGACTGCACCCAAGATGGTTTCAGTGCCCCCCTCAGCACCGCAAATGGTGGCAGGAGGCGGCATGGCCCCAGCAAAGGCAGCAATCCCAGTGTCAGAACCTGACACGGTGCCGTCTGGCCCCACGGCACTGCGAATGGCTCCAGGGACTGAGACAGTGCTGAAGTGGGCTCCAACAGCCTCACTGGCACCGAGAACGGTGCCACCCGGCCCCATGGCACCGCAAGCGGTGTCAAGGGCAGAAGTGGTGCTGACAACGGCGCCGACAGTGGTCTCGGTGCCGTAAACAGCATCGAGATCTAGAACCACTCAGCACTGTGACCCCACTTGGAACCGCGAATGACTCCAGAGGAAAACACAGTGCCATGTTCAACCTCGGCACCACGGACGGTGCTGAGGTGAGAGAAAGAAGAAGACAGTGCCATGAGTATCAAGTTAGCACCATTGGCATTGCAAACAGTGCTGACAGCCGCCACAGCGCTGAGCAATTGGTCGCGCCAATAATGGCACCTTCAGAGTCCACAGCACCGCTGAATGGCATCGAGGCCCAAAACGGCTTCAACCGACGGCCAAGAATGGCAATCGACCAGGCCTTTCCAAGCCGTGGGTCCACACCGGGCAGCTCTCACCTGCAAAGGGCGACACATAACGGTGCTCTCCCGTCCACTGGGGAACAAACTGGGCCTCCTGCACCGTGGAAAGAGCCTCAGCAAGGCTAGGCTGGGTAAAGCTTGAAGCCCTCCCTCCTCAGTTCATATAGAACTGGAGGGGGGCCTGGAGGAAAGGCCAAGAGTATGGCTTGGCCCAATGAGCGAACCCGACTCTCGAAAGTTTCCATGGAGCTCACCCCACTTTCCACGCCGCATTGTCTGGATTACCTTCGATCCATAGGAAACAGACGCTGCACAAATCCATGTTGTGAAGTGGCCAAGACATGTAAGGCAACGGTTGTGCTGGTCGGTGACGGAACATTAAAATACGGGCACCATCGCATGGGGGGCCGTCTCTGTCCTGGAAGTTTTCTTGTCCTCCAACTGAGACATGACCTACGGAGAAAAAAACGCCAAAAACAGACTCAATGTCGCAGAAAACAGAATAAATGGAAAGGTCTTACAGGGCGACGTTAAGTATAGCAAAACAGAACCAACAGGAGGCACCGACGGACTTCGGCACCAAAGGTAAGGGAATGACGTAGTCGAGAAACTGCGAAGCAGGCCTCAAAAATCTTCTACCAGCATCCCACGAGGTGACCTCGACGGTTGGAAGATGAAGAACTGGTGGGAGGGCGGAGCAGACAGCACCTAACGGCCAACCCACGAGCGCCACGAAGTATATCGGCCTCGAGGGCGGCAACGATGGTGCGTTGACTCTGTCCATCCCCTCCCAAAAAAGCTTCCTCAGGGTCATGACCCCCGGCCATATACCCAAATGAGATTTGTGGACACAGATAAGATCTATGATTCTGCAGGCCCTTGCTTTGGAAAGACTTACTTATGTAATAAAGGACAAGGGGGAACAATTCCACAGAGCCTGGCAGCCTTATTTAGCCTCCTTGTCAGCTGAAGACAATATAATGTTGGAAGAAGGGTGGCTCTAAAGTTATAATAATAAACAAACAAGGTGGATAGTGTTGGCCTAGACACGAACCTGACTCCAACCCAGCCACTATTACTGGTGCTCAAATACTTTCATGATGGGTTCTTGGTATCTAATTAAATAAGGAACTGGATCTTGATGTATATAAGTTATGAATTTGTTCTGTTTGTAACTGTCTTGTTTGTATTCATATGTGTATGTCTGTTTATCTTACTGAAAAAATGAATAGACAAATGATGCAAAAAAAAAAGGATGTTAATGGATATAAAAATAATGTAATTTTAATCTTCAGATGCAAATTTGTATGAACCGTCCCACTTAGAAATAAAATAAAAAATCACTCACCTTAGTAATGTTGTTTCTTCTAATTGAGTCTTGCTGTATTCTGACATATGCAGTGATGTCCAACCTTTGAACTGCCCCAGAGATGAAAGAGTTAACTTTCCATGCCAGGCATGAAACACTGAGCTTGAGCTCGGTTGAGACTCTGTCTGTCGCTGTTTGAACTCAAACCATCATATCTTTACGAGCTATACTCACTGGGTGTCCTGTGTGGAAACTGTAAACTTACACTAGCCAACTGGCTACTAAATATAATAAAAAGATTTTTTGGTCCCAAAGCAAAGACTCAAGTCAGAAACCCAAAAAATAAAACAAAACACAACACCCACACACCCAAACTAAAGGGGTGAGAAAAGAAGGGTTGGGGGCACCTCCTGAGTGCCAACACTGCACCTGCCCACCCATATCCCAAAAACCAGGTTCTGAGAGGGAAGGTGGGGGGGAGGTCAGAATACAGCAAGACTCCATTAGAAGAAACAACATTACTAAGGTGAGTAATTTTTTCTTCAACCAACATGAAGTCTTGCTGTATTCTGACATATGCAGACTACCAAGCAGTACCTCCATGGAGGAGGGACAGAACCTACTTTGGAAATAGGCTCTGAAGCACTGCTGTGCCAAACCAAGCATCACTCCTAGCCTGGATATCCAGAGAGTAATGCTTGGTAAAAGTGTCACTGTCTTCCAGGTGGCTGCTTGACAAATCTCTAAGATAGGGAATATCCTGGCAGCAGCCAGGAAACAGCTGTACCTCTGGTAGAGTGAGCCTCAGGCCTGAGGGGTGATCCCACCAGTTTTCATAGCAAAATTGAATGCAAGAGACAATCCACCTGGCAATAGATCTCTTAGTGGCAGGTTTTCCCTTACCAACCTCACCATAAGTGAGGAACAGTTGGAGGGAGTCAAACCTGTGACCCTTGGTGCACTCTATGTAGTAGCTAAGGGCCCTTTTCACATCCAAACTATGCAGCCTCCTCTCCCCAGAGGAGGAATGGTCAGTGAAGAAAATAGGAAGAGACATAGACTGGGTAAGGTGGAAATCTGAAACCACCTTAGGCAAAAACTTCCTATTAGTTCTGAGGACCACCATATCTCTATGGAAAGAGATAAAATCAGGCTCCACTGACAGGGCCTGTAACTCACTTATGCGTCTGGCAGAAGTGATGGCCACCAAGAAAACAGTTTTCCAAGTCAAGTACTTAAGCTCTGCTGAGGACAAAGGCTCAAAAGAGGGTTGCATAAGCTGAGCAATGCAAACATTAAGGTCCCAAGCAGGGGCAGGGTCCCTGAAGGGAGGATTGGTATGCAGCAATCCCTTGAAAAATTTAGAAAATACAGGATGAGCTGAAAGGGAAGAGTGCTTGCCTGCTGAGAGGAAGGCAGAGACAGCTGCCAGATGCACTCTTAGTGTAGCTGATCCGAGTCCCAAGCTACTGAGATGAACCATATAGTCAAGGACTGTGGGCAGGCCAGCAGACTCTGGAGAAATATGCTTCCCAGAGCACCATATAGTAAATCTTTTCCACTTGGAATTGGAAGTGTTTCTGGTGGAAGGCTTTCGAGAAGCCTTTAAGATATCCAGAACACCTTGAGAGAGGTGCAAATCAGCAAACTCTAACTCCTCGAGAGCCAGGCCTTGAGATTGAAAAATTTGAGATTCGGATACCAAACCCTCCCCTGAGCACATATTAACAGGTTGTAATTCCTGGGAAGAGACAGGGGAAGGTGGACTGCTAAGGACAACAAGAGAGGGTACCAGGGCTGTCTGGCCCAGTCTGGAGCAATCAGAATCACCTTGCAGGGTTGAGACCTGATTTTGACTAGCACCTTGAACAGGAGAGGGAAGGGGGGAAAAGTATACAGGAACTTCCCTTCCCAATTGAGAACTAGGGCATCCAGGGGGACTGAACCCAACACTGGGGGCCTGCAGCAAAAGAGAGGAAGTTGTTGATTGTCTGGGGCTGCAAAAAGATCTATCTGTGGGGTGCCCCATCTGGAGAAGAACACCTTTAAAATCAGGGGATCCAGGGACCATTCATGATGGCCCTGAGATATCCTGCTGAGAGCATCTGCCAGGACATTGTCCTTCCCTAGGAGGTGCACTGCTGTAAGAGAGGCATTCAGGGAATAGGCCAGAGACCACAACTTCATTGCCTCTCTGCACAAGCAATGAGACCGAGTGCCCTTGTCATTGATATACCACATTATGGTGGTATTGTCTGTCCTGATCTGAACTACTTTGTTTTGAACAGACTTGGAAAAAGCTTGAAGTGCTAGAAACACTGCTCTGAGTTCTAATAGACTGATGTGAAGCAGAGATTCCTGAGGAGACCACAACCCTTGGGTGGCCAGGTCCCCCAAGTGGGCTCCCCACCCTAAGAGGGAGGCATCTGTAGTAAGGTTTAGAGAATAAGACTGAGTGACAAAAGGAACTCCCTGTCTTGGACTGTCCTGATTCTGCCACCACTGTAACGCCTGGATCAGGGTTCGAGTCACTCGGATTAGTTTGGTCAGAGGATCCTTTTTCTGAGACCAGAAGGCTCTCAAGTGGAACTTGAATGTCCCTCATTTGAAATCTTGTTCCCTGAACCACTGCTGTAGAGGCATCCATGTGTCCCAGGAGCTGCAGAAAATGCCTTGCTGGTCAAGACACCTGAAGGGTGAATGAAGAGGCCAGTGAGATAAGGGTCCTTGCCCTGTCCAGTGGAAGGAAGACTCTTGCCTTTACTGTATCCAGTTCTGCCCCACGAAGGTGAGGAGCTGCACAGGCTCTAAAACTGACTTTGAAAGATTCAGAAGGAAACCTAGAGAAGTGAGCAGTTGCTGAGTTATCAGTAGATGTGACTTGACTTGGTCTGGAGACTGACCCACTATGAGCCAGTTGTCCAGGTATGGAAAGATGGAGATCTTTTTTCTCCTTAGGAAGGCAACCACTACTGCCAGGCATTTTGTGAACACCCTTGGAGCAGAAGTTAGGCAGAAGGGCATTGCTGTGAATTGATAAAAGGCCTGAGGGCAGCTGGAATCTGAGGTACTTTCGGTGGGAGCTTCTGATGAGAATATGGAAATAGGCATCCTTGAGGTCCAGGGAAACTAGCCCTGGCCTTAGAGAGGGTAGAATTATTCCCAGAGTCACCATTTTGAACTTTGGCTTTAAAAGGTGCTTGTTTAAATATCTGAGATCCAGGATGGGCCGCCATTCTCCTGTCTTTTTGGGGGTCAGAAAGTACCTGGAGTACAATCCTTTTCCCTTGTGTAGGGGTGGAACCCTCTCTATGGCTCTCAGAGCCAAGAGAGAAGAGACCTCTGCCTCTAGGGCAAGTGCCTCTGAAGGACTTGCAGGTGGAAAGGATCTGGTTCTCATCTTTGGAAATTTTTTGAAGCTGAGAACCAGTCCCTGGCTTACTACTTCCAGGACCCATTTGTCTGATGTTAAAGACATCTAGTCCTGGACAAAGTAAGCCAGCCTGCCCCCTACAGGTGGTGGAGAATCGGCCCTGGCCAACCCATCAGGGTGCCTGTTTAGCAGGGGCTTTAGGCTGAGGGGTGGAAGCAGGCCTGCGTGTACCCCATCTGCCTCTCCCTCTGAAGAACCCCCGATGAGCATAAGCAGAAGAGGAGGCCTGGGCTTGGTAGAAAGGCCCATGAAAAGGCCTGCCCCTGCCCCTGGAATGCTGCCTCTGGGGAGTGGCTTGCCTTTCCTTGGCCTGAGCACTCCTATAGGTGGTCCAGTATTCATCCATTTTCTTCATGTAGTTCTCTGTTTGCTCCCCAAACAGAGAATTACCCACAACAGGAAAATCCATGGCCTTAGTCTGGGTATCCTGAGACAGGCTAGTACATCTGAGCCAAGCCAGCCTACGAAGGGCCACAGACATAGCCATGACTCTAGATGAAACATCATTGGAGTCCACTGCAGCATGGAATTGCACCTTGGATGCCTCAATACCATCCGCAGCCACCTGTTCCAGCTCCTTGGCAAGCTGGCCAGGGACCCGTTTAGCTAAAGCTATTACAGTGTCCCATCTAGATTTCTGATATCTAGCTGTATAGGCCATATGATTAGCCTGCCTGAGTCCCAAGGATGCTGCCATGTACTGTTTCTTTGCCATGGCATCAATCCTCCTGGAGTCCTTATCTGGGGAGTGTGAAGCCAAGGGTATATTTGCCTTATCACAGGCAGCAGCCTGCACTACCCCAACATGGCTGCATTGCTGGGTAAGGAACTCTGTATCTGAGCCTGAGAGAATATACCTCTTGTCCATTCTCTTGTCCACAGGAGGTATAGAATTAGGAGTCTTTAAAATTGTTATTGTCTGTTTCCCAAAGGACTTATGAAGGGGAGTAGACAGCCTCCTGGACTCTGGGATATCCATCATTTCAACATAGTCAGGCTCCTCCTGATCGTCTACAGCTTCTTCCATAGAAAGCTGAAGAGTTTCAGCCACTTTTTTGTAGAACATAAAATGGGAAGGGGACTCAGAAAGCCTAGGAGGAGAAACCCCTGAAGGTCTGTCTGGGGAGATGTCCGGGTCAATGGGCACATCCAGACTTTTGTAATCACCATCACTATCCTCATACTCTCCTTCCTCCTCCGGTTCATAAAAATCTTCTAAATTATAATCTGGAACCGGGGAAAGTGACTGAACCGAGCCCTTCCCGTGGTGCCGTTCGGTCGGAACAGGATTAGCGATTGAACAATCCTTATCGCTTTGGCTATTTCATCAGTGGTTGGAGAAAGAAGTTGTGGATCCACACCGCTGATTTATCCTTCTTTTCTTTAATGGAACCGACTCCTCAGAGTCGGTTCTCCTTGCTCAAGAAGTTTCGCCCTGGTCAGAGGCACTCCTTCCGGTTCGCTGAACCCGAACCGGCTGGCCATTCGGGTCAGCATACTCTTGGCCTCCTTTCCCTCAACCTACCAACTCTCTTTTCCAGGGTAGCTGCAGGAAAATTCTTGCAAATCTGGCAGTCTGGATGAGTGGTCAAACCCAGACAACTAAACACAGGTGGTGTGAGGTCAGCCTTAGCAAAGGCTTCCACACACTACAGTGATGGAAACCCAGTGGGCCCGGTTTTCTTTGGGTTTCAGACATAGCCAGTCCTAACAAACTTATCCTTTTTCGCAACCGCCAGGCAAGACACCCTTATCGGTTCCTGACCGTTGTCGTGGAAAAAAACGAATGAAACCGCTTTTTTTAGAACCGATAAGGACGGTTACACACTCTAAAAGTAGAATAAACTTTTTTGAACAAACCTGATTGGTTCAAACCGAACCGATCCCACGTTTACAAGTTCCACACAGAAGAACAAGAAAATAAACATATCTAGTACTCACGATACCACAGACATAGACTGAACCGACAGGTTAACAGATTAAATTCAGTTGAAAACCGAGGAAAACGGCACTTTAACTGACAAACTTGAACCGAGCAAAGGAGAAATCTCTGGAGAGACTGTTCAGTGAGGTGGAGTAAAGAATCCGATGGTTTGAGTTCAAACAGCAACAGTCAGAGTCTCAACCGAGCTCGAGCGCAGCGTTCCATGCCTGGCATGGAAAGTTAACTCTTTCATCTCCGGGGCAGTTCAAAGGTTGGACATCATTGCATGTGTCAGAATACAGCAAGAGTTCATGTTGTTTGAATGTATTTTATGGTTAAATAGGTCGTAGGAAAGTTTTAAAGTCTCAATGCCTCTGTCAATTCAAACTTCCATTCCTCCAAAGCTGGTGCTCTTTTGTCAATCCAGACCTAAGACTGGTTACAGCCAGACTGGGGCTCCTGTAGCACAGGAGCAGAAGGGTTCCTTAACAGTTTGAGTCTGATCCTAGAGGAGAAAAAATTAGTCTTGTGGTAATGGGCGTTCGGCACTTTACACCGGGCCAAAGATGCCAGCATCTGCCTGATGCAGACTGCAGTTCCTACTAGCCTGGAGATCACCACACTGGCCTCGTACATTTCCCCTTGACTGGTGCTAAGCTACCAGCAGGCCCTTAGCAGAAAGGTCAATGGCCTGCCTGACTCACTTACTCTGAGGAATGGCAGCCAAGAGCTGACTTAGCTGCACCCACAGGCGATGACTGAAGGGGGGACAGAGGACCAACCAAACAGAGGAACCTAGAAAGCAGTAAGAGGATTCCCTCGGAAGGAGCAGGCAGATACGATCTACGGAATAGGTCCAGAGAAGGAGAAGGAACAGAAGGGAGAACTGGAGGAGAAGGAGGCAGGGGTACAAAGGTACCACAGAAAGGATGTCTACAACCCAGATAGTTTTCAAACGTAGTAACAGACAACTTACTACAGCAGAAATTTAAGCCCTATCCTTTAGGTCTATCCTTCTTGCTGTCTAAGGCTATTAATTTTACATTAGAATATGATTTACAGTGTTAGATATAGGGCAATGTTTGCACACAAGGAAGTGCAAGACATACATCATACACAAATGAGGCAAGCATTACAGATTGTCTAAATACATGCCCAAGTCAGGTAAAAATGTAACCGCTGGAAATGTATATGGGACTATTCCAGAACAAGACTAGGACCAAGACAAATTCATCATCCACACTAAAACAGGCATTATCAGATTCATAGAAAGATGATTCAGCTATTATAAAACCAGCAGATAAATGTTGAGCCATTTGTGATACAATCCTGAGAAAAATACAGATCCACGTGTATGGACCTTTTGAACAACTGTGAGAATTATGTTAGATTACCTAAGGATTCTTTACCATCTTTTAAACAACACATTAAAGAATTCGTGGAAGAAATGATGGCCATAAGATGATTAAAAGACTGGGAAGGTGATTATCTAATTAAGGAATTTCCTATCACTCCATTATTTTATTTCATCCCAAAAATGCATAAAGATCCACAAAGGCCACCAGGTAGGCCGATAGTGTCTGGAATAGGGTCAGTCTTGCAGCCTCTTTCTACATATGTTAACTTACATCTTCAACCTCTAGTGGAAAATATTCCAACACATTTGAGAGACACAACCCATATGTTAAATTTTATTATAAAATGGGTAAAGAAAATGGATGAATGTGATTGGCTAAAAGGACCTCTGAGCCGTGTCCTTATCACAGTGTATTTATGCCAGCCGGCACTCTTCTCCCCAAGACAACCTAACAACAAAGAAAAATTATGAACCTGTCGAACTTGCAAACCAGTTTAAAAAGCAGGCACACAATGGGCAGCACCAGCATGAAATGCCCCAATGCTATAACAGCACACAGAAAGCCTCTCTAACCACAAAGCATATGAAAATTTATTTCAATAAATTAATCTACAATGTTTGTATCACTATCTTAACATAAAAAAAAATACCTCACTCAAAGGCACCGCAACCGTTGAAACGGGAACCGCTTGTTGCACACAACTTTCCCTTTCCCCATATGCTGCCTCCAGTCTTGTCCCCCCCCTTGCAGTCTTCAATATTTAAATTCCACAGCTCAAGAGCTGTCTACCGTGGGGCACACTCCTCTTTCAAGTGAGACGGCATCACACAGAAAAAAAAGAATACAAATATAAAACCAAAAACGCCAACCCAGAAACGGCTCCATACAGTACCCAGCATGGGACAAACTCATTGCAAGTCAACAAAACCACTCTCACTGCAATACTAAAGCAAATACTGAAAAAACAAATACAAAATAAAATAACAAACAGTCTCTTCATGACTGGACAGACTTGAGACCACATAAAAACAAAGCCCCTCTATTTGCTGTTAATTAAAGCAGCACTCAATTCATCAGTACAAGATTAACACTGTGTAGAAAGTCGGGGGACAACAGCAGATTACCACTGTTTGTAGATGACAAACACAATGTGGAATTAAAACTGTATGCAGACAGGACAACCTGACCTGTGTCTCTGTGTCTGGAGGGGGGGAGGAGGAGAGACATGCAGTGAACATCACAGTACAGAACAGAGGGACTTTTTACTACTTCACATAGTAAAACCTCAAATTATTAAAATGATTTCCCTCTTTTTATTTATTTTTTTTTTCCCTTAAATACTTACCTGGAAAACCCATTTTATAAGCGCAATAAACTTACTTGGGAAACTCATTTTATAAGCGCAATAACACACTCCAAGGTGTGGGTCATCGCCTGATAAGAGCACACCTAGGGGCATAAGGCACTCGGCGCAAGCACCTCGTGCCTTAGTACACCCTAGGCGTGCTGTTATCAGGTGATAACCCACACCTCATTGTGTGTTGTTGCTTGCTTAAAGATCTTAATGATCAGGCTATTCCAGACAATATCACATTGGTCACTGTTGATGTTAAGGACTTATATATGTCTAATCCTCATGAGGAAGGAATAACCGCATTAGGTACACTACTGGACACATAACCATATGGCAGCCATCCATCCACCAAATTACTACAAACAATGGCATCTATTGTTCTTTATTAGAATTATTCCAGCTCTGAGGAGCAGTTTTATGGTCAGATTTAAAGTATCGCTATAGGAAGCACAATGGCCTCCGGTTATGCCAATGCTTACATGCACGTATTTGAAACAGAACATGTGTTTTCTTCCATCAACCCTTATAAGGCAAATAGCTATTTTTGGAAAAGATACATTGATGATGTGATATTTATCTGGACAGGAACAGAGGAGGAAATACAGGCGTTCGTAAAATATTTTAACAGCTGCAATCAGCTTTTACAATTGTGGCCAGCTTCAGTACACATGAAATACCTTTTCTGGACATCATGATATCATATAATCAAAGAAGATCAGAAACCATGTTGTACAGAAGACCAACGGACAGAAACACTTTACTTCATATGAAAAGTTTTCACCTAGAAAGTCTTAAAAACAGTATTCCATATTCTCAATTTTTAAGAGTCAGGCAAAATTGTAGCATGCCTACAACATACCAACAGGAACCCAATATTATGGCTTCTAAATTTAAGAAAAAAGGCTATAGCCACTGGGTTATTAATAAGACATATATAACAGCAAAGGATATCATAAGGAACCAAGCCCTTTTAGCTAGAAAACATATGGAAGTACAACCTGATATAGTTATGGTCTTGACTACTCATAACCCTCATACAGTATGTCCAGGATTGGGGGTATAATCAATAAACATTGGAGTGTTTTGCAACATGATCCTTCCATGAGCACTATATTTAACAACTGTCCTATTGTTACAGTTAAAAAGGCACCTAGTATTAAAGGAGAAAAATGGAAAAGTACCAGCTTTCACCAGCTGGTGACAAAATGCCCGATTAGCACTTTTAGATAGTATGGGATTTTGTACAGTACCTGTATGTTTTTTTTTTTTTTTTAAATCTTTGAAACAGCGTGCTGTAACCTCTGTTTTTCACTGCTGACAAGCACCATCTCAGGAGCAGCCACGTCCTTCCCTCACTTACTTTATGCTAATATGCCCTGTCGACTTTAGCCACTGGTCAGCAGGGCATAATAGCATAACGTACAGTAAGCAAGGCAAGTACGCGGCTGCTCATGAGATAGTGCTTGCCAGCAATGAAAAGCAGAGGTTGCGGTGCGCTGTTTCAAAACCTAAAAAAATACATACAGGTACTGTAAAAAAATCCTGTACTATCTAAAAGTGCTAAGCGGGTGTTTTGTCACCAGCTGGTGAAAGCTGATACTTTTCCATTGTTTCCTTTTAAAGATAAATTGGTTTACACCGACCATATGAAATGAACAATGGATTCTAATCCTGGGGGTCTACTTTTACATGGTCCCCTAAGATGAGGGATGTTTTCATGTGGCTGATGCGCAGTGTGTGGACACATCTCAAAAGGAAGAGTTTCAATACCCGTACACGGGTAAAGTATACCCGATAAGGAGTCATATTAACTGCAACACTGTGGGGTTCATTTATAGTTTGCAGTGCCCCTGCGACAAGTTATATGTTGGAAATACACTCAGAGAACTCAAAAAGAGGATTGGAGAACACAGACGTACCCTTAAAAAGGGCCATGAAACAACCAGTGTTGCGTTACATTTCAAAGAGGCCACAATGGAGCTTCCCCATGTTTTAGGGGGTTACAACAGATCCATCCTCCTAGAAGAGAGGGTGACTACAACAAACTTTTAGAAACGTAAGAGGTATGGTGGATCAGAGAACTTGGGGATTAGAAACAAATATGGGGCTTAAATGAAGAGGTTAACTGACAGGCTTGCTGGTATTACACTAGATCAGTAGCACACTTCACAGGTGCAGTTGTAGTTTGCTGTATAGGCATTCCTGTAAGCCACTGTCCTCTCCTGCATTTATACCTCATAGTGTTCCAGCATCTTAGAATAACAGTTTTCTCCCCTCTTTCACCCAGGTTTGTGTAGTATTTTTATCATAAACTTCGTCCGGTTGTCGCCCCCATTCAGGACCCTGTTTTCCATGAAATTAGCTAATAAGTTTATAACACAGTTTTACCCCAATTTATCAGGGCTTAGTTTTAGCAATCTCATTTTCTTCCATGGCATAACTATATTCCAGCTCAGTTGTAGCTTTTATTGACAGTTTAAAAATGTCTGATGTTAATATGTTCTACTGAGTTAGTGAGGAGATTATATTATAATTAAAGTTCGATAGGTTAACGTCTGTAGTTGTCATTTGCATCTCTAGCACCATTGGTACCCACAGCATGGCTAAACTGCTTCAGCTGTACATGGTGGTGGTTGCCTAGCAGTGACGCATTCTGGTGCCTGATGACATGATGCACATCTACCACACACCACATGCTGTGGGTACAAGAAGAAAAAATTACTCACCTTAGTAATGTTGTTTCTTCTAATGGAGTCTTGCTATATTATGACATATGCAGTGAGTCCCAAACTTCGAACTGCTCCGGAGGTGAAAGAGTTAACTTTCCATGCAGGGCATGGAACCTTGAGTGCGAGCTCGGTTGAACACTCTGTCTGTTGTTGCTCAAACTCAATCTGTTAGATCTTTACGAGCAAAAACTCACTAAGGTTCTGTGTGGAAGCCGTAAACCTACACTAGCCAACTGGCTACTAAATATAAGAACACATCTTTCTTGGTCCCAAAACAAAGACTCAAGTCAGGGGATCCAGAAAAATAAAAACATAACACCCAAACACCCCAAAAAGGAGGGGTGAAAATAAGGTGGGCATCTACCAAGTGCCAACACTACACTGCCCACCCACATCCCAAAAGTAGAAGTTCTGAGAGGGGCAGGCTGGGGAGGTCATAATATAGCAAGACTCCATTAGAAGAAACAACATTTTATTTATTTTTATTTTTATTTATTTAGCTTTTGTTGACCGGGTAAGTGCACTAGACAAATCCTGCCTATTTTCAGGCACGACCCGGGAAGGGGATACAGATGAATGCCAACTGACCTTGAACCAGATTAAGCTGTTGGTGGTATTTTTAGTGAATGAGGGAAATTTGGCCAGGACACCGGAAATTCCCCTACTCTTTTCGATAAGTGCCATGGGATCTTTAACATCCACCTGAACTACCACCAATCCAGGCAGATGGGACCTCGGTTTAATGTCTCATCGAAGGCGGCCTCAAGAAATGCAGCACCCTCTCATGCTGCATTACAGTGTCGAAATACTGGGATATTGCTTAGTGCCGGATGGCAGAACTGAACCCACAGCCCTCTGATCTCCGGCCTCAGAGGCGAGTGTGCTACCTACTGAGCCACTGACACTGACACTACTAAGTGACACTTACTAAGGTGAGTAATTTTTTCTTCAAACAACATGAAGTCTTGCTATATTATGACATATGCAGACTACACAGCAGTACCTCCATGGAGGAGGGGCAGAGCCTACTTAGGAAATAGGCTCTGAAGCACAGCTGTGCCAAACCGAGCATCACTCCTAGCCTGGATATCCAGGGAGTAATGCTTGGTAAAAGTATGAACTGTTTTCCAGGTAGCTGCTTGACAAATCTCTAGGATAGGGATGTCCCTGGCAGCAGCCAGAGACGCAGCTGTACCTCTGGTAGAGTGAGCCCTCAGGCCTGAGGGAGGAATCTTACCCAATTTCTCATAGCAAAATTGGATAAAGATACAATCCATCTGGCAATGGATCTTTTAGTGGCAGGTCTCCTTTACCAACCTCACCATAAGTGAGGAACAGTTGGAGGAGTCAAACCTGTGACCCTTGAGTGCGTTCTATGTAGTAACTAAGGGCTCTTTTGAAATCTAAACTGTGTAGTCTCCTCTCGCCAGAGGAGGAATGGTCAGTGAAGTACACAGGAAGAGAAATAGATTGATTAAGGTGGAAGTCTGAAACCACCTTAGGCAAGAACTTCCTGTTAGTCCTGAGGACCACCTTATCTCTATGAAAGGAGATAAAATCAGGTTTCACTGACAATGCCTGTAATTCACTTATGCACCTGGCAGAAGTGATGGCTACCAAAAACACAGTTTTCAAGTCAAGTACTTAAGCTCTGCTAAAGACAAGGGCTCAAAGGGGGGTTGCATAAGCTGAGCAATGCATATATTAAGATCCCAGGCAGGGGCAGGGTCCCTGAAAGGGGGGTTGGTGTGAAGCAACCCCTTGAAAAACTTGGAGATTACAGGATGAGCTGAAAGAGAAGAGGGTTGTAGGGTAGCTGGTCTCATCCCCAACGTATTCAAATGCACCATGTAATCCAGGACTGTGGATAAGTCAGCAGATTTTGGGGAAATATGCCTACCAGAGCACCAAATGGAAAATCTCTTCCATTTGGAATTATAAGTAGCCCTGGTGGAAGGCTTCCTAGAAGCCTTCAAGATATCCAATACACCTTGGGAGAGGTGTAGGTCAGCAAACTCTAACTCTTCAAGAGCCAGGCCTTGAGATTGAGAGATTTGAGATTTGGTACCAAACTCTCCTGTGGGCACAGGTTAACAGGTTGTGATTCCTGGGAAGACACAGGGAAGGTGGACTGCTAAGGACATAAGGAGTGGGTACCAGGGCTGCCTGGCCCAATCTGGAGCAATCAGGATCATCTTGCAGGGCTGAGATCTGATTTTGACTACTACTGAAAAGAAGAGGGAAGGGGAAAGCATAGAGGAACTTCCTTCCCAACTGAGAAGGAAGGCATCCAGGGGACTGAGCCCAACACTGGGGGCCTGCAGCAAAAAGAGGAAGTTGGTGATTGTCTGGGGCTGCAAAAGATCATTCATGAGTGCCCCATCTGGCAAATACTACCTCCAGTACTAGGGGATCCAGTGACCATTCGTGATGGCCCTGGGAAATCCTGCTGAGAGCATCTGCCAGGACATTGTCCTTGCCTGGGAGGTGAACTGCCGTAAGGGAGGTGTTCAGGGAATAAGCCAGGGACCACAACTTCATTGCTTCGGTGACAAGGCCGTAGACCGAGTGCCTCCTTGCTTGTTGATGTACCACATTGTAGTGGTGTATTCTGTTCTGACCTGTACGACTTTGTTCTGAACAGATGTGGAAAAAACTTGAAGTGCTAGAAAAACTGCTCTGAGTTCCAACAGATTGATGTGAAGCAGAGATTCCTGTGGGGACCACAATCCCTGGGTAGTGAGATCGCCCATGTGAGCTCCCCACCCCAAGAGGGATGCATCTGTAGTAAGGATTAAGGAGTGAGACTGAGGGGTGAAGGGGACCCCCTGTCTCAGATTGCTCTGGTCCTGCCACCACTGAAGGGCTTGGATCAGGGTTCGAGTCACTGGGATCAATTTGGTTAAAGGGTCTCTCCTTTGAGACCAAAAGGCTCTCAAATGGAACTGGACGTCCCTCATCTGAAATCTTGCTCCCTGCACCACTGCTGTAGAAGCAGCCATGTGCCCCAGGAGCTGCAGAAAATGCCTTGCTGGTCAAGAGACCTGCAGGGTGAAAGAGGAGGCCAGAGAAACCAGGGTCCTTGCTCTTACCAGAGGGAGGAAGGCTCTGGCCTCTTTTGTGTTCAGTTCTGCACCTATGAAGGTGAGGAGCTGGACAGGCTCTAGAACTGACTTTTGAAGATTGAGAAGGAAACCTAGAGATGTGAGCAGTTGCTGAGTTACCTGAAGGTGAAGTTTGACTTGTTCTGGAGACTGGCCTACTATGAGCCAGTCGTCCAGGTAAGGAAAGATGGCAATCTTTTGCCTTCTTAAGTGGGCAACTGCTACTGCCAGGCATTTTGTGAATACCCTCGGGGCAGAGGTGAGGCCGAAGGGCATTGCTCTGAACTGGTAATGGCCTGAGGGCAGTTCAAATCTGAGGTACTTTCGATGGAGCTTCTGATGAGAACATGGAAGTAGGCATCCTTGAGGTCCAGGGACGCTAGCCAGTCCCCTGGCCTTAGAGAAGGTAAAATAGTTCCCAGAGTCACCGTTTTGAATTTTGGCTTTAAAAGGTGCTTGTTTAGGTATCTGAGGTCCAGGATGGGCTGCCATTTTCCTGTCTTTTTTGGGGTAAGAAAGTACCTGGAGTACAACCCTTTGCCCTGGTGTAGGGGTGGAACCCTTTCCACAGCTCTGAGAGCCAGGAGGGTAGAAACTTCTGTTTCTAGGGCAAGTGCCTCTGATGGATTTGCAGGTGGAAAGGACCTGGTTCTCATCTTTGGAAATTTTTTGAAGCTGAGAACCAGTCCTGGCTACTACTTCCAGGACCCACTTGTCTGATGTTAAAGACTTCCAGTCCTGGACAAAGTAAGCCAGCCTGCCCTACAGGTAGAAGAGAATCGGCCCTGGCCACCCCATCAGGGTGCCTGCTTGGCAGGGGCTTTGGGCTGAGGGGTGGAAGCAGGTTTGCTTGCACCCCATCTGCCTCTCCCTCTAAAGAACCCCCTCTGGGCATAAGCAGAAGAGGAGGCCTGGACTTGGTAAAAAGGCCTATTGAAAAGGCCTACCCCGCCCCTGGAAGGCTGCCTTTGAGGAGTGGTCTGCCTTTCCTTGGCCTGTGCACTCCTATAGGTGGTCCTATATTCATCCATTTTCTTCATGTAATTCTCTGTCTGCTCCCCAAACAGAGAGTTATCAAGAACAGGAAAATCCATGGCCTTAGACTGAGTATCCTGTGACAGGGCAGTACATCTGAGCCAGGCCATTCTGCGAAGTGCCACAGATGTAGCCATGACCCTTGATGAAACATCATTAGAGTCTACTGCAGCATGAAATTGCACCTTGGATGCCTCAATACCATCCACAGCCACCTGTTCCAGCTCCCTGGCAAGCTGGTCAGGGACCTGTTTTGCCAGGGCCAGCACAGTATCCCATCTGGATTTCTGGTACCTAGCAGCATAAGCCACATAATTTGCCTGTCTGAGTCCCAAAGATGCTGCCATATACTGTTTCTTTGCCATGGCATCAATCCTCCTGGAGTCCTTTTCAGGGGGGTGGGAAGCTAGAGGAATATTTGCCTTGTCACAGGCTGCAGCCTGCACTACCCCCACATGGCTGCATTGCTGTGTAAGGAACTCTGTATCAGAGCCTGATAACGTATACCTCTTGTCCATCCCTTTATCAACAGGAGGTATAGTGTGAGGAGTTTTTAGAATTTTTACTGTCTATTTCCAAAAAGATTTATGCAAAGGAATAGACAGTCTCCTAGACTCTGGAATATCCATCATTTCTACATAATCAGGCTCCTCTTGGTCATCAACAGCTTCCTCAACAGGGAGCTGGAGAGTTTCAGCAACTTTCTTATAGAACATAAAATGAGAAGGAGACTCAGATAGCCTGGGGAGAAACCCTGATGGTCTGTCTGGAGATGTCCGGTTCAATGGGCACATCCAGACTTTCAAAACCATTCCTCTCCTCATACTCCTCTTCCCCTCCTCCGGTTCATAAAAATCCTCAAAATCATAATCTTGAACCAGTGGAACGGACGAACCGGCGCTTCCCTGATGGTGTCGGTTCGGTCGGAACCGGGGAAAGTGACTGGACAATTTGAATTGCTTTAGCTATTTCCTCAGCGGTTGGAGAAAGAACTTTTGGCTCCCCACTAGCTGACTTCCTAGTACTTTTAGTTGGAACCGGCTCCTCAGAGCTGGCTCTTCGTTTGCCCGAGGAAGTATCGCCCTGGTCAGAGGGCATTCCCTCCAGTTCGGTTGGGACTGAACTGGGCTGGCCATCCGGGTCAGCGGACTTCTTGGCCTCCCTTCCCTGAGCCTACCAACTCTTTTTCACGGTGGCAGCAGGAAAATTCTACAAATCTGGCAGTCTGCATTGGGTGGTCAAACCCCAGACAATATACACAGGTGGTGTGTGGGTCCGGCCTTAGCAAGGCTTCCCCACAAACACCACAGTGCTGAAACCCAGTGGGCCCGGTTTTTCTTTTGGGTTTCTCAGACATAGTGCCAGCCTAACCAAACTTGCCCGGTTATGGCAATCCGCCAAGCAAGACTCCCTTATCGGTTCCCAACCGTGTCACGGGTCGTGGAAAAAACCGTAATGAAAATCCGTTTTTTTTAGAACCGATAAGAACCGGGAACCGCACTCTAATGAAGGACTAGTGAAGTTTGAGAATAAACTGATCGGTTCAAACCGAACCAAAAAGCGTTTACAAGTTCCACACAGAATAAAATAAATGTAAGCCTATCTATTACTTACAATACCACAGACAGAGCTTGAACCGACCGGTTGCGGTTTAATTTCGGTCAAAAAACCGATAAATTAATACTTTTTAACCGACAAACAAACCGAGCAGAAGGAGAAATCTCCGGAGCGACTGTTCAGTGAGGCGGAGTAAAGAATCTGACAGTTTGAGTTTGAGCAACAACAGACTGAGTGTTCAACCGAGCTCACGCTCAAGGTTCCGTGCCCTGCATGGAAAGTTAACTCTTTCACCTCCGGAGCAGTTCGAAGGTTGGGACTCACTGCATGTGTCATAATACAGCAAGACTTCGTGTTGTTTGAAGACTAATCTCATGGGGCCTCGGTTCTGCCAGTTCCAAGGGGGAGACATATAGTCAGCAATGTTAAAAAGTAAGTATATTTTCTGCATTTCACAGTATTTTATTTCAACTCTCTAAAACTCAGCTAAGTATGGCACTGATAAATTACAGCAAAAAGAAAATAGTGATTTAGGTAATGCCATTAATTAAACTGCAAGCAGAGCTCCCGGTTTAAAGTTTGGAGATTTTAATACAGTAGACATTAGGAGCAGTAAGATTTCAAGTAGAACGCATAGTGCAGTGAAATGACAATAACTTATGTGGGTGGTCAGGTTTGTTTCAGCTGCAGTAGGAAAAGTTTCTAGCAGCAATAAACAGTCAAAATTTTACACTTTCAGCAGAATATACTGATGCATTATACAAAGCAGATCGAATATACCATAAACATAATATGAAAATGTAACACAGGTTCACTTGGTGATTTTAACTGGTTAAAACTCTCAAGCTTTTGAAACAACACAAGTAGCAATTGTGTTCTCTTGAGGACTGGCAGACAGGCCAATGAGGTTAGTAAAACTGTGGCAGTATTTGCACACATTAAGACTGGTATGTGGGGGGCATGAGGTATATTTCTGGCTTGAAAATGTACAGGATATTTTGAGGTTGGAGTATAAAAGCATTTGTTTTATTTCTACTTGCAGCTGAAATGTTTAAAACAGTTTCTGGTGTCTCCGTTGAATAAGGAGTGTTAAATATCTTGTATAGGTATGCTTAGTAATTTTATTGTATACAGGTAGAAGTTGTCATTAACTGCTTTACCATGAATATTTTTAGATTTCCCCTGGAAGAAGCCATTAAAAGTTTGGCAAAACATTGGGGTATAAAAATAAAGGAAGAATTCTAGAAAAGAGTATCTGTTCTATAGCATTTTTCTTACCCATAGCGGTCCACCACCTACCACTTGCAGACAAATACAGGTTACTCACCTGTAACAGGAGTTCTAGGAATGGTATATGTTGTTCATCCACACTGTCTGGCAGGTTTCTTGCCGCTTTAAATCTTGCCGGAAGGTCTTCAAGCTGGCTCCTCCCACCCACCCGGGTGGTAAAACTCTCGGCTCCGCCCCATGACGCCAGATCTGGCCCGCTGGAAGCTCAGGTTGTGCGTCGAAGTCGGGGAGGTCGGGTGGGTCGTGTGGATGAACAACATATACCATTCCTAGAACTCCTGTTACAGGTGAGTAACCTGTATTTCTAGGGACATGGATATGTTGTTCATCCACACTGTCTGGCAGACTCCTAGCAGTTCTCCGGGAGGAGGGAGGCAAGGCGCACACCCCCTACTTAGGGAATAAAGACTGGAGAACCGAGGCCCCAAAACCAGCATCCCGGCGTGACTCAAGGTCGATGTGGTAATGGGTAATAAAAGTGTGTGCTGAGTTCCAGGTAGCAGCCCTGCAGATTTCCTGGATAGGGACGTCCCTGGAAGCAGCCACCGATGCAGCAGTATGACGGGTAGAATGAGCTCTTATCCCTCTGGGAGGCTCCATGCCCGCCAACTTATAGCGAAGATCTATGCAGGAGGTGACCCACCTGCTTATCATCCGCTTGGCTGCAGGTCTGCCAGGTGCGGCTTCAGCGTAGGGTGACAAACAGCTGGCGAACCTCTCCCCAATTTCAGCCGTGCGGCTCCTTATAATAAGCGAGTGCCTTCTAGAGTCAAGTATGGAGCCTGTATTCGCCTCCCGAGGTGATTGGGGTACAACACCGGCAGAGTCAACACCTGGTTAAGGTGAAACTCCGACACCACCTTCGGAAGGAATTTCGGGTGGGGGCACAGGACAACTTTGTCCCTGTGGAAGACCAGGTAAGGAGACTCGATGCAGAGCGCCTGGAGTTCTCCCATCCTTCTGGCTGACGTGATAGCCACCAAGAAGGCGGTCTTCCACGACAGGTGAAAGAGTTCACACCTGTGCATTGGTTCAAATGGCTTGCCCATGAGCTTTGCCAGTACCAGCAGTAAATCCCATGGAGGTGGAGGTTCTCGCACTGGAGGGGAAATGTGATCAAGGCCTTTGAAAAAGTGCCAGACCACTTTCTCCTGCACCACCGACTGCTCCCCGGCCCGCGCCCGGTAAGCAGAGATGGCTGCCAGGTGCACCCTTAGGGTCGTCGACCTAAGCCCTTGACGAGAAAGGGACCATAAATAGTCCAAGATGCTTGCCAAAGGACAGGAGGAAGGGTCCAAGCCCTTGCCCTGACACCAAATGGAAAATCTCTTCCATTTGAAGGCATAGCATTTCCTGGTCGACTCCTTACGGGACGCCTCAACAACATTGAGGACCTCGTCGGAAAGACCCAAGGCCTGGAACTCTAGCCGCTCAGGAACCAGGCTGTCAGGTGCAGGGATTGAAGGTCCGGATGGAACACCTTCCCCTGATTGACTGAGAGCAGGTCCGGGCGAGCTGGAAGCTGCCTCGGGAGCCTGGAGCTGAGGCTTAGGAGATCTGGGTACCAGAACTGGCGGGGCCAGTCTGGGGCTATCAGAATCACCTGCGCCTTGTCCCTCCTTGCTTTGAGAAGCACCTTGTGAATCAAGGGAAATGGGGAAGGCGTAGAAGAGGCCCGGGGTCCACGGCCTCGAGAAGGCATCCCCCTGCACCGAGCCCTGCTGAGGGGGGCGGGCATGAAACAGCCTCAGCTTCGCGTTCTCCTTGGAGGCAAACAGGTCCACCTGAGGTGTGCCCCAGTGGGAGAACAGATCTTGTACTACCTCCGGCAGGAGAGACCACTCGTGAGATGCAGCCCCTATCCGGCTCAGGGCATCGGCCAGGGTGTTGGAGGCTCCTGCCACATGAATAGCTAGGAGATCCGCCTCCAGGCTGCGCATGAGTGACCAAATGCGGAGAGCTTCCTTGCATAGAAGCATGGAGCGCGTCCCGCCCTGGCGGTTTAGGTAGTACATGGTCGTGGTATTGTCCGTCTGGACTCGGACCACTTGACCCCGGAGAAACGGAGCAAAGGCGGTGAGAGCTAGGTGGACCGCTCGGAGCTCCAGCAGGTTGATGTGGCATCGGGACTCCCTCGGGGACCAGAGGCCGTGCGCCTGGTGTTCCCCCAGATGGGCACCCCAACCCATCAGAGAGGCATCGGTCGATAGAGAGACCGTCGGCTCAGGGCAGACAAACGGGATGCCCTCCTGCAGATGAGACGGAACGGTCCACCACCGGAGAGCATTCCACATCTCCTGGATCACCATCACTAGCTGGTCCAATGGATCGCAGCATTGTGACCACTGGCTGGCCAGTCCCCACTGAAGGGGGCGCATGTGCCAAGGCCCAACGGCCACGCTGGTACAGGCCGCCATGAGACCCAGGAGGCGCAGGAAGTCCCGGGCAGGGTGCAGTTGCCCAACCAGAAATGATTGGGAAAAGGAGGTAGGAACCTCGGCCTGTCCGCGAGCCGTGATCTGGCTCGAAGAGTCGAGCTCTGCCCCGATAAACAGAATCACCTGCTTGACTCGAGGTTCGACTTGGCCTTGTTGATAAGAAGGCCGACTTGAGAGCAAACCTGGAGGGCCAGATCTCTGGACCGCTCCACCCCCTGTCTGGAGGGGGCTGCTATCAGCCAATCGTCCAGGTAAGGGTACACCCGGACCCCTCGGCGCCGCAGGAAAGCTGTCACCACTGCAATGCATTTGGTGAAGACCCTGGGAGCTGGAGACAGGCTGAAGGGCACGGCTCGGAACTCGAAGAGGGATCCCTCCACTCAGAAGCGAAGGAATCTCCAATGTGACGGATGGATAGGGACATGAAAGAACGCGTCCTGCAGGTCCAGAGAGCAGAACCACACGCCGTGTTCCAGGGATGGTATTATCTGAGCCAGAGTGACCATCCTGAAGGTTCGAGACCTTAGGAACTTGTTCAGGTTGTGTAGGTCGAGAATGGGGCGCCAGTCCCCTGCCTGCTTCGGAACCAGGAAGTACCTGGACACAAACCCGGGTCTGAGGGAGGTCCGCCACCTCCTGATCACCTCCTTTGGAGGAGGAGAGTGATGTCGGCCCGACAGGCCGACAGTGAGGCTGGGACCCGAGGCCCCGAGTGCGGACGGCTCTGAAGAGGCGGAGCCTGCTCGAATTCTAGAGGCAGGCCTTTTCCCACCACCTCCAGTACCCACCTGTCCGTGGTAATAATGGACCAGGCGGAAAGGAAGTGCCGGAGCCGTCCCCCCACGGGGGGAACCTGGGGTGAGGTGACGGGGTTGGGGGCAACACCCCTCAGCCCGTCACTGGGCAGGCTTGGAGGAGGGACCGGCCGAGGGACCTCCTGGGCCTTTACCTCCCTGCTTCCTGTTGGAGGAAGCTCCGGGCTTGGGTTTGGGATGCCAAGCCCGAGCCTGCTGGCCCTGACGTTGCTGGGCCGGACGCGCCGGGGGCGCAGAAGGAAGAAAGGGCTTAGGCTGTGGTTTGCGGCCTTTGTCCTTCTGAGCAGAAGAGACCGAGTCCAAGGTAGCATTGGACTTCTCGATCCTCTGCAGGTGACCTTCCACCCCAGGGCCGAAGAGGTCAGTCCCCAAAAAGGGAACATCCGCCAACTTGTGCTGGGTATCCGAGCAAGGTGGATATCCTCAGCCAAGCCCGTAACGCCAGCCACTGCGGCGCCACAGACCTGGCACATGAGTCCCCAATATCTAGCAGTCTGGAGCTGCTGTTTGGCTACTGCCTGCCCTGGTCCGCACCTGCCTGACCGTAGTCTGCAGATCCAGCGGAAAGATGAGGGACGACCTCATCCAGGGAGCCCAACAGGGCATGAAAAATGTGCCATGAGGACGGCCGAACTGGCCTGGCGAAGGCCAAGAGGGACTTGGCATAGACTTTACGCCCGGCATGGTCAATTTCTTGGACTCCTGTCGGGAGGTTTGTCCACATCCCTAGTGTTCCCGGCTGCGCCCGGGCGCTGTCGGTAACCAACCCCTCACCCAGGTGTTCAAAAAAAACGGACAAGGAACCGGTAGGGACCGATACTACTAGCCATCCTGGCCGAAGGTGCAGGACAGGAAGCAGGCGCTGCCAGAGCTGCAAGGTCGGACCTGCTATGGCCTCGCCACGGAAAGGCCTCAGAGAATCCTCGGTCCAGAATCTCCGTGAGGGGATACCTGGCCCATTTAGAAACGGGTTCAAGCTTCATCCCGGTGGACTCCGAGATGAGCCGAAGTAATCCTAGGAAGGACGAAGGGCTATCGTCCACTGACTGTCCTCCTGAGGACTCCAAGTCCATTTGCCTGGAGAAAGGGAGGAATCATCCTCGGACTCGGAAGAGTCCTCAAAGAGCTGCCTCGGGCCTGAGCCACACTCCACCTGCCGAGGTCTATCGGGAGTGGGGTGACAGACAGCCTGTGGGGCAGTCCCTGAGCCGACCGAGAATTTTTGGTCGGAGCCCCAACTAACAGCTGTGGAGGCGGAGGTTCCACCGGAATCGGTGGGGCAGCTGGAATTGGCCGAACAACCGGCCTGGGAACAGGCTCCTTGGCTAGAATGAGGGGTTGTCTCGGCCGCTCCGGTGACAGCCACTTTATGGCCGGGGAAGACGATGGCGTCGGCTTATTCCCAGTCAGAAGGAGCTGTTGCCACATGAGTTCCTCATACCTCCGACGCAACTTGTGCCGAAGCCTCCCCTCGTCCGAGGAGAAGGAAGAGGAAGAGCGGCGGCGCCGCTTGCCGTGGTGCCGAGGAGAGACCGCCTATGACAGCGGGATCAGCTGGACAGCGAGGACGTCCGAGACTGAGAACCTCGGCTAGGCCGAGGCGGTGCGGGAGGTGTCGGGAATGGCACTCCCTCGGTTCAGCGATTCCACGAAGGCTCCGAACGGAGGCACAGAGCGAGCCGGCGGGATCCTCAACTCCCACTGGGGGACGGGAGAGGGATTCTCAGATTCTCCAGCCGACAACCCGTCCAAGCGGATTAGAAAAATCTAGGCGACAGTCGGCGGAGTCTCGATCAACTGGCCTGGACGGGGACACCGTGAAACCAGTGGCGAAGCGAGGTCGACCCGAAGTGGGCAGCCGACAACTAGGGAGAGGATCTTTCCTGCTCCCAGAGCGTCGGCAGTGAGTCTTACTCTTGTCTCTCCTTTTGGACCGAAAAGCGGTCCAGAAGAGTTGGACCCTCACCTTTTGTCGAGAGGGTCAGACAAAGCTCCTTAAAAAGAACCGAATAAGAGGCACCGAGATAAGCGGAACAAATGCCGCAGAGGTAAAGCGTTCGCCGCCCCTCTTCGAGGGCGCATCATCTGCTCGAGCTGATCCGCCGAGCCCACGCCAAGGACACCACCGACCGGCCTCTTTTGACTTAACCGGAGGAAATCGCTTCTCGGACGCCCAGTTGTAAACGGGCAGCACGGCTTCCGAGGACGAAGTCGAAAAGGAAGGAAAAGCACAGGTCGCAGGCCTGCGGGTTGTGCTCAAGGCCCACAGTAAACGCGACGTGGAGTGGATCCGTCTGGAGACATCTTCTGCCCGCAAGGGCATCTCCGGAACCGGAGTCGATTTGTCCATCGTAGCCGTGAGGGAGAAGACCAAGTCTTTTAGCAAAACTTTTAATTTCGAAAATTCGAAGAATTAGGAACCAGTCTTATACGCAGAGCATTAAGGAGGGAACCTGAGCTTCCAAGCGGTAAGGAAGATCTGGCGTCATGGGGCGGAGTCGAGAGTTTTACCACCCGGGTGAGTGGGAGGAGCCAGCTTGAAGACCTTCCGGCAAGATTTAAAGTGGCAAGGAACCTGCCAGACAGTGTGGATGAACAACATATCCATGTCCCTAGAACTGAAGGTTACCATATACGTCTGGTGTGCAGAGATGTACATGAGGTCACATGATGAGGTGAAAACCTTCCTGCCAAGGGCATCCATCTGAACGAAGTCTTTCTCTGGAGATCAATCATGCATGAGGTGCTGAGGCCCCAACAGAGTCTGCAGTATCTTAGAAGTACCTCACCTACGGACCTGTGGGTGCACTATACCACATGAGGAGGCCTATGGGAATGGACGAACAAGAGAAGGGATGCCTCCACACTGCCCTTAATCCCTTCTCAAAGACCATAGGCCATGGAGGAATGACAACTGTTTCAACACTGGGAACCCCCAAAAGTCCAAAGGCAGGGCAGCAGTTAGGTCAAGTACTTGGAGCATCTCCACCAAGAATCTCTGGAACAGTGGGTACTCAGGGGGTCAAACCAGGTGGATTGATGGCTCATTGTCCTCCGAGGAGGACGTCGATGGAGATGAGGCACTGACCTTAGAGACTGCTGGTGCTGGGGAGAAGGGCCTAAATTAGGCCACTAGACACCCTATGAAAGATGTCTAAGGTACCAGCAAAGTCCCAGTGTTGCTCCCATATTAGTGGCCACTCAGGGACTATGAACATGGGCAACCTCTCCATGAGGTGGTGAGGCTCTGCCAGAGGAAGATGAGACTCTAGGTCTTGAGAGCCTCCACCTGGCCTGCAGAACTGCACAGATGGCCTTGCCTGAGGTGAGGAACTGATAGAGTCAACTGAAAGGGGTGCTCCTACATCAAAGATATGACATGATCAGTGCCCATGGCAAAGCCCCAGGTGAGGAGAGCGGAGATGTACAGCCCCATAGGGCAGCCCTAGTGATGGTGTTGGCCAGCTGCTCTGGAGAGAAGAACTCCACCTCTGGTCCCCCATCTGTCTCAAAGTTGGTGCCACCTCCAGCAAAAAGCGATAGGTTGAAGAGAACACCCGAGATGGTTTCATCCCCATCATCGTGGTCAGCACCGCCCTCAGTACCGGGCTTGGCGCTGGCTTCGATGTCAGCCCTAGAGTCATCCCCCACCCCACTGCCATGAATAGAACCAGAATTAAGGATGACCCCAAGGATGACACCATCACTGGCATCTCGTATGGAGTCAGGTCCAGGACCGACACCATAGCCATCATCATGTCTGTCACAGTGGTTGGTGCTGCAATCCTCATTAGTGTCACTAGTAACAACAAGGGTAGTAACAACCTCTGCCTCAGCAACAGTATGACAAACAGTCCTGGTGCCAATCCCTCTTCTGATACCGCAAGTGGTGTCAGAAGAAGGCCCAGCAGCATCTCTGGTGACACCTGATTTATTGCCACTGTGAACATTGACAACAGCATGGGTGACACCAGAAGATGACACGGAGGCATCCGCCAGTGTAGCTCAAGCATACAGCTGCAGCCTCGCCATGTGGGATGCCTGCTGCTCAGGGCAGACAGACTGTCAATGGTGCTCAGCCGGCTGCCCAGAAGGAGCCTCCTGTGCCACAGACCCAACAACCAGGGCTTCCTATGCCTCAGTACGATGAAGTCAAGGAGGACATTCTGCTTTGAGGAATCAGAGGTACCAGGAAGAGGCCTAGGGGAAGGGTCCAACATCATAGCCTTGACCGTGCATGTGTGGCACCTACCTCCAAAGGTGGGGATCAGACAACCCCATCTCAGCATGTGGTTCTCTAAGGTATGACAGTCCATTGAGAAGTAGCATACATACATATCCATACTGTACTCTGGGCCAAAGCAGGCCGCACAGCAGTGTTGCCCATCCAAAAGAGCCATGGGTATCCCACAGGGGCACAAATGCATAATGGGATGCTGTCAAACTTTCTTCAGTGATTTAGCCCCCTTCTTTTTGGACTTCAGTATCACAGAAAATAAAAAACAAAAGAAGTACTGCAAAAATAAAAAAGATAGTGGTGACACACTTAGGAAGGATGGAAATGATAAAACTGATGAGCTGTCGCTCCCACAGTGTGCACTCCACGGTGGGAAGAACAGGACTGAGGTAACTGAGGGATCCGGTAATGGTTATTGGCCAATGTGCAACACCATATGGGGGTGCGCAGGTGCCATGCTCAGTAACCATGGCTGGCTCCCTCCCTGCAAAAAAAGTTTTGCTCCCACAGGGTCTTAGTGTCTCCAGTCCAAGACCCATAAATGGGACTCAATGATGAAGATTGATTCTTAGAAGATTCAAAATATCAAACATGTACCAGAAAATATATGTAAGCAGTAAGACATGACACAGCGTGCATTATGGTGATACTATTGCACATGTCAGATGCACTGTTAGGTATGAGGTGCAGGCTGCAGCCAAGTGCCATTAAATGCACTTGAGAAGTACAATTATATAATCATAATGACGCACCTTGGAGTGTCTCATTGCACTTATAAAATGGCATTTAAATATTTGACTTAAAAAGAATGAAAATAAGAGAAAAGTATTTTAAAAAGATAAAAAATATGAAAGTTCATTGAAAGAAGCTTCCATTTTAACTTTGAAGACAAAAAATAATCCATATTCTTGTAACTGAGGTGATTAGCTAAAAACAACAAAAGACATTGAAAACCATGTTTGACATGCATTTTTATAAGGAAAAAAACACCGGAGCTAATTTTCATTTAAAAGCAATGCAGCTGTAGTATTTTATTGAAAATTTGTTCAAAACTTAAAAACATGTCAGGCTGTATTGTAGGTGTGGGTGTGTGTGTGGGGGGGGGAGTTTAATTTCACCTGAAAATACCCATACAGTACATGACTGAAATGTATGTGCTTCTATGAACTTCTAGAATATATGTAAGCAGTTTGGTTCGGCCTCTGCCTACATAAAGTACAGTTACATAAGAACTTACAGTAACAGTAGATTTTCAAGAGAGGTTCTTGCAGTAGGTCATAACATGTAGGACTGCACCCTCTGGCATCAGGACCGCATGACAAACTTTTGCTAGCAATGTCTGACGGGGGACTGCCAACCCGACGTCACGTGACTGACGTCAGCATGACCCTATAAGTGGGCAGTCCTCGCACCCACCTTCCAGTTCTCCAACCGGAGACCCAATAGAGTGTGACAGGAGAAAAGGATATAGTCCCTGGAGCCCAATCCAAACTGGCCTGCAAGAGCAAACAGAAGACTGGGGGAAGGAGGGAGGGAGGGAAAAAGATGACTTACTGCAGGAACCGCTCTCGAAGATCTACTGTTAAGGTAAGTTCCTACGTAACTGTACTATCTTACTTTGAGAGAGTTCCTGCAGTAGATCATAACGTAGGACCGAGTCCCAAGTAGTCAACTGATCAGGACAAACTGAAGCATGGGAGGAAGGAAAATCGGCAGAAAGACCAGAGCAGGCCTATAACAGAAGGCCTTGCAGGACAGCTAGGCCAAAACCCACCTTACACCTAGAGGCAATGTCCAGACTGTATTGTTTAGTGAAGGTGTGGACTGAACTCCAAGTTGCAGCATCACTAATCTCTGCTGCAGATACACTTCTGAAAAAAGCAGCAGAGACAGCCACACCTCTGGTGAAATGACCTTTGAACTCTCCCGGAAGAGGCTTGCTGTACTTCTGGTAACAGTAAAGAATGCAGTTAGCCAACCATTTGGACAAGCAGTGCTTAGAGAATGCCGAACCCAGAGTTTTGGGGGTGAAGGAAACAAAAAGCATGATGTCTTTGCGGATGTACTTAATCCTGTTAATGTAGTAGTGCAATATCCTGTACACATCTAAAGTGTGCAGGAGCGCCTCACCCCTACTAGCGTAAGCCAGATAATAGACTGGCAGTTCAACGGTTTGATTCAAAGTGAACTCAGAAACCACCTGGGGAAGAAACTTAGGATTTGTACACAGAGCCACCCGGTCTTTGTGGAAAATCAGACAAGGCTCCTTACACATCAGGGCCTGAAGCATGGAGATCCTTCAAGCTGAAGTAATGGCAACTAAAAAGAGCACCTTCCAAGACAGATAGCGCACCTCACAGCTTACTGCTGGTTCAAAGGGAGGTAAAGTAAGCTTTTCCAAAATAAAAATCAAATCCCAAGGTGGGGCAGGTTACGTATAGGGAGTTTCAGATGGAGGATCCCTCTCAGAAATGTTATGGATACCTCCAACTGAGCAATCATCTTCCCATCCACCAGGGAGTGGTAGGCAGAGACAGCAGATAGGTGGACCTTTAACGAAGAGTAACTGAGTAGACAGGTGCAAGAGGTACTCCATCACCTGGGGCACCAGGTAAGAAAGAGGGTCCCACTCTTTTGAGGCCGCCCAAATGAAAAAACGTTTCCATTTCATAGCGTAAGTAGCTCTAGTGGAAGGCTTCCTGGCCTCCACCAAAACTTGGGTGATCCTGTCAGAGATTCTAAAATGGTTTGCAATTATGTCTGAAGGAACCACACATGGAGGTATAGGGACCTGAGGCCCAGATGCACCAGTCTGCCATGATCCTGCGTCAACAGGTCGTACCGAAGAGGCACAGGTACTAGGGGTTCCACAGCCAGCTGCTGTTGGAGTGGAAACCAAATCTGCCTGGACCAGAGGGGGCTGATCAGCAACAGTTGTGCCCCATATGCCTGAAGTTTCAGCAGAACCTTCTGCAGAATGGGAAATGGAGGGAAGGAATACAAGTATCTCCCTATCCAACAGAGAGATAATGCATCTAGCCAGATAACATCAGGCCCTTGAATGAGTGAGCAAAGCTTGGGAAGCTTTGCGTTGGATAAGGAGGTGAATAGATCATAGAAACATAGAAACATAGAAGTTGACGGCAGATAAGGACCGCAAGGCCCATCCAGTCTGCCCATTTCTTTTTCTACCTCATAAATGTGCCATCGGCCTTGCTCTGTCAGTGACCTATCTATTCATAGTCATTTGTATTGCCCCTTATGCCTATCCATGCCTGTTTGAAGCCCTGCACTGTATTCATAGCCACCACTTCTTGTGGTAAGCCATTCCATGCATCCACCACCCTTTCTGTGAAAAAGAATTTCCTCATATTCCCCTTAATCGGCCTCCCTCTAATCTCATGCTGTGTCCTCTTGTCCTGCTATTTTTCTTATATTTAAACATGTTAGACTCTTTCACCTTGTTTATACCCTTAAGGTGTTTAAATGTCTGATCATATCACCTCTCTCCCTCCTTTGCTCAAGGGTATACATATTAAGCTCCGTTAATCTGTCCTCATATGTCTTCTGATGCAGTCCCTGCACCATTTTGGTTGCCCTTCTCTGGACTGCCTCAATTTGGTTAATGTCCTTGTGAAGGTGTGGCCTCCAATACTGCCGCAGTACTCCAGATGGGCCTGACCAATGTCTTGTACAGAGGATTATTACCTCTCTCTTCGACTTGTGATACCCCTACTAATACACCTAACACCCCTAGCCTTACCTACTGCTTTAGAGGTCTGCTTGGATGATTTTAGGTCATCAGTGATGATGATGCCCAAGTCTCTTTCTTCCTTTGTGACTCTATCCCCTCCCAGCCTATAAGTGGCTTCAGGGTTTCTCTTCCCTATGTGCATGATTTTGCACTTCTTTGCATTAAATCCCAGTTGCCACTCTTCTGACCATTCTGCTAGTTTATCCAGATCTCTTCTCATTCTGCCCACCCATCTGGATCATCTACTCTGTTGCAGATCTTGGTGTCATCTGCAAACAGACAAGCCTTCCCTCTAGTCCATCTGCGAGGTCACTAATGAAGATGTTGAATAGGACTGGCCCCAGGACTGATCCCTGAGGTACCCCACTTGTGACTTGCATCTCTTCTGACTGGCCATACCATTTACCACCACTCTCTGTTTTCTGATCAGCCAGTTTGCCACCAGTTGACCAACTTCTATTACACGAGCCTACCTAGCTTATTTATCAATCTTCTATGTGGAACAGTGTCAAAAGCTTTGCTGAAGTCAAGGTAGGCGACATCAACTGCTCCCTTGGTCCACCACTCTGGTTGACCCAGTCAAAAATCTATGAGATTAGTTTGACAGGACCTTCCTTTGTAAACCATGCTGTCTTGGATCCTGTCCCCTATGGATTCCAGGTGTTGCACTATCCTTTCCTTAAGGTGCCTCCATAATCTTGCCCACTACTGAGGTAAGACTGACCGGTCTGTAGTTCCCGCCTCCTCCCTGCTACCACTCTTGTGGAGTGGGATCACATGAGCCCTTCTCCAGTCTTCTGGGACCTCTCCTGTGCTCAGAGACTCACTAAACAATTCTGCTAATGGCTCTGCTAGTTCCTCCTTTAGCTCCTTAAGTACCCTGGGATGTATGCCATCAGGTCCATTGCCTTATCCACCCTGAGCTTAAAGCTCTTGTAGGACCCTTTCTTTTGTGAAGGGAGTAGTGCTCACCTCCCTCCCCTGTCCATGATGCTGAGCTGTGGGCCTGCCTACCTTCTCTTCAGTAAATACTGAGCAAAGTATCTGTTGGGATAGATGCCTTTACAGGGTCCTCCTCCTCACATGCTCCCTTTTCTCCATTAAACAGCAATACCCCTCTGGACTTTCTCCTTTCACTAATGTATCTATAGAAAGTCTTGTCACCTTCTTTTACTGTTCGTACTAGTGTTTCCTCAGTTTGGGACTTTGCCTGCCTTACTGCCTTACCTCTTCCCTTTGGGCAGTTTGGTATGCCTCCCTATCTTCATCCGCTGTGTTTCCTTATATTTTCTGAAGGCCAGCCTTTTGGCTCTGACCTTTTCTGCTACTGTATTTGAGAACCAAAGTGGTTTCCTTCTTCTTTTGCACTTCCTTTTCTGTCTAACACAATGGGATGTTGCTTCAAGTATTGTATCCTTAATGCTTGCCCACTTTGCCTGTACCTCCTCACCTGTGTTCCTTTTTGCCAGGGCTAGCTTAACTCTGTTGGCCATCTTATCAAAGTCAGCTCCTCTGAAGTCCCATATTTTTGCTTTGGAATGGGATGATTTAGATGTAGTAGCCAAATTGAACCATACCATGTGATGGTCACTGGCTCCCAGGTGACCTTCTACCTGGAGATCTGTGATCCCTTCTTTGTTAGATCTACCTCTGAACGTCCCCAGTGGCAAAACAGATTTTCTGTCACTTCCTGGTGTAGTTCCCATTCGTGAGCTAGGGCTAAGGTATGGCTGAGGCTGTCGGCCAGGATGTTGTGCATGCCTGGAATGTGCACGGCCATGAGATGTAGAACGTGCTGGACTGCCCAGTACCAGACCTGCATCTCTTTCCTGCACAGGAGATACGATTGGATGCCTCCATGCTTGTTGATGTACCAGACCACTGACATATTGTCAGTCTGTACCAACAGTGTTCCCGCTGTCAGAAGGACCTGGAAGAAAAAATTACTCACCTTAGTAATGTTGTTTCTTCTAATGGAGTCTTGCTGTATTCTGACAATAGCAGTGAGTCCCAACCTTCGAACTGCCCCGGAGATGAAAGAGTTAACTTTCCATGCCAGGCATGGAACGCTGAGCTCGAGCTCAGTTGAGACTCTGTCTGTTGCTATTTGAACTCAAACCGTCAGATCTTTACGAGCTAAACTCACTGAGGTCCTGTGTGGAAGCTGTAAACATACACTAGCCAACTGGCTACTAACATAATAACAAATATTTGGTCCCAAAACAAAGACTCAAGTCAGGAGACCCAAAAATGAAATAACACAACACCCACTCACCCAAAGAAAGGGTGATAACAAAAAAGGTGGGGCACCTCCTGAGTGCCAACACTGCCACTGCCCACCCACATCCCAAAAACAAAGGTTCTGAGAGGGGAAGGCAGGGGGGAGGTCAGAATACACCAAGACTCCATTAGAAGAAACAACATTACTAAGGTGAGTAATTTTTTCTTCCAACAACATGAAGTCTTGCTGTATTCTGACAATAGCAGACTACCAAGCAGTACCTCCATGGAGGAGGGGCAGAACCTACTTAGGAAATAGGCTCTGAAGCACAGCTGTGCCAAACCGAGCATCACTCCTAGCCTGGATATCCAGGGAGTAATGCTTGGTGAAAGTGTGAACTGTTTTCCAGGTAGCTGCTTGACATATTTCTAGAATAGGACTATCCTGGCAGCAGCCAGGAAGCAGCTTACCTCTGGTGAGTGAGCCCTCAGGCCTGGGGAGGAACCTTACCTAATTTTCATAGCAAAATTGGATGCAAGAGACAATCCACCTGGCAATGGATCTTTTAGTGGCAGGTTTTCCTTTACCAACCTCACCATAAGTGAGGAACACTTGGAGGGAGTCAAACCTATGACCCTTGGTACGTTCTATATAGTAGCTAAGGGCTCTTTTCACATCTAGACTGTGCAGCCTCCTCTCACCAGAGGAGGAATGGTCAGTGAAGTACACAGGAAGAGACATAGATTGGTTAAGGTGGAATTCTGAAACCACCTTAGGCAAAAACTTCCTGTTAGTCCTGAGGACCACCTTGTCCCTATGGAAGGAAATAAAGTCAGGCTCCACTGACAGTGCTTGCAGCTCACTTATGCGCCTGGCAGAAGTGATGGCCACCAGAAACACAGTTTTCTAAGTCAAGTACTTAAGCTCTGCTGAGGACAAAGGCTCAAAAGGGGGTTGCATAAGCTGAGCAATGCAAGCGTTAAGATCCCAAGCAGAGGCAGGATCCTGAATGGAGGATTGGTATGAAGCAATCCCTTGAAAACTTGGAGAAAACAGGGTGAGCTGAAAGAGAAGAGGGCTTACCTGCTGAAATGAAAGCAGAAACAGCTGCTAGGTGCACCCTTAGTGTAGCTGGTCTGAGTCCCAAGCTATTGAGATGAACCATGTAGTCAAGAACTGTGGGCAGATCAGCAGACTCTGGGGAAATATGCTTCCCAGAGCACCATATGGAAAATCTTTTCCACTTGGAATTATAAGTAGTTCTGGTGGAAGGCTTCCTAGAAGCCTTCAGAATATCCATAACACCTTGGGAGAGGTGTAAATCAGCAAACTCTAACTCTTCAAGAGCCAGGCCTTGAGATTGAGAGATTTGAGATTTAGGGACCAAACCCTCCCCTGAGCACAGGTTAACAGGTTGTAATTCCTGGGAAGATGGACTGATAAGGACAAAAGGAGAGGATACCAGGGCTGTCTGGCCCAGTCTGGAGAAATCAGGATCACTTTGCAGGGTTGAGACCTGATCTTGACTAGCACTTTAAACAAGGGGAAGCATACAGGAACTTCCCTTCCCAATGGAGAACTAAGGTATCCAGGGGGACTGAGCCCAACACTGGGGGCCTGCAGCTAAAAAGGGGAAGTTGGTGATTGTTTGAGGCTGCAAAAAGATCTATCTGTGGGGTGCCCCATCTGGAGAATATCACCTCCAAGACCAAGGGATCCAGTGACCATTCATGATGGCCCTGAGATATCCTGCTGAGAGCATCTGCCAGGACATTGTCCTTGCCTGGGAGGTGTACTGCTGTGAGGGAGGTGTTCAGGGAATAAGCCAGGGACCACAACTTCATTGCTTCTGTGCACAAGGCCGTAGACCGAGTGCCTCCTTGCTTGCTGATGTACCTCATTGTGGTGGTATTGTCTGTTCTGATCTGAATAACTTTGTTCTGAACAGACTAGTCCGAAGGGCATTGCTCTGAACTGGTAATGGCCTGAGGGCAGCTCGAACCTGAGGTACTTTCGATGAGAATATGGAAATAGGCTTCCTTGAGGTCCAGGGACACTAGCCAGTCCCCTGGCCTTAGAGAGGGTAGAATTATTCCCAGAGTCACCATTTTGAATTTTGGCTTTAAAAGGTGCTTGTTTAAATATCTGAGATCCAGGATGGGCCGCCAATCTCCTGTCTTTTTTGGGGTAAGGAAGTACCTGGAGTACAATCCTGGTGTAGGGGTGGAACCCGTTCCACAGCTCTGAGAGCCAGAAGGGAAAAGACCTCTGCCTCTAGGGCAAGTGCCTCTGAGGGATTTGCAGGTGGAAAAGATCTGATTCTCAGCTTTGGAAATTTTTGAAGCTGAGAACCAGTCCTAACTTCTGCTTCCAGGACCCACTTGTCTGATGTTAGAGACTTCCAGTCCTGGACAAAGTAAGCCAGCCTGCCCCCACAGGTGGTGGAGAATCGCCCTGGCAAACCCATCAGGGTGCCTGTTTGGCAGGGTTTTTGGCTGAGGGTGGAAGCAGGTCTGCTTGTACCCCTTCTGCCTCTCCCTCTAAAGAACCCCCTCTGAGCATAGGCAGAAGAGGAGGACTGGGCTTGGTAGAAAGGCCTACCCCTGGGATGCTGCCTTTGAGGAGTGGCCTGCCTTTCCTTGACCTGGGCACTCCTATAGGTGGTCCTATACTCGTCCATTTTCTTCATGTAATTCTCTGTTTGCTCCCCAAACAGAGAATTACCCACAACAGGAAAATCCATGGCCTAGTCTGGGTATCCTGTGACAGGCTAGTACATCTGAGCCAAGCCATTCTGCGAAGTGCCACAGATGTAGCCATGACTCTAGATGACACATCATTGGAGTCCGCTGCAGCATGGAATTGCACCTTGGATGCCTCAATACCATCAGCAGCCACTTGCTTCAGCTCCTTGGCAAGCTGGCCAGGGACCTGTTTTGCTAAAGCCATGACAGTGTCCCATCTGGATTTCTGATACCTAGTAGTATAGGCCATACAGTTGGCCTGTCTGAGTCCCAAGGATGCTGCCATGTATTGTTTCTTTGCCATGGCATCAATCCTCCTGGAGTCCTTGTCTGGGGGGTGTGGAGCCAAGGGAATATTTGCCTTATCACAGGCTGCAGTCTGCATTACCCCAACATGGCTGCATTGTTGTGTAAGGAACTCTGTATCTGAGCCTGACAATGTATACCTCTTGTCCATTCTTTTATCCACAGGAGGTATGGTGTTAGGAGTCTTTAAAATCTTAAATGTCTGTTTCCCAAAAGATTTGTGTAAGGGAATAGACAGCCTCCTAGACTCTGGGATATCCATCATTTCCACATAGTCAGGCTCCTCCTGGTCATCCACAGCTTCTTCCATAGGAGCTGGAGGGTTTCAGCCACTTTTTTATAAAACATGAAGTGGGAGGGGGACTCAGAAAGCCTAGGAGGAGACACCCCTGAAGGTCTGTCTGGTGAGATGTCCGGGTCAATGGGCACATCCAGACTTTCAAAACCACATTCACTTTCCTCATACTCCTCTTCCGGTTCATAAAACTCCTCTAATTCATACTCTTGAACTGGTGGAACCGGCCGAAACCGAGCACCTCCCTGATGGTGCCAGTTTGGTCAGAACTTGGGAAAGCGACTGCACAATTATTCTTCAGCGGTTGGAGAAGAAAGTTTTGGATCCACACTAGCTAATTTTTCCTTTCTTGTTTTCTTAGCTGGAACTGACTCCTCAGAATCAGATCTCCTTTTGCCCGAAGTCTCGCCCTGGTCAGAGGGCACTCCTTCTGGTTCAGTTTGAACCAAACCGGGCTGGCCATCCAGTTCAGCGGACTTTTTGGCCTCTCTTTCCCTGAGCCTACCAACTTGTTTTTCTAGGGTAGCTGCAGGAAAATTTTTACAAATCTGGCAGTCTGCATTGAGGTGGTCAAACCCCAGACAATAAACACAGGTGGTGTGGGGATCAGCCTTGGCAAAGACTTCCCCCCACGCACACTGCAGTGTTGAAACCCAGTGGGCCTGGTTTTTCTTCTGGGTTTCTCAGACATTGTGCCAGTCCTAACCAAACTTACCCTTTTAATGGCAATCCGCCAGGCAAGACCCTCTTATCGGTTCCTGACCGTGTCATGGGTCGTGGAAAAAGACGTAATAAAATCCGTTTTTTTTAGAACCGATAAGAACCGGTAACCACACTCTAAAAGTTCAAATAAAGATTTTTTAGCAACTTGATCGGTTCAAACCGAACCGATGAACCGTTTACAAGTTCCACACAAAATAGAAATAATATAAACCTATCTAGTACTCACGAATACCACAGACAGAGACTGAACCGACAGGTTGCGGTTTAAATTCGGTCGAAAACCAAGAAAAACAGTACTTTAACCGACAAATTGAACCGAGCAGAAGGAGAAATCTCCTGAGCGACTGTTCAGTGAGGCGGAGTAAAGACTCTGACGGTTTGAGTTCAAACAGCAACAGACAGAGTCTCAACTGAGTTCGAGCTCAGTGTTCCATGCCTGGCATGGAAAGTTAACGCTTTCATCTCTGGGGCAGTTTGAAGGTTGGACTCACTGCTATTGTCAGAATACAGCAAGACTTCATGTTGTTTGAAGGCCTGAAGGGCATACATGACCACCCTCATCTCCAAAATGTTTATGTGAAGTGAGGATTCCAACTGGAACCATTTCCCCTGGGTTTGGTGGTATCTCATGTGAGCTCCCCAACCCAGACCCGATGCGTCGGTGGTGAGGGTCCAAGAGGGTGGGGAGGGCCTGAACGGGTGTCCCCTGAGACATGTTCAGAGGGTCCTGCAACCACGAGAGGTCCTTCTTGGGTGCACTGGACACTAGAATAGGATGATCCAGGTCGTCTGTACCCTGATCCCATTGGACCCGTAAGGTCCATTGGGTGACTCATATGCAGCCTGGCCAGAGGTACGGTCAGAATGGCCGCAAGCATCAAGCTGAGGAGGTGTAAAAACACCCTGGCTAGGGCACAGCTGGAGGAGGCTACCAGCTTGGCCTGCTTCTGCAAAGTATCCGCTCTGTCCGATGGGAGGAAGGCCTTGCTCTGGACCGTGTCCAGTACTGCCCCAATGAATTGGAGGTGCTGGGAAGAGACCAGAGATGACTTGGGGTAATTGATAGTGTGACACTTGGACAGCTGGTTCTGATTAACCTTTGCTTTTTGTAATATAAAAATGTGTTTTTGAATGTCTCTCATGAGAGATGCTGACAGTCTGTGGAATAACACCCCTTCCCAGGTTTTAGCTAATAGATGTTACCTGGAAGGCCAGGAGATGATTACAGGCTAGAAGAGACTTAAAATTTAGGATCTCCTTTTTATGTGACTAATTGCAGCTTGCCAACTGCCAAGATAGAACATTAACTTTTATAACGTTCAGAGGAAACACAGTAAAATTCACACGGTGATTCAAAGCACGTTGCACCTCCGTGACATCTGGCAAAGAGCCATAACAAGTCCTTTGATGTCCTGGAAAGGGGAAGCTGCTCATAGATCAAAGAAAGTCATTTAAAAAAATTAGTTGTGCTGAGGTCACAGAAGGTAATACGTTGGTAAGCCATCCTGTTTTGCATAGATATATTTTTTTATATTCTGACAGGGAGGAGCTAGGTGACCTCATGCAAAGAGGTTGGCAAAGCCAGTTTTTAAACAGTGTTCTGTTCTCCATTTTATCACAAATGTTTGGACTCTGAAAGAGAAACATACAGCACTGTGAGATAAGAATACCTTAGAACAGGCAAGTCTGAGTGCATTAATGGTAGGAATCTGCACTTTTAAACCTGTTTTGTTTAAGTGATTTGTATGTTTTTGTGATATATGGTTCTGTATTTAAATTTTACATTTTTGTATCTATTTTTGAAGAAAACCTCTGTTTTAGAGACTACTTGGTGTGCCTTTTAATTTCTTTTTCTTGACAAGGGAAGCATACGGTTAAAGCAGACACTACACAAAGCTTACTGGTTTTACCAAACTGGGAAAAGGTAAGAATTTATTCTGAGATCTTTAATAGAGTTTTAATGGTTCATTTTGTACGCCTGGTTAGGTGCCCATGGGCAAAAGATATCTGGCCCCCCCCCACCCCGGAAGAGCAGAATTATCTGAGCCTGTACATTGAGTACGCTAGCAAGAGGTTCACAGTTTGAATCCCTCCAAGACTTGAGACCAAAGGTTGATTCAAACCCACAGAACAGACAGGAGGGTACCCTGTTTCTGTTAACTGTTCACAAGACTGAGCTCGGAGGTTGGTACTGTGGGAGCAGAGGGCCTGACCTGCTGAGTGGGTTTGTGACAGATAGTAATATCCAGTCATGCAAAAAAGTCCAGGGTGGAAGATAGGGAATCATCCAGGCTGCTCCTGGATGGGGCTGCTATGAGCCAATCATCCAGGTACAGGAACACAAATTCCCTGGCGATAGAGTGCCGCTGCCACCACCACTAGGCACTTGGTGAAGACTCTGGGTGCTGAGGAAAGGCCAAAGGGGAGGGCTTTGAACTGGAAGTGCTCCCCTCAGAAGGAAAACCTCAAGAAGTGGCAATGGCCCGGGAAAACCAGAATGTGCAGGTACGCGTCCTGCATATCCAGTGCAGAGAGCCAATGGTCTGTCTGCAGCAAAGGCAGGAGCCCCTGAAGCATCAGCATGTGGAACCTTTTGTACTCCACATAAAGGTTCAGCTGGCTGAGGTCCAAGATAGGCCTGAGATTGCCCGTCTTTTTGGGAACGAGGAAGAAATGGGAGTAATACCCTTTTCCTCTCTGTGCCCAGGGAACTGGCTCTATCACTGATTTTTGGAGTAGAGTCTTGGAACATGTCCCTCACCAATGTTACGTGGTCTGAGGGATAATGAGATCGTCTTGGAGGAGAGTCTGGAGGTTTTTCCAGAAACTCAATGGCGTGCCCTCTTGCTATAAGTTGAATGACCCAGGAATTCAAAGTGATGCCCTGCCATTCTGCTAGGTGGAGGGAAAATCTTCCCCACACTGCTTGGAGGTAGAGGGGTGCTGAAGGAGTCAGGAGGTGGAGGAATGGATGGGGAAGGCACCACCTGCAGCTCGTTGGGTCTTGGAGGCAGGGGGACAGGTAGTGGCAGGTCCCAATGCTCTCTTTTTGTTTTGACACCTGTTAAAAGGCTGTTTGCCTTGGCACTTTTGCTGGTGCTGAAAGGGCTACTTAAGCTTGAAGCCTGCCTTGTTCATGGACTTAACTGATCTCAGGGCCTGCCCGCTGTCCTGGAGGCCTGTGATGATGTCTTTGGTATCGCCTCCGAAGAGGACTGATCCTCGGAAGGGGGAGTCCTGTATGGCTGCCTGAACATCCTGTGAGAGCCCAGAAATACTGAGCGAAGCACGGCACCTGAGGCAGACTGCTGTTGCCATAGAGCGAGCCACGGCATCTACAGAGTTGTAGGTAGCTCTCAACGCATGCCTACAAGAGACCTGAGACAGCCTCACGGCCTCGGTGAGCTTCGACTTAAGGTCTGAGTCCTCCATAATTTCCAGCCTAGCCTCGAGCTGAGCTGTGGTAGCTTTTTGGTATGGAATCATATGTGCTACATAGTTCAAGGAACCTAAGGCACATATAGAGGAGGAGTAGATCTTGCATCCAAACTGATCCAACTGCCTCGACTCCTTGTCAGGAGGGGAGGTACTCATATGTTTAGGTTTGGCAGTACGGTCATGAACCGCAGCAATCATGATAGAGTCTGCCTTTGGGTTATCGCATAGTAAAGGAGTGCTCTCAGGAGAATGGTAGGCCCAGTCTGCCTTCTTGGGGATGGCCCGGATGGAATGAGGCATCTCCCAGATAGTGGAGGTAAGATCCTAGTGGGGCTCCGCCCACGGGGGGATCGGAATGGGTGATGCCACTGCTAAATCCAAGTGCTCTGCTAGGCGCTTGCGATTCGGATCTTACTCCTCCACATTCCAACCATTAGCTTATTGGAGGATGCAGATGTGTTCAGTGAAGGAGGGGTCTTTGGGAGGAGACTTGGGTGACTCCTTACCCTTGGAAACCACAGCTCCCGAAATGTTTCTGGAGGACGAGTTGGAGGAGTCATCCTCCGAGTACAAGGATTCCCCCGTCAGAGATCTTAGGCTTAGTCAGAGTGACCTCTGGAGTAGCGCCCTAGAAATATGTGCCATTGTGGAATGGCCTGACCTATGTGAACCCAAGAGAGACAAGGAGCATGGGGGGGGTGGGGGTTGCCACCGGGGCTGGCAGTCCCTTTTCTAAATCAGCCACCAACTCAGATCTGGACTCCTGCCACCAGGTGTGGAACATGGCCTAGAGATCCTGCTGAGGCTGCGGCTGATGCAGAGTTTGAGGTGGAGCCTGGAAATATTGGTAACCTGCCCCTGGATAATGAGGGGGAGGGTAACTTTGAGCTTAAAAAGGGGGGTCGTAGCCTGGTGCCTGATAGCAAGGGTAAAAACCATGGGTGAAAGGAGCAGACATCGAGCCTAACAGTGGGTAGCCTGATGTCGGCAAGCCCAGGTAATGAGAATAGCCCAAGGGTGGACCATGGGGAATACTCTAATGGTCCAAGGGGGGTCCCCGGGGCCCTCAAAGGAGGCGGAGCAAAGGGAGCTGGGAAGTTATCTGGTTTTGGGAGTCCCGATGTCAGGACATCTGGCATTGGGATGCCTGGCATCTGGTTGTCAGGAATTGGGAAGGATGGCGTCAGGCACAGGAAGCCTGAGGGAGGCTCCAATGGCAGGTGGCCCAAGGAGTCATATGGGGCACCTGAGGATAGAGGCTCAAAGCCCAGCAAAGGGGTGAGAAAGATCCCTGGGAGACGGTGGAAGAACCGACTCCAATGTAAGAACCCGGGAGGGTCATCTGCGGGGTTCTGAAGGGTAACCAGTGCTGGAGTGGATGAACAAAGGACCACGTGCAGGGGACCCACTTCCCCCTACGTCCTGGACAGAGGGTAGGGCACAGGAGGTTCCACCAGCAAAGGTGGAGGGGAAGGCTCCCGGTCAGGGGAAACCTGATGGGAGAGCTAGCCTTGGGAGGTCAGTGGCTCAGCCGGATGTCAGGTGTGTCGGCATCAGCCTCCAACAGGCGAGCTTCGACTGGGTGGACACCAGAGTCCCCTGCATCCAACTTATCGGTCGGTGAAGAAGGAGCCGGGCAGGTGGGGTAGGTGCCCCCAACCGGCTTATTGGCTGATGTCGGGCGGGTTCCCTTTGGACGAGAACCCGACTTACCAAGGACTGGGCGGGCTCCGGAAGAACTGGAATCTGGCTTACCACTGGTGACCGGGTGATCGCCTGAGATGCCAGCAGGCAGCTTATTGGTCAAGGATGTCTGCTTGGAGCCCATCTTGATGGGCTTAAGATAAGAGGGGGTACTGGGAGAACCGAACAACGAGGCCTGGACAGTCACTGGGGAGGCGGTGGAGCAGTTATGTCTGCAGGTTTGAGCCCAGCGGCCTTACTGGTCGAGGGCCGCTCTCAGTCCTCGAGGTGCTCCCACTCCCGGTGCTTCTCTTTGTCTTTCTTCTTTTTGTGCTCCAAAGAAGAGGAAGAAGCAGAGTCCCTCAGCTTCTACCTCTCTTGCTCTAAGGTGGACATTCTGGACTTCAAAAGATGGGCTTCTAGGGCCTGCTGCCTGCATTTGCATTGAAGAACTTGCAATCTGGGCAGGCCTCGATATTTGTGGACCGGGCCTAGGCAGAAGAGGCAGAGCTTATGGTTGTCTTTGTGAAGGATCTGCATGCCACACTTCTCACACTTCTTCTTGGTCTTCGGAATATTTGGAGAAGACATAAAATAAAGAACACCACCACACTATTATCAAAGAAAGGAAGGAAATACTTATCAAAATGGCGATCGACTGGAGCAACGTTCACCGCGAGGTCCTTGTGCAGGTCGACGGCTAGAAAGAACTGGAAGGCGGGTGTGGGGACTGCCCACTTATAAGGTCATGCTGACGTCAGTCACATGACATTGGGTGGGCGATCCCCCACCAGACATTGCTAGCAAAAGTTTGCTGTGCAGTCCTGACGCCAGAGGGTGCAGTCCTACATGTTATGACCTACTGCAGAAACCTTCTCGAAGTAAGATCTGTGTTTTCCCATCTTTTCTCTCAGTTTATATAGTAAAATTATTGCCTCCTTTCTTCATTCTGTTTCTCTTTTTCCATCTTGTTTATATGTGTAAGGAGAGTGTGATGATCAGGGCAAATAACATTTAATTTTTTTTTTTATTTGAGGTAGTTTTATTTTTAGGGCCTAGATGAAGGTAGTAGCCATGTCTGTGATGGAAAGTCAGTTCTGGTTGTGAGGACTTGATTTGTTCATTGTGTGGTGTGGCTTCTCACAAATCCAGTCAGGTTTACAACCAGGATGACTATGCATTATGCTGTAATACTGCATGGTCACCTAACTGGTTTTACCCAGTTAAATTTATTTCATTTTTAAAACCATTTTATAAGCAGGGTTATACTACTGTATTTTTAACTGTATAGTTTTCAAAAGGTTCAGGATGTTCCAAAATAGCTGAAACAGGCAGACACATGTGAAACGACTCTTTCCATAATTTGATAGAAACTTCATTTTTAAAAATGCCTATCTCCCGAGTTCAGTAGTGAGCTTGGGGCATTGGGGGAAGGAGGATCGAGCATCCAGAGGACAGCTCTCCTCCTCTGGGTGGGGGGATTGCAGGGTATGGTGTACGCCTAGCCCCTGGAAGTAAGCTGGGGGAAAAGCACCCACAACTGCCGCAAAACAAACAGGAGGGGTAGGAGGCAGGAAGATGTTGACACATGACGTGTGGGTGCACAGGCTGCACGTCATGTCATCACTGCATGCCATGCCCTTCGGGGGTAAGGAAAACTGGAAAATCCTCAACAGCAGGATGGCACTTGGACCCTTGCAGGCCCAACACCTGACTAGCTGGGATCGCCAGTCCAACTGCTGGATCCAGTTCACAGTGGAAGATTGGGGGATGCTGCCGACCCTGCCTGGGGGTACTGACTGGTGTTAAGTAACGGCGGACGTCAGGTGATGGGGCTGGGGGGTCCAAGCAGATGGGCGCCAACCAGGACATGGGAAGTAAAAACAAAAAGTCTATCTCAATCTTTTTATTGTGCTAAATAGCTCTCTTAACAGGGATAATAGATACTGCCTGATAGCTGTTGAGATATCTCGGTTTTTGCAATGACACTGAGCGCTACAGATGCGCCCAAAAATCCTGAGATGACAAAAGAGACGCTAGCCACTCCAAATGGTGCAAATGCTTCAGACACTCTAGTTGTGCTTACTTCAGAGACTGCCTTTGCTCTAACAAGACTCTCACAAAGAGTGGAAGTGAGCAATCAAAAAAGAGAAGCAAGCACTAAAAGAAAAAGTTACTCACCTTAGTAATTATGTTTCTTCTATTGGAGTCTTGCTGTATTCTAACTAATGCAGTTAGCCCCAGCCTTTAAACTGCCCTGGAGAACAAAGAGTTAAACTTTCTATGCCGAGCATAGAATGCTGAGCTCAAGCTCGGTTGATGTCTCTGTCTGTTTCCCTTTGAAATCTAACAGTCAGATTCTTACAAGCAAAAACTCACTAGTTATCCTATGTGGAAAGTGTAACATTTTTACTAGCCAACTGGCAACAAAAAGTTTTGGATTCCCAAAGGAAGACTCAAGTCAGGAAACACAAAACACAAAACCAATTCAAATAAGAATAACAACAAAATAAACAGCCAAACAAAAAAAACAGAGGGTACAAAGGAGCACCCCTGAGGTGCAACATTGCGCCTGCCCACCCACTTCCCAAAAAACAGGTTCTGAGAGGGGAGGCAGAGGAGGAGGTCAGAATACAGCAAGTCTCCATTAGAAGAAACATAATTACTAAGGTGAGTAATTTTTTCTTCAAACAACATGAAGTCTTGCTGTATTCTGACTAATGCAGACTACCAAGCAGTACCTCCATGGAGGAGGGACAGAACCTACTTTGGGAATAGGCTCTGAAGTACTGCTGTGCCAAACCGAGCATCACTCCTAGCTTGCATATCCAGAGAGTAATGCTTGGTAAAGGTATAGACTGTTTTCCTGGTGGCTGCTTGACAAATTTCTAAGAGAGGAATATCCCTGGCAGCAGCCAGGGAAGCAGCTGTACCTCTTGTAGAGTGAGCCCTCAGGCCTGAGGGTGGAATCTTTCCCAGTTTCTCATAGCAGAATTGTATACAAGACACAATCCACCTGACAATAGTTCTCTTGGTGGCAGGTTTGTCCTTTCCCACTTCTCCATAAGAGAGGAACAACTGGAGGGACTCAAATCTGTGACCCTTGGTACGCTCTATGTACTAGCTAAAGGCTCTTTTAACATCTAAACTGTGTAGCCTTCTCTCTCTCCTGAGGAAGAATGATCAGTGATGAAAACAGGGAGATACACAGACTGATTCAAATGGAAATCTGAAACCACTTTGGGCAAGAACCTTCTATTGGTTCTAAGGACCACTTTATCTCTGTGAAATGAGACAAAATCAGGTTCCACTGACAGGGCTTGCAATTCACTGATACGTCTGGCAGAGGTAATGGCTGCCAAAAACACAGTTTTCCAAGTCAAGTACTTAAGCTCTGCTGAGGACATAGGCTCAAAAGGGAGTTGCATAAGTTGAGCAATGCAAACATTTAAATCCCAGGCAGGGGCAGGGACTCTAAAGGGAGGACTGGTATGAAGCAATCCTTTAAAAAATTTACAGAATACAGGATGAGATGATAGTGAGGAAGACTTCCCCACTGACAGAAAAGCAGAAACAGCTGACAAGTGTACCTTGAGAGTAGCTGGTCTGAGGCCTAGGCAATTAAGATGGACCACATAATCCAGAACTGTAGGCAATTCAGCAGTATCTGGAGAAATATGCTTCCTGGAACACCAAATGCTGAATCTCTTCCATTTGGAGTTATATATCTTTCTGGCGGAGGGCTTTTGAGAAGCTCTGAGAATATCCAGAACCCCCAGAGACAGATGCAAATCTGCAAAGTCTAACTCTTCAAGAGCCATGCCTCGAGATTGAGAGACTGAAGATTGGGGTACCAAATCCTCCCCTGAGAAGAGGTTAACAGGTTGTAATTCCTGGGAAGAGACGGGAAGACTGACTGCTAGGGACAACAACAGGGGGTACCCATTCTGTCTGGCCCAGTTTGGAGCAATCAGAATCACTTTGCAAGGTTGTGACCTAATCTTGCTGGTAAGAGGGAAAAGCTTGGGCCTGATGGAAAGGCCTGGGGTAGGGTCTACCCCTGCCCCTGGCCTGCTGCTTTTGAGGAGCGGCAGCTTTCTCTTTTGCTGAAGCACTCCTGTACGCCACCCTGTACTCGTTCATCTTATTCATGTATGCCTCAGTCTGTTCCCCAAACAGAGAATTCTGGAAAAGGGGAAAGTCCATGCCTTTATTTTGCACGTCCTGGGGCAGGGTAGTGCACCTGAGCCAGGAGAAACACCTGCAGGACACAGCAAAAGCCATAGCCCTGGAAGCTGCATCATTAGAGTCCACAGCCATGTGGAACTGGGACTTTGATGCTTGTACCCCCTTACTCACCAACTCCTGGAGATCAGCGGAAAGCTTAGGAGGAGCTTTTTTGGCAAGTTGTTCCACAGCTTCCCAAAGGGACTTTTGGTACCCAGAGGCATAAGCCATATAGGAGGCTTGCCTAATACCTAAAGAAGATTCCAGGTACATTTTCTTGGCAAGATAATCCACTTTTCTGGAATCTTTGTCAGGGGGATGAGAGGCCAGGGGGAAGCCAGCCTTCTCACAGGTTGCATTTTGTACCACTCTACATGGCACAATGGCAGGATATAAAGTCAGTGCCATTGCCAGTCAGGATATACTTTCTGTCCATTTTCTTATCTACAGGAGGGACAGAACTAGGGGTGTGGAGGATCTTTAAAGTCTGCTTTTTAAGGGAATTATGAATGGGAATCGAAAGTCCCTGGGATACAGGAAGATCCATCATCTCTCTGTAATCCTCTTCCTCATCATCCTCCTGCCTGGTGTCCTGTACAGAGAGCTGAAGGTCTCAGCCACCTGCCTCATAAAAACAAAACGGGAGGTGGCCTCAGAGACAGGCCTGGGAGGGGATTCATACTGGGGATGGTCAGGGGAGACATCTCGGTCAATGGGTTCCCCTTCATCATCATCATCATCATCATACTCCTCCTCCTCCTCCTCCTCCTCCTCATCATCATCATCCTCCTCAGAAAAATAATACTCCTCAGGATCAACGTGTCCTGAAAGAATTAAACTGATATCCAGAACCGTTGGCTGCTCAGACGGTACCTGCGACGGTTCACCAAACCCAGACTGCAAAGACTGCACTATCCGAATGGCTTTTGCAATTTTGTCCACGGTTAGAACTGAGACCGAGTGTTTGAGCAGTTCCGAACTGGAGCATTTGGCTTTCTTTGACGATGCGGGTTCAGAAACCGACTCTGAATGTCTTTTACCCATTGGCGGTTCACCCTGGCTTGAGGGATTGGTTATCAGATCTGAAGGTTCGGTTGAACTGGAACTGCCCTCCATAGTCTTCTCCATCCTTTCCTTCAGTTTACTGAGGTGTCTGTCTTAAGAGGCAGTATAGTGCAGTGGTCTAAGACTCTGAGCTGCAAATTTGGTGACATCCAGCAGACCAGACATGGGTTTGAATCCCACAGCTTCCACTTGCATACTGTGTGACCCTAAGCAAGTCACTTAACCTCCTTGTGCTCCCAGGTCGCTCCTGTAAAAAAGCTTTCAGCTTAGTGTGCTATACCTGGTTAAACAACTAAATAAAAAAAAAAAAATAAAGCAGACTGAGGGAAATTCTTACAAATATCACAGTCTGCTTGTAAGTGGTCGAAACCCAAGCAGTACAGACAGACCAAGTGTGGATCAGCTTTTGCAAATATGCTCCCCGCACTTGGTACAATGCTGAAACCCAGTGGGACTGTTTTTCCTCTTGGGCTTCTGTGACATAACTCTGAAATTTGGTGCTTAACCCAGTGGCTTAGTTAGGCCGGTTAAGCAAAAATCAAATATCTATTTTATCCGAATTGGCTTAGTTAGGCCCGGATAAAGAAAATGAAGAAATTAAGAAAATTTCCCCTAAAGGCTTAGTTAGGCCAGGTAATAGAGAACAAAGTCCCAAACCAGCCAACGGTTTAGTGTCAGCCAAAAGGAACCGAGAGAAACCCCCGGTTCTGGTCAGGACTTTGAACTGGATCCCAAGTACAATGAAAATTGACACAGAAAAGGGGAACAAGAAGTTTGATCTCCTTACGGTTGCAGAATCGGTCGGAAATCGAACACTTACCCAACCTAGGAACATGCATGATACCGAAGACAGCAGTTTGAGAACATTTAAAACAAAAATAATAAAGCAGTTGTGAAATGAACCGATGAAATTCAGCTTTGACCGAAGGCAGCGAGAAGAAATCTCCGAGGTGTCTTCACTGGTGAGCGGAGAAAAGAATCTGATCAGTTACTAGAATGTACCGACGACAGTGGTTTGAAAACTGTGCTCAAGCTCAACGTTCTATGCATTTGCATAGAGTTTAACTCTTTGTTCTCCGGGGCAGTTGAACTGGTCGGTCAAGCTACATATTGTCAGAATACAGCAAGACCTCATGTTGTTTGAATTATTAGTATAGTTTAAATCAAGATATTCAAATGTGCTGCAACCATGCCTGTCTCCTTTTATGTTGCAGAACAACAGCATTTAGATTTTTATTAAAATTGTCACAGAAATAATAAATTTTTGAATGTGAAACATGGCTGAATGGTTTTAGCCAAATGTGGCAGCCTATCCAGTGTCTGACAGAATTCTAATAGATAACAATACTATCACAACTCCACTCAGCACATCGGGCCCTCTGCTCCCACAGTGCCAACCTCCAAGCGCAGTATTGTGAACAGTTAACAGAACAGGGTAACCCTCCTGTCTGTTTTGTTGGTTTGAATCAACCTTTGCTCTCAAGTCTTGGAGGGATTCAAACTGTGAACCTCTTGCTAGCGTACCCAATGTAAAGACTCAGATAATTCTGCTCTTCGGGGGGGGGGCAGATATCTTTTGCCTACGGGCACCTAACCAGGCGTACAAAATGAACCCTTAAAAACTCTATTAAAGACCTCAGAATAATCTCTTACCTTTTCCAGTTTGGAAAACCAGTAAGCTATGCCCAGTGTCAGCTTTAACCATATATGCTTCACTTGTCAAAGAAAAGACTTTCAAAGGCACACCAAGTAGTCTCTAAAATGAGATGTTTACTTAAAAATAGATAAAAATGTAAAATGTAAATACAGAACCATATATCACAAAACCATACAATCACTTAGAAAAACAAGTTTTAAAGTGCAAACAAAATCTCCTAACAACCATGCACTTAGAATTGTCTTTTCTAATGTATATCTTCTAACAGTGCCTGATGTTGCTTTTCAAACATATGTGTTTCTAAATGGAATACAGACTACAGTTTAAAAAGGCTGTGTTTCAACCCTCTTCATGATGTCATCATCTAGCTCCTCCCTTTCAGGATACATAAAAAAATATATATATACAAAACAGGAAGTCCCATCAAGGTATTGAATTCTGTGACTCCAGCAAGACACATTTTCCAAATGATGACACTCTTAATTAAGACTGTGATTTTTCAGTCCCTTTGATCCATGAGAAGTTTCCTTTCTCAAACACATCAAAGGACTTTTTATGACACCAGGTGCAATTAACTGACTTTCCTGAGGATGTCATAAAAGAAAAAATTACTCACCTTAGTAATTGCTTTTCTTCTCATGGAGTCTTGCTATATTATAACAATAGCAGTCAGCCACTGCAGCTGAACTGCCCCCGGAGAGGAAGGAGTTAACTCCAGAAGATCTGGAGTTCTACAGCGCGAGGGCGCTGTGCCCAAAGCTCTATCTGGCAGTTTCAAATGAAACTGTCAGATCTTCAGAAACCAACATCAAAGGACGGAAAAGTCTGTGTGGAAAACATACACAGCCTATGGCTACCTACTAGTAGTAATAACAACAATATAAACAACAGAGAGAATACCCAGAACCATAATAACAAAGATTGATGGTATTATGGTTCGTTTACCACCCTTGACAAGCACATATGAACCCCCTTCCCCAAGACTCAAGTCCAAGAAGGGGCAATAAAAATAACCTAAATGAACAATCTAGATCCCTAACCCAAAGGAAAACAGGGTTGGGGAAAACTAAAATGGCATGACACAGTGCTTGCACCAATTTGCCACCTCTACCCAAGTAGGAATTCTGAGAGGGGCAGGAGGGAGGTGGTTATAATATGCAGACTCCATGAGAAGAAAGCAATTACTAAGGTGAGTAATTTTTTCTTCAAACACCATGAAGTCTTGCTATATTATAACAATAACAGATACACAGCAGTACCTCAAGGAGGAGGGTCAGAACCTACTTAGGAAATAGGCTCTGAAGCACAGCTGTGCCAAACCGAGCATCTCTCCTGGACTGGACATCCAGGGAATAATGCTTGGTAAAGGTGTGAACTGTCTTCCAGGTAGCAGCTTGACAAATCTCCAGAATAGGAATGTCTCTAGCAGCCGCTAGAGACGCAGCTGTACCCCTGGTGGAGTGGGCCCTCAATCCTGAGGGGGTACTCTACCCAGTTTCTGATAACAAAATTGGATACAAGAGACAATCCACCTTGCAATTGTTCTCTTAGTGGCAGTTTCCTTTGCCAACCTCGCCATAGGTAAGAAACAGTTGGAGGATTGAACCTATGACCTCTAGTGCGCTCTAGATAGTAACTTAATGCCTTTTGACATCCAAGCTGTGCAGTCTCCTCTCACCTGAGGAAGAATGCTCAGTGAAAAATACTGGGAGGAGACAGATTGATTCAGGTGGAAATCAGAAACCACCTTAGGCAAAAACTTTCTATTAGTCCTAAGGACTACCTTATCTCTGTGGAAAGAGATAAAATCTTCTTCCACTGACAGGGCCTGTAACTCACTTATCGTCTGGCAGAGGTGATAGCTACTAGAAAAACGGTTTTCCAAGTTAAATACTTGAGTTCTGCTGAAGACAGAGGCTCAAAGGGGTTGCATTAACTGAGCAATGCAAATATTCAGGTCCCAGGCGGGAGCTGGTTCCCAAAGGGAGGTTAGTGTGAAGTAACCCTTTAAAAACTTGGAGAACACAGGGTGAGAAGAAAGGGAGGCAGGCTTCCTGCTGACACAAAAAGCAGAGACAGCTGCCAGATGAACCTTCAGGGTAGCTGGTCTAAGGCCTAGGAATTCAGATGGACCAAATAGTCCAAAGAATGGGAAGATCAGCAGATTCTGGGGTAATCTGCCTCTCAGAGCACCAGATGGAAAACCTCTTCCACTTAGAATTATAAGTGGCCCCTAGTGGAAGGCTTCCTTGAAGCCTTTAAAATATCCATAACACCTTGAGAAAGGTGTAAATCAGCAAATTCTAGCTCCTCAAGAGCCAAGCCTTGAGGTGGAGGGACTTGAGGTCCGGATACCACACTCTCCCCTGTGCACAGGCCAGTAAGTCGTGAACTCTGGGCAGGCTCAGGGCAGGGTGGACTGCCAGGGACAGGAGCAGAGGGTACCAGGGCTGTCTGGCCCAATCTAGGGCAATCAGAATCACTCTGCAAGGTTGAGATCTGATTTTCACTAGTACCCTGAAAAGGAGAGGAAAAAGGGGGGGAAGGCATACAGGAACTTCCCTTTCCAATCCAACAGAAAGGCATCCAGAGGGACTGAGCCCAGTACTGGAGGCCTGCAGCAAAAAGAGAAGTTGGTGGTTGTCTGGGGCCGCGAAAGATCTATCTGAGGGTGCCCCAACTGGCAAAGACAGACCCAGTACTTGTGGATTCAGAGCCCATTGCGATGGCCCTGAGAAATTCTGCTGAGGGCGTCCGCCCAGCACATTGTCCTTCCCTGGGAGATGAACCGCTATCAGGAGGTGTTCAGGAATAAGCCAGAGACCACAACTTCATTGCTTCGATGCACAAGGCTGAAGACCGAAGTGCCCCTTGCTTGTTGATGTACCACATTGTGGTGGTATTGTCTGTCCTGACTTGAACCACTTTGTTCTGGACAGAATCTGAAAAGACCGAAGAGCTAAAAGACAGCTCTGAGTTCCAGAAGATTGATGTGGAGCAGAGATTCCTGAGGAGACCACACTCCCTGAGTGGTAAGGTCATGAGTGAGCCCCCACCCTAACAGGGAGGCATCCGTGGTGAGGGTGAGGGAGGGAGAAATGGGAATGAAGGGAACCCCTTGTTTCAGATTGCTTTGATCCTGCCACCAGTGTAAGGCCAGGATCAGGGTTTGAGTAACTGGGACCAATTTGGTAAGGGTCCTTCCTCTCAGACCAATAGGCCCTCAAATGGAACTGAATGTCCCTCATCTGGAATCTTGCTCCCTGCACAACAGCTGTGGAAGCAGCCATGTGCCCGAGGAGTTGCAGAAAATGCCTTGCTGGTGGAGACCCGCAGGGTAAAGGAGGATGCCAGGGCGATGAGTCTGTCCACCCTTTCCGAGGGAAGAAAGGCCCTGGCTAACCTTGTGTTCAATTCTGCGCCTATGAAAGTTAGGGCCTGAACTGGTTCCAGAACTGACTTTGGTAAGTTTAGCAGGAATCCCAGAGAAGTGAGAAGCTGCTGGGTGACTTGCAAGTGGATTTCACCTGACCTGGAAACTGACCCACAATGAGCCAGTCGTCCAGGTAGGGAAACACAACAACCCCTTGCCTTCTTAAATGAGCCACTACTACAGCGAGACATTTTGTGAATACCCTTGGCGCAGAGGTAAGGCCGAAGGGCATTGCCCTGAACTGGTAGTGGCCTGAGGGCAGTTCGAACCTGAGGTACTTTCGGTGGGAAGGCCTGATCAGAACATGAAAATAGGCATCCTTGAGGTCCAGGGAAGCCAGCCAGTCTCCTGGCCTTAGGGAAGGCAATATCATTGCCAGAGTTAACATTTTGAACTTTGGTTTCAACAGATGCTTGTTCAAGTATCTTAAATCCAGAATGGGCCGCCATTCTCCTGTCTTTTTTGGGGTAAGAAAGTATCTTGAATAAAGCCCCTTGCCCTGATGGCAAGGAGGAACCCTTTCCACTGCTTTGCAGACCAGAAGAGAAGAAACCTCTGCTTCCAAAGCAAGGGCTTCTGAAGTATTTGCGGTGGGAAATGCCTGGCTCCATCTTTGGAAAATATTTGAAGCTGAGAACCAGACCCTGGCCTATTACCTCCAGAACCCATCTGTCCGAAGTTAGGGACAGCCAGCTCTGGCTGAAATAGGCCAACCTGCCCCCCACTGGTACAGGAGAATCGGCCCTGGGCACCCCATCAGGGTGCCTGCTTAGCAGCAGCCTTAGGCTGAGGGAAGGGAGACGGTCTACTTGCGCCACGTCTACCCCTGCCTCTGAAGAAACCCCTCTGCGAGACAGCAGAGGAGGCTTGAAATTGGTAAAAAGGCCTGGAAAAGGGTCTGCCCCTACCTCTGGGAGCATGCCTTTGTGGCATGCTTCTCCTTAGCCTGGGCACTTTTGTAGGTAGTTCTGTATTCATCCATCTTTTTCATATAATTTTCTGTTTGCTCCCCAAACAGAGAATTTCCCACTACAGGAAAATCCATAGCCTTTGACTGAGTATCTTGGGACAGATTAGTGCATCTGAGCCATGCCAACCTACGGAAAGCTACAGAAGTGGCCATGACCCTGGAGGAAACATCATTAACATCAACAGCAGTATGAAATTGAACTTTAGGGCTTCAATGCCATCAGCAGCCACCTGTTCCAACTCACTAGCCAGCTGGCCATGGGCCTGCTTGGCTAACTGCAATACTGTGTCCCACCTAGATTTCTGATATCTAGCCACATAAGCCATATAATTTGCCTGCCTGAGTCCCAAAGAAGCTGCCATATACTGTTTCTTCGCCATGGCATCAATCTTCCTAGAATCCTTATCAGGAGGATGTGAGGCCAGAGGAATATTAGCCTTGTCACAGGCTGCAGCTTGTACCACACCTACATGACTACACTGCTCAATAAGGAAGTCTGTATCCGAGCCTGACAAAGTATACCTTCTGTCCATTTTTTTATCTACAGGAGGGACAGAATGAGGATTTTTTAAAATCTTTGTTGTTTGCTTCCTAAATGACTTATGCAAGGAATAGACAACCTCCTAGACTCTGGAATATCCATCATTTCCACATAATCAGGCTCCTCTTGCTCATCCACAGCCTCCTCTAAAGGAAGCTGGAGGGTTTCTGCAACCTTTTTGTAAAAAATAAAGAAAGAAGGGGACTCAGACAGAATGGGGGAGATTCTAAAGGTCTGTCTGGAGAAATGCCCGGTTCAATGGGCACGTCCAGACCCTCCCAGCCAGACATATATTGATCAAATTCCTCCTCCCCCTCCTGTGGTTCATAAAAATCCTCAACTTCAAAATCCTGAACCACTGGGACTGAACGAACCAACCTTTTACCAACTGTTGGTGGTTCTACAGATCCCTGAGACAGTGACTGGACAATCTGAATGGCTTTAGCTATCTCTGCAGCAGTTGAGACACAATTCTGGACTCCAAACCTCCTGATTTCTTTGTCTTTTACTTGGGACTGGTTCCTCTGAACCAGTCTTCCTTTTGCCCGAGGAAGTCTCGCCCTGGTCAGAGGGCACTCCCTCTGGTCCAGTGGGTACTGAACCGGGCTGGCCATCCGGGTCAGCGGACTTTTTGGCCTCTCGTTCCCTGAGCCGGCCCAATCTCTTCTCCAGGGTGGTTGCAGGGAAATTTTTACACACCTGGCAGTCTGACAGGAGGTGGTCAGCCCCCAGACAATAGACACAAGTGGTGTGTGGGTCAGCCTTGCAAAGGCGTCCCCACAGACATCTGAGTATTGAAACCCAGTGGGCCGGTTTTCTTTTGGGTTTCTCAGACATAATGCCAGCCTAACCAAAAACTTGCCCTTTAGATGGCAGTGCCAGGCAAGACACCCTTATCGGTTCCTAACGTGTCACGGGTATTTGAAAAAAGCGTAATAATTTCGGTTTTAGAACCGATAAGAACCGAGAACCGCACTCTAAAACCCACAGTACAGTTTAAAAGGAAGAAAAACAAGCGATCGGTTCAAAACCGAACCGATAATTAATTTTCCACACAGACTTGAATTTTTGTACTTACGGTTACCAGATAGAGCTTTAGAACCGAAATGCGGTAAAAATAATGACTTTTGCCGGTTCAAATGAACCGAAAACTACTCTCTTGAACCGAGAATGAACCGAGCTGAAGGAGCTGATCTCCGGAGCGACTGTTCAGTGAAGCGGAGTAAAGAATCTGACAGTTTCATTTGAAACTGCCAGATAGAGCTTTGGGCACAGCGCCCTCGCGCTGTAGAACTCCAGATCTTCTGGAGTTAACTCCTTCCTCTCCGACGGGGCAGTTCAGCTGCAGTGGCTGACTGCTATTGTTATAATATAGCAAGACTTCATGGTGTTTGAATGGATATTCCACTTTCTTATGACACCAGCTGCAATTAACTAACCTTCGAGGACGTCATAAAATGGATATTTCGGGTCTTAGCATCAAACAACCCAGATCCTAATAAGGCTATAAAATGCGAGTTTTTGCAAGTTAATCTCATCACAGAGATGTGCTGTTTAACATATATCCTGTCTTTTGAACTGATACCTGGGGGAAGGTATCCAGGCACAGCATTCTCTCATGACAGACAATCACACTTCATTTTTTTTTATATTACAAAAAGCATAGATTAATCAGAACCAGCTGTCCAAGTGTCACAAATACCACTTCCCAGTCATACACAAATCAAGAAACATATTCAGTAATATAACTTGAATCCCATTGCATCCTTAAATTTTTATGGTACTGTGTACTGCATGTTCTAGTTCTTCATTTGGTTTTGGTGATTGTATTACAGTACCATAACTGTTGCATTATAATGCTTTTATCACTCTTTTAGTTGTGAAGTGCTGTTTAGTACTGTACAACTAAAAGCAGTGCTCACTCTGTACAGGTAATAACAGAGGGAGGATGTTAGAGTGCAACTATGCTTTTGGGAAAAATATGTATTAATTGCCTGCTTCAAAGGCCATTGACTAATATGCTGAAATAAGCTTTTTTACGAGGATGAGGACAACATTTAGCATAGTCAAGACTACTGGGAATTTTATCTATTAATTTTATCTCTCTGGCATCTAAGCAATTACAGCAATTCTAGGAATGAATGTCCTGTAATAGTAGCACCTTTGAATTCCCTGGCCCTTCCACATTTGAACTATTTCCATTGTTGAGCAAGCTATGAAATGGAGCAAAAAAAAAGGGTGAAAGAGTGAGAGTCAGATTGAAACAGCCAACAGCTTCGCCATAACAAATGTCTTACTCACAGGCATTTGATAAGGCCAAGCTGATGGCTGTTTTGAGCTTGCTGTCTCTTTCACTATTTCTTTTTTTCTTTTCTTTAGCTTTTCAACAATTTCTTTTTTACTCAGACTTATTGACCAGGTCGACCTTAATGCTTTGCAGTCATTAGAGAGCTACTGGAATGTGCCCTGGGGCTGCTCTTCTCCTGGCACCTAAGCAATAACAGCAATTCCGGGACTGAATGTCCTGTAGTAGTAGCGTCTTTGAATTCCCTGGCCCTTCAACATTTGAACTGTTTCCGTTATATTTTTCCAAGGCTTTACTCACAGGCATTTGTTAAGAAGAAGCTGTTGGCTGTTTTTCCCATGCAAGGCAGCAGTTTCTAGCATAAAAGCAAACAAAACTGTAAATATTTATCTTGTGCCTGTCGGGCAACGGGAGAAAAAGTAGTGCCCCAAGACAGTGGAGTTTTTCAGGTACTGTGTACCTCGGAGGAGACTGTGGTGCATCTCCAATATGTTGTTCCATCAGAAGGAATGTACTGAGTCCTATTTTGATAGCAAGAGATCTGCAGGGCTACGCCCACTGCAGGCCTAAAAATGGAGAAGATGGAAGAAAAGCTTGGTGTAGTGGAAAAAATCTGGACTCAGTAGAGAAGGAGGTGCAGGCCTAAATATGGAATGTCAGTCTCAGAAAGTGCTGATATCCTTCTTACTATGGGACATGCCTCTTCAAAGGCTCTAGGCCAGGGTGGGATGACAACATTATCATCAATGGGAACTCCAAGGACTGCCAATGGCAGAGCTAACAGATCAAGGCCTGTGTAGGATCCAGTGTCAAGTACCTCAAGCATCCCCACTAGGAATCACTGGTATACAGGACTCAGCAGTTGCGGTCAGTTTGGTCAAAGATTCACTGTTCTCTAAGGAGGACACTGACAGAGACAAGGCACTGACCTCAGAGGTTGATGATGCTAGGGAGAAAGGCCAGAACTGGGCCCTATCAGAATCCCTGTGGAAAGTTTCAAAGACACCAGTGAATGCTTCCAAGTAACTGGCCCCCTCAGAGCCTATGAATGCTGTCAACCTTTCTAAGAGCCAGTGAAGCCCCATAGGGGGAACGAGACTCAGGGTCTCAAGAGCCTCCACCTGGGCTGTGGAACTGCACAGGGGACCTCGTCCAAGGGGAGGGCCTGGCAGTCACCTGAATAGGATCCTCCTACATCAGAGGAGTGACCCAGTCGGTGCCCATGGGGGGATTCCCACAGGTGAGATGAGCAGAGCCATACGGTCCTTGTAGGGTGGCCCCCAGTCCTAACTGGTGGTGGTGTCCATCAGTGGCTCTGGGGAGAATTTCACTTTCAGAGACAGATTCATCCCTGTTGCCATGACCGACAATGCAAATGGCACCAGACCCAGGGATGCCAACGTAACTGGTGTCACCCAGGATGGACACCATAGGCATCGCCACATCTGTCACCAGATGCACTGTCGTCCTCTCCCTTGGTGCTACTAATGACACAGATGGAAAAAAATTAAAATGCATAATTACTGCAATTGTTGATCTTCTGGAGGATTATCTTCACCACTGATTGCTACTGATGGGTCTGGGGCAGGAGGCACTAGGATCCCATGGGAGCACATTGTTTGCGGGGAGGGAGCCAACGTCACTTCAGTTTCATTTCATTTTTATTTTTAGGGCTGTGGTCGGAGTCTACAGCACTATTGGGATTGTAGCTCTAAAACGACTGATCTTGGAACTGTCTTTCTGGACATTTCGATGTACTCCTCCACAGCTGCAAAATAGTGCACTCCCCTTCTGATTTTTGCCATTTGCTGCTCTCTGTTAAAGGCATCTGAAAGGAGGGGGGGATGCTACTGTATTGTACCTCAGAACTTCTCAGGATATTAACAACAAAACCTTTTTAAACTGCTGTTTCTATTATCTGTTCAGATCAGTCTAATAGATTTATTCTATTTCTTTCAGCAACCTAGGAGTTAACTCATTATAAATTGTCTGGAGTTTACTGAAGCTCTGAATGTCAGACTGTAGTGTCAGATTACAGATAGTGCAGTTTGCAGCCTATGTTATCTATCTTATTCCTATGGGCACGCACACACGCGCGCGCGCACACACACACACCAGCAGCAGCATGATGATTGTGACTAAACAGCACTAGATGACACCAACAAGAAAATAACTTTGGTCATTTGATAGCTCTTCACAGCCCTATCAGCTCTGGCTACAGCTTGTTTATACTTGGACGCAAGATGAGCATTACTGCCTGTTTTCTCAAGCGACAAGTTTTACATTAATAACAAGGACATACATAGTAAATTTACAAACAATTAATAAAATACACTATGTAAAAAAACAAAATAAAATAAACAGAGCTTTCATTTAGGTTGAATTGCAAGTACAATCAATTATATTATCAAGCCATGATTTCAATCTGTGTTTAAAAGTTAAGACAGAAGAACAGTTGGAGATGGTGGTAGGTACTGAATTGAAGAAAAGCAGGGCCCTATATTGTAATGATTTTTGTCCAATGGCTTTTTTAAAGTGTGGTAATCTAAAGACAAATTTGCTTTGGGGTCTTGTCCCTTGAGTATTGATGAATCTTGGAAATAGAGCCTGAACAGAAGTAGGACGTAGGCCATTAGTCACTTTAAAGAGCAGTATACCCATTTTAGTTTTAATCCTGTTTTTCAATGAGGGACAACTAGATATTTTGAAAAGATTACATTGATGTGTTATGGGAAATGAATTTGTCATAAACCTAAGGGTGCAGCTGTAGGTAACCTTTAATTTAGATAATAATTTCTCATTTGCTGCAGTATAAACTATGAGACCATAATCCAGAACACTAAAAAGAAAACTGCGAGTGAGTAATTTTTTTGTCTCTGAAGTTAAAAAAGGCTTTACTGTACACAATGCTCCCAATCTTTGATGGATAGTTTTTATTAGGTTATTAATATGTGGTCCAAAGGTAAATCTAGTTTTATCCCGAAGTATCTAAAGCTGTCAACCAATTTAACCATCTCATCATTCAAATCACCAACTGGTGCACAGACTTCTATCATTTTTCTAGGTCCTGAGAAAATCATTGATTTAGTTTTCTTAACATTTAACACCATGCGTTCTGAGAGCAACTATTTCTGAAACAAAAAAAATAATTTTGTACTACATCAACTGCGTCCTTTGGTTGAACACCAATAGTGTAAATTACCACATCATCAGCGTAGAGAGTCATGGAGGATTTTTAACAGATATCTGAGGCTGAATTCATATATAGGGCAAAAATAAGAGGGCACAAAATTGAGCCTTGTGGTACCTCACATTTAATGGTGTTCATCTGTGAAATATGACCATCAGTTTTAGTTCTATGTACTCTATTACTTAAGGTAATTACAGTTTCATTTTGACAAATCAATAAAAGAACCCTGCAACAAACCATGATCAACAAGGTCAAAGGCCTTGGCGAGGTCCTCAAACACAGCCGCAAAAGAGTGCCCCTATCAAGGGAACCCTATATGCAGCTGGTGAACCCTGCCACCAACACCCAGTGTTGTGTTTGAATTTAAAACCATGCTGGGAATTGGATAGCAGCCCATTATTCTCTAAATAGTCTGTTGTCTGATCGAAAATAATTATTTCTAAGATCTTTGAGAGAGTTGACAACAGTGCAATTGGTCGATTGTTTGAAACACATGCTACACTGCCATTTTTAAAGATAGGTTTAATGATTGCCATTTTCCACTGATTAGGGAAGACTCCAAAGCATAAAGAAGAGAATTTCTATGTTGTATGTACTTGTTCTCCCTTGTACCTCCCAAGCAATTGGTTATCCCTTTTTTTCTTCTGTCTCTAACCATGTTGTACTACCTAGATCTCCACTTGTCTATATATTTTGTATACCATGTGTTTGATGGGCCTGGTTAGGGCCCATCTCTAGTAGATGTACTTGAATTGTATGAACTGATGCATGTTGTCGTGTCTTAATAAACAAAAAAATAAACAAAAATAAAAATATCTTTTCTCCCATTCTGTACTCTGCCTCTGGGTTTCTGTGCCCCAGGTGAATGATTTTGCACTTTTTCACATTGGAACCCAGCTGCCATGCCCTTGACCACTCCTTGAGTTTTCTCAGGTCTCTGCACGTTCTTTCCACTCCCTCTGGAGTGTCTACCCTATTGCAAATTTTACTGTCATCTGCAAAAAGGCAGACCTTCCCTTCCCGTTCATCAGCAATGTCACTTATAAAAACATTAAAGAGGACTGGTCCCAGTGCTGAGCCCTGAGGCACCCCGCTGGTTTCTCTCCCTTCCCTGGAGTGAACTCCATTTACCACCACCCTCTGTCACCTATCCATTAACCAATTTCTTACCCAGTTTACTACCTTAGGACCCATCCCTAAGCTGAGCCCCTTGGAAGTGTAACTTTAGCACATTATGACAAGGCCAGAGGTGCCAGGCTAAAAAGGCAAAGCCATGCCATCTGCCTGAGGCAGACTGTAATTTCCACAAACCTGGAAGCCATCTCAGTAGCATCGTATAATGACCTAAACTGATGCCTTGCCACCTCCAGACCTCTAGCAGAAAGGCAAATGGTGTGCCCATCTAACTCACATTTAGGCACTGCAGCAAGGAGCTGACCTATCTGCAACCACAGGTGCTGACTCAAGGCTTCCTGATGTACCTGGTATGATGCGATGCACATCATGATGCATGACGAGATGAACACTTTCCTGACCAAGGCATCTGTCTGAGCAGAGTCAGCCTCAGGTATTTCAGCCCTGTTGGAGTCTGCAAGACCTCCAGCCCAGGAGAGGGGTGAGGTAGTGCACATGCAGATCCCAAGGATGAGCAGTATTGTGGCATGTGTTCCCTTTAGGCTGGAGGACAAGAGAAGAGACATCCCCATGATATCTTTGATGCATCATTAGAGGCTCTAGTCCAGGGAGGAATGACTGCAGAGCCATCACTGAAAGCTCTGAGCAGTCCCAGTGGCAAGGATACTGGATCATGACTTGAATAAGAGACAGCTTCCAGCACCTCAATCATGTTCATCAGAAATCTCTGGTACACAGTGTACTCAGAAGCTGGGGACAAGTGAGGGGATCATTCATTGTCCTCTCAGGAGGAGAAGGATGTTGATGGAGAGGAGGAGATGAAACTAGATCTTAGACTAAAGCAGGGAGGTATCACCAGAGGGCATGGTTTGAAGTTGGAAGGTGGAAGGGTGAGGGGGGAAAAGAGGAGGAGGTTTTTCACTGAGAGGGTGGTGGACCCTTGGAATGCACTGCCTGGTGAGCTGGTTCAGAGATCCACTGTGAAGGGCTTCAAGAGAGGGTGGGACAGACACAGAAAGTGGATGTATCAGATGATGGCCTGTCCCGGTGGGGTGGGGATGGATGATAGGGGTTTCTAGAGAACAAGGGATGGGAGGGTCTCGGCACCCAACTAAGGATCTAGGTTCGAGCAGACTCGATAGACCGTAAGGCCTAATCTGCTGGCAAATAGTATGTTAGTATGTATGTTAGAGTATGCTGGCATCAGGGGGACGGGTCAAAACTGGACCCTGTCAGACTCCCTTTGATTTTGCTCTAAGGCACCAACCACCTCTGTGCCCCAGGAACAGATCATGGGGAAGGTCTAGTGACCATGCCTTGGCTGCACATGTGTAACGTCTGCTTCCAAAGGCAGAAATTGGCAACCCCTCTTCAGTGCATGAATCCCAAAGTTATGGCGGTCAACTGAGAAGCAGGTGTTGCACACATCCATATTGTGCTGAAGGCCAAGGCAGGCCAAACAGCATTGAAGTCAATCTGTCAGAATGATCTCCTTCCCACAGGGGCATGATGGAAGGCTGCCAGACTTTCTTGATCTTCTTAGCCCCTTCATCTCAGACTTCGACATTGCAGGAAAATCGACAAAGATGAGTGAATTTAGGCACTGTCACTCCCACGGTGTGCACTGTACTGCGGGAAACACAGAACTGAGGTGCGTGAGGCAGCCAGCCAGCGACAGTTATTGGCTGGCACGCGTGGCACCATGTGATGTGCGCAGGCAGTGTCAGTAGATGATGTCAGCTCTCCCACTGCAAACAATTTACTTCTGCAGGGTCCTAGTGCCTTTGGTCCTAGACCCATAAGAAAAAATTACTCACCTTAGTAATGTTGTTTCTTCTAATGGAGTCTTGCTGTATTCTGACAAATTGCAGTGAGGTCCAACCTTCAAACTGCCCCGGAGATGAAAGAGTTAACTTTCCATGCCAGGCATGGAACGCTGAGCTCGAGCTCGGTTGAGACTCTGTCTGTTGCTGTTTGAACTCAAACTGTCAGATCTTTACGAGCTAAACTCACTGAGTGTCCTGTGTGGAAGCTGTAAACCTACACTAGCCAAATGGCTACTAAATATAATAACAGATTTTTTGGTCCCAAAACAAAGACTCAAGTCAGGAAACCCAAAAAATGAAATAAACACAACATCCACTCACCCAGAGAAAAGGGGGTGATAATAAAAAGGTGGGGCACCTCCTGAGTGCCAACACTGCTACTGCCCACCCACATCCCAAAAACAAAGGTTCTGAGAGGGGAAGGCGGGGGGGGGGAGGTCAGAATACAGCAAGACTCCATTAGAAGAAACAACATTACTAAGGTGAGTAATTTTCGTCTTCAAACAACATGAAGTCTTGCTGTATTCTGACAAATACAGACTACCAAGCAGTACCTCCATGGGGAGGACAGAACCTACTTAGGAAATAGGCTCTGAAGTACTGCTGTGCCAAACCGAGCATCACTCCTAGCCTGGATATCCAGAGAGTAATGCTTGGTAAAAGTGTGAACTGTTTTCCAGGTAGCTGCTTGACATATCTCTAAGATAGGAATGTCCCTGGCAGCAGCCAGGGAAGCAGCTGTACCTCTGGTGGAGTGAGCCCTCAGGCCTGAGGGTGGAGTTCTACCTAGTTTTTCATAGCAAAATTGAATGCAAGAGACAATCCACCTGGCAATGGATCTTTTAGTGGCAGGTTTTCCCTTACCAACCTCACCATAAGTGAGGAACAGTTGGAGGGAGTCAAACCTGTGACCCTTGGTACGCTCTATGTAGTAGCTAAGGGCTCTTTTCACATCCAAACTGTGCAGCCTCCTCTCACCAGAGGAGGAATGGTCAGTGAAGAATACAGGAAGAGACATAGATTGGTTAAGGTGGAAGTCTGAAACCACCTTAGGTAAAAACTTCCTGTTAGTCCTGAGGACCACCTTATCTCTTGGAAAGAGATAAAATCAGGCTCCACTGACAGGGCTTGTAACTCACTTATGCGCCTGGCAGAAGTGATGGGCAACAAGAAAACAGTTTTCCAAGTCAAGTACTCAAAGCTCCTGCTGAGGACAAGGTCTCAAAGGGGTTGCATAAGCTGAGCAATGCAAACATTAAGGTCCCAAGCAGGGGCAGGGTCCCTGAATGGCGGATTGGTATGAAGCAATCCCTTGAAAACTTGGAGAATACAGGATGAGCTGAAAGGGAAGAGGCTTACCTGCTGAAAGAAAAGCAGAGACAGCTGCCAGATGCACTCTTAGTGTAGCTGGTCTGAGTCCCAAGCTATTCAGATGAACCATATAGTCAAGAACTGTGGGCAGGCGAGCAGACTCTGGAGAAATATGCTTCCCAGAGCACCATATGGAGAATCTTTTTCATTTGGAATTATAAGTGGTTCTGGTGGAAGGCTTCCTAAAAGCCTTTAGGATATCCATAACACCTTGAGAGAGGTGTAAATCAGCAAACTCTAACTCTTCAAAAGCCAGGCCTTGAGATTGAGAGATTTGAGATTCGGGTACCAAACCCTCCCCTGAGCACAGGTTAACAGGTTGTAATTCCCGGGAAGAGACAAGGGAAGATGGACTGCTAAGGACAACAGGAGAGGGTACCAGGGCTGTCTGGCCCAGTCTGGAGCAATCAGAATCACCTTGCAGGGTTGAGACCTGATTTTGACTAGCACCGTGAACAGGAGAGGGAAGGGGGGAAAAGCATACAGGAATTTCCCTCCCCAATTGAGAACCAGGGCATCCAGGGGGACTGAGCCCAACACTAGGGTCTGCAGCAAAAGAGGGGAAGTTGGTGATTGTCTGGGGCTGCAAAAAAATCTATCTGTGGTGTGCCCCATCTGGAGAAGATCACCTCCAAAACCAGGGATCCAGTGACCATTCGTGATGGCCCTGAGATATCCTGCTGAGGGAATCTACCAGGACATTGTCCTCGCCTGGGAGGTGTACTGCTGTCAGAGAGGTGTTCAGGGAACAGGCCAGAGACCACAACTTCATTGCTTCTGTGCACAAGGCAGTAGACCGAGTGCCCCCTTGCTTGTTGATATACCACATTGTGGTGGTATTGTCTGTCCTGATCTGAACTACTTTGTTCTGAACAGACCTAGAAAAAACCTGAAGTGCTAGAAACACTGCTCTGAGTTCTAACAGACTGATGTGAAGCAGAGATTCATGAGAGACCACAACCTTGGGTGGACAGGTCTCCCAAGTGACCCCCACCTCAAGAGGAGGCATCTGTAGTAAGGATTAAAGTGAGACTGAGTGACAAAGAACTCCCTGTCTTAGTTGTCCTGATCCTGCCACCACTGCAAAGCCTGGATCAGGGTTCAAGTCACTGGGATCAGTTTGGTCAGAGGATCCTTTTTCTGAGACCAAAAGGCTCTCAAGTGGAACTGAATGTCCCTCATCTGAAATCTTGCTCCCTGCACCACTGCTGTAGAAGCAGCCATGTGCCCCAGGAGCTGCAGAAAATGCTTTGTTGGTTGAGACACCTGTAGGGTGAATGAAGAGGCCAGTGCGATAAGGGTCCTTGCCCCCTCTGGGGGAAGGAAGGCTCTTGCCTTTTCTGTATCTAGCTCTGCGCCTATGAAGGTGAGGAGCTGTACAGGCTCTAGAACTGACTTTGAAAGATTCAGAAGGAAATCTAGGGAAGTGAGCAGTTGCTGAGTTATCTGCAGGTGTGACTTGACTTGGTCTGGGGACTGGCCTACTATGAGCCAGTCGTCCAGGTACAGGAAGATGGAAATCCTTTTCCTTCTTAGGAAAGCAACTGCTACTGCCAGGCATTTTGTGAACACCCTTGGAGCAGAGGTTAGGCCGAAGGGCATTGCACTGAATTGGTAATGGCCTGAGGGCAACTCGAACCTGAGGTATTTTCGATGGGAGCTTCTGATGAGAATATGGAAATAGGCATCCTTGAGGTCCAGGAAGACTAGTCAGTCCCCTGGCCTTAGAGAGGGTAGAATTATTCCCAGAGTCACCATTTTGAACTTTGGCTTTAAAAGGTGCTTGTTTAAATATCTGAGATCCAGGATGGGCCGCCATTCTCCTGTCTTTTTGGGGGTGAGGAAGTACCTGGAGTACAATCCTTTCCCTTTGTGTAGGGGTGGAACCCTTTCTACAACTCTGAGAGCCAAGATGGAAGAGACCTCTGCCTCTAGGGCAAGTGCCTATGAAGGATTTGCAGGTGGAAAGGATCTGGTTCTCATCTTTGGAAATTTTTTGAAGCTGAGAACCAGTCCCTGGCTTACTACTTCCAGGACCCATTTGTCTGATATTAAAGACCTCCAGTCCTGGACAAAGTAATCCAGCCTGCCCCTACAGGTGGTGGAAAATCGGCCCTGGCAAACCCATCAGGGTGCCTGTTTGGCAGGGGGTTTTGGCTGAGGGGTGGAAGCAGGCCTGATTGTACCCCGTCTGCCTCTCCCTCTAAAGAACCCCCTCTGAGCATAAGCAGAAGAGGAGGCCTGGGCTTGGTAGAAAGGCCTATGAAAAAGCCTGCCTCTGCCCCTGGGATGCTGCCTCTGAGGAGTGGCCTGCCTTTCCTTGGCCTGGGCACTCCTATAGGTGGTCCTGTATGCATCCATTTTCTTCATGTAGTTCTCTGTTTGCTCCCCAAACAGAGAATTACCCACAACAGTAAAATCCATGGCCTTAGTCTGGGTATCCTGAGACAGGCTAGTACATCTGAGCCAAGCCATCCAGCGAAGGGCCACAGATTTAGCCATGACTCTAGATGAAACATCATTGGAGTCCACTGCAGCATGGAATTGCACCTTGGATGCCTCAATACCATCCGCAGCTACCTGCTCCAGCTCCTTGGCAAACTGGCCAGGGACCTGTTTAACTAGAGCCATTACAGTATCCCATCTAGATTTCTGATATCTAGCTGTATAGGCCATATAATTGGCCTGCCTGAGTCCCAAGGATGCTGCCATGTACTGTTTCTTTGCCATGGCATCAATGCTCCTGGAGTCCTTATCTGGGGGTGTAAAGCCAAGGGTATATTAGCCTTAACAAAGGCTGCAGCCTGCACTACCCCAACATGACTGCATTGCTGGATAAGGAACTCCGTATCTGAGCCTGACAGAGTATACCTCATGTCCATTCTCTTATCCACAGGAGGTACAGAATTAGGAATCTTTAAAATTTTAAATGTCTGTTTCCCAAAAGACTTACGAAGGGGAATAGACAGCCTCCTGGACTCTGGGATATCCATCATTTCAACATAGTCAGGCTCCTCCTGGTCATCCACAGCTTCTTCCATAGGAAGCTGAAGGGTTTCAGCCACTTTCTTGTAAAACATGAAATGGGAGAGGGACTCAGAAAGCCTAGGAGGAGACACTCCTGAAGGTCTGTCTGGGGAGATGTCTGGGTCAATGGGCACATCCAGACTTTCATAATCACAGTCACTTTCCTCATACTCTCTTTCCTCCTCCTCCGGTTCATAAAATTCCTCCAAATCATAATCCGGAACCGGCTGAACCGAGTGCCTTCCTGATGGTGCCGGTTCGGAAGGAACCGGGGATAGCGACTGAACAATTTTTATCGCTTTGGCTATTTCATCAGCGGTTGAAGAAGAAACTTTTGGAGCCACACCGGCTGATTTATCCCTTCTTGTTCTCTTAACCGGAACCGACTCCTCGGAATCAGTTCTCCTTTTGCCCGAAGAAGTTTTGCCCTGGTCAGAGGGCACTCCTTCTGGTTCGGTTTGAACCGAACCGGGCTGGCCATCTGGGTCAGCGGACTTTTTGGCCTCCCTTTCCCTGAGCCTACCAACTCTGTTTTCTAGGGTAGCTGCAGGAAAATTTTTAAAAATCTGGCAGTCCGAATCGAGCTGGTCAAACCCCAGACAATAAACACAGGTGGTGTGGGGGTCAGCCTTAGCAAAGACTTCCCCACACACACTACAGTGTTAAAACCCAGTGGGCCCGGTTTTTCTTTTGGGTTTCTCAGACATGGCCAGTCCTAAACCAACTTACTCTTTTTATGGCAATCCGCCAGGCAAGACACTCTTATTGGTTCCTGACCGTGTCACGGGTCGTGGAAAAAAATGTAATAAAATCCGTTTTTTTTAGAATCGATAAGAACCGGTAACCACACTGTAAAAGTAGAAGTAAAGATTTTTAAACAACCTGATCGGTTCAAGCCGAACTGATGACACGTTTACAAGTTCCACACAGAATAGAAAAACAATATAAACCTATCTAGTACTCACGAATACCACAAACAGAGACTGAACCGATAGGTTGCGGTTTAAATTCGGTTGAAAACCGAGAAAAACGGTACTTTGACAAACTGAACCGAGCAAAGGAGAAATCTCCGGAGCGACTGTTCAGTGAGGCGGAGTAAAGAATCTGACGGTTTGAGTTCAAACAGCAACAGACAGTCTCAACTGAGCTCAAGCTCAGCGTTCCACGCCTGGCATGGAAAGTTAACTCTTTCATCTCCGGGGCAGTTCGAAGGTTGGACCTCACTGCAATTTGTCAGAATACAGCAAGACTTCATGTTGTTTGAAGTGGGAATCAGTGGTGAAGATTGATTCCTAGAAGATTAGCTCTGCTGCCTGAGCAACTTGTCTTCTTAGGTTCCTTACTTTCTTCCAAGGTCATAAACCATTTGCATAAGGTAGGGCTGACAGAAAACTGCAGAGTTTTATTTTTATCACATCTTTGTCTTCTCCGGTCGGCCGCCCCATTCTGCCAGACTCCCCCAGCCCCGTCCCCTGGAAGAGCCGGTGCTTACCTTGTACCAGGCCTGGAAGAAGAACTTGCGGGAATCGGTCCTCATCCTGCTTGCCGTGCTTCTCAGTTATCACCCAGGTGCCCTTAAGAGAAGGAGCACATGCACGGAAGGCGCACATGTGCTCTATGGCCCCAGTTACAGGTCCTTCCCCCACCCCATGGCCTAGCGCCCTGGCCCCCTCTAGCCCGTGCCACTCCCAGCCTCCACTAGGAGTCACCTTTGGCCGAGGGGTGCTGCTTCACCTCCCCGGAGAAGCAGCTCAATCCAGCTCCGCCTTCCCCCCCACTGTTGACCTCCTGCGACCTGAGCATGTTCCCGAACCCGGATCGCTGGCATGCCACGAGTTAAGGCGTCCAGTGCCTCAGCCCTTATCACCACCAGGCTAGTGAAAACTGCCGAGTTTTTGTGTTAAGGTTAACTAAACTGCCACAAAAATAACAAACTCTAGTATGTTTCAATCTAATAACCGAAGAACTGAATGCTGTAGTCATATAGATGGAGACGTTCTTGGCCATGACAAGGACAGTGGGTATGCTGCTGCCCACATGATGGTGGGAAAACAAGAACTGAAGTGGTTGGGGACTGGTGCTACCGTATACCAGTGAGCGCATGCGGAGCTATGCGTGCAACCTACTAATGTCACCAGCCCCCACCTGAAAAGTTCTGGCTCCCATGGGGTCCTAGCACCACCAGCTCAGACCCATTAGTGGGACTCTATAGGGAAGCCGGATTCTTGGAAGATTATCTGTTCACTCGCATGCCAAAAAATGACATCTATCATGTTCATGTGATGGTGTCATGAAAAGACTATGATGAAAATTTGGGCTCAACATCTCGGAAAACAACAAAGTTATGAACAAATGTTGACATATTCTGATGTTTACTTATAACATTGCAATTTGTTTTGCTTTTTGAACCTATTCGATATACTCATTTTTTTACCCCATCTCATGAACATGGCAGGTGTCATTTTCAAATCCCCCTCCAAAACCTGTTTTTTTCACTGTTATTCCATAAAATTACATTTCAATATCATTTGATAAATGACACCGGTCACATTCAAAGCCTTGGTTAATAAAATTACCATTTTGAAAATTCAGGGTCATAATCTAAGGAAACATCAACATTATGGCCCTGATATTCAGAGGAGTTGCGCTATGTCCAACTGAGTTGTGCATGCACAACCATAGAAATGTGTCCCAGAGCCATATTCAACCAACGTGAATGTGCAGCACAAAATCCAATGTGCAGATGCTCAACAGTAATGTATGCAGTGCAAGTACAAGGGGGTGTTCCCATGAATAAACTGCACAATGCCATATTCAGCCAAAAAGCATGGCGCAAGTCAGGATCAACTCACAGAATGCACCAGATAGAATTAAGCATATAAAAAGAGGCTCAAACACACATGCAGCAGATGCACAAGCCAGAGATACTGACAGAGATGGATGCAGGGCCATTCATGATGGATGCAGTAATCAGGGGTGTGAGGAGGAGGGGAAGAACATCAACGCAGCCAAGGAAGAGCCTGTCGGTGGTATGCCCAACACAGACGGTACTGTGCCCACCTCACCTTTGAGGACTACGAGAATGCGGAGATCATGGGCTGGTACCGGCTGAACAGGGCAATTCTGAGGCAGCTCTGCAAGATGTACCATGATGAGTTGTAGGCACCCACCAGAAGGAGCCATGCCATGACAGTGGAGACCAAGGTGACAGCAGCAATGTGCCTGCTTGCCACGGGGCACCTTCCAGAAACCAACGGGGGCAACCACTAGAATAACCCAGTTGGCCATGTCCCATCTCCTCACACAGTTCCTCAATGCTCTGCTGCCACATGCTTTGGAGTTCCTATGATTCCCAAGCACATGGGCAGAGCATACAGAAAACATGCAGGACTTCCACAGGATGGCACACATGCCAGGCATGATAGGGGCCATAGACTGCAACCACGTGGCCATACACACATCACCTGGCCCAGAGGGCACCACCAACATGAATAGGAAGTTGTACCCAATGGTCAACTGCCAGGTGGTGTGCAATGCCACAGGGTACATCACCAATGTCTGCGCCACCCACCCTGGGAGTGCACATGATGCATTCATCTGGCACAGCTCCATCATGTGCCAGAGGTTCAAGCATGGGGAGATCCCCACGGGTCACCTGATAGGTAAGCATGACATGGGATGGGGTATGTGGGCAGCCGTACAGGGGGCACAGGCCCTTGCCACACATGGTGGGAGCTGAGAGGGTGGCTGTAGGTGGCAGGGAAGAGTGGAAGGAAACAAGCTATGCCATGTGCTAACCGTTATGTCCTACCCACACAGATGACAGCGCCTACCCCCTGCGCTCCTGGCTCCTCACCCCATCCGATGCCCATCCAATGCTGCAGAGGAGAGGTACAACAAGGCACACATTGCTACACGCAATATCATTGAGTGAGACTTCAGCATGCTCAAGATGCAGTTCCATTGCCTATACAGGTCAGGTGGTGCCTACAGTACAGCCCTGCGAAAACCTGTGGCCTATTCCTGGCCTGCTGCATGCTGCTCAACATGGTCAAGTGACCATGGGATAGCTGTCCAGGTTGATGAGGGCAACAGCAGTGATGAGGATGGGAATGATGGGCCGGATGGAGATGTGCAGACACCCATGCAGAGAAGGGACCCCAGGATGGCCGAACAGGCAAGGAGGCACCGGGCCACAATCGTACAGGAGCACTTCGGGAACGCAGGTGAGTACCACACACACCAGCCATGCATGCACAGACCACCACACACACACATATACACAGAGGTACACAGCCACACAGGGATGCACTCAGTGACACCGTCTCACACACACAGCATGCACAGGGACCAAACACACAGCCACACGCCGGCCCTGAGCTGTACACAGAGCTGCCCGCAACACGACCTGCACAAGCAACACCAGTACCATCACATGGTGCACAGTGGGGCATGTGGGTGGCACAATCAAGAACGGTGCATGCTGTGGCATCACACACACACACACACACACACGCGCAGCTGGACGTGGCATGGATCAGCGTGAATGCACCAGCACACAGGCAAGGCAGGCACAGTGCTGCCCTCATCATGCACATGCCACAAGGCCTAGCAGCACAGCATGCACACATGGAGGACGTGCCACACGTCACACATACGTGCCACTACACGCACACGGGCGCACCCAGCCAAGTGCACACCGTCCAACAGCAGCAGGCAGCAGGATGGGACAGCACACCCAGCAGGCCTACCGTGCAGTGCCAGGGTTGCCACAGCCACATGCATGGCCACAGGCTGCACAACAGCCACTGGAGGAGTAACCAACACACTCGTGGGGCAGAGGCCTGAGAATGTCACTGGGTCCTCGTGGGCTCGTCCAATGTCCCCATGCATGGACAGGTGATGCAACTCTATCTGCAGTGCATGGATCTTGGCCCCAAAGAGTCGCCCGGTTGTCCACGGAGGACTGCAGCAGCCTGGTGTGCTTGTCCAGCCTGTCAGCGCCTTGCACATCCTGGGGCTGATGCCAACCTGCTGTGGGTGTTGCAGCATGCTGTTCAACATCCCTCGTCTGGGCACACTGCACAGGGGACCGCACAGGGAGTGGGAACAGTGTAGGTGCCCCGTTGGCGGCACCTGTGGTGCGCTGCATGGTGGTCATTGCAGCCCATTACCACTGCCCAACTGCCAACGGGGCTGTCCCCGTGGCACCAGAGTCCGTGGCAGTGACCCCCCCAATGGCTGGCAGCAGCGGCAGTGCCACACACCGCTGTGTGGCAAAGGTCATGGTGTGGCTGTGCAGCTGCTGTGTACAGCCCTGTACCCTGGGTGGCATTTCCAGGCCTGTGCCATCCTGGATCAGTGTAATGTCATCATTTGTGTCAGATGCCATACCCTCATGTGTCCCTGGGTAGAGCCTTGGTGAGCAGGAGGTCCCTCAAGGTGCCATCATTGCCTAGGCACGGGAAGTCCAGCAGCTCCACACTGCTTCGATGCTGATGGTCACTGGCCCGGATGCCTGTGGACATGGATGACTCCTCCTCTTTGGGTCCAACATCGTTGGTGGTATCCTGCACCTCACCCCTGAAGTGTGATGGTGCTGGAAGACAGAAGAGTGGTATCAGTGATGAAGATGGCAATGTGCATGCAGAGCTGTGGCCAGTGCCACGAGGGCATGTGCACCACCATTGTGCTGGCATGCAACAGTGTACGCCAGTGCATCACCAAACAACAGGGTGAACATGCCACTGATGGTGCCCAAGCCAGGCCAGCCATGGTGGGTGGCTGCAGCACACAGGGTCACAGCAACACACAGATGGCAAGCAAGTGCCCCCACCAGGGCGTCAATACCAGTGTTGTGCCGTGCAGCTGCCTATGTCCATGTGGACCATGTAGTGCCACTGGCACACTGGGCAGGCAGCATTGTGGGGCTAGCCAGCTGGTTGCGACTGAACCCCGATAAGACGGAGGTATTGGTGATGGAGTTGAACAGAGTGCATGATAAGATAGCCTCTGGTCAGTGACTGAACTTGTTCTGGGATCTGTTCCATTGAAGGCCTCCTCTAGGGTGTGAAAGAAAAAATTACTCACCTTAGTAATGTAGTTTCTTCTATTGGAGTCTTGCTATATTATGACATATGCAGTGAGTCCCAACCTTCGAACTGCTCCAGAGGTGAAAGAGTTAACTTTTCATGCCAGGCATGGAACGCTGAGCTCGAGCTCGGTTGAAAACTCTGTCTGTTGTTCTTCAAACTCAAACTGTCAGATCTTTACGAGCTAAACTCACTGAGGTCCTGTGTGGAAGCTGTAAACCTACACTAACCACCTGGCTACTAACATAACAACACATTTTTTGGTCCCAAAACAAAGACCCAAGTCAGGAGACCCAAAAAATGAAAAACACAACACCAAGTCACCCCAAAAAAGGAGGGGTGAAAAACAACAAGGTGGGCACCTACTAAGTGCCAACACTGCACTGCCTACCCATATCCCAAAAACAGAGGTTCTGAGAGGGGCAGGCGGGGGAGGTCATAATATAGCAAGACTCCAATAGAAGAAACAACATTACTAAGGTGAGTAATTTTTCTTCTAACAACATGAAAGTCTTGCTATATTATGACATATCGACTTCAAAGAAGTACCTCCATGGAGGAGGGACAGAACCTACTTGGAAATAGGCTCTGTAGCTGCTTCGTGCAAACCCGGGCATCACTCTAGCCCGGATATCCAGGAGTAATGCTTGGTAAAAGTATGAACTGTTTTCCAGGTAGCTGCTTGACATATCTCTAGAATAGGGATGTCCCTGGCTGCAGCCAGGGAAGCAGCTGTACCTCTAGTAGAGTGAACCCTCAGGCCTGAGGGAGGAACCTTACCCAGTTTTTCATAACAAAACTGGATACAAGAAACAATCCATCTGGCAATGGATCTCTTAGTGGCAGGTTTCCCCTTACCAACCTCACCATAAGTGAGGAACAGTTGGAGGGAGTCAAACCTGTGACCCTTGGTACGCTCTATGTAGTAGCTAAAGGCTCTTTTGACATCTAAACTGTGCAGCCTCCTCTCGCCAGAAGAGGAATGGTCAGTGAAGGACACAGGGAGAGACATAGATTGATTAAGGTGGAAATCTGAAACCACCTTAGGCAAGAACTTCCTGTTAGTCCTGAGGACCACCTTATCTCTATGAAAGGAGATAAAATCAGGCTCCACTGAAAAAGCTTGTAATTCACTTATGCGTCTGGCAGAAGTGATGGCTACCAGAAACACAGTTTTCCAAGTCAAGTACTTAAGCTCTGCTGAAGACAAAGGCTCAAAAGGGGGTTGCATAAGCTGAGCAATGCAAACATTAAGGTCCCAAGCAGGGGCAGGGTCCCTGAATGGAGGGTTGGTGTGAAGCAATCCCTTGAAAAACTTGGAGAATACAGGGTGAGCTGAAAGTGAAGAGGGCTTACCTGCTGAAATAAAGGCAGACACAGCTGCCAGATGCACTTTTAGGGTAGCTGGTCTAAGCCCCAAGGTATTCAGATGGACCATATAATCCAGGACTGTGGGTAAATCAGCAGATTCTGGGGAAATATGCTGTCCAGCACACCAGATGGAAAACCTTTTCCATTTGGAATTATAAGTAGCCCTGGTGGAAGGTTTCCTAGAAGCCTTCAGGATATCCATTACACCTTGGGAGAGGTGTAGATCAGCAAACTCTAACTCTTCAAGAGCCAGGCCTTGAGATTGAGAGATTTGAGGTTCGGGTACCAAACCCTCCCCTGGGCACAGGTTAACAGGTTGTGCTTCCTGGGAAGACACAGGGGAAGATGGACTGCTAAGGACAGCAGCAGTGGATACCAGGGTTGTCTGGGCCAATCTGCGGCAATCAGGATCATCTTGCAGGATTGAGACCTGATTTTGACTAGCACTTTGAACAGCAGAGGGAAGGGGGGGAAAGCATAGAGAAACTTAAAACATAGAAACATAGAAACATAGAATTTGACGGCAGATAAGGACCGCTTGGCCCACCCAGTCTGCCCATTTCCCTACCTACTGGATAAGCTGCAGATCCTAGTTAAGCAGCAGCCTACTTCTTCTTACCCCCACCCCCATAATTGCCTTATGACTGTCCCATGCATGCTTGAATTCCACCACTGATTTTGACTCCACAACCTCCTCCGGAAGGCCGTTCCATGCATCCACAACCCTCTCTGTGAAAAAATACTTCCTTAAATTACCTCTGAGCTGCCCCTCTATCTTCAAATTGTGCCCTCTTGTTCTTGCACACCTCTTTTTTTGAAAGATGCTACCCTCTTGGACTTTGTTGATTCCCTTGAGGTACTTGAAAGTTTCTATCATGTTCCCCCTCTCCCTCCTTTCCTCGAGGCTATACATATTAAGCTCCTTTTGTCTCTCTTCATATGTCTTCCGGTGCAGACCCTGCACCATTTTAGTTGCCCTCCTCTGGACAGCTTCCATCCTGTCTATGTCTTTGCGGAGATTGGGTCTCCAGAACTGCACACAGTACTCCAGATGGGGTCTCACCAGCTGTCTGTACAGAGGGATAATAACTTCCTGTTTTCTACTGGTGATGCCTCTCCCTATGCATCCCAGTATCCCCCCAGCCCTCCTTGCTGCCCTCTCACATTGCTTGCCCACCTTTAGGTCATCTGATATGACTACCCCCAGGTCCCTTTCCATTTTTGTTGTTGTTAGTATCTCACCTCCCATTGTGTACTCTTCTCCTGGGTTTTTGTTTCCCAGGTGCATTACCTTGCACTTCTTAGCATTGAATCTAAGCTGCCATACATTTGACCATTCCTCTAACCTTGCCAAGTCCCTTCTCATCCTTTCCACCCACCTGTGCATCAACTCTGTTGCAGATCTTAGTGTCATCTGCAAAGAGACATACTTTTCCTTCCAGTCCTTCTGCAATGTAGCATAAAGACATTGAAGAGGACCAGTCCTAATACTGAACCCTGCGATACCCCACTAGTAACCCCCCTTTCTTCAGAGTGGACTCCATTTACTATTACTTTCTGTGTCCTATTCTCCAGCCAATTCTTTACCCAGGCTGTCATCTTGGGACCCACTCCCAGGCTGGCTAACGTATATTAATCTTTTGTGTGGGACTGTGTCAAATGCCTTGCTAAAGTCTAGGTAGGCCATGTCCACAGCCCCTCCTGATCTACTACTTTGGTCACCCAGTCAAAGAAATCTATTAGATTTGTCTGGCATGACCTTCCGCTGTGAATCCATGCTGCCAGGGTCCCGTGCCCTCTGGCCTCTAGATATTGACAATTCTTTCCTTCAGAAGTGATTCCATCATTTTCTCTATCACTGAGGTTAAACTAACAGGTCTGTAGTTTCCTGCTTCTGCCTTGCTCCCACTTTTGTGAAGGGGAATCACATCTGCCCTCCTCCAGTCCTCGGGTACCACCCCATCCTCCCATGATTTGTTAAAAGGGTAGTCAGTGGTGTCACTAGTTCTACCCTTAGCTCTTTTTAGAATTCTGGGATGAATCCCATCAGGCCCCATTAGCTTTGTCCACCTTCAGTTTTAAGAGTTCTTTCAGAACCCTTTCTTCTGTAAATGGGCTGGTATCAACTTCTGTATCCAGAGTGTTTCTACTGTTTGTTTTAGGTACCTCCCTCTTCATTTGCAAGTACTGAGCAAAAATATTTGTTTAGTATCTCTGCCTTTTCACAGTCTCCTCTGCCCACCCTCCCTCCCTTTATTAAGCCTCACTATCCCTCCTTGGTCTTCCTTTGCTCCGTGATGTACCTATAAAAGGTTTTATCCCCCTTCTTAACTGAGTTGGCTATCTTTTCCTCGGTTTGGGCCTTTGCTGTTCTGACTGCCTTCCCAGCCTCCTTTTGCTTTAACTGATACAGTTCTCTGTCCTGCTCCTTCTGCGATTCCTTGTACTTCCTAGAATGCTTTCTTTTTCTCTTGAACCTTCACTGCCACTTCCTTTGAGAACCATAGTGGTTTCTTACATCGTCTTGTTTTGTTTATTTGCTTCACACAAAGGCTTGTTACCTCGGTGATGGCAGTTTTTATTATTCCCCATTGTTCTTCCACCCCTCCTTCCTGCCCATTTGCTAGTGCATTCCTTAGGCACTCACCCATTTTAAGGAAAGTCAGCCCTCCTAAAGTCCAGTACTTTTGTCTTTGTGAAACTTGACTCTATTGCTGTGTTTATGTGAACCATACTGTTCGATGGTAGCTAGTTCCCAGATGGCTACCCACTTCTACATCTGTGATCTCTCTCCATCTCCATTTGAGAGAATCAAGTCTAATATTGCTCCCTCTCGAGTGGGCTCCAGTACTAGTTGTCTAAGGCATGCCCCTGTAGGGCATCTAGAATAACTGCACTCTTGAAGTGGCAGCTGCAACTGCACTCCAGTTAACATCTGGCATATTCAGATCACCCATCAGCAATATCTCCCTTTTTCTGCCATTAAGTATCGTTCTATCATTTCCTGTCCATTTCCTCCCCCTGAGAAGGGGGTCAGTATACAACCCCTGTGCGAATTGTGGTGCCATTGTCTGTCTCCAAATTTACCCACAGTGCTTCTTCTCCTCCCTGTTTATCCTTATGTTCTGTTGCTTTTATTCCTTCCCTTATGTAAAGAACTCCTCCTCCTCCTCTTTTACCCTCCCTGTCCCTCATGTAGACACTGTATCCTGGTATGTTTATGTCCCAGTCATGGTTTTGTGTGTACCATATTTCTGTAACTGCCACGATATCCAGATGTTCCTCCTCCATCAAGGCCACTAATTCAGGAAGCTTGTTACCCAGACTATGGGCATTGGTACTCATTGCTCTCCATTTTTTGATGGCTTTACCTTCTGTTGCAGCATCCCCCACTGACCGTTCTACCTCGGTCTTTTTCTCATTTAGTACCCTGTTTTGTAGGGAGAGGCTTGGATTTTCCTGCTGCTTGTCAGTGCCTCCCCCTTTGACTAGTTTAAAAGCTTGCAAATGAAGCATTTAAACTTCCCTTCCCAAATTAAGGACTAAGGCATCCAGAGGGACTGAGCCCAACACTGGGGGCCTGCAGCAAAAAAGGGGAAGTTGGTGATTGTCTGGGGCTGCAAAAAGATCTATCTGTGGGGTGCCCCATCTGGCAAATACCACCTCCAGGACCAGGGGATCCAGTGACCATTCGTGATGGCCCTGGGAAATCCTGCTGAGATCATCTGCCAGGACATTGTCCTTGCCTGGGAGGTGAACTGCCATAAGGGAGTTGTTCAGGGAGTAAGCCAGAGACCACAACTTCACTGCTTCGGTGCACAAGGCCATAGACAGAGTGCCCCCTTGCTTGTTGATGTACCACATTGTGGTGGTGTTGTCTGTTCTGACCTGTACCACTTTGTTTGAACAGACTTGGAAAAAGCTTGAAGTGCTAGAAAAACTGCTCTGAGTTCCAACAGATTGATGTGGAGCAGGGATTCTTGGGGGACCACAACCCCTGGGTGAGGTCGCCCATGTGAGCTCCCATCCCAAGAGGGATGAATCCGTAGTAAGGATTGAGGTGAGACTGGGTGACAAAAGGTACCCTTGTCTGAGATTGCTCTGATCCTGCCACCATTGTAGGGCCTGGATCAGGGTTCGATAACTGGGATCAATTTGGTTAGAGGGTCTTTCCTTTGAGACCAAAGGCTCTCAAATGGAACTGAATGTCCCTCATGTGAAATCTTGCTCCCTGCACCACTGCTGTAGAAGCAGCCATGTGCCCCAGGAGCTGTAGAAAATGCCTTGCTGGTTGAGATACCTGCAGGGTGAATGAAGAGGCCAGAGAGACCAGGGTCCTTGCCCTGTCCAAAGGGAGGAAGGCTCTGGCTTTCTCTGTGTTCAGCTCTGCGCCTATGAAGGTGAGGAGCTGTACAGGCTCTAGAACTGACTTTGAAAGATTCAGAAGAAACCTAGAGAAGTGAGCAGTTGCTGAGTTATTTGTAGGTGTAACTTGCCTGGTCTGGGGACTGGCCTACTATGAGCCAGTCGTCCAGGTAGGGAAGATAGCAATTTTGCCTTCTTAGTGAAGCAACTGCCACTGCCAGGCATTTTGTGAACACCCTTGAGCAGAGGTGAGGCCAAGGGCATTGTTCTGAACTGGTAATGGCCTGAGGGCAGCTCGCACCTGAGGTACTTTCAGGGGAGCTTCTGATGAGAATATGGAAGTAGGCATCCTTGAGGTCCAGGGATGCTAGCCAGTCCCCTGGCCTTAAAGAGGGTAGAATAATTCCCAGAGTCACCATTTTGAATTTTGGTTTTAAAAGGTGCTTGTTTAAGTATCTGAGATCCAGGATGGGCCGCCATTCTCCTGTCTTTTTTGGGGTAAGAAAATACCTGGAGTACAACCCTTTGACCTGGTGTAGGGGTGGAACCCTTTCCACGGCTTTGAGAGCCAGGAGGGAAGAGACCTCTGCCTCTAGGGCAAGTGCCTCTGAAGGATTTGCAGGTGGAAAGGATCTGGTTCTCATCTTTGGAAACTTTTTGAAGCTGAGAACCAGTCCCTGGCTTACTACTTCCAGGACCCACTTGTCTGATGTCAGAGACTCCCAGTCCTGGACAAAGTAAGCCAGCCTGCCCCTAGGTAGTTGAGAATCAGCCCTGGCAACCCCATCAGGGTGCCTGCTTGGCAGGGGCTTTGGGCTGAGGGGTGGAAGCAGGCCTACCTGCACCCTGTCTGCCTCTCCCTCTAAAGAACCCCCTCTGGGCAAAAGCTGAAGAGGAGGCCTGGGCTTGGTAAAAAGGCCTATGAAAAGGCCTGCCCCTGCCCCTGGGAAGCTGCCTTTGAGGAGTGGCCTGCCTTTCCTTGGCCTGTGCACTCTTATAGGTGGTCCTATACTCATCCATTTTCTTCATGTAATTCTCTTTCTGCTCCCCAAACAGAGAATTACCCACAACAGGAAAATCCATGGCCTTAGTCTGGGTATCCTATGACAGGCTAGTACATCTGAGCCAAGCCATCCTGCGAAGAGTCACAGATGTAGCCATGACTCTTGATGAAACATCATTTGAGTCCACTGCAGCATGGAATTGCACCTTGGATGCCTCAATACCATTGGCAGCCACCTGCTCCAGCTCCTTGGCAAGCTGGCCAGGGACCTGTTTTGCAAGAGCCGTAACAGTATCCCATCTGGATTTCTGGTATCTAGCAACGTAAGCCATATAATTTTCCTGTCTGAGTCCCAAAGATGCTGCCATGTACTGTTTCTTTGCCATGGCATCAACCTTCCTGGAGTCCTTGTCCAGGGGGTGTGAAGCCAAGGGAATATTTGCCTTGTCACAGGCTGCAGTCTGCACTACCCCAACATGGCTGCATTGTTGTTTAAGGAACTCCGTATCAGAGCCTGACAATGTGTACCTCTTGTCCATTCTCTTATCCACAGGAGGTATAGTGTGAGGAGTTTTTAGAATTTTAAAAGTCTGTTTCCCAAAAGATTTATGCAAGGGAATAGACAATCTCCTGGACTCTGGGATATCCATAATTTCCACATAGTCAGGCTCCTCTTGATCATCCACAGCTTCCTTCATAGGGAGCTGGAGGGTTTCAGCCACTTTTTTATAGAAAATAAAATGAGAAGGGGACTCAGAAAGCCTAGGAGGGGACACTCCTGAAGGTCTGTCTGGGGAGATGTCCGGGTCGATGGGCACATCCAGACTTTCAAATCCACATTCACTCTCCTCATACTCCTCTTCCCCCTCCTCCGGTTCATAATATTCCTCTAAATCATAGTCTTGAACCGGTGGAACCGGCCGAACCGGGAGCTTACCTGATGGCACCGGTTCAGTCGGAACCGGAGAAAGCGACTGGACAATCTGAATCGCTTTGGCTATTTCTTCAGCGGTTGGAGAGGAAAGTTTTGGCTCCACACCAGCTGATTTTCTAGTCCTTTTTGCTGGAACTGACCCCTCAGAGTCGGCTCTCCTTTTGCCAGAGGAAGTCTCACCCTGGTCAGAGGGTACTCCATCTGGTTCGGTTGGAACCGAACCGGGCTAGCCATCCGGGTCAGTGGACTTCTTGGCCTCCCTTTCCCTGAGCCTACCAACTCTCTTATCCAGGGTAGCTGCAGGAAAATTTTGACAAATCTGGCAATCTGCATTGAGGTGGTCAAACCCCAGACAATAAACACAGGTGGTGTGGGGGTCAGCCTTGGCAAAGGCTTCCCCACACACACACTGCAGTGTTGAAACCCAGTGGACCCGGTTTTTCTTTTGGGTTTCTCAGACATAGTGCCAGTCCTAACCAAACTTGCCCATTTATGGCAATCCGCCAAGCAAGACCCTCTTATCGGTTCCCAACCGTGTCACGGGTCGTGGAAAAAAACGTAAGAAATTCCGTTTTTTTTAGAACTGATAAGAACCAGTAACCACGCTCTAAATGATAGAATAAAATATTTTTAAACAACCTGATCGGTTCAAGAGCGAACCGATAACCGTTTTCAAGTTCCACACAGAGAGAAATAATGTAAACCTATCTAATACTCACAAATACCACAGACAGAGCTTGAACCGACCGGTTGCGGTTTAAATTCGGTCAAAAAGACGAGTAATTAATACTTTTAACCAACAAAGTGAACCGAGCAGAAGGAGAAATCTCCGGAGCGACTGTTCAGTGAGGCGAAGTAAAGAATCTGACAGTTTGAGTTTGAAGAACAACAGACAGAGTTTTCAACCGAGCTCGAGCTCAGCGTTCCATGCCTGGCATGGAAAGTTAACTCTTTCACCTCCAGAGCAGTTCAAAGGTTGGGACTCACTGCATATGTCATAATATAGCAAGACTTCATGTTGTTAGAATCTTGGTGTCATTCTGGATAGGAGTCTGACGATGGAGGCATGGATATCTTCCTCCATCTGATCCTGTTTTTTCCATCTTAGAAATGTCACCAGGATAAAGACCCTTGTTCCGCCTCTGGACCTCCCCACTTTGATGCATGCCTTAGTTACATCAAGGCTTGACTACTGTAATGTGCTCTACCTTGGGGTCACGGGAAGATCTCTCCGCAGACTGCAGCTAGGGCAGAATGCAGCTGCCTGGTTACTTACTGGGCAGCTAAAATCTTTCCACATTACACCAGTGTTGCATGAGCTGTACTGGCTGCCAGTCAGGTGGAGGATCCTCTTTATTTTTTTTTTTTAAATCTGTTTGTCCACCTTCCCAGCCTGCCATCCCCGACCCTTCAGGAGCCCCAAGGCAGACATCTCTCTACCTTCCACCCTGCCTGAGTGACCCCCGGATCCCCAAGGAGCTTCAGGTTACCCCCCCTGAGCGGGGATGGGGCAGACCCTATGCCCCATCAATCATCTTTCGTTGGTCCAGGAGCAGTCGGGCGGGCGAAGGCAAATCGAGGGCACGTCTCCGGGGCTCTGTCTTCCCGGCGATGGCAGGCTCTTTTCCTTTCTTTCTCCCACCCCTACAGTGTGAGACCCAGACGTCAAGGCATTGAGCACCGTCGTTGCGCTGTATAGCGGCCGCCCATCCCATACTGTTAGGGGCTTGTAATGCTCGGAGTCATATAAGAGTGTGGGCTATGGCCTCAACCCTCCCTGGAGTAGGCGAGCTGTGTCGGACGTTCAAGCCTATCTCTTCCTGGCCAACCCACCAGCAACCTGAGTCAGCTCCCGAACCTGGGTCTCCGGCGTGGAGCGAGGTGTGGCATCCAGCACCTCAACCCTCATTGCCACTGGGTCAGCTTGAGGATCCTCTTTAAGGTGGGTCTTCTCACCTATAAGGCCCTACACGGTCTGGGCCCTGGTTATCTGTTAGACCTTCTTGTATCTGCTCTCTCGGTTCTCCCTCTCTGTTCCTCCTATGGAGGCCCCCTGGCGATTCCCAGGACGAGGTTGAAATCAACTGGCGACAGGGCTTTTAGTGTCACTGCCCCATCCTGTGGAATTCGTTTCCCCTCAGGGTTAAGGGCGCCCCCACTTTGGAGGTATTCAAGGCCCACCTTAAGGCCCTACTATTCGCCCAGGCCTTCAATCTATAAATCTGATTATAATAGTGGTAATCTGATGCTTAGTTTATTATTTATGGGAACCGTTTTTATGAGGATTTAATTATTTATGTTTATACTTATTTTCTTGTTTATTTGATTTGTTTTGATATACATGTTTTACCTGTTTGTACGGCGCCCAGAGGCTCCAGGATTGGGCGTCTCTTAAATAAATTTTGCCTTGCCTTGCCACATCCTGGAGCAGGTGCCTCAGTCACAGTACAGTGCCCATGCTGCTGTCCCACCGCACACAGGTGGACGATGCCATGCATGGAAGCCCCATGTGTGCCATGTGCTGCTGCATGCACATATGCAAGGGGCACACAGCACTGCAGCTGTTACGCCTGCACGGTGCCAGGTGACACACACACCCACACCCACATACGACATCCACCGACTCACAGTGCTGTGAGGGGCTGCCACCCATCTGGAATCCTCCACCTGGGACGCCCTCAATGGTGGCACAGCTGATGGTCGCCACCACCATCTCCTCACCCACTGTCAGTACAGGGGCAGTGCCGGATCCCCCACCCATCCTGCTGCAGGACACCCTGATGGTGGCCACCTTCTCCTTGATGCGTTGACAGTCCGTCCCCATCTTTTTCTTACACTCTGTGCACTCCTATTATGCCTTCCATGGGCATTAACATTGGTTGCCATCTCCTCCCACCCAGTGGCACGGTCCTGCAGAGTGCCCATGGCACCACTCAGCAGTTGCTTCCTGTCGAGGTAAGCCTCGAGCAGGACCTGCTAGTCATCCTTTGTGAAGTTGGGCCTGTGCTTCCATGCAGGCCCCTGCTCCTTGACTCCTTATCTCTCAGATATGTTGCTACCTGTGGACAGTCAGACGATGGCCCATCAGTGGCTTGGCAGCCCAGCCTGGAACAGTGCAGCACTGGCAACATGACCAGCTATTTCACAATGCGTGTTGCTCCTTACCTCACTGGCTGCAATATCTGTCAGTGTCCTGTGCTGTATTGAGGCGGATTTATGAAGCAACGCATGCAAATGAGCTCCAGCGCAATTGTAATGCGATGCTAATGAGCTCAACTGTGCCTTGTATTGCTTCATGAGACGATATGCATCTGCCGGCTGAATATTGCGGAGCTGTGCCTTGCACAATTCGAATGCCCCAGAGCAACTGACTGGCGCATTCCCAGTGCATACATTGTACGCTGCTGCGCAGTGTGCATGTACGCCATTGGCGGCACCTCATCCTATGGCCTATCATGCAGCTGTGTGTGTGATGCATGACATTCTCCTATTGCGCATGCGGCAATGTGAGCATGCCACATATTCGGGTACACTGCACTGCCTGGACCTATTGCGCAACCGTGCCAGATGTGCTATGCCACCGACTGCGTATTACCAGACACAGCGTGTCTGGCTCACGACATTGCGCAGGGTCATGCATGGGTCATGGGCACGATGCCATACTCCCACCTTGCCGTGATGCGGTGCGCATGTGTGATAATGCGTGATAGACCTTCACTGCGCACGTCTATCACACATCTCTGTGCTGTGCAGCCGTGGTCCATTGTCCCTATTGCACATCATACCTGTGCAGTTCCATGTGCATTCTTTGTAGGCCACAGTAGTCAAGCTATCACAGTGTACGATACCAGTACAGTATGTCGGGGTCCTGGTCCCGTTCGTGACGTGCTCTCAACTGGAGTGAAGTTGAGATGTGCAACCTGATGGCCCTGGCAGAGCCAGTGGCTGACCAGCTGTTTTGGGTGGAAGAACTTCAGGTGCCATGGTCCCAGGTGTGGGACAGGGTGGCGGCAGGGCTAGAGCGCCATACGGGTGTGCCGCGCACAGGGGAGCAGTGCCGCCACTGGTATGGGGACCTAAGATGGTGTGATCCAGTATGCCTACAACGGCTGCAAGCAAGAGTGCAATGGGGGGGCTGTGCCATAGCCAGGTAGGTGTCCACCTACACTGCGCATGCTCACATTGTCCATTAACTGTGTTGACAAGTGCACTGCGTGTGCGGCTGCCCGGAAGGGGGCCAACACTGGTGGGTACTACGTGTGCTGCAGTGCTGCAACGTGTACCTCTACAGTGCATGGTGCTGTTGGCCAGGCACCAGCACCCACAGATGGGTCGGTGTACTTGCCTGTGCTGTGCCAGCGGTGTGAATGGTGTTGGTGTTGAGGGGGCTGTGCATGGCATGCCATTCATGCCCGTGTCTGTATCTCTGTTCCATCCACAGGACCGGAGGACCACAGGAGGGCCAGGGCAGCCACAGGGCAGGACAGGCAGTGGTGTGATAGTGGTGCCGCAGCTGCATCAGTGCATGGATGGGCAGGTAAGTGTGTGCAGCATGGTGTGTGTGTGTGGGACTGGGTTGGGTGTTGTGGTCCAGCCTTGCGCACTGCCGCTATGCATGGACACTGCCTGGGTAAGTGCCTGCCTCCACCGCCAGTGCCATGTTGTGCAGTGTGTGGTGGCACCATGCATGAGGCTTCTGTGTGGTGGCACCCTGATGCTGACCCTGGTAAGGTGGGTCTGTGCGCGCATCCCCAGTGGTGTGTGACTGCTGCTGGGTGTTTACAGCCCGCCGGGGGGTGAATTATACCAGCAATGTGGGGCAGACTGCAGAGGTGTGGGTGCATGTCACCCTGGGGTGGCCTGGCTGTGGGGTACATCAGGGTTGGCTGTTTCTGTCCACCGTGCATGTGCCGTTGTGGGTTCTGCCCACTGGTGGCTACATCAGCTGTCCAGTGCGCACACGTGGGTGGGCATGGCATCCTTGTCATACAACACTTATTGCCTGTTCTGTCCCTTCTCCTAGGTCAGGCTGGGCCATGGGCCCGAAGACAGAGGCCGGGCCAACTCATGGGGGGCCTGATGATCCTCCATCAGCTGATGCAGAGGAGCACTAGCCGCACATCTATGCTGCTCAGAGTGGGACGGTGCCAGCTGGAGGTGACTGAGACATTGGTCCAGGAGGTGCACAGAATGCGGACCATGCTGCGATGGTAGTGGCATTGATTCTGTGCCCCATCCCTGCTGTTTCATGGACATCCCCTGCCCTCTTCCACTTTGATTGTTCCACCTTCCCACCTCTGTACTTCCTCCCAGTACCATTCCCCTATTGTCCTGCTTTGCCACTCCCTGTATTGACCCCTTTCTATTTGTAACTGTGTGCCCTGTTGGCACACCAGTGCTTGTTACTGTTGCAGTAAACCATTATTTTTCTACCACATCTGTGTCTGTGTCTCCTTTGCTGGCAGCCTGTTGCACTGTGCTGCAGTTATAGGGTTGTGCCCTTGGCCATGTCCCCTCCTGTCCCACTGCTGTGTCCTTTGGGTTGTGCTGCTGTGTGTGCTGGATCCTGTTTGCAATGTCCCTGTGTCTTGCATGCCCATGGGCGGTGGGTCTCCCCATGCTGTGCGCAGACCACCACCTTCTGTCCCTGTCTGCTTGTGCTGCTCTGCCATCCACCTGCCTTGCTGCCCTTGCCGGTGCCAGTGTGCACTGCGGAGCTGTGCCCAGTGTCCCTGCCTGTTTGCATTTTATTTTCCCCTTGTTCCCCTGTTCATCACTGTCTCCTTTATGTCTGTCCACTGTGTGTGCCTGGTGACCTTGCACCATGGCTATGACACTGTCCCATGCGGTGCTGCCTGTCAGGGTTGTGGTGGTGATGCACTGGCATGGGCCTGCCAGAGGGCATGCCTTCAGGATGGGTGGGTTAGTGTGCTTCACGACATGGGCTGGTGTTGGCAGCCTGGCATCCTGTGTGGCCCTTGGCCTGGTGTCTCTGCAGTGCGTCCTGGCCAGTGTGCCCTTGTGGTTTGGGTCTGCCACTGCTGGCCTGGCACTCTGCTCTTGTGCAACCCTGTCTGTGCTCACCTTTGCCTGTTGTGCTTGCTCAGCCTGCTGGCTTCTGCATACTTGCATACTCATACACAATCCTGGTTGCTCCAGCGCATGTCTGGTTGCGCAGTGGCACATCTTTGCTATATTCAGTGTACTTTGCGCCAGCGCATGTCACTGGCGCACCTTTTGAATATGGCGTCCATTTCCTATGGCGCATCTGCAATGCACTGCACATTCCACTGCGCACATACTGGGGGCACTTTTGAATATCTAGGCCTATGAGTAAACCTCTTCATTTCCCAATCATGACAATTTCACTATTATAAGTTGTGTCTTTAGTTTGTTAACTTTACCCTCTGTGCTATCTATGCACAGCAAATACGTGCAAGCAAATGTTTGGCATTGGCCAGTGCTTGCTTTCTTATTTTGTAGGACAGAAAACTTTGCAGAGATCAGAAAAGTCAAAATTGTGATTGAGGCCCACACATTTAAAGCACACAGGATTTACAGCATTGAAATCCTGCTGGGCCTGTTTTCTTTTTCAGCCTTTCTGTCATGCCAGTGTGACATGAAAAGGTGCCAAAAACATTCTGGGTTGTTGTACTGTGCAAATAAGTACAACTATTTTTAAATTAAAGCCAATTCAGACTAAATATATACACACACACACACACACATATATATATATATATATATATATATATATATATATATATATATATATTATAGTGGACGGTAGTGCCACAATAGTTAGAGTTGAGTACCCCATTTAAGGTTAAACTCTGAAATTTTGCAGGTTAATAACTTTGCCACCGTACAACGGATTTGCCTGAAATTTGGCATGCACAGAGCGGTACCATAGATCTCTGGAGCTGCCAAGTTTCATAATGGTCAGATATACAGTTGCGGAGCTACATAGCGCCATTTACTGTCATAGTTACGCTTTTCTGTGCATTGTTTGCTCATGCCTACAGGTCGCACAGTCTGTGCGACTGGTGCGAAAACTTCAGGGAACATGCAGCCTGGGTCCCCGATGTGCCTTTCAAAGATTTCATGAAAAAATAATCAACAGTTCAAAAGTTATTCAAAAAGCAAGTTTCCCATTATACTCAATAGGAAAAGTTAAACAAAAGTTCAACAGTGTCACAAATGCAGTTTTTAGTGTCGCAAATGACCCCTGTAGTATCGCAAATCCACCATTTTGTTTTCAGTTGGTGGTCACAGAAATGCTTGGCATTTAAATCTGGGACCCTCTAAGGACACAGTTATTGCTGCATTCACCTAGTCAAGCCCTGAGGATGCTAGCCATGTCTTCTTTTGGGGGTCAAACACCCCAGAAATATGTTTTGAAATTTTTGAAAACAGTAGTGTTGCACATTCAACACTTTCATGCTTTTTTTATAGCACGTAAATTTGCTAATTTTGCGACACTATGCCCAAAAGAATAGGAAATCTTGCTACCCTGCTGCAAAAGAACCGTTTGGTCTTCTGGGCTGAAATTTGGAGGGAAGAAAGCCAAGATCCCACAGATGTGCCTTTTGGTGGTTTGGTGGCAAAATATTACAGGGCTGAAAACTTACGGCACTCCAAATTTGACAATTTTTCCCATAGGCTAACATTACGGTGTCCTCCACGCCTTTCGGGATCTGCATCTTGGAAACGCTTCGAGATACGGACTTTTCATTGGAAAAATGCTTAGCCCCCTAACTAGCCAGTAAAGTGATAAATAATATGAGATTTAAGTTTTTTTTCTATGTAGTACGGTTCCTGAGATGGGGGCCAGTGACCATCACATGGTATGGTTCAATTTGGCTACTACATCTAAATCATCCCATTCCAAGGCAAAAATATGGGACTTCAGAGGAGCTGACTTTGATAAGATGGCCAACAGAGTTAAGCTAGCCCTGGCAAAAAGAAACACAGGTGAGGAGGTACAGGCAAAGTGGGCAAGCATTAAGGATACAATACTTGAAGCAACATCCCATTGTGTTAGACAGAAAGGAAGTGCAAAGAAGAAGGAAACCACTTTGGTTCTCAAATACAGTAGCAGAAAAGGTCAGAGCCAAAGGCTGGCCTTCAGAAAATATAAGGGAACACAGCGGGATGGCGATAGGAGGCATACCAAACTGCCCTAAGGGAAGCAGGTAAGGCAGTAAGGCAGGCAAAGTCCCAAACTGAGGAAACACTAGTACGAACAGTAAAGAAGGTGACAAGACTTTCTATAGATACATTAGTGAAAGGAGAAAGTCCAGAGGGGTATTGCTAAGCTAATGGAGAAAAGGGAGCATGTGAGGAGGAGGACCCTGTAAAGGCATCTATCCTAAATAGATACTTTTGCTCAGTATTTACTGAAGAGAAGGTAGGGCAGGGCCCACAGCTCAACATCATGGACACAGGGGAGGGGAGGAGGCACTGCTCCCTTCACAAAAGAAAGGGTCCTACAAGAGCTTGCTAAGCTCAGGGTGGATAAGGCAATGGGACCTGATGGCATACATCCCAGGGTACTTAAGGAGCTAAAGGGAGGAACTAGCAGAGCCATTAGCAGAATTGTTTAGTGAGTCTCTGAGCACAGGAGAGGTCCCAGAAGACTGGAGAAGGGCTCATGTGATCCCACTCCACAAGAGTGGTAGCAGGGAGGAGGCGGGAACTACAGACCGGTCAGTCTTACCTCAGTAGTGGGCAAGATTATGGAGGCACTCCTTAAGGAAAGGATAGTGCAACACCTGGAATCCATAGGGCACTGGGATCCAAGACAGCATGGGTTTACAAAGGAAGGTCCTCAAACTAATCTCATAGATTTCTTTGACTGGGTAACCAGAGTGGTGGACCAAGGGGAGCAGTTGATGTCGCCTACCTTGACTTCAGCAAAGCTTTTGACACTGTTCCACATAGAAGATTGATAAATAAGCTAGGTAGGCTCGGGTGGTCAGAAGTTGGTCAACTGGGTGGCAAACTGGTTGACTGGCAGAAAACAGAGAGTGGTGGTAAATGGTATACAGTCAGAAGAGATGCAAGTCACAAGTGGGGTACCTCAGGGATCAGTCCTGGGGCAGTCCTATTCAACATCTTCATTAGTGACCTCAAGATGGACTAGAGGGTAAGGCTTGTCTGTTTGCAGATGACACCAAGATCTGCAACAGAGTAGATGATCCAGATGGGGTGGGCAGAATGAGAAGAGATCTGGATAAACTAGCAGAATGGTCAGAAGAGTGGCAACTGGGATTTAATGCAAAGAAGTGCAAAATCATGCACATAGGGAAGAGAAACCCTGAAGCCACTTATAGGCTGGGAGGAGTTGCTAGCAGTCACAAAGGAAGAAAGAGACTTGGGCATCATCATCACTGATGACCTAAAATCATCCAAGCAGACCTCTAAAGCAGTAGGTAAGGCTAGGGGGTGTTAGGGTGTATTAGTAGGGTATCACAATGTCGTAAGAGGGAGGTAATAATCCCTCTGTACAAGACATTGGTTAGGCCCATCTGGAGTACTGCTGCAGTATTGGAGGCCACACCTTCACAAGGACATTAACCAAATTGAGGCAGTCCAGAGAAGGGCAACCAAAATGGTGCAGGACTGCATCAGAAGACATATGAGGACAGATTAACGGAGCTCAATATGTATACCCTTGAGCAAAGGAGGAGAGAGGTGATATGATCGAGACATTTAAACACCTTAAGGGCATAAACAAGGTGAAAGAGTCTAACATGTTTAAATATAAGAAAAATAGCAGGACAAGAGGACACAGCATGAGATTAGAGGAGGCCGATTAAGGGGAATGTGAGAAATTCTTTTTCACAGAAAGGGTGGTAGATGCATGGAATGACTTACCACAAGAAGTGGTGGCTATGAATACAGTGCAGGGCTTCAAACAGGCATGGGATAGGCATAAGGGAGCAATACAAATGACTATGAATAGATAGGTCACTGACAGAGCAAAGGCCGATGGCACATTTATAAGGTAGAAAAAGAAATGGGCAGACTGGATGGGCCTTGCGGTCCTTATCTGCCGTCAACTTCTATGTTTCTATGTTTCTATGTTTCTATAAGCAATTTAGTATTCCAAGTGTTTATTTTCTGCTCCGAGGTCCATTATTATGCGTACATTCTTTGTATTCACTGTGTTTCTCAATGCAGCTTTTGGCGGAAAAAAGGGTGTGCGTTTCCAATACTGTTACACTTAGCGTTCCCACTTGCGTTTCCATAACCGTTTGCATTAGCGTTCCTGTCTACGCCATCGTGTGCATTACCGTTTGCGCTTGCATGTGCGTTACTGTTAACATTTATGTTTCCATTACTGGTTTTGTTTGTGTTTACTTTTACGTCACCATGTGCATTCCCATTTGCGTTTGTGTACATGCTTCCGTTTGTATTTTTCCGTTTGTGTATCCTTTGGCGTCATCGTTGGTGTTACCATCAGCGTTTGCATTTCCAATTGCGTTACCATGAATGTGCCGTAACAATTTGCGTTTGTGTACGCGCTTGCATTTGCGTTACTGTATTCATTAACGTTTGCCCTTGCATTTCTATTACCATTTGCGTTACCATTTATGTTTGCATCACCATGTGCGTTATCGTTTGCATTTGTGTTTGCGTTACCGTTACTTCACTATTTATAGTGCACATTCTCAAAAAGGAGGGAAATTCATGGCAAAAAACTCTGTTTAATGGATCAGTTAGGGTTGTTCCACAGTGACAAAAGCGAGGAAATTCGATGTTAGGGTTCCCACCCCTTGCACCCCACCAACAGGCATCGGGGTGTGCGCTGGGGTCGTCGGTCCTAACTCTCACCCCATTCTCCTATACTGCACCAATTCAGCTTGTTTACACATGGGATGGGGTAAGAGTTAGGACCAACGACCCAATGCACACCCCGATACCTGTTGGTGGGGGTGGGGTGGGCGTGGGGTACAAAGGGTGGGAACCCTAACATCCAATTTCCTCGTTTTTGCCGCTGTGGAACAACCCTAACTGATGCATTAAATGGATTTTTTTTGCCATGAATGTATGTGTGTGTATATATATATATATATATATAGATACAGATTTCAGTAATGGGAACCCAAAATGAGAACTGCTGTAACCCACATTTTCTGTGGTTCCAGAAACTGACCGGGAACTGAGAAAAAAAAAAAATACACTTAAACTACAAAATAACTAAACTAAGTGACAGTATTGAACAACTAAATAAAATAAAATTATGAACAAAAATGAACTTTTTTATAAAACGTAGCCATTTGGGACCGGAACTGGACTCCAGGGCACCTGATCTCTTCAGTGGAGAAATAACAGTCTGCTCTGCTCTCACCCCCAAGAGGGCATGGAGGAGTCACCTGCTCTCCTCCATAGCTTGCACTTGTACATGACTGCATCACCAGTCCTGCAACTTGCTTCTACTGTACTTGTCCTAGACAATCCTCTTTTTTTTTGCTAGACAATCCTCTTTTTTTGCTGGAATGTTGCTCTGACACATTGGTTTTGTCTATGACTGACTATAATCTGTTTACTCTCTTTTTATTTTATGCTATTTTTTTTACTATGTACAGTACATGCCAGTTACTTTATTTAGTTCTTTGGAACCTCCCGGGTTGCTCCTGAAAGTAGGTATTTCTCTCTCTATTGTGCTTACCCGGTCAACAAAAACTAAAATTAAGCAATAATGCATGACAGGAGGGGTGTTGTGAGATCTACACATGGCTCGGGTGTTGTGTGGCACAAGGCCGGAGACAGAGTGCTGTAAACCACCTGAGCCATGTGTAAATCTCACAACACCCACGCCCGAAGTGCAGTACTGCTATTATAAAATGGGCCAAAAGAAAAATGCAGTATTTGTTGCTAATAATTCAATATTTGTTATTATTTTCATGGTTTTTAGTGTTTTATTCATCCGCTTAAGAAAAAATAGTCCCCCATAGAAACTGCTATTTTTATTTTACATTAGTTTACATGGGCTACTGCTGAAGAGCTGCATTTTGTGGGGGCAGGTTTTAAATATTTAGACATATTCCTGGCCCCAGGTAGGTTTATAACAACATTTGTGCTGACAGAGGGTGGAGTTGGGCTTACCTGAGGCGAGGCCTGCATATTTATTAAAGGCGGTTCCATGGGCTGAGCACCTACTGGTGGGTGAGGCTCTGAGGAAGGAGTCGGTGCAGTTTCATCAGGCACATTGCCACTGACATGGGAGGACGGATGGCTTATGAACTCTTTCAGCTGCTCGGGTGGAAGGATGCAGTTTCTGACATTTCTTTAGTAAAAAATGATATTCCTTGGGCTGTTCCATTACTTATGGACACTAATGGACTGTCATTATTGGGCTTCGTGGTGGCTGCTGAAGTCACTTCGCGATCGGGGCTACTGTCACATAATGTCAGCAGGAATTCACCTACGGAGCAAGCCAGGAGATGAAAAGCAGTGCTCTGCATATTGGCAGATTTTTCGTACTCGGTTATTTACTTGAATGGCTGTGTTTTTTTCTTTTTTTAAGAAACAGCCATGTGTTTCAGTCAGGACACTCACAGGCTTAAAAAATGGCAGTTTGAGCAGCACGAACGTTCGATTGCTTACTAACGATCACTGTGGCAGTTATATGGCCAGCAGTGGTCAGCTGGGACTTTATCCATGTGTTGGTTGTGAGATTTCACACGGATAAGGTCCCAGACTGACCACTCAGGTGGTGGAAATATGCACACCCATTTTATAATACTAAATAAACCAATAAATCTGGCATTAGAATGCTGAGGTGTGAGTGACCACAGTGCAGATTTTGAACTTTATATTTTGAAGTTATGTCACCAAGCAACAACAAACGACTAAGATGATGCAGTTTTGTATGACATCACTTATACACTCTTGTTTTAAGAACCTCTCTGCAGAAGTTGAAGGGATCTGTACCAGTGAAGAGGGATTTGGTTTAGAAGTAGGCAGCCTTAGCCTGCCTGGTGACTTTAGAACAGAAAATGTGAAGTTTGGTGAAGGATAGTCTATCAGATGGGCATTCAGAGGACTTGTGTTTAGTCCAAGCACTGTCCCTCAGGTAAATGGTAAGGCCAAGTGATTTTATTTTAAAACAGGGCCCCATCCAAGAGGCTCGGCACTTTCCAAAAGTACAGTGGAACCAGACAAATAATATATAGAATAAAGTATGGGTCGGTGTGTGTAACAAGAAGTTTACACACACCCGAGGAGTTAGATGCTACATAAACCCCAAGAGCAAACCTCGAGGGGTATATGAATAACATCTAACCTCTGGTGTGTGTAAACTTCGAGTTTACACACATACCGACCTGTATTTTATTTTATATAATTGCTGGGTTTTCTTTTTTCATCTCAGCAATTATATAAAATAAAGATACGTTCCTGGCATCTGCGGTCCAGCTAGGTTTTAGTGAGCGGTCTTCAGTCAGACGTATTGATTTATTTACAAGTTTTTTTGCAAGTCATGGGCTTTTGTGAAAAAATAAAGAAGTGATTTTCTGTTTTAAAATACAGTAACTTACCGCCGAGTCCCAGTGGTGGTTTAGTGTCCAAGGAAGAGAAGGCGGTCAACGGCAAACTGTCTGGAGTGGATGGGGTCCGGCGTGAGCATGCCCAGAGTGAGGGAAACCATTTGTGTGTTTGCCATAATAAACACTCCTTTATTATGGCAAATTACACCACATTTCCCCTATGGGAAAAAGGCGGACCCAGTTATTATATATAGAATAATACATGAGGAGGGGTGTATAATGAGAATTTTACACACCCGAGGTGTGGGATGCCACATAGACCCCAAGAGCAAAGCTTGAGGGGTTTGTAAAAGCATCCAACACTGAGAATTATATACAATTTGAGTTTTACACCCCTCCTCACATTTTATATACTGTATAGCAGGTTGAATTCGCAACTGATATATTTCGCGCAATTCAACCTGTTGCTCATATTCGCTCCCAGTATTATTAGTGCATCAGGCTTACCTGTAATACAGTTTTCCTGGCAGACTGTCAGTCGCAAGCCACATAATGTGCATTTTATTCAGCCCAGTAAACATGAGAGGCAGTGGCATGAAGTGAAGTTGTCACCGTATGTCACCCTCATGCCTATAGGACACTGTAGTCCTCTGACTAACATGGCTCAGAAGTGGGCTGTGTAAGGAGTGGTACAAAATCCACCAAGATGGAAGTAATAAACAATAACAAACATGGGACGACTGCTCCGAGAGAATGACCTTGCTAACACTGACTGAACCATTGTGTACAAATCTAACAGAGCACAGCTGGGACAGAGATAAAATATGCCCAGGTGCTGAGAGTAGAAGTCCTGTCATGCTGTGCTTGAGGTCAGGATGAAGATGGGGCTGGAAGTAACTGGGAAGTTCAGTATGAGGGCAGAGAATGCAAAGCGAGGGATACAGAGCTGAGCCCCAGACTCTGAGCACCAAAATGGGAATGCCAGGAGGGTCAGAATCTGACTAAGGTCTGGCTTTATGACTGAGTAGATGATTGACGATCCCTGCTCTGCCAGCCCAGAGCACTCTGCGTCTCTGGCAGGAGGGAGGAGAAATCGCTGCCTAGCTATCACAGCAGAGAAAAGCCAGAGGCAAATACCATTGCTACAGACCTCAAACACAAACTTTGCTTGCATATGTCCTGGTAATATTCGCTTTCTGTTTATTTTTGCTGATTTTTCTCTAGTGAAAATAGCAAAAAATAAACGGAATGCGAAAATTACCTTCTGTACAGTAACTGCTGGGGTTGTTTTTTTTGCCCAGAGGATTTATTACTGTGTATGTTGATGAGTGTCTAGTTTGACCACTAGATAGTGCTGCTGTGCACACTGTTACTGTTTGGATACCTCTATTTCCATTTGCAGTGTGCCGTTTTCTTTCCTTTTTTTTTTGGCCTTATTTTATTCTGTCCTTTTTAAACTGTGGTAGGCAAAGCTGCTGTGGTGAATTGTGGCAGCTGGAGTAAATAGGGCAGTGAAGGGTAGAGCGCTGCGGTAGCGTGATCAGGCTGAGGCACCACACTGTTGGAGGGACTTACACTTTTATCCCCCACCCAAAGTTTGCTGTTACCTGATGGCAGGAGTAAAACAAATTGACCAAGATCTAGTGTTAGTTGTAGGTGAGACTGTGAGGGAAAACTGATGTTAGATATGTAGATACATATACATAGATGTTGACAGCAGATAAGGGCCTACGGCTCACCTAGTCTGCTCATATGCGCACGTTACTGTGCTTCTTCAAGCATCCCTGGAACTAGGTTGTCCCCTTCCCTTGACTAGCAGGATCCCCTTATGTCTATCCCATGCATTCTTAAATCCTGTAATCGTTTCTGCCCCCATCACCTCCTCTGGCAGGGCGTTCCATTTGTCCACCACCCTCTCTGTGAAGAAGTACTTCCTCACGTTCCTTCTGAACCACCCTCCCTCAGTTTCATCCCATGTCTCCTAGTCCTGAAGCATCTTTTTCTATGAAACATTGAGTTTTCCTGCACCTTGTTCCTCCCTGTGAGGTACTTATATGTCTTAATCATACCCCTTCCCTCCTCTATTCCAGGGAGTACATATTTAGGTCTTTCAGTCTGTCCTCATAGGTTATGTGATATAATCCTTGCACCATCTTGGTTACCCTTCTCTGAACTGTCTCCATCCTGTCTATGTCCTTATGTAGGTAAGGTCTCCAGAACTGGACACTGTATTCGAGGTGTGACCTCACTAATGTCTTCCTCCCAGCATCTTGTTTGCTTTTCCTGGCACCCTGTCACCCTGACTCTCTACCTTAAGGTCATCAGAGATGATAACTCCTAGGTCCCTTTCCTGCTTGGAGCATTCTATATCCCCCCCCCAGCTGATATGCTGTTCCCAGGCTTTTGTGCCCCATCTGCATTATTTTGCATTTCTTTGCATTAAATCTCAACTGCCACTCTCTTCACCAGTTCTCAGGCTTCTGCAGGTCTCTCCTCATTCTATCCACACCCTCCAGCATGTCCACCCTGTTGCAGAGCTTTGTGTCATCAGCAAACAGGCAAATTCTCCCTTCCACGTCATCTGCAATGTCACTGATAAAGATGTTGAAGAGGACTGGACCCAGCACTGATCACTGTTACTCCCCACTGGTCACCTTTCTGTCTGTGGAGTGACCCCCATTTACCACCACCCTCTGTGTCCTGCTATCCAGCCAGTTCCCCACCCACCACACCACCATCCTACCCACTCCCATGTTCCCCAGCTTGTTTAACAGCCTTCTATGTGGCACAGTGTCAAAGGCCTTGCTGAAGTCCAGGGTAGGCCACATCCACTACCTCCCCACCTCCCTTGTCACCCAGTTGAAGAATTCAAAGAGTTTAGTCTGGCATGACCTCCCTCCAGTAAAACCATGTTGCCTTGGGTCCTGCAGACCATTTGCAACCAGGTGTTCCACTATTCTTTCCTTGAGTAGTGTTTCCATGATCTTCCCCACTACTGAGGTCAGGCTGACTGGTCTGTAGTTTCCCACTTCCTCTCTGTTCCCGCTTTTGTATAGGGGGACTACATCAGCCATCCTCCAGTCCCTGGGTACCTCTCCTGTTTCCAGTGACCTGCTGAAAAGGGTTACCAGAGGTTCAGCCACCACCTCTCTTAGCTCGCTGAGCACCCTGGGTGTACCCCATCTGGCCCCATAGCTTTATCGACTCTTGTTCCTTCTAGTTCCTTTAGGACCCTTTCCCATGGAAAAGGACTTGTATCCATTTCTATGCCCTTCCTACCCTTTCTACTCCTTTCTGACCTAGTACCTGCCCTTCCTCTATAAATACTAAGCAGAAATATCTGTTCAGTATGTCTGCTTTGCAGTTGTCCTCCTCCACTCTACTCCCGTCGTCCCCTTTCAGCCTCACTAGCCCTCCCTTTGCCTTCCGTTTTTCACTGACTTGATGTACCTGTAAAAGGTTTTGTCCTCTCTAACCAATGATTTTGCAATGCATTCCTCTGTTTGTGTTTTGGCTTCCCTTACTGGCCTCCCCACCTCCCTTTGTTTCTCCTCCAGGAGCAAATGATTTGATACCTTTTAATGGACCAACAACAAGAACAAAGTGCTCTAGCTTTCAGAGCAACCAGTCCTTCTTCAGAAGCCTAATGGCTGTTTAGAAAATACAATACTTTTAACAGCTAGATCATGCAGAAAAAACAGAAAAAAATCCCCATTGGTTTAAAATACTCATTTGAAAAGTACAGATGATGATGTCAGAGAAGTTTAACAGTACCATACTACCTTCAGCCAGGAGGGTCCCAGGGTCAAAGGTGCTTGGCGCAAAACACATACAAAGAATCCTACTGCATATAAATTTAATTGATATAAGATAACACTGCTGGAGCAGATGACTCTTAAATCAAGCTATGAGTGTCACAGTGTGTATAAGGATGTGATTATTATATAGCAACCCCCACCCAGATTAAAGACATACTAAGATTGCCTTAGGACTCCAAGAAGTTTCAATGCATGCATTATTGACAAGAAATTACCAGTAAAGTTGTCTTAAAAACATCAGTGTGGGGGCGTGGCCTGGCACCAAGCAAGATGGATGTCTGATTACTGAGCTCCCACTTATCAACAACCATCTAACATCATCCTCAGCCATCTAAGTCAGTTGAGAAATTTTACCAATGAGAATAAGTACACGGATAAGTCTACAGCAAGTTTTAAAAGTTTTTTTTGTTCTACTGATCTGATATATTTACAAAACTGGAAGGCCTACCACAGATCGTCAGAATGGCTAACTCTGAACTGCAGTTGTCCCCCTTGGAGAAAATAGAAGCAATGTTCACTAAACTATCGGTGGACAAGAGCGATTTAAAAATTGCTACACAACAAAATTCACAAACTATGAAGACTATAGACTCTCGGCTTGCCTTCACAGAGAACAAAACTCGCACTAATGAGGAATCAATACAGGAGCTTAAAACCACTATCAGATCTCAAGACTGGATAATTAAAGAACTACAATCAAAGGTAGAGGACATGGAAAATAGAAATCGAAGGAATAATCTTTGGATTTTTGGATTTCCAGAAGGAGTGAAAGCTAACAATACCACAGTACTCTTAATCCAAGTGCTACCGCAAATACTCAAACTGCAAGCCGGTGCCGACTTAATCATAGAACGAGCTCACAGATCACTAGGCCCCAAGCCCTCTGCAGAGCAAAGGCCTGGACCAATAATTGCCAAATTTCTTAACTATGTAAATGTCAAACTCATTCTACAGAAATCAAGGGATATGGGTCAACTTATTTGGCAGGAAAACAGGATGGATATATATATATATATATATCGTGACTTCTCAAAGGAGCTATCTATAAAACGGAGGGCTTTTACATCAGCAAGACGAATTATGCACCAGGCAGGGCTCCGCTTCTCTCTTAGATACCCCGCAGTAATGAGGGTCTACACTGACAACTCGTATAAAGACTTCCATACCCCGGAATCCTTACTATCCTTTTTGGAAAGTCAATTTACAACTCACCAGGGTGAATTGGTGATCAGGGGGACTCTTTCTGCATCTGCGTTCCCGACTGAGGGTGGTTCCAACGCGACTTCCGACATAGTGCCCACAGAGAAAGCGTTGTCTTCGGCTGATTCCCTCGAAGTGTCAAGGAGAAGGCAGTCTGGTCGTGTGCAGGAACGGTTGGCATTTGGCATTGATCACTCAAGGGCATGTTGTTGTAGCCCAGAAAAAATGTGCAACACTACGCCTAAATCTACTGCTAATATTCCTGCTATTCCCAATGTTCCAGTACATAATAAATATGCATTGCTGCAGGATCTACCTACCTCAGATGGAAGCTTGACCGAGGAGAGAAACATCTTATCAGGAACAGATGTGGACAGTAACCTCATGGAGGCTTCCTGGAATAGTAATGTAGACAACTCACCTTACAAAGTAAATGAACCCCCTAAAAAGAAGCATTGTGGTAAGGGCAAGTACAAAGGGACCTCTACACCGGTGAAACATCAGAGATGACAGCTATGTGTTTTCTAATAACTCCAATAATTATTGCCTAATCTGTATGTCAAGGTGAATCGGCAGATTCTGTATGTGTTAACAGCTGACAACTGTCTGAGTGGCCTGCTGTACACATTAGCTTAAACTAACTTGCAGCATCTGCATTAGGGTCACATACACATTGTAAGATCCTTGTAAAGCTATGTACAAGACGATGACTTATACATGAGTGAAACGAATAATGTCAGGCATATGGTTACTAGTCACACTTATATGTGACCTGATGCACTTATGACGAGATGTTAGTCCACAGCTAATATCCTAAGGGCATTAATGTAATATAACTGGCATTCTCATTATACTTTGGCCCTATAATTTGAAAGTACTTTTTGATCCGGACTAGCAGGGTTAAATCTACGTGAAGCCTGTGAAAGATATCGAGAAGTTCATATCGTTATTTTGTGGTAACCACAATGTATAGGGGTAGTTTCTCTCGAACATGATTACAACTGTGACATAATTTTTGGTTATCATGATATTTTTTTTTTTTTTTGTCAAACTTGGCTGTAATATCAAACCTCTAATTTATTATTGATTCCCATTGCATAGGAAATGATGTCGGAGGTGATAATGTTGATAAAATTCAACTATTTTCACATCTATAGAGTGAAAATTTAGTATTGAATCCTACTGTTTGTTTAGTGATTTCATTCTATTTTAATGAGAACACAATCTAATACTGTTATATTAGACTCATTAGTCAATCTATTAACAAGGTGAACTGGATAGTACCCTAGTCTGTTTCATTTTTAATTTTTTTTATACTATCCCAGTTCTTATTAGATAAGCTACGTCCTAGAGAACAAAAGAGTGGTCTTGGTCCCCTTCTGTTAAGTATTTTTTCTGATCGGATCGACCTTCTCTTCTCTGTTCATCTTAGATGACTTTAGTGTACTGTTGCTATATAGTTTGGTTGTTTATAAATAGTGAAGTTAGCTTGTTAGTAAAGAGTTGCATGGAAGGAAATCAGGTAGATTTTATATATCCTTTTAGGTGGCTGGCCTTACAATGTCTTGCCAACAGTTTTCTCATACTGGATATATATATATAGAGTTGATCTGCAAACCGTTATTATACTCACTTGGATATATGAGTCCCTTGACTTCATATGTAATCTATTATAGATAACAGATTCTAATATATGATGGCTAACTTATCAATATGTACTTGGAATGTCAAGGGACTAAATATTCCAAGTAAACGTAAGCAAGTTCTTAATAACCTTAGAAAACATAAAATACAGATTGCACTATTGCAAGAAACTAAACTTTTGGATGCAGACAACTCTAGATTAAAACGTGAATGGGTTGGTCAGGTTTTTGCAGCCTCCGCCTCTACAAAAAAAAGAGGTGTGGCTATACTAATTCATAAAAACCTAAATTGGAAACCTTCTAATTTTTTGAAAGACTCGGATGGTAGGTGGCTCATTATAACTTTTGATACTCCTTCAGGTCCATTATCGATAGTCAATATTTATGCACCTAACGTTGATGACCCTCAATTCTTCCAAGAGCTGATTAATCAGTTAATTTCACTAAATCTGGCTAACTCGCCTTTATTGATTGGAGGGGATTTTAACTTTACTTTGGATGCATACATGGACAGAAGTAACAGCTCCTGTGAAAGTCACCCTAAAAGCCTAAATCTGGTATCTCAGTTAATGAAAAATCTGGGTTTATCAGACACATGGAGGATTCTACATCCCAGAGACAAAGATTACACTTTTTACTCCCCTTGACACCAATCCTATAGTAGAATAGACTACTGGTTAACTTCCCCTAAAGTCACGGCGAATATAACAGAAGTTAACATCCTTCCTTTAATTATATCTGATCATGCCCCGGTCAAACTTTCACTTATGTGGGGCTCCTTTCCCTTAAAATCTCCCTCTTGGAGACTAGACCCCTTACTGCTCAAAGACCCAGAATTCTTACCCTGTATCAAAACACAATTTGAAGAATTCACTGTCCATAATGATCCAAGAGATACTTCTATGGGAACTACGTGGGAAGCACTTAAAGTTACTTTAAGGGGCAAAATAATTAGCTTTGCAGCACATAGGAAGAAATTTAGGGAGCAAGAGATTAACAACCTCGAGAATCTGCTTAAAGAAAAACAAAGATTATATCTGGCTAACCCTCACCCCAACCCTTCATCTCCTTTGCATTATGAAATCTTGCAATTACGCATGCAAATTAACGAACTAATTGCTGGTAAAACAGAAATTGCATTATTAAGAATAAAGCATAAATATTGGGAAGGAGGGGAAAAGGGGAGTAACATACTTGCTTATAGACTTAGAATGCAACAAATGAAACGTCATATTGCAGCATTAAAAGATCAGGTAGGTGGAATTCAAACCAATGAATCCTCAATTAATGAGATTATGACTTCCTTTTATAAAAGGTTATATGCTTCATTCTCTTCAGCATCAGCTTTAGATATTACTTCTTTTCTAGACAAAATAATGCTCCCCCGCCTCCCTCAAGACGTAATATGGTCCTTGGATACACTCTTTACTGTAGAAGAAGTAAAGAAGGCACTTTTTTCGCTTAAATCTGGAAAATCTCCAGGCAGGGACGGTTACCCAGTGGAATTCTACAAACTCTTAGTAGATCAGTTATGCCCCTTACTATGTAACGTATTACAAGAGTCCTCTAAGAAAGGTAAATTACCTCATACTATGACCGATGCAATCATTACAGTTTTTCCAAAAAAAGATAAAGATAACACCCTTCCGGAGAATTATCGCCCTATTTCTTTACTTAATACAGACGGCAAAATATTTGCCAAAATTTTAGCCAATCGTATAGAACCACATAATCCCAAATTAATTCACAGATCGCAAGTGGGTTTTGTTAAAGGTAGGATGGGCTCTGATCATCTCCGCTCTTTAATCAACCTAATACATAAGGCCAAATCTCTTAATTCTCCAGCTGCAGCCATAGCTGTTGACTTCGAAAAAGCTTTCGATTCTTTAGACTGGAAGTTTCTTTATCTGGTGTTAACTCATTTTGGTTTTAGTAATCTTTTTTGCTCTTGGATCAAACTTCTCTACACAAATCCCCAAGCTAGGGTTCTCACCAATTCTACGTTATCCAAGTCTTTCAAACTAGAAAGGGGAACCAGGCAAGGATGCCCACACTCTCTCCATCTCTTTTTATCTTAGCTCTAGAAGCTCTCGCTGCTTTTTAAGACAACATAAAGATATCATAGGAATATCCATAGGGCACACGAATTACACATCACTAACATACGCAGATAATATGCTTATTTTGCTAGAAAATCTAGATTCATCCGCACAACCACTTACTCAAACACTTAACCTGTTCTCTAAACTTTCCGGATTAAAAGTCAATTACCAAAAAACAGAGATACTACCGTTAAATAAATGTTGTAATCCTTTTATAAATAATCTACTAGGATTTTGTTGGGCTCCACAAGGTATCACCTACTTAGGGATAAAAATCATTCCTGACCTCAATAAAATATGGGAAATCAATCTCCAACCCTTACTTACAGATATTAAAACAAATCTATATAAATGGAGAAATTTAAACCTTTCTCTCCCTGGTAAAATTGCTGCTATGAAAATGAATATTACACCTAAAATTCTTTATCTATTCTCTTGTATCCCACTTAAAATCTCCCCCCCATTTACTTCATAAAATTGATAAAACGGTAGGAGATTTCTTATGGGAGGGCCATGTGCCTAGGTTTAACCATGTTAAATTACACTCTCATTGGTCTCAAGGCGGTTTTGGACTACCTTGGTTCGTGGCCTACCTCTGGGCATTTAGAGCCTCTCAAACTATTAAATATTTTTCTAAACCTAACTATAACTCACCATTATGGCTTGATATGGAAGCTTCCTTATCTCCAGGACGAGTACCCAATAGTTTTATATACTCTACTTCAAATTCTAAAATAAATAGTCATCCCACAATCAAAACATCTACTTATTATTGGTTTAGATTGCATAAATGGCTTAAAACAGACCCTACCCCTATATCTTATACACCCTTATGGGGAAATCCAAAAATCACCTTAGAGAACAAGCCCATATACAGTAATTCCTGGAAACTAAAGAATATATTCTTTTTGAAGGATATTCTAGATGATAAAGGCAATACATTAGATTCTTTTGGCAATTTGCAAGCAAAATGGCATATCTCCAAAAACAAATTCTGGAAATACTTGCAAATCCGTTCTGCTATACTTCATGTCACTCAACAAATCACTAAACCAACCATAACCTCTTTATACATTAACTCATGGATTAATACCTCCTCTGGACTGGTCAGCAAGATTTATAAACTAATCAGAGATGTATTACCGAATCAATCTATTTTGGCCAGAAACAAATGGAATGCGGCTTTAAAAGATAACATATCTGATTCCCAATGGGATGAATGCTGGAAATCTTGCCATGACACCTTTAAAGATGTACACAGCATGCTTATACAGTACAATATATTATATTTATGGTATAGAACACCTTCACATTTGCACAAGCTGGGCTTAATATCTAACAATAACTGCTGGCGATGCAATTTACCGAACGGAGACCTTCTACACACATTATGGTAATGCAAACCAATATATAAATTATGGCAATCTATCTATAATCTAGCATCTAAAATTATCGGCCGTTATATTCCATTTGAACCCAAATTTTGTTTACTTGGTGTTATAGATAAAAATATAAAACTAACACAATATCAACATAAATGGCTACGTATTCTATTTATGCAGGTTAAGAGATTGATACTAATGCATTGGAAATCTCAGCCAGTACCTACTGTGGCAGACATTCTGAACAGCCTAACCCATGCTGCCTCTTTGGAAAGGATATCATATCTGATACAAGACCGACTCAATGAGTTTTATTTATGTTGGCAAGACTATTTAAACTTTCTTCAGAAGTAGAGAGGATATTTTACCAAACCTTCCCTCTTGGTATTACCTTAGCATGTATACCCTTATATATTTATCCTTCCATGCAACTCCTATAGTTGGTTATATAAACACACAATCAAATTAATCTGACTCTTATAATATTTCTTTATTTTTTATATACAGTACAGGTATCTCATTTTATTAATGCAATACCTTATATATCTAATTCCTTTCTGTCAAGGTAGACTATTTAACACAATATGTTAATTGTTTTATAAGGTGTTAATATGCTGCATTATCTATACCTTATATCATACAATATATGTGCATATACTCATAGTATGCTATGTACTGTACTTTATAAATGGAAAATAATTCAATAAACAAATTAACTGTAAAAAAAACATCAGTGCACACTGTATGATGAGTAAAACTTAGCTGGACCTATCACACAGCTGTACTCTCCAGCTAGATGTCATGCCCCATAACTTCAAAAACCTCTAATATAGTGACATGACTTTATAAATGATAATTTAAGATATAAATTGACAGTATTAGTGTCAAGCAAAGAACTCTAGTCGAGGACCACCAAAGAATTAAGACCATGTAGCCTGATATGTACTGATGTCAATATACACTGAGAATTTAACAACTTGATATACCAGAAGTGTCTAAGGAATCTGAAAAAGTGATAAAAATTGAATTTCTCTTTTGTTTCTCCTGGTACTTCTCCCTGTCCCCTTCTGCCTGTGTCTTTTTGTACTGTCTGAATGCGATTTGTTTGGCTTTCACTTTCTCAGCTACCTCTTTTGAATACCATAATGGTCTCCTCTTCCTTTTCCCCTTGCTAACCTGTTTACACATAATTGTGTTGCCCTTGTTAGCCCTGATCTGAATACTGTCCACTATTCCTCCTCTACTAATTTCCATCACTAGTCCATCTAGTGCCTCTTCCAAGCATTCTTCCAAAATCTGCCCTCCTAAAATCAAGGATTCGTGTTTTTATGTGGCTGTGTTCTGCCCCTTCAGTTATATCAGACCACACTGACCGGTGGTCACTGTTCCCCAGGTGCTCCCCTACTGGGATCCCTGTCACACTGTCCCCATTTGTAAGCACCAGGTCTAGTACTGCCATCTGCCATGTGGGTTCCATGACCAGTTGTTTGAGGAAGGCTCCTGTAGGGAGTCCAGAATAAACCTGCTCTTTGTTAATGCTGCTGCTGGGAGGCCCCAGTCTACATCTGGAATGCCGAAGCCACCAACCAGCACTACCTCCCCCTTGTGCACCATCCTTTGGATAACCAGCATCATCTCCCTGTCCATCTCCTCCCCCTCGGCTGGTGGTCTTTAAATTACCCCTGTGCGGATGGCTGACCCTGTTCTTTCTTAATATACAGTATCTCCCCCCTCCTTGCTCCCCCTGAATCTCTGTGGCCTTTATGTAATCTTTCACATAAAGTGCCACTCCTCCCTCCTTCCTGCCTGCCCTCATACCTCTCAACTGTCCCACATTACAAGGAACAGTTCCTCATTTCACCTCAGAAAAGCCCTCTGCTCCACCATGAATGGGTCGTGTCCCACACTTTATGCTGACATGTTAGGTAGAAATCAAAACAAAGAATGTGAAAAAAGGTGTTGCTCAATAAATAGAAAACTTTGGTAATGCAAAAACACACATACACATTGTTCTGAGCTTCTATCGTTGTCATTTGATGTAGTGCTCCACATTCTGCCTCTTTTTCCCACATTTTAAAGTACAATGTTCCACAGTTGGGTGTTGAAAGGTTGAGAGATATGCCTGCCCTGTCTCTCCTGAATAGACTGTAGCCTGGTATGGCCATCTCCCAGTCGTAGTTATCATTACACCAGGTCTCCGTGATGGCCACAATGTCCAGGTCTGACTGTGCCATGGCTGCCTCAAGGTCCTCCATTTTGTTATTAAGGCTCCAGGCATTGGCACACTTGGCTCTCCAGGATGTGACTTCCCTGCTTGATGTTTTTTGATTCTGACCCTGTAACTGATTCTGTTGAGATGAAGTGTGGCGTGCAGCTTTTCCATAAGGAAACTTGGCGCATGTTCGCCATTATAACCAGCTAGTTATAAAGGCGGATTATAACTGGATTTCCCTATGGAAAAAAACGGACCCCAGTAACTATAAAATCATTGCAAAAAAAAAAATCAGCTCAATAAGGCCAGGTGAGACCCAAGGATGGTGTATGCCCCTATCCCTGGTTCTCATTAAAGAAAACATCTGTCATAGACAGAGCTGAAGGTAGTTTGGAAGTGACACACAGCTCTATCTGGGTTAGGAGCAGGTTTGGTGCAGTGTCAGTAAGCTGAATGTATGTCACACAGAAATGCTTTTGCCTGGAAATTCCTGAAAGATCAGGCCATTACTATGCAGGATGAGGCATTTGAGGATTTCATTTTCCTCACACAGTAGATCATGTAGTGGTGATCCAAAGTGTCTAGTTGGGTGCCTACTGACACTATCTTATGAGAGTGGGATGACAGCACCCCGTCAAGGAGGTTATGTTTGGAGGACTGAGTACTATGGCAAGTCAGGTAGATCAGTTGGGTTAGATGAAGGACATTGATTTTGGTAAGCAGTGATGTGGGCGAAAAGATTCAGCACCTGCAGGAGACCAGTTGGCATTAAAGTTGCTTAAGAGAAGGTGCTCATACTTGGACATGGAGGCAATGTGCACTTTCTGGAGCAGTCAGGGATGTAATCAGGTGATTTGCCCAGCGTGCAGTAAACCCCTGACAGCATTCTAGGAATAGAGTTTTCGTAGTTTTTATAACAACAAATAAAACAGTTTTCAATAACTGAATGCAATCACCCATGCTTTGTGTTTTCCACTGAGAGAAGGGCTACAAAAATTGAGAATATTAGACAAATGTGGATGGACTGCTTCAGAAAGGGCCATAAAATGTCGGTGGAAAGAGTGGAATGGTGCATGGAACCCAAGATGTACTAAATGCAGTTCATAAATAAGAAAAGTAGCTAAAAAAAAGAGCAGAAACTGAGGCAGCCAATCACTTCAGTGGGGAACAAAGATGGAGCAGTTGGAGGGAGCTGGATGTGAGACATGGAAGGGACATGCAGGGCAATTCAGATCTATTGGATGGCTCCAGGTGCTAGCTCAAGAGTTGTGATTCTGCTAAAGAGTGGTACAGATGTAGCAATAGTGTTAGAAGAACCATTTTTTATAACAATGTTAAAACTGGCTAGATGGCCTATTGGCACACATACTGTACTTGTTAACGGTTATGTCCTTACACAGCCCCTGGATGGATATCTTCTGTAACCTGAATTACAGGTCTTAAAGAGACACTGTCAACCTGTTTTGCATCATATTATTTCTAGTTAAAAACCCACATTTTGGGGGGCGCTGTGGAGCCCGAGCAGTGAAGTCGCAAGGAACTTCAGCTTCTCAGGCTATATTCTTTTAAACTTATAATTATCCATATTAGATCTATGTCTCAAGATATTTTTTGCTATCTACAGTAAGAGCAGGGTTGGCTGTATAAGATGGGCAAGTCGAACTGAAATCTACCGCAGTCTGATGGCAGAAAAGACGGTGGAAAAGTGGTGGGCCTAAATACCCGATCAATGCAGCTGGACTTAGCTGATGGGGAAGGCAAGGAAGAAACACTACACACCCTGGGATGCAAAATGCACCAACTACTAGCCTCCTCGAATGCAGTAAATCAGAAGTTGGATCTGCTCACAGGCCGACTAGCAATGATGGAAAAAGCAGCTGATCTCCTTCAGGGGGGATACGGAAGGGGTCCAGCGTCTTTCCAAGTCCTGCAAGAGTGTGATGGCTCAATGAACCAAGGAGGCCCAGCACACGAAAAACTGGCAGGATTCTGGAGAACCTGAACATGCGGGTTGCCCAGTATTCAACTCTCAAGATGCATCCACATTTCCTATGCCATTTTGGGCCGTAGATGTCATGCTTTAAAGGGACACTGTCAACCTTTTTTGCATCATATTATTTTTAGTTAAAACGCCACATTTTATAATTGCTTACCTTATCTAAAATTCATTGATGTTGCTGGTTGTTTTATCTGCTTCCTTGCTTATCTGAACCAAAATGTGGTACGTAGCCAGAACGTGCGGTTGGTGGGCCTACCATAAGGCTCTACGGGAGACCATGCGACTCTATTTCTCATATGGATAAAGGAGCAATTTAAAGCCCAGGTCTCTGACTTGGCCATTACTATTGTGAAGGCTTACCGCATTCAGCATCAAGCCGCAACCTCAATAGACATTCCCTGGGTCATGATGGTGATATTAGATAATATGGGCACACGAGACAGAACTCTTAACTTAACAAAATGTTTGGGGCCCTTAAGTGCAGAGGGTGCTACCATCCACATATTCCCAGATTTTGTACTGGAAAAGGTACAAAGGAAATATACCAAACACATCACACGTTTCCATAATGTCTCGTATGAATCAAGAATTAAATCCCTGAATCTTATGTCGCTAACCACTCAACGTCTTAGGGGGGATCTCCTCATCATGTATGACATCATGCAGGATCCATACCTGTTAACTGTATTGGGATTTGAATTCAAAAATGACACATACAACACCAGAAGTGACCCCCTACAGTTATAGGGTAAAAATTGTAACTTGATGGCACAGATTTTTTTTTTTACTTTAAGAACTGTGAATCCCTGGAATACACTTCCTATTGAGGTAATTACAAGCAATTTGAAGCCAGTATTCAAGCGCCAACTGGATAAATTTATACTTTCAGGTGCTAAAATTAGTTATTATTAGATTATAAGGAGCAACCATGGGCCTCTAAGCCTCCTAGCTCCTTCAACTCCTTAGTATGAGCCTATGTAAAAAGACTTCGGCGGAAGAAATTCGATGGGGTTCGAGGTACCTTGCAGGAACTGAACATTCCTCACAGCATCCAGTTCCCAGCGAAGCTGCGTGTTGTCCATGACAGTAAAGCTGTCATAGTTTCCAACCCTGCCGATGCCTGGAAATGGGAGGCAAAGATGGTAACAGCTAGACGCTCTGTAGAGCAGCTGACAGAAGAGTTGGATACTTGAGAGACTGTAATGGACTTAATGTGGTCACACCATTGTTACTGCTTAGTAGCATTGCTTCTCTCACCGTTAACTTCTGAGATGCCTGCTGTTCCTCTAGATAGCCTAAGGTAAAAGTTTTAAAGAATGTTTTTGCCATTTCAGAGGGGTAAACGTACTATGTTAGTTTGAAAATAATTTTTTTTTTTTTTCATTCTTTAACATCTTGATACTGGCAGCTCCAATATACTGTGGCATTGTTGCCCTGTAGATTCTGCTGCATTTATACGTTAAGGTCAAAAATAAGGGTATGCCTAAATTAATCTCTCTGACAGGATTATGTTCATCTTGTTAGCAGATCAAGAACAGTTTGTGACAATTCGGGACATTAAGGTGTAACCGTCCTTAAGTTGATTTATCAAGTTGTTTATTTCCTGAGAGAGGGAGGGAGAGAGATGTAAATGTGACTATTAAATCTAATACTGTAAAACTTAACATCTAGTTAAAGGGACACTGTTAACCTCTTTAGGCCTCAAAGTGTCCCTAGTTTAAAAAAATACATTTTACGATTGTTCACATTCTATAGACTGTTAATGCACTTGGTAGTTTGATTCAGATCCCTTTTTTCCTTTAAAAAGTGAAAAACTGTCTACCCACCACACTGGTGTTACCACACCAAAACACGTTTGTTTACATTTCTTGACCTGCTCCCACTGCACTTTTCTTGGACTCAGAAACACCCCCAACACAATCTAGCTACTCATTATGCAGTGGGAGTAGAGGAGACTATGAGTGTCTGCACTGTTTGGGGGTGTTTCTAATGTTCAGAAAGAAAAAATTACTCACCTTAGTAATGTTGTTTCTTCTATTGGAGTCTTGCTATATTATGACATATGCAGTGAGTCCCAACCTTCGAACTGCTCCAGAGGTGAAAGAGTTAACTTTCCATGCCAGGCATGGAACGCTAAGCTCGAGCTCGGTTGAAAACTCTGTCTGTTGTTCTTCAAACTCAAACTGTCAGATCTTTACGAGCTAAACTCACTGAGGTCCTGTGTGGAAGCTGTAAACCTACACTAGCCAACTGGCTACTAACATAACAACACATTTTTTGGCTCCAAAACAAAGACTCAAGGCAGGAGACCCAAAAAATGAAAAACACAACACCAAGTCACCCCAAAAAAGGAGGGGTGAAAAACAACAAGGTGGGCACCTACTAAGTTCCAACACTGCACTGCCCACCCATATCCCAAAAACAGAGGTTCTGAGAGGGGCAGGCAGGGGAGGTCATAATATAGCAAGACTCCAATAGAAGAAACAACATTACTAAGGTGAGTAATTTTTTCTTCTAACAACATGAAGTCTTGCTATATTATGACATATGCAGGCTACAAAGCAGTACCTCCATGGAGGAGGGACAGAACCTACTTGGGAAATAGGCTCTGTAGCACAGCCGTGCCAAACCGGGCATCACTCCTAGCCTGGATATCCAGGGAGTAATGCTTGGTAAAAGTATGAACTGTTTTCCAGGTAGCTGCTTGACATATCTCTAGAATAGGGATGTCCCTGGCCACAACCAGGGAAGCATCTGTACCTCTGGTAGAGTAAGCCCTCAGGCCTGAGGGAGGAACCTTACCCAGTTTTTCATAACAAAATTGGATACAAGAAACAATCCACCTGGCAATCGATCTCTTAGTGGCACGTTTCCCCTTACCAACCTCACCATAAGTGAGGAACAGTTGGAGGGAGTCAAACCCAGTGACCCTTGGTACGCTCTATGTAGTAGCTAAGGGCTCTTTTGACATCTAAACTGTGTAGCCTCCTCTCGCCAGAGGAGGAATGGTCAGTGGAGTACACAGGGAGAGACATAGATTGATTAAGGTGGAAATCTGAAACCACCTTAGGCAAGAACTTCCTGTTAGTCCTGAGGAACACCTTATCTCTATGAAAGGAGATAAAATCAGGCTCCACTGACAAAGCTTGTAATTCACTTATGCGTCTGGCAGAAGTGATGGCTACCAGAAACACAGTTTTCTAAGTCAAGTATTTAAGCCATGCTGAAGACAAAGGCTCAAAAGGGGGTTGCATAAGCTGAGCAATGCAAACATTAAGGTCCCAAGCAGGGGCAGGGTCCCTGAATGGAGGGTTGGTGTGAAGCAATCCCTTGAAAAACTTGGAGAATACAGGGTGAGCTGAAAGAGAAGTGGGCTTACCTGCTGAAATAAAGGCAGACACAGCTGCCAGATGCACCTTTAGGGTAGCTGGTCGAAGCCCCAAGGTATGCAGATGGACCATATAATCCAGGACTGTGGGTAAATCAGCAGATTCTGGGGAAATATGCTGTCAGAGCGCCTGAATGAAAAACCTTTTCCATTTGGAATTATAAGTGGCCCTGGAAGGTTTCTAGAAGCTTCAGGATATCCATTGCACCTTGGGAGAGGTGTAGATCAGCAAACTCTAACTCTTCAAGAGCCAGGCCTTGAGATTGAGAGATTTAAGGTTCGGGTACCAAACCCTCCCCTGAGCACAGGTTAACAGGTTGTGCTTCCTGGGAAGACACAGGGGAAGATGGACTGCTAAGGACAGCAGGAGTGGATACCAGGGTTGTCTGGGCCAAGCTGGAGCAATCAGGATCATCTTGCAGGGTTGAGACCTGATTTTGACTAGCACTTTGAACAGCAGAGGGAGGGGGTGGGAAGCATAGAGAAACTTCCCTTCCCAATTGAGGACTAAGGCATCCAGAGGGACTGAGCCCAACACTGGTGGCCTGCAGCAAAAAAGGGGAAGTTGGTGATTGTCTGGGCTGCAAAAGATCTATCTGTGGGTGCCCCATCTGGCAAATACCACCTCCAGACTAGGGGATCCAGTGACCATTCGTGATGGCCCTGGGAAATCCTGCTGAGAGCATCTGCCAGGACATTGTCCTTGCCTGGGAGGTGAACTGCCGTGGGGAGGTGGTCAGGAGTAAGCCAGAGACCACAACTTCATTGCTTGATTGCACAAGGCCATGGACAGAGTGCCCCTTGCTTGTTGATGTACCACATTGTAGTGGTGTTGTTCGTTCTGACCTGTACCACTTTGTTCTGAACAGACTTGGAAAAAGCTTGAAGTGCTAGAAAAACTGCTCTGAGTTCCAACAGATTGATGTGGAGCAGGATTCTGAGGGGACCACAACCCCTGGGTAGGAGGTCACCCATGTGAGCTCCCCATCCCAAGAGGATGCATCCATAGTAAGGATTAAGGAGTGAGACTGAGTGACAAAAGGAACTCCTTGTCTGAGATTGCTCTGATCCTGCCACCATTGTAGGGCCTGGATCAGGTTCGAGTCACTGGATCAATTTGTTAGAGGGTCTTTCCTTTGAGACCAGAAGGCTCTTAAATGGAACTGAATGTCCCTTATCTGAAATCTTGCTCCTGCACCACTGCTGTAGAAGCAGCCATGTGCCCCAGGAGCTGTAGAAAATGCCTTGCTGGTCGAGACACCTGCAGGGTGAATGAGGAGGCCAGAGAAACCAGGGTCCTTGCCCTGTCCAAGGGGAGGAAGGCTCTGGCTTTCTCTGTGTTCAGCTCTGCGCCTATGAAGGTGAGGAGCTGAACAGGCTCTAGAACTGACTTTGAAAGATTCAGAAGGAAACCTAGGGAGGTGAGCAGTTGCTGAGTTATTTGTAGGTGTAACTTGACCTGGTCTGGGGACTGGCCTACTATGAGCCAGTCGTCCAGATAAGGGAAGATGGCAATGTTTTGCCTTCTTAGTGAAGCAACTGCCAGCGCCAGGCATTTTGTGAACACCCTTGGAGCAGAGTTGAGGCCAAAGGGCATTGCTCTGAACTGGTAATGGCCTGAGGGCAGCTCGAACCTGAGGTACTTTCGATGGGAGCTTCTGATGAGAATATGGAAGTAGGCATCCTTGAGGTCCAGGGATGCTAGCCAGTCCCCTGGCCTTAAAGAGGGTAGAATAATTCCCAGAGTCACCATTTTGAACTTTGGTTTTAAAGGTGCTTGTTTACATCTCGAGATCCAGGATGGGCCGCCATTCTCCTGTCTTTTGGGGTAAGGAAGTACCTGAGTACAACCTTGCCCTGGTGTAGGGGTGGAACCCTTTCCATGGCTTTGAGAGCTAGGAGGAAGAGACCTCTGCCTCTAGGGCAAGTGCCTCTGAAGGATTTGGGTGGAAAGGATCTGGTTCTCATCTTTGAAACTTTTGAAGCTGAGAACCAGTCCCTGGCTTACTACTTCCAGGACCCACTTGTCTGATGTCAGAGACTCCCAGTCCTGGACAAAGTAAGCCAGCCTGCCCCCTACAGGTAGTTGAGAATCGGCCCTGGCAACCCCATCAGGTGCCTGCTTTGCAGGGGCTTTGGGCTGAGGGGTGGAAACAGGCCTATCTGCACCCCTGGCCTGCCCTCGCCTCAAAGAACCCCTCTGGGCAAAAGCTGAAGAGGAGGCCTGAGCTTGCTAAAAAGGCCTATGAAAAGGCCTGCCCCTGCCCCTGGAAAGCTGCCTTTGAGGAGTGGCCTGCCTTCCTTGGCCTGTGCACTCCTATAGGTGGTCCTATACTCATCCATTTTTTTCATGTATCTCTGTCTGCTCCCCAAACAGAGAATTACCCACAACAGGAAAATCCATGGCCTTAGTCTGGGTATCCTGTGACAGGCTAGTACATCTGAGCCAAGCTATCCTGCGAAGAGCCACAGATGTAGCCATGACTCTTGATGAAACATCATTTGAGTCCACTGCAGCATGGAATTGCACCTGGATGCCTCAATACCATCGGCAGCCACCTGCTCCAGCCTTGGCAAGCTGGCCAGGGACCTGTTTTGCAAGAGCCATAACAGTATCCCATCTGGATTTCTGGTATCTAGCAACGTAGCCATATAATTTGCCTGTCTGAGTCCCAAAGATGCTGCCATGTACTGTTTCTTTGCCATGGCATCAACCTTCTTGGAGTCCTTGTCCGGGGTGTGAAGCTAAGGGAATATTTGCCTTGTCATAGGCTGCAGCCTGCACTACCCCAACATGGCTGCATTGTTGTGTAAGGAACTCCGTACCAGAGCCTGACATTGTGTACCTCTTGTCCATTCTCTTATCCACAGGAGGTATAGTGTGAGGAGTTTTTAGAATTTTAAAAGTCTGTTTCCCAAAAGATTTATGCAAGGGACTAGACAATCTCCTGGACTCTGGGATATCCATCATTTCCACATAGTCAGGCTCCTCTTGATCATCCACAGCTTCCTCCATAGGGAGCTGGAGGGTTTCAGCCACTTTTTTATAGAACATAAAATGAGAAGGGGACTCAGAAAGCCTAGGAGGGACACTCTGAAGGTCTGTCTGGGAGATGTCCGGTCGATGGGCACATCCAGACTTTCAAATCCACATTCACTCTCCTCATACCTCTTCCTCCTCCGGTTCATAATATTCCTCTAAATCATAGTCTTGAACCGGTGGAACCGGCCGAACCGGGCGCTTACCTGATGGCGCCGGTTCAGTCGGAACCGGAGAAAGCGACTGGACAATCTGAATCGCTTTGGCTATTTCTTCAGCGGTTGGAGAGGAAAGTTTTGGCCCCACACCAGCTGATTTTCTAGTCCTTTTTGCTGGAACCGACTCCTCAGAGTTGGCTCTCCTTTTGCCCGAGGAAGTCTTGCTCTGGTCAGAGGGCATCTCTGGTTCGGTTGAACCGAACCGGCTGGCCATCCAGGTCAGCTGAACTTGGCCTCCTTTCCCTGAGCCTACCAACTCTCTTATCCAGGGTAGCTGCAGGAACATTTTGACAATCTCATGTCTGCACTGAGGTGGTCAAACCCCAGACAATAACACAGGTGGTGTGGGGTCAGCCTTGGCAAAGGCTTCCCCACACACAATGCAGTGTTGAAACCCAGTGGGCCCGGTTTTTCTTTTAGGTTTCTCAGACATAGTGCCAGTCCTAACCAAACTTGCCCGTTTATGGCAATCCGCCAAGCAAGACCCTCTTATCGGTTCCCAACCGTGTCATGGGTTGTGGAAAAAAACGTACAAAATTCAGTTTTTTTCAGAACTGATAAGAACCAGTAACCACACTCTAAATGACAGAATAAAATAATTTTAAGCAACCTGATCGGTTCAAGAGTGAACCGATAACCGTTTACAAGTTCCACACAGACAGAAATAATGTAAACCTATCTAATACTCACAAATACCACAGACAGAGCTTGAACTGACCGGTTGCGGTTTAAATTTGGTCAAAAAACCGAGAAATTAATACTTTTAACCAACAAAATGAACCGAGCAGAAGGAGAAATCTCCGGAGCGACTGTTCAGTGAGGCAGAGTAAAGAATCTGACAGTCTGAGTTTGAAAAACAACAGACAGAGTTTTCAACCGAGCTCGAGCTCAGCGTTCCATGCCTGGCATGGAAAGTTAACTCTTTCACCTCCGGAGCAGTTCGAAGGTTGGGACTCACTGCATATTTATTTATTTATTTATTGTATACGATCGGAATTATAACCCTTTGAGTCACAGACTCATTTGCAAAGGCTCCACGTCAGTTACAGGGGTGGAGGGGGAAACATACTATAAGGATGCATACGTAGAAAAGCAGTATATAAGAAAACATACACACACATTTAGCAAAAAAAAACAGTGCTTGTATTACATACCAGGCTCTATCATTGATATGCATAGACAGAGTAGGGCAGTGTTCGTGGCACCATTTGTAGTGAGAAGGAGGGGCAAAGTCGTGAGGTCTAGGTAGACCCTGTGTCTGTGATTAAGGTTAGGAAGCAAAGCCGGGTAGAGCTAGCCACAGTCGCAGTTTTTTGACTCAATTAGGTGGGCTCTGAGACCTGCTTTGAACAGGGAAATGCTGTGAGTCTGAGTGAGACGAGGAGGTAGAGCATTAAGCCACATGGGAGCACAGTACTGAAGTGATCTTTGACCCACAGATGTCCTACAGTGGGGGACCTGGAATGGGAGTCTAGTACTGTACAGTATTGCATCTGGTGGGGCTGCTTGGATTAAGGGGAGGAGGCCGAGGGGCTTTCGGAGTTGTATTTTTTTTGCCAATATGCAGGTGTGGTAATGAAGTCTTTGTTGGAGATTTAACCACCCGGTAAGGGGCAAAGGTCGAGATATATGAGTAAGAGACGGTCACTGCCGTGACTAGTCGGCATGCTTTATTTAGGGCAGTGTTAATACTGTGTAAAGTGGTGGGTTCAGCTGATCTATATATCGTGATCCCATAGTCAATTAGGGAGAGGATTGAGGCAGAAGCAGCTAGGTGCAAGGCCTGCGGGTTAGACAGTGTTTAACTCTATAGAGGACTCCACCTAGTGTTAACAGTGGTTGACAGCAGTTTAATGTGGCTATGGTAAGAGAGAGCGGTATCTAACATGATACCCAGGTATTTGAAATTAGAGACGTGTTCAAGGGTGGTTCCTTGTTTGTTTTAATTAGTAGGCCGACTGGCTGTGTGAGCTTTGACGAAACGAAATAACATGGATTTTGTTTTGAGTAGTTGATGATCAGATGGTGCTCATCAAACCATGATTCAAGCTCCCCAAAGAAACCCTGTAGGGCTTGTTGTAGGGCTTAGGTTGCAGTGTTTCCAGAATAGTACCGCCATCCGCATAGAGAATCAAATGGCCACTGCAAGCTTTGGGAAGGAGTTTAAAAAGAGAAAAGAGAAGAGGCCAAGGATGGACCCCTGGGGGACCCCCGAGCCCACTGCTTTGTGAGAGGAGATGGTAGTATTTAACCTAACTTGCTGAGACCGGCTAGAGAGGTAGTCCTTGAACCAGGCCATTGTCTCGGGGACCACGTGTAGCTGTGGCATAACACGAAGCAACAGGTCGTGGCTAACCGTGTCGAAGGCTTTGGTAAGATCCACAAAGATTGCACCTGCAATGTCTCCTTGGTCAAGGGACTCATGTATGAGCGATGTGAGCTCAGAAAGAGCCGTGACGGTGCTATGGCCTGCCCAGAAACCGTGCTGTGCGTGGCTTAGGAGGTTGAATCTAGTAAGGTGTTCAGTGAACTGGTCAGAGACTATTTTTTCCAGTGCTTTAGAGAGAGGAGGAAGTATAGAGATAGGTCTATAGTTGCTAGAGATCGGGGTCTCCACTCTTCAGGATGGGAGTGATTAGCACTCTTCCAGGCTGAGGAAACTGACCATGGCAGAGAGAGATTGAGAATGTAAGTAAGGTGGGAAGTATGACATCCAGAGTCAGTCAAGAAGTTTAAGATCTAGTGAGTCATTGCTGTACCGGGAATTGGAAATTGTGCTTGAAATGTAGTGTTTGCTTCCAGATTGGAGATGATTCTCAGTCTGAAAGGTAGTGGACCTGGGCTAGAAGGAGGACGGGGGAGGGGGGACAGGGTGGAAGAATTTAGGCGGGAGGATATGGGAGATGTCCAGAATGTGGTGTTGAGGGCTTCTGCTATAGCGGAGGGGTCTTGGTTGACTTCTCCATTTATGGTGAGTTGTGAGGGGGAGGTGGAATTCCATTTAGTTCCTTTATATTTCTCCAGAATTTTTTCCCGTCTCCCAGGAGGAGGTAAGGGTTGGTGGTAGTATGAGGCCTTAGCTCGCCGTATGGGCCCAAGTACATTTATTGCGGCCTCCGATATAATTGTCTATCATGTGTGCTTTGGGGAATCAAGGGCCTTATGCCAAAGGTTATCCCTTGATTGGAGCATGTTGAGTAGTGAGGGTGAGAACCAAGGGGTGGTGCTGGCTTTCCGTACTCATTTGGTGAGGGGTGCAAAAATGTTGCAGGCCTTATTAAAGGTGGAAATGAAGTGATCAAGCGCTAGGTCAACAGATTGCATGGTGTATATGGGAAGCCAGTCGCAGGTAACTAGATGGGCTATGAGTTTATGCAGACCCCCTCTTTTTAGCTGTCTCTGCATGGAGATTTGCGGGTGGGCAGGGGGGAGTTTGCCAGTCCACCAGTAGGTCACCGGAGAGTGGTCACTAATTGAGTCTGGGAGCACTGAGGCTTGAGAGAGGTTCTGTGGCCTATTTGTGAATATAAGGTCTATGAGGGTGGAGGCCCCAGATCTAGTGTCCCTTCTGGTAGGGAGAGGTGACTATTTGCTAATCATAAGCTGTGAGCAGCGTCCCTTGTAGCTGGACGAGGTAGGGATAGCTAGTTGACGTTGAAGTCTCCCAACAAGATGAGTTCACTAGTATTGGGTAGGTTGAGATTGTCCGGAGGATAGAATCAAAGGCTAGTTTTTGGTTTCTTGGGGGATGTAGGCAGCAACTATAGCAGCGTTTTGTGCCCAGACTGATTTTCACTGCTAATGACTGAGCGCCATGTTCTGGCACAGGTGGAAACTTCTGTGGCAAGTAGTGGGATTTAACATAAATAGCACTAGCCGCCACCTTCTTTGCTGGCCCTATCGGTCCGCAGAGAGAGAATAGTTACTGAGGGGTACCGCATTATTGGGTATTTTATTAGAGAGCCATGTCTCAGAAAGGGCTAGGATGTCAGGAGTATGCTGAGCAACCCAACCTTGGAGAGAGGTGAGTTTTTTGGGTAGACTGCAGATATTCAGTGTTGCTAGCAGTAGTCTACCCCTAGGGTGGTGTGAAGTGGCCTTTGTGCTGCTAGGTCCAGGGTTAGGGTGGATATTGCCAGATAATAGTAGAAGTAGGAGGGTGTGTGCAGTGGGAGGGCCAACCTGCAGAGTTTGGATGAGCTTCGTTGGGATTGGTAGGAAGAGGGGCTTTTGTTATTGGAGGTAGGGACAGGGAGATTGTGAAATACTCCTGCAAGAAGGGCAAAGGAGGTGTGGGGGGCGGTTGTGGTGTTAGCAGCGGCAGTGGAGGGTTGTTCCCTTGGGCTGAGGAGGAGAAGCGTTGAGGTGCAGTGAGCAGCATATGAGGGTGTGAGAGCTAGTGTGAGGGCATAAGGGTATAGGCTAGCTGGCCCCGATTGGTTAGCATGAGAGGTGCTGCTGAGACAGTGTCTAAGGTCAATACTGGTGTGGAAGTAAAGAGTGGAACTTTTATTGCACTGTGGTTCTGGTGCTCCGGGGTGTTGATCATAGTGTAGGATCCAGGAAACCAGGAGGGCAGTTAGTAGCAGGAAAACATACTGAAGTTGATAGTGATGGATATAACTAACAGTGGCCTCTAGTGGTGGCCTAGTATAACCTGCACCTGGAAAAGTGAGCTGATGGGTTATTTCAGCTGGTCACCTGACCACCCTTTCCTATAAATCCGAATGCTGACCAAGGTGGTAGGTGGGCGGGGGAGCCTAACGCTGTAGCGTCAAGGGTCCTGGCACCAGACTGCTTCGATTTCGGCCATGAGGAGGGGCACAGGCAGCCGTTGATTTAAAAAAAAAGGCGCCAATGTCCAGGGAAGGCAAGCTGTTTTCCTCCGGTCGCGATTGCTCTCAGATTTCAGGTAAAATTACCTCTTTTGTGCTGCGGGGCGCTGGATATCTCCTGGGCAGGGAAGGCTTCAAACAATGGCCCTCGTGACCTCCGTCCTCGGGGAAGGGGGTGTGGATCTGCAGAAGAGGGAGAATATAGCAAGACTTCATGTTGTTAGAAGTGTGCACTAAGAGTAGTTCAGTGATTTGAATCAAAACAAATCTGGGCACAGCTATACATTACCATGCATTTTGGTTCAGATAAGCAAGGAAGCAGATAAAACAACCAGCAACATCAATGAATTTTAGATAAGGTAAGCAATTATAAAATGTGGTGTTTTACCTAAAAATAATATGATGCAAAAAAGGTTGACCGTGTCCCTTTAAAGCATGACACCTGCAGCCCAAAATGGCATAGGAAATGTGGATGCATCTTGAG